>CM036559.1:0-1421740 GCA_020745775.1 Theristicus caerulescens | reverse complement strand
CTGGAATCTTAAATCAGTAGTGATTCCCCCTCAGGTGATGTGGGTCAGATACAAATCCTTGTTTGAGTAATGCACTCTCCCTTGATTACTTTTGTTCTCTCCTTTTGTCTAAGCTCCTGGTGCTCAGCAGTTCTGCTTTCTGCTTTCAACTCGAGCTGGGGGTCTTGGTATTAACTTGGCCACAGCAGATACTGTGATTATCTATGATTCGGACTGGAACCCCCACAATGATATCCAGGTGAGTCTGAATGAGACCACTCACTATGGGGAGTAATCCTCAGGAGGAGCGAAGGAATGTGAGACTTCCCCTCTAGAAATACACAAAACTAGAGCAGTGAGGATGGGTAGAGATGGGAAGTGAAATAGCGGAGGGTTCTTCCAGGGCCCAGCCTTCACTAATGTTAAGAGCCAACACGAAGGCAGCTGGGAAACTCTTGGAGGTAGGCGGGGCGTATCAGACTACTACGTGTGTAGCTCTAGACTGTTCTGAGCACATCTCTTTTCTAGGCCTTCAGTCGTGCACACAGAATTGGACAGAACAAGAAAGTGATGATATACCGCTTTGTGACAAGGGCCTCAGTGGAGGAGCGTATCACTCAGGTGGCCAAGAAGAAAATGATGTTAACTCATCTGGTAGTGAGACCAGGGCTGGGCTCCAAGACAGGCTCCATGTCCAAACAGGAACTTGATGACATTCTCAAATTTGGCACTGAAGAGCTCTTCAAGGATGAGGCTACTGAGGGGGGTGAGTGCCTGGGAGTAGAACTGAAGGAGGTGGGGAGGTCTGGCTCCTTATTTAGCAAGCGACTGTAGGCACAGTGCTGATTATAGCTCTACAGAGGGGTCTAGGGTGGCATTCCCTTTCCTAGTTCCTCGAGATCCACGCAGCAACTGTGCCTGTGCTTTTCCCTCAGGGGATAACAAAGAAGGTGAGGACAGCAGCGTCATCCACTATGATGACAAAGCAATTGAGCGTCTGTTGGACCGGAACCAGGATGAAACAGAAGATACGGAACTTCAGGGCATGAATGAGTATCTCAGCTCCTTCAAGGTGGCCCAGTATGTGGTTCGTGAAGAGGAGATGGGGGTGAGTGCGAGGTAGATGTCAGCTAGTATCTTCTGCTGAATGATGTAGGATCAATTAAGCAAATCGAGCTCTGATGCCTTTAAGGGCGAGCAGGCATGTATCTGCTCAGACAGGTTGGGGTTTGGAGCGTAGGGGCTCTAAATTTGCTACTTCTCTGTGGCAGGAGGAAGAGGAGGTTGAACGGGAGATCATTAAGCAGGAGGAGTCAGTGGATCCCGATTACTGGGAGAAACTGCTGCGTCACCATTACGAACAGCAACAGGAGGATCTGGCCAGGAATCTGGGCAAGGGCAAACGTATTCGCAAGCAAGTTAACTACAATGATGGCTCGCAGGAGGATAGAGGTACAAATCCACAGGAACCTGAGGGAGAAATGGGTGTAAGTATGTGTTGCTGGGAAGTAACGGAGTAGCGTCTCAGGCTCACGTGCTGTTTTTCTTTCAGACTGGCAGGATGACCAGTCAGATAATCAGTCAGACTATTCAGTTGCTTCTGAAGAAGGAGATGAGGACTTTGATGAGAGGTCTGAAGGTAAGTTCTGGTGAAGCCAGAGTTCCTGGGTCCCTTTCTCTGAGTGCGGGAACAGCTGGGACTCGATTTGGGTGACTTATACACTTTGTGGTGCTGTTCTGCAAGGGAAATATTCACACAACAATATGCTGTGCATTGTCTCTCCTCCTTAGCTGCATTTCTCTCTTCAGCAGCTCGTCGGCCTAGCCGGAAAGGCCTGAGAAATGATAAGGATAAGCCTCTACCTCCCTTACTTGCCCGTGTGGGAGGGAACATTGAGGTAAGTAGCACCAGGGTAGGCGTTGGCATCCTAGCTGCTTCTGTACGGCTCTTGCCATATCTGTCTGCCTTCTCCTCCATTCTAGGTCTTGGGTTTCAATGCCCGCCAGCGGAAAGCCTTCCTCAATGCTATCATGCGCTATGGAATGCCACCTCAGGATGCCTTCACCACTCAGTGGCTTGTCCGGGACCTCCGTGGCAAGTCAGAGAAAGAGTTCAAGTGAGTCTGCAGTAGGCAGGGATGGAAGACTGGTGACACCTAGTCCCTTTGGGGAAGAATGAGAATTGGGCCTTTTCTGGCCTTTCCTTAGAGACTGCATTTCCATAATGTATTGGTTTTGGGGGGGAATGAAGTATAAGCTGGGAGAGACTAGGGGGTTGTTCCTAGTTCTCTTCCTTGGACTCGACTCATCGGTCACCAAAAGCAAATGCTTTTAGAGGAGTAGCATGGCCATGTAATGAATACTCTCCCGGAGTCCTTCTTGGGCTTATGGTTGTTTCTGGCTGAAGACTCTGAGCCAGCTGTGTGCCCTTTATGTATGTAGCAATTATGTCAGGAAATTCTCCCTTGTAGGAACCTGGAACCCCAGAACTTGTGTTGCTATGGGTTGGGAGTCTCGGGGTGATTTCCCTTACGTGTTGGAAGGGGTCTGGTAATGGGTGTCTCCGGCTAACCCGGTTTGTAGTCTAATTGCTTGTCTCTTAACTGCTCCAGGGCCTACGTCTCACTGTTCATGCGCCACTTATGTGAACCTGGAGCTGATGGTGCAGAGACCTTTGCGGATGGGGTCCCACGGGAAGGTCTTTCTCGGCAGCATGTCCTTACTCGCATTGGGGTCATGTCGCTCATACGCAAAAAGGTAGGTGCCTAGCAGAGCAACATAGCCTTCGCTCGCCGTACAACTTGTAGTCACTGGGGTCCTGAGCTAGCGAGTTACCTCTCCTTTCGCACCTATTTCTGTTGTGTGCTGAGTGGTCTGTCTCTTCTGGTTTGAGGACAAGCTTTGTACGACTCCTCCAATGAGGTGTCTTTCTCTCCCTCTCGTGCAGGTGCAGGAATTTGAGCACGTGAACGGCCGTTGGAGTATGCCAGAACTGGCAGAGATAGAGGAGAACAAGAAACTTTCACAGCCAAGCTCACCCTCTCCCAAAACCCCAACTCCTTCGACACCAGGGGATACGCAGCCAAATACGCCTGCCCCCGTCCCCCCACCCGGTGAGAGCTCCCCTCCTGTGCACCCCTGCGTCCTGACCCCATCCTGGCCGTTCCCCTCACCGGAGCTGTGGTGGTGGGGTCTGGGGGCGGACGCAGATCAACTTCCCTCTCGTGTTAGGAGGGCTGCCAAAGACATGTGCGAGCCCTTAAAGGCAAGAGAGGACACTAGCTTTCCTTGGATGTGCTGCCATCAGTGAGAAGAGAAGCCCAGAACTTGTAGTGGGCAGGAAAGGGGGGGGTCATCTTGAGTGATGTCGGTCCCATTTTGATGGGCCGAATCTCTGGGAGCAAAGGAGATGCGTGCTTGGTAACAGTGAGGGGAAGACCGTACTGATGGCTTCTCTTCTTTTGTCTGCTGCGCCGCTCTGGGGCGGGGAATACACAGAAGAAGGAGTAAAAGTAGAAGAAGGAGCCAGTGCTAAGGAGCAGGGAGAGTCATCTGAACCAGAGAAAGAGCTCAGTGCCTCTGCTGCTGAAACAGAGGTCCCTATGGAGGTGAGTGGTGGGTTGCTTGTTCGCCTCATGCAATTGCAAATGTCTCTGCTTCTGCCCCCTCTTCTGTGTCGTTCAGCCGCTGAGACAGAGGCGAGTTCTCGGAATGATATTTAAAGATAATTCTCGGGTCCTCAGAATTGGCCTGACAGTTTTCTGCGTCTTTGCTTTCCAAACTGCTGTGACTGTCTTCTGTTTCCATGCGCTGCTTTACCTCGCTTCTCATCGATTTCTGTCCTCAGCAGTGTGCCCAGCCTGTGGAGACACCGCCACAGGAAGCAAAATCCCCGGTGAACCCCACAGAAGCAGATGAAAAAAAAGTAGAGGAACTGGAGGTGAAGGAAAGACCAGATGAGCCGATGGAAGTAGAAAGCAAAGGTATCTCTAGGGAGGGTTTTTTAATACCTCAAACCAGCAATAAACCCCCCCCGTCCCCCTCAAATACTACTTTCCGAAAGCTGCATCTTCTTCGCTTCAGCACTTTATCCTAAAGAAACAGGTCTAAATGTAGAGAGTCAGTGGGGCTGTTCCAGGCCTTTGAAGAGGGAAGCAGGGAACAGTATTAGGCTTCACAGGCTGAAGAACAAAACCTGGGACTTGCCATGTTCCCCCACATCTCACGTTCCCCTTCTCTCCTGCAGCTGATGTGGAGAAAGTGGAAGACAGAGCACCTAGTGAGAATCCTCCCGAACCTCCTATAATCACTCTGGATGAGAAAGGTGAGGCAGGATAATTCCATTCTCTGCCTTAACCCCTCTCCTGCAAGGCTTCCTTGTGGGTCCGACTTGCTGTGGTATCTGCCATGTTCTTTCTAATAATTTCCCGTGCGTACAGATGAGAAAAAGGATGATGATAAGAGAGATCTGGTGATGCTGCAGAACGGAGAGATGCTGAAGGAGTCAGTAGACGAAAGGCACAAGAAGGCAGTAAAGCAGCGCTTCATGTTCAACATAGCAGATGGTGGCTTTACTGGTAAGAGAAATCTTTTTATGTGCTTGAAGTTGTTTATATGCCCCTGCTTGTGTCAGTGAAACAACTTCCGACTGTTCTGGTGTCTCTTGCCTTTCCAGAACTGCACTCCCTGTGGCAGAATGAAGAGCGAGCTGCAACTGTCACAAAGAAGACCTACGAGATCTGGCATCGGCGTCATGACTACTGGCTCCTTGCTGGGATTATCAAGTATCCTTACCCTGACGGACCAGTTCTCTCCCCTTGCGCATGAACGGTATCACGGTGAAGGTGACCGTCCTGGCTCTGACAGGAGGACACGAAGGGAGAGAGCGCTTTATCCTCTTTCACAAGAGTGAAAGTGATGGTGGGAGGAGGAGTTTCCTGCCAGCATAGTTGCAACTTAGCAGGACATAGTTCTCATTCCTTTTCCTTGGCTCCTGTTCCTCCCCTCTCTGCACCCCCTTTCCCCACCCCCTCTTGGGAACTGTATCTGCCTGGGCTGCGTATTCCCTTGTTCTCACTGCCTTTGTTTGCCTGAGCTCATCCCATCTCAGTCATGGCTATGCCCGTTGGCAGGATATTCAGAATGATCCACGTTACGCCATCCTCAATGAACCCTTCAAGGGTGAGATGAACAGGGGTAACTTCCTGGAAATAAAGAATAAGTTCTTGGCGAGGAGATTCAAGGTAAGGATTTCTCTTCAGCGTGATAAGTGCTTTTCAGCCAGCTGGACCTCTAAGAACAAAAGCTTGCTCTTCCGAGTTTCCGCTAAGAAAGTGAAGGCTTCTGCAGTTCCTTTCATTTTGGGGGGAAAAATAAGCACTCTCTCTCAGGATCATGCAGTAGCTCCATGATAGGAGCTCCCTGTACTCTAGAAATGGTATTGGGGAGCTCGGTTCAGTGCATTCTCTCCAAATGTTTATTGAACAACCAGTAGGCAGGAGGCTTAAGGTTCAAGTGGCTGTTCCCCTCATGGCTTCTACTTGGTGTGCTACAGCCCGCTCAACGTTAGAAACGCCGTATGGATTGGTGAAAGGGTTGGCTCCGGTCTCTTCCTCAACCTGTTTGGGAGTGACCATAGCTCAGTTGTGGGAGTGATTTAAGGCCAACCCAAATAATGGCTGTGTAGTTCTCACTCTGGGGGCAAAACATTAAAACGGATCTGGCTGGTCAGTTCTGCACTGACGGGATTCAGATTGACTTCTCCACATGTCCCTGACATGCTTAACGGTTTCTAGACTCTTCCTGTAGGTAGCATGGGATACTTCTCACTGGGGTTCAAAGAGAAAGCTCCACCCCCTTTGCTCCATAAAGAAAGAGTAAAATAGCAAACAACTTGGTCTTGAAAAAGAATCTGAGGAGGAATGAGAGTCCTAGAGGATTGATGGTAGTCTTCTATTAAACTAGATGTAGCTTTCTTGTGTACCCCGCCTAGCTTAATGGAGCCCTTAATCATTTGGGGCTCTTCAGGCTTCCCTCAATATAAAGAGAAGCTGGTGAAAGGAGGTTCAGCTGCAGAATCTCACCTCAGGAGAGACTGGGGCTGCAAACAAGCTGCTTTTCAGGCAACTGCTGGAAGACTTTGTCTCATTACTGCCCCATCTCGCAGCTCCTGGAGCAAGCGCTGGTGATCGAGGAGCAGTTGCGGCGAGCCGCCTATCTGAACATGTCGGAAGACCCGTCTCATCCATCCATGGCTCTGAACACGCGCTTCGCGGAGGTGGAATGCCTGGCTGAGAGCCACCAGCACCTATCCAAGGAATCGATGGCCGGGAATAAACCAGCCAATGCTGTGCTGCACAAAGGTAACGCAGTGCGGTGAACAAGGGTGGGGTAGGGTCGCTGTTGCCTCTTGTCTCTTTTTTCCCTTTCCCCTCTGAACAGATGCCTCTTTCTCTTGCAGTTCTGAAGCAGCTGGAGGAGCTGTTGAGTGACATGAAGGCAGATGTGACTCGTCTGCCTGCCACCATCGCCCGTATCCCCCCCGTGGCAGTGCGCCTCCAGATGTCGGAGCGCAACATCCTCAGCCGGCTGGCCAACCGCAGCAGCGAGCCCCCGCCGCCCCCGCCTCCCCAACAAGTACGTACCCTCTCTGGTCAGTACGCAGAGTTACCTCGGGGGGGAGCGGGGGACTCTGTGGGGAAGCTGCCCTGGTCACCCAGGGTCCCCCGACACCGGCCCTCGAGCCTCAGACCCTCTTCTCTCGCCCCGCAGGTGGCCCAGCAGCAGTGAGTCCCTGGCCCAGTGCTGTTGACCTCTCGGCCAAGCTGAAGTGACCCCCAACCCCACCCCACCCCTTCACACTCGACCCCTCCGCCTGACATTCCTGACTGGGTGCTGTTTCCCTCCATACGGAAGCTGCCGCGCAGGTCTCCGGGAGGAGAAGGGGCTCCTTCCTCTGCAGCCAGCCCCTCGGAGCGAGGAGTGTGCTTAGGAGCGAGGGGGACGTTCGACGGACTCTGTACATAGTGACTGGAGGCCGCAGCGCCATGTCTGTTACACGGAGAACCTGGCCGCCTTGCTCGCTGCCTCCGCCTGCAATTCCAGTTTTGGGGTTTTTGGGTTTTTTTTTTCTTTTTTTTTAATTTTATTTTGCGTTTGTTTACCGAGATGAGTGCGCAGGCAAGACCAAGCGAAAGCCAGGACAGAGACAAAGCTACCTCCATCAAGATCCTTTTTAATACAAAAACTGACCGGACTTGTCCACTAATAAACAGCTTGAAGACAAAAAAACAAACAAAAAAATCAAAAAACAGAGCAAAACCTTGGTAAAACTGAAAAATAAAGTTTCCTTGTATTTTATTTGGCTGCTGCTATGGAGGGGCGGGGGGGGAACTCAGCCGGAAGCGCCTCATAGCCCAGACCCCGCCTCTCCCGGTGACGTAACCGGCCGAGCCACTCAGCGAGCAGGAGCGGCAGCGTCAGCCAATGGGGTGAGGGCGGGGGGGTGGGGCGGCGCATGCGCCGTCCGGAGGGGGAGGCCTGCACGTGCGGCGGCGGGCCCGGTGCCGCCGTGGGAGCCGCCGCGCCATGGGGCGGAAGCTGGACCCCAGCGCGAAGGGGAAGCGCGGCCCCGGGCGCAAGGCCCGCAAGCAGCGGGGGGCCGAGGTGGAGCTGGCCCGGTTCCTGCCGCCAGGTAAGTCCGGCCCGGTGCCGCCGCGGCGGGCTGCCCGCCCGACCGACGGACCGCCTGACTGACTGACCGACCGACCGCCGCGTGCGTCTTTCCTCAGAGCCGGAGGCCGGCGGGAAGAAGCTCTCCAGTCACGGGAGGAAGAGGTGAGGGGGGCGGCCCGGGGAGGGGAGGCGGCGGGGCCGGGCCGGGCCGGGCCTGACCTGACCCGACCGCCGCTTCCCCTCCCCACTCAGGGCTGCGAAGAGGCGGCTGGCAGCGGGCAGCGCCCCGGCGGGGAGGAGGCCGCTCGGAGGAGGAGGAGGAAGGCCAAAGCCAGCAGGTAAGTGCCGGGCAGGGGCCGCGGCCCCCCCACCCTGCCGCCCCCCACCTCTTCGTTATGGCACGGAACAGATTTCGGTCTTTTAAACGACTTTTTCCCTCGTTCCTCGTCCCTGCCGCGCCAGGCGGCGGTGCTGCCTGAAGAACCAAGCGGTAAAAGGTCTCTCTTCAATGCGTTAAAGCCACTCGTGACCTACCTCCGCTCGGGTGGGTCGCCAAGGCTCTGCAGCTCGCTGCCTTACGCCCTGCGCCGCCTGGGAAGCTGTCACAGCAGGGAGACAAGGATTTGGGAAGCAGGGCACCCTACTGTGTCGGAGCAAATGCCATAAGAACTTTGTAGCTGTGCTTTTCTTTGGTGATCCTGGTTAGATTTCATCAAGGTTTCATCGGGGGGGAGGTGAATGCCCTTGCTTATGACGGAGAAAACCGCTGCGGAGAGCGAGCAGTCCCTTGTTTTGGACAGGCAGCTTAGGGCTAGGATGAAGGCCCCTTTTGTATAGCAATTAAAAAGACAGGGCAGCTGCTTTTGAGAACAATGCCAAACTTTTAATGCTTCTTTTACCTCTAGTTAAAGAGCAGGTATCGCCACAGAAGGAGAACCGTGCCGTAAAGGCAGCAGGACAAACCCCTCGTGGCCAGGCTGGCTTCAGTGATGACAATTCAAAATGGCTGGCTCCGGCCAAAGCCAAGAAAACCCCGTCCAAAGGAAACACCCTGGAGTTATCCAGCGATGGTGAGGTGGAGGAGGACAGCTGGGAGATGGAGGAGGAGGATGGGAGCAGCGAGGAGATGGTGGATGATTATGGTGCCTCATCATCAGAGGAAGAAGAGGTAGGAGCTTTTTGCCCTTAATTACGCAAGAAATACTTGACTTTGCTGGCTGAAAGGAACCCTCAGGCCTGGGGGAAAAGGGTGACTTTACTGGGGGGGTGGACGGCGAGGTGGTGGAGAGCTTTCCCCTTCTTCCCGTCACCAGAACAATTGCAAGTTTAGCAGCTGATCCCAGCGTAGCGTGCGGTGCTTTTGTTTGTCGTCCTTTTTAAAGAGAGCAGATAAATTTCACAGATGGCGGGATGCAAGGGGGCGCCTGGGGATGTTGTTTCATTAATCTCTTCTCTCTGTTTAGTTGCTGCCTATTGAAAAAGCTGCCCTGAAGCAGAAGCCTGACAGGTGAGGCTTTGAGAACATCGCCGGTCCGCGGAGGCTTTCCTGGTTCGATGAGGAACCTGTGTTGTTCGTTCTTCTGGCCTCTGCCGCCTAAGAAATGGTAGCTGCGAAGTGCCTGTGCGATACTGTTCTGGTGTAAAACATCCCTCCTCTTCTTTGTCCTTAGGGGAGGCCTCAGTGAAGATGACAGCGAAGAGGAGGCGGCAGAGGAGGCGAGCAGGCAGAAAATGGGACAGAAGGAGGAAGAGAGCCCGGATCTGCAGCTCAACCTGGATATAGACGAACAATTTAAACTGCCGACTAACGAGCAGATTGAGAGAGAGGATATCCTTTTTATCTGTGACATCCACGAGCCGTACGCGTGCAGCAGCACGGGGCCTGGGTGCAACTGAAGAGCTTCATTTGGGCTTTATCATCAGCATTGCTTAGCAAGAGCGTTTTGTGCACGACAAAGTATTTTTAGATGAGCTGCCCTAATAGATAGCATGCAACGCTGCGCTTCTGTACAGCACCGTTAGGAAATCTGTTACGCCCTGCATGGAGCTTGGAGCCTGTCCCGATTTCCTTTCTAGTCCCAAACGCACGTGGATATCTTATCACGTAGTTCGTTCCTCTGTACCCTGATTTTCCTGGCAGGTGTTTGTCTAACCCGTTCCTAGAGCCTCTGATGACCGCGATTCCAGCAGCCAAAGCGCTTGCTCTTGGGCTTCGGGGGGTTTAATTTCCTGCCCCCCAGTACAATTTAATTTTGCCTCTGCTCATTCTCTGTACCCCTTAGTTGCCCTTGGGGAATTTCTGGTCTCCTTTCTGCTACAGGGAATGTTTTCAGTATTAAAAGACTTTTTTTGTTGTCGTCTTTTTCCTATTTTTTTCTGCTTATCTAAAGTAACTAGAGAAATTCTTTTAAATGCCTCATAGTTCCTGCCTTGTGAACTTTTTTGTCTGGTTCTGTCCTTTGAATCCCTCCCCTCTGCTGAGCTCTGATGAAAGCATATTCCAACAAGGCCTTTCTGGTGCGGGTGCTGTCATGACACAGGAGCCCTGCACGACCGATTGTGCTCGTAAAGAGCCTGTGCGCGGGTTTCTCGGCTGTTTACGATTCCTTAATGGTCTTTCTACCTGCTGAGCCGCCTGACCTGCACATCATTCACCAGCGCATCAAGGGCAACATGGAGGTGCTGCAGGACTTTGCGGTGAAGCGGGAGGAAGGACGCACCCGACAGGAGTACCTCGCGTTGTTGCGCCGGGACATGGCTGCCTACTATTCCTACAGTGACTTCTTGCTCACGAAGCTCATGGACATCTTCCCGCTCCCTGAGGTAGGATCCTGCCCTGCCCGTACCTTTGCTGACTGGTGAGGATTTGGCTGCCTCCTCCGGTCTTCGTTTTTATCTCTATTCTCTCTCCCTTCTTTCATCCAGCTGATAAACTTCCTGGAAGCCAATGAGGTTCCCCGCCCTGTGACCATTCGCACCAACACGCTCAAGACGCGGCGACGGGACCTGGCGCAGGTGAGCAGGAACCCGTGGTTGTCTCCTGCGCCGCTTGTCGCGCGGGGCGGTGTCTCAGTCCCATCTCCTTGTCTTGCAGGCTCTAATCAACCGTGGTGTGAATCTCGACCCCTTGGGGAAGTGGTCAAAAACGGGACTTGTTATTTATGACTCCTCTGTGCCCATCGGTGAGATCACCCTTCCTGTCCTAGGGCTGAGCTGAGCCGCTCTTGGCTCCCTTTCTTTCACGTGTCACCTTCTTTTGTTCTGCCTTCCCCGCCCAGGTGCCACCCCCGAGTATCTGGCTGGGCACTACATGCTGCAGGGAGCCTCCAGTCTCCTCCCTGTCATGGCTCTGGCTCCACAGGAGAACGAACGCATCCTGGACATGTGCTGTGCCCCGGGAGGCAAGACCAGCTACATAGGTACCGCCCTGGAGCCTTGGAGGCTCTGGGAAGTGATGAGTTTCCACTGGTCTGTACAGAAAGAGGGAACGGAGGGGGACTGAACTCGGGGAAAGGAGGGGGGTGGCTGCCCCTATGGAGGCAGGAGGTTTTTAGCCCCTTGCTGATGTGTTTTCCCCTCCGGCAGCTCAGCTTATGAAGAACACGGGTATGATCTTGGCCAATGACAGCAATGCCGAGCGGCTACACAGCGTGGTAGGGAACTTGCATCGGCTGGGAGTCACCAACGCTGTGGTGAGCAACTGTGATGGACGCCAGTTCCCCAAGGTACGTTCCCGCCTGCTTTGAGGCGTCCTTACCGCGCTTACCTAGAGCTGCTCTGCTGTGTTCTCCAAAGCCACTTGTCACAGGAGGATGCGCAGAGCTGCTGGGGAGCGTGTTTGTTATTTGATACGGAGACGGGAAGGTGGGCAGGGAGGAGTGAGGGATCTTTCCTGCCTTCCCAGTCTCCTGGTTCCCCTTCTAGCCTTGGTCTTGTTCTGAGTCCCCACCTGTGAGCGTAACTCCAAACGTACATCTGCCTGTAGGTGCTTGGAGGGTTTGACCGGGTCTTGCTTGATGCTCCGTGCAGCGGAACAGGCGTCATTTCCAAGGATCCTGCTGTCAAAACCAACAAGGTGAGTGACCAGTGGGGACACAAGATGGGGACTCAAGCATGATTCATGAGAGGAAGGACTTTGGGACAGCTTTGTTCTTGAGAGATGCCTGCAATAGGGACGCTGACTTTTCCTTCTCCTTCCTACTCTGTGTGTTGTACCAGAGCTAGGTTTTTTGAGGTTAGTTCTGCAGAAGACTCCAGAATCTTCTATATCACGTGTGCTTTGCTCTCCTGTCATCCCCCCATCCACAAGAGAGGCCTGGGGTGCTTCCCTCTGCCTCCGGCATCCTAACCTATCTTTCTCTTTCAGGATGAGAAAGACATCCTGCGCTGTGCTCACCTGCAGAAGGAGCTGATTCTTAGCGCTATCGATTCAGTCAACGCCGCCTCAGAGACGGGGGGCTACATTGTCTACTGCACTTGCTCCATCATGGTAAGTCCCTTCCACGCTCTGCTGTGGTCATCCCCTACTCGGGGCACTGCTGAGCTTTGGATCCTAATGCTTGGTCTTTGGCAGGTGGAGGAGAACGAGTGGGTTGTGGATTACGCCCTGAAGAAACGCAACGTTCGTTTGGTGGCCACAGGCCTGGACTTCGGCAAGGAAGGCTTCACCAGGTGCGTGCCAGGTCACAAGCTGCATGGGTGACTGTTCCTTGGGGGTGAAGTTTGAGCAGAGGCATTCTATCACTCCTCCTCCAGGTTCAAGGACCGTCGCTTCCACCCCTCCCTCAAGTCTACGCGGCGTTTCTATCCCCACACGCACAACATGGACGGGTTCTTCATTGCCAAGTTCAAGAAATTCTCCAACGCCATCCCCCAGGCCCAAAAAGGTAAGCTAGCGCTGGAGCTCAGCCAAGCGCCTGGGCCTGCTCTCACAGGCTGCTTCCCTGCAGAAGCCATGCGGGTTCCTCTTACAGCACCTTGCTCTCCTGTTTCAGATGAAGAACCTGCTGTGGAAGCCGCCGCTCCGTCTGCTGTCCCCGATACCGCTGTAGAGCCTCAGCCAAAAAAGAAGAAACTCGAGGGATCAAAAGTTGACAAAGAGCAGAAGCCGCCACAGCCTGCTTTGAAGAAGAGGCGTTTGTTGCAGGCACAGAGGAGACCCTTGAAGGCTGGCCGGCCCGCTGCCAAAATGACGCGTCCTCAAGTCCCTGCCAGGAAGAAGCGTAGAGTGAAACCAAACGGACAGTGAGAGGAACTGCTTTTCCAGGTGCTGGGCCCCTCCTTGGAGAGCAAAGGCTGGGGGCTGCTGCAGCTACGCGCGTGCCGCCTCGTCTTTCCTGCTCCGTGCAGATAACCTCTGCAGCGCTGAGCGCCTGGGACAGCCACAGCCCCCTTTGCTCCTTTCCCTCTGCATCAGGGACTGATGCGCTGACCCATTAAAAGTTTTATACTCTTGCTCAAGTCTTGTCCTTTTCCCTTGAACACGGAATACAGAATTCTGCCGCGTCCCCTCGCTCCTCTGCAGCAGAAACCCCTTCCGCTCCCATCTGATGCTCTGGCGTTTGTGGTGTCTGTTCTTGCGCTCTGCAACACGGGTGTTTGTGACGAAGCAGCAGGAGCCGAAATCCTGGCTGCCCGGATGCAGGCTGTGTTGCGCGGTGCCTGTCAGCAGGGCGCTTGGTCAGGGCAGGGCCGGCGCCCCTAGGCCCGGGGTCCCATGCTGATCCCTAGTTCCCTGTCGTCACTGCGTGCTCATCCAGTTCGCTGTTGTGATTGTCCCCGTTTCCCCCTCGTGCTGGTCTCCAGCAGTCTCTTGGCCTCCCAAGCTGCAGCAGGGATCGCTGCTGCTCCTGGAGCCGTACAATCGCGTTCGTTCTTTTCGCCTTTTTGTTCACCGAGGCGCGGTTGCTTCTCCTTGAGGCGTAACAAGCGGCGGTAGTGGTCTGGGCTGTTTCTATTTAAACGTCAGCCCAGGTCCCTTTCCCTTGTCAGTGTGAGTTGATATCTTCTTTGGTTCTGCTCTCCAGCGGGTAAATCTTTTTCTAGAGACGATTCATTAATAAGCTTTCTACCAAGCGTGCTCTCCGGCTTCTGTTCCACCACCGCGTGCGTGGAGTTGTGCAGCAGACCTGCGGCATAGCTCTTGTTTCTGCGATTGCCTCGTTAGCTCAGCTCACGCGAGGCTTTGCCTTGATTTGTTTTCCTCGCCGAGCTTTGGGTTCGTGGGAGAACTCGATGTGCTATTCCAGCGTCTGGTGTCAAGGGCAGCTGAATGCAGCGGACTGTAGGACGGAGGGAATCCTTTCTCTCCTGGTCTGCTACACGTGAGGCTGCTGCTTTCCCGTGTTAGCAGGTTCAGCAAGTCGCGAGGCTGCGTGGGAGCTCCAAAAACTCCCTCAGACGCACGCACACGCGCTATAGATGCAACCAGACGCAGACCGACGAGCGGAAACCGAGGAAAAGCGCTGTGGCGAGTGCCCAGAAAACACAAATGGCAACAAAGGCCTAATCCTGTTCTTGCTCCCCGGCCCATCGAACCCCGAGCGTGCCAGCGCTGCGACGGATCGCCGGCGGCTGCTCCTCAGCCCTGCGCTCTGCCTGGGCTCCCGGGCCCCGTACCCCGCCTAGGGGCTAGGCCAGCTTGCAGTTTGCTAGCAGATGGCAAACGCGGGTGCGTGCGGAGGAAACCGGGAGGATTAGTTTAACGGAGGCCAGGACAGATGGCGGCGGTGGGGCGCAGGGCTCGGCCAGGCAGGCACCGCTGACCAGCAGCCAGTCTGTGTGACTGGCCCCTTCTCTTTATTCCTCCTCTCCGTTTCCCGTGCTCGCTTCTCCCTGATCTAGCTTGATGCCTCCCTTTCCCCTCCTTCAATCCTTCCCCTAGTGAGTTTGGCTCCCACGATCTTCCTTAACACATTGCACCATAAACTTCACACAGTCCCGCAAT
The DNA here is from genome assembly GCA_020745775.1 of Theristicus caerulescens. Taxonomy (NCBI): domain Eukaryota; kingdom Metazoa; phylum Chordata; class Aves; order Pelecaniformes; family Threskiornithidae; genus Theristicus; species Theristicus caerulescens. Next base: position 1,407,141 of record CM036559.1, on the reverse strand, counting down.
TCCCCTCAAACACCCCCTAATAAATTTGCTCTTTCCCTTGAAGCCCACGATAATTTTGCTTGCTTATCAGTTGTCACGTTTCGGGCTGAAGCTCTGTGCTTGAGTGGTTCCTGCAATGGTTCAAGCTGTCGGCGTCTCGCGAGTCCTGGTCTTCGTTACAGCCCACGTTATCTTCTGCTTTTTAGGCCTTACGTATCTGTGTGTTATATATAACGCCATTTTGGGCAGGTTTTGTCTTTTTGTGTTGAATAGCCATTAACCAAATCTCCTTAGAGTTGAAAATTGCTTTTTCCCCGGGCTTCCTAGTGAATTAGGGCAGGGAGGAGCCTCTGAATGCGACCGTCTCGCTCCAGGCTCGGATTGCCTGACGTCCAGGACCCGAGGGAAGTTCTCTGGGGTCTTTCAGAAAAATTAAATAAATGCTAGGTGCTGTTAGGAAACGAATTACTAGATAGCAAAATGGAGAAAATTACTGCCTCGTGTATATATGCACTTCAACACTGCGTTTCTAGTGCCCTCCGTCTGAACGAGGATTGTAAAACTGGGAAACGTTCAGGGAGGACAGATGCATCCTGCGTTACGGAATGGGTCCTGCGAGAGGAACAGCTGGAGTCTAGGCCTTTTTAAGCTTGGAAAAGAGACCGTGGGGGAAGAAGCGATGTAAGGGTGGGTAAAATTGTTAGCGGCGTGGAGATGAACGGGGAACAACCGCTTGCTCTTTTCCCATCAGCAAACCAAAACCCCTCGGACGCATCGAATGCACCAAAGGTGTAGGTAGCCGTGAAACTCCTTTCTGCGGGGTACTGGACTCCTTTCTGGCATCGGGTGGATGCTCGAAGCTTACGCAGGTTGAAAACCCAGCTGTATGCACAAGGGAGAAATGGTTTTTGTAAGGGCTGGTAAATGCAACTGGCTCAGAAGAGCCACGAGCCGGCGGCTGGGAGCGCGTCGTGCGGAGGGGTCGCTTGCCCTGGTCACAGGCGCCTCTGTCCTCGTCCCGTGCTGGAAACCGATTCCTGGGCTTAGATGGACCCCTGGCCTGACCCCGCTTCCCGGCTCTCGCGTCCCTGGGAGGCGGTCCCGCTGCTGCGCCTGCCCCTCGCTGCTCCCGAGGGGGGTCCTGAGCTCTGCCCAGCGCCCCGTTCCCCTCGGCTGGCTCCTCGCCGCACCAGGCTCGCGTTGCTTGCGGCAAGCGCGGCTCCCAGGCAGGCTGAGCCCTGCCTCTGCTCCTCCAGCCTTATTTCTTCTCCAGTTCTAGCGGATTTCCCCGGGAGCGATGAAATACAGGATTTTAGCGTACGACTCCAAACCGGAGCCATATGGCGATCGTCCAGCCGAGGGGTGACTGGTGCTTAGAAGGGCTTTTACCTCTGGCGGGCCGTGAGCCTGGCCTTTCGGGAGCGACGCTAACCTGTCCCGCTTTGCCGCTGCCGCCCGTTGAGGTTCCTGTGCTAGCGTATAATCTCAGCCTGATAACCCGTTTATCCTGACAACCCCAGCGGCAGGGATAGAAAGTTCTTGATTGGGATCCCAATGCAACCATCGGGTTCCCGGTGGATCTCCAAATTACGTCAGTCCCATCTGAAAGGTGGGAAGAGAAGCTGCTTTAACCACGTCACTAAAACTTCTCTCTCTTACCGAGCATCATTCCACTCGCTTTGCTTGCCTGCAAACCCGGGGAGAGACAGAGGAAACTTTCCGCTCTCTTTGATGGTTCGCTCCCCTTCTGTGCTTTATTTCAGCCACCGCAGTTATCGCCGCTCGGAGGGAGAACGTCGAGCGCGACGCTGAAATGCCGCCATCGAGCTTCGGAGGCGGTACTGGGGATGCAGCAGCTGGGGACGAAGGTCGGTGGCTTCCCTCTGCGTCTGGTACGAGGCTGCTGGTCACGCTAGACTTGTGTTTGCAGCTGCAAATACTCTGGGAATCTTTTGTTACCTGAAAGCTGAGATTTGGGGGAAATGTGACTACTGGATCACCTTTCAGTACCTTCCTTTAATGCGTTTGAATATCTCAAAGCTGCTGCTGACGTGGCTTGCGAGGGCTGAGGCAGAGCAAAGCAAGGGTTGAAAGCAGATTTGAGGAGTAAAAACGTCATCGTAAATGAAAAGCTGGTTGAGAGAAGTCAGTGTAATGCATCGCGATATCTGTTCCGCTGTGCTGTGCGCAGCCGTTACTGGGGTGGCCTTCAAGGACTTGGAGAGGAGAAAAAAAAAAAGGGTAAGCAGTTCTGTAATGGAGTTGCCACGTGCTGTAAAGTTATTTAGGCTGAACAAGGCCAGAAGCGTGCAAAACAAACCTGGTGCATGGAAGAGGTGAGGTTCTGTGCCAGCGCGGTGGGAGAAACATCATGCACAGCGTAAGATCGTGAATTCGGTGGGGATTCCTCAAACCCTCCTCCGCAAACGGGGAGGAGTGCGTCCATCGGAGACGCCTTATCAGGGTACAGTTAAGACGCCGCACCCTTGGCGTGGCGGAGGAAGGGAACCGAGGGCTCCTGGGGACAGTAGTGCTTCACGGAAAGGGAGTCCAGCAGCAACGCGGGTCGGTCACTAATTCCAGTGACGTCATACGCCGTCACGTCTGCTCCGCGCCGAGTAGGCAGCCTGCGGTTGCGGTGGCTGGTGCCAGGCTGTATCCAGAGGAGGGGACCGAAGTCCTGCACTGCACGTTTCAGGGACGCGGGTATAAGATTCAGACCCTTGAGCACGCGTTCTGTTGCACGTAACCCCATAGATACATACAACTCCAACGACCAAGCTCGCACCAGCAGGTTTTGCTCCCCCGAGCCGTCCATCCCTGCCAGGGAGGATGCGGAGAGCCCCGGCGAGGATGTCTGCGAGTCCCACCTGCCTGACGCAGCCGGCGAGGAATTGCTGGGAAGAGTAGGGCCAGTTATGTCCCTGGCTCTTGGCTGTGGTACCTAGAACTGCCTTCACGTGCAAGGCCTGGCTACAAAACTCCCTCCTGGACTGGTGGTTGGGTTGGGTTTGGGTTTTTTTTAAATCCATTCCCTCCTTTGCAGTTAGACAGGGACATTTCTGCGTGGTGGTTAGCGTGGCGATCGCCCAGCTTCTGTTGGCAGCTGCTCCTCCGTGCCAGTTTCTCCCCGTTCGCACCCAGATCGAGACAGGTAACTCTGGGCTGCCGGCTTTGCTGGGCAGCGAAGTGCCCAGAAGTGGTGTGCTCATTGCAGCACCCACCTCTGGCTGTGGATAAAGCAATTTTAGGGGTTGGTTTTAGCGGAAGACTTGGAGAGTTGACGCTAAAACGTTCCAGCAGTGCGGTGCAAGGAGGGAAGGAGAGCGGGGGGGTGGGGTACGCACACGCTGATGCGACCTATGCCTTAAAAAAAGAGCCTGGAGGAAAGCTGCGGAGCTAATTTGGCCAGGTTTCACCCATGGAGCACCTTTGCGAGGAGGATTCGTTAGCTAGCAAGAGGTTCTGTGAGCTGGGAGAGGGGGAGCATCGCAAACTGGCAATGGACGTTAAAGCTAGGCAAATTCAAACGCGAGGCAAGGCAAGGCGCGTGATTTCCATAGCCACCCGGGGAATCTACCTTGATTTGCCTATGAAGGGTAACGGTAGAGGCTCAATCTGGAGCTACAGAAACTTGCACCGTGTGTTTTGCACGGGGTCAGAAAATGCGGTGCGTCTTTCTCGGCCTTAAAATCTGTGGAAGCAAGATAACTATCAGCACGTTTGTGAATAAGTGTCTTTATTTTTACGTTGGCTACAGGTACAATTTCAAGAGCTGCAGTGAGGCGTAGTGAGCAGCTCTGCGGGTCAGCAGGTGGGCTCCAGCAGTGCCACCGCTGAGCCTGAGCCGATGAAATCAGGGCAGGAGCTGCGGGAGGCTCTGGAGAAGCGCCAGGGGTTTTGGCGAGCCAAGAAGGGAAGATGGAGGAGGAGGAGGAGCTGAGGTTGAGGTTGAGGCCCAGGGAGGAGCGTGGTGGTCCCCTGGGTAGCAGGATTGTCTCTAGGCTCTGAGCTTCCACAGGAGTAAGTAGAAGAGGTTGGGCTCTTTGTCCCAGCCATCTTCTGTGTCAGGAGGAATCCTTGATCCCAGCAAGTATCCCGAGCAAGGGAAGCTAGGAAAGAAAGGCGGCTCCACGCTGCCCTGTCCTCTCCTGCCGTAAGCAGGACTTTCCGGGCACCAGGTCACATCGCTGTGGCTTTGCGTAGCTGAGCCCTGAGAACCACCAAGGATGGAGATCCCACCACCTGCGCCAGCGCTGCGCCGGCCTCCTGGTGAAAACGCTTTTCCTGATGGATGGCGATGCCTTCCTCCACTGGCATTTCATTAATCAGCTCCGCTTGCCTAGCAGGATGGAGGCAGGCCAAGCAGAGCTTGGGAAAGCGCTTGCTCCGCGTCTCGCGGCGCTGCTCTTGCCTGCGTTCCCCGCTGGCTGCGTGCGGCGGCGGATCGCCCCGCTGCCTGGCCCGGCTCGATGGCGAACAGGCCGGCAGGTACGGGGGGTAAAATCAGGGGTGTGCGAGGCGGGAGGATGCCGGCAGCGGCGGGCACCGGTGAAGGGACGTGGCAGCAGGCTCAGCTGAGATCTGAGAGTCAGCGGTGGTTTCCAGGGCACGTGCTGGGAGGTCTCCAAGCAGGAGCTGCCGCCACTGCTTCACAACAAGCTTCTTGACCGGGATCCCTCTTGTCTGTCTGTCCTTCCCTTTTCCTGGGTAGCACTGCTGCTGGGCGCGTGGCTCCCTACCAGCTGCTCCTGCTGTTGCAGCGAGGGTTTTTGGCAGACGGGGCTCTCCCGCACGCTTGAGGAAAGCCCTCCTGCCTTCCCCTCCCTTGGCAAACGCACTGCTTGCCATGGCTCAGCCTCTCCGGTCAGAGGCAGAGCGAGGGAACGGCCGCTTAGGAAGAGGGAAAACGTTAAAAAGGAGGTGAGAAAAGGAGAAGGAAAGCTCGCTTCATTTCCCACCCTGTGCCCGTATGGGAGGGACTGAAATCCGGTTATGACTTCTAGCAGTCACGGGTGGGCCAGGGAGGACGCAGCCAGGTTGCTGATGGGGCAGGAGGTGGTGTAAATGCAAACAGGGGCTGTGGGGAGCCCAGCGTCGCGGGCAGGACGGGGGAGACAGGCAGGTCACAGGACAAAACCGATGCTGGACACAGCAAGGCAGCAGAGGGGAACAAATTTGGTTCGGTCTGCTCTCAGGCGAAGGCGGCAGAAGAGTAACTGAGGGATGGAGGAGCCCTGTAGGTCTGGAGGAGAAGCAGGAGGGAAAATGCAACAGGCGGACTCCCAGTCAAGACAAGCGAAGCCGTCCATCCTCAGAGGGTCCGGGAAGTTTCTGGAAGCGTGGGCTGAGCCGGACCCCAAGGGATGGGCTGCAGCCCATCACCCAGCTGGAGCCTGCCTGCCTCCTGCCACAGAGTTCAAGGTAGCGCGGCGCTGGGCATCGCCTTTCATTCGACCCCGGTGCTCGCTCATCCCTTGCCGTCGGCTCAGCTGAGACCTCGGAGGCCGGTTTGCGCCAGTGCCGCGCTCAGCCGCGCGCGAGTCCCGGGGGAACGGGCCGCGAGCGCGCAGACAGCGCGGTAACGCAGGCGTAACTCCACGAACGTGTCCGTACGGATTGATCTGTGCACAATCTCCTTCCACCGGATAACGGGGACACGGGACCGCGCCGGTGCTTTTGGCGGCATCGCCCTGGGGTTGAGATCGGGGGGGGGGGGGGGGGAGACTGTAGGAATAAACCCTAGAGAAGGCTAAAACAAGGGGTAGGAAACGAGACCCGAGGCGGCTTTGGGAGCAATGGAGGAGGGAGGCAGTCGCCAGCCAAGCAGGGCGCTGGCTACCTCCTCCGCCCTGCGGCTCGCCATTGTCTGCGGGCAGCGCCCCGTGGGCGGCTGCTGATGGAGCAGGGGGCCAGCGGGGCGCGGAGGGGACGCCGTGCCGCTTTGGAGGGGGAAAGCACGAAAGGCTATGCAAAAAAAAACCCCAAAAATGGTAATAATTCAAAAAAACCAGAGAGCACGGGCACGCTGGGCTGATGGCGGTGCCCGGCGGGGCTCCGGCACCGGTGCTGGCGAGGGGCTCGGGGGCCGGGCCGGGCGGGGAAAGGGCGGTTTCTGCCTCGTCCCCCCCTCCGCTGGCTCCGCCCGGGGCCGGCGGGGAGCGGCTCCCCGGCCCCGCCGCAGCCCGGCCCCGCCGCAGCCCCGCCGCAGCGGAAGCCGCGCCCCCGCCGCCGGGGCCGGCCCGGCGCAGCCCCCCGGCCCCGTCCCCCTGATTGGCGCCGGCTCCCCCCCTGCTCCCCGCTCGCCGTCCCGCCGCCGCCATGAACCCGCTCTTCGGTCCCAACCTCTTCCTCCTGCCGCAGGAGCAGCAGGGGCTGCCGGGCCCCGAGCCGCCGCCGCCGGCCGCCCCTCGCCCCGCCGAGCCCCTCGGGGGGGAGCTGGCCGCCCCGCCGCCCGCCGGCCCCTTCCCCGCTCCGCCCGCCGCCATGGCCCTCCGCAACGACCTGGGCTCCAACATCAGCGTCCTGAAGACGCTGAACCTGCGGTTCCGCTGCTTCCTGGCCAAGGTCCATGAGCTGGAGCGGCGCAACCGGCAGCTGGAGAAGCAGCTGCAGCAGGCGCTGGAGGAGGGAGGGGGCAGCCGGGGCCGCGGACCCCCGCGCCGGGACCAGGCGGTGCAGACCGGCTTCGTCGGCCCCATCCGCAGCCTGGGCTTGGGCTTGGGGTTGGGGTTAGGGCTGGGGCCGCCCCGGGCGCTGGGTTCCCCCGGTTGCCGGCCCGGAGCCCCTGCCCAGCCGCCTCCTGCCTTCCCGGCCGCCTCCCGCTTCATGCCCGGCACCATCTGGTCCTTCTCGCAAGCCCGGCGCTTGGGTCCGGGGCCGGAGACCACCCTGGTGCAGGGACCGGGGGTCTCCTGGGTCCACCCGGACGGGGTGGGCGTGCAGATCGACACCATCACCCCGGAGATCCGAGCCCTCTACAACGTCTTGGCCAAGGTGAAGAGGGAGCGCGATGAGTACAAGCGCAGGTGAGAAGGGGCGGCGGGAGCAAGGGGCCCGAGCTGCGTCCCCCGAGGGACCGACACCGTCGCCGGGGAGGCCGCGGGGCTCTACCCGGTGGGCACTGGTGCGGGAGGAGGCAGCCCTGGCCTGACTTCCCGGGAGCGCGGGCTCCAGGCAGCGTGAGGTGGGGTTGCGAGGCAAAACCGCGGACCCCTGAAAGCGTTCGTCTACGCCTGGGTCTCCTCGCTTGCCTCCTGGTGTCTGAACCCTCTCGGGATGCTCGCTGAGCCTTTTTCCGTCTTATCAACCCGGCATGAGGGACTAGAAGTGCTTTTCCAAGCGGGGAGGAAATAACGTGACTCCAGGAGCTGGCGTTTTAAAGGGGAGGGGATCTGGAAACACTCGGGAAGGAGGAGCAGCCGGAAAGTAGGTGAGGAAGGCGAAGGTGCGGCGGTGAGCAGGTTTGGGTTGGGAAAGGCTGCTGGGAGGAGGAGGGTTCTCTGGCTACGTAGGAAGGTGCCGAGAAGCCCCTCGGCAGGGCGGCTGGCCCCCCGGGCCCTTTCCCTCCCCCGGCTCTCCCAGCCGGCGCCTCAGCAGCAGCGAGCCGTGCGGGAGCACCCCGCTCCTCCGGGGCTTTCCTCCCGACCCAAAATAGCCGCGGCTTGGCACGTGCCTCAGAGCAGGGCGAAGCAGAATGCCGAGCTAATCTCTTGGCCCGTTCTTCTTTCCCGTGCGGGGCGGCCGCCGCGCTCCCGTCGCACCGGCGGTGCTTTTGTTCCGAGCCGGTTTCGGAGGCTGCTCCCGGATCCGCACGTAGGATGAGATCAGGCAGCGGGCTGGCGTCGCTGGGCCAGGGCGCGGGGCGACTGACGCCACCCGAGCGACCGATTTTTCTTTTTTTCCCGAAGAAAAGTCACTTTACGATGCTTTAGAAGGCTGGGATCCGCAACGGCACCTTGTGTTTTTGGCTTTATAAGGCTTTGGCTGAGCAGAGTTGCCTGTCGGATGCTCCGAAGGCACCGAGCAAGGCACGTGGAAAGGAAGAGTTGACTTCTCTTCTTTCCCACCCATCGCTGCCTGTACCTAAGGCCTTTTATTATTAAGGCAGGGGTCGGGCTCCTTCTCCAGGGGCGGGCAGCTCTCCTTGCCTTGCGTTTTCAGATCAGACAGCGGGGAGCTGGAGCCTCCCCTGCTCCAAGCATTTCAGCCGGAGGGGACCGAGTCGAGTTTGTCGGTGCTGCTGGAACTTTGGGAGAAAGGAGAGCTTTTCGGGGTTGTCCCGCTCTGGCTCTTTGGGGGAGGCTGGGGGGGTGAGGGAGGGCGCGGGGACGCTGGGGGCGGGCAGGGGGGCACCACAAGCTGCCGCGGGCCAACGATGTTGGTGGGATCTATTTTTGGACTGTGTTACCAGGGGCTGGGGGAAAGCAGACCCCACCCCCAGATCCTTTCCGGCACTGGGAACGTTCTGACGGGTGCAGCCAGGTCCCGAACAAGGGAATGGGACAGGAGGATCCCATTTCCACACCCATCCCCGTGCGGAGGGCTGACACCGACATCCCCTGGGAGCAGAGGGAGCTCCCTGCCGCGGCGGGCTCCGATCTGTCGTGGGGACAGCCGGCGTCACCCCTTTGCCACCTGCCTGGGGGCAGAGACCGTGTTAACGCAGGGCTTGGCGGTTCTCACGGCTCGGGTGCTTGTGCTTTCCTCAGGGCAGCGGTGCCGCCGTGCACCCCACGGCGCTCGGAGCGGCGGAGCAGGAGGAGCTTCTCGCTGGATGTGCAGGGCCTGAAATTCAAGTCTGGGATCTAGGAGGGGCGCGGGGGCCATAGGGAGGGAGGAGAAGAGATGCAGCAGGAGAGAGGCTCGCAGGAGCCACGCTTGGGAAGGGCAGACTGAGGCTCGGTGGCCTGGAGAGGGGCAAAGGGTGCCTGTGAGTATCCGACAGAGCCACCGAGCGCTGGGGATCCGAGCGTCTCATCAGGTTTGCGCTGTCCGCTGCATCTGTATTCCCAAGCGGTTTTTATCTTGGATGCTCCAAGCAGACGCCGCAGGTATGGGGCGAGTAGTGTTACGGGACAGCGTGTTAGGATGAATGAACGGTTTGGGCTGGAAGGGACCTTTACAAGCATCCAGTCCAACCCCCCTGCCATGGGCAGGGACATCTTGCACTCAATCAAAGCCCCATCCAACCTGGCCTTGAACGCTTCTGATGATGGGGCATCCACAGCTTCTCAGGGCAACCTGTGCCACCCTCATCGCAAAAAATGTCTTCCTTATCTCCAATATAACCCTACCCTCTTTCACTTTAAAACCCTTGCCCCTCGTCCTGTCGCTACAGGCCCTGGTAAAAAGCCTCTCTCCGTCGTTCTTATAAGCCCCCTTTACAGATTGAAGGGCCGCAAGAAGGTCTTTGGTTGTTGCGGTTGCCCTCCGCGGAGGCGCGCCGGGCCGTGGGGCATTCACCGTTACGGTGAAGCTCAAACGTGGCAAGAGAGGGAAGCGTGCGGCTTCGAGCCCCGCGCAGCCCAAAGGGTGCCCGGCAGCGCCGGCGGGCGCTGGCCGTGCGGCACCCCCGCGCCTTTGGCAGCGAACAGGGTTTTTAGAGACGCCAGGGGTTGTTTATTTTGCTAAGTGAACTTCTCGAGGGGAGGCAGCCGGCGGGGGGGCTGGAGGGACAGCACTGCATCTCGTCGCGCCCCCAGCTTTGGGAGGGCCGGCTTGTGGCCGGCAAGGAGGTGGCCATGCCTGCCTGCCGCTGGCACCCTCCTGCCCTCGCTCCCTGCCTTCTCCCCGTATCCCAGCCGCTGGGCAGGGGGCCGCCCCGCGGCGGCGCGGGGAGGACGCGCGTCTCCCCTTGGCCGGCGGCCGCGGGGTTGCGTGGGGCGGCCTTGCTTCCAGCCGGCAGCGACCTGGCAGCGGCCGCCGGCTGCGCCGGGCTGCGGGCGCAGTGCCGCTGGCGGGTTATTATTAGGAGTGGTGCATTGCAGGAGGGAGCCGGGAAGAAGGAGCCGTGCAGCAGGCGAGCGGGAGAGGGGCTCGTAACGGATGGGCGTGCGGAGTCGCCGCTTGCGGGGCGAATCGCCATTGCCTCCCGCCTTGAAATCGGCGTTTATCTGTGTCTTCCATAGCGCTGGTGTGAAATGAATTCCTCCGAGGGTTTGCAGCTGTGCGTTACTTCGCCAGTAAGGCCGGGCTACGCAGAGACCCGGAGGGAGGCGGAGACCGAAACAGAGGAAGCGCCACGCTGAGAAAGATGCTGAAAATTTTTTTTCTTATGGTGGAAGGCGTTTTTCTCCCCGGGGAGGGAGGCCTCGTTTGAACAGTTCCCATATAAGGGCAATTCTACTTTTTAACTTTCTCCTTCCCTCTCTCTTCGTCTCCCTCTTCCCCCCCAAGGGACGGGAACCCCCTTTGACTCCCCTTCTGTAGCTGTGGTGTGGAGCCAACGCCAACACGAGGACTGCACGCTTTGTCCTTGTTTGAGTAAGGAGCAGCGTTGCCAGCCTTAAGAGCTCAGAAATTCATACGCCAGGACTCTCCCATGTCGTCAGCTTGTCCTGATACCTCGAGATAACAAGTGTGAGGGCTTTTCATATGCTTTCTGGTCTAGACGGTAGGATTTATTTTTCAAACTTGGTGTGAGTAAGCGAGGGGAGAGATTTTTCACATGTGCAGGGTCGCAGTGCCTGTGTCAGTGCTCGCAAGCGTTAAATAGAAACCGGAGATCACAGCACCGGGCAGGGCCCAGCTCCGGTTGCTTTCCCAGAGAAATCCTGCTTTCTCGGAGAAATCGGCTCTCCCAGAAGAGCCAGGCGGCGGGTGAGAATGCAGCAGCCCTGCCCCGTGCCGCACCGCGGCGCGTGCCAGCCCGTCTGCTCTATGGGATAGCCATTTCGCAAAGAGCAGTACAGCCTGGTGGCCTCCCAACAGACCGTGGGCTGGGCCAACGCCGCAGCGTGGCCCAAGACGATGATCTCATGCAGCGAAATATAATAATTGCTAGGCGATGTGCCTTTGGCGTAGCGAGGCCGGGCACCTTGCAGCTCAGCCTTGAGCTGCAGAGCCTAATACAGTCCCCACCGGCCAACCTGGCAGAAATCGGGACAATCCATCCTGCTTCTTTCTAGGATGAAACCGTGTTCTTTAATCCAACCTGTTATGCGGCAGTGCAGCCAGGAGACTCGTGGCCCTGCCTGGGCAGCGTGGCCCGGTGCAGGGCAGCCCTCTGCGTTGGTACAGGCAGAAGAGCAGCCCTTCGTCTTGGCGCACGTCATGGCCGCTCACGCGGTAACGTGGTTTGGTGTGAGGCCGGGTTCTGTGACGCAAACGCGGTCACAAATACGATGCAGATGGGGGCAACTCTGCAATAGTTATCGAGCGTTGGAGCTGAACCTAACGTGACCCAAGGCCAAGGGGCTCGGGGGCGGATGGAGAGGCCGGTGGGCTGTGTCGGGCCGTGGGCCAGCCCCAGCGTGGCAGGGCGTGCGGCGCAGCTGCCATGCGGCGCCTGTGGTTGGTGTCCCCAGCTCCCCCCGTCACGGAGCAGGCAGCCCTTGGCCAGCCCGCGGCGGGGACAGCGGAGAGCGTGGTGGGGCAGGGTTCGTGGCCGGGGGGGCTGACGGGCGTTTGGCAGCTGCCGGCGTCTGGAAACAAGCGGTGATGCATTCCTGGGCACGTTCTCCTTCCCGCCCCGGTGCCGTCATCACCCCCTCTTGGATAGCTTTGGGGGGAGCAGCTGCCGCTCCCTCCTCTCCGGCAGCCGGCGAGGCCAGTGGGATCTGACCGGCGCGTTTCTCTCCCTAGATGGGAAGAGGAGTACACAGTGCGTGTCCAGCTTCAGGACCGGGTGACGGAGCTGCAGGAGGTGAGCGTCGCTGTCCCCCCCTTCCCCTGCACCCCAGCTGCCCCGCACCGATGCTGATTTGCACGTCTCCCTCTGCCCGGGGCAGGAAGCCCAGGAGGCTGAAGCCTGCCAGGAGGAGCTGGCCATGAAGGTGGAGCAGCTCAAGGCAGAGCTTGTTGTCTTCAAGGGACTGATGAGCAACGTGAGTCCCTGACCCCTCTCCGACCCGGCAGCAGCGTCCTACCCGAGCGGTGGGGCTGTGTAGAAAAGCAGTTCCTTGGTGGGGCACGTCCAGCGCAGAGGCGATCTGGCAGGGTTGGTCCGGGGTGCGGTGAGCAAAGCTGGGGATGCGGATGCAGTCCTGCAGCACGGGAGGGAGCGTGGGGGCTCTGGTTGCCGTTTGCTTTGCCTAATCTTCCTCCTTTGTCCCCCTCCCGTGGCGCTGTGGGTTCAGAACATCACGGAGCTGGACACCAAGATCCAGGAGAAGGCCATGAAGGTGGACATGGACATCTGCCGGCGCATCGACATCACTGCCAAGCTGTGCGACGTGGCGCAGCAGCGGAACTGCGAGGACATGATCAAGATGTTTCAGGTGAGAAGCGCCTGCTGCTGCCGCCGGCTCTGGGGAGGAGAGTTCCCAAAGGAGGTAGAAGAGACACCACCAGCCCCCTGCTAGGGGAGACGCTTGGTCACCCTCGCTCCTTGCGGTCCCTTCCTCTCTGTCTCTCTCGGGAGGACCAGGCGAAAGGGCGCGGAGAGGAGGTGGAAAGCTCCAGGTGTTGCTTTGGGCATCGGGAGCCCCCTCAGCCTCTCGCTGACCTGTTGCGTTGGGCCCGGGGACCCCGCAGTGGTAGGGGAGCAGCTGCAGGAGGGAGACGAGTGGCTTGAGTGTCTGTCTCTAACTCCATCTCTCTCCTTCCCCTTCCCCTCTCCGTCATCTTCTCTCTGTCTCTCTTCTCTGTCTCTGTCTCTTTTCTCTCTCTGGATGTCGCTGCCTTTCTGTCTCGCTCTCTTTGTCCCTACAGAAGCAACTGGTTAGTTCCATTCAGTTGGGAAAGCGTACAAATTTTAAACTTTCTATAAATAACGTTGACATATTTCACCTTTTTCAGACTCTTGTCTCTTTTTTCCTGTTTCTGTCGCTGTGTTTCCCTGTCTCTGGACTGGGGTGGTGGGCGATTTGAGTTTTTCCGCAGTAAAACCACGTTGTTTTCTCTCATCAGATTCATAGATTCCATCTTTAGTTGCTCCGTTTTAATTTTAGAAAATGCTAAAACCATGTTTTATCCATTGCACCATCTTTAACCTGATCATAATGAGCCCGTCTCTCTCTCTTTCTCTCTCGCTTTTCTTCCTTCTTTCCTTCCTTTCTTTCTCTCTTTCTCTCTTGCCCTGCCTTCCTGTCCCTCCACCATTCCTTTCCCCTCCATCTCCTCCCAACTACCTGCTCCCGACCTCGGACCCGGCCTCGTTTCTGTAGTCTCTGCACTTGTCTCCCGTTAAGGTCCCAGCCTCGGTGGGGCGGAAGCGGGAGCGCAAGCAGGTCAGCGATGAAGACACCTCGCTGTCGGAGAGCGATGCCTCCCGAAAACCTGAAGAGGAAGAGGAGGACGAGACCACGGCCATGAGTATCAATGAGGAAATGCAGAGGATGCTGAACCAGCTGTGAGTGCGGCTGCTCCGCACCTCTGCCGCTGGCGTCGAGCAGGGCTCCGGCACCAGGCTCCCCGCCGGCGCCCGGGGTGGGGAGGGCAGGGACGGGCTGCGGCTCCCCGTCCCGCGGGAGGGCGAGACGGGAGGTGCTGCCGCAGGGTGCGTACACCCTGCGCTCTGCGGCACGGTGGGACCGACCCTCCCCGGGAGGCCTGAGCCCACCCGTGCCGGGGGTGGGAGCTGGTCCCGCTCCCCTCATCGTGACCCCTTCCTGCCTCTCGGGAGTCCCTGCCTGAATTTGCTAGGGCTCCTGACCATAAAGCCACCCCTTCCCCATCAGCTATGGGGTTTATGCGCACTTGATCTCACCCTGTCCAAGAGCTGCAGCCCTGCCTGCGAGCAGGGGCGAGGCTTTCGGCACCGACGCGGCCCCCTGCCTGCCCTGCCTGCCCTGCCTGCCGGGGTTCTCCTGCTGGCTGCTGACGTGCTGTTCCCTTGCCCCCAGGAGGGAATATGACTTTGAGGACGACTGTGACAGCCTCACCTGGGAGGAGACAGAAGAAACGCTGCTCCTCTGGGAGGACTTCTCCGGATACGCCATTGCAGCCGCAGAGGTGCAGGGGGAGGTAACGGTGGTGTCAGGTCCCCTCGGGGATCCAGCCCTGGGTTGGGACACTCGGTCCTGCCTGAGGCTGGGAAGATGCTCCCTCAAAGACCAGAGCTCAGCCCCCTCCGTCCCTTCCAGGCTTGTACAGATGCTTCCCCATCATCTTCTCTATGCGAATACGTTACCGCATCCTTGTGAAGGTCTCCTTGTTAGACAAACCAGGGACCTGTGGCCTGGAAGATGTGCTGAGGGCATGGTCCTCACGCGTGGGGAGAGCCACAGCCCTCCCAGAAGAGAGGACCTCCTCTGGCCGGGCTGGTCGCTGGTGGTCCCTTGCTCGGGCTCTCCGGCCCACCTGCCCGCTGTGCAGCGACACTGCCCAAACAGGCCTCCACGTCTGGCCGAAGCCCTCGCCATCCCGCATCCTCGGCAGTCCCCTGGGGACGTGGTGTGCCTGGGGACGGTCTGTGCTCTCCAAAGCTTCTGTGCATTGCTGGGCTCGCTCTGGGCTGGCGTGCTCGCTGCCCAGTGTGGCGAGTCCTGGGTCTCTCTGCCCCGTGTTGGCAGGACTGACTCGTGCTTTATTTATACTACACCGCTTATGTTTCTTCCTCTTTTCCCGGTGCTGCCAGTTCTTTCTCTGATTTCTCTCTCTCTTGCCTTTGGTTCCTCATGTTGGACTCTAAACGTGCCGTCTGCTCTCCCCAACAGCAGGACGACAGCCTGGAGAAGGTGATCAAGGACACGGAGTCGCTGTTCAAGAGCCGTGAGAAGGAGTACCAGGAAACCATCGACCAAATAGAGGTGGGAGGAGGAGGAGGTGGCGCAGAAGGGGGTGAAATGGGGGAGTGGGTCCCCGGGGGAGGGAGACACCATGCTGGAGCGGGTAGTTGGTAATGGGGAGCGGCAGCCTCAGGTCCGGCCGTGCCCCCTGCCCTGCACCGCACCATGCCCCGGGCTCATCTCCGCACCGTTTCCCTTGTGCAGCTGGAGCTGGCCACGGCCAAGAACGACATGAACCGGCACCTGCACGAGTACATGGAAATGTGCAGCATGAAGCGAGGCTTGGACGTGCAGATGGAGACTTGCCGGCGGCTCATCACCCAGTCTGGGGACAGGTGAGCTTCAGCGGGAGGCCCGGGACGCCCGTGCTTTGGGCAAGGACTGGAGCCAGGTGGTGGTGAGCGGGAGCTGCGGGTGGTGCTCCTGCCCTGCCCTGGTGCGGCGTGGAGGGAGGGCAGTTCCCAGAAGCTGTCGGACTGCTGGTGGCCAGCCTCCACGCAGGTCGTGGTGCCACCTCTGCAGAAGGTGGGCTGCGCACAGGGGTCAGTTTTGACGGGTGAAGCCGGACACCCCCGATGGAGAGAGGAGCTGCCGTTGTGCAGGGGCATCGTATAGGTCCCCACAGGCGCGTGGAGCCAGGGTGGCCCTGGGCTGGGGACCTCTGTGGTGGGCTTTCACTGACCCCTTTTCGCATGCCTTGGCAGGGCCCTGCTCTGGGCAGGCTCCTCCAGCATCTCCCCCAGCCCTGCTTCATGCTCTGGACCTCTCGTCTGGTGTCCTCTGAGACGCCCTTCCCAGCACCCAAGGATCCCCGCGGACCCACGCGTGCCCCAGGGGAGCGAGAGGGGCACTTCAGCTTCTCTCCTCCTTGCTCTGGTGCCCCCCGCCCACACCAGTCTGGTCCTTTCCCTCCCCCTGGGCGGTGCCGTGACTGCTGCCCTTCGCTCTTCTCCGCAGAAAGTCTCCTGCCTTCACCCCGGCCTCCAACAGCGAGTCGGCCCCGAACGAGGAGAGCGAGGAGTCCGACCGCGACCCCCCCAGCGACGCTTCCATCAGATAATGAGGGGAGGCCCCGCTCCCTCGGACCCCCTTCCTGGCACGGGGGTGCCTGAGCCGCGCCTGGGAGAGACTGTCAGGGACGTGGAGCCGCTGGTAAACGCCTGTCGCCCAGGCTCGCTCCCGTTTCGGGGTGCTTGGCAGATCCCGCACCCCCCCGCCACCGGATACTTTGCAAATGGGAATAGCTAGATAGACCTGAGGGCCCTCACCCGGCTGCTCAGCCTCCAGCCCCTTCTCTATTCCCTTCCCCTAGCTTTGGTTAAACCGCGGTTCGGGCAGGGAGGCTCCAAACCTGCCGCGGCGGCGTTCTCCAGGACCTGTCCCCAGGCCACCCCCCGACCCACCTCCTCCGTCCTGGTACACTTGACCTGCCCCGTGCCCTCCCTGCGCCACACGGAGCCGAACGAGAGCCGTACCTCCCTGCAAACTGGACCTGACACTGGTGCCAACTGGACCGAGCCCGGGGCTCTCTCTGTCCTTGCTGCTGGCCGGGCGCCCGGCCGGTCCCCGTGCTGCGCCGGGCACCCCAAGCCCCCCCGCCTCCTCCGGGGCAGGGGCCGAGTCCCGCTCACCGTGCACTTTGCTTTGCCGCATGTCGGCGGTGCGCTCGCGACTGTGTTACGGGGGCAAGGAGCCATTAAATCGGACAGTTTCCTTTTCTACAGCTTCGCCGGGTGTGGGCTCTCCCTGCGCTGCCGCGGGCACCACGCGGCGTGAGGCGGGGGGTGTCCTCCACCGGACCCCCAAGCCCACATCAATGGGGGCCTCCCATGGGACACTCCCGTCCCTCGGGCGTGCCAGATGATGGGACAGTGGCGAGACCCCTGTTCTGGGAGCCGCTGGCCCTCGATGGGCCATGTGTAGCACTGGTGCTTGGTGGGCTGCCTTGTTCTTAACCTGGAGCATCATCGATGCTGAGGCTGAGGGATTGGAAACGAAGCCGAGTGTGGCTCGTGACTTGTGGACCTTCCTCTCCTGGTGCTTGGTCTCTGCCACACCAGGGCATCCCGGAGCATCTTCTCGCCTGCCCTCAGTCCCACGTGTAACCACGGTGGGGGTTCCCGTCCCACCATCTCTCATAGCGTTTGCCCGGCTGGCCGTTGCTCGCGCTCCTCCGGTGAGGGGAGGCTGGGGCCGGGCGGGGTGGCAGGAGGGGGTGCGCAGCCTGCTGAGACGCAGCATTTTGCAGGTGAAGCTCCAGAGAAAAACGCTTCTCGCAAAAGGTCCTGAAGGGAAGAGAAAGTAGATGGCAGTGGAGTTTTTGGATCGTCTCTAAGATTAGGTGAGGTAGATAAAATGGGGGCTGAGGGATGCAACAGTTCATCTCCGGAGGTTTGGCTTGGGTAGCTAACGCTGCCGCGCACTTGGGCGGCAAGCACCGGCGCATCCGCGCGCCGCAGCGCAGAGGGCCGGTGTTTGGGCAGGGCGAGGTCCTCTGCCTGTGCCTGCAGGACGCGTTCAGGCATGTGTTGGCGTTTCAGCGTGGGTTAGAGCCGGCGGGGAGGCGAGGCCCTGCAAATGGCAGCAGCCGAGGAAAGCTCCAGGCCAGGGCGCAGCTGGGGCACTGCTGCTGGCGCCGGGAAATGCCAGTTCCTCGGCTGATGGTCTGCTGTGGCTGGGCTCCGACTCGCGAGCGTTGTGTTCACCTCTCCCAGGGAAGCCAGGAGAGCTTCAGGGAGCAGAGCCGGGCGTTTCACGGGAGCAGCAGGGTGCTGGGGAGCAGCAGAGGCGTGCTGGCGCGCTCCCCCTGCCCCGACTGCCCCGCAGGCAGATGGGGGGTGCCCGCCCTGAGACAGAGCCTTCGCCATGGGCCTCGCCTCCGCGCCGCCTTGCCGGGCTGTTTCTGTTTGTTTCCCTCGTCTCTTTTTATTTTTCTTCCTAAAAGACTTAAGCCAGAAGAAACACTTTAATCTGGGCTTTTTCTTTCGAGTGATGGTGCCTCACAGGCAATAGATCAGGGATCACTTTCTATCCTGCCCGGAGGCTCTTCTGGTTCCTGCAAATCCCCTTTCCCGTACGTGTCTCTGCAGCGTTTTCTGCTCTTGCTCTGCTGTGAAGATCTCTCTGCGTGGCTGGCTAAGCCTGGCTTCTGCCGTGCATAATCCATGACGTGTGTACCTTGGCTGCTCCGTACCGCTTGAGAAACCCACAGGACTGCAGAGCATGTACCCTGAGAGATTTCAAGCATGAAGCACATCTCTGCCTCGAGCAGTCGTTGCCCAGAGGAGCAGCTGGTGCTGCTCCCCGTCCCACGCTGCTCATCAGAACTTCATTTGCAGTGAAACCGAGATCTCCCCCACCCCACGTGTACAAGATGCTGGTCTCTGGTGAATGGTATCACCAGCACTAGGCTCCGTTCCCCCGCCGGTGTGACAGCCCCTGAGATCTCACGGGCAGGACACGCAACACTGAGACTTTGCCTCAGCAATTTCTCAGCATGGGAAGCACAGCCCAAGGCTTCCAGTGTGACCAGACCATCTCCCCTGCATCTACCTGTCCATCAGTGGTGACCCCACATCTTTGATGCTGGATAGGAGGAGATGTGGACCTTCCATCTATTTAACTCTTCTCTGTGGGCTCCTCTCTGTTCTTTGGGGAGTATCTAGCCTGCTTTTCTCCACCGTGAGCCCTGCTGGGAACTGTGGTGTCTAGGAACTGCTCAGCGCTGTGTTGCTTCTCGCGTCCCTAACCTCATCCCTTTTCCAGGATGCTTCTCAGCAGCGCCTGCTCAAGAAGCAATAGCAGAAGAGATTGTCTAGCGAAGACCCAGGTCTTGGCTGCTTGATCTTTCTGAACGCCTCCTGGTCTGTATTCATCTCACAGGGAATAATCGTAGCTCATTTACCCTTAGACCCCAGCCCATTCAAAACTCTTTGTTTGGCCTAAACTTTCTGAAAGACTTGGTTGAAGGGGCAGCTTGGCCATGGATGGAGCGGGCCTTTTCCTATTCTTGACCAAGATGACGAATTGATGAAATGAGCTTTGGTGGAGTGGGTGAGTTACTCTTTCCAGCTGACCGTGCTCACCTGTGAGCGTGTTGCAGCTGAGTCTAGTATGGTCCTTAGTGGACCAGAGGAGACCTTGGCATGCAGGGGACAAAGTCCCACCTCACTCGGTGTCCATGCATTAATGTGAGTGTTTATTGCCCAAGTACAGTCCAAGCATGGATGTGTCTTACTGAATGGGGTTCCGTGGCAGAAGGCATCCAGGCAGTCCCTCTGTCAGCATCCATCTCGGGACTGTGGCTGCTGTCTGGTGACCTCCATGAACACGTTTCTGATCCTGCAGCATGCAGCACGGCCAGCCCTGCCCCTTCCCTAGTGAAGTTCCCTAGGGCTCCTCTGAAAGGTGAGCTCTCGTCCTCGGAGACCCCGTCTGGCAAGGTAGCTCTGAGACCAGGCCACTGAGTTTCTTGATGAAGACTACCAGATTCTCCCACAGAGAGGGCGGGGAGCATCGCCCTCCTTGCACCTCGCCACACGGACGTGGGATGTTCTCCCTGGCTCTGGAGAGGGTTCAGCCAACCTAACCACTAAGGAGCCCAGATCTTCTTCCCTGCGTTAAGCAAGCCCGCTCCCTCCCTTCACTCATGCCAGGATCCCATCTGGTTTAGATCATATCTCAGACCTGAAAGAGTCTGACTTGCCTGTCCGTTCAGTTAAGGTCCTGTATTTTCCACCCAGCACCCTTCTGCTGAAGGTGCTTTGTCAGCTGTCCCATGCAACTCGGCTTTGTGTGTGAGTTAGCTTTTCCCCGCTGCAGGATTCCTTAGATGGACCTAAATGTGATGCTGACAGCCTTCGCTGGAGCAACTTTTGATTCCCTGGTAACCTGTTTATTATTCTGTTTATCTTGTTTCTTAGCCAAGAGGTAGGAGAGCTCAAAGCTGCATAGAAAGTTGTTCTTGTTGCTAGCTTTGAGCTGGGGATTGGCTTCCTTAAGCCTCGTACCTCTGCTACCAAAGCTTCGTTCGTTCTCGAGAAGGCCATACTCTTTATATCTTTATGGTTGTTGCTATCTATCTCAGGTACCGGTGGCACAGAGTGTCCCAGATTTACACATGATGGTCGAGTATGTCAAATACTTTGGGTACGGGTAAAAAACTTTCTTTCGAGAGGAGAGGTCAGAAGTGCTGTCTCCTTGGAGATGCACCTGGATGATGCGGGGCCAGGCTCCTGAAAACATCTGGCAAGCCCCTACGCGTGGTGATTAATGCTGGGAGCGATAGTACGACAGCATGGAGAACTGGGTGGGCTACAGACAGCTTTGGGAAGCCCAGTCACCATTGAAAATCTTCCAGTGGATGTGTGAGAGGTGTTTTAGATGTGAAATTTCTAAATGCTTGGCCACTTTCTTTTGGGACGGGGACAAGGAGAGGATGCTGTAGGTCCTCTGGCAGAGCGGGGTATGGATTTCATAGCTTGGAGAGCAGCTGTAAGAGCGGGGAAGGTACTAAGGTAACGCTATGGAAAAGGAGCTCAAGTGGCCACCAAAAGGCATCATGATCAAGCTGAACCAATATAACAACAGATGGGAAGGGGCAGCATTTTCGGCTTCGACAGCAGGCTGCATCTGGGCAAGGTGCAAGGGGAAATGGAAGTTCTCAGGGTAGGAAGAAATGTGGTTAACTGGTATCTTTAATGTTCACGGCCACATCGTAGCGCTGGTGGCTCACCAGTCTGACCCGTTGGGTAAAGGTGGAATAGGCAAGAGCTGTTGTGAACTGGGGTTGCAAGCTGTGCTAAAAATCCTGTTCACTCTAGAGCTAACAGCCAAACAACATGCTCTGACCCACGATTTCATCAAGGCATTGAAGGGTATTTTATATACTCCTGAATCCTCAAAGAAACCACGGTGATTTATGTCGTAAGTACCTCTCTGTATGAGAAGGAAAATGATGTCGTCATGGGAGACTTTGGCTGGGGATAATGAAGATATGCTGTGCCGTGGAGAGTTCCTCAGCGACTTGCAAATGATGGCATGCCCAAGTAAGGCAAGGATTTCAGATGTCCTTACGGCAGATGAAGACTGGGTTGGGATTGATGGTTGCCTAAAGACAAGGGCTCAACTGAGAAACAAATCAAGACATCACCCAGGACAAAAATGCCATAACAGAACTGCATGGTGTACGCAGCCTTTTCTTCCAGTGGAGTTGTTTAGGGGAAGTATTAAAAAAGTGTGACTAAGTGGGAGATCTTTGGAAAGAAAAGAGTTTTTCCAGTTATCCAAAAAGCTGTGATTTAGTACGTGTGAGAAAATAGCTTTTGGTAAACTACTTCCCTGAATAAGTGGCCATGTGACAACAGTACTTCTTAGAAATAAGAATAACTAATAAAAATAATAATAAAGCCCAACCTTAATTAATAAAAATAATAAACCTTGTAATGACTACAGCAGCTGTGGGTGGGGGAAAAGGAATAGAGGGACAACAAAATAATTCAGCTGCATAAAAAAGGTCTTCAGCTACTCGTATCACCTCAAGAAAAAAATAACAATAGCTGGATGTCGAAGGACACTAACAAGTTGTTCTAGCGATATTTAAAGAAAAATCAATCCTAGCAGTAACAGAAACCTTTTTCTTGGCTGAAATTGGGGGGGAAAAAAAAACAAAATGAGGCAAAAAAAAAAAAAAGAGAAGTACTCACCAGCTATGTCTGTTCTGTATTTGGAAAGAGCAGAATGTGGTCAGAGGGAAATGATGAAGCACTTTTCAGGCCATTAGCAGTTAAGGAGGATCCTTGACAGGATCTTCTCCGAATAAACACTTCTGTGGTTCCAGGCACAGAGGACCTCGAGCACGGTAACGTGGAGAGGTGCACGGGGCCGTAGCGGTGAGCGCGGCACCGCGCGGAGCCCGAGGCTGCGTGGGGAGCTGGAGCAAGCGATGCTGGGGGAGGAAAAACCCCACGGTGGTGTCGCTGCGTTCCTGCAAACGGCGTTTTGCAAAGCACGCTAACCTCGGTGGTGATGAAAAACCGTTGGCTGCCGAAAGCCACGCTTTGCCGATGTCGATTTTTAAATGCATTGGGGAAGACATTTTAAAAAGCCTGGGTGGATGGGTTAACAAATGACGTCAGCCATCAGGCTGACAGGCCACCTACGGAAACCAATGAGAAACCGGTGGCGAGGGGAGGAGGGCAGAAATCAGGGAGGAAGGGAAAAAATCTGCACAGGTTTACGGAGGGACGAGGGATTGACAGACCAAACCGGTACCATTTTTGATACATAGAAATGATATAGACGCTCAAAAGGAGTAAATATCTCAGTCGAAAATGCCAAAAGGCATTAAAATATGTTTTTAAATAGAGTCGAAACCTAGGTTCTGTTGCCATACATCTATAGCAAATATTTAAGCTATGCATAGCTACACCTAAGAGCAGGAAATCCTAGTGACTAACCATCCCCAGGACAACAGGAGGGCTGGAGAGACTTGGGGAGCAGGGCTCGGGCCGCCTCGCGTGAGCTCTGATGGCTTCTTTGCCCATCTTTTATCCCCCCGTGCCATTGGTGCGCTTTGTCCTGCTTTGCATCACACGTTGGAGGAGATGATGGAGCAAAGACACCTCATCGTGATTCCAGGCTGGAGAAAAATGGTTTGAGAGTGAAAAGTTTAGTTGTTTGCTCCTTTAAAAAAAAAAAAAGGGCAAGTGAGCATTTTTGTCCAGTGCCTAAAGTCACTTCATGGTGATGGGCGAGACGGCAGCTTAGTCAGGCTGAGAAAGGCATACGCGGAGCCTGAGGAGCTGGGGAAACTGGAGGCCATGTGCATTCAGTGAGATTTCAGTGTCTGCTAGGGGTCCAGCACCTCAACCAGTACCCAACTCGGTAACTAAAAAGCTGAAGATTACAAAGACTACAAACCACCTTTTTTTTTTTCCTGTCCCAGGCTTCAGAGCAAGGCCAACAAAGGTTGCTCGCGTGTTGGGCAATGTTACGGGAGGGCTTTGAGACCTGCCATGTCAGAGCTGTCCCCCCACTACACGCGTTACTTCCCATTTAGCAACCTTGAATTTCAGCCACCGTTTTAATAACCCCGTCGCTTGTCACAAGAGCCTTCTGCACCGGTCCCCAGGCTGATTCAGTGCTGAGTGGCCTGCGTCATTTTGCGGCGTCAACAAACCTTGGCACCCCATGCTCCAAATTGTTCTGAAGGTGTTGAATGGAAACGACCCTGGGGCAGATGTCCCCAGGCGTTGGCCACTTGCACCTTCTTTCCCAGTTTTCAGCCTGGAGAGCGTGGTCTTCCCTGTCCTGGGGCAGTTCAGGTTCTTCGAAAGGCTTTGCCAGTCTGGTTTTTCCTAAATCCAGCTGCTTTTCAACACGTGCAGGCCGATGTGAGCGGTGACTACTGACAGCACCGTTACCTGTCCATCCGTTTCATGCTGGAGGCCACCCAAGTCCGGCGCCTGGTACGGAGGGTTTGCTGCCTGTCACAGGCGCGTTCTCAAGTCCTGCCACTTTCATTTGCAACGGCGGCTTCATCTCATCGCTGCTGAGGAGCATCTCTTGGCTGGGAATACCCCAAAGCTCCTCTGACGGCAGAACATCAGCTTTACTTTTCCACCACGGCCTCAGCTTCCCTAATTGCTCCCACGCCATCTTACAGCTTTTTGGCAGCTTTCTTGTCTCCAAGGTGCATCTGAAAAAGGTTTTCGTACTACCGTTTCGATTTGTCGCTTAGTTTCCTAAAAATCTGCCTTTTTTTAGGCTCTTGAGTTTAATTTGTTAGTATTGATGAGTTTTTCTTCTATTTTCATTTGACTTCAGCTTTTTGACCGCTGCCTTTTCAAATCTTACGCAGTAAATTATAACTCAGTACTACTGTTCCTTCTAGGAACACTTAATTGAGAATAACTCTTGATGCCCACAGGGGTATTTGCGTACCCTGGGTTTAAGTCAGGAACCTGTGTTTTGTGAATGGCATCTGTGACAAAGGAGCTTGGAACATCATCGTTTAAGATGTTTGTCTTATACGACTGTCCAATATATGCTTTGCATCATAGTCTTATCAGAGATCTCTATCTCCTCTTCCTTGCACAGATCTTGTCAAATGCTTTGCTCAAAGACTCATTTACTTCAGAAGCGGACAGAGTATATTTTAAATGTCCAAGGCTTTATTTACTGGTGCTTATGCAGTCGCCCTTTTGCTACATTTTGGTGTGATTTTTTTTTTTCCATATCTACCAATTAGTTCCCATACCTGCTCAAGGTGATTTTCGCTACATGGCATCTTCCTTAACGCTGAAGTTCCATGCTGACATCTTGAGAAGGCGGTGGTCTGAGGACAACTAGCCATTTCTTGGGGAGTAACCCATGCGTGGTGGTGTGTGCAAATGCCAATGAAGCATAAAATAATTTCTCTAAACAGTCAAAGCTGCCATAAAAGGGAATTTTCCTCTAACACCACTGCGAATTACCGTACCACAGCATCACTTGAATTTCCTCTGTCTTAAAAAAAAGAATCATAGAATCATAGAATTGTTAAGGTTGGAAAAGACCCTTAGGATCATCAGGTCCAACCGTTAACCTACCACCGCCAAGTCCGCCACTAAACCATGTCCTCAAGCACTGCATCTACCCGGCTTTTAAATCCCTCCAGGGATGGGGACTCAGCCCCTGCCCTGGGCAGCCTGTGCCAGGGCCTGACCACTCTTTCAGTGAAGAAGTTTTTCCTAATATCCAACCTAACCCTGCCCTGGCGCAGCTTGAGGCCATTTCCTCTCGTTCTATCACAAAACACGAAGTGCAGCTTACCGCCCCTGGAAATGGTTGGCTGCCCACCCACCGGGGAAGCTGTCCCTTTGCTCTGCCAGCACGGCCCCGCAAAGGAGCGAACCCGTGTCGCGGGGGCGTCCCTCTCCCACGATGGCCCAGGTCCCTGGCCAGTCCAAGAAGGCAGAGTCAAGCCTTCGGCCGGGATCGGTGTCTTTCCATACCTTCCCCTTGCAAGGTGTTCACAAACCAGGAGGGATTCTGGCTTATCGCAGCGGCTCTTGGAGCCGGTTGTCCCCGCGGAGCGGCACGATGGCTTTTAGCATCTTTGCTGAACAAGAGCCTCTTCACGTCTGCCTTCCCTGACCAAGCATTTCCATCATTTTTCCCTAGAAATGCTGTAAGAGCAAACCTGGAGTGCCCTACTCGGGGGAAAACGCTTCCCTAGAGAGAGAAGCAGCTGCCACAGCAGATCTCCCATCTTTATCCCAACGCCATCCACCCTCATATACATCAATTTTTCAAATTGACCAAAAAAAAGCAAACAGATTTTGAGGACAGGGTTGCAGCTCGTGGCCAGGCTGGCCACCGAGCTGGCTTTTCCATCTGTCCGGAGGGGCCTTGCTGTGGTGCCATCTGCAGGCACAGCGTCTGGCTGGGAAATGAGGATTGAGGAGCAGAGCTGTGCTTTCTCGGGAGCTCGGTGAGAGAGGAAAGCGAGGCCTCCAGGCGGTCCAGAAGCTGCAGGACTTGTTTGCCGCTCCTCCTGGTTCCATATGAGAGCAACCGTGTTTTAAATTCTGCAATTCCTGGCTCGCCTCGCCTGGATACCACAGCATTTTTCCAAGAATTTCAAGCAAGATTGTAAACCAGTTGAAATAATAGTATTTTTAAAACACGGCAGAGCTTTATCTGAGACATTCGCAGCAGTTGTTGGTCGGAGAGCACGCACCCTTCCCCCAGGCCGCATGAATTTGCTCATTCCCACATCTCAGGTTGGATGGGGCTCACTCTCGTTAAAGAAGAAGAGTTCTTTGCTCTAGGTGAGTTTTCAGGCAGCCTTATCTTGCTCAGGAAGCACAAGGCTTATTTAGAGGAAAAAGGTGACTCAGAACATTCCTACTTCAAACCCAGTTTAAAATATCTTTGTTTTACATGGGAAAAGTCATATCCCCCCCAAGGTGTTTCAGTAGCCTCTCTGCAACTGCGGATTATCAAGCAAGGCACTCGCTGGCACGCACACAAACACGGGCAGCGGCGCACAGCCCAGCCATTCAAAGCACCCAAGCACAGCACTCGAGGGCAGGATGGGACCAACCCAAGGCTCATTTGTAAGCCTGACAGGCCTGCAGGCTGCACCCCTCCCCAGCAGAAATCCAGCTCCGGTCAATCCCAGCATCAGGCAGCTCCCATTTAACTCCAGAGTTACCTAAAGCTCCTTAGCTGGGCTAAGCCAGGTATTGCTGCTGTCCCAGGGCGAACGAGCTGCTCAGTCCCAGCTCCTATCCAGAGGCAGGTTATTCAACCTTCTCTTTGCAAAGCAACTTTGAGTCATCGCCCTCTAGTCCTGTAAACATTTAATTTTTTTTTTTATGCCACCCAACCGCTGGAGATAAGCGGCCGCAGGACACTGTCCAACATCATACCTTCATCCTGGGAAGCTTAAATCCTCCAGGCTTAAGTCCTTGCTCCAGATCAGGGTCTAAAGCAGCTGGGGTCCAGACCATAGCTCCAGCCCTGCCTGCCGGGGAGACAGCGACACATCGAGACAGCGACACATCGAGACAGCAAACCGAGCTGCTAAAAATGGAGGGCCACGGGATTTTGTGCGGCGCATCGCTTCTCCGCCCCAGCGCTCATGGGCCGCAGGAGGCTCAGCCCCTGCCTGGCAGCGTCCTCACCTTGCGGAGATTTGCTGCTCAGGAGCTTAAATGCAGCTGCCCCTCCTTCCCCCTAGAATTAAGCCAGAATTAAGACGAGCTACCACCATGGTAACACTGGTCTCCCACACGTCCCTAGGCAGCCATTTCCTCCAGGGCAAGTTGACTCATTTTAAACAAGGTAAAAGCACATGAAAAATCCTCCTTGTAACATTTCCACTAAGGCAGAGGGAAGGAGAAGAAAGAATTCCCATTTCTTGTGCCACTGTGCCAAACCAAATGCAAAAAAAGAGTCATCTGCTCAGCACTTCGTTCTGCCTACACCCACCAGACGAGCAGATCCAGGGAGCTGGAAGGTGGACGGAGCAGCAGAGCCGCTTTCCCTTCTGCCCCGCAGCAGCCCTGCGAGCACGGCCCTGCACCACGCAGGATTTTGGCCGCTCTGCTGGCAGCGGCCCGGCACTTTGCCAGTCAGGTATCCCGTGCCTACGCCCGACCCGAGCTGCCCAAACACCTCTTCCAGCGTTTCCCACGCCGCCTGCGTCCACAGCCTCAAGGTGGTGGCCATCTTAAAGCAGGCACCTACATTTGCTCATTGCCCACCCCCTTTCTCCCATCTCCCAGACAGGCAGACACGGCATTTCAGATGGTGATCACTTTTATTGATGTAAGGTGGTACACAAACAGATCAGTTTCTATCAGCCTCTCCACCTCCCCCAGGCTCGGGGAGAAGTTGGAGGAGTGGGGGAGACAAGGGAACAGAACTGGCCTCTCACTGCAGGATGCAGAGCTAAGCGGTGGTGAAGAAGGGCAGGGGCTCCAACGACGGAGAGTCCTGCTTCCCGAGGCAGCAGGGGGGCTGTGTGCGCGGCTCACTCCTTGGATGCCATGTGGACCATCAAGTCCACAACACGGTTGCTGTATCCATACTCGTTATCGTACCTGGGGATACAAAGAGAAGCGCTGTCAGGACCGACCCGTTTCTTGCAGCCCCTTCCTCCATTGTTCCTGCTCCCCTGCCCTATCCCACGCAACTGAACCGGGCGGCTTCCCATCCACTTCCAGTAAAGAAAGCGGGAAGCATCCCATACTCCCTCCGAATACGGGAAGGACAAGGCTACAGTCATTTCGGATAAGACGCAATTTCAATTAAAAGAGACTTTTCACATGTCGGAGCCACCCTACTCGGCAGGGGTCTGCCTATCGCCCCGCATCGCCAGCCTGGCGGTGATGAACAAGCCAGGAGTCTGTAACTCGCCCGCCAGCCCCGAGCCCCGTCTCCCCCACCACCCCCAGGCCATGCCTACCAGGAAACCAGCTTGACAAAATGGTCGTTCAGTGCAATGCCAGCACCCGCATCAAAGGTGGAGGAATGGCTGTCACCATTGAAGTCACAGGAGACAACCTGGAACGGAGACGGAGTTGTAACGCTTACGGTCGCCCACAGCCTGGACCAGAAGTGCCCCAGCAAGGCTGCTCCCATCAGAAAATAACCACAGGCCAAGAGACGGGGAGTTGCTTACCTGGTCCTCTGTGTACGCCAGGATGCCCTTCAGGGGCCCATCAGCAGCAGCCTTCACTACCCTCTTAATGTCATCGTACTTGGCCTGAGGAGAGAGACGCATTTAAGATGGTCAGACACCAGCTCACACAAAATGTCCGCCGGGGGCGGGGAGGAGAGACACCGGAGCACCGCAGCAGCAGTCATGCACGGCAGGTGCTCTTTTCACCACGATCAAGTCTTCTTAGGGAAGAGATGAACGCAGAGAGGGCATTTCCAGGTAAAAGGAGGAGTTTAGAGGAAGCAGGGGCAGGTCTGGAGGTTGTTAGGGCTTTGCCCACGCCACTTACTGGTTTTTCCAGACGGCAGGTCAGGTCCACAACGGAGACATTGGGGGTTGGCACACGGAAAGCCATTCCAGTAAGTTTCCTGCGAGAGATGCGAGTCAGCGGGGAACAGCAGCCGGCACCGCTCTGCCAGGGACAGGCCGGAGCCGGCCAGGCGCCGGCTGCCACCTCCCGACACCCAAGGAGGGACAAGACTCACCCATTGAGCTCAGGGATGACTTTTCCCACAGCCTTAGCAGCCCCAGTAGATGCTGGGATAATGTTCTGGGCAGCACCTCTGCCATCCCTCCACAGCTTCCCAGAGGGCCCGTCCACTGTCTTCTGTGTGGCTGTGATGGCATGGACAGTGGTCTGCGGAAAGAGAGCACAGTTGATATTCGCCAGGAAAAGCATCCCAGGCACCTCCTCGCCATCCCAGGGGACACAGGGAGTACAGATGCCGTTCCTCTCCCGTGAGGGGACCTGGGGATAGGGCACCCCCCTGAGCAGCAAGCTCCAGACCTACCATGAGACCCTCCACGATGCCAAAGTTGTCATGGATGACCTTGGCCAAGGGCGCCAGGCAGTTAGTAGTGCAAGAGGCATTGCTGGAGAAGAGAGAGAGGAAGGCTCATCAGCTGCAGGCTGATCTACATCTACAGATGTGAGATGAGGCCCCCTGCAGCCGGGGAGAGCTCCAGGCCAGAGAGCATCTTCCTCTCTCCTTACCTGACAATTTTCAGAGACTTGTCATATTTCTCATGGTTGACACCCATCACAAACATGGGAGCATCAGCTGAGGGGGCAGAGATGATGACACGCTTAGCACCACCCTTCAGGTGAGCCTGGAAAAAAGAGAAGGCGATTAGATAACCCAGAATCCCCCCGACAACTCACTTCTTCAACCTCTTCTCCCTCCCAGCCTCATCTCGAGCAGCCCCGTGCACGGTGATGTGCCCCACAGGCGGGAGCGGCACCATCCCTCCTCCCACGTGCCACTGCGGCATACTCACCCCGGCCTTCTCCATGGTGGTGAAGACACCGGTGGACTCCACAACATATTCAGCACCAGCATCCGCCCACTTGATGTTGCTGGGGTCACGCCTGAGGAGGGACAGAACCGTTAGAGCTGCTCTGCAAGACGCCCGCTTTCATCCTCCGGAGGGGCAAGAGGGAGAGGAATACTTACTCCTGGAAGATGGTGATAGCGTGGCCGTTAATCACGAGTTTCCCATTCTCAGCCTTGACGGTGCCTCGGAAGTGACCGTGAGTAGAGTCATACTTGAACATGTAAACCTAGGAAGGAGAGCGGGAGGAAGGTCAGGCACCCCGGCTGCCATCTCCCCAACCCTTGCTCTGCCTACGCCACAGCCCCAGCTCCCCACCTCCTCGGTGACCTTGTCCAACCGCCGCGCTTGGACTTGGCTCCGCCGAACCTCCCGGCCCCGTGGCCTCTACCCCACACCCCACTTTCTTGGGAAGCTACTAGAACACCGCCGGAGCAGCCCTACCCGGAGGAGCCCAGAGGGGGCACTGCAAGGCGACTCACCATGTAGTTCAGATCAATGAAGGGATCGTTGATGGCCACCACTTGGACCTTGCCAGAGAGGACGGCGGCCCGGGTGACCAGGCGGCCGATGCGGCCAAATCTGAGAAAAGGGAGAGGCGTGGGTGAGGAGGCGGCAAGAGGGAACCTGCCGGGGCGGGCATCGCCCTGCGGGGCGGGAGGGAGCCCAGCAGCCGCGTCCAAAGGCCGAGGCTCCTCGGTTAAAGATTAAGAGCGACCCCCGGACCGGAAAGGTCAAGCGCTAAATTTACTGAGGGCGCCGGGGGATCCGGTTACTCCTCGGCCCGGCGGGAGAAGGTCACGTCCCCGACACTCGATCCACCGGGCGACCTTTCGGGGCCGCGGGGACCCCCGGGGCGGGCCGGGGGTGAGTCACCCCGGCAGCACCGCCCGCCCCGGGAAGTGACTCAGCGGCCCGGCCCGGTCCCTCCGCCCGCCCCGGGGGGCGCCGGCGTGGGCAGCCCCCGATCCCCCCGCCGCCCTTGGGGCGACCTTGCCCCCCCTTCCCTCGCCCCCCCCACCCCGTTCCCGGTGGCCTCCCGGTGCCCCGCCGCTCACCCGTTGACTCCGACTTTCACCATCTTCGCCTCTTCGGGATGTTCCTGCGGGCAGAAACCGGCGGTGAAGCAACCGGAGCGGGGATGGGGGGGGGGGGGGCGGAGGAACCGGCAACCGCCCCCGGCGACCGCGCCTCGCCCACCGTTAACGCCCACGCCGCGGGGGATGGAGGGGATGGAAGGGATGGAGGGGCTCCGAGCCCCCCCGGGCGGTCTCTGCCCCCCCTAAACGCCTCACCGCCGCCTCCATCTTGCGGCGCCCCGCCTTTGTGCCCGCCGGCCCCGCCGCCATGCGGCCCGGCCCCGCTCCGCCCGGGGGCTGCCGCCCCCCCGCCCGCCGCCCCCGCTGGGTGGGCGGTGATGGGTGGATGGGTGGGGGTCCCGTCCCCCCCCCCGCCTCCCCTGCGCACCCCCCCGCCGCCCTGCCCGTTACCTGCTGCCTCTGAGCCGCCCCGGCGCGCAGTGAGGAGGTGGCGCAGCCCCGCTCCGCCGCCCTTTATAGCGGCGGAGGGGAAGGGCCGGGGCCCGCCCCGCCGGGCCGCCGCCGAATGGGAGCGCGGGGGCCGGGCCGGGGGCTACGTGCGGCCGCGCTGCGGCTGCCTCGGCTCCCCCCGGGGGGCTGCGGGGGGGGGGGTCCGCAAAGGCGCCTTCCCGCCGGGCACCCCCGGGTGATGGCGGCGGGGGGGGGGGGGTGAGGAAGGCTCCTCCGCTCGGTCCCCGGGGCGGTGAGGCGCTGGCCGGGGAGGAGCGGAGGGGCTGCCTTCCAGGGGGCTGCTTTCACCTGGGAACAAAGGAGAGACCCCCCCCCCGGCTGCAGCCTGCGCCCCTCTCCCAGCCCGCTCTGCTCCCCAGCATGGCGGCGAGGGCCACGATGCTGGGGATGCCCCCAGAGAGCAGCGGGGCCCCACGCATCTCCCATTCCACCCAGCGCCGGGAGGCTGGGGGCTCCCTCACCCCCACGCCGGGGACCCCCTGCGTGTTTTTGGGTTTAACCAGGGGGGCTCTGGATGGGGCCACCGGCCCGGCCGCCTCCCCGGCAGGCCACACGCCGCAGCGTGAGCACCATCTTAATCAGGCACTGCGGCACTGCTGCTGCTCGCGGGACGTGACGGCGGAAATCCTGCCCGCGCCCGCCGCCTCGGCCCGCCTTAGCGCTCCCTGCATGGCCGCCGCCGCTGCCCCCCGTGCTGGGCTCCATCTCTGAGCCGTGCCCGCTGCATCCCCCCTGCTTCGGCGCAGGGCTTTTTGCACAGCCCGGGCGCTGCGGGGCAAAACCGGCGTGAGGCCCTGAGCGTGCCGGGAAGCCGCCATCCCTTGGGGAGGGGGTCCCCGAAGGAGGTGTGGGAATGGCGGGGATGCGGATCTGGGCTGGCAGGGGGTGTTGGGAGCAGGCCGGCCCCTCTTGGCTGCTCAGCCGAGCCGGGCTCCAGCTGGGCTCTGAGGATGAGGAGGGAGGAGCGGGCTGGGGGAGCCACGCAGGTACCGGGGTGGGGGACAGAGTGGGGTCACGCAGCTCGAACGTAACCCAACTCTCCTTATCCTGCTGCTATTCCCGGTGCTGCCGAGGGGCCGGCGGCTAAGTTTAGCCCCGGCTGAGGTTACGACCTTTTCTTAAAGGCCAGGGGATGACGGCTCGCGTGGTACGGCAGCGGGGCTGGAGGGGTGCAAGCCCGTGCCGGGGTTCGTGGCGCCCGGGCCGCAGCCCACCCGGGGGCCGGGGGGGCTCTCGGGGGCAGCTTCTGCGCAAACAGGAGGCCCCTGTGTTTGCTGGGCAAACACCGCAGCGCCGGGCGCCCTGTGCCGGGGGGCAGAGTGCGGCTGGGATGAGCCAACGTGGCCCCTCTGCCCCTGCGCCCGGCCTGCGGTCGATATCTCACCCGCCACCCCCCCCCCCCCGCCTCCGCC
Source organism: Theristicus caerulescens (assembly GCA_020745775.1). NCBI lineage: Eukaryota > Metazoa > Chordata > Aves > Pelecaniformes > Threskiornithidae > Theristicus > Theristicus caerulescens. Next base: position 1,374,764 of record CM036559.1, on the reverse strand, counting down.
GCGGCCCCGGCGGCACCGCGCTGCAACCGCGCGTGCCGCCCGGCCCACCCGGAATGGCGGCGCGCGCCCAACATGGCCCCGCGCGTGGGGGCCGGGGGGCGGTGGGCTCTGCCGCCATTTCCCGGCCTGCCCCCGCCGCCAGCCCCCCGGCCTGGGGTCGGCCGCGGTCTCTCGTGGATGCGCCGCCGCCGAGCTGGGACGCGGCGATTAGTACAGCTCTGTTTAATTAGCGAGTCCTCAAGCGCGGAGAGGAGGGAGGGGGCCGCCGGCGGAGCAGGGGTCCTGCGGCCAAAGGGCAGCCACGGAGCCGGGCAGCTCCTCCTCGTACCGCCATGCCGCTTCCTCGCCACCGCCGCTCTCCTTCGGGGCAGGGGCTTCACGGTTTCGGCCGCCGGCGTGCCGTGCCGGTTCCCGAGGCGGTGCTGCGGGCGCCCTGTGTCGCCTCCGGCTGTGGAGAAGCGGGGCTGGTGAGCCGCCCAGCGGCGTGCAGCCTGCCTGCTCCCGCGCCCCAGCCTTCGCCCCGCAGCCCCCGTCCCCTCGCTCCCGGTCCTCCCCGCCATCCGCGCTCTCACGTCTCCCCTTGCTTCTCCCCAGCCCTCACCGCCGGCCCTCTCACCTCGGAGCCCCTCCAAGGCTAACACCCCAAACCACTGAAGGTCCCGATCCGGTCCAGTTTCAGCCCAAAGCAGCCCCGGGGCACGGCCTTCCAGGCCCAATCTCCAGGCAGTGCCCACTTGCGAGCGGCGAGGGTCTTGCGCCAAAGAGAGGGACGGGCGGCTCTGGCCCCAGACGGGAGGAAGGGGAGGGTGGAGGAGAGCAACTGAGGGCCAAAGCTGGACCCCTCCTTCGTGTCCTCTTCGGCCGGCGCGGACTCGGGCTCCAGGGGCAGCAACTGGGAAAGGAGCATCTGGGATAAACGGAGAGGCGAGGGGGGTGAGGGCAGAGCTGCCTGGGCGGAAAGCCTTGCACCCCCTTGTCCCCCACGGCCCACACCTTCCCTAGGGCTCGGGCAGGACAGAAAACGGTGCCTGCGCCCCGGCACCGTGCCGTGGCATCCAGACGCAGGGAAGGGCAAGACCAGCAGCTCCTGAAATGATTCTGCTGTCCAAAAGAGCAAGGAGGCAGCCGCTGTGAGCCTCCGCCTGAGCGCAGATCGCCCTGCTCTTGTCAAACTGTGTCCCCCCCCGTACTTGGAAGGTGACTGAGCCTTCAGCCCTTGCTCCTTTTGCTGCTGCTGAGCACCTCCGTCTGCTCAGGCCGCTGCGTGGCATTTCTTTTTTCCCAGAGTGCTGGTGGGGAGGAGGGACCTGCCCCAAATACCTGCTGCTAAGGATGAGGGGGAGGCAGGAGCAGAGCAGGAGGAAGGGGGGGTCCCCATCTGCTGGGAATCCTCTAGGTTACCTCTGCAGCAGGCACCTGCCGATGGAGCCATCGTAGGGTTGGGGGGTGCCTCGGGCGCGGTGGGGGCACGGCACGGCTGCCCAGGGAGGCAGCCGGCGGTAGCCATTCCACATCCATCCCTCACGTGGCTGCTGAGCTAAGGCTGAAGATGCCTTTGTGCAGCTCCTTTCGGTAGCGAGTTAATTGAAGCGGACACGGGCATCTTCAGCGAGGAGCGAAAGCGGTGAGTCATAGCAGGAGCGGTCTTGTGATTTTCGCTCACGTCCTGACTACTTCCCTGTGGCTTTCCCAGGGTGACGTGAAGGCAAGGTGTTGGGGCCCAGGTTAGGGTTTGGGTAAGGGGGAGCTGGATAGATTTGAAAGCCAAAATATTATTGCTGAGGGTAAAAGATTTACCCAAGTGAAGAAGCCCTCAGCTGGCGTCCTGACGGGGGCTCTTGGCCTTAAGGAGGGGCGTAAGGTGGCCAGTACTGAGCTTAGGAGTGAAAACCCGGACTTAACAGGCTGAGCCTTCCCTCTGAAACGTCAGAACCGGGACACTGAACACGATGAGGGACACGACCGTAATTTCTGGTGGCTGCTGAGGCAGGGCAGAGTTGGACGGGACCGGTCTCTTTACCGTTACAAGCCTCTGCAGGCGACGTGGGGAGTCCCACAGGCAGCCTGCCCCGGGCCGGAGGGCACTACAAAGCTTCTGTCCGTCTGCTCCCTCGCGGTGCTGGTGCTCCTTAGGAGCTGGGTTACAAAGATACGCTCACCCTGGAGCTGAGGCTGTGGGACCGAAGGAGCGGTGAGAACAGAGAGCAGCCTCTGGTAGCTGGAATTTGGGCCCCCCACTTATTCCAGGTTCAGACACAACCTCCCCAAATTGCCCTTGCTACTCCTGAAGCCTCCCTCGGCTCTCTCCCAGTCCCTCCTACCTGTAGCCTCTGTCCTGGTAAGGACACGGTCTGAACGCTGGCAGAGAGCAGAACTAAGAGGAGGAAAAGCGAGCGAGGCCACGACCGGAGCCCCAGCATCTTCTTCTTATCCCAGGGCTTGCGGGAGGCGAGGCAGGACCTGCAGCATCTGCGTCGGACGCCGTCCCTGGCCCCTCTGTGCCTTTATAGCTTTGGTTCTGGCAGGCGCCTGGCCCCCAGCTCTCTGCTGAGCCACCCCCCAGAGCTCCTTAACCTTTCAGCCCTTTTGTCCGGGGTGATATATTTCAGAGTGAGCTCAGCAAGACCCCCTCCTCTAAAGAAAAAGGACACAAAGGTGTTTACTGAGTGTCTGGGAAGACAAATGTGAGCTGAGCTGCTGCTGGCCAGGGCCTGGAGGTATCCGTCAGGGTCAGGAACGGGGTGACGCTTGGAAACACGTCCCGAAGGAGGATCTCGAAGGCTGCGTTGTATAGCGATACTGAGCATACTCCTCGTAGGCAGAGTGCCATTAACGCTATTTCTCTGCTCAGCGTGAGCATCAACTAGCGGTAGTCGCGCTGCTGGCTGCGCAGAGCTGACACAAACTCAGCTCTGTGACAATACAGGCTCTCGTTTTTAATATTTATATCTCGGTGAGCCGGTTGGCCTGGGAACGGAGAGCTCTTGCTGCAGAAGGGGTGCGATTTCCAGCGCTAACTCTACGAGATTTGTAGCGGCGACGGGAGCGTGCGTCTAGTACTAGCGGGCATAAAACTTGCAGGCTGGTTGTCCTGAGTCACTCAACACACACCGTCTGGAGGGCTGGGCTGAGTTTCCAGAGGAACCGGCGCAGCAAAGAGCTCGTCGAGGCTCAGCTTGCACTTTCTCAAGCTCAGGCGCACAATGGAAGCGGGACGGCGAGGAGCAGATTCCTCCCTCCTAAATCTTCCGGCCGTTAGTTCCCCCCGCTTTGTTTACCTCTCCCATTTTACTGTAGTTTCTCACCAGTTGAACAAGGCAATGAGGTCACTGTTTGGAGACCAGGGTGCAGAAGTCAGCCTGGGCGGGAAGACAGAAACTAAGCAGGGAAGCTGTCGGGGGAGAGGAATGGGGACTGCACCCCCGTGCGGGATTAGCAGTGGGTGCGCTGGGCGAGTTTAATAACACCTGCAGCTTCCCTTTCTTCGGTATCGCTGCACAAAGCAATCGGGGCGAAACTTGACAGGCAGTGCTCTGCTGCCTGCTTTTGCTTTTTTTTTTAAAGGAAAGAAGAAAATTAGAAAAAAAAAAAGTCTTTTGCAGAGATTCATTATCGCAGTTCAGATTCTTGCCCTCTTTCTTTCCCTCCTTTCCTCCCCAGCGTTTTGCACTTGGTGCAGATTTGTGGGTCCCTTTCTTCCCTGCCCAAGGAGCCAGAAAGTTTTACGAACCGTTTGGCTCCCAGTTCACGAAAAGCGAGCGTGGGGCTTCAGTCTGGAGCACCGACGCCGGCAGCAGGAGAGGCTTTGCACAGGCGGGGGCACCCAACTCCGTTAGCTCCACCTGATACCCGCGACCCACGAGTGGTGCTGGTTCCAGAGCGATGCTCTGGTGATCCTGTCTGGCAGTCCCCTCTCACCCCTCGCCCGGGCCAGCTATGCCGGCAAGCGGAGGAGCTGCCTGGGCCCCCGGCTGACGGCCTCGACCGACACGTTTCACGGGGAACAGGAGCCCCGCCACGGGCTGGATGCGGTAGGGCACGGAGCTTTGCGGTGTGAGAGTTTCGGAGAGGTGGGAAAGAGAGGAAGGAGGATGGGAAGCGAGCACGCGTTCCTCCCACATGCAAGATGTCTCAGGGGATGTTGTTCCGTGCTTCCCAGTCACATCCGACCATCCAGAAGCAGCTGAGTCAGTCTGCTGGAGCATTCATGCTCCCGGCAAGACGGCTGCAGGCAGATGCATCTCAGGTTGAAGACGCCGGTTCCAGGAGTCCCCTCTTTCCTGAGCAAAAGGGAAGTACGAAAGCAACGAGGCTTTGGTTTCGATAGGAAAGGTAGCGGTGGTTTGATCTGGCACCCCTTGAACGCGGTGGCCCCCGCACTGCAAGAAGGACGCCAGAAATGCGTTCGCAACGTCTCCGAATTCCAGCCCGCTCGCACGCAGACCGAGCCCTGCAGGGATGGACAGGCTCCGAGCTCTCAAGTGATGCGTCCCCTCCTCGGGTTCAGCAAAAGCTGGGGCTAGGAGGGAAGGAGTCATCACTGTCCCAATACCAAGCAAGAAACTTCAGGGACTGTAGAAAATTTGCAAATTTTCATGTGAATTCTCACCAATTTTGCAAATCCAGCAAAGCCTGGATAAATTGCAGGTGCTTAATGACTCAGGTGCCGTGAAATTGCAGCTGTTCGGTGTCCCAGATCCTTGCTGGGCCTGCAGCAGAACTGAATAGCTGCTCTGACACGTCCTGGCAATGACTGTGAAGTGAAAAGGCTTGGGCAGCCGAGGAGTCCCCGATTGCCCCAGTTTTCTCAGACTCAAATAGGTTATTGTCCTTCTCTCCTCCCTGGCGCTAACGAGTTTCCTCTGCAAAAACCCTTCCCCCTCTGATGCTGGGGCACCGATTCTAGAGCTTGCAAAACCACCCGAAAAGCAGTTTCCTGCTGAATTACAATCAGTCTTCTACAAACAGTTGCTTATAAAGGAAAGGAGCGGGGCCACTGGAGGGCGGGAGGAGTAGGAACGGGGTGAAGTACCCTGGGGGAACACCCCACGGTGATGGAAAGGGCCGATGGCTGCTGCAGGCTCTAGAAGCAAGGATGATATTCGTGTCGCTCCACTGGTACCACGTGTAGGAGTCTGGAGCCTGCTGTGGTCAGGAGTCCCTCAGAGAATGGAAACTCCACTGATTTTGGCACTCAGAAGCGAGGGAGCAGGCTTACTCCTTCAGCAGCAGCTCCTGGGCATCACGGCAGCTCGCGAGGAGCAGAAGGGCAGCAGCCGCTGCGTAGCTCTTCAAACCCATCTTATTTTTTGCTTCATCTTTCTGCGGGACTTCCCTTGTCCGTGACACGGGATTGCTAATTCCTCCAAAGCCAGGAGAGGCCAGTGAGGAGAGGGGGCCGCTCCACCTGAGCAAGGGCCGCTCACCACCCTTCTGCGCTCACCTGACCGGGGAGAGCTGTGCCCAGGAGGGAGCCAAAGACGGACTGCGAGGCAGCGAAGGAGCCACCGTGCCAGCCCAGACTGCCAAACCCTCCTTCCGTCTCAGAAGGGTGGCTCTCCCGAAGGAAAAAGTTTAATCGCTTGTAGCAGAAAAGCACGGCGTGAAGTAGGCCAGTGCTTAGACGGTTTTATGGCCGCCTTGTTTCCTCCATCCATCCCTTCGTATCTCCCTCGCTGCAGTATCGTCAGCATATGATCTCACACGTAGGCAAAATTCACTGCACAGACTCGTACAGCCTTGAGCCTGGAGAGAAATCCCTCTCTGCTGGTTTTTTCCTTTCCTTCCCGTTTGCAGGTGACCCTGCGGGCGGGGGGAGCACGTACAGCATGCGTGACTCTGTCCTGTTAACGCCGTAGCCTCTCCTAGCCTTCACTCAATCAGGGAGGACGGGCAAGAGGGACGAGACCGCCGTAGCTTTCTGATCTTTGTATTTCACGTGATTGTCCTGTTCTTCCCAGGCTGCTCTGGAGTTGGGGAGGTATTTGGGTTATTTTGGCTATTACGCTTGTGGCGGCAAGGGCGCAGATCCTTCCAGTCAATCATGGGACTTGAGGGTCCCTTGCCACGTGCCAGCCCAGTAACTACGCCTGTCGTCCCATCATTCCCTCATCTACTTGTTTCTACAAGCATCTAACATGTTTATTAATTATTATTATTCAGGTATTGGCATTAAAAAAAACAAACAAAACAAACTATTCCCAGGCTATGCAATTTCTAATGTTTCTTTTTTTTAAATAGGGATCAAAATAAGCTACAGTAGTCTTTTATCACCTTTTATGCAGCCAGGCCAGAGGAGAACTGAGCAGCAGGCTCTACTTGCTGGCAAACCAAGGGCGACCACAGCGACTGCAGGAACGTGGGAGATCCTGACAGACAGAGAATGCGGAAGATCTGCGGGAACCTGCCGATACGGGGACCCTTCCGATTCCTGCCCAGCTACTCGCTGCTCTGCTTTCTAGGCAACTGACAGGTAGGAGGAAATCATTCCGTACTAACAGCTCTGGGACAGATGCCAATTCGCCTGCGAGACAGGAGGTTAAAGGTTGTTTTTGCGATTAACACAAATGCAAATTTAGGGCGCTCCACGTTCACACGGCCGCCCAAGGAGCGCCAGGACCGACTTGAACGCTGATGTAGCATTCCTGGAAGGAATGGAAGCGCCAGTCCTATTTGAAACATAGTTGGATTCGCAACAAATACGTTCCAAAAAGCCCAGTGAGACAACCAGCGTTACCAGTATACTTGGTAACCTGTGCAAATCAGAGTTAGGCAAAGATAACTCTAAGTTTTTGTTTGTTTGCTTCCCTTTTTAAAAAAAAAAATTAAAGTTGAATTTTTTTCCTACTCACTTTTCATGTTCTCTCTTGAAGCGCTCTAGCTATAGGCCAAGTTAGCCTTCCTCCCCGCCAAACCCCTCAACTCTTCTTTCAGAAGATCTGTACAAGAAAAAGATGCAGGTAACTTTCCGTCAAAGCCCTGCTGGGCTTTGCAGGGCAAGAGCTTCAAAAAGGATCAAACATAAAAGGGCCTCAACCCAGCAAAATCGTATCGGTCCCGTGTTAAGAGAAGCTGAATGATGTACTTATGACCACGGAGAAAATGGGCACGTACGAGCATTTTGCACTCGGTGGTTCGTGTGGCCATCACTGCCTTTCTTTGTGGAGATATCAAGAGACAGGCTTGGAATTGCTTTAGCCTGGTGCGTAACTTCCATTTTGCCCTCATTTAGAGCACTGTCGTATTATGGGGTAGTTCAGACAAGAAGACGACTGCTGCATAAAACGAGTTTTATTTTTAGTTAAAGACAGCGGCAGATGGTTCCCTCAGCGCAGCCGGCGAGCTGAAGATCTGGTGATGGGAGTTGTTTTGGTGGGGGTTTCCTCCTCTGTTAATTCTGCCGATAGCTCTAAGAGAGTAAAATGTGTCAATAACCAGCACTTCCACCGCCTTGAACAGGCAAAGCTACGGGCAACCTAAGCAGCGCTCCGAAGCCCTACGCACCGTCTGCCCGGTACCCGAGGCACATCCCCGATGGGGCAGATCTACAGTCTTTCTCCACTTTCACCTTTTGAGCAAAGACGTACAACGCCTTACCGTCCTCAGAGCTGTTCTCCTCATCGCTGGAGAAGACGATAATGGCTTTTTTGGGTGGAGGGCGCTTTTGGGAGCGCTTATGGTTTCGGAGGGTGCGAGGCGGGGGCGTGACAAAATCTTCGTCCCTGTTGGCTGTGCTCAGGGGCTGGCGGCGTGCACCTGCCAAGAAAAAAACCCCCAAATTTAACAAAAAAAAAGCGAAAGGTAGCAGCCATTCTGACTGTGAGGGCGAGGGAAAGTCCCTAGGTGTCTCTGCCGGACTGCAGGATCGGGGGGAAGGCTGCAGTCTCACAAAAGGAACATACTTGCTGTTGGTTTCTGCTTGGCCGGCTCTGGCATTGGAGTTCCACTGCCTTCCTGGCACGTCTCTGCCGAATCCAGCCCTCGGTTATGGGAGGCAGACAGCTTCCGCTCCAGCTCTTCAGCCAGAGCCTGATGGAGATGTCAGGCAGTGGGGAAAAAAAGAAAGAAAGAAAAAAGAAGGTGGGGGGAGAGAAGTATTACACCCATAGAATTGCCATCAGGTTCTCTGATGAATTGTGGGGGGCGAGGAGTAGCCTGCTTCACATGGAGAGCTGCAGGGCTTTCCAGTTAAAAGGAATCGTTTTCCCGGCCTGGACACTTGCCCCCCATCCTTACTTTAGTCTCGGGTTTGCTGGCTGCTCTGCGGAATCGAGCCAGCACAGTTTGGAAACAACTGTAGACGGCCGGGTCTTGGAGCTTGTCCGCAAAGCAGTCAAAGTTGTCCTGCAGCTTGTGAAGGCCCCGTTCCGAGAGGGGAAGCAGCGTGAGGCAGTGGGACAGATCCCGATACTGACGCTCCGTTCTGGGAAAGACAAAGATTGCCCTTAGCTCTCACGAAACGGGGCGCGGGAGGATGAGCACATCCCACCTAGAACTAATAAAGCGTTTCCTGCAGGTGCTCCTGCCCTGCAGAACGTGAGATTCAGGCTGTGGTTACGGATCCGTTGCGGAGTGCCGCGCCAACCACGTCACAACCAGCTCTGTATTCCGTCCGAGACACTGATTTAGCGTCTATCAGAAAGAAAAAGGAAGGCTTCACTGTTAAACAGTCACTTGTTTGAAGTGTCAGAAGTTATTGCCGGCTAGGAGGAAAAAATACGCTCAGTGAGGTGAGGACTCTTCTTGAAGGGCCTTATTTCAACTGAATAATCAAAAAAACCCTGGCTGCTCATTTTTGCATGTTTGAGATAATGTCAAGCAGAAGCTTTGTTTCATGCTCACTCTCTCTTTCCTGGGCAGTTACATAAAGAAGGCCATTTTCATTAAGATATAAAGTGAACAAATAACAACTGCTGTTTCAAAGGAGGGTTACATTTAAATTCCAGCTAAAGTTACTGTGGAAAAAAAAAAGGGGGTAAAAAAAACCTCTAGGCAAAGCCCCTATTATCAATATACACAAAGCAGAGGTCCAGAAGTCTGTCCTCCATATACCCTCTCAGAATGCACCGTCCACACACGGACAGACCGAAAACAAAGCTGCGGCATCCAGGTGCTTCCACATCTAAAGTCTGAGCGCTGCTTGGCACGTTGCTATGTTTAGAGCTCCAGAAATGCTGGGGAGGGTGAGGGTGGCTGCAAAATCTTTTCTGATAAGCTCCTGTTTTAGCCTGGAGTGAGTCTTGCTCTAGCATCGCCACTAGTGTGCATTAAACTGATCGTCGTTGTGGTACAGACGTATTAGGGCATTTTAGGAAAGGCTACACGTGGCTTACACGCAGATGGCTCTTTACAAACACGGTGTGAAGAGCTCACCGGTGTTCCTGGGAGGCAATTTGGGAGAGAGGGGACACTCTGCGCCCCAGCTCAGGAAACAAAATCCAAATATTTCTGGGGAATATGCAACTCCCCGAGGCAGCCGAGCGGGTCACGTGCCCAGGCACTGTGTACAAGTGGCCAAGATAAGCAGACACAGCTTAAACCTCAAGGGCAAAGCCACGAGGATGGAGAAGGAAAACCACAGGAATGGAGGAAGGCAGGCTGCACCAAATCCAGTGGAAAGTAAAATGAAGATACCGCTACAGGACAGAGGCGGATAAATTTCTGCTATCTTACTGGAGGGGGAAGGGAAGCGTACGCCTGCGTCAGTGAAGTTACAGCTTGGGAAAAGGAGCAACAACGAAAAAACCCCTCAAAACTCAGGAAGCAGAACGCTATCGCAGATTCATGGGATGGGTCCTGCGCTCCGTACTCTGCAATCAGCACCGTGAGCATCATCTTGCAGACAGAGCAGGGCAAAGGCATAAAGGTAGCGTGACACAAGCCCTCGAATGAGAAAATGGAGTCCCAGGCACAGAGTTAGCACCAAGCAGGCCACGCACACAGAAGGACAGGCCTGTATCACCCAGATAGCCGAGATCCCCCCAGGCAGGACTGCTGGGGAGACCCCAGCTTCTCAGCCGAGCAGGCTGATTTCTTAGCTGAGATGCAAGGGAACAGCCCGCGGAGGGGGACCACAACCCTCCACAAAACCCACACGTGGGGTGTCCCCTTGCTCAGCTGTCCTGCAGATCTAAATGGTCACAAAACCTTTTCCCTAAGAAGGGAGGGAAGGGAGAGGGGCCAAGCGGTGTAAGACGACCAGAAGCCTTAATTTATACATATTTATTCATGTATTTTTAGGAGGAAGATAGAAAAAAAAAAGAAAGAGGGACCTAATCCAGGTTATGTCAGCATTTGTCACTTTGCCACGTGAAGAATGCGATGGGAACCTGTTACAACCACCGTATACAAGCTAGTTTCTTGTAACAATTCCTAAGCAGCAGACTTGCTTGTCAGGAAAATTAGGATTACAACCCACCTGGCAGTCCGGAATCGCTGACAAAGTTTCTCCACCAAGCTCTCTGTCTGTTTGTCTTTTGTAATATATGGAAAGAGTTGTCTGCAAAGGAAAAAAAAATGGCAAAGTTGAGAGCCCAGAGAGGAAACCCCATTTCTGCCTCGCCCACGGGATGCTTGCAGCTATCCTATCCAGTGATCAGCTGGGCCGTCCTCCAAAAGAGGTCAAGAGAGCTCTGCACGCCTCGGACTTGGTTCAGGAGAAGCTATAAGCATATGCATATTTCAAATAGTAACCACAGGCCCTGCTGGGGACAGCTGCTGTGACATAACGTTTAATTAAAACCGCATGTTTGCGTAATAGCACCTGCCGAGGATGAAAGAAATCCAGCTAAAGCAAAGACCCTTGCAGGTCCGGAGTGAGAAGCGCTAATGTCTGCGCGGGGTCTGAGGCAGGAGGGACGCTGAAAAGGCTGCGGTGTCGGCTTTTGATCAGCTCCTTCCATCCAGTTTGAAGAGCATGCAAGACTTCCAGACAGTCTCCTCACTTCACAAGTTGCGCTGGCAGACTAGACATCTGACAAGCAGACCCGGAGGGGAGGAGGCTGGCATGCAGTATTTTTTTTTCCCCCCTCAAAACCGTTCCTGTGACTTTTTTTTTCCATTATTAGTTTGCTGAAGGTGTGTTGCTCTAGCGTGGATCAGTGCAAAAGCGAGCGTTACTTTGCACTAAAGTGGGAACAAAGCCTAACAGAACTTAAATGCTAACATGATCCCACGTTTTTCCTAGCTTCTTGAGGAATAGAGAGACGTGGACTTTCACCCAGTTAAGTACTTCTGCATTTTGCATGATGTCCTCATAGGAATCACTGAATAACTTCTATTTATTAAGAAGGTCCTGCTGGCCTCCCTTTTTCTTGTACCAACATTTCTGCTAACTTAAGAGCTCAGCCAGGTTGCCGCTGGCCCTGATGTAACTGCTCTAAGCACATCCTTCTTCAGTCTTTGTTATGCCTACAACCACCGCGCCAAACTTCTTTTCTAAGATACGGAACAGAGACCGTATCTTAGAAAGACCTTAGAAAGACCATCTTAGACCTCAATAGTCCTCCCTTTGCATTTCTTCCAGCACCGATTCATCTTTCTTTAAGTGACCAGAACCGTGGCGGCATTCCAGGCAAGGTCTCACCAGCACTACCAACGCTTCCCTACACGTAAACAGAAATGACTTGACTGCTAAAATAGCACGTGGAACGCACCTCTAACTTTAGCCACAGCTTTGCAAGAGGTTAAACAATTTCTAAACGTTCAACCTGACATTTGTTCTGCTAGTTTTCATCGCAGTTATTACTGTAACGCTCTCATTCTCCACGAGCCAGTCCTTTAACAGCGATGCTCCCCCCACTACCCCTATCTTATTTTACACCTCGCTATTCTCCGGTTTGGCAAGCATCCCTGGAGCGTCAGCCGCTGCGTCCTTCCTAGCCTGTGCTTTTGTCCGCCATGGTTTCCGAGTTAAACCGGAGCCTCTCCGCAATGGAAGCGTTTCGTGTAGTGCTACATGGGGAGATCGTTCAGTTTCAACTACTATTCCCTTTTTCCCCTTTAAAGGATGTGATGTAGTGTGCTAACTGGTGATCAGGTCTTCTTCAAAATTAATTAGCTTTAGACTAATTTGATACCTGTCTACTTTGTTAAGTCAACACTGCCTTTTCTTTCATTTGCCAGGCACCTCCATTTCTCTCCCTGTATGTTGTTGGAAGTCAGAAGAGTCCACCTATAGCTGTCTTAACCACACCAATCACACTTTAGTGCAAGTACTGCACTTCTTATTCTCTAGGTCTGTGGTAACACCTCCAGTCTGACATTTATTACAAATTGTATTGAAAATCCCAAAATTATGTCCCATTCTTTTTATACACACCGCTTTCTTGTTTCTCTGTGATGGTTTGCTTCCGCTTCAGACGCTAGCTTCCCCTTCTACATGTGCTGTCAGCGGCCACATGCTGTATTTCCCATTATTTCACATTACCCTCCTTACGGAAAGCTGAAGCAAAACATCCATATACTTTTGCAGCCATAAATTATTTTCAGTCTCAATGTCAGCCTCACTAATAGACCTTTTCCGTGCTTTGCAATTCCTACCTGTCCAAAGTTCCATCCCTTTTCCTAAATGCACTGGAGTCTCATGGACAGAAAGACTAGTTGAAAAACCACTGGAGATTTTATTGTTCTCTTCAGCAACAGCAATGCTTTTGTTTTGTCCAACACTCCCCTCTGTAATCCACAGGGATTCAGGCAACTCAGAAAAACCCTCATGTGGTTAAGTTTCAGATATGAGAGGGAAATTTCTGTATTTTACCACTAAAGACATACTTTGTGCTGTCTATGAGCAACCAATACCCTCAGACTGAAATATTCCAATATGTCTCTATAGTACGGAGTAAGGCTTTCTTGAAATAAAATTCCCCCCCCCAAACCCAAACCCAAATCCGTTACCTTAACTACAGCTTTACTAAAATTGCCTACAAAAATCCAGTAAGCCACCAAAATGACAAAGGTGGCAGAGAATTTAAAATCTGTTGCGTTCTAATGTTGCACATTGATGTTCCCATGCACAAACCCGACTGTTTTCCTTTTCTAGAGGGAAAGTCATTTTGAATGAGCTAGTGGAAACTCTTTGGGCAGTCTCTCCTCACCCCCAGCTCTGCGGCTTTAGAATCGATTCCCCTCTGTTTCAGGTGCAGACTGAAAAAGTCAGGTCAAGGAGAACAACTGAAAAAGCACTTCGTATATGTCGCTAGTTTCTCTTCCCTGGATCTGGCACCCCCTTTGCATAAACGTAGTGCTGGTCAAAAGACATTTCTTTAAGCCCAGAATACCTCATAATAGTGCGGAAGGATTCCTCCTCTACGCCGCAGGCAGGATCCGAGAGACGACTGATTATGTCTGGAAGCACGTTATAGATGGCATTACCCTGTGCGGGATACAAGGTTCTACATGAGATACGGAACTACGAAGGACAGCTCGAGTCACGCCAAATAAGCTGCCCGCTTAAAGTTACCTCCTTTCTCCCCACCCCAAATCTACCGCCTGAAAACATCAGCTTTTTGAAACGAGCTGTAGACAGCCAGCCAAACCTATCCAGGACACTTGGCTGAAGCTAAGGGGGGAAAAACAACCAAGAAGCTAACAACAACTGCAACCCTTGGTTTGCAACAGCTCTGCTCTTTGGCAGACTTGGATGCCGTTTCCTTGCTTTCCAACCTTGTCACAACCCAACAGGAAAGCTTCCTGAAAAGGAAATGTACGCAGCAGTTCAGCTCAAGGAACTGCCTCCCATCTTGCCTGAAAAGGCCCAGTCCGGGTTCCTTTTCCCACTGCTTTTTCATGGTTTTGTCATAGACACTGCAGAGAGAGGAAGTCACTGCAGTCAGGTGGCCGGCTCGGCTTTTAGCAGAGCAAGCCAAGACAGTAAAGCCCCAGTGTCATTGCAGCTTCTCAGGCAGTAAATCTGAAACTCTGAAGGGCCCGCAGCAGCCTTCATGTTGAACAAACAGCGTACAGGGGGAAACGTTGCTACTGTTCGTACCTGCTTGGGCTGTCACGGCTTCGATTTAAGTATCTCAATGTCACACAGCCAAGAACAACTTTGAAAGGTTTCAGAGATGATGAATTGCCTGAGCCATAAGGTCAGGGAACTCTGTTGTAAGGCCTGAAGCTCAACGGCAGAAACCTGTTCCCAACCCTGTGCTAGGTGCACACAAGAAAGCAAAGGGACAAGGCACTGGTTTGGAGCCTGCCTTCCGATGTGAACGGAAGAGGTCAAATTCAGCGACATCAGGGTTGAAACACAACTCGTGTTGCAAAATTTCCTTTACCTACCCTCACCTAGGCAACAGAGAGGGACAGACAGCAGCTCTACACCCCGACACACCTTCTCCAGGACTCAACTCTTGTGTCATTGACCCAGCCTCCACCAGCCCTTCTTGTGAACTCGGGTCCCTGAGCAACCACTTGCCTTGTTGGAGAGTTCGCTGAAAAAGTTCTGAGCCACTCCCATGATTGCCTCCTCTGGGTCTATAAGCAGAGTTGCCATTTCGCTCACTTGGCCCTTCACCTTGACCATGTCTTTGAGGATGAGGTGAGTCATCACCAGTCCAGCCGTCTGCCTCACGCTCGGACAGGGGTCCCGCAACCTGGCAGAAACATACAGTTACCGCAGAAAGCGGCTGAGTGCGTATCTCTTAAGTTACTGATACCCACGACGGCCTACTCCACAGCCCAGGCCTGTTGTCTCCCTGCACTCACACCTTCAAACTTGGTTTCCTGGGTCATTCGCACCTTCCGGAGGCCCAGCGTCACCCTTCCACAGAGCTCTCATCACCCGTCGTCTCCCAGCAATGAGCGTGGCGTTACCTGGCGTAGAGATGCGATGTCCAAGGCTCCACCAGGTTGGGGAAACGGATGGCCAGATCTCCTGCTGCAATAATGAGGTTGGATCTCACACCAGGCAGAGCGGACTTCTCCATCATAGTGAACAGCAGGCGCAAGTGGGAATCACAGAACTCAGAGCTGATGAGACAGGGTACAGAAAAGAAGGCATAGATACCAAAATTCCATCTCTTGGAGAGCACTGAGACAAAAAAAACCAACCCACCCCAATGCAAAATCTACGAACGCTCTTTTGTGTTTGTTCTCTCCACAGGAAAGGAGTTGCAATGTTTGCTTGTGCTTTAGTATGAGGAAGGCTGGGAAGAGAACACCGGCACGGCTAGGCATTACCTGATCATGCAGACCTTGCCAAGAGTCAGGGCTGCAGCAGCCGAGAGCGCCGAATCACTGTAGAGCCCAGGGTTGTTGCAGATTTTGAGCACCAGTGGAACAAAGGCAGAGAAGAGGTGCTTGCCTAGAGAGCGGGGATAAAGGCCGCAAGTATGAGAGCACTGTTTGTGCATCCCTTTAGAAACAATTACTCGATTTATCCCAGAACTCCTGCAGACTATAGAAACTGGCTGACTCACTTTCACCATCGAAAAACCACCTCCAGAGAGGCAGAGCGAAGAAACAGACAGCCTACGTAGAAACGGACGCTGGACAAAGATGACAGTGTTTCCTTCTGAAGGAAACAGCCTTCCTCCTCCTGGATCTGTCACCCACCCTCTCCCTGTTCCTTCACACAGGCAGACGGAGCCAGTGCTCCTCGGTGGCAGCCACGCTTACCATCGAGAAGCTCTGTCTCGCAAATACTGCGGATGAGCTCGGCCTCGGTGTCATCGGCTGAGGCTCCCACGAGGCCCAGCTCCTCCTCCATGGTGGTCTCGTTTCCTGTGCTCTGTGCAGAAAAGAAAAGAAGACTGTAAAAAAAGATGACAGGCAACAATAACCCCTTCCTTCACAACTTAAGGGACGTGCAAATCCTAAAAGCAAGAAGTTCAAAGCGCCCTTTGAATTGCTGGGCTTGTGAGCAAGATTATGGGAAACCTTATAGCAAGGCAAGAGCAACACGAAGGAAGAAAAGACATGGGCGTTGCACGGGGACCAAATCTGCGTCCAACTGCGCTTCTTGGAAAATCTCATCGTAACCTCCTGCTGCGTGGTGGTGACGCTGATAAGCAGGGTGGGTGAGGAAACGAACTACGAACTTCTCTGGACATAGCACTGTAGGCGTCTAACAGAGACTGGATGCCTAGGGACACACAACTTTTTTCTCAATTCTTACCCAAGCAAGTCAGCCTCACTACACTCCGGAAAAATTTTGCGAGGTCGACCTAACCAAACAGGGTATCTCTATCATACAGATCCCATTCAGAAGGCTACTATTAAACCTTCATCATGACCACCTGAGAGAGGACAGGACCCCACCAAGGTTCCAGAAGCCCTTTTCCAAAACTCAGGGCACAAATGGGTGTTCTTCACCACTAGCAGCAATTGCTAAAGATTGCACTGGTAAGAAAGGAGGTGATGAGTGGAAAGGAAATGTTTGCCTGAAGCAGGAAGGTAAGCGTGGCCAGGACATCACCCTCCATTCCCACCCCTCTGCCTGTTCAAAACCCAAGAACAGCGTGAGAGTTTTACTGAACAGGATCATTCAAGGACCTCGGCTCTCCCTGTCAATCCTGACCAACACATATCCGTTCCTATTCCCAAAGCGCGCATTACCCTGGGCCTCATGCATCTGCAGGAGCGTGTTCTCCAGAAGTTTGCTGTGGCAGTAGCTGGGACACTAAAAGAGCTGCTCGCAGGAGAAAAACCCTGGGTTCTCACCTGGGGTCTCTGCTTCTTCGTGCTGCTGTCAGAATGCTTCTTGGATTTCTCCTCCTCTCTGAGGATGCGGCGTCTGCGTAGCTCTGCGCTCACCGACACTTCCAAATACGCGACCTGCTGCAGTGCCACCTGTCCCACAAGGGACACCAGGTGCATCAGCAGGAATGTGGGGAGACTGCTAGCACCATCGGAGCCTCTGCTGGGAGAAACCCCTGGATCTAGGGGAGAAAAATTACTACAGTTCAGTGCTGATCCAGACCTCTTCCCCCATCAGCTACTGCCAGGTCTCACTGTATAACCCATCTCCATGCCCCACAGAGTCCTTCACGGCACTCACACCCTTCCACGCCGACACCTTCACTAGCCCCTCAGCTCTGTTCTCCTCCTGCCGCTACCAGTCGCAGCACTAGAAATCACAGGTACAGATTTCCTTCACCAGCTTTTTTCCTCACCAGCTTTCTGCCCATCAGCCTCCTGCAGCTTCTCCAGAGCTTGCCGACTGCACGCCTGCAGGAGGTGAGCGCATATCTCCTCCGCCCCTTCCGCCAGCTGGTAGATGAGCGTTACCGCTGCCTCCATGAAGGGGATCCAGTGACCGCTTGGCTGGCCAAAGCCTGATGAGAAGAGGGAGCCATGTACCACGCATACCGGCGCCAACACAGGCTGTCTCGCGGCCCAGCTCCACCTCCTCCAAACCTGCTGCTGACTTGCGCTCACCTTTGCTCACAGTCTCACTCAGGCACCCAAAGAGCACGTGGTTCTGCGGCAGTCGAAAAGGCGCGTTGTTCTTCCCCAGCGCTGGCTGCAGAGAGAACAGATGAGTTACTCTTACCGCATAAGAGATCCCCCCGTGCCCTTCCTGGGAGTGAACCTTGCTACGTGCACAATGCTCATCAAACCCATGGCAGGGACAGGCAGTACTGCTCTGCAACTAAACACACAGCAGGGACAAGACTGTCACTTCTGAAGGCATGGTGGCAGCGCTGGGTGGGTTTAAAGCTTGGCCAAATTATGATCCCAGGCCAACCCAGGCAGTTCCACTATTTCACCTTAAATCCAAATGACTCTTTTGAAATCTCAAAATGACTCTTTTTAACTCTGATATTATTTAGTCCTTCTCCACCATGAACGAAGAGGGAAACCTTTAGAGCACCTACAGAGTTACCAACAGTAAGTTAACTAAACGCCCTCACCTAGGGGTACTCCAGAACCATGAGGTTTTGTTTAAAAGCAAAATATCATCAGTAGAAATAGCAGAGGATAGCTCTGGATCCAACACCACCTCACGCTTAGGCTGTTGCATATGCTCTCTATCAGTCCCACCACATTTTAGGTTGGGAACAAGATAACTCAGAGAACTACCAAACCAAGTATGACAATGTCTGAGATATCCCAGCACGTCTGTGGCTGCCTGATCAAGATATACTTGACCAAAACAAGCTACTGCTTGAGGATTTATCAGCTTTCAGTAGCTGGCAACAAAATTTCTCAATTTACTGCAATCCTACTCTCTGTACTGAATTTCTGGTTGCGGGGCGGGGGAAGGAAGAGCTACCACAGTCATTCACGTATCTACACTTCAGTCCCTTCTCCCATACAAACTTAACTTTAAGTCAACCTAAAATTGAATTACAGCCACCTTCAGAACATTTAAGAATGCTGTAACACACTAATTCATGAAGGTCCTGCAGTAACGTCCCCCGTGGAAGGGGCAAACGCAGAATGACAGTGCTGTGTGAAGGAGGGCTGCTTTTATGCTGGAACTCCTGAACCAAAACACCCTAAATACTCGAGTCAAAAAACAAAGAGGTGTTTTTTTTTTTCAAGTGCATTAAGAAAAAAAAAGTATAAACTGTTCCCCAGACAAAGAAGCCGTAGACCATCGTGTTGTTTTAAGTACAACATGGACAGGTTTGAAAACCTTTCATGTTTTATATTCAGCTGTACAGCTGACAGCTCCCAAATATCAATTAATAGGGAGGGCAAAAGAATCACACCACCAGAAAACATCAGTAGAGGAAAGGGCTTCACGGTTGAGGAAACACAAATCGGCTTAGAACTGGGAGTCTGAGGAAGAGAATTGAAAGAAAAACAGATTTTCTTGTGCACTGAACTCTTTACTAATTTAATTCAGCCTGTTGCCTAATGAAAATTCTTTTATTACATGTTCACTGATGTGTGCTAAGCTTTCCAGACAGCGCTGCTGAATGGTCACAACCTACTTAATTTCAAATCAGTAAAAACGGAATCGCTTCTCTCTTTTCTCAATAGAAACCATTTTCCCCCCTTCTTCGTTTCTGGATGACCTCAAGGACAAGCTAAGAGTCTTACCTTAGGGTTACTGGCAAGTTTGGAGATCGCGTTGCATACTTCTTGAGCCAGGCGATAGTCTTCACATGCCTTCTCAGACAGCCCTACTGTCACCAAGACATCCAGGTTGCTGCCTACGATCTCTGGCTTCCCTCTGTGGAATGGAAGGGATGGGGGTATTACACGAGTTGCTGATCAAAGTTTACAGAAGCATGCGTACAGAAATACTCCTTGTGCCCTGGGGAAGGCAGCGGTTTGAGTAAGAGGTGGGAAAAAAAAAATCCATCCAATAACTCAAGATATAGTAGGCATTATCTTGAGCATGGGCATATTGTCTCTTTGTAAAGAAAGAAAATTCTTGACTCTTCTTTCTTATCAGAAAGGAGCAAAACTTAAAAGGGTAAGACAAAATAAAATGTTGCAAAACAGAAGAGTCCAGCAGCTCAGGACTGGCGATGTGTGACACTTCCTCCCCTACTGTGGGAAACAAACCCAAACCAACCACCTCCACCCCAAAAAACCACGCACACACACACACACACCCCTCCCCTTCTGCCTCTGAAAGGCAGAATTATGCAGGCCTGGTCTGAGGAATATACAGTTAACTGGGTGAAGAAGGCAAGACCAGAATAGAATGTATTTAAAAAGAGAATCTAAAAAGTTCATGATGGGCATCTATAGGACAAAAGCAAAATCACCTCCCTTAGCAGATGTGTGAAGAAGGCAACGCTGTTCTTATTTCACACGCACCTAGCCATGGACTCGACACAGGATCTCATGGCATACCCCGGAAACCTACAGTTTTCTTTAAATTCCACGGTTTTAGGGAAGGATATTAATTTTGAGACGATGTCTACAATTCTGCTGCAGGCACGTGGGATGGGGCGGCAGAAACACCTTGGAAGGAATATCTAATCCTCAAATTGCAGAACTGGCTGTAAGCTCCAGAAACGGCTCCAGCTCTAGAGCCAAGAGCTTTAAGATCATCGTGGATGATCTTCGCCTGTTTTTGACTGATGAAGGACTGAAGTAGGAAGAGCAAGAAGAAATCAGCAGGTAAGCTAAATGCCAAAGGGTCACTGGGCTGGGAAACCGAGGAAATGAAAACCTAATAGTGCAATTACGCTCTTTTTGCCCCCGGAAAGGGAAGCAGATTCATTTCCCTTCATGGTAAAGGCTCCAGACATCTCTACTCAGCAGCTTCTCGCTGTTCTTATCCAAACACAGACAAAGCTGCAGAGTTGTGACATGGTAAACCCTGAGAAGGGACGGACATTCCGAACACAAAGGAAGTAATGTCATCGTACTCATTCCGAGCCCGTGCTGGTGGGACCCAGCACAACTATCTTTAATTCCAGGCTTCGTTACCCCATGACCTGGTTACTAATTTTGTAGCCGCAGAACAAAGGGTCAGCTGATGCAGCACCCACAGTTCTTCGATAAAAATCAACTCCCTGCACATCCTCCCCCCCGCAGAATTAGGCGGGGCCCTGGGCTCACCGTGCCATCATCCCCAGCAGCATCACGGCAGCACGGCGTTCTAGCGACGAGCACTGGGATTTTTCTGTGAATCGCTCCCAAAGCAGCTGGATCACAGCAGGCTTTATTTCATCTTTCTGCACAAACTCTGAGATCTGGAAAAGAAATGCAATAAAACAAGGAGGGAGAGGCAGAGGAGGATGGACGTCAAACCAACAAAGACATTAACTGCAAAACTACCATTTTAATATAACAGACGCCTAAGATCACAAATACAGTCCAAACGCAGGCAAGGCAAGTACTCACTATTTCTTCTAAGCACTGTATCGTTCCTAGCGACGCATCCACCATGATGAGAGAGAGAGAATTCACCAGGCCCTGGGCCCTGGCCCTTTCAAGGGGGGAAAAACAAAAGAAAATAATTTTTAAAAAAATTAAAAGGTAAAGAAAAAGCAACTGTCACAATTACGCTCCTATTCAGAGAGCTGAGGACACCTAGTAGGTAACAGAGCTGGTCCCTGGGGACAGGAAAACTTCCCCCTCCACAAGCTGGAGTTCTCCAAGAAGAAATAAGCAGCAGTCAGTGCTTTTTATTGCCCTGATGGTAAAAGTGAGGGTGAGGTACGGCGCACCTCACCAGGGATCACACTTATCTTAGTGAATGTGTATCCAACAGGATTTACATGTGGGCAAGCGCTAAGAAAAAAGAGTGAGTGCCAGAGTAGAGAGGAGATGCGGCTCCTCTCTAGTGTGGAAGAAACAAGCATGCAAGCGGTACCCAGCTCCCACCCCCAAATCCTCAATAAGGATCAGCAACAGAGATCCCATTAACATCCTCTCATCTGCCACGCGTAGAATCATAGAATTGTTAAGGTTGGAAAAGACCCTTAGGATCATCAGGTCCAACCGTTAACCTACCACCGCCAAGCCCACCACTAAACCATGTCCTCAAGCACTGCATCTACCCGGCTTTTAAATCCCTCCAGGGATGGGGACTCAACCACTGCCCTGGGCAGCCTGTGCCAGGGCCTGACCACTCTTTCAGTAAAGAAGTTTTTCCTAATGTCCAACCTAACCCTGCCCTGGCGCAGCTTGAGGCCATTTCCTCTCGTCCTATCGCTTGTTACTGGGGTGAAGAGACCGACCCCCCCCGGCTCCAGCCTCCTTTCAGGCAGTTGTAGAGAGCAATAAGGTCTCCCCTCAGCCTCCTCTTCTCCAAACTAAACAACCCCAGCTCCCTCAGCCGCTCCTCATAAGACTTGTGCTCTAGACCCTTCACCAACCTCGCTGCCCTGCTCTGCCCACGCTCCAGCACCTCGATGTCCTTCTTGAATTGAGGGGCCCAAAACTGAACACAGGATTCGAGGTGCGGCCTCACCAGTGCCGAATACAGGGGCACCATCACCTCCCTGCTCCTGCTGGCCACGCTATTCCTGATACAAGCCAGGATGCCATTGGCCCTCTCGGCCACCTGGGCACACTGCTGGCTCATGTTTAGGCAGCTGTCAACCATTGCCCCCAGGTCCTTTTCAGCCAGGCTGCTCTCCAGCCACTCCTCCCCAAGCCGGTAGCGTTGCCTGGGGTTGTTGTGACCCAAGTGCAGGACCCGGCACTTGGCCTTGTTGAATCTCATACAGTTGGCCCCGGCCCAACAACCCAGCCTGGCCAGGTCCCTCTGCAGGGCCTCCCTGCCCTCCAGCAGATCGACACTCCCACCCAACTTGGTGTCATCTGCAAACTGACTGAGGGTGCACTCAATCCCCTCATCCAGATCATCGATAAAGATATTGAACAGGACCATTGAACAGAGATTTGTTACAAAAAGATTTAACATTGGTCTGAATGAAATGGAAGTAGAAACGTGTGAAAGCACCCAAACAATACTAATAACTAACTTTTAGAGCGTGAGGGATAAAGAAACAGTGTATACTGAAAAATCAAGGGCACAACTGACAGTAAGAAAACCAGTAAACACTGAGGAATGCGGTGTTTGCATCAGAAGCAGAATGCCTACGCTCAGATAAGGCCACAGCACGCGTGACTTGTCAGCGAAAAACCTGAGCTCTGGTAACAGAAAGATAGGCCTAACTTTAGACCACACCGTATATCCGTTCCTCTTATTATCCCAACGGGATGAGCGACTACAGCCGTAAGAAACCTAAAGTGAGGGAATAGACATCGGGCAACAACTTTGCCCAGAGGGTGAAGACACTTAGACACGGGATGACCCCATAACAACAGCTGACTCCCAAAGGGCTTGAAAGAGCCGTCCAAAACCACCAGTTCATTGTTGCCAATCAAGAACGCAGCTGACACGATGAACATTCACAACTGACGCCCCTTGTTCCCCGTCACACAGACCCTACCCAGATCATTTGGGCACGTGTATCTTGGTGCAGTGCCACGTACGAGAGTGACATTCATGAGAACGTTAAGTGTGAGTGCCTGGTAAGGGTATAATTTAAAATAATTCTCCATGTGAGACCTTACAGAAGGAGAAAATGAGTTTTGCTGCATGAATTTCCTACACCTGACGCTATGACGAACCAAAAGCAGAAGCTCAGCAGTAGGTCCCACAGGAAGACTGGGATACTCAGATATATAAAACCACCTTGGAACTGCACAAGTGTTGGTAACAGCTCAAAGAGAAAGCAAAGCATCTCTACTAGTGGACACAAACTTTACATTTCAGCTCAGCATGAAGCGTGGCAACTTTTATTTCTCTTCCTGTCCATACCCAATTCCCAACAGCTCCCCAAAAGAAGAAACGGGGTGTGAGGAAGAAAAAAACCTTCTGATTAGGAAGAGCCATACCTCTCCGAATCCCCGCTGGGGCTCAGATAGAGCCGCCTGTAGGCGTTCAGCACGGCCTCCTTAACGCCAGGCTCTTTTGACCATATGAGGGGGAGCATCCTGCGGACTCCAAGCAGCGCCTGGGGCACGCCAAACTGCGAGACCGTCACAAAGAACTCAATGGCTTCCTGCACCACTGCAGAGAGAAGAACAGTTGCGTTAGTGCGGTTCTTTCCTAATCCCCATTAGAGAGGCCATTAAAACAAATTCATAGGCGTACTGCTCTCACGGCAAGCCCTGCATGCATCTAAGATCACTGCTGGTGTCTGCAGAGGGCTCAAGTCAGAGCGGGGTCGCTAGTACAAAGATGTAGATGTCCTGGAGGAAAAGGGCACAGGTTAACAATATTACAGCTAAACCTAACATCATACATTTAGGAGAAGAGCACAGAGACCGTGTCTGAGAAAGAATAAAAATCTCTCCTGGGTAACAGTAGCTTTGGGGAAAAAAAGATCTCATGGTCACAGCGGATAAAAGCAGCTGAACGTAAGTACCAGTGCGATGCTGTAACGAGAAGAACTAAGCTATTTGATGTATAAACGGGGTAAAGAATGATGTATTCGAGTCCATCTTGACTAATCTTGAAGTATACTGCCCAGCCTTCTGCTTGTAAGACAAAAAAAACCCCACCCATTAAGCTGGAGAACATTCACAAGAGCCAAGTAATGAGTAGAGGGATTGTACAATGAACATAGAGTCTGACCTCTGGTTCAGTGGGAGCTTACACCAGTATAAGCCTCAACTTATAAATCTGAATAAAGATCCCCTATCAGACGTGTTTGTACCTAGACAAGCTGGTGTGCTTCCTCTGCCCCCAGCAACACCAGAGGATACACATGTGCAACAGAAAAAATAAAATGAAAGCTTTAAATCTTAAATCTTTAATTAAAAAAAATCTGAATTTGAGCACAGACATCCCTTACCACTACCCCCTCACCCAGCAGTGTGCTGTCTTCAAATGGAGACAATGTCTAAAACTGCCTCGGCCGTCCAGACACCCAACTTGCCTTCCTTACGCTACAGCACAGGACAACAGGGAGCTGGAAAGTCAGTAAAAATCTGCGCAACCATAAAAGAAATAAACCAAAACCCAAGTGTTTAAGTATCAGGCGAGGGGCACCCTCTCAGCCTTTAACTTCACATGACCTGTAAAGACACTGAAGCCAGGAGTTCTGTTTTTGTGTGTGCAAACAGCTAAGGAGATCCAAACCCCACTGGGGAAGCCCACACGTGGGCTGATTCATGATAAGCACTTAAAAATTAAGTCTAACTGGTTACAGTAGTTCTAATATTAAATACGAATAGCTGAAACAACTCAAAGGCCTACTCGTCACCACCTTTCGCTACAGCACTGGAGAGGACCAGGCCACAGAACCTGTTGATCAGGATCCCTTTTAGCTACAGAACAAAGTTTAAGGAAAGGTGAGGCGGAGGAGACGAGCTGCGCGGTTCCCCTCTCGGGGCCAGCATAGCACCCGAAGCTGCATCAGGGCACGGAGCAGGTAACAGAACACAGCTTTGTTGGCCGTGCTTACTTTGGGAGGACCTTGGCTGAGATGATGAACATACATCCCCTCCCACAGGAGGCGGGGAGCCTCCATAAATTAAGTCATTTTGGTCACCTGGCTTGTAAAAACATTTTCAACCTTGATATTTAAAACGTGGATTCCTAAAAAGCCCATTCGTGCCCTAACACAACCTCTTCATGACGCCCATTTAGATGGTGCTTGCTTTTCCAATATCCTGGCAGTGCCTGTGACATCTGCTCAGCGAGGAGCAGCTCCTCCAACCTTCTCCCCTTCCCCTGGAGCTCCACCACTCCCACATCTCTTCAGCAAGAGGAAAGATCTGGAAACTCTGAACAGGGGAGAAAAGGCCCCATGGCTATTTCACACACCTGAGACACAGTTCTCGTACATCATCTTGCTGATCAGGCTCAGGGCTTCTGTGATTTTCACCGAGAAGTTGTAAGCATCTTGCAGGTATTGCACCAACATCTCCTGTTTGACCAGCTCCGTTTGAGGCTGCTCCTCTGGTACAACTTCTTCAGCCTGAAGACAACTGTTGCCACGTGGAGGATCCTCACTGTTCTCACCTCGGCATGAACCTGCACAGCACGAACACTTGTTTGTGAGCGGTATTGAAGGCACAAGAGAAACAGGCACGGGTCAGGGTACTTTAATCCGTCTCTCTCCACTCCATAGCGACACCTTCCAAGAGCCAGGAGACAAAAATCCAAATTCTGCCATCAGACTTAGCTACAAAGACAAAATCTCAGCACGCTGTAGAGCAAGTTCCAGTACTACAATGTGACGCACCAGAGAAATGCCAGCTTAATGCAGGGGTGGAGAAAGGCATGGTCCAGCTGGGGTAAACTCCAGTAAAATGCTGAAAGGGTTAATCTGAACTTGACAGCTCCCCAAAGAGGGATGAGGCCCTAAAAGGGAATCAGAGCAGAGTAGGGAGAAGGCAAACACTACTCTCTCTAGCAAAGTCTGTGCAAGTCTGGAGAGCTGACAAAGTTAAGATTAAATTATTTAGACGGTAGCCTTTTGATAGAAATGAGCTCAAGGGGATTGGCTAGGAAACCTTATTCTGAAACAAACACCAAAGATAAAGCATGTGAAGTCTTAAAAATACGCCCAGAGGCTTGAGCCCCAGATAAGCAAGGCTTTGCTTGAATCAGATAGGCGGTCGAGGTCACTAAGGGTAAGCGTTCCGTGCCATCCCCTGTTCCGGAAGCAGAACTCCTGACAAATTCAGACAGGGCAGAAGGGTGCGAGTGGATAACATTGGCTTCACTCCCCTCAGCAGATATTACGTCAGTTAAAGCATCAGAAATGCACTTCTAGTGGGAACATGGAACTGTTCCGACCAGAAATGAAATAACAGGACTAACGCGATCTAGGGAAAACGCCAAGCCACTAGAGGAGCAAATGATCCAGAGATGGTGCAACTCTATGAGCTGTCAAGTACACACAGACTGAGCCCCGTGGGTTAGGAGGGACCGGGCATTCCAGAGGATTTTGGTCTAGCTTGAACTTAGGGAAGAGACAGAGCGATCTGAAGTAGTTACCTGTGTAAAGTCTCTTCAGAACACCCAGGATTGTCACCTCCTCGTTCTCCTCTGCGGGGCCGCTGAAGGGCTCCTTCCCCTGGAAGCGACACAGGGCCTTCTGCGTAAGGCGGGCTGCGCTCCTGGACAAGGACATTGCCCAAGAGAAGAACATCAGCAACCCGTTCGGGCAGAACACGAGGGAAACCATCCAACGTTGCCCTGAGCACCTGGGAAAGCAGCTCCTGCCAGCATCTTGTGCTGGCTGCCCACGTCAATCTCTTCTACAGAGTAACATTACGTTCGAAAGCATCCCTCTACCCTGGAGCTCAAACCTTTCTTGAACAGAGAATGAGACACTGACACATCCCTTGGGATAAATACAAATCGCAAACTACAGAGCCTTCTTACTTGTAATTCAGCTTCCTCAGCAGCCCGGTGATTTGCTCCGATGTACTCTCTGCCGTTTCCTCAACTTCCAGCACCTCCTCTTCCCCTTCCTGCAGGGGTTGAAAGAGCTGCTGCGTGGCAGCCCTGACTTCTGGCAGCATCGCTTCCCACTCTTCCTCCGGGGTGATTGCTGGAGCTATTAAAAAAACCAAGAGGGAATGAAGAATACAGAGACTCAAATGAGACCCTAAATGGGAAGAGAAATGCATCTAGAGCTTAGGAATTCCACTTTTTTTTTTGCACAGGCAGGCACCATTCCCATTGCTGATCCCACCCAGACTGCGGGAAGAATAGACAAGAACTCTTTGGGATTTAAAAAAAAGAGATCACTGAGGGTAAAAAAATGACAGGTAAAAGAGAACCATCATTTGCTCTTTATTGTTTCGTAGGCAGCACCAGGTCCAACTTAAGCATGTTTAAATTAATATCTGACCAAAATTATGGCTCGAGCAGTCCGTGAATGGTTGAAAATGGAAACCTGGGAGGGTGTTCATAGGTATTTTCAGTTCTTACCCTGAAAATAGAATATTTAGCTAACTGGGCTGTTGATCTAGATACGGACATTCATGTTGTCCTTTTATAACACCACTGTATGAAAGACTGTTGTGAGTTTAATCCCAGTTCTCTGGCCTCACCCTCTCACACGAGTAAGATCCGAGACAAAAGCCACCAAACCTGGGAGCAAATTTAAGCTGAGGAGAAATAAGCCCTGGTATGCCCTGGAAAGGGGAGAGAGGGAAATTACCTGCTGTAGATCTGCCACGGTCCCTCATTTCTTGCAGTTTCTTTACCTCTTTCTTCAGTGGCTCAGCCAAGTCAGCACAGCTTAACTGAAGATGCCAGGAAGAGAAGAAGAAACACATTACTTATCCACCTTCTTCTGAAATGATCCAATTCTCCTTTCTCTTCCACTCCCTGCTTTAAGCTGTCAATCCCCTCAGAGAACCCTGTTTTTGGAAACTGGACTAGTAGACTCTGGCCATCATCCTAGAATGGGAACTGCTGTAAATTGCCAGGATGAGGCTCAGGAGAAGGTGCAGCTGAACACAAAGAGCTGCAGCTCTGTGCAGAATGTTCTAAAAGACTACTTCTGACCCTAAGGAAAGAAACCCCACGGCGGATTCAAACTGCTGCAGGTTTTTCCACAATCAAACACATCCCTCCTGGCCCTCAGCACACCTACCGATTACACCAAGCGAGGGAAGAGCCAGAGAAAGCAAGATCTGAACCTGGGAAAACCAGAAAGCTCCCACCTGCAGAGCGAAAGGCTACGTTGTCCCTCCCACAAGAGTGCCCAAAGGCTGCTGCCCTGGCTATCGCACACCGCAGATATTCAGCCTGCAAGCAGACACGTAGCATATCCATCCCACTAGTCGGAATTACCTTGCAGGAGAAGGGATTGTTGGACAAAAAGGCAGCCAGGAGCTGGATGGCATTTTTAACTACTATCACAGATTTGTCTTTGAGACGCCCCACAGCCAGCGATACCACAGACTGGAACTGAGTCAAAGGCAGGACCTAGAGCACAACGAGAGCATAGACAAAGTTATCAAGAAGGCCTAGAGACTCACGAGAAGTTATTATACTGCAGACATATGAATGCAGTAAAAGGCACAGATTACAGATTTATAGAAAAGTCTGGGTCTGAAGGGACCTCTGGACATCGTCTGGTCCAGCCTCTGTTGAAAGCAAGGACTCAGATTAGGTTATCCAGGGTCCTGTTGAGTCGAGTCTTAGTGTATCTAACGAGGGTGATGTTTTCCCACACCGATGTCCAAAAAGAGCTTGCGCACTGCGCTCTTCCTTCTAGCCTGTCCCAGTAATAAAGAGCAGCATTTAGTTTTTGTTCCCCAGTTCCCTCGCCCTTAGGATCTTTGGTCTCTTGGGAAAAAGGAATTGCAGACACAGAGGACAGTACCATTCTCTGTTAAACTTCAGTCTCTGCAAACAAAGAGCAGGGTGACAGAAAATCCCTTAGAAAACACAGCAAGGGAATGGATCATAGAATCATAGAATTGTTAAGGTTGGAAAAGACCCTTAAGATCATCAGGTCCAACTGTTAACCTACCACCGCCAAGGCCACCACTAAACCACGTCCTCAAGCACCGCATCTACCCGGCTTTTAAATACCTCCAGGGATGGGGACTCAACCACTTCCCTGGGCAGCCTGGGCCAGGGCCTGACCACTCTTTCAGTAAAGAAGTTTTTCCTAATATCCAACCTAAACTTTCCCTGGCGCAGCTTGAGGCCATTTCCTCTCGTCCTATCGCTTGTTACTGGGGTGAAGAGACCGACCCCCACCTCACTACAGCCTCCTTTCAGGCAGTTGCAGAGAGCAATAAGGTCTCCCCTCAGCCTCCTCTTCTCCAAACTAAACAACCCCAGCTCCCTCAGCCGCTCCTCATAAGACTTGTGCTCTAGACCCTTCACCAACCTCGCTGCCCTTCTCTGGACACGCTCCAGCACCTCCATCTCCTTCTGGGGGTGAGGGGCCCAAAACTGGACACAGGATTTGAGGTGCAGCCTCACCAGTGCCGAATACAGGGGCACTATCACCTCCCTGGTCCTGCTGGCCACACCATTCCTGATACAAGCCAGGATGCCATTGGCCCTCTTGGCCACCTGAGCACACTGCTGGCTCATGTTCAGCCGGCTGTCAACCATCACCCCCAGGTCCTTTTCAGCCAGGCCGCTCTCCAGCCACTCCTCCCCAAGCCGGTAGCGTTGCCTGGGGTTGTTGTGACCCAAGTGCAGGACCCGGCACTTGGCCTTGTTGAACCTCATACAGTTGGCCCCCGATGACTGAGGCACCGCCATTTCCCCAGCGCAGACTTACCTTGCGCTGAACGATTCGAGTGAAAAGCTGCAGCACGCGGCTGCGCACGAAGCCATTGATGTCGCAGACGTGGGCCTGCAGCATATTCAGGAACTGGTCCCGAGTGCCACGGGCAGCTTCCTCCAGCTGGTCGCCATTCAGCACCTGCACCAGCGCTTCGGCCATAGCTGCCAGAATGGCATTTCGCATCGTATAACTCTGCAAAAAGAAGAGCTGTTGAACCAGGAACAGACAAAAAAACATGACTTGATATGCCAAGGGGAAGGATGGCCCAGCGTTTGGGCCATCCAAGCCCCAGGCTCCAGCCTGAAGTAAATTTCTCCATTACGGACTTCGTATTAACCTTGGGTGAACACGGCTGTGCCTGCCAGACAGCATAATCCGACCCTGCTATCCAGCTAGGTCCACAGAAGCCAGCATGAGAAACACTTATGGCTTTTAAGGGCAGTTTAAGAAAAGGTAACACAACGACAAACTCATTAAGTACTGAAGAGCAAGGGACAACAGCTGGGATCTCAGACCAGTAAGCGGTCTCCCATTCTCTGGTATCTGGGAGTGACAACCAGACAGGAGATGTCACGGTTTCCGTTTCCTTTGTGTCTTTTAGGTAAGGGCAGAACCTATTCCAAAGGGCAAGTTTTGGCTACTTGATCCTTGTGAAAGAGATTCTGTTTTCAGAATCAGCAGCACCTCCACCGCGTGACTTCTCCGGACAGGTAATATCGTGGAAATGTACCTCCCCATCCAAGTGATGCAGGAGAACGCTCATGTTGGATAGCACCAGAGCTGGAATCTGTTCAGCCAGTTCGGTTATAAAGGTAGCGTAACCCTTGACTCCAGAAGCATCACGGGCCAGATCCTGCGGACATTTCTGTCCGATTTCCCTGCACAGAAAGATGAAACAAGGAATAGGGTGCCTCAAGTTGCTAGGGATAGACGGACAAGCCTCGGGGTATTTTTCTCACCTTAGCAATTCGCCCACCAGGGTTTTCAGACCATACTCCGTAGCCCAGAGGCTCACAGCCTGTGCAAACACTGGGGCTACATGTTCAAAGTGCTGCAGCATCTGCGTTATCTTCAGAGTGGCACCTTTTGCACGTGAAGAGGAAGAAAGAGGTCAGGGAAAGTAACCGGGAATGGCTTCAGGAAGAAGGCAGAGGAGCAGGAACTCACTGAATATATGATCATAGTGAGTCAGAGCTGCAGCAAGCAGATGTGTCACAGCCTCCCGTGTGGCCCGGTACTTCTGAAGACCGATACTTGGGTTCTCCAGGATACGGTAGCAGCTTCCTGTCATTAAGCTAAAGCCACAGAAGAGAGAGAGCGAACCTCACTGTCACAACTTGTACCACCACCATTCTAGCACACTGCACTACGCAAACATTTCTCTCAAAGCAGAGAGATTCTCCAGTATCCTTAAAAACCTGAGCAAACATCTGAAGTTTAGAGGCCTACATGAGGAAAGGAATAGGTTCCTAAACACATCGCTTTTGCCTCAAGATGGTTTCCTCAGTTTCCCAGCGATCTGCACCCCGCCGAGGGCTGTAACGCCACCTCACTGGCAGATTTAACATTTAACCCTCCCTTCCAGAAAAACACCGTCACCCATCCCACCTCTACGCCCGCTCCATCCCGTACCTGACAAACTCTTCTTCCACCACCAAGCCACCCCAAAGCTGACGGAGATCCAGCTGCAGCAGCTGCGTCAGCAGCCGTAAGACCGGCTCCCTCTCCTCTTCCCACAAGGATCCAGGGGTCTTGGTACGGTTCTTCTTGTTCTAGAAAGATTACACGATGCGATACATCAGCAGCTTGACAACAGAAAAAACACCACCGCCACCCCGCTTCCCTCAAAAAAGAAAGTGACTGTTAAATCCTACAGCATTAAGAGACATACAGCGAAATGCGCGAGAAGCTTATACACCCACATCAAATGGCCATTGCTGTCACCTTTGACTACAGAAGGGAACTCTTGAGAAGTTACTGGCACGCTAAGCACCAGCCAGACACCGAGGAGCGAAACAGAGAGGCCTGGGCATCTGAGTCCCTGCTGACGTTTAGACACGTGTTGTCCCTTTGGCTGTTTGCCCTGTACGGTTTCACAGAAATCTCAGTACTCCAGGTTATGCACTGCTCTTGTCGGCATCACGTTTAAATAAATCCAGCTATAACATCTGACGGCTAGCACAGAGTTCAGCAAGCTTACACGTTTTCTGCTTTTATCATCTTGTTTTCCTCCCAGTCCCCTCACCTACCTTCCCACCAAGATCCACCTCCAGCAAACTACTCTTGCAGGTTTCCATTTCAAAGGCGTCCACCAGGCCGGTCAGCAGATAGCAGTTCATCTTGAGAGCGTTGAGGTGAGCAACGCGGTCTGCACGGCTCAGCCCAGAATCACCCAGGATGCCAGGAAGCTCATTGGAATGATGGGACACCACTGAAGCGAGGCAGAAAGTCGTGAGGACTCCTTGCCAGGCCCCTCAGCCATCCTCTCTTTTGGAGACTTAGAGCAGTCATCAGATTACCAAAGACGTGTGCTCACATCTCACCAGCTATAACGCGGGCTACCCCCTGCACCCCAAACCTTGGGCGCGCTGTCCTATCCTATCCCCACAGCCCCCCGTCAGCTCACAGAAACACTCGCTTGGAGCCGATGCATCCCAGAGATGTATTTTCCAGGGACGCGGGGAAGGGGATTTTCTGTCGGCCTGCCCTTACAGCGAACACGCACCGCTCTGCATTGCCCACCAAGATTACAGACCCGTATTACAGGAATGGGCTGAGGGTGCAACCCAGCCGGTCGAGTCACATTAGCCTTTATATCATCATTGAGCTGCCCAAGGAGAGCAACCTCGCTATTATAGCTGGAAACAGCCGATACCCACCGTGCATCATCAGCTCCAGGGCATCCTCCTTGACAGCAGTCCCCGCAGCTCGGAAGTGGCTGCAGGGCAAGCACAGTGCATGAGAGCAGCGAGGAAACACCCCCAAGAAGAGGCGTGAGCCTCCACCCGCCCCGCTCCCGCTGTCCCCGGGGAGCCCCGGCCCCGCTGCCCTCGCTCGGTACTCACTGGAGCAAGCTGTAGAGGGAATCGAAGTGCTGCAGCACTGCCAGCGCGCCCCGCGCCCGGAAAGCGGTCCGGAAAGCTGCGGGGAAACACGGAGAGGAGCGGGGGAGTCACGGGCCTGAGCCGGCGGCGGGAGCGGGCCGGGAGGGGCGGAGGCTTACCGGTGAGGGCGGGCGGCAGCTCGCGGGCGGGCAGCACCTCCTGCACGACGTAGTGCCCGGGGCCGCCGTCCCGCAGCAGGTCGGCGGGGGCGAGGGGCAGCTGGAACTCCCAGGCCGCCGCCATGGCCCCGCCACGGCCCCGCCGGCCGCCGCCGCCGCCGCCTCAGGCCCGGGCACTCAAACCAGCGCGCGCGGGCCGCGCTCGCCCCGCCTCCTCCCCCGCCCAATCAGCGCCCGGCAGCGCGGCCGCGCGCCAGCGCCTCGCCCAATCGCCGGCTCCCTTTCCCCTCGTCGACCGTTAGCGTGACGTCACCCCCCTTCCGCTTCCCGACGGCCACAGCGGGCGGAAGGGGCGGGGCCGGGGGCTGAGGGCGGGCGGCACCGCTCCGCCTCCTCCTCCCCCGGGGCACCGGGACCGCCCGCGGGGTCACCCCAATGGCGGCGCTGGTGCGGGCGGCGGGGCGAGCCCTGCTGGGCCGGGCCGCGCCCCTGCTGGGCCGGGCCGAGCGGAGCATTAGCGGCGGCGGCGGGAGGCGCTGGGGTCCCGTGCGGCCCGGCCTCCCCGTGCCCCTCTCCTCGCCCCTGGCAGGGCTCACCCGCGCCTTCCGCATCAAGGAGCCGCCGAAGCGCAAGCAGGTGGATCGGTGGACGGAAAAACGGGCCTTGTTCGGGGTCTACGACAACGTGGGGATCCTGGGTAAGGCCCCGGGGCAGGAGGGGCGGGAGGGCGGACCCACCTGCGGGCGAGGGGCTCCTCCAGCAGCGGGAGGGCTGGGGGGAGGCCTCCTCCGGGCCCTGGCTTCATTCATCCTCTCTGCTCTGCCCTTCTCTTCTCAGGTGGCTTCCAGATCCACCCGAAGAACCTCATCGTGGGGCCCAAGTGGCTGCGAGGCTGGCGGGGGAACGAGCTGCAGAGGTGCATCCGCAAGAAGCAGGTGGTGGGAGATCGGATGTTTATAGAGGACTACCACAAACTCAACAAGAGGATCCGGTACTTGTACAGGCGCTTCAATCGTACCGGGAAGCACCGCTAGGAGCGACCGTGGGTTCGGCACGCGGAGCGTGGTTTTGTGGCCTCGCGGTCAGAATAAAGGCAGCTTTCACGCAGTTGGGTCCCCAGTGCTTTCTGCAACCTTCGCTGTGCGTTTCTGGCCCAGACCTGAGCTCCTCTCTGCCAGTTCTGCCCCCTCAAATCATTTCTGACGTACTTCTCGC
Source organism: Theristicus caerulescens (assembly GCA_020745775.1). Lineage (NCBI taxonomy): Eukaryota > Metazoa > Chordata > Aves > Pelecaniformes > Threskiornithidae > Theristicus > Theristicus caerulescens. Next base: position 1,340,675 of record CM036559.1, on the reverse strand, counting down.
AGGCATCTGTTCCAGCCTGCATCCCGAGAGTCCTCTACTTTTTGACCAGGCTTCTAGCATCCTTTTGGTCTCTCTGAGCTGCAGGTTCTCACGTCCTACTTGAGTACAGTACACTTCATCTTCGGTTTCTCCTCACAGCCAAATTTTCAAGTTAGTGCCTGCCAACACCTCTTCCTGCTCGCTGCTTGCTGCCTTGCCCTCTGTTTATCTGTGATTAAGTGTGAATGATCCAAATGTTAGTTGAAATGCATCAAAACCTGTCTTTAGAACGGGATTTTTCTCTGTCCCACACTGATGATGACTTAACCCCATGCGAATGGCCCTTACTGACCCAGTGGCCTTTTCTTTATAATTTAGTCAGGCTTTGCAAAAGTCATTCAGGCACTTAACTGTTTTAAAAAACTCTAGCTTCTAGTTTTCCATAACTGTTATTGGTTCCTTTAGAGGAGAAGCTGTGGTGAGTCAAAGCTGGCATCCCTCTCATCCAGCAGCACAAAGACCACTGTATGCTTGAGAAAAATCTGTGCGATGAGCAAGCATCTGCCTCTCTTCCCCCTTAGTTGTTAACTTGGCTGACTTTACGTATCCTGTTACAGAGCAACACTTTAAAAGCACTTGGGTTGGAAGTGGCAGGGAATGAAAAGAACTTTCTGTAGGCCGAAGCCTGAGAAAGGCGAAGCCAAAGTCTCTGTTCAAGCAGCCGGAGTCCATGTTCTCAGGAGCAGGGTGGCAGCCCTGCGGACACTTGCCAAAAGGTGGTGTGGCTTCAGGACGTGTGGAGACCGAGCAAGCACCTGAAAGAGAGCAGCTGGGGGTTATTACGTACATAAACCACAGGCGTAGCAAATCCTTGGCTGAAAGCATGTCAGAAACTGGGAAAGTGTCAGAGAAAAGCATCTTGTACCCTTCGTCAGCTCTTAATCCCTAAGCACCAACTTGGCAAGGGCTCTGTGGGCCCGTAGTTCCACAAGCTCCATCTTCTGTTATTGCAATGGTTGTTGGAACAGCCCTCAAACTGCGGCGGGAAGGTCGCCAAGCTACGGACGCTTCTTCCAAGCCTTGTCCCTTCGCAGCTTGTCTGAAGGCACAGCTTGAAAACCTTCAGTTCCGCTGAGGCTAGCGCTGGGTTCCTCCTTAACCCTCAGCAGTCCTGTCTGCAAACCATCTGGCTCTAGTCACAACCCTGTATTAAACCTTCACCTTCCTTGTAGCGGCGGTCTTTTGGCTCCCAGGCTGTAATTTAGAATTATAGAATTGTTTAGGTTGGAAAAGACCTTTGAGATCATCGAGTCCAACCGCAGCACTGCCAAGGCCACCACTAACCCATGTCCCCAAGCACCACATCTCCCCGGCTTTTAAATCCCCCCAGGGATGGGGACTCAGCCCCTGCCCTGGGCAGCCTGGGCCAGGCCCTGACAGCCCTTTGGGGAAGGAGTTTTTCCCAATCCCCAACCTAACCCTGCCCTGGCGCAGCTTGAGGCCGTTCCCTCTCGTCCCATCGCTTGTTCCTGGGGAGAAGAGACCGACCCCCCCGGCTCCAGCCTCCTTTCAGGCAGTTGCAGAGAGCGATGAGGGCTCCCCTCAGCCTCCTCTTCTCCAGGCTGAGCACCCCCAGCTCCCCCAGCCGCCCCTCCCCACCCTTGTGCTCCAGCCCCTTCCCCAGCCTCGCTGCCCTGCTCTGCCCACGCTCCAGCCCCTCCATCTCCTTCTGGGGGTGAGGGGCCCAGCGCTGAGCACAGGATTTGAGGGGCGGCCTCACCAGTGCCCAGCACGGGGGGACGATCCCTGCCCTGCTCCTGCTGGCCACGCTATTTAGATCATCTCTGTCTCGCGTATCTTACTGATCTCTCAGATCTGACACTGAAAACTCCCGTGAACGGCCTGCACCACCCTGCGAAGGGAAAGCGAAGTCGAGCGCAGGTGTGAACCTGCCGCTTGCCGCCCTACTCACCGCACGGAGGGGCTTCTCGCCTCCCGTTCTCTCCCGAGGGGAAGGGCCCTCCCTTCTGGTCCCGCAGGGGGGAAGCCCCGGCACGAAGCTGTTCCCGGGGCCTCCCTTCCCCCGGTAGCCGCCGCAGGGGCTCCTTCGGGTCCCCTCTGGGCCGCGCCGTGGGGTGGCGGCGGGCCAGCAACGCCATATCTTAATTGCAGGGAGAGCGGCTTAACCGGAGCCAACAAACAGAGGGAGGCGGGAGCCGCGGCGGCGCTCCGCAGCCCCCCGCCATAACGGCACCGGCTGGGCTCCAAGGGGGAAAACCGGACGGGGCAGGTGAGCGTGTTCAGGCCCTGCGCGGCGGCAGGGGGCCGCGGGGCCAGCGCCAGGCGGCGGGAGGGCCCCGGCGGCCGCCCGGGACCCTTCGGGACCGGGGGGAAGCGGGGGGGGGGGGGGGGGGCGGCGGCGCGGAGCCGCGGCGGTACCGGTTCCCCCGCCCCGGGGCCGCTCCGCAGGGGCGGGGCGCCGCGCGGCTCGCGCACGCCGAGCGTGGAGGGGTGTGGGCGGGCTCTGCTCCCATTGGGCGGCCGCAAGGGCGGGGCGGGGCTCGCCTCTTCACAGGGCGCCTCGCTTCGGCAGGGCCGGGGAGCGCTGATTGGCTGCGGAGGAACCCAAGGGAGGCGCTGATTTGCTGCTTCCGGCGAGTCCCGCCTGCGGACACTTATGATTGGCTGTCGGGTCTAGGGGGCGGGGATTCATCGCCTATAAATTTGGGGGGCGCGGCGGCGGGCGTACCGGCGCGCAGCTGAGGGGGCGCGGGTGCGGAGGTGCCTGGTGCGGCGTGCCCGGGGGTCCTGGTCCGGTCCGGCGATGTGAGTGTCCGCCCCACCGCGGGCGGGCGGGCTGCGGCGTGGGGGAGGATGGATGGAGCGGGAGGGGGAACGGGCCAGCGCGGAGCTCCGCGTCCTGGCCGGCGGCGGGGCCGAGTGGCGCATTGCAGCAGCCGCAGGCAGGGCTGCCCGCACCGCCCCCCCCCCCCCTCGCCCCGGGGATCGCTGCCTCCCCGTCGGCGTGGCCCCGTCCCCCGCCCTCCTCCCGGCGCTTGCGGCACGCTGCGGGCCGCCTCCCGGTCACCTCCGGCCGTCACCCCCCTTCCCCTGGCTCCCCGGAGGCCGCAGCGCCGGGCACGGACGCAGCCCGGCAGCCCCCCGCCCCGGGGGCTGGGCCTCCCGGGCCTCTCCTTGCTCCGGGCTCTGCCCCCGAGCTCGCCCGCTCCGGTCCGGGGGGGGATCCAGGGAGGGTGCGGGCCCCCGGGGCTGCTGCCGCCGCTCCCCCAGCGGGGTTCGGGTGGGTTTTGGGGGGTGGGGGGTCCTCTCTCTCAAGCCGCTGCCTGGGTTTGCTCTGTGCCCCCATCTCTGCGTCTTCCCTAGGTCTGACCCAGCTCAGCAACCCGTCCCCGGGGCCCCAGAAGGAGGAGCCCCTGGCGGGGGCCCCCCCGGGCCGCCCCCCAACCTGAGCAGTAACCGCCGGCTGCAGCAGACGCAGGCCCAAGTGGAGGAGGTTGGTAGCCCTGCCCGCCCCGCCGGCTCTCCCCGGGCTGCCCGGCCTCTCCTGCTCTGCAGCAGCGATGTTCTTGACAGGCGTCTGTCGCTGAGGGGCCGGACGCTCTCGTCATGCCAGTACCAGCAGTGCATTAATCCTCCATACTCCAAGCACGGTGGCAAACCTATAAAGAGGTTGGGGGAGAGATGAAAAAGCTGCTTAATTCCAGATAGGACTTCTAAGGAGCAGGCCTGTTAGATTTTGTTGGTACCTGGTACCTGTTAGGGAAATAAACAGCATCCAGAACAGCCCTCAATCCCTGCCTGCTGCTTGGAGGGAACGGTCCCTGTGCAGGCTCGATGCCTGATGTGAGGGAACCTTGCCTGACTTTCCAGGGTCAGCGTAGCGTGGCTGCTGCCATGCAGTAACGCCTTTGTGCCTCACTGGGGCAGCAACATGTAGCTCTAAGTGATCCTTGCAGTTACTCGGGAGTGAGCATAAGATGACTCTGGTGAGGGGGGTGGCTTGGGCTTGCTGGATTTGAGAGCTTTTAAAAACAGGGGAGAATGGGGCTGAGGACCTGGTTTAAATGTACTTGAACTGATACTTTAACAGGGTTTTTTTTTCCCCCTGCTTCAAAGTAGGCAACGACTTGAAAGCTGTTTTATATCCTGACCTTTTTTCTTTGTTTAGGGCTTTCACTTGTCAGTGCCTTAGCGTTAGTTATTGGCCAAGTTACTGCTCCTACTTTTTCAACTCTCTTTACCAATGCTACTATTCTTCCTTCTGCAGGTGGTTGATATAATGCGTGTAAATGTAGACAAGGTGCTGGAACGAGACCAGAAACTGTCAGAGCTAGACGACCGGGCAGATGCACTTCAGGCCGGCGCCTCACAATTTGAAAGTAGCGCAGCAAAACTCAAAAGGAAGTACTGGTGGAAGAACTGCAAGGTGAGTTTCCTGGTGCCCTGATCTCCTTTGTTAGAAGGAAATGGGGCTAGGCTTCTCCTGCAGGGCTTTGAGAGGATAGTTGGGGCTTAATAACTGTTCCAAATGCCTAGGATTCTTTTGCTGTGGAAAGACTTTGAGGCCTTGGCTGTCCTGCCTTCGGGGCCTGGCTTATGTTCCCTGGCTGTCAGGGAAGATGTGAACTTGTCAATCTGTTCTGAGTATTACTCTTTGACAATCTCTCTCTCCAGATGATGATCATGATGGGAGTGATTTGTGCCATTGTGGTGGTGGTGATTGTAAGTAAGTACCGAAAAGCCCAGGATCAAAGGTGAAGAAGCACCAACTCTATAGAGTGCTTTAAACTCTGCCTTTTTGGTTTGAGATCTGGAGGGTCTTGGTTGCATAAGTGTTAACTTCGGTCCTTGGGGAAGGGAGGTGGTGGTGCTGGAAGTCCTGCGCTTACTGTGGGAATACTGCGCTTTACGTGGTAACGGAAGGAATTGGGGGTGGCCATCATTGTAGAAATGGGAAATTCTGCCTGCCAGGTCAGGGCAACCTGTAAGTACGAGGGGCATTTACCCTGGCGTGGGGGGGTTGGCAAGTCCCTTCCCTGGTGGGGGATTTGGAGCTCTCTGGGGGACCTTTGGTGTAACTTGCCCTTTTGTTCTTTCCTTTTTTTTTCCTCTTGCTTTGTCTCCAGTCTACTTTTTTACTTGAATGTAGCTCCTTCAGTCTGCAGCCTACTGTCCCCTGTCACCTTGCCTGTCTCTTCTTGCCCCTGAATCTTTCCTTCCCTTCCTTTCCACCTAGCTTCTTCATTGATTTCTTTATTGGTTTTAATTTGTCTTCTGTATAGGACTCTGAAGCGCTCTACTGAACATGGTTAGACTCTTCAACAGCTGCTGCAGCTTTAGGGAGGGTCGTCTGAGTTTCGAGGAAAGGGAAGTAGAGGAGGAGTGGGTAGCTATTGCTCCTGCTCTTCTGCAGGGAATTTTTGTGGTTTATTTTTGGGTGTGAGCTTGTCAAATAGTGCCTGTGTGGACTCTAGCAACATAAGAATGCCTTAACGCAGTGCCTTTGGGGATGAAGGACTTCAGCAGGTGAGATTCTGTAGCGTTTTGCCTAAAAAGGGTCACAGCATGACTTAAGCTTTTCATTGAGCTTCTGAAATAAAGGCCGGTTTGCGTTGGCCAGTGACCGAGCCATCTGACTGAGCTAGATGTAGTCATCTAGATTTCTCTAGCCATGGAGAGATGAGCACTTAAAGAAATGATTTATTCTGCCTGTCCTTATTTTCAGATGACTTGCTGTCTGAACATGGCCATTTCAGTTATTATAAAGGAGAGCCTACATGATTACCTCAGTCAAGTGCAACAAACTGAACGCAGTTAAGCGAGAGGAGTTTTGGTACTATCTAAAAGGCAGGCGTAGGAGTAAAAATCTCCTGCCAGAAGGAAGAAAAGAACAACAGTAAGGAGTCTGGTGGGGGGTGTCAAATATTCCTTTCATCTATGCAGACACAAGCCAGGACCCTGCGGCTTTCTACTGTCTTGTAGCTTTGTGGCAAACTTTGGGGTAGTGGCAGAGTGGGAGTTTTGCTTTTGCGGTACTGGGTTGAATGTCAAAGGCAGGCCGCTACGTAGCAGACGGAGGTGGAGGAGGCTGGAGGGGTTCCAGATGAGACTGATCGAGCCACGCAGCTTTCCGATGACGAATACCTGTTCTGTTTCCGCTACCACAAAGCCCTGACTTTCAGCAGGAGTTAGCAAATAGTTAGCTAGGGATTCCAAGGGAAATGCTGCTCCGGGCACGGGTACTGCAAAGTGGCATCAGATGTCCCAGTTTGGCAGCTCAGATCTCTGGAGATCTTGCCTCTCAAACTGAAATCCTCCTCCTTGCTAGGGGTTCTCTTGACTTTAGATCCAAGATGGTCTCTGCTGGAAGTAAACTTGCAGCATGGAACGCTGTGGCTTTCCGTAAGCAATCTCCTTGTTCTCCTCCGTCAAAAAATAACAGGAGCCCTTAGTTGCTTGAAGGTGTTGTCAAACCTGGGGTTAAATGAGCTGCCCTGTTCCTCAGTTTCTGCAGTCTTCTGAGGAATGAGCATCTTGTCTTTTTTTACAACCTGAGCTGTAGCCTGTGATCTAGACTGGAAAGAGGGCGCTCCTTTAATTTAGGAAGTTAATTTAATTAGGAATTAAATCTCTGCCTCGGTTCTAGAATATGCTGGGATCTGTCTAAACTTAAGATGATGCCAGGAGGCAGGGGAGAAGGTCACTGGAGCTCCCAGGCGGGAGGGTAGTACAAAAGAGGAGGAGTGGATGTGTTTTGTTTCATTGGGCGTGCCGGGGAAGCCCCTTTCCTCCTCACAGGGCCTCTGGGAAGGGGCTAGGTTTTGCATGCTCACTTCCATGCCCCGGCATTTCATTTGCGCTGAGTTCATCTCCCTGCAATTCCATCCCTCTCCACCTTGGGTGAGGGCAGAGATGAAGATCTGGAGTGAAGCAGCCCTCGTCCCCTGAGCACTTCCCTAATTCCCTGTGGAACTGAGAGGTGATGGACGGTCAGAAGTGCATCTACTGAAGAGGAGCCAGGGCCTGCTTGTACTACTTACTGCTATCATTTTAGGGGGTGGGCATACAAGCTTGAGGCCCCCAGACCAGCAATTCTCTTGAACTCTTCTAACCAAGCCTTTGGTGCCCCGTTCCTCCTGTTCCTCTGGGGGCTGAGGTCCCCCTAGGCTGTCTCTTCCGTTTCTTTCTCTTAGATGTTGTATGTTGCCTCTTCTTCTGCTCCTTTTCCCCTCCTTTGTGTCTCTATGCATGGGCAAAAAAAAAAAAAAAATCACCAAGGCCCTCTGAGTAAAAGCAAGGGACTCTGCTGTCCACAGCGTTACAGCCACTCACGCACGTGCGGTTTATTTCCTTCCTCTATAAACACAACTGTAATCTCCTCTGGCATGTTATAGTAATCAGCTCATGTACTTTAAACGGTCTCTAAGAAACACGATTCACCACCTTCCTGAGTCTGTCTGGTCTGTCGGGGGGTGGGGAGGGGCTGGGATACCCAACTTTTTGGAATTTTTCTTTTTTTGGTCACTTCCATACTATACACCCCCCCTGAAGTTCTGGCCCTCGAAGCAGCGGATGGTCTGCCATTGCAATGGGGGTAGTTCCTGCACTGGCTCCGGGGTAAGTCTGTAACAAGATGTATGGACCAGCAGCTCTGGGGGAAGAGGCTGCTCAATCCAGCTCTGCTTTTATCCACCCAGTGCCCAGCCATTGTAACGCACGGGGAGGCAGTGCCCTGACCGGGAGGGTGTCGTGCTGATGGCTCCAGTTCCTCGGGCTGGGCTGCCTTTGGGTTTCAATACCCTAGCCTCAGGTCCTTAAACCCCCAAAACGCTTCTCCATCGGTGCCGGGACGTGTGTTCGTGATCCGAATGACTTCTAAGAGTGGGATGCTGTTCACGGCATATCTTGGAGCATGGATGGAATAAAGGTAAGCGTCCCCTTGTTCTGCTTCACTGTACGCTTGAAACTCGTTAAAGAGAAATGATGGAGCTTTGTCCAGCGTGGACTTATTTTAAAATGAGGGACTTGTGCCCTTATACCTGCCCCTGCTGTTACAAACCTGAGGCTGTAAAATGGTATTCCTGTGGCGTGTGGTTTCCTTACAACCCATCTTTGCCCAGTCTTAAACATCACCAAAATCCCACCAGAACAACATACGGTCAGCGATTAATTTGGAGCAGCGCAGCTAGGCTAATTCTTCCAAAGATGAAAGCCTTCCTGGGACAGGAGCGTGTCTGGACTGGCTGGTGGGTTACAGCAGCGTGCACAGCCTAAACTTCAGCACAGATCAGGCCTGCGCAGCCCGAATGACCTAGTCGTGCTGCAATTCCTGCCAAGTCGTGCCGCGTCTTCCTGGTAATTCTCAGCAAAAACTTTTTCTTAGAACGGCTCTGTTGCCAGAGCGTTGACTACAGAGTGCCCAAGTCCCTGGCCAAGCCTAGGGACTCGACCGCTCACTCTCCAAAGCGGGCCAGCCGCTCTGGAGCGCAGAGCTGGGGCTCAACGCGCTGCTGGAAGTTGCCCCAGGGTTGTGGCCGACTCGGGAGTTGCATCGTGCCAGTTTGCAAAAAGAGTTGCCCGTCTAACCGTAAAGCCTCCGGTAGGTGTTCAAAGTACCGCGCTCTGCTGGGAGCTCGCCTCCTGAGGTGCCATCCTCTAACGCATCGGCACCTCTGCCGCTCCGCCAGTCTGGTACCCGGGACAAAACACGCTTTTAAATGTGCCCTAAAAGCGAGGCCAAGGCTTTGGCAGAGTAGTTCGTCATATGTCTAATGAGAAATTCAAGCTCTGCCTTTAAACACGCAGCTCCCATATCAACTGCTTCATCCCGACACCTTCAGATTTGGTGGGAGGGAAGCCTCGGCTCTACTGCTCTTAAATGGATATGTCTTAAAGCCTTGCGTTTCTAGGTGCCCGAGGCCTTGCGCTGGCCTTTCCTGAGGTTCCTACACACTGACCAAAGTAGGCTCTCATCAGTGGGGGATTTGTTTCCTTGTCCCAGCCGGAGAGTAACTGGATGATGGAGGGGAAGACACAAGATTTTTCTTCAGAGTAGGAATGCCGCATCAACGCTTGTTTGTGGACCTCGCTTCCCTGGGAAGCGACAGGTCCCTGCTCTGAGGTCCCCGCTGGGGTGGGAAGCCTTAACTTGGTGGAGAGAACCAATATTGGGGAGGTAAAGTTTCATCTTCCTTCTGACCTCTACGCAAATAATTACTGTCTGAGAGACGTAACAGATAAGGATATAGGTTTTACAAAACAGGCTGTGTCTGTTGGGTACGTGAGTTCAGCCCGGTGTTTCTTCCAGGTTGCCTACAATGCTCCTCTTGGAAGAAGTAACTGGGTCCCTTCACAAAACGTCCCGTTCTACAGGCCAAAATAAGGCTGCACTTCAGCCTCCGTACTTCTGATAATCTTTGACCTTTTTTTTGCCAGATAGAGTTATTCAGATCACCCTTATTCGCTCCCCAGGTTTCCAACATGAGCAGCCCTGTAACATCCTTCCCTTCGCTGCACAGACCCACTAAATGATTCTTGCAGAGGCCAAAATGACTTTTCACGTTCTCTCCTGCCAGGCTTCTTCTCCAAAAGCCCTTGCACTGTTTTTTTTAAATAAATTTGCCATAATCTCCAGATACTAAGCTTTTTTTAGTTCATTGCCTTTAAGCACGTACTTGGAAGCTGAAGGCACTTTCCTCTCTTGTGCTCCCAAGGCCCCTTTCAGCGTTGGGAGGTGCGCAGAACCGCAGGACCGAACACCGCCATCCCTCCGCTGCGTTCCTGATCCCTCCGGTTCCCCTCTGCCCTTTCACCAACAGCACCGCTGCCCTTTTCATTTCTTGATGTAGCACATCTCCAGCCCTTAGATCATACCGAGCCTCTCCCAAGAGCCTGGTAACCCTTTCCTGGAATTCCTTCTAGGTTTGAGCTCAATCCGCGCAGACAAACCTTGCGCCCATCTCTCCAGCTCCTCTAAGGACTCCAGCAAGCAGAGTTTAGCTCTTCTAAACGTATTGCTTATTTTCTGAAGTGGTGGTTTTCTCATTTTCTAGCTTCTCTAGACGCTTACGCTTATGTTGTGCTTCCATGCATGTCCTCTATTACCTTAATTCGTACGGAAAAAAATAGTTTTGGTACCTGTCAAAGTGTGACCGTCACGCTTTCAGGGAGTAAGTTTTCAGCAGACCGCAGGGTGTGCCTGCCCGCGGCTCTCTGTCCCTGTCTTCCCTGCCTTCTCAAACCACCCTGTGCTTAGTTTGCGTCCCTCCTGAAGGGGCTGGCCCCTTCCTCCCTTCCCCCCCCCCCCACTGCTTCCTCCCTTCCCCCCCCCCCACTGCTTCCTCCCTTCCCCCCCCCCACTGCTTCCTCCCTTCCCCCCCCACTGCTTCCTCCCTGTTTCCCCCCCCACTGCTTCCTCCCTGTTTCCCCCCCCACTGCTTCCTCCCTGTTCCCCCCCCCACTGCTTCCTCCCTGTTCCCCCCCCCACTGCTTCCTCCCTGTTCCCCCCCCCACTGCTTCCTCCCTGTTTCCCCCCCCCCTGCTTCCTCCCTGTTTCCCCCCCCCCTGCTTCCTCCCTGTTTCCCCCCCCCCTGCTTCCTCCCTGTTTCCCCCCCCCCCTGCTTCCTCCCTGTTTCCCCCCCCCCCTGCTTCCTCCCTGTTTCCCCCCCCCCTGCTTCCTCCCTGTTTCCCCCCCCCCTGCTTCCTCCCTGTTTCCCCCCCCCCTGCTTCCTCCCTGTTTCCCCCCCCCCTGCTTCCTCCCTGTTTCCCCCCCCCCTGCTTCCTCCCTGTTTCCCCCCCCCCTGCTTCCTCCCTGTTTCCCCCCCCACTGCTTCCTCCCTGTTTCCCCCCCCCACTGCTTCCTCCCTGTTTCCCCCCCCCACTGCTTCCTCCCTGTTTCCCCCCCCCCACTGCTTCCTCCCTGTTTCCCCCCCCCCGCTTCCTCCCTGTTTCCCCCCCCCCGCTTCCTCCCTGTTTCCCCCCCCACTGCTTCCTCCCTGTTTCCCCCCCCGCTTCCTCCCTGTTTCCCCCCCCCGCTTCCTCCCTGTTTCCCCCCCCGCTTCCTCCCTGTTTCCCCCCCCCGCTTCCTCCCTGTTTCCCCCCCCCCGCTTCCTCCCTGTTTCCCCCCCCCCGCTTCCTCCCTGTTTCCCCCCCCCCGCTTCCTCCCTGTTTCCCCCCCCTGCTTCCTCCCTGTTTCCCCCCCCTGCTTCCTCCCTGTTTCCCCCCCCCTGCTTCCTCCCTGGTTCCCCCCCCCCCTGCTTCCTCCCTGGTTCCCCCCCCCCCTGCTTCCTCCCTGGTTCCCCCCCCCCCTGCTTCCTCCCTGGTTCCCCCCCCCCCTGCTTCCTCCCTGTTCCCCCCCCCCCCTGCTTCCTCCCTGTTCCCCCCCCCCTGCTTCCTCCCTGTTCCCCCCCCCCTGCTTCCTCCCTGTTCCCCCCCCCCTGCTTCCTCCCTGTTCCCCCCCCCCTGCTTCCTCCCTGTTCCCCCCCCCCTGCTTCCTCCCTGTTCCCCCCCCCCTGCTTCCTCCCTGTTCCCCCCCCCCTGCTTCCTCCCTGTTCCCCCCCCCCCTGCTTCCTCCCTGTTCCCCCCCCCCTGCTTCCTCCCTGTTTCCCCCCCCCTGCTTCCTCCCTGTTTCCCCCCCCCCCTGCTTCCTCCCTGTTTCCCCCCCCCCCTGCTTCCTCCCTGTTTCCCCCCCCCCTGCTTCCTCCCTGTTTCCCCCCCCCCTGCTTCCTCCCTGTTTCCCCCCCCCCTGCTTCCTCCCTGTTTCCCCCCCCCCCTGCTTCCTCCCTGTTCCCCCCCCCCTGCTTCCTCCCTGTTTCCCCCCCCCCTGCTTCCTCCCTGTTCCCCCCCCCCCTGCTTCCTCCCTGTTCCCCCCCCCCCTGCTTCCTCCCTGTTCCCCCCCCCCTGCTTCCTCCCTGTTTCCCCCCCCCACTGCTTCCTCCCTGTTTCCCCCCCCCCACTGCTTCCTCCCTGTTTCCCCCCCCACTGCTTCCTCCCTGTTTCCCCCCCCCACTGCTTCCTCCCTGTTTCCCCCCCCCACTGCTTCCTCCCTGTTTCCTCCCCCACTGCTTCCTCCCTGTTTCCCCCCCCACTGCTTCCTCCCTGTTTCCCCCCCCCACTGCTTCCTCCCTGTTTCCCCCCCCCACTGCTTCCTCCCTGTTTCCCCCCCCCACTGCTTCCTCCCTGTTTCCCCCCCCACTGCTTCCTCCCTGTTTCCCCCCCCCACTGCTTCCTCCCTGTTTCCCCCCCCCACTGCTTCCTCCCTGTTTCCCCCCCCACTGCTTCCTCCCTGTTTCCCCCCCCACTGCTTCCTCCCTGTTTCCCCCCCCCACTGCTTCCTCCCTGTTTCCCCCCCCACTGCTTCCTCCCTGTTTCCCCCCCCACTGCTTCCTCCCTTTCCCCCCCCCACTGCTTCCTCCCTGTTTCCCCCCCCACTGCTTCCTCCCTGTTTCCCCCCCCCACTGCTTCCTCCCTGTTTCCCCCCCCACTGCTTCCTCCCTGTTTCCCCCCCACTGCTTCCTCCCTGTTTCCCCCCCACTGCTTCCTCCCTGTTTCCCCCCCACTGCTTCCTCCCTGTTTCCCCCCCCACTGCTTCCTCCCTGTTTCCCCCCCCACTGCTTCCTCCCTGTTTCCCCCCCCACCTGCTTCCTCCCTGTTTCCCCCCCCACTGCTTCCTCCCTGTTTCCCCCCCACTGCTTCCTCCCTGTTTCCCCCCCACTGCTTCCTCCCTGTTTCCCCCCCCACTGCTTCCTCCCTGTTTCCCCCCCCACTGCTTCCTCCCTGTTTCCCCCCCCACTGCTTCCTCCCTGTTTCCCCCCCCACTGCTTCCTCCCTGTTTCCCCCCCCACTGCTTCCTCCCTGTTTCCCCCCCCACTGCTTCCTCCCTGTTTCCCCCCCCACTGCTTCCTCCCTGTTTCCCCCCCCCACTGCTTCCTCCCTGTTTCCCCCCCCACTGCTTCCTCCCTGTTTCCCCCCCCCTGCTTCCTCCCTGTTTCCCCCCCCCTGCTTCCTCCCTGTTTCCCCCCCCCTGCTTCCTCCCTGTTCCCCCCCCCCACTGCTTCCTCCCTGTTCCCCCCCCCCACTGCTTCCTCCCTGTTCCCCCCCCCACTGCTTCCTCCCTGTTCCCCCCCCCACTGCTTCCTCCCTGTTCCCCCCCCCACTGCTTCCTCCCTGTTCCCCCCCCCACTGCTTCCTCCCTGTTTCCCCCCCCCACTGCTTCCTCCCTGTTTCCCCCCCCACTGCTTCCTCCCTGTTTCCCCCCCCACTGCTTCCTCCCTGTTCCCCCCCCCCTGCTTCCTCCCTGTTCCCCCCCCCCTGCTTCCTCCCTGTTCCCCCCCCCCTGCTTCCTCCCTGTTCCCCCCCCCCTGCTTCCTCCCTGTTCCCCCCCCCCTGCTTCCTCCCTGTTCCCCCCCCCCCTGCTTCCTCCCTGTTCCCCCCCCCCCTGCTTCCTCCCTGTTCCCCCCCCCCCTGCTTCCTCCCTGTTCCCCCCCCCCTGCTTCCTCCCTGTTCCCCCCCCCCTGCTTCCTCCCTGTTCCCCCCCCCCTGCTTCCTCCCTGTTCCCCCCCCCCTGCTTCCTCCCTGTTCCCCCCCCCCTGCTTCCTCCCTGTTCCCCCCCCCCTGCTTCCTCCCTGTTCCCCCCCCCCTGCTTCCTCCCTGTTCCCCCCCCCTGCTTCCTCCCTGTTCCCCCCCCCCTGCTTCCTCCCTGTTCCCCCCCCCCTGCTTCCTCCCTGTTCCCCCCCCCCTGCTTCCTCCCTGTTCCCCCCCCCCTGCTTCCTCCCTGTTCCCCCCCCCCTGCTTCCTCCCTGTTCCCCCCCCCCTGCTTCCTCCCTGTTCCCCCCCCCCTGCTTCCTCCCTGTTCCCCCCCCCCTGCTTCCTCCCTGTTCCCCCCCCCCTGCTTCCTCCCTGTTCCCCCCCCCCTGCTTCCTCCCTTCCCCCCCCCCTGCTTCCTCCCTTCCCCCCCCCCTGCTTCCTCCCTTCCCCCCCCCCTGCTTCCTCCCTTTCCCCCCCCCCTGCTTCCTCCCTTTCCCCCCCCCTGCTTCCTCCCTTTCCCCCCCCCTGCTTCCTCCCTTTCCCCCCCCCTGCTTCCTCCCTTTCCCCCCCCCTGCTTCCTCCCTTTCCCCCCCCCTGCTTCCTCCCTTTCCCCCCCCCTGCTTCCTCCCTTTCCCCCCCCCCTGCTTCCTCCCTTTCCCCCCCCCCTGCTTCCTCCCTTTCCCCCCCCCTGCTTCCTCCCTTTCCCCCCCCCTGCTTCCTCCCTTTCCCCCCCCCTGCTTCCTCCCTTTCCCCCCCCCTGCTTCCTCCCTTTCCCCCCCCCCCGCTTCCTCCCTGTTTCCCCCCCCCCGCTTCCTCCCTGTTTCCCCCCCCCGCTTCCTCCCTCCCCCCCCCCGCTTCCTCCCTGTTTCCCCCCCCCCGCTTCCTCCCTGTTTCCCCCCCCCCGCTTCCTCCCTTTCCCCCCCCCCGCTTCCTCCCTTTCCCCCCCCCCGCTTCCTCCCTTTCCCCCCCCCCGCTTCCTCCCTTTCCCCCCCCCCGCTTCCTCCCTTTCCCCCCCCCCGCTTCCTCCCTTTCCCCCCCCCCGCTTCCTCCCTTTCCCCCCCCCCGCTTCCTCCCTTTCCCCCCCCCCGCTTCCTCCCTTTCCCCCCCCCCCGCTTCCTCCCTTTCCCCCCCCCCGCTTCCTCCCTTTCCCCCCCCCCCCCCCCCTTCCCCCCCCCCGCTTCCTCCCTTTCCCCCCCCCCCGCTTCCTCCCTTTCCCCCCCCCCGCTTCCTCCCTTTCCCCCCCCCCGCTTCCTCCCTTTCCCCCCCCCCGCTTCCTCCCTTTCCCCCCCCCCGCTTCCTCCCTTTCCCCCCCCCCCGCTTCCTCCCTTTCCCCCCCCCCCTGCTTCCTCCCTTTCCCCCCCCCCTGCTTCCTCCCTTTCCCCCCCCCCTGCTTCCTCCCTTTCCCCCCCCCCGCTTCCTCCCTTTCCCCCCCCCCGCTTCCTCCCTTTCCCCCCCCCGCTTCCTCCCTTTCCCCCCCCCCGCTTCCTCCCTTTCCCCCCCCCCCGCTTCCTCCCTTTCCCCCCCCCCGCTTCCTCCCTTTCCCCCCCCCCCGCTTCCTCCCTTTCCCCCCCCCCCGCTTCCTCCCTGTTTCCCCCCCCCCGCTTCCTCCCTGTTTCCCCCCCCTCCGCTTCCTCCCTGTTTCCCCCCCCTCCGCTTCCTCCCTGTTTCCCCCCCCCCCGCTTCCTCCCTGTTTCCCCCCCCCCCCGCTTCCTCCCTGTTTCCCCCCCCCCCGCTTCCTCCCTGTTTCCCCCCCCCCCCGCTTCCTCCCTGTTTCCCCCCCCCCGCTTCCTCCCTTTCCCCCCCCCGCTTCCTCCCTTTCCCCCCCCCTG
The DNA here is from genome assembly GCA_020745775.1 of Theristicus caerulescens. Taxonomy (NCBI): domain Eukaryota; kingdom Metazoa; phylum Chordata; class Aves; order Pelecaniformes; family Threskiornithidae; genus Theristicus; species Theristicus caerulescens. The sequence continues at coordinate 1,325,322 of CM036559.1, read as the reverse complement.
CTTCCTCCCTTTCCCCCCCCCTGCTTCCTCCCTTTCCCCCCCCCCTGCTTCCTCCCTTTCCCCCCCCCTGCTTCCTCCCTTTCCCCCCCCCCTGCTTCCTCCCTTTCCCCCCCCCCTGCTTCCTCCCTTTCCCCCCCCCCGCTTCCTCCCTTTCCCCCCCCCCGCTTCCTCCCTTTCCCCCCCCCCGCTTCCTCCCTGTTTCCCCCCCCCGCTTCCTCCCTGTTTCCCCCCCCCGCTTCCTCCCTGTTTCCCCCCCCCCGCTTCCTCCCTGTTTCCCCCCCCCCGCTTCCTCCCTGTTTCCCCCCCCCGCTTCCTCCCTGTTTCCCCCCCCCCGCTTCCTCCCTGTTTCCCCCCCCCCGCTTCCTCCCTTTCCCCCCCCCGCTTCCTCCCTTTCCCCCCCCCGCTTCCTCCCTTTCCCCCCCCTGCTTCCTCCCTTTCCCCCCCCTGCTTCCTCCCTTTCCCCCCCCTGCTTCCTCCCTTTCCCCCCCCTGCTTCCTCCCTTTCCCCCCCCCTGCTTCCTCCCTTTCCCCCCCCTGCTTCCTCCCTTCCCCCCCCCCTGCTTCCTCCCTTCCCCCCCCCCTGCTTCCTCCCTTCCCCCCCCCCTGCTTCCTCCCTTCCCCCCCCCTGCTTCCTCCCTTCCCCCCCCCCTGCTTCCTCCCTTTCCCCCCCCTGCTTCCTCCCTTTCCCCCCCCTGCTTCCTCCCTTTCCCCCCCCCTGCTTCCTCCCTTTCCCCCCCCTGCTTCCTCCCTTTCCCCCCCCTGCTTCCTCCCTTTCCCCCCCCCCGCTTCCTCCCTTCCCCCCCCCCGCTTCCTCCCTTCCCCCCCCCCCGCTTCCTCCCTTCCCCCCCCCCCGCTTCCTCCCTTCCCCCCCCCCGCTTCCTCCCTTCCCCCCCCCCGCTTCCTCCCTTCCCCCCCCCCGCTTCCTCCCTTCCCCCCCCCCTGCTTCCTCCCTTCCCCCCCCCCCTGCTTCCTCCCTTCCCCCCCCCCTGCTTCCTCCCTTCCCCCCCCCCTGCTTCCTCCCTTCCCCCCCCCCTGCTTCCTCCCTTCCCCCCCCCCTGCTTCCTCCCTTCCCCCCCCCCTGCTTCCTCCCTTCCCCCCCCCGCTTCCTCCCTTCCCCCCCCTGCTTCCTCCCTTCCCCCCCCCTGCTTCCTCCCTTCCCCCCCCCTGCTTCCTCCCTTCCCCCCCCCTGCTTCCTCCCTTCCCCCCCCCCTGCTTCCTCCCTTCCCCCCCCCTGCTTCCTCCCTTCCCCCCCCCCGCTTCCTCCCTTCCCCCCCCCCGCTTCCTCCCTTCCCCCCCCCCGCTTCCTCCCTTCCCCCCCCCGCTTCCTCCCTTCCCCCCCCCCCTGCTTCCTCCCTTCCCCCCCCCCCCTGCTTCCTCCCTTCCCCCCCCCCCTGCTTCCTCCCTTCCCCCCCCCCTGCTTCCTCCCTTCCCCCCCCCCTGCTTCCTCCCTTCCCCCCCCCCGCTTCCTCCCTTCCCCCCCCCGCTTCCTCCCTTCCCCCCCCTGCTTCCTCCCTTCCCCCCCCCCTGCTTCCTCCCTTCCCCCCCCCTGCTTCCTCCCTTCCCCCCCCCTGCTTCCTCCCTTCCCCCCCCCCTGCTTCCTCCCTTCCCCCCCCCTGCTTCCTCCCTTCCCCCCCCCTGCTTCCTCCCTTCCCCCCCCCTGCTTCCTCCCTTCCCCCCCCCTGCTTCCTCCCTTCCCCCCCCCTGCTTCCTCCCTTCCCCCCCCCTGCTTCCTCCCTTCCCCCCCCCTGCTTCCTCCCTTCCCCCCCCCTGCTTCCTCCCTTCCCCCCCCCTGCTTCCTCCCTTCCCCCCCCCCTGCTTCCTCCCTTCCCCCCCCCCCTGCTTCCTCCCTTCCCCCCCCCCTGCTTCCTCCCTTCCCCCCCCCCCCTGCTTCCTCCCTTCCCCCCCCCCCTGCTTCCTCCCTTCCCCCCCCCCTGCTTCCTCCCTTCCCCCCCCCTGCTTCCTCCCTTCCCCCCCCCCGCTTCCTCCCTTCCCCCCCCCCCGCTTCCTCCCTTCCCCCCCCCCCGCTTCCTCCCTTCCCCCCCCCCTGCTTCCTCCCTTCCCCCCCCCTGCTTCCTCCCTTCCCCCCCTGCTTCCTCCCTTCCCCCCCCTGCTTCCTCCCTTCCCCCCCCCTGCTTCCTCCCTTCCCCCCCCCCTGCTTCCTCCCTTCCCCCCCCCTGCTTCCTCCCTTCCCCCCCCCTGCTTCCTCCCTGTTTCCCCCCCCCCCCTGCTTCCTCCCTGTTTCCCCCCCCCCCTGCTTCCTCCCTGTTTCCCCCCCCCCCTGCTTCCTCCCTGTTTCCCCCCCCCGCTTCCTCCCTGTTTCCCCCCCCCCGCTTCCTCCCTGTTTCCCCCCCCCCCTGCTTCCTCCCTGTTTCCCCCCCCCCACTGCTTCCTCCCTGTTTCCCCCCCCCCCTGCTTCCTCCCTGTTTCCCCCCCCCCTGCTTCCTCCCTGTTTCCCCCCCCCCCCTGCTTCCTCCCTGTTTCCCCCCCCCCTGCTTCCTCCCTGTTCCCCCCCCCCCTGCTTCCTCCCTGTTTCCCCCCCCCCCCCTGCTTCCTCCCTGTTTCCCCCCCCCCCTGCTTCCTCCCTGTTTCCCCCCCCCCCCTGCTTCCTCCCTGTTTCCCCCCCCCCCTGCTTCCTCCCTGTTTCCCCCCCCCCCGCTACACTCTGCCCTTTCTCAGGGCTTCTCGCATCCTCCAAATTCATCTGATCCCACGGTTGGCACACTCGGAAACGTCAGTGTCCCTCCATTTCCCAGACTGTCCCTATCCCTATCCCTTTTCTCTGCTAGCACACGACTTCCAAATGCTCTTAGCCCTCAACTTGCAGATGCCCGCCACCACCGCGGTCCCACGGACGCCGGGGCCCTTTACGCCCTGTCTCTGCGGGTTGTTCCACGTCCCAAAAGAGCTCACTTCTCTTTCCCTGTATTTCAGCAGCACCAAACACTTCCACAAATCCTCTGCTATTGTTTTTAAGCTCCTGAACACTCATCCCTCCTCTTCCTCTGTAATTTCCCCGTCGTATACGCCTTCCTTTTTCTCATCCTCATTCTTCTCCTCCCTACAGGAGCACGTTTCCCGTGTCCTCCCAATACCTGCGCTATGCTTTTAGCATGCCTGCGACTACTGAGCATTCGCATCCGCTCAGCTTTCTCCTCTCGTACAAATTCACCCCAGCTCAGACCTTTAATTCGCCTTTTCCTGACCGACGAATCCCTCTAAGCGCACGCTTTCTCCCCTTTCCTGTTGCGTTTCACGTTCTCCGTGAAACGCTCCATTTTCCGGACTCGCCTCTCGTTCTCGCCAGCCCGAGCTCACTCTGCATCTGCCGAGCTGATAATTTGTGGTCTCGGCAGCCTACGTAAGCGTAGGGATCTTCCTGGGAGGCTCACCTCGTTTCTCCCAAGGTGGCAATTTTTGCGCTGACCTCGGGACAGGGAGGGCTAATTTAATTTACCAACCCGTGTAGCAGCTTCGTGGTGGTACAGGCTTTTACCTCTGGATTTACAGCTACCCAGAATGCGGCCGTTACTTTGAGTTCATCAGTCAAAACCCCCTTTTTTTTGCATTTTACCACTTTTACAGGAGAGAGAGGGAATATGGTGCAAGCTTCCCCTAGGGAATACATCACCTTCTTCTACAGCTGCATTTCTTTACGACGTTGAAGAGAATTTAATGTTTCAAGTAGTTCTGCCTCTGATTAATCTTCCTTTAATTACCCACTTACCTACGCCTGATGCAGTGGGTCACATCCATTTTATGGTTATCACGAGGTACTGCGTGATGTGAAGAATCGTGTCTTACTCTGCGGATATTCCGGAGGGATCATGCTCAACGTACGTTTCTGATATACAGAGACTGCTTTCGATGGTGCACTTACTCTTTCTTGACTCGGAGGTGGTTTTGTGAAGCAAACAGCTTTATGTGTCCAGTGTCAGGTTTTTCCTTCATTTAAAATCTCCCATAAGCACAGAAAGTGGATTTTTTTTTTTTTTTTCCCCCATGTTTATAGAAGTCCTGATTTTTTCCAGTGGGGGCCTCCCGGGGGAATACATGTTCCCACACCTCGAAGTGCCCGCGGTCGCAGGGCTCTCCCTCCTGCCGGGCTGCCCCCCTCGCTGAAGGTCACCCCCCGAATTGCTCAAATTCCCAGCAGAGAAACATCATCTCCTCTTTCAAACAAGGGGCATCAGCTGAGCACTGGGATAAAGTTTGAAAACCCATGAATATTTCTGTAATAAAAGAAGATAGCGTTCGTGTCGGCGAGGAGAAAATCACTCTGCTGGGAAGTGAGAAGTGCATTTAGGTGACCAAGGCAAGAGCGGCACAAGAAGCATGTGTTTAACACCTCAGAGGGAGGAATTAGGCAACAGATTTACGCTGCAGTAAAATCCTCCGGCTTCCCAAGGGCAGTGCATCTACCTTAATGTTTAAAATATCCAAAGTTTTTCTTTTGTTATGATTAACTAGTTTTTAAATTGCAAAGAGGCTGTTTGCAATTTGGTACATGGTACCATAGGTCTTCGCCTAACCTATATGCTTAAATCCTGGTATCTGTGTCTGAGTCCAGTCCAGTGGATAATCCTGTTTGTTGAGGACATCACCCTTGCTCTCTTGATACCACATGAAGTGCTGTGTAAACACCACTGCAGCAGAAGGCTGAGCGTTTGTAAAAAGTAGCGCGGCAAGCCTACTGCAAGAAATAAGATGTGTGCTCTTAGGCGAAGACCCCCAAATCAGTTCCTGGGAAGAGGACCATCTTTGTCCTGGCCTTGATTGCCTCTGCGGTCCATTGCGACAGGCTAAAGCTTTCCTGCAAGGATCTTCGATTAAAGCCTGCAGCGCTTCTGGGCTTCGCAGTCCTCAGCAGAGCCTCTGTGGGTGAACCAGCGAAGGGCCGAGCGGAGCAGGCGCTGCGTGACCTGGGCTATTCTGGTCCTCTTTCGCAGGCTCTCGTGGCAGCAGAGCTATGTTTGGGGTGGTTTTGAGGGTGTGCGTAGCCACTTTGTTTCCATAGCTCCTATGTAGACATCAATTTATCCCCAACGCTCTGGCAAACGGTCAAATGGCTGAACGTACATGTGTATCGCAAGGAAGGAGACTGCTACGCGGCTAAGATCTACCAGTGCCACAGCGGCAGCTTAAAAAGGGAGACCTTATTCTGCCAGGGGTGTTTCATCCTGACTTGAGAGTGACAGCAAGCATCAGCCACCTCTCCAGAGTATTGTGCATAATATAGATTGAGATTACGTCAGTGGCTGGCATCTCTCAGGGCTATGCAAGTAGGGTGGCTTGGTCTTGGGATCAGAGCTGGACATTAAGAACTAGGAAAGAGCAACCAGATTCCGACCTTAGGGAAAGCTTAACAAAGCTGAGCCTGTTGAGAGCCTTGTACCCCAGCTGAGGCTCCATTCCTGTCCCTTGTCATACCGCAGAGGAGGCCAGTCACGCCTGCCAAGCCCCTTTAATTAACGACAGACCAGAACTGTGGCAGCATCCTTGTTGCAGGGAAAAGCAAGGTGTGCACATGCAAGGAGTGTAAGGAAACCAAGTGGACATCTCCCCCGGACATACGCTAGATCAACTCTCATCCCTGGTGATCCCCAGAGCAATAGTATTTTATGAGACCAAAGGATTCACCTACAGTAGCGAAAGCAATGAACCCAGGCCAACCAGAGTGCAGTCTTCTGCTACGGTCCAGGTAGAGCACCCCAGAAAGAAGGAAATGCAGGTCCCACGGAGAAAGCGCGCAGCCTCTGCTCCAGTTGCCACCCATCCGAACTGCGGAATAAGCCACTGCCTCACTCGTGTCCCAGCTCAGCGTCCCTGCTCGGTCCACGTGGCTCCAGGCTGTTGTAGGATGGCAGCATGGTCACTACAGCCTCAACAGTGAAGCGGTGCGGAGCGCTGAGACCTGGCGCCTCGTCTTGGAAAGCCGTGTTATCGTGACTGTTCGGAGGGGGTCCCGGCGGAGAGAGCTGCTGCCGGGAACGGAACCAGCGTAAGGCCAAGATAAAGGTGATGGCGATGAAATCCAGAACCAGCTCTGCAAGCTCCATCACAGACAGGACAGAGGATCCAAACCAGAGACTCCACTGGTTCCCAAGCTGGGACAGCAGAGTCACTACCTGCAGGAGACGGAGAAAGGGCAGTGAGGACAGCCCTCCTTCGAGCCTTTCGCCTCCCTGCCTGCTCCCGCTAGCAGTGCCCCTGGTGTGCCGGGGGGTTCCTCCCACGGGAAAAGAGACTCGATAGCCAGCAACGCTGCTGGAACAAACACCTGCCAACGTGGAGGGACATCCTGGGGGAACGGGTGACGAGAGGGGACATGGCAGTAAAGTGGGTACCGTGAAGGCTGGAGACTCCCCGTTGGTCTTGTAGTTCCACTCCTCAAAAAAGATATTCACCTTGGCAACTCCGTTCCTGTAAATGCAAGATGGGGCTCAGTAACCTCAAACCTGCAATCCCTGCATTTCTACACCAAGCTCAATTGTCTTCTCTGTCCCTTTCTCACACATACACCACCCAGGGGCTTTTCCCCATCTCTGCAGTTCCCTCGTTCTGCACGAAATACAATCTTTGGTACTTACAGTGCACTTCTGAGACTGCACCGTGAAACCCAATGTTTGTGGCATCCTACGTTGGCTCGGCACAAGCTCCTGTGTGGCTCTGCTTCCCACTCTTCCACTAGTCCTTACCATGGCTCCCGATCACACAGCTTACTATTTTCCTACTAGCAGCTGACCCTTTTCAGGCTCTTCACTGGGATTCCCAGTCCTTGTCGCAGTCTCAGTTTCTCTCTACTCTGACTCAAATCCACTGGCCCTGTCCACGGGTCCCATGCCTAATCCCATGCCTAATCTCTTCCAATCAGTGATTTAATCTTAACTCTGCCCCCCCGACACACACGCTCTGCTGGGATGGTTTCTGGTGTGGACACAACCTCCGTTTAGGGCCTCTCACCTCTTGGATGTGATATTGTATTTGTTCTGTTGTGACAGCATGTAAAAAACCCAGTCCTGAAATGAAAGGGCAATAAATTGCGTTAGATGGTCACAGTCGCCTCGTAGGTTTAGTACCAGTTGAGGAAGGACTAAACGGGAGGTCAGAGCATTGCTGGGGAGCCAGGACACCCTGGCCTTACCTCCGAGACGGCAGAGGGCCAGCGGGAGTATCCAGCTGACAGCTGGTATTCTGTCATTCTGGAAGAGAAGAGGCCGTGTTAGCGGCTGAAGCTGCGGGAGCCACAAGGCCAGGTCTCTCAATCCCCAGGCACACCTAGAAACTCCCCCCCATGCTGAAGTTCTCCCCACTTCCCACCGAGCTCCCGCACAGTCCTTGGGAGCTCACCCCCGCGCCGACATCGATGCTCCTCAGCCATTTCGGCTTCCTGAAGGGAGAAATGCCATTTTGGGTTGCGGCTCAGCTCAAGCTTTTGCCCTTGTCAGCGAATGCTTTCCAACACCTCCAGGAATAAAGAGTTCCCAGTCTACCTGACCGACGATCAAACTTACTTGCAAGGTTTCCGACATTTGTGGAAACAGCCCAGCACGTCAGCTTTGAATTCAGCCAGGAGTTTGTAATAGCAGTAGCCTGAGCAGCAGAGAAAGTAAATCCAGGTAAGCTCACGGTATCTGTATACAGAAGGTGATGTGTGACAGTGGGGAGAATCCAGAGGTTTCCTTCAGCAAGCTGAGAGGGACGGACCATCCAAGACGAGAGGGTCTTTTGGATGTCCCACAGCAGGACACGTTGAAGACAATGAGGAGATGTGCTGGGACATGAGGGGGGCCAAACAGGTTCAGGTGGGCATAGGCTTTCCTATTCCTTACTTACCCCAGGCTACGTGCTTCGTGTAGTCACAGTACTCCGCTTCAGCGGGTAAGGGATAGAAGTAATAGGCACAGCCGCAGCGCTCTACCATGTTGAGTTGAAAGCAGGAGCGAATGCAGACCTGGGAGGCACACGAGGTGGAAAAGGCTGAAGAAGGGAACCAAACCCACTGCAGCCTGTATCACGTCACGCTATTAACACAGCCCACGGGCAAGCGTGGCTGTTAGGGGGCTGGAGCATTTCAGGGAAGCAGGGCAACAAGCTGGCACGGGACCAGCGATCATGAGTTACCTGTTCGGTGTAGCGGGAGGAGTACAGATTTTGCACTGGCACGTCACTGCCATCCTCTGTGCAGTCGCTGTAACTGCCCCCAAGACGCACCGTCATCTCCTAGAATATCAAACAGATATCACACAGGAGGACCAGCACTTTGCTCTTCTCTTCCTACGCTTCCAGGCCACACGCTGCTTGTCCATCACTCTTCGTGCTTTCCTCGGGATGCCAGCTCCCCCTGCTTTCCTCCATTTCCTTGTTCACTGATAAATTGCAGCCAAATGCTGCTCCTCTAGTCCAGCAAGCTGCTCTTCTTCCCCGCCCTTCGCTCCCTGTCATTAACCCCTCCCTTAAACACACACTGGGTCCATGACAACCCATCTGTATCTATCCACCAAGTCAAACCTCTCCCCTAACCTCACGTCCACAGCTCTTACCCCTGCCGCTTCCTCACCTTTCTCATGCTGATGGAGGTCTCGATACCCGGACGCACATTGAAACCCCCATCGTCCATGAAGGCCGGCTCGTTCTGATCGTGGACCATGACCCTGGCTCCCGTCACCGTGGACAACAGAGGGATGAAATCATTCTGTTCGGTACGCACCACCAGAGAGAGACCTGAGGGAACGTCAGAGAGACGGAGAGGTCATGGCTGGTCGTCGTGCAGGAGAGGAGGGAGAGGAACGGTTAGAGGTGAGTCCGTGAGATAAAGGAGGAAAAACATCACTCGGGGCTGCGGCAAAGCTGGGCAGCAATGGAGGGTGGCTGGAGGGAGGCCAGAGGGAAAGCTGGAGGCTCCAGGAGAGGCCAGGGAAAACTGGATTTCTTCACTGTGGCTTAGAGAAAGCAGAACTGGGAATTGAGAGAGATTTTATGGAGAGACTTGGAGCTGGACGGAAGAAAAGCCTGAAGACTGGGCCTAGAGAGGTTTCAGGGGGTTTGGGAACACCAAGAGGTCAGTTGCTGGAAGCAGGAAAATGGGGAAGGAGGAGGTGAAGACCAGGCTCTCAGGGGCACAGCTCAACGGGGGACTTCGGGAAGGGCCAGGACAGGTCCAGAGGGAGCAAGGAACAGAAGGATCAGGCACTGATGGGAGAGAGAGAGTTCAGCGGGCAGCAGCGAGGGCCAGCCACGTCCGTGAGCCAGCCATCTCCCCGTGGGTGAAAGCAGAGCTTGGGCGAGACGGAGCAGGGCTGCGATCTGCCACCACCAGCCTTAAGCACAGCACCATGCCCCTAACTCCTGGGGAGAACAGAGCCGAGCTGTCCTCCTTACTCACCAAAGAGTGCCTCTCACCCACCGTTATTGATGCCAGGCAGCGAGGAGGTCCACAGGCTGCTGCTGTTGTCGTTAAAGGTATAGCAGTTCCCATACAAGGGATGGTGGAAGTGGGTATAATTCCTGAGGCGGAGAGAAGAGAAACATCCACAGGGGGTGAGAAGGGCTGTGAGCCCGAGGGGAAGGGCTTTCTGGAAGGAACAACTCTGTTTTCCACCTGCAGGGAGAGGGGCTTACAGCAGATGGGCAGTATTTGTTATGTAAACTCGCCCGAATGGGAAAAGCAATTAAAATGTGCTGTAAAAAACGTCCTGGGGCTGGACAGGTTTTTGCACCAGGTTTTTCGTGCTGCTAACTCTTGAGAGCCCAAGTGGGTTTTAGCAGTCCTGGCAATTACTGTATTATCCTCCTAATATTGACAGAACTCTCAGCTTTTCCTCCCTTGCTGATGGCTTTCATTCCACTGCCTCTTTGGGGCTTTGTGACCAATAATGGCAGGAGAGGAGCGGGATATTTTTTTCCTGTCTTTTTGTAACAACTCTCTCTTCTCCTCTTTCTGTGTGTGGGCTGATAGGTACCACTTCACCACTGCAGAGAGCAGAACAGAGAGACTTCTACACCGTACATCCGTACCCACTCTGGGGTTCGTACCAACACAACTGTTTCATTCGTCTGAAACCCAGGCAAAGGAGAAACCATCCTCCGAGACCCGTAGTTTCAGGTCACAGAAACCGTGACCCTGGTGAGCACAACCCCCAGGAAAGACTCAAGAATTTGAGACAGCAGAACTGAACACGGAACGATCCCACCTTGGGAAAGAGGTTCTCTAGCGTGGGTTTCTTGATTCCCCTCAGACCCAGGCCCAAAATAGGGGTGTTTTCAGGAAGACTCGGTGGGATGTTTCCACCACTTACGCCTTGTCGCAGGTTGCTTCGTTGAAGCGGCAAGCGTAGATGAAATTCTCAAAGTCGGACTCATCCAGGGCTTTCGCATCAGGCATCTGCGCCAGGATATTGATGTAGTGAAAGCTGTACCATTCCCGCACGGCGTCCACCCCTGAGGAGTACGCCTGGTGGAAGCAGTCCTTGTTGTTTTCGCTGCACTGTTAAGAAGAGAAGGAGAGAACCAGCCACGTCAGGGGGGTCTTGTCCAGGAGGTGAGGCTGTGGATTAGCTGTGCTCCCTCGGCACGGGCAGAAGATGAAGCTGAGGGAGCAGAGGAGCTTCGCCTGTGCTCGACCGAAAGGCGATCAACAGGATGGGGAAAAGCAAACCCAGGGCAGGTCCTGGGTGGAAGGGCAACACCGGCTGGGTGAGCGTGGCTGAGTAAAACCCAGGAGGCAGCAAGTCGCGGTGAGGCGTGCGGGGTGATCTACAGCACATAAATTCTACGTGGTATAAAACGAGAAGCTTTAAATTCTTGCGTGGGGAGCCCTTCCTTCAGGGTGTGTCCAGAAAAACGCTTGTGATCCTGTGGGAACTCCAGTTAACTGGCGAGCGATTAGCTTGAGTCTTTCAGTGCCTTTTTAAATGCAAACACAGATAGCCTAGGGCGAAGAAGCTGCTACCTAGGAGCAAATGCGACCATGACCACATTTCATGTGGCCCACAGCCATCCGATACTTTCCCCTTTGCTCTTACTGGGCAACACTGCGGTTGATGTTAATAAATGACTCTCCAAAGGCAACTGCAAGGCTGATGTAGCCTTCGGGAAGGACAAGGTTTCCCTGCCCTCTCTAGGAAAAGATGGGCACTGATGTGGACGAGTCCACTGGGGCCCATGTGGACAGGGACAGGACTTGGGGAGCGGGGTTGCGTTGGGCAAAGGCTTCAGCTCTACCTTTATCTGTATTAGCAAAAGCCAGTGCAGCTTAATCAGACTTTTACATAGGGAAGGGCATGGCCAAGGGTCTAACAAGACAAGGCAGAGACCGGCGTGGGTAGGACACGTAATATCTAGGGTTCTCACCAGAACAAAGCCAATTTTCCAGTCATTCTTATCCACTGAGGGACTGTTCTCTGGCAAGTTGACTAAGTTATCCCGCTTCTGCCTTCGCAGCGGATGGCGCTGGACGTGATGGAGCAGGCTCCTTGAGCTACGCTTTCGCGTGGACAGCGTGGACCAGTCGCTTCGTGCCAGAGACATGTTGTAGTCATAAAGGTCTAGCAGCGTCTGATGGGTGATTTGGTCCAGCTCATCCAGCTTCTTCCGGATGGCGCTGTATCTATACGGGGAGGGGGGGAAGACGCATGTAAACAGCTCTGAATAAAACATGCGGCAAAGTTTGCTGGGGCGATCCAGGACATTCCTGCCAGCAGCTGCAAATCCAGCCCCTTGCTGGAGGCTACCATCCTTGTAGGAGAGAAGTAAACGCATCTGCTTTTGCCTGGTGGCAGTTTACAGCGCAGCCTGCTAACTTACACCCCCAAGCAGAGCTGCCTAAACTAACATGCCTTACCGTGAGTGCCCTGCAGCAGCAGAGGCCTGTGAACAGCATCCCTTCCACCAGCGCTGCCGCTGAAGGGGACGGTCAAGGACCGTGAGGAGAACGAGAGTACGCGCATTTATCCTACGCCCGCAAAAGTCAAGGCAGTCGACGGCTCTGGGATCTGTTTCTTACCTGTACGGATTGAGGGTGCACAGCGTCACGGCCGGGAAAGTCAGCCTGTCGGAGTTAAGGTTGAGGTTGAGGTTGACAGGGTAGCTGAAGTACTCCCTGTAGAGGATCCCAAACTGCCAGTACATTAAGCCGAAGGTGAGAAAGAAGAGAACGGACCAGAAGGCTGTCTTCATCTTATTCTTTTTGGAGCACACCAGGCGGATGGCCCCGTGGATGGTGGTGTTGCTGCAGAAGAACTGGAACAGCTCCTGGTAGGAACCGTAGAATTCGATGAGACCCTCCCGCTCCTCTTCTTTCTGCTGCTGCTCCTCTTCTTGCTTACATTGCCTCGTTTTCTCCCTGCCTGGCATCTTCCCTGTCTTCCCAGAGCCACCCTACAGCACAAACTCAGAATCAGGGGGCAGCCCTGCAAGACTGCGGCCCCGGCAACCCGCGCCCGGTGCCAAAACCGCCTCCGCATCCCCTTCTCCCCAACCCCTGCTGCTCCCACCCTCCTCCCTGACCCCCACCCCAGGCTGCAGCTCCCCAGCCGTGTGTCCCTCCCCTCCCACGGGTGACAGAGGGGACAGATCCCCCCCCCCCCACCCCGAACAGCCCCCGCTGCCCTCCCAACGCTCCCCCGGCACTGACGGGAGGCGCCGTGCCCATGGCGCGCCGGGACCGGGACCGGGGCCGGGGCCGGGGCTGGGACCGGGGCCGGGAGCGGTGCGCTCTCCCCGAGCGCTGCCCGCTCTCCTGCAGCCTCCCCGGCTGGGCTGGGACCGGTTCCTTTCCAGTTCAAGCCAGCAACCCGCCCGGCTCCTGCCCCGCCAGCCTCTCCCCGCCCGCCCCTCCTTCCTTCTCCTGCTCCTGCCCCTGCCCCTGCCCCTTCCCCCGGGGAAGAAAAGCCTCTTTAACCGCTCAGGTGTCCGCGGCCGGGCAGGGGCGGCCGAGGGACCAGGGACGCCCCGGGGCGGGGACCTTGGCGGGGCCCCCCCCAGCCCGGTCCTTGCCCGGAGCCCTGCCGCGGCCAGGTACGGCTGCGGCACAGCCCGTCCCTCCTCCTCCTCCTCCTCCTCCTCCTCCTCCTCCTCCTCCTCCTCCTCCTCCTCCTCCTCCCCAGGCAGCAGAGATGATGCAGAAGGGAATTTTTGGCAGCGCTTGTCCCAAGGGACCCCCCCCTCCTCCCCACCGCCATCTCCCGGGGGGCGGCAGGACCCTGCCCAGGGATGGGGTGCGCACACCCCAGCGGTGCGGGCTCGTAGGTGGCTTTAATCGCCAAATTTCGCTTTTCAAAGGGCAAAGGCGAGGTAGATGGAGAGTTTGGGGGGAGTTTTGCAAGAGGGCTGGGGCAGAGGAGGCGGCTCGGTGATACGCATGAGGTAGCATTGCCTTTGCTGGTTCATTAACTACAGAAATCGTTAGTATCCAGAGCTACCTGGCCCAACCGTGAGTGGGAACGTGCTCCACTGCTCCGTGCCTGCGAAATGAAGGCCTCCCATCATTACCCACAGCCTCGCAGCGTTTCCTCAGACCACAGAAGTGAACACCCGTCCCCAGACGTGACCGGGAGTCCCTCACACCCCCCTGCCATTATCAGAGCAGAACCTCTTTCCCAATCCTTTCTCCCAGTGATTTTCTCCCAAACTAGCTCTGCCGGAGGTTTTCACTTCTTTCTTTCCTTTATGAGTACCTCCTTCAGATCAGTCCTTGTTGAGAGTCACCCGGCACTGAATGTCGATCCTTATTGGAGTTAGTTCGGTTTGGTTAGTGACTCAAACTACGCAGCCACTTTTACCTCTTCGTATTGCAAAATACCACGCTTGAAAATGGCAAGGAGCACTCTTGTGAGGCCGGCGGCTCGGTGACGGCGTGCCAGAACAGCCGCTTGTTACAAACTACAGCCCCAACGTAGGGCTTTCCTCTAGCTCCGTCCCGTGACGAGAAGCAGTGCAAAGCCAAAGCATCGGGTACTTCTGCGGTCCTAAACTTAATCATCTCTCAAGTAATTTGTTGTGAGCTTTCACCAAAGACGAGTTGCGCAACGTGGGAGGGATGGGGGGAATGAACGAATATTGTATTAACGCGGCTTCCTCAGAGCGCTGGAAATGCCCGTCTGGGTCGGATCGATGGCCCGTCTGGGGCAGCGCCATGGGAGATCCCATTTAGCGGAGGGATGCGAGCTCTTTTTACTTGTGCCGTTTGTGTCTTTTAGGCACTCGGATGGACCTGGAGAATCCCTGCAGATGCACATCAGCCTTCTGACCCAGCCTTGTAGCCTACACCTTAAACTCTGCGAACGTACCCAGCGGTACTAACAGCATCGGTGGTTACAGTTACCGGTGTCACCCATGGAGTTATAATCCAGGCACCTCATGGAGACTGTGTTTATAACTTGTTTGACTTAGATTTCTCTAATTTCCTGGAATTACTCAGTTTCCCTAACAGACCATCCTCCAAAACGGCCTCTCTCTTACTGGAATTGTGCCTCTGTCTTACTGGAATGACAAAAATGATTTTGCCTCTGAAAATGCCCGGTTTATGCTCATTTAAGCTAACAGTACCCACAAAGCAACTACAGCTGAATTTGGTAGTGCCGATAGTTAGGCCTTCTCTGATTCCCACAGTATTTAAAACCATTTTAAACTGTCTTCACCTGATCTTTGCACATGAGTTCAGAAACCCAGTCCTTTTTGCTGGGTGTGAGACAGAGGTAACTTACATTTTTTGATGTCTTTTGACTTGAGGAATGATGAAAACCTCCAACATCTGGGCTGATTTGCTGTATCTGAATGACAGTCTGAAGCAATTTTCTCAGCATTTTGTCATGGCTGACAATTTCCATCACCGTGTTGCTTGGGAGAACTGTTGGCCTTTGCCAATTTGGACAAGAATAGCAGATAATTAGGGTGTGGGTGCATGTATCCTATGTTTTATTTTTACATGTGTGGAAATGATGGACATCATATATCTATGTATCTCTATATGCACATCTAGATACATATTTGTTTTATTTTTCAGAAGACTTTTAACATACGTTGTATTTTTTTCCTAAAGAATTAAAAAAGCACTCGCTGGCTCTTTCACTGTTTCTGGCTGCCGTGTCAGCCGTCATCTACGCAATTCCCCTTTCCTCCTCACGCCGGTGAGCTGCCCGGGCTGCCGTGCGTTATCGGCTGCTGCGGCACACCTCGGAGCACGTCTCAGCCCGGAGGTGACTTCCAGTCTTTTCAGTCATGTGAATGTCACGCTTTGGCCGTGGCTTTGTAAAAGCCCTTACCGTCCCGTGGTCCCGTAGACTGATTGCCAAAGGAACCTCACAAAGGAACCAAAAATGTATTTTTAGCATTTCTACAACCAAAATTACCGCTCGATTCCCCAAATACTTTTGAAACGATGCAAACGACAAATCTCCTGTCGCCGTCTCAGCTGCCAGTCTCAATTGCCGTTTGCAGAACGTCAGAATTTGCTAACTCTTGGGTTTTTTTTTATTATTTACATCTTCCCATCTTTTGTTCTGTTTTTTTTTCCAATGTGTAGATGAACCAGATGACTTGAGTGACCATCTTCTGGCCAAGATCGTCAGTCATAAATGGTGGCGTTTCCCTCAGGCATGCTTCAGTGCGACAGCAGATCGTGACGTGGAATTACTAGCGTAGTTCGTGAGAGCGATTCCTGTTGGTATCTGAGGTGATGAGATCCACTCCTGTCTCGAGCTTCCCTCACTGCAAGAGTCTTCTGAGCATTTTGCTTGTCCACAGGTTTCTGGATGTTAATTCGATGGATTGACCTCTCAAGGTGAGTCACACCTGATGGAACTGGCTTTGACACTGGTGGTTATTTCCCTCACCCCCATTCAGGCTCAGCAATTACAGGATAAATGGTCTGAAATCCCGAGTCTTGCCTTACGATGGAAGATCTTCCATCAGGCACTACAAATCCTTTGTGGAAGTTTGGATTCGTAGTATTTACTTCACCTCTCTCAACATTTTGAATCCAAGGAGCTTTACGCTGAAGAGATCCTTTTCCTTCCGACGCTTGGCACTAGGTCCTTCTCGAAATGGGAAGCGCCCTGTTGTGCTGGGCAGTGCTTCTGTATATTATACCTTCACAAGCTGAACGCATGATTGCTTTTTATTACTACTGAGCAACCTTTGAGTAAATATGAATCATTTTTTATGGCATCAAATCTGAAATGTTCCTTACCAACTATGTCTATTATCTGCCCAGATAGGAATGTGATAATGATCTGTAACGCACACAACATTTTAAAATAGAACAAACTTTTTTCACCACAGTGCTACTGTGGTGGGAAAAAAAGAATGGTCTCTCTCCGATACTTGATCAGTCTTGAGTATAACAGGTTATACACGTCTTTTAACTACTTGAAAGACCCTAGATCTGTGTGGTTCTTTTGTATAGGCATATATGCAATTTTGTTTTCCTTCTGCTGCAAGGTAGAAGCCAGAGATTATTTCTGGATTATTTCTGGATTAGCTACAGCTGATTATATTTTCCTGCATTAAAACTAGCAACTCAAACTGTCAAGGAATAGCAGCCCGGATGGTGCTGTAAGTTTAACAGAAGTGTTCGGCCAAAGAAACACCGCCCTTGTAGCTGATAAAGATGGGTAGGTGTGAGGCTACGCTTTGTACCGCTGTCACTTTTCAGTGGGGAATTACTTACCCAGGATTCGTGGATTCCCTTGAGGCAGAGGTGGTGATCTCTAAAGAGGATCGTTATTAAAAAGCCATCAGGGATTTGCAAACCAAGGGCTGTTGAATGCCTTCTCCCTTGCTACTGACGTAACCTGCCAGGCAGTGGTGCCGGTCCCAAACAGCCAGTGATACTACAGCAACAAGAGCTCCCACACCTTTGTGTCCCGAGCAGGCTGCTTTTCAATGTATTTATTCGGATTTACCTGGTAGGAGCAGAGTGGCTGCAGAGAGCCGCGCTGGTGATGCAAAGGGGAGCCCTGGGGGAAAACCAAAGCAGTGTGAGTTATCCCCGTCTTTCAGCATGGAAGGTGGGAGACCGTAGGGTAGAGCTCGTGAAAATAATATTGTAGGACCGAACAAATCCTGCTGGAAGCTGCGTGGAGGGAACCCAGTCTCTCTTCCTAGGAGAATGAATTTAGCATGAGTGAACTCCAAGAGACCCCTATGGATCCTCTTTCGTTGCTGTTTGCACGCCGAAATGCAGTACGAAGCCTGGGGGAGAGCCTGTATGGTGGCTGCTCACGCTCTGCCTCAGCTGGCAACTCTGAATTACCTCCCGGAAAATGTAGCTCTCTCCCATCCGTTGCCTGTATTGCAGGACGAGGGATGTTACCTCCTGGATCAGTTTGGGTGCTGAAGCAGCCCAGTGACCCAGACCAGGTGGTATGTACACCGTACGTCCGAGTCAGCTGCCACCTTGGCTACTAGCGACCTGTCCTCCATGAGAAAATCACCGAGCGCTGAAAACAGGCCTTCAAGCTCTACCTCTGCTGCGTATTCCCTAAACCCAGGGTCTCATCTAGGATCACTCGGCCGGATCAACGGCTCCTCAGATACCGATCTCAATCCAGCCCTATTGCAACAGGATCGACTGGGGAAACGGCCAGATGAAAACTCCCACCCACTGGCGTAGCTAAGCTAAGACTAACGCCTGTCTGGAAGCTGGGTGTGCAGTCCAGGCTGGGAACAGCGGAGAGCAGAGCTATAGGATGTCAAACCCTGGCTGCTTTGTCCTGAGGGGCAATTAATGAGTAGGGAGATCAAGATGGAGCCTCCTTGAGTTCCCCCCACCCCGTTCTCCCCAGCTGAAATCTTTAATTTCCTCATTCCAGCCCTAACAATAGAACTATTATCACAGCCGCCTGACTCCCCAGGCCCTGCGTCCCCACCCCTTTCGTGCTCGCTCTCCGCGCGTTCCTGGAAATTCGAGGCAGACGCAGCCACTTCAGACCAGTTTTTCCTCCGACACCTGCTGCTCCCCGGCCAACGGAGATCACAGGTCACCCTCTGAGCCCAACGTGGCGCCCGGCACCGTGCAGCGGGTGTTGGCTTGATAGACACGGATGCTTGCTGCTGCCCACCTGGAGCTTTGCTAGAGCTGGCGTTAGGACAGCCTCGCTGATGTTTACCTCCAGTTTTGACACTGCCCCACGTAATTCTCCAGGTGCCCCCCTCAGTCACTCCCACCTCAGTGGTTTCATCTTGCTTCTGCTTCTCGGCTCTGCTCTGGGGATGGTGATCCTCTCCTCCTCTGGAATATAAGAGTTATGCCCTCAAAAAGGGAATCCACAGGGAATTTGGCCCTTAAGAAGAGAAGTTAATCCATAAATCCCATTTCTTTTATGGTTAAGGCCAGATTTCATAGCCAAATGGCTTGAGGGAACGCTTCCCACCACACCCTTCTCAAAAGGCAGAGCAGAAGGCATCACCCCCCTTTCCCATCTCCTTTTTAATCGTTCAGACGTGTTCAATTAATTCATCTGCTTGAGAGGTTTTATCTCTTCCCAGGCACTACAAACCCTCAGAAGATCTCAGGGTAGCAGTGACGTGAACCTCTGGAATGGTTCACGAGGCAAAGAACCTACATTTTTTTCAAGATGTAGCTTGATTTTTTTTTTTTTTTGCTTTTCATCCTTTCTTGTAAGCAGAAGAGGTTGGCCAACAAAACATGAATCTTAGCGAAGCCATGTGACCACTTCTAGTGATACCGAGAAGCGTGAGATTTCTTCATTATAGTCACTGCCCCATTCTGTCGCCTCTTTTAACTCTACATCAAGACTGAAACTGTTTCAGATTCATCTCACATATCAAGAAGTTTATACTCCTGGGCAAATTTTGGGGTCAGGAAGGGAGTTTCTTCAAGTAAGACACACGGGGTGGGGGTGGTGGATTTTGCTGGGGGTTTTTTGAGGGAAAGAATCTTCCCCTGTAGCTTGAAAAATGGTTTGAAAAGGCCTTTTGCCTTCCAAATCCCTTGCCAGTAAAGGATCTCAAAGCATTTGCAGCATACCTCCTGGTATGAGGCTGTGCATATTTATCAGCTGAGGCAATTGATCTTTCATGCTAAGGACTTAATAAGATGTTGACGGTATTTCATGGGAGGGCAGGTGTGTGAATATGATTTGGATAGATACAAAAGTGTAAAAGAAGAGAAAAACAGCAATTCAGAAAGAACTCAATACTAAGCAAACTCATGACTTCAGAAGTGTTTGGAAAAGAAAATGGTAAAAAATACTGTTGAAAACCGAGGGAGGAGAAGGAGCTGAATGGAAAGAACAGCAGTGAATGACCTCAGAAAAAGAAGAAAACCGTGCCCTCCTTCCCCACGAACTGCGCCTGGTTGTGGTGGGAAGGCCCGCATTGCCTAGTGACACCGAAATATGTGCTGGCAAGTCATATGTCTCCCAGAGGATGACTCATGCCAGGCAGTTTGCAGCACAGGAGGCTGAACTTAGTCCACAAACTCTTAAGACAACGATGTATTGCCTTTCCTGCCTTTGCAGCCATTTTCCCTTCCTTTGCTGCACCTTCTCGTCGTTGGGCCAACCTGTCTGGAGCTCTCCTCGGCTGTCCAGCAGCATTGTCCAGCGCTGCCCTGCTTAACTGACAGCCGTTGCTTTGACCCAGCACGTGCCAATGTTACTGTACCGTACAATCCTGTGCCTCTACTCTTCCCTGTCATCCCTAACCCCTTCTGCCACCTCTTGTAACGCTACATCATGACACCAACCGTACCTGTTGGGGCAATGTCGCTGTTCCCTCTTACTTCTCACTCCCCCACTCAATGTGGCATCCCAAGGCTCAAGGTCGTAATCCTGTTTTCCCACCTGATGTCTTCACTGCTGCTAACGTCCTGCCCTCTACCTCCTGTTGTTTTCCAGCCACTTCTCTTCTTCCCATTCTGCTTTGGCAGCCTTTGTCGTTTTGACCCGTTGCCCAGCATTGATGGCCTATACCAACACCTGCCACAGTTGTTTGCTTTTGGCTGTCCAAACGTGCCACCCCTTTTATATTTTCATCTTCATCGCCTGAATTCACTCTCTGTCACCCTTTGCCATCCTTACTAACCGGGCGTGCTCAAGAAAAATGGGATTAACACCTTTCATGTGGGATACAGAAACCATTGTTCAGTGGGGTAAGGGAAGTCACAAAAAGCATCTGTCAAGAAAAGCTGAAGTTGTCTACAAATGGGAAAATAGAGAAGGATATGAACTTTGGCACACTGCATGCAGAAAGACAGTAAGTCAGGTCAAACAAAGCTTCAAGGAACAACTAGTGAAAGGGATCAAAACTAACATTAGATCTTTCTTCAGGTGTATCAGGAACCTGGCAGATGTTCTGAAGGGGAAATTGGTGAGAGGAGTGCACAGGGGAGATAAGGCCTTTGCAGAAATCTCTGGATCTGTGTTGAGCGTTGAGTGACGAGATCGTCGTGGCAGAACCCATTCTTCAGCAGGGTGGGGTTCACCAATGAACATGTCTGAAATTGAAGCGGCTCTGGAAAAGGCTGTTCAACACACTGACAAAGCAAACAGTAACAACTTGCTGGGAGCAATGGCATTTGTCCAAGAGTCTTAAAGGAGCTCAAGAATAAAATAGCTGAACAGTGTGTAACCCATGCTTACCGCCACCGTGGTACCTGAGGAGGGGAAAGGGGTGAATGTGATGCCAATTTTTAAAGAGTTTACGTGGGCTCAAGGGGAGAACGGACAGCTTCATGGAAAAGAAATCTACAGAGGGTGAACAAACTGCAGAAACGACTTCCAGTCAGAAAGTCCCTGACCTGAAAACGTTTGAAGACTGGAAGGGTATGAATGAGAAGTATGATATGTTTGCCTTGTTCATCTTGTGCTCTCCCCGAGAAGGAGAGAGGAGGAGGGTAGAGGTAGAGAAATCGTGGAGAAATCAAATGTTTATGGTGAGGAATGAGTGAAGAGGAGGAGAGCATAAGGTGAAAACATAAACCAGAAACTTTCACGGAGCACAGCGTCTGCCACAGTACCCACTGCTTGCTGAAGGCATCTGAGGGTGCCAGGTGGTGGATGATGCCCTGTGATCCTCTGCATAGAGTTGTAACAGCACAAAGGAATAGAAATAGGCTGTGAAATCACCAGGAACATCCCTGCAATCAAACATCCTCCTCCTGGAGCTGCAGGTGGCCAGTTTGGCCAGGGGCAGGTGGTAGAAGAGGTTCTGGGACTTGTTTGGGCTACAGATGAAGACAGCATGAATAAAAAGATGAGAGGTAAGTACAGTTAGACTCTAAGAGGGTCTGGAGGAACTCGAAGAAGGCCTGACCCTGGAACACCACTCCATGATGCTTGTGTCCCCAGCGGGCTGTGAAATCCGTCCTATCATCTCGCCAGCCGAAGGGAGGTGTGTGCTGTTGTCCATCTCCTGAAGATTTGGATGCATGCTTGGATGACTGCTGCCTGGTAGCACTGGAGCCAGTTGGGACCTGCAGAGTTGTTGGCTCTTGCTGTAGAACCAACCCAGCTGCTGGTGAAGGGGACAGCAGCGGAGACAGAGGGGTGTGTTTGTATCAGCACCAGAAATGAAGTTGCTGGTGGTGGCCCTCTCCTTTCTCCTCTTATGATTCAGGGTTGTAGGGGCAGAGTATGAGAGAAGGAGCTCCCAATGCTGCAACCATTGCATCTGCCTGGGGACATGGGTGGGGATGGTCCTCATTCCTCTGCTGTCCCTCCTCACCAGGAACTGCTGGCAACTACTGCTGGTCCTGGAGGCTGAAATCAGCCTCCTCCACTCCACATGCGCTTTTTGAGCTTCTCAGCTAATTTTTCACCCCGAGGGGGCATCTGCCTCTTTTCAGCATCTGCTCATCATTCATTCAAGTAGATGCATGGGAACCCACCGTTCGGTGTGCTGGGAGAAGCTGAATTTTCAGCCCACCTGGGAGGAGAAACATGGTTTTGCAGTGGGTAGGAGCTGGACTGATTTAGCGTGACACATATGCTGTGGCGGCAAGCATGTGTCCCATGCTTTTGTCTGGGACACAAGTTAGAGGGTGGTTGTAACAGAGCTGGAGGCTTTGGGAAAAGAAAAGCCCAATCCTTTTCCCTTTTCCCTTTTTTTTTTTTCTTTTCACAGTTCTTTTTTCCCTTTCTTTCTTTTCACATTTTTTCTTTTTAATTGTTTTTTTTGAGAGGGGGAGTGTGTGGAATATCACAGGAGATTCATTACCCATTGTAGCTTGTCATTGCTCCTGTCAGCAAAGTCCCCAGGAAGGATAGGCCAGAGAAAGTGATCAATGGAGAAGATTGCTGTTACTAAGAAAAGCAAACGCATGGTGCTAGTGAAGAAGTGTCTTTGATCAGCACTTCATACTCTTCACAGAGAGAAGCCCCGGGGCAGTGTTCCTGCAGGCAGTGCTAGGGAGGAGAAGCAGCCGTGGTATAGCTGTGAGATGACCTACCTATGAACGGAGGTATCCAGCTATTGAGAAGAACTACCTGATGTCCATGGGCTTTCAAGAAGATGCAGCCACGTGGGAGTCAGCTTACTGCGTACATGTGTGAACTCCCCTGCAACGGAGGACTGCGATGCCAAGCTCTTGCAGTGGAGCTTGCTGCTTCGAGCTTCTGATCTGGAAGAAATGCACAGTAGGAGAGCATGAATGCTGTCCTGGCCCACCCCCACCAAGCAGGTTGCAGCGATTCCTTGCAGTTCATTGACCAAGATGGGGGAGATGTGGGAAAGTTTGGTATCTTTTCTACAGTCAGGGTGGAAATTGCTTTCCTGTTGCACGCTAGGCTTGAACGAGTTACTGTCCATCATTGCCTGGTGGACTATGGGAGAGGGGCTTCAGCTTTGATGTCCATTAGGCACTTCGCTGTTTCTTCCAGTTAATGCGCGTTCTCTTTGAGGCACATACCTGAGCTTCAGCTATATTCATAAAGTGCATCTAAACCAATGCAGTTAGACTGCTGGATCTATTTTGCTAGCTTAAATTGAATGAGCAGAGGCTTAATCAAACAAGGGGAACCTATGTGGAAAAGATAATCTTGAGCTTGGCTTTGCTGACTGCAACGACTGCTCTTTCGATACCACATGAGAAGTTTTGGCTTGTCCGTATTCACAGTACAATGCAGCCACAGCCCCTCAGTAATCTTGTGTTGACTCAAGTGCAGATGACTTAATCTTATGTTTTGCAGGTTGACAAAATCCGTATCAAATTTCATGTCTTCTATCAAATAATTCTCCTAAAGAACTTGTTTAAAACACCTACCTTTCATATTTATTTGTAGAGACACAGTATACCTTATAGCAGCTTGGTCTGACTAGCAGCTAATCAGATGATAACCAGATTCCTGCCTCTCAGTTCACGTGGCCAGGCATTGATGCCATGTGGCACTTGGCCACGGCACATTCGACCTTGGAAGGTCTCTCCAGAGGCGCAGAACGTATAATATTATTTATGCATGTCTTTATAATGCAATCAAGTTTATCTTTGATGAACTTTCAAGTCTCTTAGTGGTATTTTCTGTAATAAGTGTTGTATATTTAAAATATAAGGAACACTGTTGTTAAACACAATGTCACTTTGTTTATCAGTAAGTATTACTTTTTCTGCTTTAGGTTATATGCTTTACTTGGTTTTGTGCTTTAAATTCAGCTTGAGACCTTCAGGGACCAGTAAGTGTGGACTCCCCACAGCAACTCTAGTGGGGAGCATCAGCGAGCCGGTAGTGGAATAAAACCAAGTGCCACGGTTTATTTCTCCTTACGGGGAATATAGCCATTCCTAACGCATTTCCTGCATCTCGCCCTTATTTTTGTCTTTCCTTTATGTCAGTTTACGGGCCAAAAAGGCGGACAACCAACCAGCTCTCACTTAACATGTAACGCAGGCCTTGGAATTTTACCCAGTGTCTCTTTTAACTGATGCCATTAACTTATTTTTTTTAATTATTATTAAAGGACAGCTTGAAAAAAGTCACGTGGCCTTTATTTGAAGACCTTGAGAGATAGTCTACCATTTTTACTGACAGATGGCTAGGGCAATGATCCTCATCGTTGAGTATATTATGTCTTATTCTACTCTGAACATGCCTAAATATAACTTGCAGCTGTTGATTCTCACTGTGCCTTTCTCTGCAGGTTACGGTGCCACCAGTACTCTGTGGTATTTTCTGTGGTGTAATTGAGACATACTGGTTTAGCAAGACCAGAGCAAGACCCACCAAGGCCCCTTGGAGCTCCCGCTCCTGAGTCCCAGGCGGATTCCCCCTCTGTGCGGGGCTCAGCCCGCCTGTTCACCGGCCGTGGAGCTATGCAGTGGGCTTGACTCCACAGAGCGGTGTGGGAGGTCCACAGACAGAAGACAACCGTTGGAACTAACAATATTTATTGGTAATGCATCAAAAATGAGATGATACAAGCGAAACCTGCTTCCACCAGCAGTTACATTCTGCCCATGGTCACTCTGACGTGTTCCCACAGGTCAAGCAACTGATAGAGATTCGTGGATCAACAGCATCGAGCCAGCGTGGCGGTCCAGTACCTGAGGAGACTCCGTTGGCGTTACCGAGCAGCTTGTCTTCGTGAGTATCTTCAGCTGGCCAGGGGACTTGTGTTGATCTGAAGGACTCCCTCGGCTTCAGCTACTGATCTTACCATTTGCAAATTTTAGCAACAATATTTTTTACAGTAGTATCTCCTGATGCAAACGTTAAACAGCACAGTTCTTGCAGAGAGGCACACACTTTCAGCAGTGATTGCCGCTTCTTTTTGGACAATGAAATTTTGCCATTTGTCTGTTAGCTAGTAATTAATCCATACAGTGCAAACTATGACGTATAAATACTCTACTATTTTTTCTTCAGAATTTACAAATTTCTTAGTTTGTTAAATCTACACCAGTGCTTTTATCGACCTTATGTATTATTGCATCCAAGAATGAAGTCAGGTTTGTTTCTCACAACTTTTTTTTTTTTTTTAACCGTACTAAATTATTAACGTTATTTTCATTGCGGAGGCCCTTGTTAGCTAACTTGTACTAACTTCACACTCTCACCTATGATTTTTGCTATGGACCCATCGAACAGCCGTTGGTGTCATCTCGCTTTCTCTCTGAGCGCTGGCACAACACGCTCTTCCAAGTCCTTGGGATTTCTCTGGTATGCCAGGACTTTTAAATACCTACTCCATTGGGCCAGGTGCCTCCTCAGCCAAATCTTTTCTGATTCAGAAATGCAAATTTTATTGGCTACTGATCTGAAAATACTGACGCTTAATAGATGCTGTTAAAACCTTAGTTCGCAAACAGATTAGGAAGTTGTTTGCCATCCTCACGTAGCGTGAATACCCTATTCTGTTTCTTTCTGTATACAAACAACTATCTATCTTCTCTGTATCAAAAAGCCTCCATCAAAAATCCCCTCTATCGGCAGTTTTACCTATATCTGCCCAGTGTGAGCCCAGGCCGTTGCTACCATTTTTTGGTTTTCAATGTATTTTGAAAAAACTCCTTCCAAGTGCTGTTAGCACTTGCAGCAATCCAGTTTTTCCAGATTATTTTGAACACTCCTTATCACTTTGTATGCTTCATAAATTCTCGCTTTTATTGTGTGCCATATACCTCCTTTCCATCCACACCTTCCTTCTGCTTTTTTTCTCCCGTTGGTTATATGGAAGATTTCTAAGTGTTACCTTCAAATTCCCTTTTAGGCAGGAAAAGCATTTAATCGTGTCTGTCTTTTTCACAACTACAGAACCACAGAACTTCTCCAGCTTGTAAACTTCTAGCAGGGAAGTTTCTATTAAAAATTTTCTTGTAGCTTTCTCCTGGAGAATCATATTTTTCCGATTGCTTGATTTGCGATAAGTTTAACCCGTAACTTCCTCTGTTTGAGGATTTACCGTTTTGAAGTACTAATTTTGCCTACATATTTGCACAACTTCACAGTTAAAACACATGCATACCTAAGTATCTTACTTAAATACATGCCTCGTAGGCATTAACCAAATGTACCTACATCCATCTACAGATACACACATGTGTAAACGGCGTATACCTACTTACAACATGTACACACACACGTATCTGTATACACACATACATATATACAATCATACAAACACTCATCTATATACCACTTAATTTTCCCTGAAATCAGAGAAGAGGCATTTCTAAAAATGTATGCGTGCTGTCTGTAATGCAGGATCCAGCGAGGAGCTGAGGCTATCGATGTTGCCCTCCCGAGATGAAGATGTGTTTTCCTGTAAGCCCACCTCTGAGCGGTGATGCAGCTCCTCCACCGAGGGCAGCCCGACCCCTCCCGTACCGACCGATGGCTCTGTTAATATTTGGACAGATATTTGGCTCTCCTGAGCAGGATGCGTCGAGGGACGGAAGGCAAAGGACTGCAGGTGGGTGACACGAGGGTTTCCTCTATTCTGGAGCTCTTAGAAGTTGCTCAGACTTTGGTTTAGCTGAAAAGGAGAGAGGGGAAAAAAAAAAGAAGGTGAAGGAAGACCAAAGCGGTGCAAAACATCACCTCGTGATGATTCCACCAGAAATGAGTCCCCAGCTCATCCGCTCCCCACCTCTTCCTCCAGGATCCTGGGGTATCCTGACCTCCACCGAGCAGGGGTGCAGGGGAGAGGAAGATGCTCCTTGCTGCATCTCTCCCACGAGGGAAGTAGCTCAGCATTTTAAACCCCTACCTGCTCTTCTGAGCACGATGAAGAGGACGACGATGAAAATGATGGTAGCAATGAGAACCCCCACCAGTCCTTCCGATCCCGTTTGCTCTGCAGAGGAAGAGGAGGATCAGTGACGTTAGGTTGGCTGCAGCGGCTGAAGAGCCAGCGAGTTGCCACCGTTAAAGGAGCTCCCCCAGCAACTGCCCGTGTGCATGCTCTTGTCAGGTACACAGATGTGACGGGACACACGTGAGCCACACAGACCCAGTGGTACTGGCTGGACTGACGTGTCGTAGCTTGTCAAACTGCAGTACTGTTTGCTTTTCCCAGCTGGGTCAGGGAGCAAGCTCCCATCAGCAGGGAGAGTGAGCACCCCAACAGCTCCAACGGGGAGGAGTTTTTGCTATAGTTCTCGAGCAGCATCGGTCTCCAGCTGAACATCAAGTCCAGCTGGGTGTCTAACTCCTTGGGGCATGGCTGTTTTCTTGTGCCTGTCCAGCAGGCTCCAGCCCATGTAGCTACAAACTTTTGCTCTGTTGCTCCACTTTCGGTCATAAAATCTCTTTTCCCCTGAAGGAAATGAGATATTTGCTCCCCAACAGCTTCAGGGAGTGAAATGAAAGCTGGGGAAGGGAAAGGGAAGAGGAGGATAGAGAGGATGGGTATGAGAGGACACCAGAAGGAAAGCATGGAGAAAGAGGCAGATGTGGTGTGACTCAGAGGTTTTGATCCCTGTGGTGGGTAGAGGAGGTGGGAGGAGGTCTGGGCAGGATGAAGAACTTGCCCCTGACACCTACCTGGTGCCTTAAGATGGGCGCTCACAGAGATGGGCTCTGCCAGGGCCACGTGTGAAACATGGCAGCTGTAGGTGGCTGGTGCCTGCGCTGTGGCTGAGCTGATGCTGAGGTAGGAGGTGATGCTGTAGGTGCCATCTCGGCTTTGCCGGTGGCTGGAGAGACGTGCGTTTGAGAGAGGGATTTCCATGTTATCCTCAGGAGTCTTCTGCGTCCAGCTCACCGAGACGTCCAGGGGGTAATAGCCAGCAATGTTGCAGGTCAGAGTAGTCGTCACATCTCTCTCGAATGACACCACTGCTGGAATGACACGAACTCTTGGAGGCTCTGGAGGAGATAAAGAGGGAATTGACTTATTGTTAGCAGAGTACAAAAGTCCCTGTCCACAAGGGAGAGAAGATGAGCTGCCTGTGACAGGGAGCATTGGGAGCGATGGGATAAGGGTGCAGGACAAAGTTTCAGTGCCTGGGGACATGGGACTCCTGATGCCCCCAGGCGTTTCCCTTCCTCACCGGCCACATGCAGCTGGATGCTGTGCTGGGCCTGGTGCAGTGGGGTGGACACCAAGCAGATGTACGTCCCTTCGTCTTCCACGCTCACTCCTTGCAGGGTAAGCGATGCGTCTCCACTCCCCGCCAGCTCTGCCACATCCACGTGGACTTTTGGCTGCGCGGCTGGGCCTGTGCTCCCCACCTGGTACTGGAAGAGGCTACGGCCGCTGCCTCGGTGCTGCCTCCTCCACTCCAGGGAGGAGAACGAGGAGCTGGGAGCCAAGGCAAAGCGGCAGTCGAGGGTGACTGAGCTGCCAAGATGCGTGCGCAGGGAAGTGTTGCGTGATGACGACTGAAATTCAACTAGAAACAAAAAGAAGGGCACAGGCAAGCAGAGAGTTAAACAGATGTGGTTAAAGAAGGCACGCTCGGGTGGGAAGGGCTGGTGGTGAACTCCCCACCCAGAGGAGGCACGGGCACCCGGTGTGATGCCCCAGGGGCCATGTGGACTGAAGAGCCGGGGGAAGCCAGCCCGGTGGGGGTAGCAGGGCAGGGAGACAGGCGGACACCAAGTGCATGTCATGGTCTTGAAGGTGCTTGTCATCCTCGGGGGCTGGGGCGTGGGAAACCTTGAGCGGAGGCATGGGAGGGGCAATACGCATGACCCCTTTTTCCCTAAGCGCCAACTCCCGGCAGCCCTCAGGTCCTGGTGAGAGGTGGGGCACAGGACTCGGGGAGGCAGGCTCTCGTCCCCTCATGTCCCTTGGTGCTGTGGGGGCACCCCGGGCCACCTGGTCACCTGTGGTCAGCACCGTCCTCTCCTTGCTCATAGGAATCCTCAGCTTTGGGTGCAGTGTCGCATCGTGCTCCTCCTCCTCCCGGCTGCCGCAGTGGGGGCCTCTGAGCACCAAGGCGATACTGATCCCGCTGGAGATCCGCAGGGTGGCCATGAACCAGGGGGTACGGCAGAGCCCCTCGCCAGCCTGCTGGGAGCTGTACAGGGAGATCTCGCAGTTCACCTCCTCCCCAGCACAGTCCGCGTGCAGCAGGGACTCTGCGTGCGGGATGGATACCGACTGGGCTGTGGGGACAGAGGAAGAGGTTTAGCCATCTGAATCCAAAAGGGAAAAGAAAGTGCAAGATGATGAGACACATTATTTTGGAGAAGCATCATGCGCTGCAGGGGTCAGTCAGAGCCCAGAAATCTTAGAATCACAGAATCGTTTAGGTTGGAAAAGAGCCTTAAGACCATCAAGTCCAACTGCTAACCCAGCCCTGCCAAGGCCACCACTAACCCATGTCCCTAAGCACCACATCTCCCCGGCTTTTAAATCCCTCCAGGGATGGGGACTCCGCCCCTGCCCTGGGCAACCTGTGTCAGTGCTTGACAACCCTTTCAGGGAAGCAATTCTTCCTAATATCCAACCTAACCCTGCCCTGGCGCAGCTTGAGGCCGTTCCCTCTCGTCCCATCGCTTGTTCCTGGGGAGAAGAGACCGACCCCCCCGGCTCCAGCCTCCTTTCAGGCAGTTGCAGAGAGCGATGAGGGCTCCCCTCAGCCTCCTCTTCTCCAGGCTGAGCACCCCCAGCTCCCCCAGCCGCCCCTCCCCACCCTTGTGCTCCAGCCCCTTCCCCAGCCTCGCTGCCCTGCTCTGCCCACGCACCAAATGCCAGGCTAGGTTTAATAGCTGTAGGCCTGCAAAGAAGTTTTGTCCTGACACCCCTCAGCCTGTTGGCTGTATTTTATCTTGCCAGATTGCAGAGAGTTCACTCTGTGCGAAGAAAGCTGTTAGGAAAGGAGAATAAACAGAAGAGATTCCCGTTAGCTGTGTATGCCCCGTGTATGTGTGGGCCCGGCGAGCTATGTGAAATGCCCAGTAAAGACTTGCAACGTTTATTTGGTTTAAGCCTGAATCCAGAAAGAAAGGGGACACCGGAGCATCCCAGGTAAGGAAAGAAAGGGTGGCAAGAAGGCAGGCGTGGCTGGATGTACTGGATGCACACCGTATCCGTGCCTTTGAGCACAGCATGGGCTTAAGTGGAGGCATAAGCATCCTAGTCACCTCCATGCTTTCCACGGACATCACTGGAAAGTAACCCCGTGCCTGCAATGCCTGACAGTAGCCTGGCTGTAGTGTGCTTGAACTCACCCAGGCCCAGTCCATTCACAGCACTTGAAAGAGAGCTTGGACCCAGGCTAATGGATCCTGCTGGGCCTTCCGCTTCTGCTCTGAAAATGTCTCAGAGCCTTGAACAAGCTCGTACTGAAGCACATGGAGGGTGGTGAGGCACTGGAACAGGTTGCCCAGAGAAGTGGATGCCCCATCCCTGGAAGCGTTCAAGGCCAGGTTGGGTGGGGCTTTGAGCGACCTGGTCTGGTGGAAGGTGTCCCTGCCCATGGCAGGGGGGTTGGAACCACATGATGATCTTTAAGGTCCCTTCCAACCCAAACCATTCTGTGATTCTATGATTCTGTGCTCGCAGATAAGCACTGTAGGCAGCGAACAAGACCACGGTGAAGTACAGGCTCAGACCTTTGGTTGACTGTGTTTGCAAAGTTAGGTGCAAAGCAAGTGGAAGGGAGGCTGGGCTGCAGGTGGGCACCCATGGGCGAAGTAAGGAGAGCCAAGTCGCCCGCAGCCGGCCTCCCGAGCAGGGCAGCCCTGCTTCATGCCCTCTTACCACAACGCTTACTGCTAGCAAAATACACCTGCATGACTGAAGATGCGAACGCTCTTTATGGGTGCAATAATGCTGTAGAGTGGAATAATTCCTGACTTGTTTTTGACAAAGTATTTCCCAAGAAATAGGCAATCTAGGATAGCCCCAGCAGGAGAGACGTGTCTCAACGGGGTTTGCTAACATCTTCCACAAAGTTCCTTTCTTAAAGTCCCAGTTGCCGAATTCGGGGAATCACGTGTGTAACTTTAGTGGCCATTCAAAAATTAATTGTCTAAACTCAGTTAAAGAAAAATCTCATAGAAGCCCGGTGCAGGTAAGTGGCCAAAACCCCGGTGGCAGCTCCCCCACCCCAGCTCTCCCACTCACCTGAGGCTTCGAAGACAATGGGAGAAGAGGGGTCAGGATTTCCCAGTGGGACTTTGTACTCGGTTACATCGTCCAAGTTCCCGTCATCTCTGACGCTGATAGCCCTCAGGACGAGGGTCGCGGGATGCTGGGAGGACGAGCCGCCGGAGGCACGCAGCAAGTCCCTTACATCTTCCCACACGTAGGAGCAGCCCAGGGCGATGTCCACTCTGCGAAACAGAGGCACTGGTGCGGGCGCTTGCGCTGGCCCTTTAGGGAGGGAAAAGAACCGGTTGAATGCATGAACCCTGCTGCAAGAACCGGTTGAATGCATGAACCCCACTGCAAGAACCGCTTGAATGCATGAACCCCACTGCAAGAACCAGTTGAATGCATGAACCCCACTGCATTTCTCTGGGATGAGGGATAAATAATCGGGAGGCTGGAAGCCGGCCGCCACTTTGGGGTTGTTCTCCCAGCCCTGCTGGCAGCGAACCCCACCACCCGCCTCTGGTGACAGCATTAACCTTTAGGAAGACCCCAGTTTTCCCGACCTTCACTGAAGAGGTGGGGTGGGGGGTCTGAGGGCAGGAGGAGCCCCGCTCCCCATCACTTACCCACCGCCAGGGCCAGCAGGGCCCCGCACAGCACCGGGACCCCGCACAGCACCGGGACCCCGCAGAGCACCGCGGCCCCGCACAGCACCGCGGCCCCGGCCATCCCGCAGCGCAGCGGCCCCCCCGGTCGCCTCCAGGCCCTGGAATCCCCCCAGGAACCAAACCCGCGTTGGCCCGGGGGCTGGCAGCGTTGTTGCTTTCGTTTCACTTTCACTCTGGCAAAGCAGAAGGGGAAAAAAAGAAACCCAACCCTTAAACCGGTTAACTCTTGCTTTACGGAAGGCAGGAGGCTTGAGGCAGCAGGGAAGCAGGGAGCGATCAGCTGGGATTGAGGAGCATCCCCAAACCTGCGGCTGGGCTGCCGTTACCGGGACCCTCTTTACGTCAGTATTATATCAGCCTTTGCCACCGCGCTTCTGCGTGCAAGCTTATCTCCTCTGGACCTGCTGAGCAGCCTCTGAAAGCAGCCACATCTCTGGCCGCTTGCTGTTTAGAGGACTTTAGCTTTGTGAAAGACTTGGAGGTTGAAGCTGATTTGTTTCTTTTTTGTTTTTCCCCTTCTTCAACTGCATAGAAGCCGGTTTGCCCTGCGGCGGTGTGAGCCAGCCCCCCTGCGGTGCCCCTGCCAGCCGCCACATCAGCCCTGGCTTCGTGGGAAAAACATCACGGGAAGAAAACCGAGCCATGAGAGGGGAAGTGGGTGAGTTCTGATGGTGTTTTAACTACTGCTTTTCCCCGTCTTTCACACACGTGGAGAGAAAATGGCTGCTTCTCTGCTGGTCCATTCACTGTTCTGGTCTTCATGGTCTTGCTAGCCCTGCAGTAACACAACTTACCCTTGCTGTGGCCTGCTACAGCCATGCATACACACCCGCACGACACCACGGTAAGCCCCAGCTCTTCCAGCACAAGTCCCAGGCACCCAGCCCAAGAGGCACCTTGCGCTGGCCAGATACGGGTTCTTGATGCAGACTTACCCCTTGCATCCCGATCCCACCCTTGCCCACCACTTCAGTCCTACCTGGAAAAGCCTCATGAGGAATATTAATTCTTCTTGCTGGAGTTATGCTTAGGAGCCCCGAGTTGTCGGACGCGGCCAGCCGCTGTGACTAGCTCTCCTGCTGCCTCACCAGGGTAATATCACGCACGTACCAGCGCACCCTGCGAGTCCCTGCATCCCCCTCCGGCCTGAGATGCGCTCATCTCCGCTCCCCTGGCCCTACATGCTATTATCCGGCATTATCTGTGCTCTCAGACGGCACCCACGTATTCCCGTCAGCCAACGAAGCAGAGCGCAAGCATCTGCGCAACTCCTTCACCCCAGGCAAATGCAACAGAGCACTCCGCTTAGGCAAGGCTCCTTTCTCTGATCCGTTTCCATACCTGCTCCAGTGGAGCCCAAAGTGCGTGTTGGCAGGTTGACCTGTTAGCTGGGGATGCTCTGCAGCCTGTGCTGTGGCTGCGAAACGAGGTGCGGGTTGATGCCCGCAGAGAGGCTCCCCTGCAGCGCTTGGGATAGACTTTGTTTCGCAGAGCCGTAAGCCGCGCTTGGCTGTTCTCTGTAATCAAATCCCTCCGGGTGTCTGCTAAAGCTGGGACTCCCTTCCATTCTCCAGAGCTGCAATCCATTGCATCAGCCTGGCTAAAAGGAACAGCTCTGGTAAAAAGTTGTGCAACTTAGCAAGCTGGCTAGGAAATATAACTTTACCGTGCAGGTATCATGTTCGAGAGAGCCATTTGGTGAGGCTGCCACTGCTGGGAGAGGGCTCTGTATCTGTTTTCCTGTGCAGGGAGGTGAAAACCAGTTAAATAACTATGTGATGACAGCTAAGGCGGTATCGATGGGCAGAGGCCTAGACAACAAGGGGAAAGAATATACTAATCGTGATGATAACACAGCAGCGGACAATGCCGGTAGCCAAAGGCTCTCAAGTTCAGCTACGGGAAGCAGGTGAGGCAGGGAGGCAGGTGCCTGCGTACTACGGGGAATCTCAGGTGATGCTGTGGAATCAGAGAAGCGATGGTGGGAGGAGACGTCTGGAGGTCTCTGATCCAACCCCTGGCTCAATCAGGGCTCCATGATTTTGTCTGACCAAGTCTGGAAACCCTCCAAGGGTGGAGATACCACTGCTTCTCTGGGTGCTTGTTCCAGTGCTGCATTACCCTTCTGGTCAAAAGGTTGTTCCTGAAGTTCAGCCCGAACCTGCCAAGCTTCAACTTGTTGCCGTTGCCCCTTATTATATCGCCTGCTGCTGTTGAGAAGACTTTGGCTCCATTATCTTTGTAACTACCGTCCAGATATTGGTAGGAAAGAAATATGAGCAACTAATACGGGGTGTAAACTAGCTATCATGAACTAGAATAACAGTCATCCCTGGTATTGAAATATTCTGGTGTTCAGGACTGATAGGAAGATAAAAATAGTGCATTAGCATCACATGAGTGATGTTATAGGTTGTTTAGATGAAACTCAGAGAGTTAAAAAGGCTTTTCTTTGGTGCTGCGCAGAGTGAGCTGTGAACTGCTCAAGTTCATCACTGGATATGTTATGAACATATAGCTCTCTGGATGGAGAGCTAATATTAAGAGCTAAATCCCGGTAAGAACTGTGCTGCCACGGACTAACTTGAGTTACGGACCAGAGAATAATCTCTCATGATCACAACGGGCCTTAGGCCTGTAATTCTCAATATGACAGATGACAAATTCCTTCACAAAACTATCACCGAACCTACAAAAGATTCATTAGTTGTAAATAGCAGTTAAGTCATAGAGCAGGTGGTCATCAAAAATACACTTGGGGCGTGTGATCATAATTTCCTTACACATGAATTAAGTGGGAAGCTAAATAAGAATAGGCCTGTACTGTACATGCAGGTTTTGTTTCAAAAGAAATTAAAACCAAAGGAATTAAGAAGTCTTTTAATGTGGACTGTAGTGGTAAGGAAACGGGATGTGAAAGACGCCCAGACTTTCTGAGAGAGATGCACAGTGGCTGTGGAACTCGCACCCCAAGTAAAGAAGCAAAAATTCCTCTGTAGCTACCTGGATGAACAGCCACAAGGTGAAGAGAGATAGGCCAAGAAAGCTCTTCTTCAAGTGTTTGTAGATATAATGCAACGCCAATCTGGAAAATGGATTTTTAAAAGAAGAGAAAGTTTTTCATGTAAGTAAATAACTGAACCAGGAAGGAGAAAGTGGCTATGCAAGGAGGATGGGGTCAAAAATAAAAATAATCATTACAATTAAATAAATATAAAATAATATATATAAATAATAAATACAAATAATAGTCTTCAACCAGGAAAATTATAGTGAAGAGCGGAGCAGAGGAAAGGAGCGTAACGAACATGAGGGTACGGGAACCACCACATCTGATTTGAAAGCAAAGCAAACATTAACGTGACGAAACTAAGCACACAAGCTAAGACTTGGATTTTGCTGGATTGTTTTAAACCATAATGATTTTTATTCTTCAGAAAGCAACAAGGAGTTACAGAGTTCTGCAACACAACAAACACTGTTCAGATAAACTTCACCTTATCCGTGCTCACTCAGTTTTGGGAGTTGGAGGCCCGGCAGGTGATTTCTGCCTCCAACCCGGACTTACGGTACGTGCCAGTAGGTGACCTTCCCTTTCCCCTCTTAAGAATTACCTTCTGCCCCATGTTACTGTACAACACTGATTGGGAATTTCCAGCCCCTTCCTCAAGGAGAAGCATTTATCCAGAAAGTCTGTTGTTGGCAGCAAACGATGAGCATACAGGAGCATCAAAATCTGTGGCTCTCCGTGGTTTTACCATGGCCTCTCAGCTCAAGTTTCAACAACCCGCTGGCTGAATGCTCTAACCCAGAGCAGAGGTTGTGCCACGGAGTGAGGTCCGCTGTATAAATTCCAATTCAAACCGGAGTCTGCATTTCACTGAGTTCACCAGGCTCCTCCAAATATCTTACTTTGTCAGTAGAAACCAAATAAAATAAACTCTCCATTCCCCTTACGTCTCTGCTCTCCTAAACGTGCTCTCCCATTCTCCTAGCCTCTAAACTGTTTCCTCCTACAGCATTTGCAGCTGCATCACCTCTTCCACATCCCTCTTCCCATCTCCACTTGCCCATGACACCTACAACCAGGCAGGTCGCCTCTATCCTAACCCGCTACCTTTCCTGTTTCCCGTCTTCCTTGCTCTCGTCCCGAGCGTTTTTGCCCTGCTCTGACCTCTCTGATTTCCACGATGCCATCATTTCTGGTCCCGTTCTTCCAACAAGTGGCAACACTGCAAAACACATCAGCCTGGAGCGTGCGGAGTATTGCTCTTGCCCTGCACAAGATGCATGGGCAGCACAAACGGGATCAGAGCCATGAAGGCCTGGAGTGCGTGATCTGGACCGAGAGCAACCTCAGTTGCTGGACTTGGGTCTCCTTTTCCAGTTCAGACCCCACCACAGCAAAAGACCTGTTTTGAAAAACACCAGGTGCCCAGCTGCTTCTAATCAAATCTCTCAAGCTGAAATTTAGGAAGAATTTTAGCTTTCCATCAGTTAAGTTATGAGCTTAAACTAGGAGCCTAAGGACTTGCTGAGCCCAAATCGAAGCCTTTCGCCTTTTAACTAAGCCGGCGTTGTCCTTACCAAGATGATCAGAGCAGGCAAACTCAGTTCCTTGCAGCTCTCTCAACCTTCTGCTGACTCTGCTAATGAGCAAGACCATCAACGTTGAGCGAGCTTGGCATGCATCCTCTGATTAATTAAACTGCGTCTGACGCCAGCCCACATCTCTCCGCCAGTGTTAAACGTGAGATAAAGTAGAAGTGGCTACCAGGTGGCGTCTGCCAAGTGGGTACGCGCCGGTATGCGGGTGATCTCCGCTTCCCTGTACAGCTTCCCCTCTTGCAGGGGCGGGTTAACCAGACTAACCTGAAGATGACTGCGGATTTTCGGCTTCTGCTATATATGCTGAAGGTTCCTTAACCAAATGCGCAGTATATGTGTATATTGACAGGGGCGAATTTGTCTCTTTCTCTGAATTAACAGCCTGGGTCTCTCCAGCGTACCCTATAGCAGTACCAGACGGAGAACGATCCAGTCTCCTAGGTGTTGTATGTACAGCCCGGCTGATCCCAAGAGACAGAGGCTGCCACGTTCCTATCTCCGACCCGCACTCCGAACCCCCGCGTTTGCAAAGGTTGCATCCTCCCTGCGGTCTGACTCGGGCACCTTCTGCGTGGGGAAGAAGCAGGATCGGTGGTGATAAGGCTGGAACTGAAGTCACGCCATCGCCGGGAGCAGGGAGACACAAGAACAGAATCCTCTGGCATCGCCAGAAGGAGGCCAGAGGCGGAGTAGCAGTGGTGCCGGTGACACCGGCACTGAAGGTGAAACGAGCCCAATTCACACCTAACATAAGCCACGATTTCAGGGCAGCTACACCAGTTTACAGCAGCTAAGCAGCTGATCAGGCGAGAGGCGGTTCACAGGTTGAACTAACTTTTTCATGGTCTCTTACACCAGCCTTGAACATTGACTTACTCCGAGACCCTATCATTTAAGCTTGGTTTTTTCTTTTCCCCTCCCCAAATTATCCGTAATTTTAAATGGCTCCATTTTTACGTACCCAGCTTAGTTACTGGCACTCAATTTTTGGGCATGCATCTGCAGCTACTCTGGTCTGCAGCTGGGTGCTCAGCACCTTTCAAACACAGGTACATGATAGGGAAAGGATGTGGCCCTGATGCAGAGGCCAGCCTGGGAAGTCTGGCTGGATGTTCTCACCTCTGCCAACTTCCCTCTGTAAAACAGAGTGATAATACTGGGGGGGCTATGTTATAAGGGGTGTTTTGAGGACAGATGAGTTTTTGTAAGCAACTTTAAAGGATGGCCAGGTCGGTTTTGCGCAGTGGCTTAAGCCACAGGATGAAGGATCAGAGCTTCTGATCCCAGCTTTAACTGCTTAGCCCAGCTTAGGTTCCCCGTGTTCATTTGCTTCAGCTTCCTCTGCATAAACCTGGGATGCTATTGGTCATGTTTTCCACGGGATACCGGCGCAGACAGGTTTATTCTCATGTGTAAAGCATTATGAGACTTCCCAGAAAGGATCTCTAGGGACAGAAAACAGAATAGCATTAAAAAATAAATAAATCTGTGACTGCTGCTACTCCTGCTCCTGGGACCAGTTCGCTGTCCCCACAACTCAGACGATATGCTCCTGAGGGTGCGTGTCTGGAGAAGAAAAAGATCCTTGTATGGTTATAAATCTCACAGGGACCACTGAAGCTGCAAGCGTAGACAAGGACGAGCTGCACTCAGCATGGTTTCGGTCACCACGCAATTCATGCCTTCGATTACCAAGCGCTCAGCTCAGGCTCATCAGCAACCTTTATCGGTAGGAGAGGGCTCCTTCTTGCCCAGCCTGCCTCACCCCAGACCTGCACCGAGACCGGGGCTGGCAAGTGCGGCGTCCGTCCGTCCACCCGGGCCAGTTGTCGCCTGGCCAGGCCAGGCGAGGAGGGCGGTGGTCCAGGCCAGCAGACGTCCCAGCTCCCGGCGAGGTCCTCCTGCCTGAGATGGTGAGATGAAAGCCAGACCTCATGTCCCGAGCGCGCACTTCTGACTACGAGCTTAAAAAAGAAAGGGCCATGAGTCAGCACCGCTGCGGCTGTGCCGCGGCCGTGAGCTGCCGAATCAGTTTACGGCCATTTCAGAGGCATCCCACCCACCACCACAACGATGGCATTTCTAACTCGCGCCTCTGAAATGGGTTTAAATAGCGTCATAAGACAGGCGCCGTCGGTGACGTGCCCGCTTTCTCTCATCTGTTGCCTTAATAAGCACGTTCTGGTTTTAAATTAGTGTATGTATTCGAAAATCAGCTAAACCCTAATCACTCTTCTGCTCTGTAAAAAGAGAAAAAGTTCTACTCCAGCCCATTTAACTGAAGCAAACATCATCCCTGCTGTTACTGAATGGGTTGCCAAATGCCTTTTCTTTTACAGAAAAAAAAAATCTTTCTTTG
This sequence comes from Theristicus caerulescens, assembly GCA_020745775.1. Lineage (NCBI taxonomy): Eukaryota > Metazoa > Chordata > Aves > Pelecaniformes > Threskiornithidae > Theristicus > Theristicus caerulescens. Next base: position 1,286,743 of record CM036559.1, on the reverse strand, counting down.
ACAAATTGTTTACAATTGCTTACAATTACAATTTGCAATTTACAATTGCAAAACTGAGTAGGTAAGGCATTCCAAGAATGTCTTAAAATATTTTTCGATGGCTTTAATGGATTTTTAAATAAAACAGAGGAAGTTATTAACCGAAAATTATAAAAAGTCAATTGAACTCCTAAAACTTTTTGCTACTTGGTTATTTCTAACAAAGAGCAAGTTTGTTTGCTTTGGTTTGAATGTTCCCATGAGCTCAGCTTTAGGCTTGCGCTCAAATGCTGTGCTAACTAGGCACGCTTGCCTGCATCAGGGCCCTAAATGATGGGCTGTGGCTGTGCCTGACTCCGAATTAATTCACTTGACTTTGGCGGCTCCTTTCCTTTTGCCCACGTCTCAGAACAGGTTAGCAAGCCCTAGCTCTGCCAGGCAGCAGGGCGTTTGCCTGTGCTCCCAGAACTTGGCTTTCCAGCCCAAACGGAGGTGTTTCAGACCTAGTCGAGCTCGGTACGTTAGCTGCTCTTGCTCCTCTCAGGGACGTGGCACGGGAGCAGCAGCCTACCTTCAAGGTTGCGAAGATGCTGTTTCAAACGAGATCCTTATTGCTTTCTCCAGGATGCTGTATTAAGCAAGGAACAGAAACATAAACAGAAAGCATGTGATATCAGTGAGCAGTGGATGAAGTTTTAACAATTAAATTAATGCAGGGGAAAAAAAAAAAAGGTGCAGGATGTTCCAAACGCAGCTGGGGAGAAGCCAGGTTTGTACGTCCAAAGGAGAGTTGGAAGCAACAATCTTTGCACCCAAATTCCCCAATCTTCTTTGCAAGGGCCCTGAAAGGAGCGCGGCAGAAGGGAAGCGGGTTGTTCAGACTCTGCGCTTGAAAGTAGAAACCAAAGTCTTTTGGGTCTGCTCCCGGGACTCGCACATGCCCGTCAGCAGCACGGGGTCCGTCCTGTGCTCCACTTGGTAGAAGGGACAGTTCTTCAGGTGCTCCGACATGCACGCCACGTCGTTGCGCCGCCACTTGTTAACTCTGGAGAACAGGCTGCTGAACTGCCAGATCTAGTACGGGGACGGGGCGAGAAATCGGGGAGAGGAAAGGGGAACGTTAGGAAAAATAGAAGAGGATTTTAAAAAAATCTGTATATGCTTGTAGTGGGTGTGCGTTACTCGTATTGGACAGGCTAGCAAGCACCTGATTGTGCAGGGCTGGCATAACCAGTGAAAATGGGGTCTGTATTGTTATGTACCTCGTACTTGCTGGTTTTGCTGCTTTGGTCATCACCTGCTATTTTTAACGGGAAAGTATCTTTCTACAGTTTCTGTGCTAATCCAGTGCGGGGCATGAGGAAATCCAAACGTCTGACCACCGCGCCTCTACAGAAAACTCCATCGCATGGGCGGTGTGATCCAAGATGTTTATAGCTGCATCCAAGGTGTTTATAAAGCAGAGTGACTACAGCAAGCTTGTGTGATATGGATCTCAAGGGAACCTGACTTCAGAAAGACCTTCCAAAGCAGCCATCAGCAACTTCAAAGTAATGAACTTTACAACACTGTTGTTATTCACCCCACCCCAGAACAAGCCTGGGAAATCTAAGGTTAAAGTTATTCCTAGAGGAGACACAAGCTTGTAAAGAATAGAAATGCGTAGTTAAAATTTTCCGATTCTGTTGGCAGTGATACCGCGTGCCGTTTAGCGATACACTAGCATGTAGTGATAAGACTGTGATTAAATCATTCTAATATTTGCTGTATACCACGAAATCAAATGAATTTTTAAAGTCAGAGTAGATTTCTTCTCCCTAAAAATGTTTCTTCCTGTGGAATGTGCTACACTTAAGATTACCTGGCCCTGTCCTAGTCCTAGGTAATCATAGCCATTATACACAGTAGTCAAGAAATTCGGACTAATTACAGAATGTTTTTGGCAGAGACTGTGCATTGGAAACAAGATTCCTGGCAGTCTGTACAGAAAGCTAAGATGAAAAGGGTTAGACTGTCCTCAAATTCAATGCTGCTGGTTTGAAATTGCTCTACGATAACCGAAGTTAATTGCTATGTGATTGCTCAGCTGGAATTTCTTCCTTTTACTGAAGGAAGCCACATCCTTCAGTAAATTATTTCAGTGGTTAATTCCGGTTTTGGATTGGGCTAATTCAGCTTGCAGCCACCAGACTTTGTTACACAGATTTTGAATTCACCATGCTTCATGCTTTCTCTTAATAGTCGTAAACTGCTAAGCTTCCATTTGGTCAGAATCAATAGGTGGAGATCTTCAGGGGTCTGCTTGAAAGCCAGGTCCTTAGATCATTTCTGGGAGTCTTCCCTGGATCTCTAAATTATTTGTTGCTAGATCTCTGTCTTGCCTGCTCGGTCATGCTGGAGTTTCTCATGTTGTTCTTTCGAACAGTTTCATGTTAGAGCAGCTGCATGGCTATCAGCTGGAAAAAAACCTGTAATAACTATTGTTCAACGGGGACTTAGACTGAGCTATGGTTACATATTTCTTTCTGGCTACCTAAACAGCCAACAGGGTGGTAATTTTCCAGCACAAACAGCAGGAGACCAGCTTTGCAGGAGGCTTCCTATCCCCGTGCTGCTCCCTGAGGTGCTCACAACCCAATGCGTCAGGCCCTCGTGGCAACCCTGTGACCTGCTGATCATGAAAGCCCTCGGGGGCTGATGCCAATGCCTGAGCTCCTTTCACAGCCACCTCTCCTTGTTCTTTACCTTTTTGGTGTTTTTCTAAAGCGTGTTTGAGTTTTGACATATCCTAGATTGTCTTCTAAAGAACAAAAAAAAAGTATGAACTTCAAGTTCTTCAAAGATCCATGTGTAACCTTTAAATATCAGGAATTCTCAGTTCCCAGTGCCCGAAAACGGTGCACATGCAAAGAGGTTACCCAAGACAAGCTTGGGTGGGGACTTTCAGCAATGTCCATTGACACCTTCCTGCCTTTGCCAGATGTACTGCATTTTACAGCCCTGACCCCTGACAACTGTGCTGCAAACTACAACCTCACGAACCTTCCCCACATCTGCACGCTTAGGTGCAGCATCCCTTGCCATGCTTGTGTTTTATCTGGAGGGAACCCACGGCTGTCTTTCCCCCAGTGTCACAGTCACTTGCCTTTTTGCGAGCTTTCCATGAAGTACCGCCATGGGAATATCTTTTTTTCTCCCAGACCAGCAGGACCATTCCCCTCTCTTGAAGAAGAGTGGCACAGATGTCCCTCATCAGCACCGACACTTGCGATAGCTGAGATAAACTGAAGCTGTCCAGGAACCCCGCGATGTACTTGAGCACTTCCACTGGCAGGCTGCTCAGCGAGTCCTTATTTCTCCCTTGATTAGCCACGGTGGAACTGCACTTCCCTGAGTCAGCAAGGAGGGTGTCCACCTCTGGCTTAATAGCAAACGTCTTGAGAGGCTTGCTGTATATAACCTTGGCCTTAAGTCCATCAGGGCGGAAGGGACTTTGAACAAAAGTACATCCCAGGTAGGCCAGTGGGCAGCGATGCTGGAACCATCCGTCCAGACATGACTGGATATCAGCGTGCACGTTCTTGAAGTGGGACGGGAACTCGTCTCGCCTGAAGAAATGACTGCAAGTGAATGTGAAAGCTGAACTGCTTTTGTTGTGTCTTCTGGTTACGCATTCAGTGTAGAGCTCCACGTGGAGTTCTGGTGGGCTTTTTTCATCCAGAATATCTGCTAGAACAGCATTGGAGGAGAAGGGCTCCAGAGGAAAGCTGTATGTCTGTGTTGCAAAATCCACAAAGAGTCCATCGATACCCCTTGCTTCAGAGATCTCGTGGCCTTTCAGCTCCTTTTCCAGTGCGCACAGCAGTGTGGCTTTAACTATATTTGCCTTAGGTAGTTCTTCTACGTTTATTCCCAGTTCTGAGGTATCCACTGACTTATCTGAAGTTGGCATCTTGTGGCCCAGCGCATCTCCGAGTCGTGCTCTTTTGCCACAGTAACTAACTGGCACTTTGAAGGTGTAGACAGTCTTCACCTCCTGAGCTTCCAAGTTCCCATAGACAAAGTCTTTTTCTTTGGGAGTGCAAGCAGCTAGCTGGCCAAAGCGGATGAGCATTCCCCCATGATGTACCAGATACATGTTGTAATCACCTACACCAACTTCCTTCTTCAGCCTCTCCAGGACCCCTTCTTGCCAGGGAGCCAGTCCTGTCATTTCTCTGTGGGGTGTTGCTTGCTCAGGCTTTTGGTCCTTTGCCTCTTCTGCACCGTCAGGTACTTCCTTTGCCTTCTCTGTGGAGCTGGCAGCATGAGGGGCTGGTGCTGTTTTCTTGGAAGCCTCCTCCGTCTTTTGTCCTGTGCTGGCTGCTGAGCCCGTTACCTTGCAAGCCAGGAGCTCTTTGCTGAAAATGTTCTCCCAGGTTTTGTAACTCCCCAGGTCCATTCCCTCTTTGTCCTTTGCCAGATCTTCACGCTCACGTTGGCTGAGCTCGGACAACTGGTCATCGCCCTCTTGGGAACCACAGGCTACTCCTCCCACAGCACCTTCTTCCCCACCCATGGCTTCGTCCATTAGCTCTTCCACTTCATCCTTTTTTCTCCACTCTGGAAACAAGTCGGCTATTTTCAAAGTCCTGAAAAGTACCTTCTGGTCTCTGAGCGCCAAGGCTGTGTCCAGACACTCTTCGTTCAAGGTCTCCTTCATAATGTTCTCGTGGAGGGTTGTGTCTGAATCCACGTTTGGCCAGCGATTCCACTCCATCGAGCAGCAGACAACACTGGCCGGACAGACCTGCAGGTGCTTCGCCAGCTTAAAGCGGGCCATGGAAAAAGGACAGCCGTACGCCGAGTTGAGGCAGGAGACCTGCTCTAAGGGACAGAGCAATTGGTGCTCCTCCTCCTTGCACATGTGGAAGGTGGCCCCGCAGTGCAGGCGGCAGCTGATCACCATGCAGGAGATGGAGGGCTCAATCGGCGCGCGGCAGTGCCGGCTGAAACATTGCTCGCAGTGCCTGTGCTGCCCAGGGGGAGCTTTCTGAGCCCGGCGCTGTGTGTAGCAAAGACAAGAAGACAAGAGTTATTGCCTGAAGGAGCCAGGATGGCCACAGACCCTCCCTGCCCGCGCTTGGTTTCTACGCGTTAGGTGCTCACGTGCACTTCTAGCGGGAATAAGGCTGGGGGCAAACGACTGCCAGCTCCATGCAGTCACGTATCAGCACGGATCCCTGCGGTACAGCGTGGCCTGATAGCAGCACAGATATAGATAAGGGCCTCACTCGTTAACCCAGCAGAGGCAGCCAGGGTTCGGGAGCGAGCTGTTCTCTGTCCCGGTATTTACACTGGGTCTATCTCTACCAAGCTGCTGAAATCAAGACTGCCAGAGGCACAGTGAGGGAGCTTCCCACTTCCTCAATGCTGTTTGGGTAGGAAAGATGATGTTTCTTTTTCATCTCTAGAAAAATTAGCTGGTCGTTTGGCCTACATGTCTTGTCATCCCCCCACAAAGACATGAATGTTGCACAAACGAACCTCCCTTTGCTCTACACCAGCAAGGCTGAGAGCGAGGACTATCTTCGTGATCCCAGTTCCCGGTGTGGAAACCAGCCTGGGTAAAGGCTAATTTGCCTGGCCTTCCTTACTCTGCTCTCCTGATTTACCCTTACACTCCTAGATGATGCCCGCATATCGTGGAACAGAGACTGCGGGGGCTTTCCTTCAGGCAGGTTATTTGCTGTGTCTACTTTCCGGTGTCAAAACCTGGAACAAGTTGAGGTTGCCAAAGCAAATGTTTCAGAAATTTCAACCAGCTTTATTATATAAACAGGTTAAATGTTTTCTTAAGGAACACTGCATTTCTGTTCTCACACTTCCATATTAATGCGGTTTCAAAATATATATAATTCTTCTCTCTCCTCCCCTTAAAAACCTTTGATATAAAAAGGACATACAATTTTTCTGAGGCCCAACAACAAAGAGCAGAAGTACAAGAACATGGTGTATGAAGATCCTTATTTATCACTGCCAGATTACTAGCTTTGTGGCACAATGAACCATTGGCTTTGGTTTCATTATTGTGTTTTTCCTTCTTTCCCAGTAAGTCAATTAAATCAGTTTAACGTAAAAATAATGCACTTACGAGGCCTGCTTCCAAAAGTTCTCAGTTCCCCTTGCTCATAAGATCTCTACCTTTGCAATAATTGTAAAGAATCTGAGAACATAAGGTCCACCCAACCCAGCAGTCTTCTTCAACAATACCCGTAAGAGATGCTGTTTAGGGGGACCACGTAGGACCTCCTGCGGTCCTTTCCCCTCACGCACAGTTGTTGGATTAGAGAACTAGAGGCGGCTCAGTCACTACTGGGAGCTACTTCCCTGAATACCTTCAACTGCTATCAGTAACTCGGCCCAAAGAAGAGCTGCTGCAAGTAGAATCATAGAATTGTTAAGAATCATAGAATTGTTAAGGTTGGAAAAGACCCTTGAGATCATCAAGTCCAACTGTTTAAGTAGAAAAGTCCCAGCTTGTGACTTGCTGCTCCTTGCTGTAGGGGCTGCATTCCGGCTTGGTTCAGCCTACTGCGGATCTTTGTGGAAGGGAAAAAGCTAATGATAAGCAGGAACTGGAGTTCTGGTTCCAAACAGGACCCGGGGCATTTTTTTTTTTTTTGTGAAAATGAAAAAAAGATTTTTGACAAGTCTTCCCACAGCACTTTCCATGCAGTAGGAATTACCATAGGCACAGCAGACTCTCATTTGGCTCTGGGAAAAAATAGACATTGTTAGTAAAATAACTTAGACTCTGTTTTTTTTTTTCCTAAGGTTAAAGAAAATACAGTAGTGTCATTTACCTAGACGTGAGTGCTTTTGCAACCCCAGGCTTAAGCGACCTCGCCCTGAGGAGGGCTGTGCTGCAGAGGAGTTAGGCTCAAGCTCAAGGGGAAGAGATGCTACGTGAAGTCGCTTCGCCTCGCTTTCTTGAAGGTACTGCCTTAACTTCTCGCCCTTCACACTTTCACACCCCGGCAATGGAAGTCACAAACAACGCCGGAGAAGGAAAGATGTCTGGGAAAGGCAATGCATGTGGGTTCTTGCAGTCCACAAGACCACACGCTCGTGTTTGAATTTGATGTGCATTCATTGCTCAACACATCTTCGTTCCGTCCTTTGCGACTTCCAGTGCTGACCAATACCTCTTTACACCTCCTAATGAATCGACCCCATTCCCCCTCGGTCCTGCAGAGTAAAGGAACACATCCTTGGTGGTCCCTTTACCCAGGGACGAACTTACACTCTGAAGTATAAGGTACCTTCACCTTTGTTGGCGTGGAAAGCGCTCGAGACAGCAATGCAGAAAACCAGCATTTTTGTGAGTAGCCATTATAACGTTCCCTGCCTTGTCTTGGGAATCACTGCCTTCTGCACCGGGGTGACACCAGGGTGCTGGCCAGGGTGGCCCCGGCCGCATCCAGCCCTTAAATACATATATATAGGGTGGCATCTGTCCTGCTTTAGGCTGTTTAGTTACATCTACTTTTATGCGGCTCAGAGAAGCAGGAGATAGAGATGGATTTATTTCACATTGGCAGCATCCTTGCTGCTCTCATTCTTGTAACATTTTGCTGCAAATATAATCTCTAAAAATAGTCCCAGCTATGACTTGCATAAGGTCAGAGGAAGGCTGGGTACATTACACCGCAACAAAAACACGAACCTGTGAACAATACTTTCCACTGCAAAAGTAACTCTCGGAGAGAAATAATTGATAAATAAAAATACATCAGAGGCACCGGCCTTAGGGGTCTCCAAAACACAGAAAGGACTGATTGCAAAGTTTCTGGAGAGGAGCCCACTTTCGCACTGCTGTATGCTGAAACGAACCCCATCCGAATCACGTGTAGAGAAGGAAAATACGTGCTTTGTTTATGAAAAGTGACCCTGTCAGAGCACTCAGGGCCAGAATCAGTCTTCATCATTATTCAGGTATTTTTTTAGTTGAGTTGACCTCATCTCTAACTTGCATATGCTGTTCTTTTCAGACAAATGATTTCTATGCCTCTCTTCTCATGGTCAAATCTGTGGAGCTAGAGGACAGGAAGAAGGGATAGGGAATTCTTCTGATATTTATCCAGGTTTGAATGCTGCTTCTGTTCTGCCATGCCGGTAATCAGGAGCTCTGTATTTTAACTGATGATCTAGCTGGCTCTGTGGTTTAGTTGATGGTGTTATCAGACACAAACCACGACTTTCAAAAGGCTGAGCGGAAAGTTTACAGATTCTTGCCTCGGGAAGTTTGGTGCATGGCATCCAGAGGCAGGCGACACAGATACCTCAGGCGAGGAAACCCTTCTCTGAACCTGTACACTTCTCGCTTCCCTGCGACTTGCAAAATTTCCTACGAGCTGGGTTAGAAAAAAAATGCTCTCTTGAATCATGTTCAAGCTACTGTGGAAAGAAAGGATGCAAATTACAGTCCACAGTCCGTCCACTTTGGTAAATCTTTATTTTTAGACCGTCATGACAGCAAATCAAGTAAGGTTTAAAAATATACAGCTGCTATTTTAACTGCAGATATGTCTGTGTCTGGGGCAGATCAGTCACAATAACTTGCAGTTTATAAACCAATTACAATGTATTTTCAGTAAATAGATATTTAATTCACTTGTAGTCAATGAGCCAAAGCAATACAACTGTTTTCTTATTTGGTGTTAGCTATATGTGGCCGATCATGACATACTGAGGTTACCCATCATATCTGAGCTCTTCGCGCAGAACCAAGGGATGCCTCCCGTTGTCAAGAGCCATCAAAAAGGGCCACCAGAAACCCCAGATCATGGCCTTGAAGAGTCCCTCTGAGATGAGATTGCGAACGAACATAAACCAATCTTTCTAAGATTTCCGACGTGATAAGGAGCTCTTAAAAAACAATCTCAGGCAAGTTTGCATCCAAATGCTGGAGCCAAGAATGTTAAAGTTATATATAATCTCACAACAGAAAAATGTTTTCAAGGAATGTGAATACTTTTGGTGAAGTGTGTAGGGCAGATAGGAGATACTCTCTATTTCTTTTAATCCTTGTTACCCAGTGTGTGGTGTTTATCTCATTGTTATCATAATACTTAAATCCTGAGGTGAATACGGAGTTATTAATTTCCTCATAGGGTTTTCAATATATTTACTATCTTAGTATCTGACTTTAGAAAGTACCTTTAGTTCACAACCAATAATGAATTTATCTTTGTGGTACTAGAGGTGCACTCGAGGATAAAAGATACTACTACTTCTATTTGGCAGATGTAGAATTAAAGTATAGAAACATGAAAAGAAATAGAATTAAATATAATATTTTATATAAATAATTTTTTTTATATATATATGTACACACCAAGCATGGAGATGCTCAGGTTCTGATGTTTCACTTGCAGTTGCATGCCTCCTGCAGAAAAACCCTGGCAGAGCCAGCTGTAGAATCCCATTTTCTAGGACAGCATCTAAGTCTCCTTACACTAGAGATCTTCTTCTCTTTACGTGCAGCGTTCTTCCTCAATCACTATGGACTTAAAGACCTCAGCAAGAAATCAGGCTTGGGTCTCCTTTTGCTACACAGATATATTTATTTCTTGGAGCTGAGGAAGAAAACGCTGTGCCATTGGAAACCGCACCATACCGCATTCGTACATGAGTCTCGGGAGCCCAAGTTTTCTAAAGTCCTGTCCTTGGATGGAAAATAAAAAGCAAACCCAAGAATGCCACCACCTGCAATCACGGTGACTCCTAAGTGAGTCAAGCCCCACATCTTGACACCCACAGCGGGGACAGCTACAGCTTGAGCGGCTGCCGTGGCGTTAGGCACAGCGGGTCACTGTCCTTCCTCAACAGCACTAACAAATAGCAAGCATGTGCAAGGCATGGTTTCTTTGAGGCTCAGACCTTGAAGAATCATAGAATCATAGAATTGTTAAGGTTGGAAAAGACCCTTAGGATCATCAGGTCCAACCGTTAACCTACCACCGCCAAGTCCGCCACTAACCCATGTCCTCAAGCACTGCATCTCCCCGTCTTTTAAATCCCCCCAGGGATGGGGACTCAACCACTTCCCTGGGCAGCCTGTGCCAGGGCCTGACCACTCTTTCAGTAAAGAAGTTTTTCCTAATATCCAACCTAAACCTGCCCTGGCGCAGCTTGAGGCCATTTCCTCTCGTCCTATCGCTTGTTACTGGGGAGAAGAGACCGACCCCCACCTCTCTACAGCCTCCTTTCAGGCAGTTGCAGAGAGCGATGAGGGCTCCCCTCAGCCTCCTCTTCTCCAGGCTGAGCACCCCCAGCTCCCCCAGCCGCCCCTCCCCACCCTTGTGCTCCAGCCCCTTCCCCAGCCTCGCTGCCCTTCTCTGGACACGCTCCAGCACCTCCATCTCCTTCTGGGGGTGAGGGGCCCAAAACTGGACACAGGATTTGAGGTGCGGCCTCACCAGTGCCGAATACAGGGGCACCATCACCTCCCTGCTCCTGCTGGCCACACTATTCCTGATACAAGCCAGGATGCCATTGGCCCTCTTGGCCACCTGGGCACACTGCTGGCTCATGTTTAGGCGGCTGTCAACCATAAAGAAGTTCACATGGGTTTTATAGGGGCACTTTGATTCCAGGACAACCCTTCTGGTGAACCCCCAGTATAAGACATGCAGAGTGAAAAGGTTTTCCGTCAGACAACTGACCTGTTAGATAAGCCCACAGATGGAAGGGTGAGGCTGTGACAACTGGGGAGCTACTCCCTGTATTTTCTAGCTGGGGATCAGCTGGTTGAGCCTGGGGTGTTTCATGGCAATAACCATGGGTTCAGAGTTACCAAACAGGCTGGAATTGCTTTATACTGAAAAAAAAATGCTTTAAAATGTCAGGGATGGAGTAGGTCCACAGTAGAGCGCATCAGTCAGGCATGTTCCTCGCTCTTCTTTCAGAGCATGCGTGCTGCTCCGGTTCCCACAGCAGCACATCAGCTGCTCTTCAGCATCCTAAACCCAGCACACAGGACCGCGGAGCTCAAGGGAAGCTGTTGCCCCATCAGGCCTCCCCCTCGCCTGGTCAATCCGCTGCACGGGCGCAGGAAAGAGGCACCAAAACTTGCTCTGTCCAGAGCAACGCACTGGTGCTGTTACGGGAGGAGAAGGGGAGAGTGCCGAGCAGCGAGGCACGGGTAACGCGGGGCGCTGCTGGTAGCAACCCCGCACTGCGTTCCCCGCTCTGAGATCTACATCGGCAATATTTCTTGCTCCTCCCTACCTGGCGCAACATAGCCACGGCTCCCCTGAGACAAACCCACCCCAAAATCGGGGTGCTGCAGCGGTCCCCTGGGCTGGCGGTACGGCGCAGGGCAGCCCGGCAGCAGGGTCTTGTGCTGGGCGCGTTGGGGAGCCGTGCGGGAGACGGGCAGGACAGGGGGAGCTGGGGCATGGAGCTGCTCTGCTGCTCCTTCTGCCTGGGAGGGGTCCCTGGGCTGTCCTTCGGAGCGACACGGGCAAGCTCTCCCTCTGCATCGATAACGGGGAAATGGGTTTGGTTTGAGTTCAGCAAGAGTTTTAAAATAACAGGTTCCAGTTTAGTTGCAGTTTGAGAAAAGAAAAAGAATGGTCCAAACTGTGTTTTTTTTTCTTTGAGCTCAGGTTCTATTTTATGCCCTGGCAACAATCTCATTAACATACTTTTCTGAAAACTTCTTGAGATAATCAAGTGAATGGTTTTAAGCAAAACAGAAGAAACCCAGCCCAAGGCAGATGCCCTGCACAGAGAATTTCAGCGCTATTGGTCAAGGTCTAAAGCATAAAAACAAAAGAGAAAAGACTCCGGAATAAAAATGGCTAATCAGCCGCAACTCTAAATGGTACCGTAGGACCTCTGACACTTGTGATTCTTCCTTCATCATCTTATTATTCAGTCTGGCCTGCAAACATGCCGTTTGCAGTCTGAATCTACAAAACTCAGCGGATTTTAAGCCTTAGCATTTTTGCCAGAAGATTGCTCTTGCCTCTCCTCTGTCCCTTACCGTATCTCCTTGTCTTACTTCTCTCCGAGTTTCTTGAAAATTACAGAAATTGAATTTCTGATTTATCATCTGTCCTGCTACTGAAGCTCCCTTCTTAGAATCAGCATCTTAGGTTTTTAAAGCCCCAGATACAGTGCTGCAAACTATGGCTAACCCACTGAATATATTACGGAGGGTTTTTTTTAGAGTAGCATGTTACAGAAGCATTCACAGTTACCAGCTGCCTCTGTTTTCGGGTGTCATTTAAGACATCTTGTGTCTGATTATTCTACTTCATCTTAATTACTAAGGCTGTTTTGAAGACGTCTTGATTTTCGTAGCTCGCTACAGTAACCATTGCATAAGGTTTGGCCAATAACGACTCCAGCTCTATTTACAAAGCCTTACCTTAATCATAGAGCCCCTGCGTGTGCACCGAACGCCTGCTCTCCTGGCTGCGCGCAGCTGGGTTGAAGCGAGGCGGGTAAGGGAGAACTGCAAGGGAAGAGAGAGGAGAGAATGGGAGGACACGGAGCAAGCCCAGGCAGAAACATCAAGTAGTTTTGAGATGTTAAAAATAAAACCCGTGCATGTGACCGTGTAGCTCAGCTTACAGAGCAGTCTCTTCCACTGTATTTGTTAACACTCTCACTTCTGGAGGGATACTTCGCAGAGAAGATGTGAGAGGCAGAACCAGTAACACCCCGTGCCCCCTGCGTGAGAGGAAACGATCAAAAACCCTTCCCAGAGCCCTGTATCAGCTCCCTGCCGCTCTCTGATGGAGGTTTGCCCTTTACGACTTAGCTCCCCTTGGTGCCCATGCCAGTTTGGGGTTTCTGCTGTTGGAGCTGTCGCCGTGCCCCCGGCTCCCATCGCCACCGACTCCAGAGCTGGTGCAGCCGGCGATGGTGGGCTTCTGCGCTGCCTGGGCAGGGGTGCGCAGAAGGAGAGCGGGAACGGCCCAGAGCTGAGTGGCCGGGCAGATCTGCCCGGGGACCCCGAGGAGACCCCCCGGCTCCGGCCCCTCCGCAGTGACAGGGACCTAGCGGCCGCCGGGAGGAAGCCCGAAGGATGCAGCTCCCCTTCCTCAGCCAAACCTGAGGACGCAAAGGCGAGCAGTCACGTTTCACCGTCAGCATGGACCCATTAAAGCATTTCATGGCGAGTTCCGTGAGTTTCGTGGCGAGCACAGACATACGGGTACTGCTGCACCTCAGCGAGGTGCAGGGGTGCGGATGGGGCAGGCGCTGCTTCTCCCTGGTGGGTGCTCACCCACCTCTCGTGACCCTGCTGCCGTACGCGACCGCTTTTCACCACCTCAGAAACACAGAACAACATCTTTGGGCTGGGGCGGTGGCGGCTCTGAGATCCTAAGTCACGACGACCTCGTGGCTTTGCCTTATCTCTCTCTTTCCCTATCTGCGAGTCCCCAGTGACTCTCATCCTTTGAAACAGTGCAGGCAACTGTGTTTTCATTTTTAGGGCTGAACAAAATGTCAGTAGGTGACAACCAAGGCTTGCCGGTGCCAATTGTAATTTAGTAGTGCTAAATATGGTTAGCAGTCTGGCTCTGTGGCCTTTTTTAGAAAGGGCTGTATTATCGCGATACCATTTTCTGTCATCCCATTGCACTGGGGAAAGCAGGGGCCGGTGGTAATATGCCTAAACCTGAATTTCACCCAGTCACAACGTGATCCCTGTCCCCTTCCACCCCTCACCCCCCAGTTCAGGGCCATTCTTCAGCCTTCAATGTTGTTGTCATGTGTTTAGCCTGTGTTTAAAAACATGCTGCTTGCGTGCCTCACTTTTATATGAAGTAAAAAAAATTATTCTCAGAATTCTGTATTACTGGTTTAGGAGTAAACTCCCTCCAGCTGAATTAACCCAGATTACTAAAATACTTAGGGCTTCAGAAGTAGCTGTGGTCAGAAATGAAGCTACCCTTCTGCCTTAATTTTACCGGCACCCGATGTCAGCCTGGTTTTAGATCGCCAGGTTTGCAGACAGTCTGAACTCTGGTGGGGCTTTTTTCTGCTTCCATGGTGATGGTGGTGATGGTGATGACACGGAGGCAAACAGCCTGCCCTGGGCCTGCCGCGCTCTGTTCGGGGCCCTGCCTCGCGGCCCCACGCAACACAAGCCCCCAGGCTTCGCAAATCCTTGCCTGCAGGTGATGGCTGTACTGCAGAAAGGCGTCATCTGCGGTGGCCTTTGAGGGCAGGGTATCGCCAGACGTGCAGAATGAAGGTTCACCATCCCTGAAAACGTGGATATGGTGGAGAGAAGGGAGCAGAAGAGCGAAGGCGATGGGAAACGGGAATTCCTGCGGCACGGCGTTGTATTAGCTCAGCCGCACCCGAAACCAGACTCTAGGTAAAAACAGGAGACCTTGCAGATCTCCGCTGCCGTCCTCACCTGTGCTAATCTGATTCAAGGTATCTCAGGAATGCCAACCAATAATGTAAGCAGACCTCCTGCTGCAGTCTAGATGTGCTTACTGCCAGGGCGCGGGAAACGTGAACTCTCTGAAAGAAAAGTGGAACTGTTCTTTATTTTTTGATGCAAATGCTCCGGGAGAAAGCTATTGCCTGGCTGCTTTAATCTCTCTTATCTCAACTCTGTGAGTAGAAACACTGTGCTATATAGAAGCCCTATGAAATATACCTGTCTGTATGTGGATGATATGTCTATTGTATATGTGTATATATATATGTATACATATGATATGTATACAAATATACTTACCTGTCAATATGGGAAAATCGGGCCAGGTCTGGTAGCCTGAGAGAGGTGAGGCTGCTGCAGCTCCATGTCCTCAGCCCCAACCAGTAGCCAGGCTGAGCTTGTATTCCCAGTAGGCACCCATACACAAACGCACATATAGACCACATATATACATAAATAAACAGCTGGCCACACAGGGCACTCACACGAACGCAGGCAGCGCCAGCGGCCTCATCCCACCCCGCTGTCTGGCTGAGCAGGATGGAGGTTCACTGTTGAGCACGTATATATATATACACACACACACACACATGTACAGCGTGGCTCCCTCCAGCAGCTGGGCTCAGGCAGCCTGCCCGGTAGCTGCCCTTCAATCCGTCTCTCCAGTCCCCTGGTCCCCCAGTAGCCAGCTCCCCTGTGGTGGCCGTGTCCCCAGGGACCAGTGGACTGGAGGTTAGCAACTGTGATGCCCATCTACAAGAAGGGCCAGAAGGACGATCCGGGGAGCTACAGCCCTGTCACCCTGACCTCGGTGCTGGGGAAGGTTATGGAGCAGATCATCCTGAGTGCCATCACGCAGAACGTACGGGACAACCAGGGGATCGGGCCCAGTCAGCATGGGTTTATCAAAGACAGGTCCTGCTTGACTAACCTGATCTCCTTCTGTGACAAGGTGACCCACTTGGTGGATGGAAAGGCTGTGGGTGTTTTAGTAAAGTGGACTTCAGTAAAGCCTTTGACACCGTTTCCCACAGCATTCTGCTGGAGAAACCGGCTGCTCATGGCTTGGACAGGCGTACGCTTCGCTGGGTAAAAACTGGCTGGGTGGCCAGGCCCAAGGAGTTGTGGTGAACGGAGTTAAATCCAGTTGGCGGCCGGTCACCAGTGGTGTCCCCAGGGCTCAGTACTGGGGCCGGTCCTGTTCAATATCTTTACTGATGATCTGGATGAGGGGATCGAGGGCACCCTCAGTCAGTTTGCAGATGACACCAAGCCGGGCGGCAGCGTTGATCTGCTGGAGGGCAGGGAGGCTCTGCAGAGGGACCTGGCCAGGCCGGGTCGATGGGCACAGGCCACCATGTGAGGGGCAACAAGGCTCAGGGCCGGGTCCTGCCCTTGGGGCACAACAACCCCAGGCACCGCTGCAGGCGTGGGGAGGAGCGGCTGGGAGCTGCCCGGCGGGAAAGGACCTGGGGTGGTGGGTGACAGCGGCTGAACATGAGCCAGCAGTGTGCCCAGGTGGCCAAGAGGGCCAGTGGCATCCTGGCTTGTATCAGGAACGGTGTGGCCAGCAGGAGCAGGGCAGGGATCGTCCCCCCGTGCTGGGCACTGGTGAGGCCGCACCTCGAATCCTGTGCTCAGCGCTGGGCCCCTCACCCCCAGAAGGAGATGGAGGGGCTGGAGCGTGGGCAGAGCAGGGCAGCGAGGCTGGGGAAGGGGCTGGAGCACAAGGGTGGGGAGGGGCGGCTGGGGGAGCTGGGGGTGCTCAGCCTGGAGAGGAGGAGGCTGAGGGGAGCCCTCATCGCTCTCTGCAACTGCCTGAAAGGAGGCTGGAGCCGGGGGGGTCGGTCTCTTCTCCCCAGGAACAAGCGATGGGATGAGAGGGACCGGCCTCAAGCTGCGCCAGGGCAGGGTTAGGTTGGGGATTGGGAAAAACTCCTTCCCCAAAGGGCTGTCAGGGCCTGGCCCAGGCTGCCCAGGGCAGGGGCTGAGTCCCCATCCCTGGGGGGATTTAAAAGCCGGGGAGATGTGGTGCTGAGGGACATGGTTTAGTGGTGGCCTTGGCAGTGCTGGGTTAGCGGTTGGACTTGATGATCTTAAGGGTCTTTTCCAACCTTAACGATTCTGTGATTCTATGACCCCCAGCCTCTTCAGCAGCTGGACAGGACCCCCCCGGTCCCCCTGGCAGCCATCTCCTCCCTTGCAGCCCCCTCCTGGCCACCAGTCCCCCTCGCCAGCTGATCCAGCTGCATCCTCTCCGCCGCTCACACGCGTGCCTGGGCACACAGCCCTGAGTCCCAGCCCAGCCGCTGGCACCCAGACTCCCCCCCGCACCCCCTGCATGCGGTAACGAGCGTCCCTCGCCCAGGGCAAAGTGGGAACGGAGCTCCATGAGAAGACGGGACAGGCCGCGCTGAGCAGCGCCGGGCACGGCCAGGCAAAGCATCACAAACCATTGACGCGCGACCGAACCTTTTTATTCCTGCATCCCTCTGTTCTCCCGCACTTGTTCCCCCACAAATCGCCTACATCCCTCCCCTCATCGCCTTCGGTTCCTCCCCTAAACATCCCCTAAGGAGTCCTGTGCCATCCCATCGCGTGTCCCACCCCCCGAACGCAGCGGCCCCCCAGCCCTGAAGGTGCTCCGGGGCCGCGGCTCCCCTGGGACGGCCCCAGGAGGGGCCTGGACGGGGCGTCCCTTCCTCCCAGTCCGTAATTTGGGTTCCCGCCTGCCATCGTGCCCCCGTGCTCCTCTGGCAGGGTGGAGATGGGCCTTTGGTGGGCTGACGGCCGCTGGGACGGGCCTGCGAGCAGCGCGGCAGGGCGCTGCCGTCGTCTCCCTTGGCGGGTGTGCAGACGAGCTCTTGTCGCACAACCGTATGCACGTCTCTCTCTCAACGTGTACCACGGTTGACTGGCAGCCATTGCGGCTTTTCGCGCCAACCACACCACCGGCGCCCACCGCCGCGCCTGCTACTGCCGCGCTCCGCCTGACGCCGTACGCCCGCCGGTGAGGCTGCGACATGGCTTCGCTCGCAGGGCCACCGAGGCCACGGCCAGGCCCCCGCCCGGCGGGAGGCGTTAATTAAAGCGGGAACACCAGCTCGTTGGGTTACCCCGGGCTGCGGCAGCCCCTGGGCGGGGGGGGGGGGGTGTCCCTGTCGCCGCCGCCTGTCACGAAGCTCCCCGGCGGCAGCGCTGACAGGCGGCAGCTGACGGCCCGCGGCCTAACGCCGCCCTGCCGCTCGCCGCCGCGCTCCGCAGGGCAGCGCCCGCCATCGCCGCCTCCTCCCCGCCCGCCACCGCCCCTCAGGCGGGGAGGCGGCGCCTCCTCCCCTTCCCCGGGCCCTCCCGGCCGCGGGGACTACAACTCCCGGCATGCCCCGCGGCGCACCACGGCCCCCCCCCCCCCCCCCCCCCCCCCCCCCAAGCTGCGCGGGGTGCGCGCCGCATGCCGGGAGCTGTGGTCTTCCCCGGGGCCGCGGCCCGCCGCTTGTCGCCGTCCTGGGGAGGGCGCCGCTGCCGCGCCGGGGGCGGCCGCCGCCACCGGCCGGGCTCGCCCCGCCCCGCCCCGGTCCGGCCCGGCGGAAGGGCTCTGCCTCCCGGCGAGCGCTGCGGTGAGGCCGGAAGTTACGCAGGGCGCCGGGCGCGTGCGCAGCGGCGTCGGCAGCCAGCGCTGGGCAGGGAGGGAGGGAGCGGCGCTCGCGCGCCTCGGGCCCGTGAGGAGACAGCGCCGGGCCGCGCCGGCAGCAGGTACGGGGCGGCGGGGGGGGGGAGCCCCGGTGTGCGGAGCCCCGGTGTCGGGCCCGAGCCGAGCCGGCGGAGGGTGGGGGGGGATAACGGCAGCCGGGCGGGTGAGCGGGGCCGGGCTGCGGGAGGAGGAGGAGGAGGGACGGGTCCCCGGGGAGCGGCGTGCGGGAGCCCCCGGCCTGCGCGCCTGCAACAGGCGGCGCGGCGGGAGCCGGGGCCGGTCGCCTACCGCCCGTCCGGGGCGAGCTGAGGGGCCGGGCCCGGCGGCGGGGGTAGAGCGGGGCTCCCGGGAGGCCGGTCCTGCCCCGGGGGCCCCCGCGTGGGCGGTGGGGCGGCGGGGCTTGGGGAAGCGCCGGGCTGCGGCTTCAGAAGCGCGGCAGCGGGGAGGCGGAGAGGCCCGGGCCGCAAGGGCGGGCCCGGCCCCGCCGTCCTGTGGCGGGACGGGGCGTGAGGAGAGGCAGCGCCGGATCCCGAGGGGGAGGGGAAGGGAAACTTTCTCCTGGGTGCTCCGAGCTCCTCCGGTTTTCCTTCCCTTGGTGATCTCGGAAAAGCCGTGCCTGCTCCCTGCAAACGTCGCCTCGTAGCCTCACGTCACCCCGGCCACAACAGGATCCCTTTGGCTGCCTGTGTGCCACCGAGGGCTTGTGCTCTCTCCGTAGCCATGCTGGCCGTTCCCAGTCGCCCTGTCTCCGGAGGCCTTACGACCAGCAGAAGCTCGTCCCATTCATAATCTTTAAATTCGTGTTGCTCGCACAAGAATACGTGTAATGCCGATTTTAAGCTTTGCCTCTTGAGGGCGTTTCATGAAAACTGAAACTCTAGGCTGCGAAGATAGGTCATGAGCCATGAAAATACTGGGCTGCTGTTTCTGCAGAATTCCCAAATGGTGCTGAGTGGTTGTGTTTAATGGTCTCTTTAGCCTTTATTCAAGCTGCCCTTGCTCTGGATGTTTTTTTGTCCGCTGGTGTGTGTTGTGCTCTGGCTGCTTGACGTTAACGAAAGACTTAACAAAGTTGGGATATGTCCGTGGGCTACCCAGAAATGGCATTGCAACTTTTTTCCTAGAAACTAGCTTTTTTAAAGCTATTTTGTCTATACCTTTGGCAATTAATAGTTAGAACAGAACAGTTAATAGAACACTGTGTAAAAGAAGAGTTTGAATCAAACTGATTTGTGGCGTATCTGTCCTGGTTTTCACTGTAACTTCGTTATGTTGCTCTCCCTGCGACATTACCATGTGCATTGACATGTGAACGAGCTGGTTCAAAACAAGTTTGTTTCTGCTCGAGCTGTGGTTGCACCTTTTAATTACCCTTTAGACATACCCATAGGCACGGGGAAAATGAAGGGTAGCTCGAGGCATGGTAGCATAAGATGACATGCGAGGTAGAGGTTTTTCTCAGAATGGGTTCCCTCGTCGTAATCTTTCAAACAGCTGCGATGATGCTTCACTTCCAAGAAACGTGGCTGTTTTGGGGGCTTGGGAATTTCTTTCCCCCCTCTCTAAAACTTCTGAACAGAGTCTTTGTTACATCCCATCGCTCATTCTAACGCTGTACCACGATGTTTACCTTTTGCTGTCAGTGTGCCATCCATTGATTTTTTTTTTTTAATTTTTTTTCCTGATGTTACGTTCTCTGTGTTGATGTCTTCAGAGCTGGCTGGCGTATGTGGTCCTGTGTATTCAGCTGAGCGCTGGTTCCTGGAGAAGTCACAGTTTAGCCCATTTAGAAGGGGAAAGGCAGCAACAACCTGTGGCAGCAGCACTGACCAGAGACACTCTGAGAACTGAAAAGTACTACAGTCAGACCTTGTAGCCCTTTCTGAAAGGTTCTTTATAGAGACCTTTAAGTGTAAATGTTGACTTAACCAGATTGTTTGATAGTCTTGTTTCAACTTCACTGTTTCCATATAGTGCTCTTTACTTTTTTTTTTCCCCTCCCTTCTGTTGAATAAGCTAAGTGAACAGAATGGTGCGTTTTGTTTTAGACTGTCCTGTATCTGGCAGGCTTGCTTTGATATCTTTCCATTTGTCTCTCCACAAGATTGTGGAATTTTTCTCCTGAAGTGTTTACAAGCCCTGGAGGGGGCAGATGGGGGGCGTAACTCATATCCTTAAGAGCACAAAAGGAAACTGTACTTTTAAAGGCAACAGTAAAGAAGTTGCTAGGTTGCAAAACCTCACTTTGTGGCAAGAGGTGAGAGGTTAATGGATGTAAAACAGTGCCCTCCAGAAAGATGGAGATCAAGTCTATGTGGAAAAGCATAAAATATAGCAGATAAAAAAGAAGGAAAAAAGTGATGGGAATTAGGGTTAGGGGTTTTAATGGAAATTGCAAACTAAGGGGAAATAGAAGAGCAGCAGCAAATAGCTAAATTTAATGGATTCGTTTAAATACTTCTGAAGGTCAAAGGGAATAGGGGCGTGAGGGAGCCTGGTAGGCTATGAGCAAGTCAAAAAAAAGAAAAGATGTTAAAGGAATTACTCGCTTGGTGAAATATTGTGAGTGGCTGAAATACCTAAACAGGAGGTTCTGGCATGGTGCAACGGACACACAACAAGTTAGAAAGACCAGACCACCTCTTTTTTCAGAGAACAAGAGTGGAAGCTGAACTGATATGACTGAGGGGCTAAAACCTAATGGAAGTCCTTGTTTAAATAATATAATAATACTAAAAAAAAAAATGCTGATGTAAATTGCAGCGATATGACAGCAAGTCAGTTTTTCTTCTGCTCTGAAGAAAAAAATCCATCCTTAGTCTGCTACGGCTTTTGAAGTCTGTCAAGCAAGGAATGGATTAAACTGCTCTATGTCACTTCCAAGAATGAATGTGGGGTTTTCAAGGTACAAAATGCCAGCAGTAGGATGCCAGGTCCGTAGAAATATCAGTACTTTTTAATTGTTTTGAAGAAGGTAGAGGAACTCTGGAAAAACAGCAAAGGTAAGTTTAAACAAAACACTTGGTGAAAACCTCTGCTAAATATAAAATCTGTAGAACAGTAGGGCTGGAAATTATATTATGCCACCTCATGAATGTCTTGAGCTGCATTAAACATTGTGCAGGCTTAATAATTCGTTTTGAGGTTAAAAAGTAGAGGTAGTCTAAGGCAGGTGACAGTAAACTTCAGGAGAATTGGTTTAAAAGGGATGCTAGCAGGAAAAAGTGGTAGGAAGTAATAGTAGGTCGGACATTGCATTGTGACTTCTGCTGATCCATTCGTGTAAGACAGGAGTAAATGGAGTTCAGTGACATAGAAGAAATTTTAAATTGGGATAAAGTGAATACTTTCTTGAAACATAATTAATGCTTAATGTCATGAGGCGGCAGAAGCTAAAAGCATTAGAATTGAAAGAAATACGACTGTGTTCCTGGGTGTACATAGAGAGTAATAGACTCTGAGTTTTACGAGTGTGCCATAAGACTTAAGGTTTAGCTAGTCACCAGCTGCTGAAAGCTTCCTTATGATCCAGAGTAATTATTTTCTCTTTTTCTATTTTCATTTGGTAGTTCAGACTGCTTGCCAGGCTCAGCAGGAGGATTCATATGTTCTGCGAGAAACTAACCAGTTTGACACACACAGATCTTTATTTATTTAATTTTGTTTTATTGCAGTCTGGGCATAAAGTCGAGATTATACATAAGTGATATGCTGATTTTAGAAATAAATATCCCGTGGCTAAACATCCTGAACGTATTTATCTCCAAACAAGGCATTGTAAACCTACCAAATCTAGTGCTGACTGAAAGCAAATTCACCTGTTGATATACGAAAATGTCATTTTGGCAAACAAGCCACCTTTTGGTGGCACACAAACCACAACTTACCTTTAAGCAAAGTCAGATAATGATGTTGTCATTACTATTAGATTGGTGTGATGTGGTTTTTTGGTCTGAAGCAGGATTGCCCCTTAAAAGATGCAGGACTCCT
Organism: Theristicus caerulescens; assembly: GCA_020745775.1. Classification (NCBI taxonomy): domain Eukaryota; kingdom Metazoa; phylum Chordata; class Aves; order Pelecaniformes; family Threskiornithidae; genus Theristicus; species Theristicus caerulescens. Next base: position 1,264,625 of record CM036559.1, on the reverse strand, counting down.
TTGCATAGCTTCCACCTGATCACCTCTTTAACTGCCTGTGTGCTCTTGTTTTGCTTTTTTTGTGTTGAGAGATGAGCAGAAAGGAAACGAGGTGTCTTTGCGAATGTGCTGCGTGGGGGATTTGGGAGCTTTGGGCAGGAGGGGTGCTAGGTGTAAACGGGATGAGGGAGCAGAGCGAGCCTCATCAGGCTTTAAAGTTCCTGCGGGTTTTGGCTTGATGCGGCTGATACATCAGTATTACGTCACTCTTTTGGTTGCTGATGTCCAAAGCTAGTATGAAATCAGTAGAATTTTGACTTATTTTGTGCTTTCGCACACATACCTTCTATAATGCTGAGTCACAGCAACCAATACATTTGTTGAAGGCAAATTTGTCATCGGGGAAGCAGGAGGTAGGTTTGGTTTCAGTGCCTTCTGATACTCACAACACCAAACAAAAGTTGCTTGAAACTACAAAGTCAACTTAATTAATAATTTAGTTTATTTTTAACCTAATTTGTTTTATGGTGTCTGGGATTTCTTATTTGCATGATATGAAATGCTGAAAGGTGCACTCTTGTTCTCTTGTAAAGAATGTGTAGGGCATGTTAGGATGTTAGAAATATTAAGGTGATTTTTTTTTTCTGACAGATGATGACTGTCAAATAATAGAGATGACTGTTGCTCTTCAGAATGTCTGGTTTTTAGATATGACCTTACAGAAAATACATTGTGGGTCAGCTCGTTCTGTAGGTGCAGGGAGGACGTGCTGTAATCTTAATCAAAATACAAATGAATCTCTGCTGTAAAAGAAAAACAGATTACATTTTAGTTTGGCACACAGGAATAATCACTTCTCTTATGTTGTGTAGATGGGCACATTAACATGAGGTTGTTTTTTTTTTTTTAATGTTTATGTAATCCTGTGCAGCTGAAAAGTTTAATTCCCCATCACTAGCTGCTTTGTTTTATGACTTGTGGGAACTTTTTGGTTTCGGGTTGATTGTGGACGGTGGGGTTCTAGAAATCAGGGTGAGGTTTTTGTCATTTAAACAGATTTATTGCGCCGCAATGACTTTGAGTGCAGTAAAGGAATTTTGTGTTTTCAACTCAAATCAGAAAGGCTCAGCTGACAAATTTGAAGATGTTTTCCTTTTAAGTTGACCTGCCTTTGAGCGTCAGGGTTTTTTTGCCCTCTTGCTCAAGTTAAAGGCTTTCTGGAACTTTGAAAGCTGTATCTGCTGCCTCCTTAAGTCAAAATGGACTTTTAAAAAAATGGAACTCAAAACATCGTGGAAATATCTTTGTGATAGTAAGTGTATAGTGAAGTGCTAGATATCAATAAGAGATTATACACAGTATTTTTTTTCTTAATTTTTTTGTTTTGTTTCTGTGTGTTTTTAGTGTAAAAAGGGACGATCAGGGGCCTGGCAAGCTGGTGTTGGCCTGATTTTAGGCATGTCTCTTAAAAAAACCCCTATTTTTTGTAAGCACAGAAGATCTTTCTGAATGTTACTGGGCATATACTCAAGTGACCCCTCAAGATAAGTCATTTTGCAGAAATACCTTTGATATGGTGGTTGTTTATTTTTATTTTAACCACCTTTTCAGCCATTTTTTCTTTTGTGGAAGATGAGGAGGTCATGTTGTTGAAATGTGACATCTTTACAAACTTGACATCAGGTGTCCTCAACATTGTTTAGCTAACGCAGTCTGTTTTCTTTTCTCTTTTTTTTTGTTTGCTTTTAAGCAGCAGTCAATATTGAGGCTTTTAATTTGCCTGTAATATCATGTTCCATATTGTACAAAATTGTATGTCTTTTCAGGCCTTGCATTAATTGTCGTAAGTTTTAAGATTATTCTCACTTTTAAGCAAGTACCAGTCCAACTTGCCAAGTGGCGTAGAACTAGAATACGCCAAACTTGCTGTAGATTAGGTGGATTAGTACTTGGTTTGCTATTTCATGGGTTTATAAAGGTGCTAGAACAGAAAGAATTGTGAATTAAGGCATACTACTGGGCATGGAAAAAACCTAATAGGACTAGGAAGCCTGCAAAATCAATCAGGTTTGAAAGATGGGGAGATGGGCAGCGATTCCATTAAGAAGTCCCCTTCTTACTTCCAGTTTGGGACAGAAAGTCCCTGAACGTCTGAACCCTGTTTGAAGGCTATATATCCTATCCACGTTTAGCTACGACTCTTACGTTACATTTGAAGCTCCTTTAATCTTCTGGCCATTTGGATAGCAGAAGGTGGTGGTTCTGTTTCTTCTCCATCGTTCTTGCGTGATGGTGAGTCCCTGCTATTCTGCATAAAGTGAAGTCACTCATTCCTGCTAGTGAATAGCACTTGTGCCTGCTGCTGCAGCTTTCCCGAGCCACAGAAAATGAAACTCACATGATTGTTTTGTGTCCTTGTTAGCGCTAGGTTTTGATACATCATCAGCAAAACTTACTTTGCAGGTCGTTACAAATACTGTCGCTGTTAATTTTATAGTGCCTGTGAGACATGTTTCCCAATCCCATTTTACAGCTAGAGAAAGTTAAGCACAGGTTTTAGAAATCGCCTGTGTTTGCTTGAACAATAGCTTTTTGTAGTTGAGACGGTTAAATGTCCCTTCCTCTAGATGCGCCGAGCTTTACAAGAGTCTGAAGACATTGGAAATTGGAAAGAAACGCCCTTGTGCCTCAGGTGATGTGGGTGTTTCTACTCGTGGGCGTTCCCATAGACCCCTACAATCCAGTATGCTTTCTCAAATCATTTTGCAAAAGAAGCAGATACAGCCTCACCAAAATATTTATCTGATCGAGCCAGTTTTTCAAACAACAGGAGGTGGCGGTGAAGAGAGAAGTCAGTCTGCTGATTTGCTGTATTTTCTTTTTTCCCCTCAGATAACACTGTCAACAGTGTAGAGACTTGGTGGATGTGTTTTCATCTCTCTAGGACGGTGGCAGATGTAGGATGTTGCTCTAGAAGTTTTTTCCAGGGAAATAGCATTAATCCCAGGTGATGTTTTTATCATTCTATGCCATATATTGTTCATGGTTTTATTATGAAGACCTTTCGTTGTCTGTCACCTCCGAGAAAGCTGACAGTTTGTTTCCACAAGATTGCAATACTTCTGTCAGCATCCTGAACCTATTCCCTTAGAATTGTCAAAAAGCAAATTAGAAGGACTTTCCAAAATCTGCACTTGATGGGGAAGAAAACCCAAACACCTCTGTGGCCAAAACCTTGGATTTGTAGGGAGTGTGTTGGTGAGAGTAATGAATGACCAAGTGCTGCTTTCGGGGTGGTATTTTAAATTGGGTGGTTTTTCTGGTCTCTCACTAAGAGCGTCAGAAGATGATGCATCCTGTAACCAGAGCTCAGTGAATTGCTCAAACATCTGTCCAGGCTCTGCTGTAGGTATTTGGCGTGATGTCAAGAAGCATGATTGTGAGGAAACTTTAATTCTCTAGGAGGTCTGGAGTCCTATGGCAGAGCCAACAAACAAACAAAAATCTCCTTGGAAGTGAAGGTTTTGTAGCATAGCTGAACCATTTTTTATCTTGAATAATTCCAGCTTCTCTCACTGCTTGGAGTTCCGTCTTGACAGTGCAGTTTCCAACACGGCTTGTCCTTTCAGGGCCAACAGTGCCTCGCGTATCTTTTCGCTGTCTCTCTGGCAGCAATCTAAAGGAGAGACAGCAGTTCATGGTGTAGTAGAGCTCACAAGTATGCCTCCAGTGAGTCCTTTCCTTCTGACAACTGCCTCTCCAAACGCGGACTGGTAGTATGTCGGATCATGGATCTTCAAGATAACTTTTTTTAATCACTTATACAGTTTCTCTTCAACCTCCTTGTCTGCCTTCATTTTCACGTCTTCCTCTTCTGATGTCTTTCCATTGGAAGGCAGGATTTCTTGTACAGGTCTACACTTCTGAAATACATTTCCCCCCGCCCCCTTATTCCCACCCCAGATTCCAAAGAAGGCAAGTTTGTCTCTAACAATCTTTAACATTAGCAGTGCATTTGGTAATCTTCACTTCAGTCATCTGGGTTATATATACCATTATGCAGCTCTTCATTTGCAAGGCCTTTATTTTTACATCTGGATACCTCTGACGTGTGGAATATCCCAGAGTATTAGTCACATGGCGGTCCTTCTGGCAAAGCCCTGAAGGCCAGTGACAGCGATATCTGATTTAAGAAGGCAGGGAGTTCGTTTTTGTTCCTATCTAGATGATTGCTTGGGACAAGGCAGGTCATCGCAGTAAGTGACTCTGTTTCCCAGTGCCTCTGAATTTCTTTGACTTGATAAGCAAGGAGAAATGCAGTACTGTTCCTTCCTCCTAGAAGCGTGTGCTTAGAACACATCCACATTTGGTCAGGTACTTGTCTTGATCAGCAAAAAATGTGGGGATCATAATTTCCTTAGGGAAATGCAGACCTTCAGGAATAGGCGGTGTTTTAAATTTTACTATAAATCGTTTTTTCATGGCAGCCAAACTGAGGAGGAGAAAGTGTCATATGGGGTTTGAGTGGTGCTGCACAAAACCCCCCAAAATACACCATGAAAACTCCTCACCAGGTTGCCAGAGGTTTTTATCTGTAGACAGGAGTATCCAAAAAATGTGGAAAATACTATGCTATCTTTAGGAAAGAAAAGCCGGGTAGAACATTTCCATGACAACCACCACAGATTTTCACCAGAAGTAGCATTAATTTTGATAGTGCAGAGAAGATCCAGGGTTTGCTATTTGCTGGGAAGAAATTACCATGGGTGAATTTAAAGTGACCATTGAAAGATTTTCGGTTAAGCCACAAGTGAGGCGATTTGAAGTTGTTTTGCCTCTGTGGTTTAGTCTGAGGGAGAGGCTACATCCTGAAAAATCCTGAAAAATGGAAGAGGAGATTTACAGCAAACAATCCTTGGATGACTGTAACAACTAACATAGGATTATTGTATTTTCAGTCTGAAAAAAATAATGTGTGTGCTCACACTGAATAGGTCTAAAGATGCTAGCAGCAGGTGCGGGCTAGATGAAATCCTGCAGGTGGTCATTGAATTTTTCACCAGTAGTCAGGGACCCAGTAAAAGAATGATGAAGAATTGATTTTAGGAGATACTGAGGATATTACAACAGCCGCTTTTAGAAAATAACTTTGGATTTAATAGTTATACAGGTTAGATAGGCAGGCATATAAAATGGATATGTGGCTATGTGTTGGGATTTTGTTTATTTACTACCAGTGAGGGACTACTATGAAATGAATTACTGAACTCATTACTAGTTGAATTGGTAACTTCCCAAAGGTGAAAGGAGCTTAATTTTTTTTAACCTTTAATAGAAGAAACTGTCTTCCCTGTCATTTGGTGGTAGGAATTTGTAGGAAGGCTTTATTCCCAGGTAAAACACAGTACGCTATTTTGAAAGGATTTTAAGCGTACAGATTACTCAGAAAACAGAGGAAGGGGTTAGTCAGCAAAGTGAGCTGTCTTGAAAGTCAGAAATGAGCGTAGCCAAAAGTTGCAGCTAAAGCTTGTAAAGGATGTAATAAATAGAAGATAATTCTTGTAAAGCCGTTAGGTAGAGGGGTTGAGGTAAAGTCAGAGAATTCAAGTAAATCCTGTACCTGTGTTGTCAATAAATGAAATGATGATGTGAAGTACAATGGGAGAGGGCGAACAGAGCTCTGAGAGGAAAATGAAAATTACCACCTTAAAGTGAGAAGCAAAATTCATTGGAAGAAATTAATACACAAGTTGGGAGATGAGGGGAAACTGGGTAAGTAAGTACGATAAGGAAGAATACGCTAAGGCAACTTGCTGATGATGAAGCTGGATGGTGTCATCGATGTTTAGAAACACCGGAACATCATACAGAGGGCCTATATAATAGAAATTAGGTGAAATTCAGTATTAAGAAATGAAGATGTTCCCTGTCAAGGATTTTTCTAAATTAAGAACTTTTAGGGATTGAAAGTGAAGGTGTGAAATGACCACAGGAGCTATCAAAGCCCTGAAATCCCCAATACAGGCAAATATAGTCTTGTGAGTTTGAGAGGATGTGTTTCAGCCAAAAATGGAGAATTATTAATAATGTCACAGAAGGCCTGAGATCTTCTTTGGGCTGTTGTGTTTGCCCGGGGTTGCTCATGTTGAAGGGCCGATCGACTGGAGTGGCTGCAAAGCCCTTTTCCTGCTAGGCATGTCCTTTTAGCTCAGGGCTGCCCATCTGGTGTTTGAGTTCATTTTGCTAATTCTGAAATATATCAAATATTTCTTTTGAAATGTTGTATAAACAGAAGAAATTTTGTACTCTGAGCATTTGTTAGCCTGAACTTCTTTTTACAGTTAAAATCCAGGGCTTCCCCAAATAGTTTGTATGTTTAATATACAGGTAGTAGTCACTTAAACTAAAACCAGGAAGAAAACATTGCCAAGCGTATTGCAAGAAACATGAACACTTCAAGCTCAGACACCTCAACACAAAGAAAGGGGTCTCTAAGCTGTTAAGAGTGATGCAGGGAACTTCTGGCGTTCTGAGATTTATCTTTTTGTAGGACCTTTATTTAAAAAAAAGCCATTTCGGGAAGAGCCTTTTCAGCAGAATTAGGCTGCTGGGTTACTTGCCTATATGCCAGGTTTTTATGTTGCATTCAGTGCAGTCTGCGACTGACTAATCTTGAATACAGTAGTTTTATGTCCCTTAACAGTTTTTTTCAATCCCAATTGGCAGGACACAGTAATGCTTGAAGTGATGCCTGAAATGTCTTCTGTGAAAGTCAGTTCTGATCGTCGGAATTCTTATAAACGGTCGTCAGGTAGCAGCAACTTAAAAAGAGGCTCTAATAAGAAGCACATTTGGGCATCCTCTTTTTTCCAGTCTCTTAAAACTCTTTGTGCTAACTGAAAGAAGAGGAGGTTAGAGTAGACTCGGTTATGCGTTTGATGTATTTTAAATAGGAAACCTAAGCTGTTTAAAGTCTGCATAGACTCATGTTGCTCCATTTTAAAGTAAAAAGTGCACAGGAGATCATTTATCACCTGGTGATTCTGTGCTTATGGAATTGGAGGTAGGTAGCATATTTAATACAACACTTTACAGCATTTCAAAGAGACCTTTAAAAGCCCTGTAGAGTAACTTTTTATATAGCGTAGTTTCCTAAAGTTTGTATTACGGATTTGCAGGTATTTACAATGTATTGGAGATTCTGTGTCTGTATGAAGATGCATGGAAATACCGAGATGCTCAGAATTTGGTTCCCGACCTTTTTTGGATTTAAAGGGGGGATGTAAGGAGAGAAGCAGCAGCAGAATGGAGCACTAAGGGTAGAGACCTGATCCACAGCCCATTGATTTAAGGGCAGCGTGGTCTTTCCACGCAGTTCTACAGCTGTTGTTTTATGCGAAGTAGCTCCAAAGTGCAGCACTATCCATGTGAAAATCATCACGGGTAGCTATAAATGCCGACGCACTGAGTTGCATAAGAGAGTGCTTCGAAATCATAGGCTGAACAAAGGCCCTTCTGCATAAGCAGTGGCAGGATTAGAGGCTGGTGGTGGGGAGGAGGGGAGGAATAGCACTGCTTTCTTGGCAGGAGTGAGCATTTTCAGTGGTTAAACCATCCTCACCTGCAAGTTCTCTCTCCATTTCATTTTTCTCGTAGGTCTTGTCTGGATAGAAGGAACTCAGAATTGTGTTGAATTAACTTAAAATGTGGGTTCGGAGTGCAAAATAGCACCTGTACTGACTTGCAAAGTGAATTAAGCTAAAAAGCAGCTAAGACCCTTCCACTTTTGAGGGAAGACAGGAGAATATAACTAGTTTGGCTAATTCCCTGCATGGAGAAATGTTAAGATTCATTAGCGCAGCTTTCTTTTCAGCCCAGGCTGTGTCCTCTGCCTTATAGATCTCAGTTCTTTCTTAATAAAATATTTAACTTATTCATGCCTTGCAGCCTCCCTGAGTAAAATAAAAGTTTGTTGGTCTGATGTGGAAAAACTAGCACACCGAAGTGACAATTCTGTGAAATTTTGCTTTACACATTCTAGGTTATTGGAAGTTAGGTGACGGGAGATAGGGGGGCAGTGGCTGGAAGTGCATGGCTACAGAGATTAAGAGATGGAGACAGAATATAAAATGATGTGTTGTTGAAGAGTAATTGTTTTCTGACTTCTCTTTTTAATTGCCTTGTAAAGGAATCATGACGACCTCAGGAAAAGAGAATTTCCGACTGAAGAGCTACAAGAACAAATCTCTCAACCCTGATGAGATGCGTCGCAGGCGGGAGGAAGAGGGTCTTCAACTACGGAAGCAAAAGAGAGAAGAACAGGTACTGTACTACAGTTGTGATAACTGTAACTGCTCCTGAAACAGTCTTGTCTTGCACTGACTCCAGCTCTTTGCTTCTCCCAAGCCCTTCTTAGTTGTTCCTGCCCTGACAGAGTCATATGTGGTCAGTCTGAAATCAGAGTCACTTCCAGACTTTATTGCCTCTTCTGCAAGCTCCACAAAACGTAGAGTGAGTGCTCCTCATTCGCTCAAGTGTAAGATTGGCCAGAGCAGCCTGGCAGTAAAGGTGTTTTGAACAAAGCTGTCTCACCTTGCACTGAAGGTGATTGAGGAATTCCTGGGTTGTTATTTGTTTATGGTCTATGGTTTTTGTTTTGTTTTTTTGCTACCCGAGTTGTGGTGGCTCTAATCTCCATTCAAAAAGTGGCAAGCTGGGCTGAAATGGAAGGAAACATTGCAGCTAGAATAGGAGGAGGAGAAGGTCTGACCAAGTCCTTATAAGTTGCAGTAATGATTTTCTTGAGGGAAGAAATAATTTATTGACCTGATTCTTCTCAATTTTCTGTCTTTAAGTTTCAGTTAATTTATGAATTGACAAAAGTTCATGCTATGTTTGTGCCCATAAGACTGGTGCCTTGAGTAGTGGATTTAGTATGTGTTGTAAGCAAAATGATGGAGAAAAATTCTTGGAAAGGAAGCTTCTCTCCCTGCTCACGTCTTGCTGCTTCTTACTGCTTCAGTCACGTTGCAAAGTGCTCTGCAGGTCTAATCAGGAAACAGCAGCGGTGACAAGACATGATGCAAACCATCTTCTCATAAAGAGGGGTAGCACTGAACAGTTCTTCCTCTTGTTCTTAGTTGTGTTCATTGGAAGCTTTAAGGGATTGGTTCAATTTCAAACAGAGTTATAATGAAGCTTTCCTCATCAGTGTGGAGGTTTCTGGAGTTGGAATGAAGAGAGTAATATGCTTGTGGGTAGGTCAGGTGGGTAATCTGTTCTGTTTCATGTCGCTTTCACAGTGTCAATACCAGATGCTTTCAAGGAAATAGAAAGGAGATGGAATTGCAATACTTCTTCATTTTGCTCAGTAACTGCAGGTAGCATTTGCAGACTACCGGTAGCGTAGAACATCGTCGGTGTTAGTTGTAAAGCCGTTACTAAATCAGGAAAATGATGAGTCATTTTCTGTCCTATCTGTGCTTCTGACCTCCGTTGGACCTGATTACCACAGGTTGGCTAAATAAAGCGTATGGCAGTATTTCCTTCTGTGAAGGAAAATTGTTAGTCCTAACTGCACTGACAGTGGAACAGAAGTGGAGCTGCAAGCAGAATCTGCAACTCTGTAATTTCAGACATTGTGCAGGTTCTTCTCTTTTATGTATTTGGCACATAGGTCATTGAAGTTTGTTTAAATTCCCTGGGTTTTTTTGTGGTGTGGGTTTTTTTTTTTTTTAGCTGAACAACCCCACAAAACCAACCTCGGGCCTCTGAATTTTCACATAACTTGCCAACGCATGAATTTTTGTTTAAGATTGTATTTGAGCACGTTTGAGCTTGACTCGGCACACATACATACATCATACACTTGGAAGGAACAGCGTTCCCCAAGGATGCCTGTCACTGACCTAGGGTTGCTTTAGACTCGGCAGTTTTGCATATTGTTTCCTCCCCATCTTCTCTGGAGAGAGGAGTAACAGCGGGTCTGCGTCAGGGCTCCGTCTCGCCTGTCTGCGGTGGTGCAGATCTGACATGGCTTGGTGCTGGAGTCTTCTTTCCTGAACTCAACAGGCCAAGCAGCACCCCCAAACCCAGCTCGTCATTGCTAATGCTTCTTCCAATGAGACAGCTGGATTAAGGGGAGAAGCTGTAGCCTCTCTAGCTCTCCTCAGCTCAAACTGGGTACCTTCTCTAAGTGGTAGCAATCAAATTCTGTTCATCCCAGTGCCGTTTCTTTAGACCAATCCGATGTGATCGTCCTCCAAAGCCCTCTCTGCCACAGTAACTCAATTACCCCAGCCTCTGCAGGTGTTCTACAGAGATCTGTTACACACAGCAATTTTTCAGGTCTTTGAGCCCCAGCATCCTCTGCCCCTCATTTGCAAGAAAGCAGTTGTCTGGAAGCTAGTGCTAGCTCGTAGATGGAGGGGGACGATGAAGAAGAGAAGGGAATATCAGTGGGGATTTTCCAGAAATGTTGGGAGCCAGTATTCTAGCACATTGCTGTTTTCATGCACTCCATGACTAAACTTTCTCCATTTACTGTCTGGAGGAGGCCTGTAGCCAGTACACTAGCTGTTGTGGTTTAACCCCAGCTGGCAACTAAGCCCCGCGCAGCCCCTCACTCGCTCCCCCCTGGTGGGATGGGAGAGAGAATCGGAAGAGTAAAGTGAGAAAACTCGTGGGTTGAGATACAGACAGTTAAATAGGTAAAGCAAAAGCTGTGTGCGCAAGCAAAGCACAGCAAGGAATTTGGTCACTGTTTCCCATGGGCAGGCAGGTGCTCAGCCATCCCCAGGAAAGCAGGGCTCCATCACGCGTCTCACTGACTTGGGAAGACAAACGCCGTCACTCCGAACGTCCCCCCCCTTCCTCCTTCTTCCCCCAGTTTCTATACTGGGCATGACGTCATACGGTATGGCATAGCCCTGTGGCCAGTCTGGGTCAGCTGTGCTGGCTGTGCCCCCTCCCAGCTCCTTGTGCCCCTGGCAGAGCACGGGAAGCTGGAAAGTCCTTGCCTAGTGTAAGCACCACTTAGCAACAACTAAACCATCAGGGTGTTATCAACATTATTCTCATCCTAAATCCACGCCACAGCACTATGCCAGCTACTAAGAAGAAAATGAACTTTATCCCAGCTGAAACCAGGACACTAGCTTCTTTCAGGTGATAGCGTATGTCATTTTTATTGCAGCCTAACATGACATGCTGTGTATATATTGGCTATATAATATCTATCAAATACTTTCTCTCTTTAGTTGTTTAAACGCCGAAATGTTGCAACAGCTGAGGAAGAAGCGGAGGAGGAAGTAATGTCAGATGGTGGCTTCCATGAGGCTCAGATGAACAACATGGAGATGACTTCTGTAAGTGATGAGAAAGGAATACAGTGCTTGTTGAAACTGAGCAAGCCTGTCATGCAGTGACTTGAGGGGAATGGCATTCCAGAAAAATGTGGAAAACAGCATTCAAAGAGCTTATGGACAGCTCTTAAACACCTCTCAGTGAACTGCCCTGAAACAGATGACACGAGAGAAGAAAGTTGTGGATAGAGTGAGTGGTTGCTCAGTGGATATGCTTTCAGGAAAATGAAATAAAATGTCATTGTTCCAGGCAGGCTGATTACTTCCTGGTTTTGATGTTCACCACTATGGGTGATTTTATCAACTGTTGCACAGAGCTGTTGGGTTTTTTTTAATCTGAAATTCATAATGCTTGAAACATGAAAATACAAACCCGGCAATGTGTTATTGGAGTTCACAGAGTAAAAAGGAGCTCAGTGGAAGTCTTTGTTAGCAGACTTTCAGGTGGCACTGCTTTTAGGCAGAGTGTTGGAAACACGGCTAGACCTAGCTTATCTATCTGCACGTGTCCTTAAACGCCTTTCCAAGCTGGAATTTCATCTGACAGAAAAAACGTTTAGTGGAAATGAGACTTTTCTGCTTTCTCCCTGTTTCTTTACCACAATCTTTTCCCTGGAAAGAAAAATGGTAAGGGATTCGGGCTGTAACAGGGAGGTTTAAGGAAAGTGCAGCCCTTAAAAGTCTGACCACTGATCTTCACGCTTGTGTCTGTATCCAGAGTATGCAAACGATGTTTGCATAGAAATCAGGCTGGCTTGGTTTCTGTTGGATGTTATACCAGCCTTGACAATTACTGAGAAACAGAGAATTGCCTGTAAACAATGTGGCAGATCACTAACAGAATGTATTGTTTTACTCTTCAAGATAGTCTTTAAATGTCGGACAAGTCGTAAATACCACTTAATCATTTGTGTGAAAGCTTATATGAAATGAATAGATGGTAAAAAGTAAGGAAAGGAGCCTATCTAATTGAGATAGATACTACCATTATACAGTTTACTGTTTTAAATATCATTAATTTCAGGGTCTTAACAGTTGGAGCTGCTAGCTGTTACAGACAAAGCTTAAGTATTTTCAGCACTGTCATCTGTCTCCCTATCTGTCTAAGGGTTTGGATCAGATCTATCTAAGGATTTAGATCAGAAGAAGTGGAAGAAAAAAAATCTGACTTTCCTTATGCTTCTTTACATGGGTTTACATGTGTGATGAACAGAATGTCAGATTTTGCCTGGCATAAGAAAGGTTGCTGATTTAATTTAGCTGTATTAGTGGAAACTGTTGGTATTCTGGAAAATTTAATACTCTATTTGACTATAATGACAAGCATTAGGTTTGTCAACTCTTCTGAAAATGACAGGTCCTGTACATTTTGGTGTAAGAGAATGACTCAAAATGTACATATTGCAGAAATCTAAACAATAGCATAATCTGTTCTTGCATAACAGTAATTGCTATTCCAATTTAAACTACCTTTTGTTGAAGCTGACAATTATACATTTATTTTAGAGGAGGGGAGATAGGAAAAAAAGAGGAGAGAATACCAGTGTGAGGTTCTGAAGAGTAATTTTTGTTCCATGGCTTAAGTAAAATTTGAATTTTGGCTTCCAGAGAAGAAAGACTACACTTCCGAATGATGCTGCTTATGTAGACGTACATGTATGATGACTCCTTTGTTGTCCATACTGGTCTTATTTGGGTTTTACTCAATAAAAGATAAAATTGATACCAGTTTAGCAACTGTTGTATCCTTTTTACCTACCACTAATCCCGGATCTTCTTCTCCCTCCTGCTCTCTGTCGCTCTCATTCTGTCTCCCCCACCTGGATCCTAGAGTGCAGTCATCACCTCTGATATGATTGAGATGATTTTCTCCAACAGTCCAGAACAGCAGCTTTCAGCCACCCAGAAATTCCGAAAGCTTCTTTCTAAAGGTAAGGGCTGAAGTTACTTGGAGAAAAATGTAGAAGCGTCCCTGGCATATGGTTTTACTTCGACAGCAATAAAGATTGAGTTTCATGCAGAAATTTCTGGGTGAAGCTCTGTTTTGGAAAAAGTCAGCTAGGTGTACGTAATAGTCACTTCGTTTCTTGACTTCTGTATAACTACTAAGTGATGCAGATGTGATGTCTACTCTTGAATGCAAGTTCAGATATTCTAGGCAGTGTCTCTGTGGCTCAAATATGCTGATATACCAAAGTTTCTCTGCCTGTGTGCGTGCCAGAGTGACTTCACAGAACTGCTGCTGTGAAGTTGGTCTGCCCAAATTACTGAGTTCGTTAGCATTTTGAATCATGTTACCTCACTACCTCAGAATTCAAGCTGGAGTCTTCTTATGGTGACAGATAGGAATCCATTGCCTTTTAGTAAAGGTAAAGCAGTATTGTAGAAAAAGAACACGCTCTCAGAAAAGAGGAGTCAGTATGTCATTGGATATTATTTTGGTGCAGTAATTTGAGAATTTCTTTACAAAGAAATGAATGTGTCTACTTTTTATTTTAAACAGAACCAAATCCCCCAATAGATGAAGTCATAAGCACACCAGGAGTGGTGGCCAGGTTTGTGGAGTTCCTCAAACGAAAAGAAAACTGTACATTACAGGTATGCAAATATAAATATATCTATCTTCCTATATTACGAAGGCATTTGGTGACGCAAATTAGGTAGAAAAAAAAAATCAGTGATTTGTTTAATTGGGTGTACTTCCTCACTTTCTCTTCTCTAGGTTAAAAAAGCTGTTTTATCTTCAGGGTTTCTAGCAAGACCTCTGGGGACAGGAGGGAGAGAGAGACGTCTGAGTTGCATTGTGTGATTGCTACGATGGGGTCTTTACACTTTGTCATGTAACAAAAACAGAGCTTGCAATTTGGACCTCAACAGATGAAAAGCTATTAAACTGAACTTTAGTGTTTTTCTTTTTTGTACTAATTGAAGACAGTCGTAAATCTTTAGAACTATGAGTGAAATTTTTGATTAAATTAAAACAAGTTTAGAATTAGAATTACAATCCATAATAATAAACAGAGAAACCTTGAAACTTACTTGCTTTGGTTTGAAGAACTAATTTGTGTCTGCTACAATGGTGGTCAATTTGTCTTGGACTTGCTTCTTGGAGCTTTGTCTCATTTCCAGCTGTCCTTTTTTCTGGTCAGAGTTCTTTCTTCTGGGCTAGTAGAAAATGAAAGAAAATGAATCATCTAGTAAAAGAAAAAAAAAAGTTAACAGGTAACCATTAAATACAATATATAGGTTAGAATCAATGTTCTTTCATAAGGCAGCGAGTTTGTTAATGCCATGTGAAATCCAAATTTTGGTGAGTGGACATGTGCAAAAAATTGATACTTTTTTCTTACACATTAGAGATAAAGGTATCATTTATAGGAATGACTTTTCAAATTGATACCCACAGAATTCCAAAGGTCTGTTAGCTGCCTTTGAGGAGTCTGTGGACAGTAACTAGGAGTATGTATCAGATTTAAGCCAGTTTATTGGTTTACAACTCCAGTGGAAAGTTTGTAAGCGATCTGATATTAAAAAAAATGGCATGCTTTTATTACTTATAGGGCTCTAGCATGGAAGCCTAAGACAGGCAGATGAAGGGAAACAAGTTCCTAGTATTTGAAGGACATATTTGAATAGGAAGGGAAAATAAGGGTAGAAGATATTTTGTCAAATGCAGATGCATCTCTAGTTTAAAAAACTTCAAAAGCAATCGTAGACTGAGTCAAATTCTCATGGGCTTACTGATGTAACATGTATTGATTTTTACACGGAAAGAGCGAAAATCAGTCACAGTTGAAACTTCCGAGCTTGTCCGAAGAAGTTTGTAGCAAAGCTTTGACAATACAAACCCAAGTACATTGCTCTTGATATTCCATTCTAACTGGCTAGTTTTCCTTCCTCTTGCCCAACCTGGCTGCCTGCTTGGCAGCTCGGGGTCTGCAGGCAGAGCTTTTTGCTGGGATCAGTTAGGAAGTTCCTCTGGACATCACTTCTTAATATTGGTTTTTACTCTGTCGGTGTTTCCAAAAGCGTTCCTTGGCACAGGCGTAGATTTTGGGCTTCCCATTCTAGGCATTCCTGACTCTAGCCTGGCTGTCGAAGGAAAGGATTTTCAACTCATTCTGGAAACGCTGCAGCATTTTTTTGCTCAGATACTGTAGGTATTTGTATGGGGGATTGAATATGGAAGCTCTTCCATGTTGATGAACTTGGAACTTTATGTGACTTTATGCTCCGTTTTTCTTCTGTGTTGTCAATAGAATATTAAGTAAAAACTGGGTTTCTGGTATCAGTGGTAAGAAGGCCTAATTGGTTTGGAGTTCCTCTGTCCAGGTTTTACTTGGGCGATTTCAAGACTTAAAAAAGCTCCCCTCTTCTCCATGGTCACTTAAACCATACGCGAACAAGTAAATTTGTCTTGTGCAAAATCTTTTTGTGGTGGAGAGGGAAATCTTAAAAAAAGAACAATACCACACAGATACCAAGATCATCCCTTGGATGAGGCTTTCTTCCTCTTCCTTCTTAATTAACTTTAATTAGCTTTAATTATCATAAAGTATTTTGTTTTTAATTATCATAAAGTATTTTTTTTTCTGTCCTTTGCTGTTTGCATGTGGCTGTTCCTTAGTTTCTACATCCTGGAGCATCAGGTGTCCGCAGTGGAGAGGGAGGAGAGAAACTGTCCCTCAGCTAACCTTTCTGTAACTTAGGCCGTCTGAAATGTTAAGCGGTGCTCACACAAGGGCATCATCTAATTTGCCCTTGATTCTAGTTAGATGCTGGGAAGAGCTCAGCTTAACAGAACTTCATTCCACAAAAGATGGGGAGATCTTATCAAAGCTTATTTTATAAATATTTGAAGTAAAGTACAGATTGGAGCAAGAAGTACCTGCTATTTGGTCTTAAATTTCATTAAGCTGTTTATGCGTCGTGTTTCTTCTCCGTTACGGGTATTTGACGGGAGAGAGTGTGAGTCTGGGTTGTGAATACTTTGACCTGGTGGCATCCATTAGGAAGCTAAAGGGCAAGTTCTAAAATATGAGTAAGAAACCTCTGTGGTGGAAAGATGACTAATAATCCTGTTATACTGTATCACGAAACACTGGATACTCGCTTCAGAGAAAGTGAAGTTACAGGAAAGCAAGTGCATTTTATGTTGGCCTTAGGCTCTGACCTGAACGTTTTGCTTCTAGCTCATTAATGATGAGTCTTACAGTTTTGACATTGTGTGCTTCTGCTTTATTGCAGCCCACGCTCTTTGGGTATTACAACAATGTATTTTGGAATCGTTTCTTCTGATCACATCTTACCAGAAGATGATTTCTCCTTTGGTTGGTCAGGAGGGCAGAATTAACTGTATTTTTAAAACTGAAGTCTTTAATAATTAATAACACTTAAAAATTAAAAGCCTTATAAGCCTAGGCTTAATTGTTGAGTTCTTATTGCAGGCCCATTTCAGGATGCTCTGTGCCTCCTTAGAAGGATTTACTTTTATGATTAAATCCTACATATAAGTCCTTGCTGCTCTTCCGAGATAGCTAGTCTTGGAAAGTATGTCAGGATTTTCACTGGAATACTTCCGCATCAACATCAGTTTAATAAAATTCATTAATAATGTCAAAATTGGTCATTTATAGTATACAATTTCCATTTTTATTGTTTGTTCATTTTTGCCTTTTCAACTTTTAGCAGTCTTTTCGTTCTCTAGATTCTGAATGTATCTGATAGGATTTAAATTTGCTAATGCAGTGTAATAATTTTTGGACTGAAAAGTGTGCAGAAATCTACCAAAATCTAGATTTCTAGAATCTATATTTTCTGAGGTCTGTATCAGGTAGTGTCAAAATTTGCATTTCAGCTTAAAAAGTTAATGCTTTCGCAAGTTGAGATTAAAATAAAAATACATTACAAAAACACTTAAAAGATGCAAAGCGTTAATTCAGGATCTCAGTTTTGCTTCAAGTCTTGAATAAAAACATTTACACTAGTAATGCTTGGCAGCAATACTGATCCCCAGAGTTGGAGAGGAGGAGTTTGCTGTAGTTGCAGAGTGCTACCAGATTGTTATCGCAAAGGGGTTTTTTATGGAATCTCCTTTCCTGTTTGTTTTTTTTTTTTCCATGGCTTTTATTTGCTTTATATCCATCAAGTTTTGTGAAACGATGTTGATAGTGTCTCTCTTCGTGCATCTTCAGGAATGTAACTGCTGATTCCGTGAATGCAGGTATCCCATGTCTTGTGGGAAGACTCCTTTTTCGTGTATTGGTTCTTAGCCAGTAAGGAAAGGCAGTAGAGCAGTCCAAAGGTAATATAATTGCATAGCAAAGAATAATATTTGAAAAGCCACAGCAAACCTGATCTTGTTCTCACAAGGAACTTTGCAAATTTTGAGTTCAAGTGATATGGATAACTCTACGATTCTGATTGTTTGCAAATTGTCTGTGTTAATAATACTGTCTCATGCTTTCCCTACGCCAAGTCTTTCTGTCTTTAAAAGACATTTAGTCTTCATTTTTGGTGTGGCACAGAAGGCTCCTGCTAAGTTTTCTTTTGTATTTTGTTTTCCAGTTTGAAGCTGCATGGGTGCTGACAAATATTGCCTCGGGAAATTCCCTTCAGACTCGAATAGTGATCCAAGCAGGCGCCGTCCCCATCTTCATAGAGCTGCTTAGTTCAGAGTTTGAAGACGTACAGGAACAGGTAAAGATTAAGAACGGCGTTGGATTTTTTGTGTGTCCGTGTGGTGGTTTGTGGGGTTGGTGGGTTTTTTTTGTTTGGTTGGTTTTGGTTTTTTGTTTGTATTGTTTGTTGTAGTTTGCTTTTTTCCCCCCTTCCCCAGGAAGGAACAAGGCTATCCCATAAGAAAGCAAGCCTTTAGAGGAAATGTAGCGTTTGGCAGTGTTGCACAACAGTTCCTTTCTACCTAGTATGTGTTAAAATATCTAAGAGAGTATTTTAATTTTCTTTTTCTGGAAATGATATATTTAACCACAGCCAATGGGGTAATGCACTTTGATCTCTAATGGGTTAATACTTTTCTGTGTATCGAGGCATTCAAGAAGCCTTGTTTAAAGAATTGCTTTAGAGATGTAAAGTTCATGCTTGTTTCTCCTGAAGATAAAGCATGAGTGGAAATTACAGTTTGTTCTCGATGTTCCTTACAGAGTAGATGAATATTCTTTAAGGCCCGAAGGGATCAGTGTAAAGCGCAGACCAAACATTTGACTCAGTAATTTCTGCATGAGGTCCATAACTTGTGTTTGAACAAGGATGTATTTCAGACATATAATCTTGCTTCGAAGACTTAGGCTGCTGAAATATTAATCATGTTAACAAAGAGAGTTTCAGTTAATCTTAATCCTGACTCGTAAGTATGTACCTTTACTGTACAAATTTGACTAGCTTTGGGTCCAGGTATTTGCTTTTGTTTCATTGTCTACTCAATTAGTAAGCTCTCTGTTTTTTCCTGTAGCTACTTAGACCGTAGCTTAAGCTTCTCTTGAGCAAATGAAATTCAGCTCTGAATACTCATTATGAGGGTATTTCGGTGGTGTTTGGTTTGTTTTTTGGTGACCCTTTTCTGAACATTTCTTTCAATAACTTCTTGTGGTGGTGAAATTACAAGCGCTGGATATTCCCGTAGCACTCTTCCAGCAATGCTGTTTGCAGAGATAGTACCTCATTTTAATTTCTACTCGATACGTCGGTGTGTAAATATCCAAGATGTCTTTGCGGACTCTTTGCCACAGAAGCCGGCCGTGAGCTCAGGTTAAGCTGATTATCCAATATGATCCATTGTTCTTTGCAGAATCACTGACTCCCAGGGTTCAGTTCTCCATCCTGTAAGTGTGACCTCTATTCTCTGTTCCTAGATGTCTGGCTGTACCGAGATGCATGATTGGAGGAGTCCCGACTCCTAAGCATTGATCGCCTTGTGTAACTTGCCATTCTCTCAGAATGTGCCACCTGTACTTCGAGGTGCCTAACATTTTCCACAGACAGACAGATTTTTATTTTTCCACAGTTGCTTATAGCTTTCCAGTTCTTCCACTACGCAACTTTCCATTTTCAGTGGTCTGTCCCAGGCTGAATTATTTTGGGAAAGGCTTTTTTTTAAGAGAAATTGAATTGGGGTGCTTGAGAAAATTATATTAAAGGAAATAAGTATTTTTCTGTCCATTTTTTAGCTTTCTTTGAGGAAATGAGTGTTGTTGTAGGAACTAGAAATGTGATAGGGAGCTTGCCACAATGGCAGATAAATGCTGTATTCTGCCCCTGTGAAAATCCATCCAGACTTAGCTATACGATGCTTTTTAGGGTTTGGTTTTTTGGGGGGTTGAAATTGGTGGCACTACTTTCCAAATTCACCCCTCACTTACAGAGTGCTGTTCCTGCAGTATGATTGGTGCTTTGGGTGGGGTAAGGACTGCTCCATTTTTTTTTTGCTCCTAATGATCTTCTGTGCAAGAGCTAACTTGTTTTTTTTTATTAGGTGGTTGTTATCATCCGTGCTGATGTTCAGAGAGCGGGTGGGAAGAGCGAACCTGTTTAGAATGAGTTGTGCAGCCTTCAGCCTTAAGATGTGTGAATTAACAGAAGAGCTTAGGGGCCACAGTTAAGTAGTTTATCTGTCTCCTTCCCCCTCTGCCTCCTAATAAACTGCTGACACGTTGAAGTTCAGATTGCAGGCAGGCAGAGTGGGTTATAATTACCAGAAAATATTTTTCTATGTAATTCAGGTGCTGAATCCATGATCTCTCTGTTACCGGTAAAGCTTTAAATGCCAGTTACAAATTGCTCTGCAGTAAGCTGTGCTAAAGAAGGAAAATGTACCACTGCAAAGCGTTACCTGCACCTTTTCACGGTGGGTTTCTGTGCTGCAGCTCTAAAGCTTGCAGCCCTGCTCGCAGCTGACTTGGGGTTTAAGGCAGGCCAACGTGAAAGAAATTGTTTTTTCCGGCTGCTTTTAAATAACCCAAACACTTCACCATAATATCTACTAAAACAAGAAGCATTAAGCACTTAAATGTTAGCTAGCGAACTGCTGCGTTACAGGGTAGCATTAGTACGCAATTGCATAGTATTTTTCCAGATGACTCTCGTCTTGATTAGTATATGTAGGTTGTTGCCCTGGTAACAAATCAGTGGGTAGTAAAGGAGGCTTTTATTTGTCACACTGTGGCCCTGTTAAAGTTGGAACACGTGGTAGTGAATGAAGGAGAGAAAAGGGAAGAGATTCTTACGATTAAGGCAATTGCAGCTTCCCGAGATAAATGTATCTACCGCTTGGTGTCTGATGCCGGACAGTTTGCTTATATCAGTTTTCAGTAAGTAGATACTGGTTCTGTGGTTTTGTGAATGCTCAATGTGAAATATTTGCATTTTGTTTTGGAGCTGAGGACAACTCGGCACTTTCGCAAGTGACTTTTGTAGTTAGCTCTGTGTTTTGAGTAGATCTGGGCTTCTCAGGCTGGATTTCTGAAGCTGGAAGATATTTGGCCGTAATTTTCTCCCCTGTAAAATGATGATTCTTATCTTCTCTCACAGTAGTACTGCGAAGATTATTATTTGCAAGCAACTCTTTGCAACAAATTACGAAAATACAGGAAAATACAGAAAATATAACTACGTGTTGGGGGCAGATAGGCCAAAAGCTAGCCCTACAACGATACAGTAAAGGATGAAGAGAAAAAGAAATAGTGAAGGCTGTGTTTAGTAAGCCATTCATTGTGCTAAGTGGGATGGTAATTCTGTAGAAGGAAATGTAAGTGGTAATATAATTTTGAATATGTATCATAGCATAAATGAAAAAACAATTCATATTTAATATTATTTTAATTCGGCTTACTGGCTAATCATTATCCACTGTTTTTGTCTTACAGTGAGTCTTACAGACTTACACCATTGAATTTATCTTTTATTTCAAACTTCCCTTAGCAGTGGCTCGGGAACAGATACCAGTTTACCTTATCTGATCATCATTTTCCCAGCAGTTATTTTCATATTTATCAGCCAATTTTAATCTATTGTGTTGCACTCTTTCTTTTGCATATGCTCATTTCTGAGTCTGGTGCGATTCTAAGTCTGGTTTTATAGAAATCAGTGTGAGGGAATCTTTATGACTGTTTATTAAACAACATGTATTATAATTTCATTAAGATACATGTTGTTTAATAAACAGTTATCCTGTGTCTTTTCACAAGATCTGTTTTGCGTTAAGCTATGCAGGCTGACATTTAATTACCCTACCATCCTTTAACTCTTTCGTTGTTTGCATCGTATATCAGTCTTTCTCAGATATTCCCTGTGATCAGTGGTCAAACCATCAGGCATCCCTTTTTCCCACCAAAGAAACGGACTTTATTACAGAAGCTATGTCTCCATTATTTATGAAAAAATCTTTGGCTACATCTCGTTCCCCCCCCCCCCCCCCCAGTTTGTTTTTGGTGTACTGATTTTTAGCTGTAGTCAGTGGCATACGTCCTAGCCTTCTTCCACTTACCACAATTTTTTCTTCCAGAAGACATTAGAAATTTAGATATGTCAGCCTGAAATTATTTATAGTGAAGGACTCCATCAAAGCCCTTTGGACATGCTTAAGGTTGATCTAGCTTCAGCAGTGTCTTAGCTGCACTTCTCCCCCGAGTGCCCTCGCTGAGGTGTTTAAAACCCAGGTGTCAGCTTGGGTTTCCTTGATGAACGTTGAATTTCCTTCAAAAACCATGCAAGGCAATACGCTCCCTGCGATGACTGAGGTCATCTCACGGTGGCAGATATGTGTCACTGTGCTCTGCTGGACAGCCGGCGGCAGGAGCATCCCCAGCTGCCCTGCTCTCCTTTGGGAACATTTGTCTTTTCAGCTAAAGCAACCCATGTGGTTTTCCCTCAGTATTTTTCCATTTCTAGTGGTATCGCTATTCTTTTTGGTAACCACCGTTTGTTTGGCAGAGGTGACCTGTGAGTCTGGTGTCCGAGTTCTGTTTGGCTTTTACGTCAGCAGTCCTACTAACTAGGTCTTAGTAATCAAAATCAGGAGAAGCAGCTGAGGCATGAGTATGAGCTGCTTTCTCTGTTTGGGTGGATGAGATGTGAGAAATAAGGAGTTATGACCACCCCAGCCCCCGAAAGAAAGGTGTTTTCTGCGTTGGGGCATAGTAGAAGTCATCTCCTAGGAATCTGGCCTTCTGGTATCCTTCCTTGTGTCCGCTTACCCCATCACACTTGTATGCAAGCTAATCTTCACCGTCTTCATCACAGCACTAGATCCATTTCCCACGTCAGCGGCGAAAAGTAGAGAAAGTGTTGATTCTCACTTCGTATTTCTTCTCCACCAAGAGGCACAGACTCTACACACTGTTGGTGGTTGGTTTAGTGCTTGGTTTCAGTGTCCAAAGGCCTAATGAAATAATGGCTGAGAGCCTTCGGAATCCAGGGGAAGGTGGAGGGTTGTCAGAAAGCACTTGGATTATTCACAGAAGGCACCATATGGCTCAACAGTACTCTACAAAACTTGCACTTCACTGTTATTGAGTGCTGAAGTTGTCCAGCACTGCAGGAAAAAACACTGGAGTTTAATAATGGGTAAAATAAACTGGAGACCTGCAACAATCCACTATTAGCAATAACTGGAAATTTATACAGGTGTATAAAAATAGACGCTGTCAATTGACAAGGCAGCATTCGCATTTTCGGTTTCCACACAACTTTGCTACCTAAGATGTTGGTTAAAAGTCAAACTACAAATCTTAAAATTACAAGTTCTTCTCATCTTCAGGTCTGGATGTAGGTATTGGAAAGTACTGAAATAGAGTCAAATATTTTTTGGATTTAATAAACTGTGAAATTTAACGGAACTAAATATCCTTTTACCTCTGCAACTATCCAGAAAAGAAGACAAAAACATTTAGGATGTGTAGAATGAAGCCAAAATGTTACGGCAAGCAAGCTGTTTGCATCTTGAGGAGTGCACAAAGGAGGCAATGGAAATCCTTGAACGTCATTCGGACAAACAAACCCTGAAGACGCTTGTCATTGTTCATGTCGCCTGTGGGAGAGCCTTTGCCATGCCTCTGCCATGACAGAGCTTTGTATTTATAGCAGTGTCTGACGAGAAGAGTTTAAATGAGCTTGACTTATGTTCCTCACTTATCTGAAGAGCCGAAGTAATTCCTTAAGGAAAGATCTTCCTTGTCGAATGAAACCTTGCATATTTTTCTAAGGATATTTCAATTTCTTTGCATCCTGTGTACCATCGGTCATTAGCATTACAGGATTTCTTGCAACATCCTCTGTTACCAGGTCCTGTGATATCAGACTACTTGGCCAGACTTCTCTTGCCATAAAAAATCGGGAGCGGGAAAGCAGTAGAGATGCTATTTGACTCCTCAGGTCCGACTTTTTGATGTGAGATTTGCTGTTGCAAAACCAGTCTGTCATTCGGGGTCAGAATGGATTCTTGGATTAAGTGATTATCACTGTTGTCAACCCTAAAAATAGATATTGCTACAATGGCAGAAACAAAGGCCACAGACAAGTGAAATAGGGCTTCCAGGGGTGTTTTAACGTGTAAGGGTGTCCAGGCAAGGAGATCTCCATACAAAGTTACCCACATGTTCACTAAAAGGATAAGTTTTTTTCACCCCTAAACGTTTTTAGAAGATCCACAAGTTTATTTAAAACCAGCTGCAATCTTTGATTCATTCCTTGGGCTTCTCATTGCTGCAGAAATACAAGCATCGCAGTGAGCGACGAGCGTGGCTTCTTATAGTTCTACTACACCTGACGTTTTGCAGGAGGTGGCATGTTCTGTTCCTGAAGCTAAATTTTCCCAGTAGCTGCCTTCTCTGTCGTGAGTCCATGAGGCACCCAGACCCAAGGTTATACTTCTATTTCAGACAAACTGTTGTCACAACAGTTGTAGAATAATAAGAATGGGAATGAAAAATAAGTTTTCAGAAGGTCAGTTTTTGGGGGACATGGCGTAGTAATGGCTGTGCTGCTTCACAGCAAAGGTCAGTACAGCCCGGTGACTCTGCCTGACAGCAGAAGCCTGGAAAACAGGAGGAGAACAAACCAAACTAATCCTTCCCCAGAATAGTCTCCTAGTCTCCTAACAACGTGCAGTTTAGGGACTTCTGATCGTTCTATCTATGGCGTTACTGGTAATACTGGTACAGAGGAGGAGTATTTTTATTTTGTATCTAGCAAGCTGACACCTGTATCTCTATTTTATATATACATCTGGTTTTAGCTGCATTAATTTAGCAGGATTTGCTAGTGGTTTTGGGCCTCTAGAGGTTGGAGTTGGTTTTAAAAGTAGCACCTTTTTGCCACCATTTAAAAACGTTACAGTAGAAATCTAATGCAACGAATCAATTGACATCATATTGATAATGAATGAATAAGTTTATTTCAGATTATCTGAGAATTTCCTTTAGGTAACAAATTTGGCCTATTCTGTCAGTTTTTTAGAGGAGTAATTTACTTCAAGTAGAGATACGGAGAGAAAAATGTTTATTTTGCGTGGGCAACTTACATACGTTCAGTTGGAGAAATAGCTATGCATTGTAACACTCTGTACTGCAAATAAATACATGGTCTTCAACTGAAGAGAAATTTGGGGAGGACGTTCAGCTGCTGTCCATGACAAATAGGATTGCTTTTGTCCTCTGCGAGCAGTACTGGGAGTATTTCCAGTGGGTGTGTAGACATTGTATGGGTCTTACCAAATAAGCAGATACACTTATCTCTTTGATAAGACACTTAGCCGTCTGCTAACTTGCAATATATAGCAAATGTGAGTTTTGTACACTTTCTCGTGTGACAAAATATTGTCTGTAAATCGCATAGAATTCATAAAATGGCTTTTATACTTCGTATAGACTACTTTTAATTTTTTTTTTCAGTTATAGCTCGCATACTAGTGGACAGTGATATCAAAAACACCACTTGACCCAAATGTATAAGTCAAAGCCAATTAAATCTTTTATTCTCATCGTATTACAGAATACGGATTTCATGCTTCTTTAATTATCTTCTGGTATTTTAGATCTTTTCTTCTCAAAATGAAGGGTTACAGTAGTACTGATGCCCAAGGGAGAAAATATCACACATGTGTCTTAATAGGCAACACTGGTTCTGTCTTGTAGAGTTTTCTCTTAAAGAATATATGCTAATGCCCATCTGAGCTCTTTGATTCTGAATATTGGTTTATCTTGCACATAGATTCTCATTTTCATCTTAGTTGGTGTCAGCGTTCTTAATATGACTGTGTAAAGAGCGCATGCTTTTATGGCTTCTGAGGAAATACTAATACGGGCTGTTACACACACAGGTTTTTGGGTAGATAGGAACTTGCTTGACCTGTGCTATGAACATCTGGACTCGAACCAGCTCTGAAGCAGGAGAAGGGTAGAATTAGTATGTTACTAAGCCTGAGGAGATAAGCTCATCTCTTGTATTGTGGACAGAGCAAGGTTATGTCTGCCTGCAAAGTGTTTGGAGACGTACATGTTGGGTGTTTTGGTATTCCTGGTAGATCTGTAAATATTCCTGAACTGTATAATGAGCTTGGGTGTATATATGTAATACTCAACCAGAATGCATTCCCCTTCTGTACATTGTCCAGGATCTAACAGTGAGAACAGAGTGATTCCCACTCTAATACGTACACTAAACTGGTTGAATTGTGAGAATAAAAGCAATTACTCTTCTGTTTTTCATTGCAGGCAGTATGGGCTCTTGGCAACATTGCTGGAGACAGCACTATGTGCAGAGACTATGTCCTGGACTGTAATATCCTGCCCCCTTTATTGCAGTAAGTCTGTTTTAATGTGCTTTCCAGAATTTTGCTTGAGTGTTGGATAAGACTGAAGTTTGTTTTTTGCCTTGAAGAATAATAATGAATTTTTTATTGTGGGCTAATCAGACTTTTTAATGAGGGCTCCTGAACTACTTTTGTAATGGAGCTAAAATGGAGACGTGTTTTAGAAGCAGCTAAGCTGGAACTATTTTATTCTACAGAGTGGGTGGATGCCTGGGCTTATTATAGAGTCATAGAATAATTTAAGTTGAAAGGCACCTCTGGAGGTCATCTAGTCAAAGCCTTTCTTCATAGCAGGTGAGATCAGATTAGATTGCTCAACTACTTAACCAGTCAGATTTGGAACATCAAAGGTAGATTCCATAACCACCAGGGGCAACCTGTTGCAGTATTTGACCGTGGCATGGTGAAAACCAATGTTCTGATACCGAATCAGAATTTTCTGTGTTTTACCTTGTGACAGTTGCCTCTTGTCCTGTCACTACGCTCCTTTGAAAAGGATCCGGCTCCCTCTTTTCTGTATCCACCTGTTAAACTGTTGTAGGCAGCAGTTGTATCTTCCCTTACACAGTCTCCTGGACAAATCCAGGTCTCTAACCCTCCTGCTGTGTGTCATTTCTCTAGCCCGCTAATCATCATGATGGTCCTCTGCTGAAGGACCATATTATTGCTGAAACAGTGACACACCATCTTGTGTTGTCATGTCCAAATTAGGTCTTGCCTTACTGCGTTCCTCCTAGGCCAAAGAGCACTCTGGCTAGTCATTTCTAAGTTGTCAGGAAAACGCCTTGTTTAGAGGCTTCACGCTGGGTTTGACTTCATTAACCAACTCCGCAGACATCATTGTCAGCGCTAGGATTGATCTCACGTGAGGGGACTCGCAGCGAAACAGTGGTCAGTGTGGTAGTCCCGGTGTGAGAGGGCGGTTTTGGTATACGGATCTCAGGAAGGTGTCACTATTACAGTTCATCACGTCGTTGGGTGTCCTGCGTCTTACGGAGTTGAACCCCGCTGCTGGTGTGGGGATGCCACCCCTTAACAACTGCAGGAAGAGACTGGTTTGGGGTGGTCTGTAGAATCGTGGCCTAATGAACCCACTGGGCAAGGCTCTCGTTTTCTGTGCCAGTGTGCACAGAAAGTCTGGAAACGGTGCTTGCTGTGAGAGACGTGACTGCCTTGAATGTTTGGGAAACCCTGAACCTGATTATACACGTTTTCTGAGGATAAATTTTGTTCTCCTTCACTAGTTAACACACAAAAGTGTGAAAGTGGGGCTGATAGTCTCAGACTGACATGAAAATGCAGTTCAGCAAAGAGAGTACTCTCCAAAACTACCTGCATATCCTTCTACTTAAAGTAATTTTGTCACGGTTCCTGCGCCTTTTCACTGTTAATCTGCCCCATCAGCATCTAAGCAGTTAAATGAACACAGTTTTAGTGTAATGGTTATTGTTCTTGCCGGGATACTAGGATTCATGTGTCTAGCATGTGTGTTAGTATCCAGCCATCAAGCCTGATTTTCCTCAGAATGTATTTTTATAGAAAAAAAAAAAAATCTAGCGTATTTTGCCCCGGTGTATGTTAAAATGTAGACCTGAGTTTATTTTAATGATTCATGCAGTTGACCCTACAGGGCTGCCTGGCTCTGATTTTTAAAAAGCAACGGTTGGAATTTTTTTGTTGGTTTGTTTTAGATTGCTTTCAAAACAGAACCGTCTCACTATGACCCGAAATGCTGTATGGGCTCTGTCCAACCTCTGCAGAGGGAAAAATCCTCCTCCAGATTTTGCCAAGGTAAGAGATGTTTGAAAGGAACTGTGTTGTGAGGTGGTGAAACTTAAACTAAATAGCAGAGATATTTAAGAATTTCTCTGAAACAGTGTATGGGCTTCTTACAGATGAAGTTTTTGAATGTGTTTAATCCTTTGGGCAGACATTCGCAACCACTGTTCAATAGAGCTGCCTTCTAGCTTTTTGTTACTGTTCCTGTACTGGAGATGACCAGCCCACAGCAGAACAAAACTCTGTGCATCTTGGCTGCTGTAGCGCAAAATACGGCACATCTGAGCGGACAAGTATGAGTTTAAGTTGCCAGACACTGTACTGTAAGAATTCTCATAGTGCTTTTCTGCTGAGATGCTCCTCCGTACCTGTGTAGCTACAGCCCTGCACACAAGTGCTGTCTAGGTCTGAAATTTTCTGCGTATTGAGCCTTGAGATGCCAGTGCCCAGTCCTACAATGCCACATACAAAATCAATTGCCATGTTACTAGATCTTCTGGCCCGTTTAATTGCACAACGTATGTATCTCCTCTTAATGTCTTGCAGGTTTCACCTTGTCTCAGTGTGCTTTCCTGGCTGCTCTTTGTCAATGATACAGATGTATTAGCTGATGCCTGCTGGGCTTTGTCCTATTTGTCGGATGGCCCCAATGATAAAATCCAGGCTGTGATCGATGCAGGAGTCTGCAGAAGACTTGTGGAATTGCTGATGTAAGAAATTTGTTCTGAGCAAATGTACTATCCACTCTTTTCCCTAAAATCAAGGTTCCAGCAATAGGAAATTTAATTAGATATATCTTGAAATGTAGTAATTTCCAAAAAGCAAGATTTGAGTTTTAATTTTACCTGTCTGTGTTCAGTTTTCTTTATTTGTCATGAGTAACAGAAACAATGGAACTTTTCTTGTACTAGTTTTGCTGTTTCTTAAGAGATTTTTTCCTGCACCTAGCAGCTGCATTTTTGTAAAATCCGTGATATATACTGGAATTTTCACTGTGTCATTGAAATCCGTGTTATAATGACAAAGATAGAAATATAAGAAATAGTAAAATTTACTAGAATTGACAGTACCAGGGACTTGAAATGTAAATAATTTCCTAAACCCCTACTGCAGAAGAGTATACGCACACTTCGGTCAGCGAAGTGCAGCTGTGGGAGCTGGGGTCAGGGATACCGGCCTTGCTCAGAGCCATTTCTTCAGGTCTCAGGGAAGGACATGGAGCGTTCAGTTACCTAAGAAGAAGAAATAATGGGTTTCAGTGAGGTATATAAAAAAGACTTTTAAGGCTTTTAAGAGTAAAGCAAGTCTGATGCTGGGTTAATGAATAGAATGTATTACCTAAGGTACCTTTTTATAAAGAAGTGTTTCCATTTGAGAAAAAAATTCCCGACTTCGCCCTTCCTGTTCCAATCCTGATTTAACAACGGTGATGGGGGGATGCATATGATGCCAGAAGATGATCAAAGAGCTGTATGGGTTAAACACAGAGCTTCTATCCATGCTCCTTTGTCTCATTCTCTGCCTTTGTGCGCGCTACATTAAGCGTGTTTCATACTTAAAGCTACTTTTTCCCTCCCAAGGATGCCTATACTCGGAAGTACTTGTATTCTTTTAATCTGATGTTTTATTTTTATGCTGCTGAACGATATCTAAAGGCCTAAATATTTAAAAACCCCAGAAAGACTTACCATTAGTTTAAAATCAAAAAGTGTTTTGATTCAGATAGTGAGAGTTAAATCAGATTTAGCAGGGAAGTTTTCGCCTGCCTGCTGGATGTTCCTTCCTAGGGGATGTAAAGATGGAGGTGCTTCAGGATGGTTAACACTTCGATCTTTCCTTGGTAATTTTAGGCACAACGACTACAAAGTTGTCTCTCCTGCCTTACGAGCTGTTGGGAACATCGTCACGGGAGATGATATCCAGACCCAGGTACGGATTCACTTTGTGTTGTACTGCAGTTCATCTTTCTGTTAGAAAGTAACCTATTCACCTCCTCTCCTTCCTTTTGAAGTCTGGAAGTGATGGATGGATGACACTAGTTGCCTCAAAACATGTGGGGGTTTTCACAGTTTTTCTGTTCAGTCCTGAACTGCTGGTGATTCTTACATAGCCATGCCTGGGATTTGTAAATAGCTGTGCAGTACCCTTCGAGTTTCGGGGTTTTTTTGTCTGCTTTGTTTAAAGCAAGTCTGCCTCTTAGGCTGAATTTTATGCTGAATGATGTGCCGTTTTAGGAAGGGGGGGCAAGGGAGGGAGCAGGGATATAAGCAAGGATTCCCTTATATTCTCAGTCCACAGATCCCACGATCAGAAGTCATCACCACGATTCAGCTTGAATCTCTCATCCTCTTGACCTTCACAGACTGAAGAATTTCTCATAAAATTCTGTTCCACACTGTCTTTTGAAGCTACCTGCTTTTGCCATACAAGGCAAAACTGCCATGCTTCTTGGTAGGCTCATTTTTGACTGACTTGTAAGAAGTTGGAATTGAATTTAAAAAAGTCTAATTTTTCAGTCATTAAATCTTGTTATGCCCTTTCAGAGGGTCAAAAAGCCCCTTCACTATCACATGTGACATAATCAAATATTCTGTCTTGTAACATCCCTGTTCTGAGGCATTTTCTCTTGTACTTTGGGCACTTAAAATTTTGATGTTTGGAAATGCTGATTTTCTTGCAACTTTTCTGCTCTGTAAAATCACTATTTTTTACAATTTTTTTTAATAAGAATTGCCCATTCCTAATGTCACTGGACACAACACTGGCAACAGTCTGCTCCACTGTGCCAGCTGATGCAGAAAACAGAAGTAGTTGGAGCTTTGAAGTATACAAAATACAGAAAACAAGACGAGAGGAAAATCCTGTCATCTGATTTTTGTTTGGTCGTAATGGGCTTAGTATCTTCTTGTGTTCAGCTCACACTGAAATCATAATGAAGGCATGATCTCTTACCTGAATTACTCAGTTGTTTTGCTCATTAGCTTTCCTGGAAACATGTATTTCTTAGTTCTTGCTGGTTTTTTGTTTTGTTTATGTTTGGGTTGTGGTGGGGTTTTTCTGTTTGTTTGTTTGGGTTTTTTGTTTTGTTTTTGGGATCATCTGATGGGATGTGCTTTTTAGATTTTGAAGACATTGTATTCCTTGTTCCTGTGATTCTTTATCCTAAATTTCCTCTAAGGTGTGGTTTGTTTGTTTGTTTTTCTTTTTGTATTCAGGTAATTCTGAATTGTTCAGCCCTGCAGAGTTTACTACACTTGCTAAGCAGCCCAAAAGAATCTATCAAAAAGGAAGCGTGCTGGACAATATCTAATATAACAGCTGGAAACAGAGCCCAGATCCAGGTAACCTTTTCAGCCATGATCAGTAGTCTTTGTCTTGCAGGCTAGAAGAAACACACATCAGGTAGTACACTGTTTTTTCCTGTATAAAGTGCGTATTTGTATGTATACACAGTCACAGATACATAATTACATATAAGCAGAAGTATATTATAGGCTCTGTGCGTAATTAGAATATTTCAATTGCCCAGTCATCTCTCAAATTCAAATCAATTTTATAATCATCTGCAGATTATAAGGGGGGCAGTCATGCTAGAGAATGACAAAATGAGGCTAAGCTCAAGAAAACCTTGTCTTCAGTAATTTGCTTCATGCCTTTGACAATCACTAAGATACAGAAATCCTCAAGTATGAGAAGAGTAAGCTACAAACTTTGAGAATCAAATAACTTTACGTATTTCTTGATTTCACCACCAGACACGGACACCTACATTGTAAAATACTTTCTTTATTCCTGTTTATATTTTCTTATAATTCCTTGTTCCAGTTGCGCTTAGCCAAATCTAACATTGCTGTTTATTAAACTGAACAATAACGGAGGATATCAAATACGTTGCACTGGGATTCGCCTTTCTGATGATGCCAAATTTCGTAGTCCCTTCATGTTAAGTGACAGCCCACAGAAGCAAATGAAAGTCTCACTCCCTTATGTCAGTCTTTACAATTAGGCCTCCAAAAGACCCCATCTTTGTTCTGGGTCTGGACTTAATATCAGCCATCAGGAAGAATTCCCAGGACTTGTCTCCAGGTGGTATAAATGAGAGCTTGGCCATCGCTTCCCCAGGGAAAATTTTTTCTTTGACTGGATAAAGACGAAACTGCTAAATATATTTTGTTTTCCCTGGATATGGAGTTTGTTCAGAACAGCTATACTAGGGGCATTCTTTGCTTGGCTTTCGAGGACAATGCCTCATTCCTTCTCTTTTTCAGAAGTGGTGGAAAAACAGGTTGTAGTGAAGGCTCTGTCTGATAAATATACAAGGTTCTCATCAAGGCAGTTGAATGAAAGTCTCCTCATGTAAATCAAATTGAATTCTTCTGAAGTTACGTTTCTCAATGCTCTTCTCCCTCACTGGATACGGAGAGTATTTTCAGAGATTGCAGAGGATGTATGGAAGTCCAGTTGGACATAGCTGTTCTTTGAGGAATAGAAGTAAATAGCAGAAATATTAGACGGCAGAAGTATTTGTCTTGCTCATTAGTTACCAGGCAGAAACAACGTGTGTTTGCACAGAAAGTAAACCAAGTCCCATAACCCATTGGCAAAAGTGGCCGAGGAGTACGTCCTTCCTCCTTCTCCTTCTCCTTGGAAGGCAGCCTGACACTCACCAGTCTTCTGTCTGATGGCTCTGGATCATTCATCAGAATTAGCATGAAGTGGGTAACCCTCTTCACCCAAGGGATGGAATGACTTCTCTTTTTGCAGAAAACTTGCAGGAGGTTGTAAACAGGTGGCATGGTTTTCCTGAGGAAAAAGTGTATTATGTCCTTTGCAGGTGGCACTTGCGATCTTTTGGTTATGCGTTCTCCCTTACAGAGAGCATTCAGCTGCTGAAGGGGCAGCGTAAAGCCTTCATGCTTTGAATGAGGTCTTCATCTTCATCTCAGAAAGCCCAGGAAATGAAGTTAGTACTTTTGTGGAATATAACTCAGTCTCTGCTAAGCTTCCTGGAATTAAGAGCAAACGCTCATCTAACTTCAAAGATGCTTGTGTTAGGAAATGAGTAGGCAAGAAAACAAAAGTTACGAAGGTGGAAAGCTGTGTAGGTCCTTCTTGTCTGATGTAAGGGTGTGACTAAGATGGAAGTGGAACTGTGAGCAAAGAAACCTCCTGCGGTTGTATTTGCTCCGGCTTTGTCAGGCAAGATTTTACTTTTACCACCGAAGATCATGGTTTTTGTCAGATATAGAGAATGGTATGGTTACTTAATCTAACCTTGGTAGAGCTCCAAGAATTTTGATTCTGCCTTTATTGTGGCTTGT
The DNA here is from genome assembly GCA_020745775.1 of Theristicus caerulescens. Classification (NCBI taxonomy): domain Eukaryota; kingdom Metazoa; phylum Chordata; class Aves; order Pelecaniformes; family Threskiornithidae; genus Theristicus; species Theristicus caerulescens. The sequence goes on along the minus strand of CM036559.1, from coordinate 1,231,359 downwards.
GTGTTAATCTGTGGATTAGCTGAATTGCTAACAAAAAGGGCTGTGTAAAATCAGCAACTGTACCGCTGTTTTTTCCTGCCTCAGCAATTGCAATTGCTGTGCAATTAACAGTGCAGAGAAGGTAGTTACTACTGCTTGTACTAAGGTAAAAATGTTTTTGCCTTTGCTTTTCTTGCAGTGCAGAATCTTTTGGCTGCTTTATCCATGCTGCTACCACCTTAGAAACAGAGAGGAGCAGTATTTTCTCTTTAGAAGGCCATTTCTGCTTTTCCTGGGAAGTCTAAGACTGTTTTCTGGGGAACAATCCAGGCCAAGATATTTTCTCAACTTTGTGTTTTTTCCCCAAGTCTATCAGAGTTGCTTCAGGATGCACAATCACATGGGAACATTGCAGACTTAAGAAAAAGAAGAGCTTGAGAAAACCCGATATCCGTACAAGTCATTCTATAAAGAAATAAGTATCAGAAGTGGCAATAGAGAGTAAAGTTTGTTATTAGAGCATTTTTTTTGAAACTTCAGGATCTCTATTTTCATGTTCTTGATCTACTGAAGATATGGTTGTGAAGAGTCCTAGAGGTAACTTAAGTTCTACTGCACCAGCAGCTATTTCAATAGCGTATTCACTTCTGTGACTTCTACATAAGTATCCGCTGTACCGTGCTGTCCTGGTCAAGTGAAGGAGTAAGAGCCTGTCCTTGTTTGCACAGTACTCTTACTCCTGGTATCCACTACTCAGACATGTAAAAGTAAGGCTTTAGGTGGGGAGTCTTAACTACACCCTTGGTAATCTTCTGTCCTCTAGACTGTTGTCGTATCTTTATTTGAAAACAAGGATAAAATAATCTCTCCTTTGTTAAAACAAAATTTGCCTAATCTAGCTAAACAAAATCGTTAGGCACATCTATGCGTGTGGGTATTTAGTAGTTTTTAAAGGTTTTGGGGTGTCTTATCACCAGTTTAGATCAGCCTCCTTTCTACTGAGAGCAACTTAGAACTGCTTTGTGACTTGGAAAGGTGAGGTGGGAAGGCAGGGAGAGAGAAATTAATGCTATGAGCCATTAATATTGCACCTTCATTTCTAGCAGGTGATTCTTTAGAAGTACAAAAAACCCGTTAACTCTGCACAGAAAAATAGTGGTTGTGGTTGCGTGGATAGAAGCTTTCTTAGGATTCTTGCACGAGGAAGAAAACAGTGTCAACCAAATCACCAAAATACATGTAGATTTAAAAGAATCCAGCTTAAAGCAGCTGCCCTAGGATATGTCACAGACAAGTCTGGAAGCGCGTTGATGCGTTACTCAAGTCCAGGGAAAAAATGTGAGAAGCAGCTTCTCAAATGTGAAAGCTACAGTTCATTTAAGAATCCCTCAGGTCCCATTCAGAGTAATGGAGCTGCCTTCGAACTCCGAGCACACGCAAGCTGTACGGTGAAACACTGACTGCCCGAAGTGCATGCCCAATTCAATCTATACTGGCAGTTATAAAAAGGAGATTTAAAAAATAGTGTTTCTGATTCTGAGCAGGAGATGACTATCCTGCTAATTATGACATGTTGGAAATCATGTCCATTATAACGCTCAGATTTTCGGAAATGCAGAAGGTGGCCTGTTAGAGGAAAGCTGTGAAGGAAAGGAAATTGGAGAACGTTTACGACATGCTTGATCGGAGATCTCGAGGCCACTGTTTCTTGGAAGTAAAATTGGCAATTGCAGGTTTAATTGCGATGATTATCTTGTGTTGAGAGGAAAGTCTCATCAGAGATGTGTAACAAGTTCCAGAAAGGCTCTAATTCTGTAGTTTCTAGTCTCAACCTAGAGAATGTCATGTGAGAGACACGGTGTGATGAAACCTCCTTTCAGCTCCAGAGCTGATGCATCTGCTTTTCTCAGAAAACTCCTTCTCTGAGGTATTACTTCAGACAACTCCTACTCAATGTCAAAATCATTGTAAACATTTGAGCTGAAAAACACTTCAGTTTCTGAAGTTGGAAAATGCTGTTTGGTAAAGTGTTTCTTGAAGATGGTCATATGCTAAAATGGAGAATAAAAGCGTGGTCTGTTTTCAGTGGCTGTGAGGACAAAGGAATTCCCATCTGGGAAGAATATCTGGTTTAACTAAGTTCATGGATGAACCTGTTTCATCTGTGAGTTGAGGTATTTTTATTTTCTTTCTCTAAATTAATTTCCCATTGTGATGAATTAAAACATTACTTCTTGAGAACTGGTCTTCCTTACAGAAGGAATTCTAAAATACTAGATGCACCTCTAAACTAAGTAATTTATTTTCCTTTCTCCCCAGTCCCTCCAAATTGCTTGATAGTTCCTACTAGAGGTCATAGACTGTAGCCAGATCCGTTCCAACCTCTATCATACTAATTGGATTTTGAGCATGCGCAATCAGAAAGCGCATCAGAAAGCGAATCAGAAGCCAGAAATCAGACAAGAATAATTTCAGCACATGGTAATTTTTTTCCTGGAAGGTAAATGTCTGTCCGGCATAGTAGACCACATTATTGCCAGTTACCGGCTGACCTAACTCTAGTGGGTTGTTGCTGCAGAGCAGTCAGGATGCTAGAATGCTATGGAAGCTTTGGGTAGTGCTCAGGCCGTAGTCTAGCCATCCCTTCTGCACAGCAAGAAGAAAATGAAATATTCTGGTAAATCTACTAGGTGTTTTACCTAACCAATATTAACAGACAGAGCTATATTTAGTGTTGTTTAAGATTGCATTGGGTTACGCTCCCTCCATCCACCCACTCTAAAGTATAGAAATATAAAGTTAGAGGGAAGGACTTCTATATTCATTTCCACTCTCATACTGCCTACGATGCTGTTTGGTAGCACGCTCCAAAGGCTTTCACTGCCATTTCTGAAAGAGAAGACAGCAGCCTACCACCATTCGATTTGCACTCAAACACAATCAAGCGAACTCTTCCTAGTGTTAAGGCAGTGTAAGTTAATGTGCATGAAAGGTGTGAAAGTAAGCGCTGAACTTTCTTTTGCAGCTAATATTAAAGCACAGGAGGTTTGGGTTTTTTTCCCCACCAAAGGTGGAAGTGAAAGCCTTTCCGAGTGTGTTATCAGCAGTGCCTAGGCAACAAAAAAGTGTGGTGGAATACAGCAGTCTTTCCCCTCTTTATTTCTGTGCTTTTAAGGTTTGGGTTGGATGTGTATATCCTGATGCAGTCGTGATTGTCACTAAGTATAGTTTTTGTTTGTTAATTTCCTAGTTTGTATACAGCTTTGCTGTGCTTCAGTGGATAGCTTCCCCAGTCAGGGAGAAGGGGAACTACATCTTCCGGGGAGTCAGAAGGAGAGCTGCACAACTGAAGCTAAATCCTGACTGTCGACCCTTCTGAAGGGTATGAAAGGCTGTCACATACCTCAGAAAATGTTCTGTGTCTAACTTCGCCACCCGTTGAAAAGCTATGAAAGGCAATACATCAGACACAATCTTCCATATCTGACAGTGAAGACATCATAGGAGTTCTCTCCTGTTGACAGGTTAAGAAACTTATCACTTCTTTTCTAATATGCCTTAAATTCTCACAAGAACATCTGGAAACCTGAGTATGGCTAGGCATGGTAGCAGCAGGATCTGTGCCATATTTTTTCCTCCTTTAGGGTTTCCTATCCTTACTGAAATGTGACATGGGCAAGTGTAGCCAATGATACATTGCCTGTCAGTTTGAAAAACTCTGGAATGAAAAACATCTTTACAAATTGGGGTAAAGATACAAGCTAAGCATTTGTCAGAGGCCCTTCTCGAAAAAGACCACAGTAACACTGGGGACATGGAAAAGGAATGACGTGAGTCACACAGAGTTGTGGTTTACACAGGCAAACTGCGTATCACATTACTGCAATATGAAGTGTGTTTGGTTTATGCCATAGTTTGCACGGGTGGTCTAAAATCTTCACGTGCTCGTGGTGGCAGGACTTCAAAAAGCGTCTCAATTAGGAGCAAAATATGGCATTGCTGACAGGGTCATATTTGTTTGAGGACCAGCAAAAGTCAAAGATTAATCATTTTCAGGTTTAAGTACAAAAATCTGTTTTCAGGCTTCTGCATGGGGTGAATCCCGTACATCGTACCACATCGAGTGCACCAGAGCTAGAATACCTTTAATTTCTTTATTCTGTCTGAAAACCTCAGCAGTGTATATTGCTGGCTTTTTTTTTTTTGTACCACAAACCCTAAAAGCTGGAGACACCTCAACGAGGTGCTGTTCATCATAGTGCAGGTTCTTCCCGACAGCAGTAGCGGCCTTGTGTAAACTGGCTGGAAGTTTGCTTTATACGCAGTTTGGAGTACAGAGGCTTAGGTGTCTGTGTCAACAACATAAAAGTTCATTAGAACTGCGATCTGAAGTGCTTCCTTCCTGACTCTCGGATGGCTGTGGTTTTGTACTCATGCCATCACGTTAAGTAGCTTTGGCTTACAAATATTTGCTATGTTACTTAAAAAGCAGTTGTAAATTGAATCAGTAAACAACGTAATTGGAACACAAGTAACTGAGAAGCCTCTACGAACTGAAATTTCCAGCCAGGAGGAGGAGACCATAGGGGTAGGGCTATATTCACGGCTGCCAGCTAGGGTGGTGACTGTAGTCTTGATTCGTTAAAGGTAATGAGAGACCTTACAGGAGCAGGAGAACAGTCATGCTGTAAGACTTGGTCGCTTTCACATTTATGTGATGAATCATATGTAGACACATGATGCCAGTGCTCGTGTGCTAAATGTATATGTGTATTTTTGCATACCATAAGTGATGTATTTGTAGGAACCCAAAGGAGGAGAAGCAAATTCACTTGGTATTGACCAGCTCAAAATACTAATTTAATATACTACTGCTGAAGAACTCCCTAACAATGACTACAAGGTATTGAGATTCAACATCCGTGCAGATGGAATAAAACTCTGAAAATGCACTTTTATCTAGCTTCACTCTTTAAAAATCAAATACTGTAAAGCGAAGAAGCTTGATTAAAATAAGGAAGAAGGATGGAGTGTTTCCAAGAGACAGGCAACCCTCTTGGATGGCCACTGCACAGGCATACCATCTATTTAAAAAAAAAAAACAAACCAAAAAAAAACCCCCAAAAAAACCAAAAACAGAAACAAAAAAAACCCCCAAAACCAACAACCAAAAAAAGTTGACATTTCAAAAGTGAGGGCCAGATTTGCTGGAGGACTGAGCATTACAATTCAGTTCCATTTCAAATTAAATTTGAAAATTCAGATTTCAATTAAAATTCAATTTCAGTTTTCTGAAAGACTTTAGTTACACGTCACGATGGAGTTCAGTTCCAACAAATGCAAATGGATGCAGTTGGGCAAAAATTTCAGTGTTAGTTTAATGTAGTAAAGGATGGGCTCTGGATTACCGATTATGCAGAAGAGAGATTTCTAATGTATTTTGAAGGTAGCACCTTGGTGCCTAGTCGTAGCAGCGTAAAACCACTGTGAAGATTAGAAATCATCAGGAAAGGGATAAAAAAATCCCAAAAGGGGAATCCCTATTCTTGTTCTAGTATAAATCTCCAATGTTGCCCTATATCTAGGTCCATATCAGAGGGATATGGTGGGAGCGGGTGGCAAGGAGGGAGCATAAAACGTCAGCTGGATTCCACATGAGGAACAACTTCGTAGACTGTGAGACAAGAGAAGGGAGATGTGGCAGGATGCTGTCGAAACACGAGTGGCATCTGAGAAGGTGAACGAGGAATGATTGTTCTTTGGTTTTGAGCAAGATCCGTGAAGGAAGAGGCGGCAGAAATTACCAGGGCCTGCGTTTAGGACAAACGAGAAGGTATCTTCTCATACAGGTGCAGTCAAACTGAAACTCGGTGCTGCAACTGTGAATACTTAAAAAGGAGAAAAAGAAAAATAAACATGACTGGAGTTTACACTTCCCTGTGCATCTGATGTTGATGGCTGTTGGAAGCTGGATGTTAGCATGTTTTGTTCTTACATGCAAGCACAAGAGTAATTTGGCTTGGAAAAATCTCTATCAAACAATACAGGTTTGGGAGTGTTTCTTTAAGTTTTGGCTACCCTGTTGGCCTGCTGTTATACTACTTGAAAAATTCCAGTCCCATTTAGAGGGCACAGATAAATGCAAGCGTTACAATGCATCAGCAGCTCAGAAAGAATGGTTAAACATCCTTTACTTTATGGCATGTATGAGGTGGTTGCCTGCTATTGTCATGACTAGCCAAGGCACTTCGTTTTTCGAGGAGTAGTGGAGCATTCAAACAGGTGACTGAGATCGGGAGTAGTTTGTACGTCAGTCCTTATTTTACAACTTGATTTTTTTAATTTCTTTTTTATTTCCCGTGTTTTTAAAGTTCTTGTTGAACTGAACCCCCTTAACTGCGTTCATTTTGTTTGAAAGCTATGCTTACCTTGAGCATTTTTATGTGCTCTACATGACTTTCGTCTTCAACCCACTTCCACGTGTCAGGCACACAGTATAGTAATGCTAAGAAAGTAACGTAATTTGAATTAACACTTTCTAAATCCTCAGACTTTTTAAGTACCTCATCCTGCCACAGTCCTTCAGGGTTTTGCTCTGCCTGAGGTTTGCTTTTCCTCAAGAACAAAACAAAACCACATTCTATTTCAGTAGTTTCCTATGTTATCACTTAGAAGGAATTTAATTGAAAGGGAAACGTGGTCTGTTTCCCCCATAACTGCTGTTCCCATGGGAAATGCCGTACAGCTGGGAATCCTTGGGCATTCCGGTTTGCTTTCAGAAGTAACTGCTGTGGGCAAGGCTGCAAGACATGGGGTGGAAAGGACAGGTTCTGCTAGCGCTTTCTCTGTATTAATGCCTTATTGTTTCCGCCCTTGTTGAGCTTAACTGGACTTTGCAATCTCATGAAGATATTAAGGTTTGAGCAAACTATTTTCTGACCTAGTTAATGTATTTTTTAAAAGAAATCTAAGCTCTGAGAGTTTCAACTGTCAACAGACTGCTAGTTGAAACACTTTGCTGTACTCCAGAGGGACAGGTAAGTCCCTTTAACTGGGACTCGCGCGAGGGTGGTGACAACGCTTATGTTGCACGTCAAGCAGCAGGAAACATAAAAATATAGCGACCGCTAATCTGCCACTCTCTTGAGCTAGTCTCTGTCAGGGAAGCACCTTATGAGAGGCTGCAATTCTTTTTTTAACCTGTTTTAAGCTGTTTTACCCTGTTCTGCTTGGGTTAAGATAGCTTCACTGTAGAGCAGAAAGTAAACAAGGTGGCCGTAGCCTTTTATCCAACAAAATAAGAAATAGAAATAAGTAGAATTAGAAATAAGAGCACTCACCCAAGAGATGCGAGATCTGCATTCAGCTCCTTCTGAAAAGGTTCAAATGCACATTTCTCCGCTCAGAGAAGAGTGATTTACCCACCAGTCTTTGCATTGAAGCAAAGAGTTCAAAATTGATTGAGCCAGAAGGAAAACAATAACGATCTTTTGGGATTCTCCCAGTTGCTGCCCTCCCATTGCTAATTGCCTTTGTTCTGGAATTCTCCTAGTGTTTTACAAGTTTAAATCGAAACATTTTAAGGGAACTTTTTTTTTTTTTGGCATTAAGAAGGCTCAAAGTATGTTACTGCCTGTCAGCTAAGAGGTGCTGACTTAGTTGCATGCTATCATGCTCTGATTTTAGTACTTACTAAAGAAGTTGGTTTTAAGAAGACACTCTCTAAGGAAATAAATCTCATGTAAAAGTTTTCTTTTGGGGAGAGGATTTAAGAAGCGATAATGATATTTTTGACTTGTTCTTTGCTAGAATAGTAAAATACTAATGCCCTCACAGATCCCATCCCAGATCTGTATCAAGCTCTTTCGGTAGAGAGTACTTAACATCCTTTAACGCACTGTTCTTCCACCTCAACCTCCACCCCTGTATAGCACTACCCGGGCTGACGTAAAACCTAAGTGTAGACTGCCAAGGCCCTTTTCTCCTCTCTAGCTGCTCAGGACTGAAGTTCAGTGGTGAAAACACGTGTGCCCTCACTCTCTGGGTTCACAAGCACACACGCACAGTCGCAGATCTCTTTAATATCTGCCCATCTACTGTCCACGCCTGGATCCTGAGCTCTCTTAACTCACCGTCTCTCCTACTCAGGGGCTCGTCCACCTTGATTCTTGCTAGCAAACAGATGCACACGTTTGTCTCAAGCATCCTCGCAATTGCAGATCCCTTGAATATCAGCACACGCCCTCTGTCCGTGCCTGGATCCCGGGCCTCCTACTTGCCACCTAGTCCAGCTTGAAGTTTGCCAGCAAATTACGCATACCGTGCTCCTCCGCTCCCACCACCGCGTTTGGGGAAAATGTAAATCCCCCCACCCCACGGAGCCGGTGCCCAGGCAGGGGCCCCTTCACCCAAGGTCTGACACCAGTTACTGGCCCCGAATTCACCCTTCCTGGGCACGCCAGGAACGTGCTCCCTAGTCTGTGGCCCCTCCAGCGACTGATGCCCCGGCCGCTCCAGTTGCCGGCCCCGCAGATACAGGGGTTTCTCCTGAGGTCTGCTTTAGTTCCTGGCCCAAATTCACTCACGCTGGTCTCAGTTGCTAGCACCTCATCTTTACAGCACTCGTGCAGGCTAGAGAGGGAGGTTACGTGGTAAGATAGTGCAGAAAAGTTCGGTATTAAGTTTTGCACAGTCCCACTTGTCCCTGTCTTACCAGTTACAAAGTCCCGGCTGGCGCTCTGCAAAGCCGTGCCTGTCGTTTCTTAATGGCCCATTAATTAGTGACTGGAGACTTCGTGATTGTCTCTCTTATCCCTTGTCGATCAGGTTTGTGTCACTCTGTGTTTTATTTATTACTCTCCTGTTATTTATATCTCCCTTTGAGCTGAAAAGGTCCTTGATCTGATAACCTTAACGAAGCAGATGCTCTCGCATTCCACGTACCCTTACAGTATGTTGCTTTTGTATATTTTTAAAAAATGTTTTGTCCCAGTAAAATATGTCAGGGGGGGAAATGCATCCTGTTTTTTGAAGATATTTTCTTTTATCTTTTGTCTTTTTTTTTAAATAGCTGGCTCCTGTTTATGACCTACCACTTCCAACATTCATGTTCAAAAATTTCAGTTAAGGACTTTTTGCCAAATATTCTTTGCAAAGTACAAATCTAATATAACATGGCACGATGGAAGTGTAAGTGGTTTGGCCCCAGATTGCTGTACTAGAAGTGCCGATTCTGCGGTAAAGGAGACAGTGTTCGGGGGACTTCTGATGCAGCTGACAGGCGGTATGGATTTACAAAGTAGGTGCAGTGTGGATGCCCAGGAAGGGTAAACCAGGGGTAAAAGAGGAAAGGTAAAAGAAGTATCAAATGTTTTTTTTTTTCACTGGGGAACCATCCGCACCGTGAACTGACTCTAGCTTTTTGCTGTATGTAGTCTGGTAGCTTTCTTCTGCGGAGCTCCTTGAGAAGGATCTCTTTGACTTTCTTTGAATTTGCCTTTACCAGTTCCGTGATGACGTATATTTGTGAAATGGTAGTTTAAAAACGGAATCCTAAGCTCTTGCTTCTTTGAATGATCCTTGTGAAAGCGTTTCAGGTCCTTGTCATGCATCTGTAACTAAACTGGTTTCATTTGTGTCATTGCAAAAGGCTCTTTCCAGAGGAAGTTGCTAGAAACTCTGAGCTGCTGACTCAATACTCATTTGACTTGCATCACTTTGGTGAGCTAAGCAGTTAACCATGCTACCGAACCACCCGCTGCTTTGTCTTTTCACCAGGAAAGAATATATTAGTGCTTTCTTTTTTTGAGTTGTTCTTCCAATACATTCTCTCTTTCCTCTGTTGTCTCACCCAGTGGAAACGTCGTATGACACACAGGCTTATGAAGGTTTTTTTTCTCTGTTTAGGGGATCTTAACGACTTAGTGGTTTACTGACTGAATAGCTGAGTGCTTCACTACCTGGAAAAATGTGGGAAGTATGGCATTCTTTTGCTGTCAAGGTCTGGTTAAGTAACGCATTAGATATGGCAGTCACTTCCATCCGACCGTGTTTTGAATTCTTTTGGCGCAGACCCCGGCGATATCTAGGGTTTGAGTGTAAAGCTGAAAACTGATTTTTGCCCCTTGATAAGTTAACTTTTCATCATTTAATGTGTTGTGCTGAGCATAGACATTAACTAGCTCAGGACAGGGAAGTTATTTCTAATTTTTATTGTAACCCTGACATGTTATTTCTTTTTGCAGACAGTCATAGATGCCCATATCTTTCCAGCTCTTATAAATATTTTGCAAACGGCTGAGTTTCGGACAAGGAAGGAAGCTGCTTGGGCAATCACAAATGCGACATCTGGAGGCTCTGCTGAACAGATCAAGTACGAAATAGTTCAAATCTTTCAGTGCAATTGAGTGAATCAGTGTTTTTGCAATAAATCAAACTAATAACCTAGAAACTGGAAAACCTTTCTGTGTGCTTCCAGTGTTTGTAGCCAGAGAGACCACGTCTTTGTATTGAGTTGTGAATGAGCCATTCATTCCTTTAGGGAGAAATCACATAAGTATTTCAGCTGTAATACTTATTTCGTTAATTGAACCATTGCTTTTACGTGAAAAAGCTGAATGCAACTTTTAAACTCATTTCTTAGGGGTCATTGTAGAGTGTAACAAAGTGCATTAGCAGCCTGGAGAGGAATGGCTCAGGCCCTCAGACAAGGGCATTGTGTGCATTGATTTTCCTGTTTAACTTATACCGGTACATTGTGCTTATATGCAATTTTGTATAAAATAAAATTATAAAGATATTGAATTAGTATAGGTTATATTAATAGAAATATTTATAAATTATAGTTATAGAATGATAAATTTACGTTACAAAATTAAATTATTATTTCATATCTATAGATGTATATAATTTCTGCAGTTTCTCCAGTCGAGTTGATATTTTATCCGATTGTTTTGGTTCTTAGACCTTCACGCTAAGTGCTTAAACGGCTACACCAGTTATAATTTTGCAGACAATTCACTGGGTTCCATGTGACGTTTTTCAGGTATTTAGTAGAACTGGGATGCATCAAACCACTCTGCGACCTCCTTACAGTAATGGACTCCAAGATTGTGCAAGTAGCACTGAACGGGCTGGAGAACATCCTGAGGCTTGGAGAGCAGGAATCCAAACGCAGTGGCACTGGCATTAATCCTTACTGCGCTCTTATTGAAGAAGCATATGGTATGAGCAAATCATCTGTGGAAGGCGGGGGTGAAAGCAATGATCACGAACCCGTTAGAGTTTCAGTGGACCGAATTCTATTAATTCTCATCACTGTTACCTGAAAATTAACTGTTCTTTGACAAGTCGCCATTTACCAACGTACTCCATCTTTGTATGTAGATTGGAGACAGTGTGTGCAGATCTTCTTAATGTCTTTTGACCCTGAGGGAGCCTTCTGGGTGTCATTCAGCCTCAGTATCTTCCCTCCACAGCAGATAAGAGTTCAGGCACACTGCTCTGTCGCTCAGGTTTCAAACCTTTCCTTTCCCTCTCTGCTGCCCTGTAGAATTATGGCAGCAGCAGCAGCTTCCTTGTTTGCCTTTGCTGTGCTGAGGTTCTGGCAGGTACCAGCATCATTTCATCCCAGTTCGGAGCTACCGCTGCTCTTAAGGTTAGTTTCCTTGTCGATTGGGAAGTATTTATTAAGAAAAATAAAAAAGGGTTATCAAGAGCAGTATAGAAGAGTTTAGTATCACTGAACATGGTTTCTTGAACCGTGGTTCCCTTCATGGTTACCTTGACTTCCAGGGAAGAGTTTTATCAGAATAAGATTTTTTCTTGCCTAGTTCTAGATTTTAACTTCCGTTTTCATGTCAGTGTTGCAGAAATGCCTGTAGAGTATCAGAGAATTGTTTCCTCTCGTCTTCATAGACAGTAAAAGAAGCAGACAAGAAAGCCACTACAATTCCCAATATTAGAGATTTACTAGAGTGGCTACGACTTGGATTTCATTACAGCATCATTCCTGGGTATCAAAGATAGGCTAGCTTGCTGTATTTTCATTTGTTTCTGACTACGAGGCCTGAGTTTGCCCACCTGCTTGATGTCTGCCCCAAAACTGGTTGCACGAGTTTAACTGCATTGTATACACACACGATACACATGAGCTGATGGAGTCTCCGTCCTTGGAAGTTTTGAAGACTTGGCTAGACACAGCTGACCTCATCTGGTGTTGGTCTGGGCTGCAGGTTGGATTAGATGATTACCAGGAGTCCCTTCCAGCTTGCAGTTATGTGATTCTGTAGTCATGGTCCTCATAAACAAAGCACTGTGAACACAATTTCAGGAAACATGATCCTCAAAACCTCTTCAGAAAAAGTCTTTGAGGCCTTGTTCTTTACTCATTCAAGCCTGTTGATTGCGTTTTTTGAGTGAGAGGGTAGAGGCAGACAGAAAGTACGAAACACACCACACAGTTACAGGGAACTCTGTAGTTCAACCTGTTTTTCCTTGGGTGTGGAGAGTACGAGTTGGGTAAGGGTCTCCATAGAGGGACCTGAAGGTGGGAGAGAATTGTCGTGGAACTCGCTGTTCACAACAGACTGAAAATGCTCATGGTCGTACGCTTTCACCAAGCCGTAACTTTTACATACTTCTTTTCTCTGCAGGCCTGGACAAGATTGAATTCCTGCAGAGCCATGAGAATCAAGAGATTTATCAGAAGGCCTTTGATCTGATCGAGCACTACTTTGGAACAGAGGATGAAGACAGCAGCATTGCCCCACAGGTGGATCTCAACCAGCAACAGTACATCTTCCAGCAGTGTGAGGCTCCCATGGAAGGCTTCCAGCTCTGAGGTGCCCCTGTGCTGTGTGCTCCTCTACCTAACCAATCCTGTTGTCGAGCCACAAGCCACCCGTGGAGTGATTCTCTCAGTGTTTTCCATAACCCTGTTTGCGCTCATTCGCTTGCCTTGTGCACATGCTCTTACATACGTCTGGAAAACTTTTGGCTCTCCATGGCAGGATGCCCCCTCCTTGGCAAGGGGTCGCCAGAATCACCCTTCTCCTCTAGATTCTGAACCTCTCCACTGTCATCTTCGTGGAGTTGAGGCACCTTTCTATACTTTGAGATATTCCTTGCTCCTATTACAGGAAAATAATCCCTGCTCCACTAGCCCTCACACTCCTGGCATCCAAGATAAGGCTGCCTTTCTCATGTATTAGCTGCAGTGTGTGCCTGCAGTCCAGGGAGACGTTCAGACTTTCTGAGAACGTAGCTGAATCCATTCCCCGTGCTCTTCCCTGGGTGCCTCTCTGGATGGCTGTGAGACGCGTTAAATCTTCACACGCAACGTATCTACTTTGCTGTATGTGCCAGCTGGGGTTATTGGCATATAGAACATGTTACAAAGAATGGAGTAAGTTCTCTATCCCCTGCAACAACAGGCTGCAATGGACATGTTTCCTGGTTCTTAAGGATACTGAACACATCGGGCCCCGTCCCTTCTCAACACTGAGCTCCCAAGCTGGATTGCAGACCACTGTGGAGATTTCTATACCTTCCCACTCTTTCCTCTCCATCCACAAAAAAAGAGCCTGTGAATAGGTCACTCTTACCACCTCCCCAGAAATGACTTTCCAAACCAGCTTCTAGAACGGAGAAACTACCCCCACTTCTGCTTGCCAGCACAGTATGATCCAGCCGGGCCTTCCTTAAAAATCAAGCCCTTCCTGACTTCATGCTCCAGAGTCTGGTCTTTGGTATTATAGTTATGGCTGAAAAATTCCTGTCTGCCTCTTTACATTTTTACACAGCGTGACTTGAACAGATTTATCTGCTGAAAAATTACCTTCTGAGTACAGAAATCTTAATTTGTAAAACTTAGCACAAGGAGCGTTAGATCTCCTATTCATTCTCACAAGAACAAGAGCTTCCTCTCCAGCTCAGCTGATAAAATGGAGTCCTCCTGGTCAAGCCCCTTATTTAACAACTAAAGTGACACTACGTTCAAAGGATAGTAATAATACACCCGGCTCCGCCTGGCCCTTTCATTTCATTTTTTCCTTCTGCTGTTTACGGGACTTCAGGTGACTTAGCACGGAACGCATGGTTCCTACAGGTGACATCTATACGGCATCGCTGACTGCATGACAGCTGTCACCCGCAGCTGTGGACCGCCCTTCTGCTAGCAGCATGTTCTCGGCTCCGCAACCTGCTTGGATCACAGACGTCTGATGCGAAGGCCAGCCGCTCCTCACCGAGTTCAGCTGACGTTGACGCCCAACTCTTGGCGCAACCGGGGACGCGCCACGTGATTGAAAGCGGCAGTTCCGTTTCCGTAAATGCAATGGATTTCCCGGCCGTCCGTTCCCCCCCCCCCGCATCGTATGTCCTTTCAAGCCATTTTGGACGCTCGGAACACAGGTTTGTCCAGCGTAAACATTTCAAAATCGCCACTGACGACTGCAGCGTCGCGTGCCTGTGGTAAATGTTAGTGGCAGAACTGTCTGCAAGATCCTCCTTATGACTCCTCTCGGTGACAAGCCACTGCAAAAGCAAAGCCAGCCCATCGGATACAGAATGATAAAATATCAATCACTTGTCAAACTGCTGAAAGAAGCTAGGCAAAGGCCCGAACGTCAGCTCTGTGTGACCGTTATTTAAATACAGTCTTCAGTTCTGTCTGTGCTTCAGGATGGAGACTCTGACCTGTGTGGCCACTGCAGAAGCCACCTGCTGCCTCCCTAGCTAAGCCAGTCGGCCTCCTCCACCTCCCCTCTTCCCGTTACTTTCTCTAGTGCTGCTTTGTGCTGAAGGAACATTTAGTTTACTGCACTTGATCTGTAAATGGACTTCGATTCTTTGTAATTTTAGGGGGTTAAATTTGGTGGTTAATTTAAAAAAAAGCAAAAAAACCCCTCAATGTTGCCTTTACATCACATATAAATAACTGTGTTTCTCTTTTCTTGAAGGGTGATAGAAGCACTGATCAGTAGCAAAATCTTGTTTTAGCTTTTGGATTTTTTTGTGCTGGATTTTTTTACGTGTAAATTTCCAATAACATGTCATTTCTATAAGATTTGTTTAAAATCATGTACCTCTTATTGGATGGTATAAAAATGCTACATATTTTGTAAACAAATCTGAGCAAAGTGTGTGTGCATATATTCTGTATATTCATATATGTATATTCTGTGTATATATACACTAGCGTGTATATATACATATATACACACACACGTATATATATACACACATGCCTATGTGTGTATATATATACATATCTATATATCTATATATCTATATATATATAAGTGTTTTCTCTTCCAGGCTAGTGAAAACAATGTGGTGCATTGGCGTTTCCCTCCCCTGCCCCCCAAGAAAATAATGACAATTGCCTCTAAATGAGTGAATTAAAAAAAGAGTCCATTTAAGCTGAATGGTGTGCCTTCCTGTGTAAGGAGCCTGGCCAGTGTTTGTTACTTTTGCCGTGGATATGTGAATTCAGAGCAGATAAGTATAAATCTTTAAACTTGGTATGTTTGTTTGAAGTGACAGGCCTGGTTGACACAGGTAATATTGTTGTCATATATACTTAGACTGTGTAAGGCATTTGACTGGTACTGCGTAATATTTTGACTGAGAACTAAAACAATACAAAAATCAACATGGCACACATTAAATGGATTAAAATGTGGCTAACTCATAGGTCTCAATTTAATTTTAAATGGTGCTTAATTGAGTGTATTTCCATCAGGATCTTCCAGCAACCAGTTCTTGGCCTTGCTTTACTTAGCCTTACTAATAGGTTGAAAAGGAACAAAATCTGCTTCTGACAAGGGCTGCAAATTATATGAGTACGGAAGGGAGATGAGACTTGTGAATTATGAGAGGAACAGCTCACTGATACAGACTGATCGGAATTACTTGGTAAGCCAAGGGCAAGTAAGTTATTTGCGTTTTAATAGAGCCAAACGTGTAGTGTAACGTTACTTATCTAATAAATAACGTTCAGGCCACAGGTGAAGGACTCTGTCTTGGAGGAAAAGTGCCGCTGGAAGAGTATGAGGATCATTATACGTTATCGCTTGAACGCTACTTCCTAACGCGATTCTGCGTGGCTAGTGTAATGCTCACAGGTACGAAAAGAAATTTTAGTAGAAAGGGAGAATTTATATTAACTTTGTATTTGGCATTGGTGAAACTCTTCTTTACAGGAACGCTCTCAGTGTTGCTATCAGCAGTTAAAAAGGGATGCTGAAAAACTGGGAACAGCAATGACTGTAAAAAGGTTGCAAGTTCCATTCAGGTGAGAAACGAGGCACTTTTTTAGAGTGACCTGAGAGTTACAAGGGTTATGTCCCCTGCTAGAAACACTGAAACCAGTATTCGCTGCTTTCCCCAAGGATGTGCTGCTGCTCAAACAGGAACTATCTCGGAGAACGCCGCTAGCTTCCACTTTTGTCAAGGCCACGCTGCGTTTTGGATGGTCTGTTCTTGTTTTGTGTGTAAGTAGGAGGCAGCGTGGCCTCACCTGTAGAGGATAGGCCAGGGAGCTGTTGGGCTTCTTGGGTTCTCCTCTTAGCTCTGCCATGCAGCGTGTAGTGCCAGAAAAGTGACCTCACATGTTTTCTTCTTCCCTTATCCTGAAAATTGAAATGAATGCATTGGTTTCTGTCTGCTTGTGGAGATCCAGTCTAAGCACCTTCCAAAAGCCCCACAAGCTGGTGAGGTGAAAAGATTAATGAGAACCAGGAGTCTCCGAGTTCGTGCAGCATCAGTAATGAGGTGAAACTACTATACTAAGGTTTTAACAATGTGTGATTTTATACTGGACGTTAGAGAAAGGGAGATGTGGGACTACCAGGAATTGTTATACCTGTAATGCCTTTTAAGTGTTGCGTGTTTGTTGAGGCAGCAAACAGGAGCTATCATTCCTTCGATTGGTAAAGTTCCCAGTGGAACGTGGCCGGCAGGGTCGCTCTTGGATTCAGGAGGGTGTGACAGATGGTGGGGCAGAAGGTTATCGAAGGCTCGTTAAGCCAGGACCAGTGCTTGGAGCTCCTGGGAAGACAGCACAGACACAGGGAACTGCTGCCTAGAGACTTCAGCCAGTTCTTAAATCCCTGTGTTGGTTCCTTAACGCCAACCAGCTACTGGTGGTCAGAGTCCCTCCACTTAGTCTTAAGGGACGGGAGGAAGGCACTGACCACGGAAAACCTACATGTTCTTGAACCTGCATTTCTGTAACTATCAGCGCCGAGACTGTTAACCACATCCCACCACCCAGTCCTAAACGCGACAGTGCTCCTGGTGATGCACCTCTCTGCTTCCCTGAGGATTTCCAGAACAGCTACTTTACCTCTGTGCCAGCTTTCAGTAATTCCCCATGTCTTCCTGTGTGATTCCTTTGCTTCGGGGATTGGCACAACACATCACCAGTACTTCTCCCATGCCAATTTTAGCCAGTAGACATGAAGGTCTTTCTTCAGATGCCTGAGTTTTAGTAGGAAAATAAAGAGGACCTCTTTAGGTACTGCTACGGCCATGTCCATGGGGCTCTTGCCTGCTCTTTCGAGGCAGCGTTCAAGTTGTCGGATTGATCGTTGCGTTGGGAAGTACCTGTTGCCTCTGGAGCAGGTACAGCAATATGGCATGTGGTAGAGGATTGATAATTCGACTTTTTTGAATAAACGTGAATGGTGTTGCAGACCGAGCCAAAGGGGAGAAAGAAAATGAAAAACTGTTCTAAGGGCTTAGTGTGTTCTTCTCCATCAGGCACTGTTAAAAGGGCTCAAAGCTAAAGCTATGAGCTGATCGGGTGATGATAGGTGTATTAAGTTCTCCAGTCGGCTAGCCTGGCTGCTTAGGCCAGAAACGCGTGCTGGTTTTTAACCAGTCTGTGTTTAGAAGTGCTTTCTTGGAAGCCATCGCACTGGGAAAGAAGTGGTTTCTTTCACTGCCTCCCTGAGAAAGATTTGTATCATTTTTCTAGTACCCAGCTACTTGCAAATGTTTGGGAGCAAGCTAGAGGCAGCACAGAGCCCAAAGGCCCAGGCTCTTATCCGAGACTCTGGAACCGACGTGGGAGCTGAAAGAAAGCACCAATGTGCGCAGCAATGCGCAGGTTTTATGGTAGCTCCTGAAATGGTGGAGGCACCAGAGTGACGGAAGGAAGGAGTTCTGCATGCAGCTTCTGTCAAACCACTGGACTACAGTTCAGTTTTTGAGTAAACTCAAAAAAATGATAGAAATGTCAGTAAAATGAAAAACCGGTGACCATTGCCGCTCTGGGCTGTTGCTTGCTAAGTGTTATTTTACAGATTTTCATTAGAAATGTTTTACCAGCTGCCTGAGTCCAAGTAGTTTTATTTCCAAAACTAGCTGAGGTACCTGCCTGTTGTAGTCACAGAGCGCGCTCGGAGGCGCTCACTGGAAGGGGGATATTTCTGAGAGCTGCATGGTTTTAAGCTCTGCCATCACAAAGCATAAATCACAAGTTTCTCTTCATGGTAACCTGAAATCCTGTCTGAAGCGCATGTTCTCCTTTCTGGTCTCCTTTAATACATAAATGAGCACAGGCACACAATCTGGGAAGCTTTTTTGGCTCCCACCTGTGTGCTTACAGGTGTGGGAAAGAACCAGAGCCGTCACAAAAGATCTGCTCACCTACCTGCCGTGGAACGAAGCGTGACGTGGGTTCAGCGCTAAATGAGCGGACGAATCTGTGGAAGCCTGCGCCGTTTGACCGACGGCGTGCTTGCGTAATTGCCCTACAGAGAATCTGGTAACGGGTCGCGGCCTCATCTGAAGTTTATAGCTTCTGTGGAGGAATGGCTGCAGAGCTTGACTGGTTACAGCTCATCAATGCAAGCGATACCCAGACATGCAAATCCTAAAAAAGTGGACTGCAGCAGTTATTTTCTAGCTCTAGAGGAAAGGACAAAGTACTAGAGAAGACTGCACTGGTTATCTTATTGCTTCTCTTTTCCAGGTATAAAGACACGAATTACCCTGCATTTTTTAGTAGCGCTTTTAATGTTTTTCAGCAACAGCGCTAATTTTTAGTAGTACAAAAAAATAATACCTACATTTCCTTCCAAACGAGCTGAAAGGAGGAGGAAAAATACCGGTCTCCAGTTGCGGCAGCCTGTTCAGCATGAACCGTACCTGACTCTTCAGGGATGAATGCCAGAAACAGGACTGCTGGGAGTTGCTCTTCGCAGGTATTACTGCGTCTGCTGCTTCTAAAACTTGAGGCAGATGATCTGTAAGTGAGCTAGTAGCAGGAAAGCACAGATGACAATTTAAAGGGGGAAACATGCAAATCCAAATGAGGTTTGGAAAAAAGAGCTCAGCAGCAGAAAGCAGGAATGCCTGATCGACTTTCTCGTACTCGCGTGCCTCTAAATAGTAAATCTGATAGCACAGGTCGAAGCTGTTGCTCAGTAGTCCTCGAAATACTCATCTCTGTTCCCTTGGCTTGGATATTCTCTCGTGTCACTCCCAGCTCTGGTGTAAAAACCATTAGGTTTTTATCAAAAGGAGGCAGTTCTTCGCAAAAAGTAATCCTTCACTCACTCAAACAGACGCAGCCAGAATATACTGGATCTCAGACAGGTAAGCAGGCTTTCTAATAGCTTACGATCATTTGATGATGTTAATGCAGATCATACAATTATTCCTGACTCAAGGACTCCCCTAATAATTGTTCTCTCTTACACAAAGAGGAACGTATGGACTATTTTAGGCAGCCTGTAACAATATAGAATACCTATAGCAGCGTTCTTCATGAAGGGACCTGAAATAGTCAGCGACAGCAGAGGACCAGTATTTTGTTTGTACAAGTGGAAACTGAATGGGCTGTCCTTTTGTGTCCAAGTCATCTTCTAAGCGGTAAGAGCGAGCATAAGGCTTCGTAAGGGAGATTGGTACCACGAATGCAGGTACAGCTCCCGCAGTCTTTTAAAAAAGATGCTTAGTCTTGTGCGTAGCACATGTGGGAAACAACTGCTCTGTCTATACAGTTTGCTCACCTGTGCTGTTTCACTAACTGTGAAGACGACAGCTTCAGGAAAGGAGAGATTGTTAGGAAAAGAAAATAGGTATCTCTGGTTTTAATAATTACAGGATAACATATTCATTCTTTCTTGAACATGTGAGTACAGAATTAACACACAGGAAAGATGTGACTATATCCTCCTTCCAGTGCTGAAAAGGACATCAGCTTTTCTTCCCCAGTCCTTGGTCTCTTCGTTTCCCCCTCTAAGGTTTAGCAGCTGTACTCTGAATAGCTTCCTCTCTCCATTGAGCTTTCTTCTCCAGGTTTATGCTTGTAAGAGATTCATGCCTTTTTACAGCCTACAACATAATGACAAAGCAAGAGCAGAAAGTATCACCTAAGGGCCCACAGAGATGAAACTTGAATCAATACTTTACAAAATAGCTGGCCTATCCTTACCAAGGCACAGTTCTGTCAGCTTTAATGCCAGGCAGAGAGAGGGTTAAAATAAAACATCCATAGACTATTTTGGCTTAAACTCACTATTTCTCTGGGAATAAATTAAACTGTTTTGTTAAGGCACTAGCAGATGTATTCTCTGCTTCTGGTCAGTATTTAATACTCATCGCTGGCCTTCAGAATCAGAGGTACTGGAAGCAAATCAGAAGTTAAACATAAGTTCCAGCTGCTGTGAAAACAAGGGTCCCCAAGCAGCTGTCCTCCTCTCTGTCTGGTGTCTGCATTCATACTACTCCAATCTCAGAGGAAAATGCTCTGGGAACTGTCAGTGTTTGATCTCTGCTGCTAAAGCCAGGGGAAAGCCTTCCCACTGCTTTGTTTCAGAGTGCTGCATCCTTTTCCTTTTGATGGGGGAATGCTGACGAGTAGAAACGTCTCTTGACCCTTCCATAGTTCACAGTGCTGGGTTGAGCCCCTGTGCCTAGTTTTAAGGTTTCTCTACAACACTTAGTAGTCTACAGAAGCAAGATCTGAACATTCTCATCAGAAGAAGTGCTTCAGAGAAAGGCAGCACACAAATAAGGTTCTGCCCACGGAGATGCTTTAGGCTCGGGGTTTTCTGCTTCCAGTCATCCTTAAAAGAATATAGCAAACTGTGTTTGTTACCACCGTGCTTTTTATTAAAAGCAATGTGACAATATGCTGCACGGATTATATTCACATTCCTTGACTTTGAGACTAATGCTGCGGAGAGGCTTTAGCTTGGCTTCGGTACACAAAAAGCGCTCCTTGCTTCTTTACAGAAATACCACAAAGTTAATAGTTCACCAGCTATGTTAAAAAGCACATAAAATTGAGGCATGACTAACCTTTGCTGCACTTAGTCTTAAACTTTACCCTTCCTCACTTCATATGATGCAAATTAAATCATAGACCTAGTTCTGCCATATGCTGAATTTCTTCGATACCTTGCCAAATTCTATGCAAGTGAAGGATACTCGGCATCGACAGGACTTGGGAGCTTTTCTATGAAATACTGTTTGTTGAATCAAAAAAACTAGTAATTTGAGAAAAGTTGTGCCATCCATGCTAAAGGAAGACTCTTTTCTAATGCAATTAAAGGGCACAGAATTATTACTGACCATCTCCCCACCGTTTAAAAAGACTTTGAGAATTCTCAAGTCTGTCTGTGGAGAAACGTACTCATTTGTTATTTCCATTATATGGAGTCTAAGAGTGTTGCAGCACGTAGAGGGGCATTTGTAATACGCCAGTGGCCCAAGGAGCAGTTACCTGCCTACCAGAGCCTCACAACGCAGGGTGCTCCTTCCTTTCAAACTCTCAGAGCCCGTCAGCAAAATTAAAGAGTTAAAACCAGCGCAAGCTAAAATTAAGTATGGCACTGAGAAAAAAAAAAGACTATTGTTTTTTCCTTTTAGAGGAAGCCTATGCAGTCTAACAGTGACATCACCCCTTTTCTGACTTGGAAATCCATCAATGAGGGTCACTTCTGGGGAACTAGGAGGACTTATTTTTAATTTTTGCTCAGTGATAAAATGGGAAAAAAAACCCCAAACAAACCCAAACCAGTACTAACAATCCACAGGAAGAACTGAGGAGTTTATGTGAAGATTGATTTGCGCTCACCAGCCAAAAATCTGCGCTTACCTGCTTCCCTTTAATCACCATCAGTATGCATCCCAGTATTGTCAAGGCAATCATTACGTAGCTGCACTTCACACGCAGTGTGGTCTTTGCTGCTCTGATTGTTTCAATCCTCCAGAAATAATAAGAAAAGAACAGATTCTATCAGAGACCCAGATAAACCATTTGGTTTGATTTCTCCCGGCACGCTATGCAATCGGGTATAAAGCTAACCGTAGTCTGCTCCTTTCACAAAAAGGTTTTAGGAGAACGGGAAAGGCTGATCCCCAGCTACCTTGGGAGGTGCCCGGTCACCAAGGAGCTCCTCTCAAAGTCGGAAACAAACCCAACAATTTAAACTTTTGGTTATTTAATTGTTAAGAGGCAATGCTGCCTTTCTAGATCACTTGACTGCGATGCAGAGAGGGAAGGCTGCAGTATTTAAATAGGTACGTTTACTGTGGGGAGAACAGGAAAAGGAGAGGGATGCATTTACTAATAATCCTCTGCTACAGGCTTTGATAGTGCTATAGATTACCCGCTGGCTCCTGAATGTAGCACTCCTCTGAAATTCTGAACAGGACTTGGTAAAAGACCAGTGGTTACCACTTCCCTCCTGCTAGAGTTAATAGTCTTAAGGTAATCTGTTTTCCTAAGAAACTAAGGAGGCACGGATGCTTGTAAGCTTTCCAGCATCAGCTTTGGGCAGAGGACTCCTTTAAATATTTTAATTTTTTTATTGCAGGGGGCTTATCTAGCCACACCAGTACCACTCCTTCGGGAAACCTGCTGCCTAGTCTACTGTTATCTTTTAAAACCCAGTAATCTTCGACAAGAAGATTATCACTGTATCCTTCCAGCTGTACATATGAGTTAAAACAAAAAGTCATTTCTTTTTTAAGTTGGGTTAAACTCTGAAGATCATTCTACCCAAATGACATCCCAGTTACAGCAAATTCAAGGTTCGTATTAGAGGTATCGATGCAAGAAGGGCCAACGAAGCGTAATGTTTTTAGATGTGCTTTCCACCATAACCAGAGACCTCTACCCTATATATTTAACTCTCCTTGCAGAATTTAGAGCAGTTGACTCCCTTCTCAAGGAGATCGAATAGTCTCACTGATGAAATTTGGCATGTTATAAAATTACAGATGACTAGAAAAGCATCGACATCACGCGAGGGAGAATAAATGCATCAAACTAGGTAATTATAGCCCCAAACCGACACAGACAGTGAATTTAATGAACTGGGAAATCATCACTGTACACAAACATGAGTGAATATGGACTCTTTTACCATGTTTTGACCCTTATACTTGGAGGGTAAAAAGATAGGGAAGGATCCACGATAGTTCAACACGGTAAATCACATCGGAGCTGAGAACTGAAGGGAGTTTTGTTCTGGTTTTTGAAGAGGAGGGCACGAGTGATTTGATCACTGTTTCAGAGGATGGATCCCAGTACAAGGTTTCTGATCATAGGGAACATGTCCATCTGCCATGACACTAATAGTTAAATTTTCCTTCCAGGTTATTTGTTTTTGCTAATCATCTGCGACGAACAACGTGGGCGCAGGCTGCAGTTAAGGTGAAATGCACAGAAGTAGGATTTAAAACCTTTTTATTAGTTAATTTTTGAAGTACCTTGGCTGTGTTAGAATACACAAGAGGAAAAGGTAGTTCTCTGAACGCAATTTGCATTTTAAATCCATTCAGTGGCTAAGATTAACATTTCTTTCATAAATGAGTTACTTCTGATCACCACATCTTGCAAGATTACCGACTTCTATCACAAGCCCTTACCAGCCACTCTTAATTCAGCTTAGAACAGGAAAACAAGCGTTTGTGCTTTTATAGTTCTCAATCGTCTTCTCAGCTTTGGCTAACTATTTGCCTAAATAAAACCAAGAATTCCCTGTGCACTTGCAAAACTGGTCAGCTTTTATCAGAAGTTGGTTTGTCCTTTCAATAAACCATGGAAATGACTTCAATCACTCTGCTAACTCGGTTTTCTTAAAAACGCTCATAACAAGTGCTTGGTATGCAAAAAAATACGAACTGACATAATAGGTTTTAATAATTTACACCTTTATGTATTTCAAATGTAATTTTAAGAAAAAGGATTCAATACAAAACCGAAGAATTAATTTTTAACAATATTTATCCATTGTGATGCATTTAGAAAAAACTTAAGATACATGGGTGGATTTTCAATTCCCATATCATGCATCCAAACAAACAATCTCTTTCGAGGGCAGCTACATAGTTTGCTTACCCAAGTAGTACAAGATTTACTGTACCTTTTTAATTTAAATAAATACATATATGTAAAAGCATTACAAGCACGTTTTAAAAGATAACCATACTACCACCAGGAATGTTTTCTAAACTAATAATTGCCTCTTGTTGTTAAGTTTGATCTTCATTTGAGACAGGCAAATTCGAACACCCAGTTTTATTTTCTACTTTGCACACAGGGCAAAGCATTGACATTTGGACTCCACCAGCAACAGGGAAATTTTGACGATATATATATTTTTTTTTGTTAGGGAGCCTTTCCACTGTTTTTTAGTTTAAATTCCAAGAGTAAAGTAAGTTGGTGGATGAGCTTTTACCTACTCAACAGGACCCCAAACTGCTCGAAATAACGATCCACCACCAGGGTGACCAGATGACCAGGATTAGCCTCTATAAAATAACCTCTCACAAGATCTTTAGCAGCTCAAAGAAAGGTTTTTCCTGCTGGAGGATGTGAAGAGGCTTACAGTCATCTGGACTGTCACGTTAACGGCCCTCGACTCCAAGCCTAAGCAAAACTACTATTTTAGCCTTTTCCTTAGAGCCGCAGACCTGACCAGCATCAGAGCGTCACTCAACAGGGCCATACAGGGGGTTGTTGTTGTTGTTTTTAAAACGTACTCCGATATTTTAACAAGCCTCACTCATTCCATTGATGCAGCTAATCATCATTATGCTGTATGTTTTGGACTTCCAGAATTTATTTGGTTGGATATTTTATGACACTTCATTCAAGTAAACTAAGATGATAACAAATTAATACAATAATCAAATGTTTTAATGTAAGTGGACTAAAAGAACTGGCTGCTAAACTGACACTACCGCCAAGTTTTCTTACTCAGTGACCCAGGAGTAATAATTTTGGATAAAGTCCTCCCATTTGTACCATTACCAGGATGAGAGAACCACAAATAACAAGAGAAAACAGATCTGTATTGCAACCAAGGGAACATATATTTGAAATGCATAATCCTTAATGTAGGACGTGTTCTCTCGAGATAGCTCATTTGAGTTCTAGAAAAAACACAACTCTCTCAGAGAACAAAAAGAAAAAGCAGGGGGACAACACCTCATAAAGTGCAAGTGCAAATTTGAGGTCATCTCATGAAAAGAGTTCTGGGGTGTTTCCAAATCATGGATTGCTTTTAACATTTGAAATCACCTGCGTAGACAATGTCTCTTTTACAGCTTCAGAACTGGCACTTACGAGACAGTCTCTGGTATATCCTCTGTTTTTTTGAAATGGCCTGCCCACAACAGAAATCTTTTCTCCCAGTCTGTAGGCTTGTGTCCAGGCACCCTCAAAAGAGGCCGACCTAAAAAAAGCAAACAACCAAACACACAAACAAACAAAAAACCCCCATCAAAAACAACAGTCAGAGAAGACGAATTGCCACAGCTGTAATGAAACCAGTTAGGGCGAGCAATGCAGAATTTTAAGTCTGACTGCTAGAGCTGGTTAGGGAACAAAAAGTATACCACAGTCAGATTAACAAACCTGTAAAGACGAGGCCATGTCAGGAAAGCCAAATCTTGCCCAAGACCTCTGTATTTGTAGCTCTAAATTTGCAGAACCTGCTCCAGCGTTTAAGCTTCCTAAGCTGCTGTGATGTTACGTAGTTTTCCTATTACTTTAAAGAATAAATCAAATGGAACTGGTACAGAAAAAACAAAATGCCACACCACTGCATCACGGAATGTTACCTTTTCCAGGGAATGTACGATTTTATCTTATCTGGAGGTATAAACAAACAGATGACCATCGGCAAAGATCAGACCCTTTGTTTTCAGCTCAGTCTTTCAAACTCCATATCAAGTATTCAGAATATAATACGGGAAGGTTTCCATACGGACCATACCATTAAAATTTAGCAAAGACAGTGCAGAGAGAGACAGCTTTCCCACCTCCTTTTAAACAAAAAAAACCCAAAACACCAGCCCAGCAACGGGAGGCATCCTGTACGGCTCCGTGCTGCCTCGCGGCTTCATGAATTACCTAGGAAGCAGGGCGGACGGAGGGTTTGCTGACAACGCTGCGTTAGTCAGAAACATAAAGAAGAGGGCTAAGGGCGAAGAGCCACGGGGCTTCGGGATCCTGAGTCAATGAGACGGCCAGCCAAACCCTGCGTGTATGAACGGGAAGCAATTCCAGTTCACAGGGAGAAGACGGCCTCCAACCCTACCGTTATTGCTGCAGACTAAGTCCCTGGGCTTCCTCGGAGGTTTTGGCAAAAACTTCAGTAATAGAAAGGGAAACGGCATTATTAGCAGTGATTCGCAACACAGACCAACCCAAAAGCGTTACTGTGCCGTTGTATAAAACCACGACTCAGCGTTTTGAAAAGCGTGTGAAATGCCGATCCCTCGTCTCAGAAACAGTTGGAGTAGAACGGGTACGGAGAAAACCGGTAAGGACGACCCCAGGTACGGAATGGCCACCGTAAAAGAAACACTATCATAGACTGAGGCCTCTGGCCTGGAAAAGGAGTCACTGAAGCTGCCTTCAGCGCAAGCGAGGGCAGCAGAATTGTAAGTGACGTGCATTGGGAGCGTGGGTTGTGATGAACAGATCCTGGTCTGGAAAGGCGTGTCGGATTGAGAACAGCACGCGCCAGGTTCGAAGACAAACACCGGCCTGTACTTGTTTTCTCACAGCATGTTTCAGCTGAGGAATTCCTTCCCAGAGGATGGGGATGCTAAAAATACATCCAGCTTCAAGAGACTGGGCAAATTCATGAAAGAAAAATCCAGCGAGGACCATGAAACACACAGATGGCACCTCTGGGACAGCACTCGAGGCAGAAACGCTACGTCTGCCCTGTTTCTGCACTCCTCCTTAGGTCCTTGCTATCGGCCACGTTCACAAAAACGTAAGGGACCTCCTTTACCGGCCACTACAGGAGACGTGACGCTGTTAAGGAGACCTCTGGTCTTACCCAGTACAGCTGCATTTTGTTTTTAACACAGAATTATGCAAAATGCTTCCCATCTGCGTGCTCCTTTTATCTCGCATCATAACTGTCCCATAGACAGTGAAAAAATGTTTCACGGCCCGAGCTTCACCTGAACAACTCCACCCTTAAGCATGAACTAAGGCAGCGATTCAGGCTGACTCTCTCCTGCAGGGCACGTTCGGTTTTGTGAGCAGCTGGAGCTGGTTGTACTGTGAAGAACTGCAGAAGTATTTTAGCTCGTTCCTAAACATCGATCGTTTACATGGGGGTCGACCAGTCGGTTCTAGAGCACAGCCGAAGAGCCTCAAGGTGGGGCTGCAAGTCAGATAAGATCCTAGTGACCTGCTACAAACTGAAAGCTGTGTTATTGTCACAAGAAGAAATATTGACCCCTGGCTTTGTTAAAAACCAAGATTTTACTGCTAAATTTAATGCTCAGTTCTTTAGTCTAAAGATCAGAATTCCCTCTCACGAAATCAGAGATATCTATGTCAGCTAAATTCCTGTTCAGATGATTGCAGCCTGGATCTAAATATTTCGTGGCATGAAACGTAGCATGATTGTTACAAAAAACTCTTACTTTTTCTCTGAAGCTGACTTTCTTCCTGGGGTTTAACGCAAAGCCGCCTGCTTATCTTCAGATCCGCTCCTTTAGGCATCCTCAGAATTGAGGGAATATTTCTTCCCAGCAGTTTAACAGCGCTATCTGGAAGAGAAAGCAGAGGAAGCAAAGAGGCCAAATCTAATTCAGAACAGTAGAAAGTGAGAATACTAGCTTTTAAATGGAAGTGGGTTTTTTTAAACACGAGAAAAAAAAAGAAAAGCAATAGGTACAAATCTAATACTACGCAAGAAACACCAGATTTAGGTTGTAACACAGTCTACCAAAGAAATTGCAGCTCGGCTCTGCGAGCTATGACTTGAGCTTGCCCATTAACCCTATGCAGAAAAACGGGAACGCAAAACTACCGCCTACAAGCAATTTCCAGCACACGATGCCCGTCGCAATTTCAAGGAACCGATCTATTTGCACGCCTCAGAAACACTTTGGATGGTGCTATTCCAAGGATGTTGAAGAATTTCCACCAGAAAGTGGGTATCTCTAGGTTTGCTTTATTAACAACTCAGAGTTGGGCCACCACCTCAGTGAGTGGCAACTAGGTGTTACAATGATCACCTTATATACGTTACTACAACAATTACATACTCAAAGTCCGCCATAATTTTCCACTGCTTTTCAATTCTCTGTTCTGATCAACAAAAAAGCCATCGATTTCCATCAGCAAGCTGGTTCTCATCGTTCCGTCTCAGTTCTTCTTTTGACCATGAAGTTCAGTGGTCCACTTCCAGATCACAAAAGTCAGCTATTTCCAGTCTACATTTCTTCTTCTTTTAACAAGGTTTCTTGGTGTTCTATTTAAAACACCCTATTTTCTAAGAACTTAACCCGTTAGCCTTTATATAGACACTACTTTACCTACACACTTCTTATCTATTGTCTGTATCAGTTAAAACATCTTAAAACTATTTCATTATTTATTTTCTTTCTAATCTCATTTATCTTTATCTACTGATTAACTTGGATGGGGATTAGGCCAACCACGGAAGGGACTATACAGAAGACAAGTGATGATCTTCAGATTGCTTGGACACCTGTAAATACACAGCTGCAAGGAATCCTTTTTACCTTACTATTCGTCCTAATCCTATTTCTATGGCCTATATAATAGCTACTGAATTCTAAGTTCTATAGATTAACTTAGTTCTCAACAAAGGACTGCAGACCAGCGTCTTACCCATCGTGTCACATCCCCAAAGCAAGTCACAGGCTTGGAAAAAAGCAGAATTTTGCACTCCTTTGCAGTGCATTCGAAAAGGCCAGGGCACCTTATGTGTGAAAACGCACTCTCAAGGAAGAGCTGCTAATTCATTAATTAATGAAAAAAAATATGGGGGGAAAAAAAAATCTCTGAAAGGCAAAAGGGCACTTTTAAAAATATAAATTGAGTTCTTTTTTTCTTCTTTATGCTGGCTGAAAATGTCTCTCCTATGAGAAACACTCGGCCCTTAATTTTTAGGCATAATACACTCCAGCTCTGCAAGAAAAAATAACTGTACATTTATAGCCGGCCCTCCTCAGCGAAACCAGACCCTTTTCGAGATCTTCAGAGAAGGGACAAAAAGGCACAGATCCATCCCTCCGCTTCCCCCAGGCCAGGCCGGGGCCGGGGCCGGGCCCGGGCGCCGAGGCCTGGCCTGGCCCCGCCGCAGGGCCGGGGCCGCCCGGGGGCCGGGCCCCCCGCTCCGCACCCCCCACCCGCGGGGCCCGGCACCTCTGGGGGCCCCGGGGCTGACAACGCCGCTTCGACCCGCCGGCAGCCCCGGCAGAGGCCCGGCAGCCCCGGCAGAGGCCGGGCAGGCCCCCCGACCCCATCCCGCCCCCGGGGCGGTCACTCACCGGCGCGGCCCCACATGGCGCGGCCTCCGCGCTGCCTCGGCTCTGCCCGCCGCCCCTCAATGTCACCGCTGGGCCCGCGCCCCGCCCCCGTCCCGGGGATTGGAGAAGCGCGGCGGAAGGCGAGGACCCGGCGCCGGGACCGGGCCCGCCGCGCTGCCGCCCGGGCCCGCCCCTGCCCCTGGGGCGGCCGCCGCGGTCCTCCCCGCTCCGCCGGTGGGGGCACCCGGCCGCGCCGCGCCGCCAGGGGGCGCCCTCGGGCAGGGCCCGGCTGGCCCCGCCCCCCCGCGTCATCCCGCCTCCCCGCCGGATTGGCCGCCGCCGCGGCCCTCGGCCTTCCCACTATGGCGGCGCCCAGCGGAGCGGCCAGCTGCGAGGACTTCGCCGAGTCCCAGGTGACACGCGTGGGGCCGGGGCGGGCGGCGATCGCTCCCGCCGCTCCCCCGCGGCGGCGCCCGGCCAGCTCCCGCCGCCTGCGGGCAGCGCTGCGCGGCCCCGGGGGAGCGGGCGCCCCGCGGGGGGGGAGCGGCGAGGTCACCCCTCCCCGCAACGGCCGGGATGCGGCGGCGGCGGGGGCAGGGTCCGGCCTTCGCCTCGCCCCGAGCGGCGGGAGCGGGGCAGGGGATCCCCCTCCCGGCGCCCCTTCCCAGGAGGGGGAGCCCGCGGCGGGGGAGCCCCCGTGGGGCGGAGGGAGCTCCGTGAGAGCCCTGAGGGCGTGAGGCGGGGATGGGGCCGCGGAGAGCGGCCCTGCGGCCTGCCCGCGGCGCGGGCGGCTCCTGAGGGGAGCGGGGAGGGCCGGGGCCTCCGGGGTGCCGCTTCCCGCCCTCCGGCCTGCGCTGCTAAGGACCCTCTCTGGTTTGCAGCACATGCTCCTGCGTGCAGAAATTGTTTGGTGCGGTTTTATTTTTGCTCTTTGTAACCAACCGACGTAATTTTCAATGAAAAGACTTACAAAAGTTTTTGCACCGAGCTTTTCTCAGAGATGTAAGCAAAGGCTTGTATTTTATTTTTAATCCAGGAGTTGCTCAGGGTGATGAGGACGATCGATGACAGAATCGTCCACGAATTAAACACTACGATTCCAACAGCTTCCTTTGTGGGGAAAATCGATGCCGGCCAGACGTGTAAAGAGCTGTACCAGTCTGTGAGTGTGCTCTCCTTCGACTTCCAGCTCGCTTCCCGATGTTGTATTATGTGCAGCGGCCAGTAGAGCATCCTCAGTTTCTAAGGAAACCACTGCCTTGATATATCGTGCTTTATGTATCCATAACTGGCACGCTCGACGTCTCTACGCAGCTAAACCACACGCATGTAACAGCTGCTTCGGTTTAAAACCACGTGGGGAACTTACTTGTTCTGCAGTAGCCATCCTTCGGGGTGTACTTCAGGCTTCGGTGGATGGCACTAAAGTCTGCTTCTTTTAAAAATGGGTGCTAGCACGCTTTTGCGCTACTTTGCAAAGTAGTGTGCAAGGTACACACCCTGCTCCTGTGTATCTTTGAATTTTGACCAAGTTGGTAGCTGCTGCTCAAAGCAGTGTTGCTTCCGAGACGTGGATTATAGAGTCAAAGGGATTTCTATAGGCATGGCAATACCTCGACTTTGGAAAGTCTTTCTTAAGGCTTTTATTCCCTGCTGAACTAGTTGTGACTTTCTTTCTCTCCCCACTTAGTTGATGGATGCTCACACCAGCAGAGAGAGAATCATCAAAAACTGCATCGCTCAGACTTCCAGTGTAGTGAAAACTCTCAGAGAAGAGAGGGAAAAGGCCCAGGATGACGTAGCATTATTAAAGCAACTCAGGAAAGAGCAGACAAAGGTGAGTGGTGGAGCTTTTTAGAGATCACTTAGCGAGGAAGAAGAGGGTAGCTTTCCCAAATGGAAAGACCAGTGTGATGGAGAGAACCAGAGCGGATCGTGGCTCAGGCAGTCTTTTCCAGGGTTCTTGTTGGCTGGGTTTGTGAGAACCATTTCCCCTAGCCCACAAGACAGAGCTGCTTTTGTCCCGCAAGCGGAGCGTTTTCTGAGATCCCATTGCACAAATGCTGTAGAAAAACGCGTACTTCCCCACGGTGGACTCTGACCGCCGCTGACTAACACCACTTAGCGTACAACTTACCTGCGGCTTGCTTAGGCCTTTCGAAATGCCTGAAGGTTCATTTTGCCTTTTTGAGATCTTGTAAAACGAGTCTATCTGCAAACGGCCAGTATGGGTGCCGAGATGCAAACACCAGAAGGTAACAAAATACGGCTTTTGTGTACGTCTCTTGCACCACACAGTTACGCAGCCTTAAAGCTGTCCCTTTTCATCATCACCCTGAGAAGCATCGTTCGTACTCGGTGCGTTAATTGGAGTTCCTGCCCTTTGTGAGGAGCTGCCAGGCAACCTTGAATTCCACTTAACCAATATTGTTATTGTTTAGTATTTCTTGGATTAATTTTTTGAATACCTTGCGATGGTGTGAGAGAGACTTCTGGGTTTGCGTAAGGAATTGTCATGAGCAAACGCCCTCTCAACCTTCTGGCCTCTGATGGAAGGTGTACGTCCCCGGCAGTGCTCTAGATGGAGCACCAGAAGTGGAGAAGGGAACCCCACTGAAGCTCTCGCCCCGTTCCAGCGCCTCCTTTGCAGGGGAAGGGATACTGCGTGTGGAGCTCTAGGAGTGGAGCTTAGCAGGGGTGCGAACTGTTCCGCTGATTTCCCTTCCAGACCTGCTCTGTGTGGCTCCTGATCACGTTTTTTCCCACGCCATACGCTTGCAGCACATACCAAATACGACCGCTTGCGTATTGCGTTTCTTGCGTGCGCTGGCTAGGTGTGTCTGTTGAGTTCAGCAGTTTAGTGAGCCTTCCTCGTAACAGCCAGACGGCCCACCATCATATATATCTCTATATATGGTGTCCTGGATCCTGGGTGCAGCTTTCCCTGCTGCACTACTGTAAGCCTTGAAGAGATCAGCCCTGAATTTTGCTTTTGCAGTGCTGAACTTCCTCAAGATCCACTTGTGCTTCCAAGAGGAGCCTGTTGTAGCCCCTGTTTCAAAGAGCAGCTGAATGCTGAGGCAGTTGTAGTGAAAGGGCTTCCTGAGGAGATGATCTGACCTCAAGCATCTGATTTTTCCCAGGCACTGAGTGAGTGAACTGTCTGTTCGTGTGCTCTTCAGAGAAGTGCTCTGTCGTGAGCTCAGATTTAAAGAACCAGGTGGCAGGCAGGTGGTTTTATTCTTAAAGCCTCACTTACGGAACTGCTAACAAGCATCCATGCTACTTTGGAAAACTAGAACGGTAGCTTAGTGTTTTCTACAGATTTTGTTTGTGGAGCCAGTTCTTTAAATTGTTTACTTACTGAGCCCAAAACCTGTCACTCACTAGGAGTTTCACAATGATAATGTTTAATAATTGGGGGTGATTTCAAATGTTAAAAGCAATCCATGATTTGGAAACACCCCAGAAATCTTTTCATGAGATGACCTCAAATTTGCACTTGCACTTTATGAGGTGTTGTCCCCCTGCCTTTTTTTTTGTTCTCTGTGAGAGTTGTGTTTTTTCTAGAACTCAAATGAGCTATCTCGAGAGAACACGTCCTACATTAAGGATTATGCATTTCAAATATATGTTCCCTTGGTTGCACTACAGATCTGTTTTCTCTTGTTATTTGTGGTTCTCTCATCCTGGTAATGGTACAAATGAGAGGACTTTATCCAAAATTATTACTCCTGGGTCACTGAGTAAGAAAACTTGGCGGTAGTGTCAGTTTAGCAGCCAGTTCTTTTAGTCCACTTACATTAAAACATTTGATTATTGTATTAATTTGTTATCATCTTAGTTTATTTGAATGAAGTGTCATAAAATATCCAACCAAATAAATTCTGGAAGTCCAAAACATACAGCATAATGATGATTAGCTGTATCAATGGAATGAGTGAGGCTTGTTAAAATATCGGAGTACGTTTTAAAAACAACAACAACAACAACCCCCCTGTATGGCCCTGTTGAGTGACGCTCTGATGCTGGTCAGGTCTGCGGCTCTAAGGAAAAGGCTAAAATAGTAGTTTTGCTTAGGCTTGGAGTCGAGGGCCGTTAACGTGACAGTCCAGATGACTGTAAGCCTCTTCACATCCTCCAGCAGGAAAAACCTTTCTTTGAGCTGCTAAAGATCTTGTGAGAGGTTATTTTATAGAGGCTAATCCTGGTCATCTGGTCACCCTGGTGGTGGATCGTTATTTCAAGCAGTTTGGGGTCCTGTTGAGTAGGTAAAAGTTCATCCATCAACTGCATTAGCTGTGTGTGTCTGGACATCTTCCTTGGAAGGTTTGCTGGGATTGCTGTCGTAGCTTCCACCCGTTCACCGGCTCCCCAACTGGAACCACGTATTTAAAATGGATAAACTCTGATCCTTAGCCTCTTGTGTTAGAGACTCCAACAAAAATACATCTGCAAAAATGGCAGATGGTTCTTATATCTCCTACTGTTGCTTCAGTAATTTGTGTCAAATGACCAGAGGACACCTGACCACAACTGTCACACCTGCCTCTTGGAGCTTCTAATTTG
This sequence comes from Theristicus caerulescens, assembly GCA_020745775.1. Lineage (NCBI taxonomy): Eukaryota > Metazoa > Chordata > Aves > Pelecaniformes > Threskiornithidae > Theristicus > Theristicus caerulescens. Next base: position 1,197,030 of record CM036559.1, on the reverse strand, counting down.
AAGGACATCCTTCTTTTTGAGGACATGGTTTGGTGGCGGACTTGGCAGTGGTAGGTTAACGGTTGGACCTGATGATCTTAAGGGTCTTTTCCAACCTTAACAATTCTATGATTCTAATAGGTGCAAACCAGATTCTTACGTTTGTCACGGGTCGAGTGAGCGCTCAAGAGCTGCGTGTTGTGGTAGTTCTTGCCAGAGCTTTGGCATCCACGTAAACCTGATTTGTCCTGCTGCGATCACATAACATTAACTGGCTCAGACAGCATGAACGTACGTGATCTGTTCTTGTAGCCCCTTTTTTTGGTCAGCGCACAGAGCAGACGGCAAAGGAAGCGGCGGGGATCTCTTTATGATCTTAATTCTGCATCCAGAATCTGAGATCTGTGTGTTCAGCCCTGTCTTTGCTGCCAGCTCCCTGTGTGACTCTAATAACGTATGTGTGGAAGAATGACACCTCAGGGCTGCAGAGCCAGCCCCGGCGCTGGCATTCCCTGTGCCGAGTGCTTGACTTAGGCGTAGTTATTTTTGTCTGTGGAGCCATTAACATCGATCAGTTAATTGCTAGCAAATCTCGACGGGCAATATTTAAGAACGGAGCGTTAGTAATCAGGGGCTGCTTCTGCCAGGCTTGCGTTGCGCGTCTGCCCTCACCGTGCCCTGCAGACGTCGGTCTGCCCCGAGTATTGCCTGAAGGGCAGGGCTGGACTTTCGGGATGATCGCGCATCCCACCCTTCAGTTTGCGCCACCGGAGGGGACGCGCACCTGCTACGGGGGTTGTGGTCTGGGAAGTTGCAATGGTGGTAAATAGGGAAGGCCGCAGGGAGGCCTGTTTGACAATAACCTCTCTATTTGTTACTTTCCGCAGTTGAAATTGATGCAGTCGGAGCTGAATGTTGAAGAAGTGGTAAACGACAGAAGCTGGAAGGTACTCAGTCATTTAAAATAGCCATGATGTCCTGTCCCCGCGGACAGTCCTGCACTGGAGGTGTGGGACTGGTGCCTTATGAGGCAGGTTAATTAGAAATAGCTGAGGGCGGTGCTGGGGGAAATGTTTCAGATCATTTTCCCGGTTCTGGGTGCAGAGATCAAAGCTTTTCCGTTGCACTGCAAAGGAAAGAAAAGCGGCTGATTTAGGGGGGAGGAAGGACTGTGGAGTGCTCCCCCTGTAGATCCCTTTCTCCCCCTTGCCCAGTGGCTAAGGACTTTGTAGACATTTCCGTGGTGGCCTGCCTGAAAAGCTTTGCGGGGCCTCTAAGGATGTCAGCGGGGTGAGTCTTTCAAATTTGGCTGTGTTCGGTACTGCTCACGCTTCTGAGCAAGCGGAGGCCAGAGGAGGGTGGGGCTGTAGAAGCTGAACCTTTGCCTGATGGAGCTTCTGCAGGCCCGGACTGACGGTTCCTGGTGCGAAGGGCAGGCTCGCCCTTGCTCCCCTGTGTCCGCCGAGGGGGCAGCTCCCTCTGGACTGATGGCCCCAGGCACTGTCTTCTTACAAAGTGATCTTAACACCGAGCTTAACTTCTGAGGTGGCTGTATTCTGTCACTGCAGCGTTTCACGTCTAGCATCCTTTTCTCGTTTGTTGTAGCTTTTCAGAGCTCTCAGTACTGTATAGAGAACCTCCTTCCCTCCCTAAACGCAAAAAGGGGTTTTGCCAGTAGCCAGTACTAGCTGCAGCTGCCTTTTTAATCTCTGCTTCAGGATTTTGGTCCTCTAGATTGCATCAGCATAAATGCAATGCAGCTTATGTGTTCTTGGAGGCCTAGTCACCACAATACAGCTCAGCGCAGGCTGATTAGATGAGCATCTACATGCTTTTCCAGGTATGCTTTGCTGTCGATACTGCCTCTGTACCGTCTCAAAAAGCTAATCATGCCCTTAATTAATTTAAAGCCAGCTCAGATATGACTAAGAAACACCACAGCCTTAACAAAACGCTGCAGGCCACCGGTGGCAAACATTTTATGGCAACTCTGCTGTCAGTTTATTTAAAAGGGGTGGGGGAAGACCTGCCCCGCACGATCTCTGTTCTGAAGCCCAGAGTTGGCACCAAAGTTGGCACCGATGCCGGCGATATCCTGTAGCTGCATTAAGCTTTTGCTAGGGACAGAAATGTCCGGTTTTTCCTGCAGATGGAGAACATTTCGTTTATAAATAGTGAGGTACGGATGATGCAGGGATATCTTAGCCTGCCAGTCTTTAAAGTAGGGCTTGAAGAGAAAAGTATTTCTGGGTTTTATCTCCAGCTCTGCTGCTGTCTCCATCTGAATAGAGGCATAAACGTCTCACTTAGCTGCCTGTAAAAATATTTCACTGAAGGAATTAGACCCAGTCATAGTTGTGGATCAAATGCAATTTGTTCCATGGGAGTGGTTCTTGGTTTGCAGGTGAGGACCTCCGCTCTTTTTTTACTGTTGCAGACTTTTAGTTGGAAAGTACGCTTACGTATTTACATCAACCCTAACCAACCGAAAACTGACTGGAAAACGCTGATTAGGAAACAAAGTTATTTTCAAACACTTACTCTGGGTAGCTGTAGCAATGGCAGCACACAGAAAGGTGCTGCTTTATACAAATGCATGTGGCAGAATTTTGTTTGGCTGATACCAAACAAGGGGTTGGCTTCCACAACCAGCCACTTGCGTTAGTCTCTGCGCAGCACCTCCCCACTGGAGCTTATGGTTGGAGTGTTTTGTACTAATAGGTAAAAGACAGCAAAAGCAAACTTCTGCACAGTAACGTGAATGTTAAGGTTTCTCAGGCACTGCTTTCCTGTCTGAAAAATGAGAACGGCACTTCCCAGGTAGACCGATGGAGTTAGTTGGCCTGAGTAACACACTGAGATCCGCGGGTCGATGATCCTAAAAGCAGGAGGCAGTGTCAGGAAGATCGCAGTACTGATCTTCCTGCCGTGGGCTGCAGAGTTACTGTTCAAGACGCTTTACAAGTTTGCGTGATAGCAAGCTGGAAGCTGCAGGTTTTTTGCTGTGTTGTTTGATGCAAGAGACCCTTACAGTGGTTTGGAGTGTCTTTCCAGTACCCTTTAAGACACATATGCCCTTAAAATGTCTTTGACAGACAATGGACAAAATTTGCGTGGTATTAAAATGCTTCTGAATAGGAACCCTTTGTGGCTCTTAATTTCTACAGCTTCCTTCTGTCACTTATCTGATCTCAGACCTTTACTCACTCCAGAGGTGGCCATTGCACGTGGTAGTGTAGTGGGACAGGCTGCATGTGTGTGAAAGAAACTGTATCGCAACTGTCATTTTCTGCAATATGAAGCAGTTTCTAATACGTGTCTGTTTCTTAAAGTAAATTAAATTGGAAAATAAGTTGAAAATGACTCAGAAATTGTTAAGAATCAATGCTAAAACTAATGCATGCTGCAAACTTTGCTTTTGCTGAAGTTGCCGTAGGTTCTGAACTCTGAATAAGGAGATCAGCTGTAGAAGTAGAAGATTCTAGGAAGATACGGTTTGAAATAATGTATTTATATAAATGTGATGCACAACTTCCCCAAAATTACACAGCCACTCACTTTGCCTGTGAAGTCAGTGGGAGAGCTCACGAAACTTGACGTCCTGCAGATCGCAGGCATCTGGATCTGAAAAGTCTCTGGGCAGCTTGGCAAAACGTGCTGGTGGGGGAACCAGTAACCACCAGTGCCTCAGCTTGGTGCTAGGTGGTGCTCGTGTCGCTTTCCAGGACCTGCACTGGACAAAGTTTGGAGCCAAAATGATAAATAACTGGTTGAGCACTTGTAACTGTGGTGTGAGCCTGTGTTGTGCTTTCAATTCAGGCAGCCTCACTTTAAATAGTCACATTTATCGGCCCTCCTTAGGCTAAGCGGTCTGCTTGGCAAGGCCTGCGGTTCAGGCTACACAAACATGATCTTCAGTTGCTAGTTCGGTGTGCTAAATTTTACCCAGCGGAGGCGAGCGAGGCGAGAGCAGCGTGCCCTTTGCAATAGGAGGGCTGGCAGCATCAGCACCTGCGGTCAGATAACTAAAAGCGTGAACTTCCAGGAGCCCTGGCACCTCTTTGTAGCTGTCACAACAAAGTAAAATGCATTTGCTCAGGATAGAGAAGAATACAGTGTCCAAATTGGAATGCCAGACGGAAGTTAACGGAACACAGCCGGTCAGGAGCCTTGCACTGATAATTTCCCTCTTTCTTTAAAAAAAAAATAAAAAAAGGCATCATAACCTTTGAGGATAACAGATTACCAGGATTATAAGCCCACCTTATCTGAGGGAGAACACTTTTAGTGCTGTGCAGTCCCCCAGCATCAGGCTGCAAACAGTGGATTCACTGCAGCCAGGAGAGGTGGTGAATGGAGACAGATGCCTTGGTGAGTACCATTTATTGGTACGGCAGGGCTGGGCAGCTGGAGACGGGTGCCACGTGAAGAGATGGTTGTCTGAACTAGTTCTGAAGTTCTTATCTCCTGGATGAGGGCTGATTTGCTTTTGCTCTTCTGTTTTGGTGTCTCAGGTATTTAATGAGCGTTGCCGAATTCACTACAAGCCTCCGAAGAGTCAATGATGTGGGGTATTTTCCATCAAGGTGGTCCATAACCATGAGAGCCAAACTGGAAAGAGACCTTGGGTGAGCTGTATTGGGACCCTCCAGAACCAGTAGAACCCAGTCTTGTTTTGTTTTGGACCTACTTAGCTGAAATCTCAAGGTTGAAATGATTCTCCTGTAATTAAGAGAAAACAACTCATCTTTTGTACAAAATACGTGAACAAATGAGTTTTATAGTATTAAAATAATTTTCAAATGGAATGCGGAACTGGCATCTTTCTTGAACTCCTACAGCTTCAGCGGTCCTAGAGGGGAAGAAGCAGTAAAAACCAGCTCTGCGCAGGGAGGCCAGGTCTCTCCCCGAACTGGCGCTTGCCAAGCTATCGGGGAAGACGGCGTGTTTGTGCGAATAATTACTAAAATCCCAAAGGAAATAAAAATTGCAGAGTGATCAGCAAGCGTAGGTTCAGCATCCCCGAAAGTAAGAAGCTACCAGCGTTGTTCTGAACGCCTCGACACGAGCAGCGTTGGTTCGGGGTTCGTGTGGACAGGGGTTTGCCATTGCTCCCCCGCGGCTGACAGGCAGCATCTGTCGCATACCGTCCTTTGCTCTCTGTTACCAAGGTCTGGGGTTTTTTTCTTTAAATAGGGAACGTGGTGTCGATTAAAACCACTTTGGGTTGGAGATGAAGATATATCTCCTTCAGGAATAGTTAACTATCCAGTGACCCCATTTTCTCCCCCCTTCGGAACCTTTAAGATTAATTCTCTAGGTGAATTGCATTTGAACTGAGAAAATCACTGTGCGTACCTGTTCCCGTTGATTCTGACCGTAGCGTTGTATTTAGAAAGCTTTAAATGCAGCGCCCCTGCAGCAACACAGCTTTTAAAAGCGGCTACGTATGAGGAAAGCAGAATTGCTGTAATTATACCTTTATTTTTTACTAACTCTAATCGTCTGACAGCCAAATGGCAAGGTCCGCTTGGTTGCCAGCTGGTTTTATTACTTAGCGATAAGTCTTTAAGAACCATTGAACTTGAACAGAGCCTTAAAAATATAGGCCCCACCTTGCAAACACTTTCAGTTACAGCCCTGAAATGAGTACGTACTCTCACGTCCTTAAAAGCTGTGGGTATATGGGGGCGGGAAGTAAACGGAGGAATGTACCCGTGTTGCTGAAAGCTGGCAAAAACCTGCGCAGCATCATCTGTTCCGTGGTTGTTTGTCCAGTAGAGACTCGAACTACTCTATTTTTAGGCAGCGGAGTCATTTAGTCTCACTTCTCTTTGAGAATGAGGCAGAAATGTATTTTAAGTCTTTGAGGATGTAAATCCTAATGTTCAAACTTCCTTTTTTTCCCCTTTTTTTCCCAAGGTCCTGCAACTGCTCTAAGCAGAACTTTACTCCAGTTGGAGCGCTCGTCTCACTCCTGAAGTATTCTCCTTGTTTTTCTGCAACTCTGAAAGCAGAAAACCTGTTTGTTCTTCAGCTGTTAAATTCTTGTAATTGTTTATCCTCAAAGTGGAAATCAAATAGTGCTCAGAACTGTGGGGGCTGAGTTGCCAGTAACCGGATTTCCACAGGAGATGGTCCGCTAAGGTGTTGAGAACAGTTGGGTTTGATTTCAAAGTCGGTACTCTAATACTGACCTCTAATACAGGTGTCTAAAATACTTGGTCTCTCCAGGGCTTGGATCTACAACTGCGGGGACAAATTCTCCTTTTAAGCCAGTTCTATGACAGAAGCTTCTGCCAGCGGGTATAGAGTTGGCATCAATACTCTTGAAATTTAAGCTCGTATTGTATTTCTGTAGAAACTAGAGATTGTAATGAGAATTAATCACTGTCCTCCTCTATCCATCCAGATGTTTGCTCAGCTGTTGTGGGAAAACGTCTTCGCTTAAGCGGATGCTGGGAAAAATGACCTGTGAAATGGATGTGGTACAGACACAGATTTTATTTTTTTTTTCAGTAGCCCAGCTTAGCATTTGTTAGGAGAAAACTATGTATAAAAAATCCCCAACCCCAACCCAGCACTATTTTTCATTTGAATATAAGGCCAAACAAGTAGATCTATGCAAACCTGCGTATGAAAAACTTCTGACATGGTAAGAAGGCTGCTGAGTCCCTAACATCCCTTCTTCAGGTGTTTGCAGCTCGTATACAGGGGGTTGCACTGAGAAGCTGAATTTCTCCGTTTAGTTTGCTCGGAGCACAGAGGGATATCTTACAGCACACGGCAAATCCTGCGGATCAGAGGCTGTTTGAGTCTTGTTGAACGTAAGGGGAACGTTAAGGTGAGTAACTGGAATTGCATGCCATGCTTCGGGGCGCAGGGAAGGAGCAAAAGGCTTTGCTGGTTTTGGAGTATCTGCCTGTGAGGTGGGCTGTTTTGTGATGGTGTGTAACCATGCGGTGTGAGCTGTGGGCCACGCTAAACAAAGGCAGGTAAAATCTCTGTGTCTGGGATCATGCCTAGTCTGCGATGGGATCCCGCTTCAAGCTGGCCATCGAGGTAGTCGCAAAATTACTGGGCTGCTGTATGTGAATCAAATAACGGACCCCGCAAATACCAGGATTTCATCCTTTTCCTGGTTCTGACTTTATTTCTGCAAGTAAAGGCACTTGAACAAAAAGCACAACTGATGCCCCTGCCCGGAGTCCCCATCTCCCGCAGGTGGCCTCCCCTTCTACTGGGGCTTTCCCATTGCTTGGAAATGGCGAATATGGGCGGGCAGATCCCGGTTCCTCAGAAAGCCCTCTTAAACGCGCGCTTCTTGTTTCCTTCTGTGAAACAGAAAGAGGTGGTCTTTTCTGACGCTCATTGCTGCTGCCTTCTGCAGCCTGTAGGCGCTCAAGGCTCAGTGTTGGGACCGGTCCTGTTCAATATCTTTATTGATGATCTGGATGAGGGGATCGAGTGCACCCTCAGTAAGTTTGCAGATGACACCAAGTTGGGTGGGAGTGTCGATCTGCTGGAGGGTAGGAAGGCCCTGCAGAGGGACCTGGCCAGGCTGGATTGTTGGGCCGGGGCCAACTGTATGAGGTTCAACAAGGCCAAGTGCCGGGTCCTGCACTTCGGTCACAACAACCCCAGGCAACGCTACAGGCGTGGGGAGGAGTGGCTGGAGAGCAGCCTGGCTGAAAAGGACCTGGGGGCGATGGTTGACAGCCGCCTGAACATGAGCCAGCAGTGTGCCCAGGTGGCCAAGAGGGCCAATGGCATCCTGGCTTGTATCAGGAATAGCGTGGCCAGCAGGAGCAGGGAGGTGATGGTGCCCCTGTATTCGGCACTGGTGAGGCCGCACCTCGAATCCTGTGTCCAGTTTTGGGCCCCTCACCACAAGAAGGACATCGAGGTGCTGGAGCGTGGGCAGAGCAGGGCAGCGAGGTTGGTGAAGGGTCTAGAGCACAAGTCTTATGGGGAGCGGCTGAGGGAGCTGGGGTTGTTTAGTTTGGAGAAGAGGAGGCTGAGGGGAGACCTTATTGCTCTCTACAACTGCCTGAAAGGAGGTTGTAGAGAGGTGGGGGTCGGTCTCTTCTCCCCAGTAACAAGTGATAGGACGAGAGGAAATGGCCTCAAGCTGCGCCAGGGCAGGGTTAGGTTGGATATTAGGAAAAACTTCTTCACTGAAAGAGTGGTCAGGCCCTGGCCCAGGCTGCCCAGGGAAGTGGTTGAGTCCCCATCCCTGGGGGTATTTAAAAGCCGGGTAGATGCAGTGCTTGAGGACATGGTTTAGTGGCAGACTTGGCAGTGGTAGGTTAACGGTTGGACCTGATGATCCTAAGGGTCTTTTCCAACCTTAACGATTCTATGATTCTAAGGCTGATGACATAGGTCATCTCTTTACAGCATTTTTTTAAGGATAGAATTTGGTTGTCTTGAAGCAGATCGAGGGGAAGAGGCTCTTTACTGGTACCATAGGCTCAGCACAGGCAGGGATCTGATGACACTGTGCCACGGAAGTCTTTTGAAATCAGGGTGGGTAGCAGGAGGGGAAACCTTTGCAGATCAGCACGTTGGAAGTGAAGGCGGCTGTTACTGTGACGATGACAAGTAGAGCCCCAATTGGTAGACGGAGGGCTGCTTTCCTTTGTCAGCTCTTAAAATTTGCTGCAGATCATGTGTCACCTCATCCAGTCACAGTTACGTGTCTTGTCACTGCGAAACCAGAAGACTGCCGTGCTGGCTTAGCTTTCGCAATCATTTCTACAGAAGTGGCTTAATTTCTGGTTTAGAAATAACTGAGAAATACGTAACCCTGGGGGTTGGGGGGGTTTTGTTTGTTTGCTTTGTTTTGTTCCTGTACTGGTGTGTTTATTGACTATAGCTTCTGCTTCTTAAAATTGCATATACAGGACCAGAGAGTAGTGGCCTGCAAGCTGTAAAGATTTGTTTCTTCATTATTGGGGTAGTACATAGTGCAAGATGTTACTCGGCTTTAAAACTATAAAGAATCGTAGTGCTGCTCTCCCAGCACAGATTCTGCAAGTTAACAGCAGTACAGTTACGTGAAGAGAAATTGCCATCTGTGCAAACGGTGAGCGTAGGCCGAACGGAACGTGATATCAAACACGTCTCCGAAGTGGAGATACTCACTGGCTCGTTGGTGTTGTGCAAGAGAGGCAGCGGGACAGCTGAGCTTTTCAAGGCGATGTTCCAAATGCTGTTTCATCCAAAGCTTAGCAGAGAGGGGCGTAGGTGAGAGTTGCCTGGGTTAGTCCGTTGCCACTGATCGTCTTTGATAGCAGGTCGGTGAAGCGTCAGCGTTTCAAAGTGACTTCGCGAACCATGTGTGCAGGATGAGTACTGCATCCCAGGTTTAGAAACTTCACTGGATTTTGGGATGGCCATTAGCACTCCCGCGGAAAGAAACGAGACTGATTTGCCTGTGTAAACGTCAGCGTCAGCTTGCTGATAGTTAGTGTTGGTTTTCCTTCCCTTCTGCACGACTCTGTGCATTTTGAAGTCAAAACCCAGCAAACCCAGGAACGTGGAGTCCAATGAACGCTTTCCGCACAACGTTAACGTCTTTAGTTTCACACCTAGAGTTTTCCCAAGATTATAAATCAACCCTCCCAGTCTTTGTGCTCAGTGTATTTCTTACTCATCAGAATCGAGGGTTCTCCAGAGGGGTGGTGCTGCCTTGGGGATCTTATCAACGTCCCTTCCCAAGGGAGTCAGTCAGATATCTGCATCCTGGTGAGTGGAGGCGTTTATAAAATGTCCTGCTTTAGCACCTTGGACACTTTCTGTGGCTTCTGGCCTCGGGAAGCTGAGCTGGCTTCTTCCAGTTAGTTAGCTCCTATCTGTCCCGCTCTGTGACCCGTGGCAACGTGGTGGAAGATGATATCAGCATTTGAGTGAATCAGCAGGGTCTTGTGCAAAAGGAGGAGTTTGAGCTCATTGTCTTGGACTCATTAACTCCACGAAGTGGGCTGTAAGGAACTCCTCATCTGGAGTGCAGAATTGGGAGAAAACGGCAGACTGCCAGCTTTAACACCTCCCGTTCCCTTTACTCCCAAGAACTGGGAACGTTCTTCTCTGTGTTGGGAAAGACGTTGTCTCGGGACAACTCTTTTTCCTCAAACGCCTTCCATCCGCTCCCATAACACTGCTGCTCAAGCTTGGGAAATTCTGCACCACCCTTATCGGTAACGTGCTCCTACCTCGATATACGAACTGCTGAGTTTAGGGCCCTTACAGCCCCAGTTTCTCAATGGTCTCGGGTCCTTCGTCCCGAGAACAGGCCTTGAAGTTAGATACGAAGTACTTGTTTACAGCCTGTTGCATCCCTCGCCGCCTGCGAGGAGGGTCAGGAGGCCGGTGAGGACACCGATAAGCCCCTGCTACACCGTCACCGGTGCTGTGGCCACCAACAGGCTCGTGTCTAGCGAATTCCCTAACGCTGATCCCGGCAGAAATGCCCATGGCCTGTGCGCAGCACATATTCACACTTCACCCCCTCCCATGAACCCATCCCTAGGGACTAAAAATTGCCTGGGCTGTTGCTGCTTCTCTGGTCCTCGCTCTGGAACCACGTTCTTCCCATTTGCTGGAGCGGGGATGGCAGGAATACCGAAGGCAAGTGGTTTTGCTGGGATCTGGAAGTGGTAGCCCTCCCTTACCAGGCAGGGCCGCTCGCCTTTCCTCAGCAGGTTGCTCTGAGCTTTGTAACGATCACATATAGTCATGAGTAAGACTGTACGTCGTGTGTTTGTGACTGTAACTGCAGCGTGAACACTTCTGACGATACATTCTGCATGGTACGTGTTTCAGCAGCGTGTGTAATTTAAGTTGTGCACACACAACTGCTGGAGTGAGAGGGATCGCACTTTAGTCTTCCAGGAAATCGGCACTGGAGTTTCAATAAAAATGTAAATGGTGCCGCGTATGCAGTCGTTACTGTGATTGCCTGAATGCAACCATAGGTTTGAGAGGAGAGAAGCAGAAATACCTTGCTTGCAGTACTTCCCTGAACCTAGGATTTCATTTTTCCCCCTCCTGGTCCTGGTGTTTACCTTGGCACCTTTCTGGTCAGGCAGAGGGAGGTGAAGTCAGTGAAACTACAGCGCAGCCTGCTTCTGTTTCCCCCTTGGAAGGACACTGAGACAGTACAATTTCAAGTTGAACAGGACCTGCACCAAGGAAATGACTGCATGCTTGCTTCTGATCTCGCATGGTGTTGGGAAATACTGGGTGTGACCTTGATCTGTTTTCCAAGCGCCCAGACTCGTCATCTGCACATGGGCAGAGAGGCGAGAGCTGCTCGTTTCGGCCCAGACCAACTATCTTAAGATGTGGGTGGCTGGAGGCTGTTGTTTGCTTTTCTTATTGACGTGGAGACTATATACACTTAAGATTTTAAAGTGCTTTTTACGTTTACTATTAATTATCGGTGCTTTACATTGCTTTTTCCCCCCGTTTTCCCCATTTCTCTCCGTCTCCAGTTCAGTAATGGTAGACTCCATATGTTACAAGTCACATGATCCCATGACACACGTGTACGTATATATACGGGACGCCCGGTGCCTCTGCTCAGACTGCGCTGCGCTTCCCTCGTCAGAACCACTCGTCATTTCACAGAAGTGACTTGCCACTATGATGCCCGGGGGCTTGTCTGAGGCCAAGCCTGCTACTCCAGAAGTCCAGCATATTGCTAACGAGGTGAGTTGTAAAGATGAAGTCTCCGGGTGCAAGGGGCTCAGTCTTGAAGCTCCGATACTGAACGGGCGGTTGAACTGAGGGAGCCAGTGCTGAAAATGGGACTCCCCTTGATTGCCAGTCCGTGCTTTCTCAGCGTTCTGCGTAGGCAGCGCACCGGTGAGACGGAGACAAGCCGCTTCTCCGTCTCATCCTTGCCCCTAGCCAGGCGTAGCACTGCCTGCCTTCAGTGCATGTTTGCCTGTAGTTCAGAGACCAGCTCTGCTCTGCTTGTCTGAAATTCAAGGTGGTGTATGTGAAGGGAGAAGGTTGTACCTGGGAGAATTAGTTCGACGTGGAAGGGACAAACGGTGTGGTAGTACGCGCTAGGAAGAGGATAGGTCCCGGACAAGGCTAGGGATAAACGGCGCGTTCTCTGCTGGCTTCTGGCGTTTTCTAGAGTCACAGCTGCGATGCGGGGGCTGCTGGTGAGCCGGGGGGGCGAGGGGAGCCTGGCGCAGGGCAGGGTGAGTCCCGTCGCCGCGGTGGCTGGTTACAGGCAGCGGTCTTGGCCTGGAAGCAGCTGTGTGAGCAGCACCTCCGCGGACCCTCTAACGCCCTGCAGTGCAGCAACTCTTAAAAAAGAGCGTAAAGTGCATCCCGAGGAGCGGGAGGGGAACGACATGGCATGGGAACGCTCCTTTTGTGTCTCCCATCTCGTGTTGCCACCCTCCCAGCTCTGAAAGACGCGCTCTTCCCCCTTGGCAACTGCACAAAGCGTAACTTACGCCCTCCTTGAGGAAGCGAAAATAGGAAGTGTTGCCTTTTCCCTTGAAAAAGCTCACGCTGCCGTGCAGAGGCGTTGGTGCGGTTCTCCAAGGCAGGCACTCTTGTGGAGACAAACCTTACACTGGGGCAATCCCGCTCTGCTTCCAGCCAGGTAATGGGGTCACCCTGTCACGACACCATTCTGTGGGATTTTACGCAGAGACGCAGTTCACATGGATTGGGAGACGTTGTGAGGAGCATCTTCACTTGGGACGGCCAAGGTCTGCCTGCTCCTGGGGCGACGTAATTATTTACTTACCCCTGTGCCTTGCCTGTAGTCATCCGTAGGGAGCTGGGGAACGTTATTTATTCAGTCTCCTTGTTTTACAGCAGTTGCCTAAAACTGAGGAATGTTTTGGGTTTAAGGAAGTGTTAGGTAGGAGCTCAGGGATGTTACATGTTTCCATCTGAGGATTAAGGAGCTGCCTGCCTGCCTGATTTTACTGAAGGCTCTGTCCATAAGTAACAAATAGTGGTCAGAGGCTGGGAGAGATCATAAAACCGGAGAGACCTGGCTTTGTTTTGTTCTGTTGTGAGAGAGGAATAATGTGTCCCAAAAGTTGCCACTTAGGAGCATCCTAGGAGCCCTCAAATCCGTCCAGCTGGAGGAGGGTTGGAAATTGAAGCGTTCCTGGTTTGCTCAAGTTAGCAGCTCCCGAGCTGAGTTTATCTGTCGGTTCCTGGGGACAGGAGCCCCGTGGAAGCTGTTCGGAAGAAGAGCAGAGCGAGAGATGATGAGGAGCCTGGACACGACGAACGGAAGGCACTGGAGAATTCCTGCCTGTCTGGAAATGGTTGATCTGGGTGTTTGTTAAGTCCCGCTCGGATTCTCAGGCTCGGGGAAGGTTCTTAATGATCCCAAGGGCGAAATTAAGACACAAACGAGGTCATGTGCCGCCAATCAGACGTTTTATTGGGTAAATATAAAAGAGTAAAGCGATAGGAAAGGCAGGAAATATTAGGAGGGAATTAAGCAAGCGTTCAGAGAGAGAAGCAAAGGATAGTCACCACCATGGATCCAGCGGCGTCCCGTTGGTCCTCAGTCTTCAGTCCTTCGGTGGTGGGTGTGATAATTGCAGCGCTGGGCAGCACTGGGGATTCTCCACCATCAGTGCGCCCCCGAGTCAATGAACTTTTAGAGAATATACACTATACAATCATGCATATTCATAGGATTTCCGAGACTTGCTATGCATAAACATGAGATTTCCAGGAACTTATTAACATATGCAAATATCTGATTCGCATGCGCAGTCATCTCTTGTGGTGGTCCTTGGGGGTCTTCAGATGAAGGCTCGTAGTCTTCCTCACTGTGTTCGCTGATTGACCTTTGCTTCGGCGCAAACTCAGTCCTAGGATCATGTAGATGTTGTCCTTCAAGACTGTTGTTGCCATTCTTCTGTTTCTCCCAAGGCTGAGTTGACTGTAACGAGGTTATCCCGGAACCCCCTTATCTTATAGCTGTTCTAGCTACTCCCTAAATCACATCAGACTGCCCTCAAGTCTAACAAGGTATTCACAACATCCTTAAATCACAACAGGGTGTCTCCTGATCTCATTGAGTGACTAAGGTATTTACAACATCCTTCTTGCTCTTGTGGTTTTTAACCCTTTCAGGTGGCCACACTCAGGCTTCGTTGTGCCGTAAGTCAAAGCATGGTCTGCCCTCGGGTCTTCCCGGACAAAAGAGTGGTCTGCTGTCTGGTCTTACCAGATAAACACACCCAAGCAAGCGTTGAGACAATTGTTCTTAGCACTTCAGTCTCTTACAGTGTTACTGGGGTGCTTTCGGGGACCTGCCTGCTAGGAAGGAAGGCCGCGGGAGTGGTAGCCAGCCGTGGGTGGACGTGCCGAGAAAGGCAATTAATTCTGCGCCTTTCTGCGAAACGGGGGGGTGGTGAGAAGCGCTGACGTGCTGCCGGGGGCCCAGGGACGCCGCGCTCCTCTGCCCGCCTTCTGGAATGCCTCTGCCCGGCGTCGGGCCATCGGCATGGGCGTCGGGCGCAGAGGAGAGGCCGCTGCCCAGCCTGCGGAAGATTGTTTATGCTTTTTACGTGATGGAAATAAGCTTTTGGGTTGCAGTTGCCTTTTGGTAGGGAATTCGTGTCATCGCACGCGAACGACTGTGGTAAAACAGTGTTGCGCTGGTACATAAATCCTGCTGCCTCAGGCACCCGGCCAGGCTTCCGCTGCTGCTCCCCTGCCCTCCAGGCTAGTAATCGTGCAAATATTTAATCTCCGAGAGGACAGTACCACTGTAATCGCCGCTGAGCTTAGAACTTGCCCTACACTTCGTGTGTTTCAGGAAAAACTGTTACACCTTTTATTTTAATTGGGTTTTTTTTAAAATATGTATGTGAAAAGTCTGTAGATACCGGAACTGTGCGTATTTTAAGAGCCACAGGGCTAAACTGGGTACTGTGCATAAACACACGCGTGAATGCTGTCAGCACAGAGCGTTGCTTCTCCTGGAACCACGTTACCTGCAGCTACTACGTAGTGAAGGACTGACGATGTTCATGCAGGTCTGGGGCTGATTTCTGACTCAATTTAGAGGTCATAGTTCCAGTTTTGGAGATGGAAGTACATCGTTTCGTCCTGGACCATTGTAACTATTACCGTTGTCTGTGGGTTACGTGGTTCTAGCCGTTGAAGGGTGTATTTAATTTAAATTACAGCTTTGGCTGCAGGGCTTCCACCAGCACTAGAACAACTCTCAGGAACTACTCGATAGCGTCTCGCTACTCCCAATAACCCTGTTTATTGCAAGTCCCTAAAGAAAAACATTAAAGGGATGGAGTGCGGCTCGGAGGCTGTGAAACCCGCCGGGGTCCGCGGCCTCCCGGGCTGGCTGGCACGGGCACGGGGCTGGCACGGGCACGGGGCTGGCCCGCGCCACCGGCAACGCCGCGCTCGGCACGGGGTGCGCCGAGCTGCTGCGGCAAGGAATGAAATGGGCGGCAGGCAGCGGTTTCCCCGTACGGAGCAGGGGAGCCTGGGCAGCTTTTGGGGTGGGGGGACGTCAACTGGGAAGTCTGGTTCTAACGGGGTTTTAAAGAATGCTGGAGGCAGCGCTAGGAAGGAGGGCTTGGTGTACAGCGAATTATTTTGGGGGTTCTGTTTTCTTTTCATGAAGGGGGTGTGCTTGGAAGGACGGAAAGCGGAGTGGTAGCCGTGAAAGAAAAGCCTGCATATGAACCCGCCAACTGTTTTCCCCTTTCTTTTTACAGGTGAAGCCACAATTTGAAAGCAGGGAAAACAGGAAGCCTAGCGACTTTACAGCCATAATCTATAAGACTCAGGTGGTTGCTGGGATGAACTACTTCATTAAGGTTTGTATGCACTGGTGAGGGAGCGCTTGGTGGCTGAACAGTAGAGGCGACCTGCGTAGTGGCTTACGGCGAGAAGCCAATGTAGTGGAAAACCATCTGATGTGACTGAGTTAGGGACTACCTCCAGATGCGTGTGACATTCCTCCGTTTGGCACTACCGTAGAACAGGAATAAATATATAAATCAATATAAATACAAACTTACAGCATGTGCGCCGTGCCCCTTCCGATGTGAACGGCGACTTCCTTAGGCTCGCCTCGCTCAAAGACTACAGCTGGCCTCATCAGCTCACATTATTTAAACCAGCCGTAACCCTGCTCAACTGGTTCCTTTCACGGCAAAGGAGCTTTCCCTTGCCTCTGTGTCCTCCAGTTGCGTTGATGAGGATGAATTTGAAGTCAGCCTGAGGATCTGATGGACAGTTAAAGTGAATTTAATTCTAAAAAAATGTAATGCAAGCATCTCATACCCTGCTGACGAGTTTTGCATGCATGTGTGCTGATGCGTTGGCTCTGTGGCACGTGCTGCAGAGGCGCAGCCTGCCTGCTCGTTCTGCGTTTTCAAAACCCCCTTTCTGTTGCAGAGGAAAAACGGGTAACGCTGAATTTGGAGCCCTCCGATAGCACCGTTCATCCTCTACGAGAAAACCTTACCCGTGGCTTCGAGCAGCTTTCCGTGACGTAACGCATAAGAAATTGCGGCGCGGAAAGCGTTGCTTGGGGCAGGCTGGCTCTCTGGAAGCGGAGCAACCGTTGCCCACGACTGCTGTATCTTAACCCCGTGCGTGTGCAGACGTACGCGTGGTGGGGAGTGCTCCCGTGGCGAGGGTCAGAAGCGTTTTATTGAAGGAATTGGCAGGCAGGGTTTGGGGGATTTGCATTTGCTCCACGCTTCTCATATTTAATCACAGGAAAAAGACGCTGCCAAACCTTCTTCTTTCCCAGGTCCTTCCTTAAAATAACTCTCAGCAGTTATTCCTGCTCCGGGGGCACCAGGGGACTGACAGGCTGCCCGTTGTATGGCTGCTCTGAGCCTGTCTTACACGAGCGATGTTTATCCGGGAGATGTGCTTTCACTTTGTGGACAAGGTACTGAGTAACGGAGAGCACCGATTTACAGGAGGGCCGCAGGAAAGCCCAAAGTCCTGCCCGGCTGCATTTCTTCCCTTAGTGCTATCTTATCGCTGACCTAGGCACTGTAAAATACTTGTCTTGCTGTCCGTGACCAAACTGCTCGGGAATGAAGACTGACGTGTTACCGAACTTGGAAGAAATCCATTTATAACGCTGAAAACAGATGATTTGTCTCTTCTTTCCCAGTCTTGCAAGGGAACAGTTGACAGGAAACAATTACTCATTTTAGCGTTAACTGGCACGAGCTCTGTCACAAGCTCATTTCTACTGCTGAATTTTCCACATCACCAATATTTTACCAACAGCCCTAAAGCTGAGATGTAATCCAGACCCAGGCAAACACAGTGCCGTGTCGCAGCCGCCAGAAAGCGCGCAGAGACCTCTTAGAGCCGAAGGCATTCAACTTCCCTCGGTACCCCGTACCCCGCACAGTGAGAGCGTAGCACCCGTAGCGCTTGGCTCCGTGCGTAGGAAATCACGCACAACTCCGGAGCAAGTCTTTATGTGAGGACTTTCATGGGGGGAAGGTGAGTTTATTTTAGAAATTATTTCAGCCGCTCAGTCCCACAAGCACCAAGACGTGCCAAGTCCTCTGTTCGGGCGCTGATGTGTTTGCAGTAAGGCTGAAGAGAAGGGGTCCTGGCGTTCAGGTTGTCATCGCTTCGCAGGCCCGCGTGCCGGTTTTGGGTAGATCCTTCTGTACCCTCCAGGAGCTGTCTCTGCACCTTGGCCCACCCTGAGTCACTGAGAGTCACGCATTGTCTCCTGCGCCGAGTGCCCCAAGCTGTAAGCTGATGTGCTGGGATGGTGATGACCCAACTAGGACGCCGTGGAAAGCTCTCTGCCGTTGTGCCTTCTGGTGCCTCCGCGCCCAGGCAGTCCTGCTCGTTTGCCAGTCGCGTGACTCTGAAGCTTTACATCACAGCTCTCTTCAGGTGCAGACAGCTTCTGGCACCAGTTTCTATCCAGGCTTGGGTTAAGAGCTGCGGAGGTCAAAACGGAGATGATACACCTACAATTAAGCTCCTGAGCAAAGATATTTTTCCAATATATCCTTTTGTTTGAACCTGCGATCAAGGTTTTTTGTTTTTTTCTGTTTTGGCTTCTAGGTCCAAGTTTCCAATGGTGACTACGTCCACTTACGGGTGTTTCAGAGCCTTCCTCAGGAGAACCAAGGTCCCAGCCTTGTCAGTTACCAGACTGGCAAAACCAGAGATGATCCTCTCAACTACTTCTGAGAGACGACGAGGAACGGTGCCTCGCAAGTCGCGTGTGGGTTCTGCCTGCTCAGGAAATGCATGAAAATAAAATAAGTTTTGAAAGCTATTTCCTGAAGTGAATCTGCTGCATGTCACGCCTAGGCCTGCTGCCTGCCTAAAGCCCGAGTAGGCTCTGACGCGCTGTTCAAGGCGCTTTCTGCCACCCGAGGTGCTACAGCTGCTTACAGAGCGCACCCATTTCAGCTCCTCTTTCCAAAACGCTGTCAGGCATCAAAGACAAAACCTTGGGCCTCCTGAGGCTGCTTCAGGCATAACAGGCTACGTACTGCAGCATGTGGCTGCCTGGGTTTGCTTGGAGTGCATTCAATACAAGCTACTGGCCACCCCTCAGAAAGTGGCTGAGCGCTAGATGGGTAATTTCTGGCACGGGGAAGCGAGAAGCCAAACTGCGTCCCCCTCTGAGTGCAGCCTCACGGGATGGGAGAAGGGTGGGGGCAGGAACGAGCTCCCCGAAGGCACGGGAGGACAGGGCCCCGCCGCAGCCGGGATGGCTGGATCCCAGGATGGCTGGATCCCGGCATGCAGCCCCTGGAGCAGGGAGCGACCGGCCCGGCTTACCTAGAGGCTCTGCTTTGCTGGAGGCCTGCGGAGCTCATTCCCTTTGGGGTTTTTTTGGCAGCATCAGCCACCTGCAGTGAGAGCAGTCCTCTAAGTTCACCATGCCCTCTCCTCTCAAAGCTGCCTGTCGTTTCTTCAGCCTGTGGCCGAGGACGTGCAGCGGCGTCAGCTGGAAGTGGGCTGCTCCCCCTCAGTTCAGAGCGCAGCAACCCCTGTCCAAAGCCCAAATTAATTACACAAATTTCCGAGCTTGGCTACAAAGTTTTCTGAGCAGGTATAAACAGTAATACTTAAACAAATACACAAATTAAAAAAAACCAAAGCAAACCGACTCACAGACTGGTTGTAGCTGGAAGGGTCTGCTGGAGATCGTAGCGTCCAACCCCTCTGCTCCAAGCAAGGCCAATTAAACAGGTGGCTGAGGACCTCGTGCGGTCAGAATTTGGGTGCTCTCCATCGATGGAGCCTCCTCAGCCTCTCTGGGCAACCCGGTCCCGTTTGACCACCCTTGCAATTGTTAAAGGGAAACAAAGGGGTTTTTTTTTCCCAATATTTACATGGAATTTACATACTCCAATGTGTGGCTATCGCCTCTTGCCCCCTCACTGCGCTGAGCACTACTGAGACAAGCCCGGCTGCCTCAGCCTCCCCTTTCAGGTCAGGAGCTCCCGTCACGGCACCGCCTCAGCGGCCCTTTGCTGGCCTCTGGCACATCCCTGCCTGCCTTGTACCGGGAGCCGGCAGCGGGACAGCGCTGCAGCTGTGCTCTCGCCCGCACTGGATGGCAGGGGGAAGAACGGCCTCGGGATCCGCTGGCAGTGCTCTTCCCAGCGCAGCCCGCGGACGCCGCTGGCCGCCTTCGCTGCAGAGCTGCTTTCCAGCCGCGCCGGCCCAGCCCGTACCCGTTATTGCGCCCCAGGCGCAGCACTGCGCGTCTCCCTTTGTTGCCAGCTGCGAGACGCCCGTCCGCTCCTTGCTCCAGCCTGCTGGCATCCCTCTGAACAGCAGCACAGCCACCCGGGCTCTCAGCCGCTCCTCTCGGGTTTGTCTCACCTGCAGACCCCTGCGGGTGCGCTCAGTCCATCATCCAGGGCACTGAGGACGACGGTACGCAGCGTTGGTCCCGCTATTGCCCCCAAGGTACCCACTGACCTCCAGCTGGACTGTGGCTACGAGGACGTTATGGAGGACAGTACCAAAAGCTTTACTAAAGTCAGGGTAAATCACATCCACAGCTCTGCTCTCTGCCAAGGTATCATCTCGCCGCCGCAGGCTATCGCTCACATCGATTAAGCGCGATTTCCCCTTTGTAAATCCATGCTGACCACTTTCACTCGCCGCCTTGTCCTGAATGTGTTTGGAAACGGCTTCCAGGATTATCTGCTCCATCACCTTTGCAGGGACTGAGGCTGATGAGCCTGTAGTGCTCCAGAGTCTCCTTCTTCAACAGAGGAGTGACATTTTCTTTCTTCCAGTCCTCGGGAACCTCCCCCGATGCCCTTTCAAAGGGTATCGCGTGTGGCCTCGCAGCGACGCTGGCCAGCTCCTAAGCACCCACGGGTGCAACCCTCAAGTGCCATGGCATTGTCCAAGTCCACTTTAAGTGTTCCTCTACCCTGATCCAGCTCTGCTGAGGGAAGTCTTCCTTTCTCCAGACTTTCCCAGTCATCTTAGGGACCTCGAATTCCTGAAGGCGAGTCCTACCAGCAAAGGCAGCACCCAGTGCCGCAGCTACTCCCGCGTCCTCTGCCAGCAGGTCCCCTGCTCCACGGAGCACAGAGGGCCCACGTTTTCCTCTGCGCTCCTTTTGCTGCTGCTGCACCTGCAGATGCCTTGCTTGTTGCCTTTCTTGTCCCTCACCAGATTAAAATAAAGTATTTCTAATTAAAACATAGAATAAACGTAAGGTTATCTGGAATATGAAAAACACACGTGGAAAAAACCTCTGAGCAACAGACCCAAGAGAACAGTGAAACACCAGTCAAATCTGCCATCTCAATTCAAGAGAAATATTTATTGGTATTAATGCAGAAATGCTTGTCCAGCTTTAGTTTCTTTCCAGGACTTTTCCTTAGGACTGAGAAAATAAGCAAGTTGGGTTTTGTTTAAACTCCTACACCCTCTACTGGACATTTTACCCTACTGCTGCAAGGGGGTAAACATGATTACCAAGGGAATGTTTGTTTCAAATTACTATAATCCTCTCGCTTTCAAAATCACCTCACCTCAAGTCTCTCCTCAGGCCTTTGCCAATCAAATACACAATACCATTTAAATCAATTCAAAGTTGCAAAACGGCACAGAAAAGACTCGGGTTTTCCTCCTGCTCCTTGCTGGAAATACCTGAGCGTCCCTCCCCTTTCAATTTCCAGAGCAAGGAAGGCCACAGACAGGGCTCAGCCACAGTATTCTGGTTAAAAGTCGCACTGAAGTCAGTGCGGCTACTTGGGTTTGCGTTAGCGTGGGTGAAAGGAGGCCCACGTGACTCTCAAATTTAGATATTGCACAGGAAGGGAACGGCATAAAAGGCATTGGTTTTTTTCCAGCATTAAGTTTAAAAAAAAAGACATTTTCTTTTCTGCTTTGTTGGCACAGGAATCAACGTTTTGCAGCCTACAGAAAACGCACATAAGAAACCATTAGGAAAACGCACAAGATAAGATAAGCTTGCTAGAAAAAAGCCAGTTCATCATGCCTGGTCTTGCTGCTCTGGTAACTGTGGAGACTCAGCGGCTGGTTCTCGTGAGGCAGGCTTCTGAACACCCGCAGGTGCACGAACTCATCGTTGCCAACATGGACCTGCAAAGCACGAACACCAGTGAGTCCCGCGGAGCCGCAGCAGCCTTCGGCAGGAGGGATGGCGTAGATTTGCGTGTTTGGAGGATGGAGAAGCAGAGAGGCAGTAAGAAAAACCACCACCGCAGAGGTGTGGTCGTCTTTTAAACCAGACTGGGAGTCATGACTTTGTGGAAGTCCCACCTGATCCTTCCACGCTTGTTCGTCCTCCCTGTGCCTGAGACAGGGAATATACAGGTAGGGAACTGGCGTTGCATAGAAGTGATTGCTATATTAAATACGTGCAAAATGCTCTAATCTCATCTGGCACAAGCAGCACTTCCATGCTTCCATCGCAGTTGCTTGGTTTTGCGTGTGGCATCGCTACAGGCAGCGTCAGAGCGGGTTTGATACTTCACATCTGGACTTCGCTGAACGCAATGTTAGCGCCCAACATCACAGATGTGTAATTATCCCCAAAACCAAGTTTCACAAAATAACTGAAAAGTATAAAAGTCATTATGAAAGTAGAGAAGTACTCTTATCTCCATTGAATACAGGCAGGGAGATGGGCTGGGAGGGGGGTGTGTGGATTTTTTTAATGCACAGATTTTTTTCTTATTAAGTGCAAATCATAAGCATCCCTCTGTAGGTAAGTAAAGAAAAAACCCACCACTGCAAATATTATACACTTTAACTAAAAACAAACAAACAATTTAAAAAATCCCATTCCCAGTGTCCTCTACCTTGATGAAGTAGTTTGTTCCAGCAACCACCTGAGTTTTAAACTCCACCGCAGTGAAGACATCAAAGGTTTTCCCTTCTTTTTCTTCCAGCTGAGGTTTCACCTGAAGGAAACAATAGGTTATTTAAGACTGATGCAAGATTCAAGTATTCAGGACTTAAGGCCCCCACTATCAGAGTGACTCAGTACCCTCCAGGTCACTGCTGCTGAGTTCCCAGACACAGAGTTCCTACTTTTCCAAGTTATTAGAAGATTAAAATGAATAATGTTGAGTTTTGCAAGAGCAGAAACTTAGCCAGGCAACAAAGCCCAGAGAGCGGTGTGATTCAGCCGCCACAGACTGACACCGAGTCCGAGGCCTCCAACAGAGAACTGTGTGGGTATTCTAGAATATTTATTTTGACAAATCATTTCCTCTGTCGATGTCGCAGCTTCCCTTTCTGTCCTAACAACAAACGTGAAGTGGTTCTGCGTCTACACGCACAAGACTACAGGTCTTTTTAAAGAGAAGTTTTTAATATACATCATTCTTACAGCAAGAAAAAGGGCTGTCTTCAGCATTAGCTCCCCTTTCAAATTCCGAACAAGTTATTACAGACCCAGCATCACAGAACAGTCACCCAAAAATCACGCTTTGAAAGCAAACTACCCAAGCCCAAGGGTTTACAACACTTACTTGACAGTTATTCCAGCATGTCTGCTGGCATCTATAATGTTTTCAAACTGCAAACATTTTCTAAAAAAATACCTGAACCATAAAGCCTTTTGAGGTATCAACCCAGTTTCCAGAGTGCAAAACCAGTGCTCAAGAAGTCCAACTTGCCCAATACCCCGGAGGGAGGCATGAACTCACACGAGCTGCAGCTCTTCCTTCCCCCACCTGGAACATCATGGCTATACGGTAAAATTCTTGGTCAGGAAAGCAGATTTCAGGCTTTGTTTACAAGGGCAACGCGAGTTAGCCTGGGAGTCCTTGCTGCAAGCGCAGTTCCACCCAGGCCTCACCCCATCCCGTGCTCCTTTAGCAATCCTGGGCACTGCGCAGGTCGGTTCTTCGCTCTCAAGATCGCCCTGGCTCAGCTCGTTATGTGGTCCTCCCTCCACTCCCGGTGCAACGGTACCAGCAGCGAGCAGATTTCCTCTTTCCAGCTATATGGTGTACTTCCCTTCCTTCCTAAATTCAAGGGGAATAAATACATTTGCTCCCCTGCCTGAATCCCACCTGCTTCCTTGGGGAAAAACAAGAGCCAGTTTGCCACCGCTCAGGTGCTCTGTACTCGGAGCTAAGTGCTACTCAGGCGAAGCAGCAACAGAAACAATTCCTGCAACGGGGTACGTTCTCCCACCTCTCCAGCACCGAGGAGGTGCAGGACCAAACTCCGGAGCCTTTCCAAGGTAGCTCATCAGTGACCATCCCGTCCCTGGGAGCCGTGGCCATGCTGCACATTTTCTCTCAGAGGTAACACCTCTACGCTTCTTCCGGGCTACGAGCAGTACGTCAACAGTAAGATAATGACGTCTGGATGCTTTTATGTTTTTGCCAGAAGGAAATCAAAGTGCACCCAACAACTTTGCATCCTAGGATGGAAGGAAGGGCGCAGCCCCAGAAAGCGCAGTGATTCGGTCCTCCCGCCGCCCCTTCCCCCGAGCCAAGAGGACGGAGCAAGTGGTTTCAGTTCCCATCACTAGAACTACCATTACAAATTTTAAGCAGCAGGGGAGAGGGTGGAGGTAAGTATCCCACTGACCCCATCCTGTCCCGTGCTCCTTCAGCGAACCTGTGCCAGGTTGGTTTCTTAGGTCTCAAAATCCTCCCGGCTCAGCACATTTGGTATTTCTACCAGGAAGCTGAACGCTGGGCTCCATGACTGCAGACAGCTCAGAGTCACACGCGGCTGCAAGCCTGTCCGGGTGTCATCGTGGCAGTGACTCACCACAGCATGTGACAAACGGGCGGCCGGACTCAGTACGGAGAGGGAGACCCCAGAGAGAAATACCCTCTGAAAGACCCGGTGTCGGCCCACCCTGCTGGCTCATCATCAGGGGCTAGATCTGGGGGTCCCGGTGGACGGTGCGCCAAACCAGAGCCAGCACCGGGCCCTGCTGGTAACGAAGGCGACAGCACACTGGGCTGCGTCAGCAGGAGCCTAGCCAGAAGAGAGAGGCAAGCGATTACTGCCCTTTACTCGGCGCTTGTTAGAGCACAGTTGGAATGCTGTGTCCGGTTTTGGGCCCCCAGTACAAGAAAGATGTCAATAAAACGGTAGCGAGCTCAGCAGAGGGCCACCATGAGGTCGGATGCCTGGAGCAGTCGTGCTGTGAGGAGAGGAAGAAAATGAGCTTGCTCAGCCTGGAGCAGAGGTGGCTTTGAGGAAAGCTTTGCCAGTACTTACAGAAGCCAGGCTCTTTACTGAGGGGCCGAAGAATGAGACCCAATGGTCATAAATTGAAATTGGATGTTCAGACTGGATATAAGCAAAAACTCTTCCCCTGAGGCCGCTCCGGCAGCACAGCCGGCTGCCCAGGGAAATGGCGCAGTGTCCATCCTCAGAGGTTCTCCAGACCTGAGTGGGCAAAGCCCCGAGCAGCCTGGGGCTGCTGACCCTGTGCTCGGCAGGAGGTGCGGTCCCTTCCCACCCAAACCATCTGTGCTTCAGGCTGAAGTTTATCACGCCCTGAAGGCTCTCTGCTGTTCTGCGTGGCCTGCGCGCTTACTGCCAGAGCAGTTACTAAACACCCTGACTAACCTCTGCCACAGCTGCCCCCGAGAAGCCAAGGGCTGAACAGGCCCGGGTGGAAATCCTCACCGTGGAGAGGCAGCTCCTAGGGGACACTGAGCCAGAGACGCTGTCAGAGGGAAGCTGTCCTGCTCCGCCTCGCACCGTACCTCTCCGGGCGAGCAGCAGGACGTGCCAGGGCCACGGATCTGACCGATGGTCGGCCACCGCCGCGATTCTTACGAAACAATAGAGCGGAGGCAAGAACTGGAAAAGCAGGAGCAGGAAATGTATTTATGGCAAGCTCTGACAAATCTCCACTAAGATCTGATTTTAAGCAAACAAAGTAGTTTTAGAAGTCTACCTTGATTTAAGAAAACTAATGTTTCCTTCACGCTCTGTATCCAGATACGGATATGACTGCATGGGCAAATTTCAGGTTTGGGTTTTCCCATGCATATTTTATTAATTTAAGCTGGCAGTCAAAACAAGCTGGACAAACTTTAAAACACTTGGGTGATTTAAATGAAAATGCCAGATTTTTGGTTAATTCCATGCACGTCTGAATCCAAATGGGTTTTGTTTTTACTCTTCCTCTTATATTTGCACTACCGAACCACTGCGGCCTGCCACAGAACGAAAATTCAGGCTTTTAAACAAATCTAGTGAGCCAATCAGTCCGTGTGCAATGCTAATTGCTTACTCACATTATCTTTACCGCGGCACGTAGGCCTTTTCAGGTCAAAACAATAACTGCGACTCTCTCAGCAGTTCTGTTATGTACTCATTACCGCAAACTCAGTTAGTGCTTAGGGGAGGCACATCTCTTTTTTTTTAAAAAGAAAAAAAAAGCAAAATCATCAGACTCTACAAGCTAAACCTTCATTTCCATGACTGTTGTGCCTCTGGGTGCTCTGTGTGCGTTTGGAAACTGCTGGAGCCTGGGGAACAAATCCGGGCCATGAGCAAGAGCGCAAGAAGCGGGAGCTGGTCGGTAGCGCGCTGCGCTGGCCCGGCGGATAAACACGGGGCAGAAGGGACCTCGGCTCCCACCACGAAACACGAGCACAGGCTTTGAAAGAGGCATCGGCAGCTTTAGAGCAAAGCCTGTGCTCCGTTAACATGGGCAGGAATTTAAGTTGCTGTAAGGAGTATCGGGATTTGGAGCTGACTTCTGCTCTGGGGAACAGCAGCAAAGTTTTCTTACTTATTCCGACGACAACAACAACAAAAAGCGGGTACAAGAGTCAGACTTTGCAAGAACCGCCTCAAGCTCAGGAAAAGGGAGCGGGCAGGCGGCACATCCCCGGCCTGCGCCGCCGGGGCCGGGGCGGGAGGCACCGCGGCCGCCCCTCGGCCCTGCCCGCGGTCCCTCCCCACGCCCCTCCAAAATGTCCGCTGAACATCCCCAGCCTGCTCAGCAAACCCCCGCCAGGCCAGGCCGGCCTCCAGAAACCGACTGCGCTTCCACAGCGGCCGGGGCCCGAGCGCTGCGGGCGAGCCCACCGCCGGCCGATGCAGGCCCGCAGCGCCGGCGGGAGAAGCCCTCGGCGCCAGGCCCTTCCCGGCCCCCGGCGGGTCCCTCCCGGAGCCCGCCCCGGCGCAGCGCGGCCCCCCTCACCTCCTCCACGATCTTCTGCGTCTCGTCGGTGGCGGGCCGGGCCGCCGAGGTGCCCCCGCACAACATGGTGGTGCCGGCCGCTCCGCTCCGCTCCGCGCCGCTCCCGCCCTTCCCCTCAGGCGGGGCCGCGCCTGCCGGCGGGGCGGGACCGCGGCGGGGCGGGCCCGGGCCGGGCCCCCGGGGGAGGCGAGGCCTGCGAGGAGACGCGGCCGCTCTCAGCGGCGGCCTGTGGCCTCTCCGGCCCGTCGGGCTTTGCCGCAGCCCTCGCCGAGGCGACATGGTGGCTTTGGCGAGGGAAGGTTCCCATCCCCGGGCTCCCTCCTTCGCCGTTCCCTCGCCCAGGCTGGTGCTGCCTTTCCGCAGCCGGCGAACCGAACGCTGTGGTGAATCACCCAGCCTCTGAGAAACCCTTTTAAAGTGCGAATGTTCAGGTCTTTAGCTACATTTCCCCTCAATTTAAACATCCAGATCCCTTGGAAAAACAACAACAACAACCCCCTGCCTTCCTCCCCCCCCGCTTCCCAGCATCCCCGGGGAAATTTGGTAAATACAACCCTAAATCCAGAAGCAGCGGGTGTTGCATACGGAATGGCCCTGCTGCGCCGGTAGGGAGGCATGAAACAGAATGGGAGGAAGGATTTCTCCCCGCCGCCATCATCCCTCCCCGCTGCCGGGGCTGTGGGCAGAGCGGGGCTGCAGGCCCGGGCTCCGCGCTGGCACGGCTCCCTGCCCACCCGCGCCGCTGGCAGCCCCACCGCAGAGCCGACCGACCCTTTGCTCCTGTCCCCGCTGCTCTGGCAGGGCAGGGGCCGAGTCCCCATCCCTGGAGGGATTTAAAAGCCAGGGGGATGTGGTGCTTAGGGATACGGTTTAGTGGTGGCCTTGGCAGCGCTAGGTTAACAGTTGGGACTTGATGATCTTAAAGGTCTTTTCCAACCTAAACGATTCTATGATTCTCTACCAGATGGTTCAGGAAAAACCACATCGGCACGTGTTTTCCAGTAGGTTTTGGAGCCATGGGGGTGGGATGGGGCAGCCGTTCACACGGGCAGCTTCTGGTGGGAGATGGCAGCGGAGGTTCTCAGGCTCGAGCTTTCAACAGCACGTTAACCAACTTGTCCTCATCAGTACCATCTCCTGGACAGGGGTCTGAGCAAACTTCCTCTTCTCCTGGACTTGGCGGGATGGGAACACAGACCCCGCTCCGTGCACGGGAGAAAAGCTGTGGTCGCAAATCACCTTCACGAAGGGGGTCCTTTTCCGCTGAACGTCCCTTGCATCTGGCGTGTGTCACGAGCACAGGCTGCAGCAGCGGCCCTCGCACAGAGCTGGAGGCTCCGAGCGCAGGGTACGCGTGCGGGGAGGGTGGACGGGGGTTCCCCCGCAAGTTGAGCACGGTTGGTCTGTGGCTATAAAATCATGGCAGCTCTTGAAGCCTCAGTGTGTGCCAGGGTACAAATTCCTTTGAATGAGATGTAAAGAACGAAAAAAACCTAAAGAACGAAAACCACCCAAAGAATGAAAAGCACCCAAATGTCAGCATTATCTACTGTGTGCGTAGCCAGCGACTACTGTGCTCCCAACAAGGCAGCCAGTGGCGGCTTTCTGTTTCTCGCACTGCCTGTGTTTGTGCACAGCCTTCGGTTGGTATCCTGCGTCGTTCTCATTTCACTCATTAAGCACTTCTGTGCTTTCAGTGCTGTCGGCCTCGGCTCAGGGGCTACTGTACTGGTTTTGGCCCGTAGGAATGATTCACTAGCACTAAAACTATTTGGCTACTGAAATTTTTTGAAGTGTGGGCCGTGACCGAAGTACTTTTTTTAGCCCTTTCTGCCATCTAGTGCCCATCTCTGTTCGTGCATTTGGACTCAGGAGACCACGGCTCTCAATTCTGTGCCCTAAATTAAGCCGAGACGCCACAGTCAGCGGCCTGGGGAAGGGACCTGGGTTTTCAGCAGCAGTGAGCAACTCCCACGGGGTCCAGGGCTAGAACGCGGTTTCCAAAATTGTGGCCACAGGGATTTGTGTTTTCAAACTCTTTTTTTTTTTTTCCTTTTAAACAGCTGTGCCATAGCTTTAATTAAATATTGTAATTTGGAGGCCTTACAGTTGAAGTTGGATGGGTTAATTACATGGTGTAATTAAAATTTGAGCCCGCTCTGAGGTGAATGTAACAGATCAATAAAAGGGTTAAAATAACTTGTCTTAATAGCGTGCTCCTTGGGGTTCTGGACTTGCACTGTGCTTTCCTAAGCCGAAACTCCCGTTCCTCGTCAGCAACAAGTGGGGGCGGCAAAACAAAGTTTTTATGCAGTAATGTCACCTGTAAGTTTTATTTGCCTGCCCTGGCAAAAGAACAACCAAGCAAAAACAGTAACAGGAGAATTGCGGTATTTTCCCCAACGCATTCACCCAGTCCTTTCGCCTCTGCTCGCGCTAAGCTGCAGGCCCGTCCGCCTTCCCGTGGTGGCCCAGACTACCTTCTCGTCGGATGAGGGAGGGCACTGACAGCGTCACGTCAGATGCTTGTTCTTGCAGACGGGATCTGGGAAGAGGGAAATAAATTCTGCAACGTAACCCTACCCCCTCCTGCAAGGCTGTCGAGGGGTGCTTTTCCTCTTATCAGGCTGCAAGAAATCTTTCTCCTAACAACTCTCTTACTTCCAACCTTTCCAGCATGGATGGAGAACCTTGCAAAACCAGGAGCGCCTATGTCTGCTTTTGGGGGAGTGGGACAAGTGTCAAGAGTAATGAAGTTGTGCTACGCTCTTTGCTGAAGTCCTTACTGTTTTTCTTTAGGTACAGCGCGCCCTTCTTGTGCTAGGTGCCCTCTCTTCAAGATGGGCCAGGAGGGAAATCACCTGGTAGGTGGCCTATAGGAGCCAAACCAGAGCCAATTTACCCATTTGTCTGTGTGCGTGTCTCAGAGCCCAGGCCCGTACGTCCTCCTCATCCAGTCGTCTACCAGCCGACACGCTTCAGATATTCACCCGCTCCTGCCATCATACTGCCACATTTGGGGGCTGTTTCGCCATCCCCAACTCCTCCATTTCACCTCGCTTCATTCGCTTTGTACCAGGCCCACCAGTACCGTCACGACTAGCGCGATGCTCCGTGTAGGTGTCAGGCAGATTAATATGGCAAAGCACAACACTGACTATGGTGTGAACGGGTTAGCCATGTATGCCATGTGGAATATTACAGCAGCAACACTTCGTTAAGCATACAACTACTAGCGACATAATCAATCGTGGATACATCTCATTGTGCTCTCGCAACGTTCTCCGGGGGGGATTTACAAGCTGTTCTCCCCCTCCACCAAAGCAGCAGGCTGGAGGTAAAGCTACCTCAGCTGGAGGAAACCAGTAGGAACCTAGTAGCTTGGTCTAGTGCAATGGAGTCTATGAAATTGTCCAGTATTTCCTGCTGGGCAGAAAGAAGAGATTGGGACATTACTAAATATAAATAGCAGGGCGCTCTGTCTCATTAAATACTTTACATGTTCACACCCTTGGCTGTACACAGCATGCAGGATGTTGGGGGCTTTTTTATTTTCCCCACGACCGTGCTTTCCCCAAGTGAAACCTTGCTTCTGTAGAGCTGAGAGTCCTGATGCACATGGTTACAGATCACATATACTGGATAAAGAGGGAATATTATACATAGTGGGAAAGAGGAATATTATACATAAATGTAAAAGCAGAGGATAGTGGAATTGCCCAGTGCCTCCCATAGTCAGCTGAGTTGCAGTCTGGCAGGAAAAGCTCACGGAGGCAAGGCGGCATGCGGACTTCTGCTTAAGCCCCACCAGAAGCAATCTTCGCTTGGCCTTCTGAGATGTCCTGGTTTCGATAAAGCGAACACAAATTCAGTCCAAGGCTCCCCAGACGCAGTCCTTCCTCCGGAGGCACGTGTGTTACCCTGCCGGCGCTAACAGTAAGGGGTGGTGGGGCTGTGTCTTTGTTGTCTTTCCCGTTCAGAAGCAAGAGGTGAGCAAGTTCCTCTTGGGGGCTGGTGTGCCTTTCACGATCTTCTTTCGTTAGGAATGTACCGTGTTCTCTGTGACAGAGCCGCCTCCAGCGCCTATAAAATTTCGGGAGTTAGCCGATGGCAGGGAAGGCTCCGCCTCAGGGCTTGGTACCTCTTCTTTGGTGTCTCCCACCACCGACTCCTGCGAGCTGGTCTCTGGGCTGGAAGCTGCCTGGAAGCCGGGCTCAGCGCCGAGGGGCTCGCTGTTCTGCAGGGGAAGCAGGGCCCGGTGCCGCATCAGGCTGTCGTCGCTGTTCTGGGCCTCCAGGGAGTTCCTGCGCTTGGCGTTCCTGTTGGCCATGGCGTTCTTCTGAGGCTCCTCGAAGCTCAGCGACAGGGTGACCGTGCCGCTCCCAAAGCTGACTTTTTGCTTGCACCCACGCTGCTGCTGGCGTTGCCGCTCGGCGGAGGCCGGTAGAGGAAAAGGGTCTTCGTGGTTGCTCTTGCTGCTGATGGAGGAGGAGGGGGTGGAGCCGGTGGAGCCCCCCAGGCTGTTGGAGCGCTTGCGCGACACGTTGCTGCGTCTCAGCGTGGCCCTGGCAGCCACCTTGAAAGCGTGGGCAGCTGTGCTGCAGCGCACCTCCTCGATTGTGTTGCGGGAGGGCTTGAAGAGGATGATGTAGACTTTGTTGAAGAAGATGCAGGCCAGGAGCCCAAAGCTGGCAGCCAGTATCGCAATCACCTCCACAGCAGAGACGAACTTGCCGTATGTGCTGGCGTAAGCAGGGATGAAGGAGATCCAGACGATGAAGAAGATCAGCATGCTGAAGGTGATGAACTTGGCCTCGTTGAAGTTCTCGGGTAGCTTTCGAGACTTGAAGGCAAAGAAGAAGCAGATGGCCGCCAAAAGGCAGGTGTAGCCAATGAGGAAGCCGAGGGCCATCAGGGAGCCTTCGTGGCAGGTGATGAAGATAATCTCATCCTCCAGTTCATGGTTTCGGTAACTGGATGGCGGGGCTGTGTAGAGCCAAATCACACAGATGACAATCTGCACGAACGTGCACAAGAAGACCAGGAGGAACTGGAGGTTGAGGCCCCACCACTTTCGGTGGAGGCTCGTGGGGATCTTTGCCTCGAAGACGAGCAGGACACGGTTGGTTTTCACCAGGATGCAGGAGATGCAGAGGACAAAGCTGATGCCGAAAGCTGGCTGCCGCAGACGGCAAGTCCAGTTCTGGGGCTCGCCAATGAAGAACAACGAGCTGGAGAAGCAGCAGAGCAAGGAAAAGAGGAGGAGGTAGGACAGCTCCCGGTTTGTAGCCTTGACGATGGGCGTGTTGCGAAATTTGGTGAAGACTCCCAGGACAAAAGAAGTCAGGAAAATTCCTAGCACAGCAAAGAGAGTCAGAGCAATCCCAAAAGGCTCTGTCCAGGACAGGAACTCTATCTGCTTGGGGATGCAGGACGTGTGGTTCTCATTGGACCAGTAATCCTCAGGGCACTTGTCACAGGCACTTGCATCTGAAAAAGAAGTGCCAGGGAGAGGGAAGGTTTGTCAGAATGAGAGGCTGAAATGCGGGATGACATATATGGCAGCTACGCACCGGCCTTCACCTTAGATACTGGGGTGTTCCCTTCGGGTGCCTGTGGATTCCCAGAATTATGTGTTGGTGTCTAACAGTGTTTTACACTGAAACAACCAGCCTCCCACGGGCTATAGAGCAAAACACAAAGCATGCTTAGTTCCAGCTTAAAAAAATGTTCTGCCTCTGCATTCCTGGTTTTGGAATCCACTTCTTGGCAAAACTTTGCAAACTTTGATTGCTGTTGGCTGTTACACAGGCTCTGTCCCTCTCTCTTTCTTGTTCCTTCATTTTTATCATCTACTTCTGTCGGTCTTCATACCTCTCACACTCTTATCATCATTTGAAACATCCTGCCTGTCTCTATTACAGAGAAAATTAAAAACGTGCTAGCCTCCTTAAGTGCTTTGAGAGCCTATTTCATATTCCACAGAGGCAAGTCTTAGAAGGATTTAAATTGCTCTTCCCTGAAGGCAG
Organism: Theristicus caerulescens; assembly: GCA_020745775.1. NCBI lineage: Eukaryota > Metazoa > Chordata > Aves > Pelecaniformes > Threskiornithidae > Theristicus > Theristicus caerulescens. The sequence continues at coordinate 1,164,342 of CM036559.1, read as the reverse complement.
GCAATGCCCTTGACTCCCAGCCCACTCTCATTTCATGCTGGAACATCAGGGGAAGATGTGTCTGAACGATCTCGCTCTCCCCACACCCAGCAAAGCATCCCACTGATACCTGCAAAGGGAAAATTGATGCCTCCATCTCTTTACAGGAAACTAGTTGGTACCTACTGGGATGGCAACCTATGTCTCCAGTGGCTGCCATGATCAAAAGGCAAGGACCTGCTGCTTCTGCTCTTCGTCTTTGACCCAAATGGGTCTTGTGCTCCAGTGGGGAGGCTCATGGCTCCCTCGATGGCAGTGGAAAGGGGTTGAGAGCAGTGGGTTGGAAGTCATAACCTACCTCAGCCTTCGGGATCCCAGTGGGATAGCAGTGGGCTGCAGTGAGTTCTGGGGACAAACAGTCTGAAAACCCCTTTAGCAGCAACCTCCCTCTGAGGTTTGCACCTGAGCACGGACAGAGACTCCGAGCACAGCTCCCAGAGCAGAGCGTGATGCCAGTAAGAAAGCCAGGAATGCCCAGCTAACGAGGGCAGAGGATTTCAAGCTCTCTCGTTCTGGAGGGGTGGTTGGAGGGAGCGTCCGTGACCTGATATGATGACGCCTTCCTAATGACTGGTTGCCTCACCTAAGCCGTTCATGTGAAAAACTTGCCCTAGATGCAGAAGCTCAGTCAGAAGCTCCCGTCGCCACGTGTCCTTTCATTGACATCCATTCAGCTTCTGCTGTCTACCTGGAAGCCTATTGCAAACTGCAGGCAAGGCAGAGCTAACTTCACGTAGCAGGGAATTCAACCGCCTCTACCGGAGACCGGGGCAGCTTTTTAGCACTGCACCCTAAAGAAGTGCTTTCACTGTTGTCTTGAGCTGACTTAGAGCCCCTGCTGCCACTGCAGGGAGTAAACCAGATCTCCCTCCTCCCCCAGGCCTGCTCGTTCCTGCCCCCTCCTTTCTGTTAGCACTATAGCTCATGCGGCTACTCGTTCCAGCTGGAAACTCAACCTGCCAAGAGTTTGGTTTAGAAAGACCGGAGACCTGATCCAACTCGCTCTATGGTTGCACGAGTACCAGCCCTGCGCCCAGACGAAGGGTGGGAGCAAGCAGCTGGGCGAGGACACGGCAGATTGTCTCCTTCAGCAGCGTTACTGTCTCAGCTGGATGAGACTGGTTGTAAAACTGCTCTCTACGCCTGTAAAACTGGCAAGCCCAGGAAATAAAGAGCATTGCTGTCAGCTGAAATTGCAGCAGGGAACTGTGGAGTCAGAAGGCAGTTGCCCCCGAAGCCCCAGGAATTTCACCAGCACACCAGTGCCAGCTCCCCAAATCCTGTGAAAAACACCAAAAGACCCACATGACCAGAACTGCTTCTATTTAATTCAGAAACGCTGCTCCCAAGTATCCTGTAGTACTGTATGTTCGTGATAAAAAAATCATCATTCCTGTCTGATAGGATGCAAATTAAGAGTCTCCCGAAGGAGTACACTTGTTCAGTCTTGCAAGCAGCTTACTGAAGTTTTCATCTCCGGCAAGGTCTGCAGCGTGCGCTGGGACCGGCGCTGCCGGAGGGGATGTGAGGAGATCCTGAGTGCTCCGCAGCGTGGAGGGGACTGCTGCTCTGAACGGATTTACGTGCCTTCATTACCCCGGGGACGCCCAACACTGAGGGAGCACTAATGGTGTTGGAAATTCAGAATTTTTCAACCAACTCTAAAACTGAGGTTACCGTTTCCCTCCACTGCAGAACCTGAGCAGCTTGATCCAAGCTCCCACTGAAACCAACAGAAAAGATGTCCATGGGTGTTTGATGGGACTCAGAGATTCTGGTCTCTTGCAGTGCCAGTGCTCTACAGAAGCTGTGGTTGGTGACCCCGTAAAGGGAAATATTCCTCTCTGCTTGTGAAGTCAGGGATGGACTGGACTTTATTTCTTTGTAAAGCAAATAAATAAAGAAATAAACCCCTGACAACGTGAGGAAAAGTAGACAGGTAACTACAGAATTCAGGATTAGGGTAGGGAGCGTCTCCTGCCTCCAGGCTTTTGGAGGAACAAAAGCTATTGCTGCAGTGCAAGGGACTTTGCTTGTGGCTGCCTGAGAGGCCTCCTATATGCAAGTCCTTTTTCAAGTTCTCTGCCTTAATTTTCCTAACTCAGAGCAGAAGAGACAAGCGGGTTTAGCAAAGACAGGACCTGAGGACCACAGGACTCAACTCCTGTAAGCTTTTCAGAAGTCCCTCCAGACTTTCTGTGAAGCCTCGTGGCAGAGCAGCCTCCAGCTCAGCACGGCCGGGAAGCGACTTCTGCACCGCTGCAGGTGATGCCCAGAGGGCTCGCCGGTCCTCTGCAACCCCCGAAGCAGCTCTGCGGGTATTACCTGTTTCGTCGCTGTACTCCCCGTCGGGGCAGTCCACGCACTCGAAGCAGCAGGTGGGCTCCCCCTCAATAATGCCCTTCCTGGTGCCCGGGAGGCAGTCCCTGCTGCAGTTAGAGAAAGGCACCTGCAAGAAAAGAGCCCGAGAGGGTTAATGGTGGCAGTGCCCCACGCACAGCCTTCCTACAGCGGGCGTTATTGCTTGATTAGCACGCTGGATGGAAAGCCTCAGAGGCTCACTTATTCCTTCCACAGCACAGACGCATCTTGTACAACAGACACATCTTGTACAATAAGTCCTTCCCCAACCCACTGCAGTCATATTCACTTGAAGGATCACATCAAGGGATGGTAGGGAAGATCAACAGATCTCTGTAACCTCTACTGTGTTGTGGGCACTGCGAAGCTGTATATGTGACCCATGATACGCGTACCAGAAAACAGTCATTAGGTGGTTAAAAGGAAAGACAATCAATCTCTACTGGCAGGAATTTGAGTCAGCCTTGGAGATGATGGGCTCTGGCTGCTGATCCCCAATCCCATATATTGCATATTGACTGCTAATGATTTATGGGAATTGTAACAGCTCCTTGAAGCCCACTTCCTCCTGTTCTCCCGAAGACCCTCTCCAACCCAGAAACATGAAAGGCAAATTAACTAAACAAGAGGAGTGTTCACATGAAAGAGAGGAAGGCCCTGGTTTTAGAACACTCAGCATCTAAAGATGCAGATCAGCAGCTATACGCAGATCCAAAACCGGCCACCTCCACACGAAGTACACCTTAGGTCTTCCAGGTGTAAATCCATGCGTAAAGCCCACAGCTCACTGCTGACGTTCCCGAACATCCATCGGGAAGGTCACTCAGGCTTCCAGCCTTCTGCTGCTGCAAACGATGAGCTGTGTCACCTGCTGGCTGTGCATTTGTGCTGAGTGCGAGCCCACCTGGGCATGGCCATGCCCTGGCAGCGAGGGGTCGCAGGGGCACGCTCACCGTGTGCTTAATGCACGCTGGCAACAGGGAGTTCAGCACAAGAAGTGGAAGCCTGGGCAACAACCACGAATATTTCCTGCCATCTCTTTGCAGCTCAGCTTACTTTTGGCTGTTGCTGGCAGGTTTCCATCAGCTTATTATTGTCAGCTCTAGAAAAATGCCTCTAGAAAAACAGTGGACTATACATGTGTATGTATATATGAAAAGCACTATGACAGTGGAAGTTTGAGAGTAAATATCAGAAGAATTTAGTTGACACGTGTATGTTTTTGTATGTAGTGCCTCTACCTGTGCTTCACACAGAAGCACAACCTGAGGTTGAGCTCACCTTTTCCCAGCTAAATTAAGGAAAGAGAGCTGACACAGACCATGGCTTGCTCAGCTCAGGGGAGTTAAACCCACGCTTTCCACTGCCGGCGAAGTGCCGTGATCTGTACGTACCTAAGGGCTGCTCTGGTTGGAAGCCTCCATTCGCCTTTTTGGAGGTTTGCTGCTATGTGGAAAGGAACAAACCTCCATCCCCTTCTTCCCCGTCCCTCGCTGTAGGATCTAAACCCTGTCTGAACCCTTTGACTCCCTCACTTCTCCTGTTGCCAAGCCCAAGTGCTGCTAACCTGCCGATCCCCAGCATGGTCCCGTGTGGACGCACTCAGGCAGCGAGTCCAGGCTGCGGTTTGGAAACTGCCTGCGTGCAGGCATCGACCTCAGCCCCGGGGTAAGCAAGCCCTCGGCAGTGGCAGCTCCTGTGTTGATGCCCATTTTGTAACTCCGCTATTCGCCTGCAGCCGAGAGCAGTCGCCGTTGCCCACCACGCTGCGGTTTAGCTGCAGCACAGTTTGGGAACCCTGTTTCTAAGCTGTTAATCAGGACTGCATAATTAATTGGACAGACAGACTGTTAATGCCTGTTCCTTGGGACAGTCTTTCAGCAGGTCGTGCATCCACCAAGAGGACTTCATCAGTCTGGGCTCCTTCCCTAGGCTGTCACTGATGATTTTGAACAGGGCTGAATCAAAGGCCCGACTGCAGTCATGCACCGCTTCCCCATTATCTGTTAAACTGACTGAGCTTCCAAGGAGGAAAATTAAATTGGTTTGGCATGATTTCATCTTGACAAATCCACGTTGGCTTTTTCTTATCAGTTTATTATCCTCTAAGTGTTTATAAACTGTTCAATAGTTTGTTTTTTTATCAAGTCTTTTAGGTTACTGAAGCTCGATTGTGTGCAATGCCCTCGGCTCTCCTATATCTGCTTTTAAAAACAGGTATTACGATTACCGTCCTCTAATCCTTTGAGACGTCACCCATCCTCCACATTTCTCAAAGATGAATTGCTAGTACTTTTGAGATTGCTTTGGCTGCCTTCTTAAGTATTCGGGGGGGAATTTCATTGGGTTCTGCCAAAACGAATCTATCTTACCTACTCTTTAACTTGTTCTTTTGCACGTCTGGCCAATGCTGAAGTTCCTGTCTTAAAATTAACTACATTTAATCTTTTTTAAAGGGTGACGGAGGCGTAGAAGGCTTTAATGAGTGAAGTACTGGCTACTCTTTTTGAGCAGAGCCTTTTATCTGGAAGAAATTCAAACGCTATAAACTGGAAAAAACCCCTGCAACAGCCATAGAGGTTACAAACCCCTGCCCTGGCACACAATTTACCTGCCCTGGCGTGACACTCTGCAACATCCAGTCACATTTTTAACAGTTTAGGACAGAGAATGAAGATAAATATGGCACTGTTGGAGGAATTTAGACCAAGAGAACATAATTACTCAGTTTAAGTTAAAAAAAACCCAATCCTGCCTGTTGGAAGAGGTGTCAGTGACATTTGCGATGATCAGAAGAAGGGGTTAGAATATCAGGGGTTTTAACTCCACTTGTAGTTTGGGCTCAGAGTCTCCTGCTGGGCTTAGAAAAGCCTGAGCTCAGTATTTCTGCTGCAGCGTGCTCTGCCTGACCCATGCCTCCTTCGGAGAGCTCTCGATTTAAACCATAAGTGAAGCTGGGGTATCTGGAGTAAAGGCAGGGCTTAACTGACAGTCTAAGCGTATTAGGCAAGTGTAGCTACTGCAGCAGCAGTTACCTGATCTGTCAGCCAAAGTGAGTAATCACCTGGAAGTGAATCGCCTTGTTCATTAATCAGGTGCGGATTTAACACGTCTAAACATTGCAGCAGGGCCTGGCAGTGACATTTCTAAGCTAACGCTCCTTGTGTCGCCGCCCAGGCCAGAAGCCAGGTCCCCGCTCAGGATCCCCTCTGGGAGCCAGGGTTTCTGGCTAGGCTGGAGCGGGCTGGCTCCAGCCAGCCAGGATCTGGAGATCCCTGCACCGCGTTCCCATCACGCGGGGCAGACACAGCCTGGGCTGCTAGTGACGATACAGTTATGCTGAAAAGACCTAACGTATGCGAGAAAGTGGAGCAGGACTTAGGCCTGACTAAAATCAATGGTTACATCACGTACTTTTGAGACTGCACAAGCACCTTCGGGTAGATTGAAAAAGGGCAGCACTACTGGCATCTCCCACTATTTGAGCACCATGTCCAAGTTAACCTGGGAAGATTGACAGGGCTTGTTCTGTTTGGTTTGCAAGGCAAGGGTGTGTGGAAGGCTCTGGGACTCGGAGGGCAAAGCCAGCAGAAACGGCTGCGACTTTAACTAGGAGCAGGAAGAGACACTTCTGGATGCAGAGATACTGGGAGTGGAAGAGATGGCTGTTTTCAGCAATGAAACTACTGAGCTCAGGAAAACTTGACTTAGTCAACAACCAGACTTGGGTAATGAATTTCTCATCCTTGTGGAAACAGCATTGCAAAATTCCAAGCTATCTACTTGGGCCAGAAAAAAGGCATTATTTAAACCATTAATAGCCAGGCTTATCACGTATATAGGAGGGGAGAAGCAGCTGCCTGTTATTTCCCAAAGTGTGCAATGAGGGTGTAAAAGACTACGGCAGAGACCGTGTATACAGTAAGATGAATGGGTCTTTTAATGAGACATGGAGCCCTAATATAGGAGTGCGCAGGGTTAGTTCAAATTTCAGCTTGTGGAAACTTGGGAAACGTTGCTGTGAGGATTTAAGCACTTACCTCCTTAGAGAATCCACTCCACAGGATCTTGTTCTCATTTATAAAGAGCCTCTCCCCTTTCTTGGCATAAACATTGTAGTGCCCAACCTCCTCAAAGACGACTGAGCCATCCTCCGGAGAGAGGTGCCAATTGATTATTGAGTAATTCCCTACCAGGTCCCCGAACTCATCAAAATCCACTTGCTCCCCCATGTTGTTGGTGAAATTTAAGTGGCGCAGATGCTTGAGAACCTAGAGAGAGAGAGCGAGAGCGTGAATGCCTGCGGGTCACCCTAACGGAGCACACATCTGCTATAGGGACAAACCTGGAAATAACCACTTTACTACAGTCCTTAATCTCTTAAAAATCACTTAATCACAGTAGTAGCAGGCTTTCTCTCATAGACATCACACGCACGCACACAAAGCCTGTACAAACCTCGCACACAGCACAAGGTATCGTGGCCCTCAGGGTGGATGGCACCCATCTGTAACACTTGGCTTGCCAGCCGCTACCCCATCAGCCTTTTAGCATTCCTCTTCAGTCCCTTCAGGCACCTCTGCAAGCCCACAGCTCTCCTTCAGGGGCGGAGGAGCGGCAGCAGCCACTGAAGTGTTTCAGTTGCCCACGCATCCCTCTCACCCTGCTCTTGCAACCACTCTGCATAAGTGCTCTCCGTTGGCATCGCTCGTCTCTGAATGATCAATCACTCAGAAAGAGGAATGCTTGAGAAACAATTCAAACTTGACTTTTGATGGAAAAACCCCAAGCCCAATGCACTTCAGTAAAAACCAGCAAATCAAGCTGTTCGCCGCATGGCAGGCCTGCAGAATTCATACCACTTATCCTGGATGGCAAAATGTAAGAAAAAATGAAATTAAATCTATTCGTCTGGGCAGGCAGAGCCCTCCTCACCCCATAGACATAGAACAGACAATATTGTTTTGATGAAGCCATTTCACCTGGAAACACAGGGACAGGGGAACAGAATCACTTCATTAATTCCTGTCAGTTTTGCTAAATTGTCTCAGGACCCTCCTATCTCAAGCTAAAAATCCCCAGAGCTCCAGAGATACCCTCCTCTCCCTGCCTGTATCAATGCCAGCCTCAGAGGGTCTGGAAAAATCATAGCAGCACATGGCACTACCTTTTCAGCTTTGTTTGACATTGATGGAAGTACATAAAAATATTGCCACAGTATTCAGTCTTGGAATAATGGGTGAGATGGCGGAGGCAGGATTTTTTTCTGTCTTTCTCATCTCCGCCAGCCTTCGGTCTGTAGACCAGCTCCCCACAAGGTGTGCAGCTGAAATGGTCTCACTGAAGAGCCAGGACCTGTCCCTGGAAGACCTCACCCTCTGATGGACGTGGCAACAGAAGGTGCTCTGCTCGGGCACTTCGCTGTGGAGAGCCGGGGCACTGCCTGCTGTAGGGAAGAAAAGAGGAGACCACTCCCCTCTCCTCCCCCTCGTCCTGAGGGGGGAGGAGATGCTGGGGCTGCAATCTTGGACACGTTAGCAGGAACCTTGTCCATCAGCAGGGAACCCACATTCTTCTGCAGGCTCTAGCACCCACCACAGGGTGACACCTGCAACTTCGACGTCCAGATCAGATTTGAGTCGTTATGATGAGCTGAATGCCATGTTTCTCCTCGCTCCAACTCCGTATCGCGCTCTCGTGCAGCACTGCGGCACTCCGCTGAACGACACTAGGATATCCCGACTGGATATCACTGCTGGGTTGACTTTTATCTGTAGAGGCAGGAGGTACAGACCTGGCGCTTCTCTTGATTACAGTTCCTACACGCATCAGGACACAATCTTGCAAGAGCCATACTGAAGACTCTTCAGTTCAAGTCCTGCCTCTCCTGGCCAGCTGCAGCGGCAGGAGGCTGGCTGGTCTTATGGTCAGAGAGATGAGCGGTGGAGAAACTTCTGGGTTCCCTGGATGCAATTTTTTTTTGTTTAATTTCATAACATTCATTTCAAGCAGTCTATTCCTTTGCCTTCCCTCCTGACATTAGGCTTCTTAGAAAGTCATACATACCCCTGGCTACTGGTGGGGTTTTGTAGGATTAGTTTAGCAGCGTCTTTCCCTTGGTCACACACACACTACACCTGAGGATTCAGGTTATAAACCACTTCACGCATGAGCTGATATCTCTATCTGGTGGGTAAATATTCATATAAAAGCACTGATCTGCACTTAATGTTGTCTTTCCCCAGGCACGGAACGGCAGCTTCAGCCATAGCTGGGGAGCAGGAGAGCCCAGGTGTATCAGTTCACGCAGGGAGGACACATGCCCTATTTAAAATCCCACACGGAGGGGCAACAGGAACAACAGGAGCAACAAAACCTGTTTTCTCTTTCCAGCAAGTACCGAAGTTTGCCTTCACGTCTAAATTTCTGAGGGGCAGCTTGTGAAATGGTAACTGAACGACTGCGAGAACATGCTCCCATTTCAGATGGTAAGAAAATCCCAGGGTGATATCTGTATATCGAGGTGCTGGAGCGTGTCCAAAGAAGGGCAGCGAGGTTGGTGAAGGGTCTAGAGCACAAGTCTTACGAGGAGCGGCTGAGGGAGCTGGGGTTGTTTAGTTTGGAGAAGAGGAGGCTGAGGGGAGCCCTCATTGCTCTCTACAACTGCCTGAAAGGAGGCTGGAGCCGGGGGGGTCGGTCTCTTCTCCCCAGGAACAAGCGATGGGACGAGAGGGAACGGCCTCAAGCTGCGCCAGGGCAGGGTTAGGTTGGGTATTGGGAAAAACTCCTTCCCCAAAGGGCTGTCAGGGCCTGGCACAGGCTGCCCAGGGCAGGGGCTGAGTCCCCATCCCTGGGGGGATTTAAAAGCCAGGTAGACGTGGTGCTTGAGGACATGGTTTAGTGGTGGACTTGGCGGTGGTAGGTTAATGGTTGGACCTGATGATCTTAAGGGTCTTTTCCAACCTTAACGATTCTATGATTCTATGATTCTATATCACACAAGTTCTGCTGCCTACAGGGTGCAAATACAGTTTAAACAGCCAAGAAATATATAAGCACTAAACTTTAAAAGAGGAAGCTGTAGACTCTGAATAACTCCAGCACTCTTTTATAGGCACCAGTCTATCAATGATTAGCTAAAGGCTTTACACTTAAAAACGTGTCACTGTGTTTTGTAACTAAAGATAGAAACATAAATACCCAGGACGCAATCCACAAAGACTTAAAAGACCCTGCTTCAGCGAGGGCAAGAGCACATGTCAGGGGTGCGTGTCTCATGTCCTGGAACCAGGAGTTTACGACAGAAGCGTTGGCCTCGTGGCTTGAATACACCAACGGCAGCTGGTGGAAGCCTGCGGGGAGAGCGCTGTGCAAGCTGCTGTCTTCAGATATTTCTGTCTGTAATTTTTCCTTCTTTTTTTTTCCCCCCTGTCACAGGCTCCACGTTGAATTGCAATGCCTTTTAATTAAAACACTTGCTATCAGAAAGGACTTGCAAGCTGCCCTCTAGCTCACCCTCCCATTATTCCTGGTAAGGCCATTCCCAGCCACGTAGCATCCCACGCTTTATTCAGGCTAGATACTCTGGATCATGGGGTTTCCACTCTTATGGAAGGATCAGAAAACCATGACATAAATACCGTTGCATTAGGTCAGAGCAGCAGCCCATCTCCCCAGGACCTCCTTCTGCCCGTGGCCAACAGCAAATGCCTACACAGGAGCAGAAGGGGACGTGATGCTTCCCCAGAACACTCTCGCACATTTTGCAGCTCAGTGACCTCCTGGGCCAAAGGTCTCTGCACTTGATAACGATCCACTTGATAAGTGGATTTTTCTTCCATGATGTTACACATTTGTGTTCTGCACCTGTGCAGACTTTTCACATCCAAAGCCTCCTATGGCAAGGAGATCTACGTTTTATGAGAAAAGCACCTCTTCTAGCCTGTCAGAACAGAGCAGCTACTAATCTCTTTTGCCGCCCTTTGTGCTTATGTTGGAAGAGGCAGAGAACTGTCACTTGCTAGTCACCTTTTCCATGCCTCTCAGGATTTCACAAACCTTTCTCAGATCTCTCTTCAGCCACCTCTTTCCCAGGCTGATGAGCCCTATCCGACTTCGCTGCTTCTTGCACAGAAGCTGTTCCTTTGACCCTTCTCCAAATTTTCCCAGTCTGCTTCATCTGAGACCGGCACATGATACTGAAGTGAGATGCACTAAGGGCTGATAAAGGGGCCCGAGGGCACTCTGTTTTCCTCTGTCCCTTTTCCAGTGTGACTATTCCTAACAGTGCATTTGCTTCTTTGACTGCTCCTCAGACAGAGCCACCCAAGGACCTATTCAAGCTTGAAGACCTCATCTGTGATTAGTCAGAACTGACCATTTATTTATATCCTCTGCTGACTATCTTTCAACCAACTGTTTATCCATGCGAGGGCTGAATTTGGTGACAGACTACCAAAAGCCTTTTAGGAGCCTGAGCACACCCTATGAAGAGGATCTCCCGTATCTACATACGTCCTGATGCCTTCAAAGAACTTCAGGAGGTTTCTGAGGTTTCTCTTTACAAAAGTCATGGTGACTCCTCCTCACTATATTCTATTTTTCCTTCTTTTTTTCTTTTTACTACAGTTTCTAATAATGGGCTCAATCAGGCTTTGCTGGTTCCTTGGATCTCCTCCAGAACCCTTTTAAAAAATTGATGTCACATCTGTCAACTTTCTAGGCCTCAGGGCCCAAGACTGTTTTAAGCGAGGGGTTGGTCACCGTAGCCAGCACTTCAGCTACTTCACCTGTGAGCTCTGGCAGAGCTCTTGGGTGAACATCACTCACTCGCACCAAAGTATTAAGGTTCGTTTTGCGCTTGTGTCCCATGGCTTCTTCTACAGTCGCTTCAATACCAGACAGATCCTCTACAAGTCCCCTATAAATAAACAAACAAACTCAGGAACCTTCTCAAGTTTGTCCTTAAAGAGCACACTTTTCTTCTGTCATGGCCTTACCCTGTCTTTTGCAGTGATAATCTATGGCTCAACAGACAGTCCTACTGCTGAAGTGTTTAAAAAAGGATTTATGAGCTTTTACCCCATTTACAGCCTGTTCCTCATTCTGGTTTTTGGCCTGCCTTATTTTATTTTTACATTTAACCTGCCAGAGTTTATGGTCCTTTCAATTTTACTCACTGGAAATAACTCAGCTATTTGAAGGATGCTGCCTCACTTCTAATAAACACCACTTAATACCTTTGCTTTGCCTTGCCAACTTCCTTAGCCTTTCTTCACCTTTTCTTGATCCGGAGTAGGCACTTACTTTGTGTCACTAGCATTAGGGCCAGCGGTGGGCAAAAAACCCCACTTACATTGTAAAAGCTGTCAGGCCACAGATAATTGTGTGCATGCATGAATGTCCAGAACCGAACTTTTGTACTCTGGGGCACAAGCCTGCTACTTGCTGGCTGCAAGCAGCATGTACTGGCTGTACATTTTGATAGCAGCTGGGCTAAGCAAGAGTGGGGAAAGTGAGTAAGATACGAAGCAGGTTAAAAGCTCTAGTCTTGTTAGTTCTTAAATAAATGTCAATATCCAGATTTACTACGGGTTGTCGTTTACTCTGTCTCAACCGTGACAGGTTCTTAACTAGTCTCCATATACCAGCAAGGGTTTAATATCCTTGGCTTCCTTCTGCAGTGTCTTTCTAACGTGTTTCCTCGCTAGGTCAAACGGTCCTGCAAGTGACGTGAACCCGGGCACGTTATAGGTGTCTGTCCCCATAAAAGACAAACGATTCCCCCTCCTAACAGGCAGTTGCAAGGAATCCTGTCTTGACAGTTAACATACATCCTCCCACACTGAGTTTTAATTTCTCTCTACCTAGCTATATCCAGGCCTGTAAAACAGTTTTGGACCAACGGGTACCAAACGTTTTTCTCTTTGCTTTGGTAGGGTGCCCATCCTGAGAGCAGCGAACAGTTCTACTTCATGGCTCAATGTGAAGATGAAAAGCTGGCGGCTGTACTGACGATGGCGAGTCCTCCCTTTCATTCTGAATTGCTGAGGGCCCATTCTCCCCTCTTGTTTTGGATTCCCAATCGAGCACCCGGAGAAGATACTTTCATAGTGCTGTAACCAGCGTCAGGACTTGAGAGCTCAGCTATCACATTAGCCCAGTGGTCATGGCATACAGGATTTGGTTTCTGCCAGTGCTCGAGTATCAGGAGGAAATATGCCCATGCCAGTTCTGAAAGAGCCACTTGTAAAATACCTTAAAAGAAATGTTCCCTGAAGCAATGGGGTTTTTTTCTTTCTTCCTTTCATTTCCATCTATCTATGTGTCAATCTTTATTTACACGCTAGCAAAGCTCTAATTTTTACTGTCTGTATCAATGTTTAATGCCTCCTGCATTCTCTACTTTGGATTATCTTGTTCTGCCTGTTTTTTCTGTAGGGCCAACTCTTAGGCTCTCCCAAAGGCAGTGCTGTCATCACGGTATCGACCAGTTTGGACACAAAGGACCTAGCAGGCAGGAGGGTGCTGGCCGTAGCCCCTTGAGTCAGTAATACCTGTTTCCAGAAGCCTGAGGCAGGGGAAGATAAATTGCACCCACCTCTTCTGCTCAAAGCATTCTTCTTGCCGGCAGGAGCTGAACTCTCCTTCCCCTGCCATTATCTCTCCTCCTCCCCTGCTGCCCGTTGTGCACCGATGGGGACAACGTCTAGTGCTGATGGTTTCTTTAAAACCAAGATGCCAGGATATGCCAACGCTGTTAATCCCGCCTTTTTCCAAAGGCCATTTAGAAGAGAACAGATTTCTTCAGCCAGTGGAGGATGTGATTCGTTACCGTGCACCACCTGTGACATTCCACCTAAGGTGCCTGGTTTCTTTTGGTTTTCTGCTCTGAAGAAGTGACTGTTAATACTGTTTATCATATAAGGGTAACCCAGGTGGAGAAGTTGAAAGGGACCCAGGAACAGAGCTGGGATTCTCACTGTAAACACCTCACAAAAAATGGGATGTCTTTCTGTCACACGTGTCCAGCCCCATGAACAAGGAGTGCCTGGTCTGTAGCTGGGATACTGGGCACTGCAAGCTAAAATAATCACGACCAAGTCATCGCCTACTGCACAAGGCTGGCTGTACTCCAGGACTGAAACTGTCAGGTTGGTAACAGTGCAGATGAAGAACGGGAGATAAACTCTGGAAGAAGGGCTGGTCTCAAAGAGCCGAAGAGAGAGAACGTTGACAGTCAGCCAGAGATTCACTGAAATACTGCAAAGGAATTCTGCAAGATGGGGTGGACATCCCAGCTCTGGTGAAATGCTCCATCTGCCAGCGACTTGAAAAACAGGGTGAAAGAAAGAGTTCAGTTCAAGACTCAAGAATAGCTGAACAAAAGGCTGAGAATAACTCAAAAACATTCAAAGTTGTTACGCTCTGATAAGAACTGAATGACATCCTCGTAAAGCTGGGTAGGTCAATGGACAGCACGACTGAAGGCTAAATGTATATGACAAATACCATGTGCCATATGTTAGAAGTAATAATTTAATCTATTAATAATCTTCATTGGAAACTAAATGAACTAAGCACTCGAGACAAAGACCCGTTCATTATTGTAGGCAGCTCAGTGAAAACACTGTGCATGATGCAATTGAAAGAGCAAACAAAATATTAGGATATGAAAGTAAGAAAGAAGATGACACTGAAACTATGGTGCCAATGTGTACATTAAGAGTACAGTTTCCCCTGGAAAATGCAGTTAGTTCTAGTCACTTGATCGGAAAAGAAGAATAGAATTAAAGGAAGATAAGAGAGGTCCAGAGGTGGTGTTGATAGCTCTTAGACAGCCGGTCGGGCTTCATTTCTTGAAGAGAAATGGAAGTGCAGGACTATTTAACTGTTTATGACACAGGTAGTGGTTTGTGGGAAAGAGGTGACATATTCTCACAGAAGCAGAGACCCCTGCAAAGCCGACTGACTTTATTCAGGTCCCCAGAGAAGTACAGGACATCGAGCTGCCATGAGAAGAAGTGCTGACTGGCATATTTTAACTGATAATGGGTTTGGTTCTGCTTCCATCATGGACACGAGCTCCCTAGGCAGCTGAGAGATGGATCTCTCCCCCTCTTCCCCTCGCTCGAGGAGGGGCAGCGGCGGTGCTGACATGGGCAGCCATGCGTACATTTGGGTTTTTCTTTATGAGAGAGAAGCAGGCCCTACAACAGAAACCTGCAGAATTTGGGAGGGGGAGGCGCTCAGACGGACTGCGTTGGCAACACCTCACTTGCCGTGCAGTGGAAGGTGCTCGGTGCTTCCTTCGTCTCACGCCATGCTGTGGGAACCGATGAAGCCTAGCGTTTCCTACAGCAAGGACCTGCCTGTGACTGGGCTTGATGGGTTAGCTTACGTGGTTTTCTAGCCAGCAACCAAGAGACGCTGCTTTGCTGATTCAAAACTGCAGCAGCTTTGACACTTTCTTGACAGTGAAAGGTGACAGAAGTAACAAACTAATAGCTGCTGTGACAGCAGGAGCAAGTCACTTAAACCAAAAATGTTGAAGGCACGCATTTCAAAATGGGACTTGATATAAAACGGGACTAATCTGACTTAGGGTCAGATTTACGGCAGTGCTATGTTTACAAGGATGTCCAGAAAGAACTCCAAACCACAAGCCTAGTGGATTTCACTGCAGAGGCTGCACAAGTCAGGTCTAACTCAGGTACTTCAGAAAATCCCATTAGGTATTTACTGGTGTTGGCAGATGTCTGAATGCCATTACAAAACTGGGTCTAAAACGCTTCAGAAAGACCTGTCTGCTGAGTCACTGAGGTTCCCAAAGGAATCAAGAAATGATCTTACAGGATTCGGGCATCGCATGGCTGGTTTTCCAGACTGATTTATCAGTTAGGAGGTCGCAGGACAGAGTAAGGACGGGACCAGGATATTTTGTTTCCTGAAGGCCCTCCAAAACTCATGCTGGCCATGTGCACGCCTGCTGTTCTAAGTGCCCTTGTCTATAGAACGCAAGTCCTGAGCTCGTACCGCTTCATGCAAAGCTGAGAGCTAACAGCACATCGCTTAAGCATGCTGTGATAAAGGGTAATGATTTTGCTAAGTGTGACATGACTGGAAAATATAGCAAGAAAGTTTTCATGTGCTTGGCCCTGACTGGACCCACATGATACAGGAGGAAATAAACGGAGTGGGAACACCCTCTGCATACATCTCAACTACAGGATTTTCTGAAACCAAAGATTTACACAGGAAAACATCATGTGAAATCCAGTCAGCTGAAATTCAGTGCAAACACGTTTTTTAAAGTGAAACTTAAAAATGTGACCTTCAAGTCACAGTTCCATTTTTAATCGTAATTACTTTTTTAAGGGGAAGAAGGGGAAACACTTAATTTTGAGTCTGTCAAAATGCTTGTTTGGACAGTGTTGTTTCAATTAACTGCAATTAGTGAGTCTGACTAACTCCAGGGGAGAAGAGAGATGACAAAAGAGTTTTTTCCTCTAACATTTTCTCCTTGTTCTGCTTTAAATTAAGATCCAGCTGTATGATGGTACCCCAATGTATTTGTACGGCCCAAAGCATGATATTATACTGTGAGCTCCCTAGAGTCCAAAAGAATCCTTCCTACAAGTAACTTCAGGAGTTAAGGCATCTGGAGTGGCCTCGGTCCCAGCTCAGTGCCATCCCAAAGAGACTTAGTCTGATCTACTGACTACAGTAGATTCTTCCCGAGAAAAATGGCTGGAGTGACAGCATCTCTCCCCTCCTTACAAGTACTGTGAGCATTAATGCAGTTCCTAGTAATCAGGACAAAAATCATGGTAGCAAAATGAAAAATAATGTCTGTGGAGACTCCCTGGACATGGAATACAATGATATACAAAATCAAGCAGGCTTCTGACTAGTCTCTGCCCCGGTGATGTACAAGCGTAGGCCGGTGATGTCGGAGGTCTTCGTACCCAACAGAATGGAGAAAATCCGTGATAAGCTAGAGGAAAGGACTGAATGATGGTACCTGATCTGCATGCATGATAAACCCCTTATCAGTTCAGAATTTTTGGCTGTGTTCATTAAAA
Organism: Theristicus caerulescens; assembly: GCA_020745775.1. Classification (NCBI taxonomy): domain Eukaryota; kingdom Metazoa; phylum Chordata; class Aves; order Pelecaniformes; family Threskiornithidae; genus Theristicus; species Theristicus caerulescens. The sequence goes on along the minus strand of CM036559.1, from coordinate 1,147,858 downwards.
TAAGAGCTCATTCATTAAGGGGTAATGATACGTTGCTATCCTCATCATACAAATAAAGCTCAAACAGCAGTACTTATTATGGTGTGCTCTAAAAGCACTCATCCAACACAGACCATTCAAACAAGGCTGCGAAACACAAGTATTACATTAACGGAAAGTAGAACATAAAAAAACCTGGAGAACAAAGAGGGAAAAATCACCAGGCAACATATTAAGAAATTTCTTGAACTTATTCAAGTTGAAAGGTGTCATGTATGCCAGGCCCTAATGACATAAGGCTGTAAGAGACAGCTAAAGAGGACAGGAAGCTAAAGAGACAGCTAAGGGGGAGCAGGAAAGCTAAATGAATGATCTGTTATTGCCCTTGCTATTGGAAAAAAACCCTGGGCATTCTTATCCCAAGGGCACTTGTTTTGGAGCCATAATGTGACAGTAATGGAGGTAGGAGGTCCTTAAAAAGAGATTAGAGAACAGCCCGAGCAATTTAAATTGGATCTAGAAGGCCGACAGAACCAGACAGCTCATCACAGCACTCCACAAGCAATAAAAACAGCGCTAATACAGTCGCTTTATGATGTACGCATAAAAATGCCACTGGCTTTGAATGACAAAGTCAATATGCCATCTAACATCATTCCACAGCAATCCCTATCCGCCTTTTTGGTACACATGCACGTGTAATGCACGCCCAACAGCGTGCCTGCAGTTTCCCTACGTGGCAGCCCGTGCAGGGCATGCATCAGAGCTAACCCCTCTTACGGAGGCTTGCGTTTCTGCTCAGTGGGCCGCCCCGGGGTCAGCCTCTGAAGGGCTGCAACGCCGGCCAAGCAAGGACAGGATTGTAAAAGGCAGAGGGACGTCCTCTGGAACGGATGGCTGGTTAGCCTGACATCAATCCCAGGAAAAAGAATGTGAAAACAAGAGGTTTGGGTCGAGGATCAATGAAGACAAAGTTATAGGACAGAAACATAATTGCTGCCAGCCAGTAAGGCTTTGAGGAATACAGATGTTGTTAAATCCAAGTTCGGTTGACAAACATACCCCTTTAGCAGTGAAATTACATTTAATGTAAAGCATCCATTCATGGATCAAGAATTGCCCGAAAGATTTGTAAAATCAGGTATCAACAGAGCCAGACCCTTAGTTCACGGGGAATTCCTCCAGCCTCAGTACGCAACTCAGTGTTGCCCAATATGTTCATCAATACTCTGGCAGCAAATACAACAGCGCTGCTGGGAAAATTTGCAGAAAATGCATGGATTAACGTACTGGTAAATAATAATCAAGACAAAGCATTCCCCCAGACAGTGCTCTCACATCTGTGTTTAACACAGTGAAATTCAGACTTACGCATGAAGGCGTAACGAATTCCAGCCGCAGGCACAGGAAGGCTACCACATCCTGCAAAGCATTGCTGGCAACTCGATGCGACCTTTCCACGGCATGCTGTGGCAAGGGCAGCTAATGCAACTTGGGCACAAATAAATGGGGAGGGAATAGGAATATGTAAATGTGGGATTTTTTTCACTGTCTGGCTGTGCTGAGGCTGTTAGAGCAATACGGAATATATACCAAAAAGAAGGATGAGTAAATGGACAAGATACAGCAATAAAGCAGAAAACAAATCTTATGACTAAAACGCACTCTGTTTAAATTATCAAGATAAGACCGAGGAATAATTTGATCAATGTGCATAAATACCATATTGAGAAAAATGATGAGTACTTCATCTGGACTTTTAAATCTAATAGAGCAAGGCCAAGTAAGGACCAATGAAACTAAAGGTCAGTTAAATCCCAACTAGAAATAAGACACGATCTGTGACAAGAGATGTGACCTGCCATGGATCATACTAATAAAAAAAGGTCTGCTAGTCAGCATGTCTTTGGGGAAAATGAATCTTGCTAAAGACGAGTTTGACTGGCAAACACAGCCCTTCAGAAGTGAAATACCTAGGCTTTACCTCCAATGTGAAGCATCCCTTAGATGGATCATGATTACTTTGCTGAACGTGGCGTACATATACAGAGTTTATTATACAAAGGATTTCAAACTGCATGATCCTTTGGGAAGTGACTCCATTTGAACGTTTTTTAGGCTACTATTAAGGTTTTGTGGAGAGAGATGGTCTCTGGACAGACAGAGGCAATGGTGCAGGCACAGTGCGAGCTAACTGTCAGTGCTGTTAGATGGTATTTTGTACTGTACTCTGTACGCTGCTCGCTTTACCTACAGCCGTGATATGAAAGAACCACCATGGCCACCTAGTCTAGACTTGATGCCATAGCGGCTTTGTTTTTCACTTGTAACAAACATAATATGAAGAAATCCATTGGGTACAACGGCCCAGGGTGTTGTGCGTACTAACGGTGCAGAATCTATTGGCAGAAGTCCTGACTGAGTAAACGATGTTTTAATGCTCTTGGGGTGTCATCATACTGCACAATAACTGTTACGGTGAAGTATCTAAAAGTATCCAGTATTCACACTGAGTTGACTGAACTCACACAACTATTTCGGATATTTAGACGGGGCATCTGTTCAGTCACAGGTCCCATCAGTGGTCAACTGAAGTCCCAGTGGATTCACTGCGTTTGGGCACGTTCCACTTGGCTACTAGCTTAAAACTGGGTTTTCCATTTCCTTTATCAATATAAATCTCAGCCCACAAAGAAATCTCTTGTCAAGGCTTTGATTTTTACAGTTCCTAAATAACCTTCATGTAATTCCTCCTAGAGACACAGGTAGAAGTCCTTTCTGAGCAAAGTATTACTTCTGCTCCAGCGGGGAGATCACTCTTTCGATTCTACAAGGCAAAAGGGCCCTTTATTTGCCACAAAAGGTCATTTGTTCTCCTTCCTCCAGACTTCACCCACTGTGTGGAGCAACACCAGTCCTTCATAGAGCGGGAAAGTTCGCTTTGGGGATAAAACTATGTGGCTGGTTAGTAAAGCATCTGTGAAGATGGCTGACCACCCAGAAAGAGAAGAAATAACGAACTATACTGTGTTGATCACGCCTTTGAAGTTAGCTTCAACCCTACCTTGGGATAAATGGAAATCAGCCAAGTCGGAGGAATGATTATAACATGAAACTGAATTTTTGATAAATCCACTTGTTTCCTCGCCTCACTTTCTGAGTGCCTTTAGGGGATGCTCAGGGTGCCCTTTGTCACCAGCTCCATTTGTGAGTAGCATCAGGAAAGGTCAGTCCTAGAAGAAACTTTACGTCCTTTTGTGTAACAGACATGCTGTTAGCAAAAGATACTGATGTCTTGGTGATTCAAGGGATAATTATTATCCGAAGTCGCTACAGACAGAGACAGTATACGAGCATCTCATGGAGCCTTCCCTAAAATTCCCAGGCCCACTATAGGCTGAAAAACTGACTTCTTTTCCCCAAGTGACAAAGGTACAAATGAGCTTCATAAATATTAGAAAACGCTTCTTTTCAAATACAGCTTTTGTTGTAATGCAGCAGATAAGTGACTATATTAAAAATTACTTTTATGAAACATTCAGCACGTTTGGGGGTGGGCAGGAATACCGCATTTTTTGTCATCAGGCAGTGTGCACCACCCCGATTCAGAAGAATCTCAGCCGTTCTCTACCAAGTAATTAATAACCACAGCTCCTTACTTCACGACATAGAGGTTGTGTATTTGCTGCAGTTCATTCACCCTTCTAGCAACCCTGACGGGGCGATGGTTTCCCTGTGCATTTTCTACTGGTGATGTTACAGGCCTGACTCCCCCTTTAGTAAGGTCCAGTTAAGTCTTTCTCCTTTTAGTTGCAGAGACATCTAAATAATACTCCATTTATTGTCTGCTTAGTTGAAGAGCTCACAAGTGATGTTCTCAGCTGACAGCAAGTTGTTATCTCCAAAGTGATGAATAAGCAATCATCTGTTATTGCCCTTGTGGGGAGGTAGCTGTGTTTGCTCTATCGACCCACACATTTCTGTGTGTGGCTCAAACTGTCTGCCCCTCAATTTGGTCTCCCACAACAAAGGCACACTGGTGAAATATTTGCTTTCTGTTCGTAACAAATCTATCTCCAGCGCATTTGTAATGCAGACTCGGTGAGGTTTTGCAGTTGCCTGATATTGAGCACCTTCCTCTGCCTTCATTGCAATTCTTCCTGACTGACCCATTTTCGCACCAGCCTGGGTTAATACCTGTTCTGATACTGTTTCACTCTCTATACCACAAAGCAGCTGTTTTCCATGCACTGTTTTAATTGTTCAGACAGGCCTATAGAGTTCGACAGACACCAAATTGATTAGATAAGCCCTTAGGCTCAAAGGTCTGGAGAGATGTATGTCATCTAAGGCATCATTCACTTCTTTAAAGCCTCGCCAAATCAATTTCCAGCCAGCCAGACATACCTGAATGTAAAGCTGGAGAAGGCACCAATCCATTTTTACCTCTTCATAACGCGTTATCACCAGCACGGAGGAAGGAACTGTTTGCTGGGAGGTACACAGGTGTAATAAAAGACTTAAGGTGTTGCTAGGTGAAGCCAATTTGTCTTTGCTTTTATTTTGTGGAACAGCATATGGCAGCTTTTCCCTAAGTCTGAGGTCAAACAGATTTCTAGGCATAGAATAATTTACACGAGCGTGTCTTTAACCTGCCCATCTTTAGGACAGCGCGTTTTTCAGCCTGTGCAGCGTGCCTTGCCTTGATGCCTAGAAGAGCTGTCTCATTTTTCACTCGCCAACCTGCCAAAGTTCCCAGCCTCCAGTGTAACCACAACTTGACAACTGCCTGGGAGTCCACCTAAGGATGCTCTGCTCCGTGACCCTGTGACTGCACACCTTTGCCTTCCCAAATCCACGGGAGCCCACCTCCCCTGTTTATTCACAATGCTTTTACTGTGAGACGGAAAGGGAGGCCCATCAGCCGCCAAACGAACGGGCAGAAACACAGAGTGAACTATGGTATTTAAAAGCCGGGTAGATGCAGTGCTTGAGGACATGGTTTAATGGCGGACTTGGCGGTGGTAGGTTAATGGTTGGACCTGATGATCTTAAGGGTCTTTTCCAACCTTAACAATTCTATGATTCTATGATTCTATGGCTGAGGAAGAGCCAGGGCTTTCCTCTTCTCACACAGAAAGAATATGAAGTAATAAATATTTGCTCTGAAGGACAGACTAGGATCCCTTACTGGTTTTCCTCTTATTTTTTGCAGGACCACCCGCTGTTTGAAATGAGAGAGACACCAGAGAGGCTCCTATAAATGCCCCAAAGGGTTCTAAATCTTTGCTCGGAGGGGAATTGAAAAAAGAACAGAGGGACTTGCTGTTAGAAGTGGGAATAGCCACGCGAGCAGAGACCGAGAAAATGAAGGAACTTGAGGGACCTGGGAAATCTTATCAAGGAAGATATTAAGAAAAAAGGACTTCAGAAGCAGACTGTTTGAGCTGTTATGGAGAAACAGGCCAAAGATGCAGGGAATCTTGACAAAGAGGCAGCATCAGCACAGGAGTCCTGAGCCCATGTCCCGCCCCTTGCCACACCTTCCCGCTGCTATTCTATAGCTTACAGGAGAGCCTGCATTTGGGGAGGCCAGTCCATGAACAGAGCAATGCACAGAACTAGCCCTACTCAATACAGCCTCCTAAAAAAGTCACAGCCTACCAGCGAAAGAGAACGGGCATCTGATAATCAGCGGTGATGGAGTCCTTTAAGAGGATTCTTTCTGTTGTACTATTCGCAGTCATGCACTTTAATCCTCAGTGCTTTGTGTCAAATTTTGCCTTTTCCAAATGTGACAGAAATTGCTTATACATTTTGTTCTGAATTGCCCTGCACCTGTTTGTTACCTGAACAACACACTGCAAAAAGAAGTAATTAACCTGATCTTGGTCCATATTGTGCAGGACGCGACAGTGGCACGTGCGGAGAATACCATCTGCTCTCTGCAGGCGTCTTGCAAAGGTGTGCACCCGGATCATCTTCTGCCTTGCAGCAGGGTAGGTTCTTAAAATAACAGCTGCAGGCATATACACTGTTCTTAAAGTCTGTCATTTTCTGAGGAGTACAGAAGTGCAAGGTTTCCCATTTTCAGACAGAGGACTCTGAACCCCGCGGGCAGGTCCGTGCGCGGAGCGGGTGCGCGGCTCCTGCCTGGAAGCTGCCCTGCCTGCTCACCAGCTCTGCCTGCGCCCGCGTCTCCCCACGCGCTGCGGCAGCCCGCGAGCTCGCACCCATCCCGTCGCTAGCGGAGGTGCCCGCTGCCAGCTTCAGGGGCGCTGGTAAAACAAAAGGAAGCAAGACTGGGTGTATGGACAGGGTCTGTCACCGACCACCGACTCAGGCGAGAAAATGAGTAAGCAGCTTCTTAAACAAGTAGCTATAAATAAGTAGAGAAGAAAGTTGTTAATATTTGATACTTTAGCTTGGGAGACACAGAAAAAGTCGCATGCTCCCCATGCTGAAACATACTTAGAGCTTTCTTAAACAGTAGATGGTAAATTTTTAATAGGAGAATTGCACCCAATTTAACCAACTCACAGTAATTCTGTGCTAGGCTTCCTGCTGTCCAGTTCAAACGAACCGGTCGCTGAGGTAAAAATGTTATTTTTATACACAGACCCACACAAGCACCCTCCACATATTATATAAACCAGCTCCTCCAAAAAGGTTTCTATTCTGAGTACCTAAAATTAACAATTAGCAGACAACGAATAAATAATACGTGTTAATGGGATAACGCCATTGAAAGGCAACAAAATTAAATGGTCCATACTGGAATTGTGGAACACCCCATTTATCCTCCCCAGCCACCAGCCCAAGGGCTGCTCTGGACAGGAGCTCAGGTTAATTGAGCTACGGGTTCAGCGGGTCCGCCTTATCTGCCCCACGCACCACCTGGTCAGTGATCGCAGACCCTGCCAGCGGCTGCCGCCTCCCGGCTCCGGCACGGAGGCTTCCTAACACCAGCCTCGCTCTCTCAGGTCGCTCCCTCTCAAGAAACCCTTGAGCTGATTGCGAGAGGAGGGAACAGACCACCGGCAGAAGTACTGCTGCAAATGAGATCGATTTTAGTGGTCTGCTTGTCAGAAACCCGCGCTCCGGAGATGCTGGAGGATGCACGGGTGCAAGGCGAACTCATTACCCCCAGGGCTGAGGAAAGCTTCCAGAGGGTAATGAGCCGCAATGCCTGATTTGAAGTAGGTGTGCACACATTTTTGGCATTTACCTGCTATTCATGTGTTTGATTTTGAAATGAAGTGAAAAAATGCACAACTATCAAATATGCCTGACAGCCAACACCACATCGTGGTGGTGATTTCAAATACAGCCTGCTCCTTTGTAGCACCCGATATTCCTACCCCGTCCCGTTATCCCCCACATACTCTTTCTTGGCGCTGATTCCCTCCCTTAAGGCAAGTATGCATGCCCAAAAGCCTAGAGCAGCAGGATGCTTCCCATTTTGATGCAGCCAGCATCCTTCAGCACCAGACAAGCAGCACAGAAATGAGAGGGCATTCTTCCCAATTGCGGAATCCTCAACAAACACCACGTTATTTTACTTAGCTGTGGTATGAATATCCTGCTTTACTTTCCAAGTTGACAAGGCATAAAGGAACGAATTAAAAATATATTTATTCTGGACCATTTTTACTGACACAGTGAAAGCTAAATCTGTCTGCGACTTGCCCACTTCTGCCAGTACGCTCCTGAAAAGCAGAGTAGCTTTGAAAGACAGAAACCTCAGAGGGAGCCAGCAATCGCAGGATTCCCCTAAACCAGGGTCAAACCCTGCACTCATCAACTCTGAGTAAAGTGGTTTCAGTAAACCCAAATCAGGTACCTAGAGCAACGCAGGTTTCCTGTAAATGCCGAGACAAAGCCTTTTACTTTGATCTGACTGATGTTTTTGACTCGACTGGGACTAGACAGGAACCAAACTGCAGTTCCCACATGCAAACGCTGACCCAACATCTGCAAAGTCTGGGGCACGGAGAGCCTTTATTTTGGTTAGGCTATCCCGAACAGAGGAAACTACACATGCAAACGGGGATGCGATCCTCCTTATGGTCATCCCTGTTGTTCTGATTTCGGCCACCTTTGGGCCCAAGTTTTCTGTGATGACCAGAAACGGGGCAAAGAGAATTTGCTACATATTTGGCATATCTTCATTTGATGTAGCCTTACGAGCTAATTCTGTTATTTAAGAACGCAGCAGATGTTAAAAACACATACTGAATATCACATTGGATAGCACATGGTAAGGTACAGAGTATTCATAAAGCATCAGAAGACAAAATGCCAGAATACCACACTGGTGGGCAGAACGCATCGAATGAATGGGTAAATGTGACTAAGTCGTTAGTATCGCTTTATCAGTTCACAAATATCACTGCCAAATCAAAGCAACTATCTGCTATTTGCCCAACATCCACATGCTATTTTCCTTCATTACTCAACCTGCTTTAGTTTGATCCTATATAAGCTTAAAACTGTGGAAAAAAAATACGGCCTGTATGGAAAATTGCTGTGGGATTGCAAAAGACATAGAGCTTGCCAAAGAAAATGAACTCTAAAAACTGTTTTCCTTGTTCATGTGCTCTCTCCAGGCCCTCTTGTTTATGTAAGGGCTCAATATATGATCAAGTTACCTTGCGTCAGCCAGGCTGTGGTAATTGTCTGTGTGCGCACTTTTGGCCTGTAGCAAATGCGAGAAAACTTAACTTAGCCCCTTTCACTGCAGGCAAACCTAACACAACTTACCTTACATCCCCTGTGGGGTGGGAGCGTGCACCCAACTCGCACGCAGTGATATGCTACGTCCCAGGAGCCTTATGCTGTGTCTGAGACCCGGGATTATGAGAGGCACCCTAAAAGCTCCGGGACAGCTTGTCTTTTTTCTGCAGGTATATTGCGCAGGCACACAACTGAAGGACTTACCTGCCATGCCTCAACCTTCTTAATGTCCGCACAGGATCCATTAGTGAAGAGTCCTTTCCCAGGGGTACAGGTATATATATCCTGCAAGGCATGGGCAATAGAATATACTGCCAAATACACGTTATAGGATATCCGCAAGTGCGTGTAGTCCATGTATGGTGTCTCCACACTGGTGATGTTCTCATCCCCTGTGCACGGAGGTCGGAAGGCAGCCGTTCCATTTCCAGCTCCCAGTCCCTCTTCATGGCCCTTGTGGAAGGAAGTTGAAGCTGGAGAATTTTTGGACCCGTCGGGGAGATAGCAGTTAAATGTCTCCTCCCAAAACTCCTTGGCAAAGCCATTGTTGGTGGACTTCTTGGGATGCACCTTCTGCAGGAATTCACGAAAGCCTGGGATCTGTCCTGCCTTCAGCGCAAACCCGATGGTGCTGCCGATGACGCGGAAGAACTCCGGCATGGCTATCAGGGAAGAGCTGGCCCAGGCCTCGCTCGCCAGCCAGATCTTGCCGGTGATGTTTCGCCTGACGATCTCTTTGATGAGGGGCTCCAGGTCCGGGCCACTGGAGAAAACAACGATCACCCTTGCTGTGGAGTTCTGGATGACCTCCACCACCTGCTGGATCTCCTCTTCATCTGAGTACTGGGAGATGAGCTCGCTAAAATCAATGCAGATATCTCTCTCCTCTGCCTCCTCCCGAAACTTTTCAATCCCTGGCCGGCCATAGTCATCGTCGGCTGCAATTGTTCCGACCCAGTTCCAGCGAAAGTACTCGATGATGTCTGCCATCGCCGTGGCCTGATGCTCGTCATTGGGGATTGTGCGGAGGAAGGACTTGAACTGGTTCTTGTTGCTCAAGAGACGACTGGATGAGGCATAGCTGACCTGTGAGAGCACAGTGAACAAGCAAAACACACCATGAAGTGAACTGCCTGGGAATGAATTGCCTACATTTATCTAGCATCACCGTCAACCTGTGTAACCCCGGCTGGGATGAAGGGAGAGCTGAGCACCACACTGGCAGCCACGTACTCTTAGCCTGTGGTTGCACACAATCCACTCTGAGAGTCCGTGTGTTCTTGTAGCTGTGACTGTCTTAGAGATGCACACATACAGGAGCAGCGGCTCGGACCCGAGAGACTGGAGTGAGCTCGTGTCCACCTGTAAGTTCAAGGATCTGAGGGAGAGAGACACTGACACTAGCTTGGAGGAATGGCAAAGAGGTGAGCCACGGGTGGCCTACACACACCTCGCTGCACTTCCTGCCAAATCCAGAAACAAGAAGAATGTATCTTTTAGATAAACGAGGGCAATGCACATAATTCAGACAAAATGCAGGCTTCCTCTGTTCTGAACCAGACACGAGACAGCAGGCTGCTACTGCCATCCCGGACCGTCTCTGAAGAGCACTGTCTCTCTCCCCTTGCCTCTCACCTCTGTCCCCATCCTTAAACAGGCTCCATCAGGCACCATATGCATGTTATATACAACCCCTGCCAGTTGAAGCAAGAAGGATGTGATGTATATCAGTCGCCTTGACCCTGCGGAGTGTTAAGGTAATGCCGGTCAATACTACCTTAGCAGTATTTCCCGACTGCTGGCCAGAATCAGCAAAGCAGCCAGTAACCATTCCACGCTCCATGAGCCACCATGTTTTACAGTTAAAATGGGATTTTATTTCCTTTTCTAAAGCTATCGAGAAATATTTTTTTCCTAATCAGAACAAGTGCCATATGCTCTTAAGATATAATTTGGGTTTTCTACAAGTAGGAAGAAAACCGTAAAACCCAGAAGAGAATAGTTTAAAGATCGGGAGAACTTTTAAAACTCACTTATCTTTGCATTTTGAGATTGGTATCTGAACTCTTTAGGACTGACTCTCACTTTGAAAAAGTCTTCTATAAACAGCACATTTTGTACAAAGTGGAAATTTAGGGAAAACCTTAACTCCTCCTTAAACTCTGGCATTTAATGTTTCTGCAAGAAGAGAGAAAAAGAGGTCCCCTAGCGCAGTTTCAAGGGCCACAGGAGCAAATCCTCCTTGCACAGAGCTATACTCTCCCCTGGACAGGCTCCTGCCCAGTGCTGCTCTCATCTCCTAAAACCTAGTGCCAGGGGGTACGGGCATGGTACCCCGCTCCCACACGTGCTGTAAGGATACACAGAGGTGAGACACTGAGAAACAGAACTGGAGCCATAACATTTTCAGTTTCTATGTCAACGGAATGAGTAATGAGCCTTACATTAATTGTAAAATATACCTCCAACTTGTACTGAAATGCAGGGTCTATTAAGCATGGATTTGCTAATGGCCTTGCTATAAATGGCAGCGATAATGCGTATTCTAATGCTGCCCAACAACTCCCAGTTTAAAAGCCTGCCTTCAGTTGTCACACTTCAACCACCTGGCTGAGATTTCGTTCCAGAACTGAACCTCCTGACATCTACCCGCTTCAGCAGCCTCTAGATAAGACTACTGCCTCGTAGCACAAACGCCGTTCCCTGTTCCAAGGGAAAGTCTGAGAACTGCAGACATCTCTGATGTTCAGTCCAACCCACCAACCCTTCTCAGCTGCCCTTGTTCACCTGGTCATGCCAGGTGTAAATGAAGAGTATGCCTTAAAATGCCATCACAGTGTTTATTACACGCCACCTTCCAATGCTACTCTGGGCAATACCTAGATAATGTATATTGGTCTTAGCTTAAACCATTCTTGCCCTGCTCGGAGACCGAATGTCCATTTTTTCAGACTCCTGTGAGAGAGTCAGGCTGATAACATTAAATAGACAAGATATATTACTGTGCACCGGGCAGACAAGAATCCTTCCTTCTTCATTTGTGGTGCAGAAGGGAATTGGAGGCCTGGCTGAAATAGAGATATCCTCTCAGGACAGACTGAGAGTGCAGGGTGACACAATCTTGTTACAAGGACTCCTGTGAGCTCTGGCACCCGTATTCATTTTAGAAGAGGAATTGGAAATGTTAGGCTATACAAGGCAGCACATAAATGGATAAGGCCAAGCACTTTTTCCAAAGTTGTCTTCAGTGTGGAAATCTAAAATCAAGAGCAACAACATTAAGCTATAATACGCCAGCCTCATACTTTGCTTAGGGTCTTGGCAGAGCAGCAGGGTTGTTAGACAGAAGGATGGGACTGTGGATGCCAGCACTGGCCCCCGTGGAGTCAGCAGACAGCAAGAAGGATCTGTGACACAGGAGCTGGCACAACTACACCACCACACAGATGACCCCAGGACAAGGCAGGGCATATCCACATGCTCTCACAAACCCTGTTTTGGAGGCCCTAGGGCAAAAGAAAGGCAGGTCAGCCCAGAAGAAACCTTTGCAGCACCTGATCAGCAGAAGCAACAGCTTTACAGACCACCTACTTGAATGATCAGAGATGCTGAGAGACCAGAGAGTAGCTGGCAATGACTGAGCTCTGCCTTAAGTGGGCTCTGTGGGAGCTGGGCATGACTACGGGGAAGTAACATCACAAATAACCTGTCAAGGCTGGCAACTGCCAATGACTGACCTAAATGACCCATGTTCACAGAACAAACCACTCTAGAGGACTCTAGTCCTCCTAGACTAAGTTGCTGTTGGCTGAATGTTGTTACTGGCTGCTTGGTAACCTTTGTGTTTGGGGATTGCAAATTGCTAGCAAGACATATTTCCACCATAAGAAAACCCCCACATTTTGTATTGTTTCCTTCCTTGAGGTTCTGTTGGAAATGGCAAAGATACCACAAGCCATGGAGGCTGAACTCCCCTTGAGACCTTCTGGTGTGCAGTTAGGACACACTGGCACAGAGTGGGACGGAGAAGCTGGCAGAGCCACTGCACATACCTGTACTGGCCCAAATACATTTCTGGCAAATGTGAGCCTGAAGACTTGTATCTCTGACTTAAAAAAAAAAAAAAATTGGTTTGATTTGACATAATACGTTTGGAGGGAAGTAGACTGCTTTCTTTCATGTAAATTGATGTCCCACTTTAAAAGGCAGTGCTTCTCATCATTGTGTTGCCCCTCAGCCCTCCAAGGATGTATTCATAAAGCCAGGGCCATTGCATTTCTAAACCTTCCTTTGTTTGAAACAGAGATGGAGCCCGTAAGGCAGCAGTGCAGTTCCCTGTCCTGGTTCTAGAATGTACTTAAAGATCCCCTCCAAAGAGCAATACCCGTGGCCGTACCTCAACAAGAGAAGTGAAAGCATACCTGAGGTATGTAAAAGAGTCCCAGCAGATTGGCCACGGCGGTAGAGATGCCAGAGCCGGTTGCTCCCACGACTGCGATGGTGGAAGGGATATGTTCTGAGCAGTTGCAGAATTCGTCCAGGTTCAAGGAGTCTATCTTGTTCTGGGCCACAAAACTCAGTGTGGCCTCGAGGGCTTTAGAGACTGTATTGCAAGTGTCAAATATCCTGTATCCTAGGGTCATGTTGGGAAGGAGAGTTGGGCTACTGTTTATTTCTTCTATGGCAAAGATCATAGCCTGGAGCCAGCGGAAGCCTCGGAAGTTATACCTGGGGAAGCAAAAATAAAAATAAGATAGAGTCAGAAGGAGGGAAACAGAGGAGAGGAGACCAGGACTGAGACAAAGACAGAGTGAAGAATTCCAGATACAAAAGGCAAAAGCAACTTATGCGATTTCTTGCATCCTACTAAATTTGGAGAGTTTTGCTTTTGTGTTCAGTGGTTACAGAAGAGGCATGCATGTGCTCCGAGGTTTTGTTCTGGTTTTCAGCTCTTCAGTTTGGGAGCTCATTTCAGAGGTCGTGAGGATGAAGTGAACTTTTCGAAGTCCTCTGAAGTCTGGGAAAGTTGAAAGAGAGCATGCCCGGGGTGTTGGCTCTGGCCTGTCCCTTCTGCTCGGTACCCTCAACCTGGATCTCGTGATTCCGGAGCAAATGCTCTGACACAAAGCTACACCTACCAGCTTTCCTCCCAGGCTCCTCTGACATGTTTCTGAATGCAGATGGCAGTGTCTGCAAAGCCTGTGCTGAGCGCGATGCTGTCGGGGACTTGGGCTCAGGGATACTCAGTGTCGGCTCCCCGTGGCTTTAGGCAGGCAGAGTGGGCTGAGAGACAGCACCGGCGTGCCCCTGGATGCGAAGCGTGCCCCTGGATGCAAAGGTGCCTGGTAGCTCTGCTCAGGGAAATGGGGCCTCACGTCACACACCTCACACTGTGAGAGAGGGCACAGCCAGCCTGTTTATGCCAGAGAACAGAGACACGCTATAAATGTAAATCCTAGCTTCCTAACTTGTTCATTAGATACTTCAGTGTTTTCATTAAAGGAGTAACTTTTTATTATAGTGCTCCCATACATTTCCTTTAGACATGAGCTCAGAAGATGCCATCAGAGCTGGCCTGTGAAACTGAAACTCTGTTTTTCGAAGCCTCCTCTGTTCTCTAAAATGGAGCACCTGAGTTTTCTGGCTATCTCTTAACCGTGCCAGGAGCTGACCCAGAGCTGGGGAGTGGTGGCAAGACTGTGCTGCAGGACCCGGGAGTCCCTGTTCAGAGCATCGCATGGGCTGGCAGTGAAAGAAGCTGATGCAGGGCGAGTGACAACTTATCCAAAAAAAGAGAGAAGCTTCTTCGTGGAAAGCAGCAGGAAGAAAGCTGCTTTGATATGTGTTATTCTCAAGTTTTACCTACTGTGTTTCTTCCCGTAAAGCTGCAAAAGCAACTGGTTGTGTGCCTGTGAAGCTGCCACGTTTCAGGGTAATTCAGCTGGAATGGCAGAACCTTTCATGAACTGCAACCTGCCCTTCCCTGTAATGCACTGTAGGTCAGGACAGCACGTAGCTTGCAGTTTTGTGTTGAGCTGTGGCTGGAAACAGGAAAGTGTCAAAGCTGTTACGCTTGAGATCCACGGGGAAAACTGACGGGCCCCAGAACTGGAAGAGCCTGGGGAAACAGCCTGCCCAAGAACAGATTCTATATGAAATGGTAAATTTTAGGTTCCACGAGTGCCATTTTGAAATGCTTTGAGAGATGTTTCCATTACCAAGGTGAAGATTTCTAAAGATAAGCTTCATGAAATCACAAGCTTCCAATCTCTGAGATATACAACCTGAACTTCTTTTAATTGCTGGATTAAATGAATTGCTTGCACAGTTGATTTTAGCTATGTCTGACTTCTTTAAAGCTGAATGAACGTAGAGACATTACTTCCATTCTAGGAGTTTAATCTGATTTATCTGGGATCAGAAGTTCTAAAGGTATCACATCTAAGGTTTATCTTTAAGTCTTAAGAGCTTCATTTATTCAGCTTCATTTCACCTGCTCCAGACATCTTTGGCCAACTTCCAGATAAGGTTCTGCTCTGAGGTTGTACCTCAAAGACCAGACAGTATGGTTTCCGTACAGATCTCTTCAAGTCAAAAAGTTTGAGGCCAATAAAAATCCTTAGTTATAATTTATGACCAAAGGGACAGCTAGCTATTTCAAGATCACCCTTAAGAAAACGGACACCCTTTAGAACACGTGAGTGTGTGTTACAGTTAGAAGTAATTTGGTTGTTTAGAATATTTTTTGCTCTAGTTCCAAACCATTAAGGAGCGAGATGCAATGGGAGAGCTCTGAAATAAAAGGACAAGTCTCGGAGTGAAACAGGCCGTGAGTGTTGTGTACAGAAAACAGAGGTGGCAGGCATACCACGCCGCCTCACGTGGTCAGCGATGCTCGCTGGGACGAATGACAGCAAGGAGGGGTTTTGTCACACTTCTTTTTAAAAAGCTAAACGTGTTTACAGATATTTTTAATTAAAATGAAAATAGGATTTGAAGCAAGGAACTATATTCAGGCTCCTCATGTAAAAGACAAAAATCTGAAAGCATTTTCTATATTTAAAGGGAAGACTACTGAGAAGCTGGGAAGTTCAAAGGTACCACTATACCACTGTGAAAAGCTTCACGCATTTCAGTATGTGTAAAAGTAAATTTAAGCCTACTCCCATTAAATTACGCCAGTGGAGTATAACACGGAATTATTTTGCCTGCTTGGCAGCAATTTGGCTTAATTTTTTTTTAAATGCAGCAAGGCAGTATCTTCAAAAGCAGTGAGAACTGGACTGTCTTCCCCTTGGCTTCAGAGAATGTGTTTGCCATTTCATTCGGCAGATGCAGACTGAGGCCCACGATGCATAATTGCTTTTATTTTCCTTTCTGACATATGCTCCTGATGAATTTACAGCATAATGCCTGTACTTCAGGTACCTGAGTTTGGACTGGTTTTATTTTGGAAGGGAAAGGAGGGCAGGGGGTGTTTTCTGGGAGACTCCAAAATGTCTTTGAAGTGCTTTTGATAATTTACCTCACACCAGCCTGGGCAGGAGACCTGCAGTTCTCTTCAGCTGCACCTCTGCTGATAGCAGCATCAGCAGATCAGGGGAAGAGGATCCGATGGCACGGAGCCCAGCACACCTGGCTCTGTCTTCTCTAATACCTGACAGAGCTTCAGACAAGGTCTCATTTTGTTAACTGATATTGTGGTGGATCAGTACCGCAACACGGATATGGTCAGATGAAGGCAGTGCCACTAAACTGGTCTAAATGAAGCAAGATTTCATGATTCCTTCAATCCCGGTGAATGGAAATGGTGCGGATAAATCCTCTCCCGCTGTACTGTAAGACCCCAGCAAGGGGCTGCAGATAAGTTCCTTTTGGCTTGGTGTGTACATGAGTGATGGGTAAGAACAGCCTTTGAACCTGGCAGCAGGTTACACCGATCCAGCTGACCTCCTGCGCAACGCTGCTGCTCTGCCTACCGCTGCAATGTTCCGTCAACCATGCAGAAATTTGACCGGTAACGTCCATGAAGAAACTGCAAAGGTTTTGCTAACAGAAGCAGACTTTTCATTAGATTTCCAGAAGCTTTAGATAGCCACTGACATTTTCTTGGTGGAAAATAAGCAGCCTCCAAAACTTATTTACTTATTTACTTATATTACTTTACAGATATGTTGGCGTAGTCTTGTATTTTAACATTTCTGAGATGTGATGCTATGAAAAGTGGTCATTAAGCTCTAAATGAGAGTTTAATGTAAATAATTCAGTGCCCAAAGGCGTAGATAGGAATTTTTATTTACACTCACGTCTTTAAATGTTTCTCCTCCGATGCCTGCTCTCCCACCTGCCAGAGTACGCAACCCACTGAGCTTTCTGTTCCCAGGCAGGAGCACAAACAGGGAGAGAGAAATCAGAAACAATTCCTCCACAAATCCTCATTTTAGTTGTCACATCTGCAGGGGACAGATTATCTTTGCAGCTGCCCGGTTTGCTAGACAGTAAACTCGCAAGACCTCACTGATTCCCACAGGTTTCTTTCTAGTTGGTGTGTCTGTCAAGGGGGGCTCAGGATGGCTTAAATGTCAATGTTATAAAGCAAGGGTATGTAAATTAAGGGACATAAGCTCACTGCATAGCTTCAGCTCCCCATAGCTCCATCCCCTGCTTGTCTGCCTGTTTGTTCGGCTGGT
Organism: Theristicus caerulescens; assembly: GCA_020745775.1. NCBI lineage: Eukaryota > Metazoa > Chordata > Aves > Pelecaniformes > Threskiornithidae > Theristicus > Theristicus caerulescens. Next base: position 1,130,453 of record CM036559.1, on the reverse strand, counting down.
TTGGTTTGAACAGCTCATACTGTCTGGATCCAGCAGGGAAATTAGTCTTGATCCCTGTTGGTCTTCATAAAGGAATAATTCACAGCCTCATGTGAATTCATGACCTTCATTTATCAAAACTTGCAAGGCACTAAACTAAAAGCAATAGAACATGAAGGAAAAGAAGGAGAAAGTAACGTGAAAGCTGTAAACACAGCTTTCATTTACCTCCCATACCCAACAGGTACTTTTATTCAAGAATGGTGGCAAAGCCTGCATACGCCTCTTGGCTCACGCCAGTACTCCTCTTTCTCTAGTGGTTGTATGCACATACTAATTTCTCTGTCCTCTGTGGATTTCCAGTACATTAATTACATGTTATTGCTGCTACTACCGCTGCTATTACTAAGCTATGCGAAGGGGAGACCTTCAGTCGTTTGTCGGATTCCTGTAGTCAGTAGGTATAACGAGTTGCTTCTACCCTCAGAAGTTAGGGCTATGGGTAAGGGGAATTATGCAGAACAAAGAAAACATAAAAAAATAAAAAATTAGAATTCAGAAGATGGGTGGAAGAGAAAGAGGAAAAGAAAATAATTTGGTCCCAGGGAGGAAGTTTTAAATACCATGTTATGCATTCAGTTCTGCAGTGGGATTAGCAAAGACATCCACAAGGGGCAGAATTAAAATTCTCTGTTCTCTCCGGCAGACAGTGAGCCAAAGCGTCCCGGAGCCGCGCTCTGTCAAGTCCTGCGCTATGACATGGGGACGAGGTCTCACCACAGTTTCACAGCCTGAAAGCTATGTGTCACAGTGTGGGACCTTGGGTAGACTGTTGGTCAAAATACAGGGAATATGCATTAAAAGTGATGACCTAGTGACACTGGCAACACTGTATCTCAGCTCGGTAACGATATGTCCTCAGTGCAAGCAGTTCGTTACAGTAAGAGGAATCCATGGGTACCACCGATCTGTGCAACAATGCTAGCAATAATACTAACGATACCACCACCATCGCTACTGCTAATCTACCTGAAATCAAGAAAGGATGGAGAAATCGGGCCTCTGTGGGTGCTGACGGGGAATGGGGGTCAGGGACGGCTTGTGCCGTGCTCAGCCTCTGCCTCCACTGCACACATCAGATACGCATCAGCAAATGTCATAAGGAAAGTTGCTGCAGCAGCACCTGAGGCATACAAAGACAGAAGGTGTATTTATATCAAATGCGGGATACTTGATTGCTTAAACAATAAGCCGGGTAAGTATTTCTAAAATACAGGAAAGAAAATCGCTCTCACTTTCCATACTCCTATCTGACATTTGCTGTGGCAAAATCATGAGTAAGTTTTCACTTTGGACTCTACAACTCAGTGCTTAAGGCATGAAGATGAATTTTCAGTAGAATCAGCACAAAAAGAACAGAGAACAGATCGTTCCTGTGCCCTTCTCCTTTCATTGCTGAGTTATTTATATAGTTTTCCAAGTAATCGTGTGCAAGGTATGCACAGTAGGTTCAGGCCAGTACGTGTGCTGAGCTGGGGAGAAAGGTGCCGTGCCACAAGAGCACGAAGAGCGTGAAAACTGAAAAAGTGGAGAGAAAACTGTCCTTCCCATTCTGAGAAGCCCTGTTTGGGAGCATAGGTATGGCACTGAACACAGCTAAATGCGCGGGAAGATGTCCAAACAGAACAGATCCGGCTGAACGGTCCTCAAAAGAAAGGAAAGCCGCATTATCTTAAATTGTTTGATACTGAACTCCAGAAGAAACAGGGGCAAAACACCCACCGGGCTTCAGTGGGACCCTCAGGTCTTTTCTTGTCTCAAAGCAGGGAGCTTTTCGTATGGTCTGATGACTTGTTGCTGTTGCCTAATGGAGGAGTATGAGGAAAGAGAGAGGATGCCCGCATACTCCTAGAGTGACCTGGGTCTAATTTTCTTACGTGATATGAGACACGTTTTCATATCTAATAAAGACATTAAAAGCTGTACACAGCCTGGCTCTAATTTTCTTATGTGCTATGAGACACATTTTCCTATCTAATAAGGAGACTAAAAGCTGTACACGGCCATCTAAAAAGGGTATAAAAACTGATTTGCCTCAGCTTTCAAAAGATACAGCAGCACTGGAGAAGGCTCGGAGAAAGGCAACAAGGGCAGTCAAAGGTATGGAACAGAGGCAGCACCTTTGGTTTGATGAGGTACAGCCATGCTTATGGTCTTCTAGTGGATTTCCCACCCCACTACAAGATTGGGGAGGTTTTACTTTGGAAAGAAACTATAGCCTATCTTTTTTTTTTCCCTTCTCCCCAGAAAATATGAGTTCACTCATTCCAGACTGGCCACCTGCCCAGAACTGAGGAACCTCAAATGCGATATGAAAGACTCTAGCTCATGACTTGAAGAATGTATTGGGCTCTTCGAGTCAGCATGCACAACCCTGCCCCAAGCTACTACCTAATCACGGAGTCCAAAATCAAAAGGAGCACTGCGGTTGTGTTGTGAGATCTCTGTACAAGTCCAGTCAGAGGAATTTTCTGACTTTAATTCTGCTTAAAATAGAAAAATGGTTTCAGGAAAAATATCTGCTTTCTCAATTTAACGTGTACCGATAACAAGGAAAACACCATAGCACATAAACTGTCCCATGGATTAATTATCTTCATCAAGAAAATCTAATGACCAGTCTCAAAACGTCTTCTCAACCCAATCTCTTTTGAATTACACCTTTCCTGGAAATGGACATTTTCTGATAAAGACATGTGCAATGAAGGAGCTTCCAGTCACCTCTGGTCCAATCACCCCCTTGTTCCTACTGTAGTTGCTATTACCTCTGCAACTAGATCTTTGCCTTTCATTAAGTATTCTCTCTCCGTTTGCATTATACTATCAACTCACAATTTATCCAGCTCCCTGAAGGAGTGTGGCAACCTGGCACAAATGCCTCTTCAGTCAACTCCTCTCTTTTGCACCTGCGACTTCTTGGTGCAGGGTAAGAGGAACACAGATTTTACCCAGGCAAATTTCAGGTGGAGGATGCCTTTTAGCAGATCAAATGCCACCCAGACGGATCTCCCACTGTGTCCTTAAAACAGCTGGTCTGGCTTTTCAGGATTTGCCCGTTGTTTGCGGTGCTACCTCATTAACAAATCTTTTGGCACTCATACTCTTGTAGTACTCGTGGGGGAACATTCTCCTGTGATTCGTTCTAATAATGTGACCAGGTGAAGGGAGTCACTGAGGCTGACCCAGCGCTGACAGAAATGAAAGCTATCTTCAGTTTGCAAATATCTGCGCTGTCCTGCCTGCCACCTGCAGCAGGTGAAGAAGACCACAGAGCTGAAAACATCCATCGCTTTTCAGCGTTCCACTTGTGAAATGCCGCATCCGGGAGAGAAAAAAATGCTGAAAATCTGGCAGAGCTTCTTGCTCCATGAAGCGGACATTTCACATACATTTAGTTCATGACTTTCTTGTGCATGCACAGAAGAAGCCAAAAGAAACTCTGCTTAATTACACTTCTTTCTGTGTGCTCGCTATGAGACCATCTGGGGATGATCTCATAACCTAGATGGATGTGTCCTGCTCAGCATCTCAGCGGGAAACCACACCTGGAATCTGTAAGCGTAGCAGGAATGCTGTCAGCCATTCTTCATTACCATCTGCAACAAAACTGTACTGGATCCTCAGTCTAGGGGGAGAGGCCAAATAATGCCAGATATACAATTTTTCACGTATGACTACAGAAGAGGACCTATAACACTGAAGTGTTTTCCCATGCATGGTCACGACAAAATCCCACATCAAGTTCTTCTATTTTGTTTATATGACATTACAGTTGCAACCAGTTTCTGTCACACTTTATGTGTATTATCTGCAGGGTTGTAAGGTTAAAAATTCCTCAGGTTTCATCATAAAAATGGCTACACTTTAATAATAAGATACTTTGTTTTCATGTGCATTTCTCCCTCCAGGGTTAACTGCCAAAGACTTAAGACAAAACCTATATGCACTGTTTGCACAGAAGAAAAGGACTTTGGGTGAGGACAGCCTGGGCAAGGAGTTCAAGTCTGGGACTTTGTAAAGGTCCTGAAGAGACATCTATGTGTTCAGTGGCATTTTTCAAAAGCAGTGACCTATCTCACTTTCACCTATTCACTTGTTTAGGCAATTATACAGTTTGTAAAAGTCTTAGAAGATGAGAGGCAGAACTGGGAAAAAAAAAAAAAATTTGATTTCTAAGCTATTCTGCTACGCATGACTGTAATCAAATGAACTTAAGGGCACTATGGGTTATTTTCCATCCTTCTGCCAGGAATGCTGATTTTCAGATACTATTCAAATGTCCACTGTGAATGGCCAGACAGATTCATGTTTTGCCAGCTTTGGGTAATACAAGGATCGCCCTCTTTCACTGTCCAAGTATTATTTACGTTACTGCTTAACATATGCACTTCCTGCCTTTACAGGCCTGTTTTATTCTAGTATTTACACCATACTTTCCCATTGCCTCTACAAGCGTCAGGTTACAGACTGTATTTACACAGTGTATAGCATGTCACCTGCAGCCAAGAAGGACAAGACTCCCTCACCAAAACTTTTTTTTTTTCTTTTCATGGCTTACCTTATACACTCCACCGATTCTGGTCTTGATTTTAGATCCTGGTCTTTAGCAGCCACTCCAAAATGAATGGGGAACAATCCTCCGAGAATAATGTCTCCCTTCTTCTGTGCCCGTTGGTTTGGCCCATAGGCAGCTGTGTTCCAGGTAAATAGCAAAAGAATCAAGCAGCAGCTATATAAAGTCATTGTTCCTCTTTTCACCAGGGGGTTATAGGATGCAGAACTGGAAAAGGTGATGTAAGAAAGCAGATGTTGTAATGTCTAAGCTTTTCCTTTCCTTAATACAGCACAGAGAGGATTTGGGACACATGTCTGCAGGGAGATAAGCAACAGGGTGGGAGCCACAGTGCTGGTGTTTCCCCTTCTGTCTTCTCCATTGCAAAACAACAATTCCACTGTCCTTCTTTCTTCATAACCAAAGTATTATGGAGAGCCCATCTCTGAGAACTGCAAAAAAAAGACAAGACAAATGATCCTAGCTACATACCAGGACCCCATGCTGCCACGGCGGTTCTGCATTGTCCCATGAACTCCTTAGCATGCCCCTGTGGCCACCCCCACCCAACAACCTGCGCAGGACTCATACCAACTTTGACAGAGTAAGTCAGACACCCCAGTGATGCCAGCCACACCTCCTCAAACAAGCGTCATGGATTCTCTTGGATGCCTAATTCCCTGTCACACATTTGAGGTGGGTGTCTTTCCACCATCTTCCTATGGTTCTGCATGACTCTGGTCACAGGAGACCCTCTAAAACTTGTGATCAGACCTCCATGAACAGAGCACACTGTGAGAGACTTGGATGGGCAGCTGGAGAATAAGGAAGCACTGGATGCAGTAAGAATCAAACCTTTCTCTTAAGAAAAGAACTATGATAATCTTTTGGTGTCGGTCCATCCCCTCCTTTCCCTTGATCGTCCTTAACTCTCTGGTTTGAACTTATCCTCGCTAAAAACAAAACAAGGTCACAAGAAAGACTTCTTTCACATTCAAAGTGAGGATGACTTCCAGGGAAGCATTTGAAACCAAGATACTTCTCCATAATGAATCATGAAGGCTTGAAAGTTTCAGTGATCATGTCATTGCAAGCTTAGCTGTCAAGCTTTGAAGCCTGCATCCTGGGGATGAGAAATATTGCAGCTTCTCTGTGCTCAATACATTTTCCCTGCAGCACATCTACAGGCCTGCCAAATGAAGAACTAACTTAATTATGGCATATGAAAATGGCTATGGCTATGGGGGAGGAGGTACCACAAGGAAATCAGAATAAACAGCTCTTCAGCCTATTTGCAATAGGTCTAAAAGCTAGTAGTAAAAATCTGAAGCTAGTCAAATTCAGAATAGAAGCTAGGCATATGTTTCTAATCCTGAGGACAGTTAATTTCTTAAGTAAATCATCAAGAGTTTTCAAGTGCTGAGAACCTTTTCATGAGGATGACTTACTATGCACTAAATGTACCTAGACAGAGTTGACCTCCATCTAGGTCAAAAAAGGAGCTCCTGCAGGGAAACACTGTGATCATGGGGGTTCTTCTACTAGCCAGCCCTAATGATTATGCATCCTGCATGATCACCAAGCATTTGGACACATTTCACACATTTTTCTTGAAATGAAGGTCCAGACGCAGCAGTCAATGGGAGAAGAGGGACAAAATTCACATCATTCTCATGCCTCTGCAGCCAACACACTTTGACAGCTGGGCATACGCTGCACTTCTCTGTGGTGGGTCCACTCTAAACTATTCTTTGGTCCTGGCTTGAACAAGCACATTTTGATTGGCAAGGGCAATCAAATCTTTGGCTAGAGATCAAAATATGTCTAGGCAAACAATTTTGTACCAGGAAATGTGGAGTCACACTGGAAGATTTTGTAGGAACATACTGGTTTTCATATGAAAAAATAGGTATTTCGTGGTCACAGTGCCCAAGTGACTCAATCCAAAGTCAGAAACTCCCATTTTGACTAACTTGACTGCTAGATCCCTACTGCTGAGTGGGGATTTCAACACTGTCCTCAAAATCTGAAACATGGACATGAAATGTCCAGCTGCTGCTGACACTGGCAGTCAGAAACCACTTTGGGACATTCCTCTGGCAAGCAACTGGAGTTATGTCACACTGCTCTAGCCAGGATGCAATATCGTCTATCGCTTGTGAGCGCGTTGCCTTAACATCTGACCGGTACCTTTTACTGACAAGCCCCTGGTATTGGCATGCGGCCCTTTGACAGCAGGATGACAGAACTTTAACCAGAGCCAGGACTAGCAGGTGGCAGAGCAGTGCAACAACCGAGTCTGTGGAAAACCGTCCCTGAGCTTTTGGGTTTGCATTTCCCCTGGCAGATGGACGGTGGCTGTTGCTTCTTTGGTGCCCAACACAAAAAGGAAGGAAACACTTTGCCACGTTTCAGGTAGGGAAAGGTCATCTTCCTCCCATCACTTATGGATTCAAAAAAGATATGAAAAAGCGTATCAGACGCTTTCTAGGCTGATGTTCTCTCTCTTCCTGGCTGAGGCTAAGTCTGCCAGGTCCTATGGGATGAACTACTGAAAGGCAAACAATCATTGCAGTCAGCTGCAGACTCTTTCCATTCCATCCTGGTTCACAAAGCCCTCCTGCTCTCTGATGCCCCATGGAAATATCTTCAATCATCTACAGGATGGGTGTCTGGTCTTGTGGCAGGAAGAAAGACTGTGGTCTGTGCGTACAGCCAGGCAGCTGGTGAATGTGCAGCAAGCTCAGTGCTTCAGGAGCGCATCAAGGTTATTGCAGATGGGGAGGTCAAGCATAGCATGCATGCTCTCTACATCTGCTCACAGCCCGCTCCCTGCCCAAGTGAGAGGACCGCTTAGGAAAGTTTGCACCTACATGGAGGACCATGGCCAGAGCATCCTTGCTGCTACTCCGCCTGCCCTTTTTCCCAAGCACTGCTCAGATCAGTCAGCAAAGAGATGTAGTCAAACTGTTCTACTATTGTCAGTCTGTTCCTTGCTGCCATCTTTCCACGGGCACCCTCCCAACACTGGGTAAGCTGATAGCAGGGGACCCCTGAGAAAAAGAGCGGTCTGCTCCCCAGCTGAACCACTTCGCCTGTTTTGCAGTCTGCTCTTCAACCACGTCCAAGAGTGGGTAGGGCCCTCATGAATTGCTCTGGAGCCTGAAAATGGTCTGTGAGAGACTGAGGCTGACAAGTGAGGTCTACCACATGAGCTCTGGTCCAGCTGGTCCCAGCGTGACACATCCCAGTGGAGCAGGGTGCCTTTGGTGCAGCTGATAGCACTTCCCTCCTTGCCTGCTTCATTTATCTATCTGGGTAGATACATCTCCCACTTAACCACCATTTCTGTCTGGCACAGGCATGAAAAGCTATGCTGGGAGCTTCTGCTCTTAGAAGCAACTATGAGTTGAACAGAATATTTTTATACTCATTTTGATTCGCTTCTGTGCATGTTCCAGAATGAGCAGTCAAAAGAAAAACAATAACAACAGGCCAAAATTGGGTCCTCTTCTGGACAATTCAATAGGGACCCTTGTTCTGTAGGAAATAGCAGCCAAAAAGTAAGTAAAATGCCCTCCTGGGTTGCAAACTGAGATTAAAAACAGGGAAGTAATACAGCAGTATTATTAAAGTCAATTTAAATATGCCTGTAGATAGTGTTGGCTCAGACACCCCTGTCCCAGTGTAACATATAGCGCATATGAAAGCAGCTCAGAAAGCCAGCAAAAAAGTTGTCCAGGAGAGATTTCATGGTTAGAAAGGTTGGCACTGTTTAATTTAAGAAGGGATACGAAGGAAAGGGAAGAGAAGATCTGAAATGATGAACAGTACCTGGAGCCTGATGTGACAGGCAAGAGGTCATGGCTGACACGTGTGGGCAAAGGGAAAGAAAAGCAATGTGGAGCTTTGGCCAGTGGCCACTTTCTGTGGGGAGCCCCCTGCCCGTGTCTGCTAGAGAGCGAGGGGGTCCAGGGGAGCTGGCATCACTGGCACAGCAGCCGTGCTAGGGCAGAGCATTCTTGTTCAGATACCACCATGCCTGAGGACAGTATGAATAAAACACTGCTAATCACATCTGGCAAGGCACGGACGAAACATGCTGTGCCCAGACCAAGAGCAGGCGGGGGGTCACTCCTGGGCTGAGGAGTCACCCCAACCAGCAATATGGCCTTCCAGGAGAACAGGGAAGAGACCTAGGAAAGGGAAACGAGAGGAAGAGGGGTCTGATTTTTCATTTCTTCAGTAGTAAAAAAAAAAGGAAGGAAAAAAGCTGATACAGTGTACTGAGGTGAGGGCCAGCACAGGTGGGGCCTTGCAGACCCAGTACTTAGAGCAAGACGTTTGAAGCAGGGAGCAGTAAATTTTGAAGAGCGGCTGCAAAGAGATGGGATGGTCTGACTACTGCTATTTAGCCTAGGGCACCCCTTCTCCTGCCTCCCTCCCTGCTGGCAAAGAGACCCGGGCAACTGCATGCTCCATCGGGGCAGAGGCGACCAGCAATGGGGTCCCCTGAGCCTGGGCAAGGAGCTGTGCGTAGGACTTGGCCAAGGCGGGACGGGATCAGTGACTTCCCCTTCTGCTGTGGGAAGAGGGCGAGCTCGAGACCACAGCCTGCTGATTTATTACTCTGTTTTTCTGCTTTTCCTTTAATAAGGCTTTCTTTTACCTTCAGGGTTCTTTGCTTATGAAAAAGGAAAGAGTTTTCATCATGAACAGGTAGACAATGTAATTTAGTTTGCTGGGATGCTATGGAGGGGTTTGAGCTGATGCTACTGAATATTTAGGAACCACTCTTTGGCACCAGACAGTACGTGGCTCAAGTAGTAAATGTAGAAAAAGTAAATTCACATTCTTATTTCTCTTTTCCCACAGCAGGCAAAGTTGCACGATCTAAACTGGTAAAATAGGGTTCATTTTAAAACAGCATTTACAGCGCTCAGTACTCCAAGACGTCATTCAAGAGCACGACAAGGGATTAGACAATGAAAACAAAGTTATTCATTCATGGTATAGGGTAATACTTGGTATCCCCCTCAATAATTTGGAACTAGCTATTCTCAGGGACAGGACACAGAACTGAAATAATATCAGAGGTGCTGTCTGTGAACAAGATGGGCTGTGTATATATAAAACACATCCCTGAGGCAGCAAACTGAGGGATAAATGTCCAAAGATGCACTGGCATAAAATGAAATCCAGAAAAAGCAAAACTAAGTGTATGCCCAGCTCCTTGTAAATCTCAGTGTCAAAATTTACAACGCTCCATACTTAAATACCAGCTGTACCTGGGACACCAAGTATCTCAAACTCATTGAATAGGAGACACAGGTCTCCCAGCTGCTTTCAAGTGCCCTCCATGCCTGAGGTTGAAAATATTTGAAGACAGCGATTTCCTGATGATTAGCTTGCTGCCAGTACTCCCAGCTAATATCCTCTAGTATCAGCTTTTGTTGTGCAAACCTTCCTTCAGTCCTCTTTTCTTTAATTGGATTAAGATTATGAGCCTCTTCCTTATTAAAGGAAAGCGTTATACAGCCAAAGATTGAATTACCTGCTAACGCATGCCTGAAGACATAAAACTTAGCAAAGTATAGGTGGAAATTGTACTACTAATAGAACAAATTACTGTGGTCCTGCAGTTTTCAGCTAGTAAATTAAAAAGATTAAATTAACAAGCAACTGAATTAAGAAGGAAGCCTGGAATCCATTGCTATTTTTTTCCTTTGCAAATATTTTTACATTTAAGACATTATTTAGTCTTAGCACATAAATTCTTTGATTCTAAGCTCTTCAATGCAGAACACCTATTCCCTGTACATATATTCAACAAATATAATTCCATAAGATTTCTTTTGAAAGAAAAATATAAAAAATAAGTAGTCATTTCCATTTTTTTCACACAGCCCTATTTTTAATCCCCCTCCCTTTTTTAAAATATTCTTTAATATTTTTTTTCCACTCTGTTTTGTAACTATCAGATGTTTTGATTTTGAACTCTCTTGGAAGTGGAAGTAAAGCAGCAGCTATCTAACCTAAACTTCAGTGGAGGAACTTGAAGTGGTTCCAGGAACGGGGGGAGACACTGGGACACCATTGTCACGGCAGAAAGTTCCTGAGCGGGGACAGAAGGTGCCCAGAGTACAGTCATGGGTATCTGAACGGCGTGAGGCAATCGGTACCATTTTGCTAGTTGAATGAATGTTTTAGATGTCAGACTAAATCATGCAGAACAGCCAGAAATGTTCAATAAATCTTTGTTCTTCGGGTGAAAAGAAGCTGAATGGCACACTCGTGGCATACCTTACTTATGAAGGACTTCTTAACCAAATAGTAACTCACCACAACTTTAAACAGCAGCTGCTCAAGTTCATGTAATAGCTGGGTTGGAACGGATCTCAAGGGGTCATGCAGCCTGTCCCTTAGCCCAAGAAGGGCTCAGCCATGGTAGTGCTCTTCCTGGCATATTTTCTCAAAAACCTTTTGAGGAAGACGACCTGTCAGACCCCCAGGGCAGCCTACTCCAATGCTCCTCTGCTCTGACCGAGGCAAATGTTTTCTGACATCTAACTTGAATGTTTTTTGTTGCAACTTAAGCGTGTCTTCTTCTCCCATCTATCACACGCAGTCCAGTGCCTCCCTCCTCATAATTGCCTTATTTAGGATTTGAATTCACCTCCCCTTTTCCTCTTTTTTTCAGACCAAGCAAACTAGATTAATTTAATCTTTTTTTCATAAAGATGCTTTCCTGAGCTCAGATTATTCTTGTTTCATTCCTCTGGCCTCTCTCCAGCCTGTCTCTACATTTAGTGCAGACCGGTGCCCAGACATGGACACAGTGTCCTTGTTGGGCCTTTACCAGCACTGAGCAGAGTGGTAGGATTACTTCGTGTGTCCTGCAGGCTACAGCCCTGTTTATACATCTCAGCGTGGCACTTGTCTTTTTTGGAACAGCATGACATTGTTAACTTATGGTAGATCATCAGCTGAACACAAGGCAAAGTTGAGCATGTTTGTATCCACAAGGCCATGAAACCTCACAAGAAATTCTCATCTTCCAAAAGCTTTTCCCTCCCACTCAGCCCAAAGGTAGAACCTGCTAAACTTCATGTGATCAACCTGGATAGCAACAAGGAACCGGCATGCTCAGGCTCAGCTGACTCTCCCGGGCTTTCAGGACCTTTTTAGAGCAGAGAGCTGGGGAAGGTTCCTGATCCTGGCCATGCCAACAAGGCTGTCCCAGACCCCAAAAGACCCTGGACTCCCACACAGCCTGTTCAGCAGGGTTGTCCCGTGTCTGGGAGGCCCGGATGTCCCATGGCCAGCACAGCCTGCAGGTGAGGTTGCCCTGGAGCTGCGATGTTGGGTGGTTTGGAGGAGCCAAGCTGCTCATCCACCCCTTGGGGCCTGTTGGGCATGCAGCAAAAGCTTGTGGGAACTCCAGCTGCATTTCAGCAAAGCACAGCCCCACCAGGAGAATTCCACAGAGCTTCTTGCTTTTGACAAATCACTGTTTTCTGATGAAATGCTGCTTTGTCAGAAAATGCTCGAGCACTCTGTCAACACTTGTTGACGTTTCAAAGCTTCTACACCTTTTTAGAAGGTCCAGCATAGCTCAGTCAGGAGCTGTGCATCTGATAAAATAATTACTGGTTGGAGAGCTATACCCTGTGTAATGCAGGTGCCAGAATAATTCATTATTTTTTTTGTGGCTTTGAAATCTGGGATTCATTAAGCCTCGCTCTAACAGATAGCTGTAATTTGCTAAAGTGACAGCAACTCCTCAGCAGATATCCTGCTGTACCTTGACATTCTCTTATTAATGCAAGGCACACGGTTAGGTCGTGGTAAGGCTGAAGCCATGAGCAACACACCTGCCCTCAACAGACAAGGAAGAGGTTCAGGTAGAACAGAAATCAGAGAGGATATATGTGGTCAACTTTGTGCCCAATCTCCTCGCTCAAGATAGCTAAAGGAGGGCACTTCTGGGGACAATGGACACAGGGCACAAGTCCTCATAGTACTGAGACCAGACAAGACTTCTAGTGCCAAGGTACCATGACAATATGCAAAAAAGTAAACTGTTCACGTACGTCGCCAGAGCAGGCATTAGCTCAGCCTTCCTGCACCTCTTTGGTCAAAACGAGGGACGAGCGCATCAAAGATGCAATCAAAACCAGACTGCTAGTGTGCTCAAATGGAGGAGCTGTGTTTGGACTTTGTCTGTGGAATTAAACTGTTCTGTCTTTAAAGAAGGCAAGTATTAACCGAAAACTCCTATAAAGCACTTACTGCCAATGCCTAAAGAGACAATTCTTACACCCCACGCTCCCCAAAATAGCGAGATTTTTGTCTGGACAAATAGCATGATTGGGAAATGGAATTTCAGCCTCGGAAAAGTTTGGAGAGTTCAGAGACAAGAGAAGTATAGAGCAAAATTCAGATCTAGAATAATGACTCTGTTTTAAAAACACTACCCATACATTTGGTTTTGAACTAAATACAAAACATGAATGCTAGAGCTTTTACTGAGAATGAGACTTTACAAAATCATCAAGACCATCAGCACAGGATCTCCAGGACAGTGTTTCCATGCCCAGCTATTAGCTCAAGGGGGTGTTATCTGTGATAGATGGAATTTTGCTGGCCGGACTCAGGATGCTAATACCCTATTACACTGCAGAAAATGTATGTTAAAAAAAAAAGATACATGACAGTCACACTTGGCATTGGAAAAGCTAAGAGGAGGCCAAAAATACTGCATACGAATCAGGCATGGTACTGAAGAAGCTGCCGAAGATCATAAATAACAAGACCTGGACAGTTCAAATGAAGAAAGCCATATTCTTAGCACTGGGAGGAATAGCCCGCAGAAGGAAAAGTAGGCCTAAGAACGTGTTTAAGTTGGCCATGAAAAACCTCAACACTTGTCCTAGAGTAACATTCTCAATTCTCCAAGATAAACTAAACATAAAAAAAATAGTAAACCAGGCAATTGTATCACATTTAATTCTGCTATATCTGATATACCCAACAGTGTTAAGTTCGTCAGTGAATTACCATTTACGTTTCTAGAATTTTTGTGCATTATTTTCATGTAGCAGTCATATCATTAGTTTTTCTTTACTCCTAAGATCACATACTGGTGTCCAAATAATAAAGAGCCTACTATGAAAGACTGCGGAGTCACACCCTGATCCGTGTTTAGCACTATGAAATACCTGAGCGGCGGAAATGTGCCTAGGGTATCACTGCTGATATTGTGCTCAACGCAGCAATTTGGGAACAAGGAAGCCTAAACTGTTAGAGGCTGATGGCCGAGCCTCTGGGGAACTGCAGATGTGGAAAAAGGAGCCAGGACTAACCAGAACACTTTGTCTCAAGGAATCTCAAACAAATTTGGTGGCAGTCAAAAGAGCATCAGCTCCTGGCTCTTGCACAACCAGGTAAAAATCCAAACCTGCCCACAGGCAGCATTTACCTTGTGTGGATTTAATGTGGGATTACGAGGCCTCTGATCTCCCTCCCACTTCAGCACTGGCTCATAAAATGCACACGATCACAGGCCAAGCAACGTAGCTGGGACTGCATGGCTTTATAGCAACCACCTTTCAGTCAGGACTGTGCCTGACTTTGGGATTCACGTAACACTTTTCAAGTAACTTGCACCAGTATCGTGTTCAAAATCCCCGATCAGTGTGATTTGGGTCCTGGGAACTGATATCCCTTTGTGGAAATAATTCTGTTGGCTGATGGTGGGATGCAAAAAACAGAAACAGAAGTGGTAACAGAAAATAGCTTAGAGACTCATTGAACGCACTTGGCGAACGCCATTAGCAGACACAGGGACGTGTCAGCAGACACAGAGCTCTAAGTGGTTTCTGAGTAGTGAGTGCTTGGTGGAAATCTATGAGGAGGGTGACCTATGTCTGTGGGGTCATTTCTACACAGGCATGGCTGTAAGCTAGCCTGAGAAGCATCTCTAGGGGCCTTATAGGCATGACTTTTTATTCCTCTGAAGGGTAAAAGTTTTCTGCAATAAGAGCTAAAGCTCATTTCCACAAGACATATCACAAAGCTCTGAAACAAATACCAGAGGGGAATAAGACAATTCTGCAACTTCTCATCTTTCCACTCCTGTGCCTTCTTCAGTACAAGTGCAGCAAAAGTGCATGTGTGTATACATCAACGGGAGTACTGAAATGCAGGAGGTTATCAAGGCATCCTACCAAGCAAAGCACCCTGCTGCACCCCCAGCGCTCACTGGGAAATGACGAGACGAGAACCAACACGTGACAAATTCATTAGATTGCCTAATGAACTGCTAAGAAATGCTAAGGAGCTACAGCACCGCACAGGAGCTGTGGCAGAACAGCAGGGCTTGGAGGGATTTCCGAGTCCTACGGAGTTCCAGAGGCACAGCAGACCGTCTGCAGCGTTTTGGGAAGTCGCCATAAACCAACCAGTTATTGACTACCCTAATTTATGTTGGGAGCTGCATTGGGCCCTCGAGCAATCTCAGATTTAGAGAATACAGGTACCAGGGAATCCGTCTGGTCTGTATCTTAAAGCTGTCCTGTTTTGCCTCTCTACGTTCCAGACTCGGACCTTCTCTTGCTGTGTCATGGTTTACTAACCTGGTTGTTTCCTACCCCTCCTGTTAAAAGCCTGCCATCTTATAAGTTGTTTAAAGTGAGTGAAAAGATGCCTTAGATATAATACCAGCCTAACGCTCCTCGGTAGTTTCAATGATTTTTGTCTTCATATACGGGGCAGATTAGGACCCTTAAGGGTTGCAATAAAATACGAGGTGATTTTTATGAAATTGTTTTCCCTAACTTTCCTTGTTTCTAAAGAAAGTCCCACCAACCATGCTAATGGTTGTGCATTCCAGTGACAGCTATTTTACCCCACCCCATATTTTTGGGAAGTGACTAGACCCTCTTGGACAGATGGAGAAAAAAGCCTGGGGGTGCTCTGCAGAATGAAGACACTACGTCCTTGTGGGATGGTGCATATGGCACTGGGATGTTGTTTGAAAAATTTGACTAGTTCAGACTTTTGCCTGCATGTGAAACAGCCAGGCATTCAACCTGTGTGCCTTCCAAGGTACCTTACATTCCTGCATATTATATATACATTCTTGCATCTCAAGCAAGCCTTTCCTCCTATGTCTGATGAAGAAGCTTTGCCAGCAAGTATCACCCAACTGAATTGCTCTTAATTTCTACTTTGCAGGATTCATAGCTTTTCTGGGGCTGGCCTTAGAAGATACAGAAGTGTTAATGGGTGGTGTGTTCACAGCCCACAGAAGTAAAGTCCACCACTGCTCTACAGAACAACCCTGCATGGGTAATTGGGAGGTTTCTCCATCGTTCCCCACTCCTAGTCTATCTTCTGCCTCTCTCACAAGAAACATCTCTGGGGTTGACAAGATGGCTCATCCCCCTAGCACAGTCCTTCTTCCTTGCTAGGCATGCCCATAAAACACTATTGTTGTGTTATGCTCTTTGCATCAGGGCATTTTTTTAAGATGCACTTCTCTACAAGCAAATGAAAAGAGGCTTCAGCTCAATTCATAGAATCATAGAATCATAGAATGGTTTGGGTTGGAAGGGACCTTAAAGATCATTATGTGGTTCCAACCCCCCTGCCATGGGCAGAGATATCTTTCACTAGACCAGGTTGCTCAAAGCCCCATCCAGCCTGGCCTTGAATGCTTCCAGGGATGGAGCATCCACAGCTCCTCTGGGCAACCTGTTCCAGTGCCTCACCACCCTCATAGTAAAGAATTTCTTCCTTGTATCTAATCTAAATCTACCCTCTTTCAGTTTAAAGCCATTAACCCCTTGTCCTACCACTATGTGCCCTTGTAAAAAGTCCCTCTCCAGCTTTCTTGTAGGCCCCCTTCAGGTACTGGAAGGCTGCAATAAGGTTTCCCCGGAGCCTCCTCTTCTCCAGGCTGAACAACCCCAACTCTCTCAGCCTGTCCTCATAGCAGAGGTGCTCCATCCCTCTGATCATCTTCGTGGCCTCCTCTGGACCCGCTCCAACAGGTCCATGTCCTTCTTATGCTGGGGGCCCCAGAGCTGAATGCAGTGCTCCAGGTGGGATCAATTCTTGAATACCAATAAATGCCCATCCAAGAACATAATTTATGAAACTGTGCTGCTCTAGTCTGTCTTGGCAACGATAAGAAGGAACTATCCTTGTTATCAGCTCCTGGATGCTCTATACTCTACATTTGTCTTCCATTTTTTGTCTCTCTTTCTTCTGTTTAGAAAATAATAGAAGGACTGGTCACCAGAATCAGGCCATTTTAAACTATTTTCTTTCTGTGCTACATCGTGAGGCAGGAAAGAATGGGTGAGCGGTGGGGGAGATGCCAGAGAAGTCAGTCATTTGTAAGTAGTTAAAATTACACAATTTAGTGCAGTGTTATTCAAAAGAGATGTCACACTTTCTGACTGGCCAGCGTAAGATCTGCTGGTTAGCAAGCCAAAAGGTCAGGGAGTGCGAATAAGAGAATAACACTAGAATAAGGAAAAGTATAAGCATCTTTCTGTATTTCTCTGAGGTAATGGACCAGCTTTTGATCATTCTTTTACAAAATAGAAAGAGCAAATAAGCTCGGATCATGTAAATAAACATGAGAAGAATAATCTGGGTTGTATCAGCAAAATTCTTCTTTCCAAAACCTTCTGTGATGCATCGGCATTAGGTGCAAGCCACTAGAAAAGTCAATCTGTCTGTGAAGTGCAGCTTTTAAATAAACTAGGATAACAGATTTCTGATAACAACTTGGTATGGTTTTGTTGAAAGTGATGTTCTCCCAGAGCTGGCGTGGGGAAGGATCCTTGCTGTGATACCTGCTTCTTTCTCCTGCCTGGCTGGG
The DNA here is from genome assembly GCA_020745775.1 of Theristicus caerulescens. Taxonomy (NCBI): domain Eukaryota; kingdom Metazoa; phylum Chordata; class Aves; order Pelecaniformes; family Threskiornithidae; genus Theristicus; species Theristicus caerulescens. The sequence goes on along the minus strand of CM036559.1, from coordinate 1,112,967 downwards.
CAGCCTCATGCCAATCACTTTCTTTATCTGGGACTTGGCTTCCCAACTTGTCCTAGTGGCTAGAAATAATTTCAGAAATGTATTGCAACTAGGCTTCGTCCATGTCCGCAAATGTCAAACTGAGTACCAGCTGAATCAAGGCTGATTCAGGCTTTTCTCTAGCAAAAAAAAATAAAATAAAATACAGATTTGAGAGTTGAACATTTTTTCCAATTCAACTTTGTCAAATTGCTTACAACGGAAAAAACATATTTTGCTTAGCAATTTCCTTTAATTTTACTTTTTTTTTAAAAAACCTCTGCGCCTGAAGCAAAACACTTTATTTGATCCCATTTTTCCCTGTAGAATCCTCAGTGAACCAAACAATAAGGACAACTGTAATTCTGAGCCAATTTCAACATAAATCCAATTCAGAAAAAACACTTAAGTATGTGCGCAACTTCAGCGAGACTTGACTTTAATGAAATTTAGTAGATTCTAAAGGCTTAGCACGTACTTTAGTGGTTTGCTGAATCAGAGACTAAAGTAGCCCCTGGCTGGCCGTTCCATTCTCATTTATACTATTATTAAAAACAAATAAACACTTTCTTTGTGTTGGGCAGTTTATTTTTACATTAAGTCCAGCATGGTTTATTAATAAATCCTTATGGATTTTTGTGGTCTTTTTTTTCTACCCTTTCTCTTACATTTTTAGTTCTCTACTAAAAAGGATGTCTGTCTTTCCTATTTTTCCATTGCTTATTTTCTCTTGTATGATTTTCTGAATGGAATAATTATTGTTCCTTCTCCAGCTTTTTCCTCTCTCCTTTCATTCTAATACCAAACCACTCTTTCCTATTTTTGTATTTCTTTTGCCTGTATGCTATGCGTAACCTCTTCCTGTTAAATAAGGCAGGGGTGAACAGGGTCCCCAGAAAAGGAAAACAGGTCCAATGTAAAGGGAGTCTTGGTAAGCTCATCAGAAATATTGGGCTCTAGCAAGGACAGAAATTCTGCTGAACCCATAAAATCACTAAGCATAGACCAGCAGAAGGTAGGGAAGAAAATCAAGAGTAGAAATGCAGGCGTGAGGGGAGGTGAGTAACTGGCACGGACAGGCACGTGTCCCACTCTAGCCCTACGGGGAGAGAAAGCAGGTTTTGCTGACTCTTCCTCGCAGAGCTGGCCTGTGCTAGCGTGTCTCATGGGGGACGGAGCACAGGGTGGAATGCAACACCGTACGCTATACACTGACCCCTGAATAGGAACAGTGACCCTTATCTGCCTGTGCAATGTACGGGAAGATCAATGCGATATGCAAGGACTTGTTTATCAGTTATGATTGTTTACATTTTTCACCTAAGAAGTGCTGGCTGGGCCTGTGGGGCTGCACTTCCCTGCTAAAGATGTCGGTGAGATGGCACCACAGACCGATGACATACAGCCAATACCGGCAAGGAGCGACAGCAAAGCAGCAACGTGCAAGCACCCAGCGTAGCCCTCCCCTGTTGCTCCCCCTGCCCTCTTCAGGGATGCACCATATCATTTACACCTTTGTATGAAGCAAACTTTCCGCGATTATTTGTAAAAGATGGGGTAAACATTTTTTCAATAATCCCACTTAGATTCTTTACAGGATTCATTCTGAACCCTACAGATGCATGTTTTCTGTCCTGGAATGTATGAGGATGATGGTAATGGCCATTCAGATTCAAATCAGCAGTCAATTGGGTGTAAGAATCTGCCTCTAGCAGCACCCAGTGATACCTGCGTCAAAAATGTTGTGCTAGACAATTACAGCGTTAGTGTCTTACACGGAACGTTTCTAGCTCCACTAGTTAGCAGTCGGTTAATGTCCTAAGCAAACAGTTTTGTGAAAAACAGCCCTAATTTTGTAAAAGTCAGTCCTAGAATAAAATAATCAACAATCAATCAATTAACTTTTTTCAAGCTCATTTCTCCCCACAACTGAGACACACACATTCCTGTGAACAAACTATATATCCCTGAGTGACGGTCTCCTATCGGAAATTCCCTGTCACTCTCCCCAGTTGATACAACCACCTAAGATAACCCAATCTCACCTGTGATTTTTTTATTGCACCACTATTGGAGGTCATCAGGAGCTCCAAAGAGTCATCAGAATAGATCTTGAGCCTTCACCTTGGCTCTTTCCTGCAAATTCTGGTAGTTTAGCTCAAACTGCTGCCAAAATGAGATTAACCAAACGGGCTGGATTTGGCACTGCAGCAGATGAGGAGCAGGGATCTTGCTGGGGAGACTGCCCAGGTGAAGAGCACGCTGCTGTAAGAACAACACCTCAAACTGCTGCAGCCAGATCCAGAAGAAGATGTCCAATAATGCTCAAGTGTGGGCTTCTTTTGACTACATTTATCTCAACAGATCTATTGTCACACTTTTAAACCAGAAAAAGGCTAGGAATTGTATCTTTCACACTTCCAGATTTATTTAGCTGGTGAATTCAGTATTGCATCCGATTCTGCTACCATATTCTGCAAGAAGTTTCACATGATTTAGCTGGTAACTAAGTGTGAGTAAAGGCAGCAGAACTGAGGTGAAGTTAGGGATGAGGAAAGCTATTCAGCTTCTAAAATAACCTGTATTCAGAGCAAAGGACTTCATCCATTCTTTTCATTGTACAAAAACAGAAGTCATAAAAGTGCACGTGTTAATTTTCTTTCAGCACACAAAAACTTGTGTGCTTAAAACGGTATATGACAGAAATTTATCATCCTTTCCGGCAGAGCTCCTCTCTGAAATAAAGCAGGAGATCCCAGGCTTGTCTTTGATGAGCCTAGTTGCTAGGCTTTGTATTCTTTGTCTTTCTAAATGGAGCCTTTCCCCCCCCTTCTTTTAGACACCTACGACATAATTTTTTCCACCTCCTAATTTAAGAAGCACTAGTGAGAGCCACCAGAGCTTCAGGGCAGGGCAGACGACCCCTTCCTCTGCATCATTTCTACATCCAGCACAAAGAGTTCCCAGCAGCTTGGGAACAGAAGCAAATACGGGGTTTGTGTCATGGAAAGAGTTGGAGAGCGCCCTGCTTTATTGCACAAGCTGGCACGGTACGAATGACTTGAAGGCCCTCAGCTGGAAAGGGAGCCTGGCCGCTGGAGCACCAGTTGTTCCCCAACGGAGCGGGATCGCCCAGGAGCCCTACAGACCTGGGGGCAGGCTGCGGCAGGCAGGGAGCTCTTGACCAGAGCGGAAAAACCTAATATCAGCATCACTGGAACATGAAGGCTTTCATGGTTTGCACGGCCCTTTTTGCCATGCTGTCCAGAAATCAGGAGACACTGTGGCCACCCGCTTCCTCTGTGCATCCCTAAGAAACGCAGCTGCGTTATTTGACCACAACGTGGCAACCCCTCGTTAACACAGCACTCTTTTAAATAATATTTTTTAATTGACTCTCCCCCTCTCCTTTCTGAAGGTGATCTTTCTGGAACAGAAAAACACCCGGGGTCACACTCCGGTGAGCCCCAGCCACCTCACCTGCCTGCCAACTCTGCAGCTATACGCGCTTCATCTCCGGGACGACGGTGTGACTTTTGGAGGCTCCATGCCTCATTTAGCCCTGGTAATGGCCTAATTGGGTTGGAAAAATGCAGGAGCAGGAGCGTGATAAAAAACAGCTCCGCTGTGCTTATTTAAGCAAGTGGAAAAAGAAAAGAATAGAAAAGAAAAAAAAAACCACCACGTATTCTACCTTGACTAGATATTTACGTGTGTATCTTTGTTTATAACAGGGCATGATGCTGACTGGCTGTGCTGCTGTCAGGGTTAACGTGGCAAATGACTGAATGTCAGGAGAGGGCCAGACTTGGATGCGCGTTTCACCTCCAGTAACGTTTTCCGTGGGAATCAGACCCCCGCCCACAGGCCTCCGCTCCATCCCCACACGGTTCTCGGTAGGGGCAGAGTTAATGGGCACTTCGGTTAGCTACGTGGGAGGGGAAACGAGGAAAGGCAAGTGAGGAGAGTCACTATTCCAGGCACAGGAACACAAGGAGCCCTTCGCCAGCTCATGCCATCAACCAAATGTTCATTCACCATTTCTTAGCCATACCTTCCCCTCTCCTGGGAGGAATTCTGCTCCCTACCAAAGGAAAACCGTCCTGCCCTCTCTTGAGCTACTCCTGTGATTTCTCCTGGCAGCCTGTAAAGCCCCCAAAGAAGGAAATGCTACCTCTGCCCTCGGGAAATCTCAGAAAAAGAACTGGAGGGAGGCAAGACAGACCATTTTCAAATTTCAAAAGGTTAGGAGCCTCTTCATTTAGGGATCTGTTCTCCAGCAACGACATGACTACAAGACCAGGGGATGAACCAGATTCCCCTTCACCAAAAGATAAACCCAAAGTGTACTTTATAGTGGAAGGGACAGCCTTCCCTTCTGATGGTCCTTTTTTCATGGGCTTTCACCATTCCCGACAAGACCCCAGGTATTTAACTGACTTGCTTTTCTCCCGGGGAGCCCTACAATATCTCAGAGTGGAGCCTTCTTAAGCTGGAGCCAACACTGCTCCTACAGCATTGAAGTAGCAAAAGTGAGCATGAAAGCTATACTTGCCACTGTGTAAAGGACAACCTATATCCATTTTACCTCTCTGCCCTGGGGACCAGTACAAAATATACTATCCTGTGCTTTGTTCAGGCTAGTATTACAACTTCCAAGAACAGGTATTTGGCTGATACAACTTCCAGGGAACCCTGCTGTAAATCAGAACACATCTTCATTGCTGACATTTTAAAAATCTGATTGCTTTTATTTACAGCACAGCCCTATAACCATTTCCACTAGCACAACAGCAGGGGCAGCAAACGGCATGGAGCACGAACGAGCGGCCAGTGGGAGGGAAAAAAAACAGGGATTTTCAGGCAACCTCTCATGATTCCTTTGGGAATTTCACTGGAATTGTTCCTAATGACTTTTTACTCACATTTCCTGCCTGCTTCTTATTACAATTTCCTTCCTAACCTGAAATAAACTGTGTCGTAGGGGATGTGCTCTTGCGATGAGCATGCGCTGTACCTGTCAAGTGGCCAGTAACGAAAGGATGGTTAAGTTTCCTGGGGCTCTAGTGGTAACATAAAAGTTTCCCCGTGGAAGCTCGAACAGCTCAGCCACAGACTTGTTTGTGATGGACTAGAAGAGTTAAGTGCTTGCCTCGAACTGGCAATTGCCTCAGTACCAATACTGGCGATGTGGTTACAATTACAACATGCAAGCAGAACGTGGCAGCGATCAGTAATAGAGGACTGGTTCCAAAATGTAGGCCTGGAGCTTTAAACAGGACAAACTTTGAAAGTTCAGAACAATTGTCAGTCCAGTGGTGTAAAATCAAACGGGAAATGTAAAATAAAGTGTTAAGCCTATCCAATCACAGGCCAAAAATGCACTTCTAAGCACGCAAATATTTATACTAAACCAGAAACTGTCTGGGATGAAAGACAGCAATAAAACATACTAAAAATCACCTATTCACAGCATAGAAGAAAGGGGAAAGTAAAAGTTAATAACAATTTCTAAGATACAATATGCAGGGCACTTATGAGGGAAGTTAATAAAATCGAGGAAGTACTAATAGTTCACAGAGGTAAAGAGGCAAAAAAGGTATTTTTATAAATATTAGAAAAAGCTTGAGACTGGCCACGAGCGCATTGCTAGATGCGGGTGATAAAACTGTAAATGACAATCAAAAAAAGGCGGAAATACCCAATAAACATTTTGTCCTTCGCACATTGTTTTGTCCTTGGAATGAAGCTGGAGAATGTATCATCCCATATTACGTCAGCACAACAAAATTCACTGTAGGTAATAAAAGGAGATGTGAGACGAGATCTGCTAAAATTAAATGTTTTCAAATCAACAGGCCTGGAGTCTTACATAAACTCAATGAGGAGTTCTCCGAACCACTAGTGTTGATACTGAACAACTCATGGAAAACTGGGAAAATTCCAAAGGGTCAGAGAACTGCAAGTGTATCTAGGTATTAAATAACTACTAAAGAAGGAAGGCCCAGGAAATGATAGGCACTGTACCCCAATATCAATTTGGATACAATAAGGAAATTAGTTAAGTCAGCATTCTTTCTAAAAATCAACAGGGATAAAATACAATTAATGTGAACCATCTTGTCAAAAAACCCCACTGTTCTTTCTATGAGACACTGACTTGATAAAGGCAACTGCACTGAGTACGACATGGACTTCCCCAAAGCATATGACCACACAAATTTTAAAACTGCAATTAATAGAGAGATTCAAAACTAGTTTATGGAGAGATCTCAAAGGTTTTGTTAAAGGGATGATATCGACGAGCGGAGTCATTTCAAAAGACATCACTCAGGGATCACTCATTCTGAACCTATTCAATATTTTTCAATCAGTCCTCTAGATAGTAAAATGAAACTGTTTGTTAAAAACTGAGAAGAACACAAAAGCTGGCAGCGAAGAAGACCGTTTTAATGCAGAAATGATCACTGATGTTGGAATATACAAAACTACAGCTCTCCCCTGGGGACCAGTGGTTTTCTGTATTGTGCTCAACATCATACTCATCTTTCTGGTAGCTCTGCATTGAGATGAACTCTATAACCAAATCTCATGTTTCAAGGCTTCTGTTGATAGCCTGCAGGAGGGAGAGGACAGTTCTTTTTTCTGATGCCCAATTTACCCGCACGCTCTAGGATGCTTGAAGGAAGACAAAGCTCCACTGATTGGCAGCAGCTACTCTGGGACCCTGGAAAAGTTGCACCAGTGTCCTGCTAGGACACAAAGGATCTTTTTTTCTCTGAAGTGCGTGTGTTGGTCTATCTTGCTCACATGCTGAGGGTCAAATTTAAAGTCAGATATGGAATTAGGAAGGAATTTTCCATCCCATGAAGACTGGCGAGAATCCCAAGTGCAGCTAACTCACTGTTTTCTCTTCTTATCTCCCTAGACTTGCACAGGGAGATGCAAATAACAAACTTAAACCCAGAGATTTGATAGATTTACAAGATCTTAAAAAAATGAGACGTATTTCTTCAGGGGATGCGATCACTGCATGACTCAGAGAGGCTTGTTTCTTCTGAGTAAATGTGGGGCAAAAGACATGCATAGTATTTGGGTAAAGGAAGGGTATATACAATGTTGTATGTCTCATGACAGTTTTACTTCAAGCTCCTTGGGGGATAACACAAGCTTCACGCTTCATTTTTGAAAGCCAACGTGTGTATAGAGTGGGCTACAGATGTGCCACTGTCACAAAACTACAACAACGTGACACTGAATTCTGCTGCGGATTTTTGCAGAACAAAAAATTCCTCAACTTTGGTTGTTGAGGAATTAACTCACTTCTCAGCAGGGCTGCCATGTTTCAGCTGTTTAGGCAGTCCGCTTAGAGTATCTAAAAAAATTACCAGAAAAACAGCTAAGAACGATGCCACTGGTTATAACTGCTGTAACTACTTCTGGTGTTGACATATCAACTTACTGACAAGGGAAGTGTTTCCTATAGTGTCAGCACAGTAAAAGTTGAAGTCTAGGTCGCACGTATACTTGTCTTGAGCATAAACAAAAAACCCTGATAAGTTCCAGATCCAGAGTCCTTTTCCTGTGGGTGCTACTGTAGTGAAGCAGAACAAGCCTGGCTTGATGTTCAGATAGCAGGCTAAACCTGCAGTGTTAGCAACGGTGTGATACTTTGTTTTGACTTACAAACTGAACAGAGCAAAGACGAAGCCTCAGAAGGAGAATATAGACGAGCAAGAGGTCATTTCATTGATAGCTCGCTTTTATAAGAGCTACGCACGCTTACAACGGGAAGCGCAAACGCTGCACCTGAAAATTCGTTCTCAAAGCCTCCTGAGGCTTCTCACTAACGTGATGTCCTGCTCTCTCCTCTTTTTGACTGTACAGATTCAATACTCAGAATGCACCCTTGCTAGCCCCAAGTCTACCAGATCTGTAGCCAGCTAAAAGAGCTAATATGATACAAAGTGAAAGGGAATGCTCTTAAAATTAATCTATCAATGGAAAAAAAAGGTCCTATTATCTCCCTTCCCGCTATTAAAAAGACTGCACCACAGAAATGCACTTGAGCAAATCGGGATTTCTGTAAACTAGAAAACTCTGTGAAAATACCAGACAGGCAGTGAAAAAGTACCACCACAACGGTCACAGCAATAAACATTTAGAAAGTGACTGGGAGCAGCAAATTTCAATCAAATTGTTCAACCCAGGTTTTTTTTGTTTTACTCGATTATGTCTGATAACATTGTTAAAGAGCCTTGCTAAAGACTCAGCGCAATCACCTTTTCAAATTGTAAAATGTCAAGGCAGACTGCTCCTAAACCTTCAGAAGACAGCGTATTTGTCTCTTGCTATTTGCAAAGCCGAAGGAAACAATTTCAAACAAAACAAAGCACCCCCCTATTGGTCCTTCTGCAAGGAATCAAGGAGAGCACAAAACGAACATTAGCATTTGTAACCCCTTTCTGAGCTCAACCCATTAGCAACAAAAACATCGCTAAGAAAACAGTAGTAGGAGGCACTCCAGTGAACAACTACATCAGGAAGATTTGGAATGCTCACCTTATTTCTTGCCAGCTTCATTTCTTGCTCTGTCATTTACTCCTTGTGCAATGTTGAGTGCAGTGAAAGAAATCTCTGCTTCCCTAGCCAGTAAATAGGGAGATTACAATTAGCTTTGACCTCTTCTGTGGAGGATGCTGAGACTGAATCATTGTTCCTCAGTGAAATAGAAGAACTGAATATTATTCTATATAAAATTATGATACTGCATACTCCTCTCATAGCTTCTCTCCAAGGATCCAAGACTTCCTAACAAACATTAAATTAAGCCCTGCCACCACGCTCTTGGAAGACAAATGGTTCTTCACTACAATTTGCAAGTGGGAGAATATAATGAACAGCTAATGCTTATACACCTAATTTAAAAAAAATGCTTTCATGATTTTATTTGTAAATGTTTATTTAATTTCCCAAAAGTGAAATCAGGAAAAGTATACTATTTCATGCCAGCCTCTTCCATCCCTTCGGCTCTTTAAAGCCTTAAAACATTGAGCCTGTAAATTCAATTTCTGCGTCTGGAGGCTCAGCACTAATAGCTCTGTCTGGAACATCAGTACCAAGGGAGAGAAAGTGTCTTCAGAGTTTGGAGGAAGCCAGCAAAGGGCTTTCTGGAGAGACAGAAAAGATTTCTATTACTTATTTTACAGAGAGATTAGTAAGAGGGGGATATTATAAGAGCATGTTATTTTGATTATCAGCATCCTAGTAAGAGCACCAAAGTTTATGTACAGACACATGAAAAAAAGGATGCACACCTCTACATAACTCGCCTGGATTCCCTCTCCAGCAGAACTCATCTCTGGTTGTTTCAGAACAAGGTACCCTGAGCTGGGATAACTAACCTCCCACCTCAGGTCCCACCTTCATCTCCAACAGCTCCAAGTTGTTCAAGCACTGAGGCAAAAGGATGTCATATTTCTACCAACACGTGTCATCATTAGCAATGAATATTCTTATTGTTATATTCATCATCACTTTTTTAAAAAATCATTTTTGCAAGCCTGCTGTGCTCTTGGGCTGGTAAATTTTCTCTGCTGCTTAAATTTTCCACCAATTGACATACATATCCAGGGTGTTTTTAAAAACTCACACTGATTTTCTGTCTGTCCTGACTGAAGGATGGAGTTGGGTAAGCGTCCCCAAACATATTACTGTGCACATTAAGACCATCAGGAAGAGACAATGTTCAAACTGTATTTAGGGACAAAAAATGAGCAACGCTCTGCCGAAATCCAGAAACGCAAGTTCAACTGTTCTTTTTCCTATTTCGAAGGTGAGCCATTTTTAATTAATTAATTAAATTAAATTACTTTAATGTTAATTTATTAATTTAATTAATTAATTTAATTGTCCTTACCATGTGTGTTTCTCATATCTTCTATCATAACCTATGAATCATACACCATCACTGTTCTTACTTATATATTTGTGATTAATATTTCTGAATTTATAGTTTATAAACATATATTTATATTCAGGTATTTAATGTATTTAGGTATTTAGAATCACATAAAACCAGCACCGTGTCTTTGTCTGTCTGTCAATCTGCTCTTCCTGGCTTCGGCCTCGCTAGTAAAACTGTCACCTACGCTGGGTCTTCTGGGTTGAAGACACATTGAATGCAGTTTGCATCATGTCAGCCCAGTAAAAATAAGCGACGTAGTCTTTACCTGCAGCTTTAAACCAACGCAGTTTTTAGGGAAAAAACTGATGTCTCATTTGCAAAGACAGGAGTTCCAAACCAGTATGGTTACACAGGTCCATCACCTACAGAAGTCCAGGCCTTGAGACAGGCATCTGTTTCAGCACCATTTACTGCTAATGCATTTGACAGACATTGAAATGGATCAATCACTGTAATTAGTACGGCTTTCCCTAAGCCAGAGTGTCTTCTATAAAACACAGACCTATTTCTAATACACCTCCAGCAAAACACGATGCTGAATAAAGACAGCTACAATGATTGGCAACAATAGAAAATGAAGACATTAACAACTGAAACTAAGAGCTGGAGATTCGGTGAGGGAGAACACATTGGACTACAGTTTAATCAAAGAAACACTAATAGTTTATGGCACACCACAGTCACTTGCCATTTCAATAGACACTCCCGACTTGGGTCCTCAGACTTCAGCCAGTAAGAGCTAGGTGATTAGGCACATTGGAAAAGCCCAGCAGGCTCCTAATCAAATGTTTAAGTATTGATTAAGTCTAAAAATCTGGCTCTTGAGAACTTAAGTCTTGCTGAAATTTGGCTTACACCTGTCCAGAAGTATTTCTTCACAGTATTTCTAGGTGTCATGAGGAGTTTCAAAGCCATCCCTAGAACGAACCTATGTCAAAAATAGTTTGCCCCTGTAGTGAATGCTGTCAGAACTTAAGATATATTTTCCATTCCGCATCAGAAGAACTACAAGACCTTTCCCAGTTTTAAGCCAAAAATGTCAGAAACATTGCTCAGGACCACCAGTGCCATTGGTGAAGTGGGCACTTGCGCACAACCTCTGGAGTCCAACCAGGTCTACTTGGCCCCAATCTGCCTGAAAGACTAGAACTGGGCCACCCTACATACCAGGTGAGACACCTACACATTAAGTTATGGTCATTCAATTATGAAATGGGTCGTCTTCTTTTTGACCCAAAACTGTACCGCATATTTGAAGAAAACCCTTTCCCAATACAACTTTTATATGCGTCCATGATTTGATTTAAATAATCTCACTTTCTCTGCCAAATCCTACCCTCCTTTCTCCTTCAGAGCAGGATCATCCGAAACATCCCCAGTGTCCCTCTTGCCTATTCCCACAGAACCACAAGAACCTGCCGTTTTGTTTGTGACCGCACCCGCGCAAGCTGGCAGAGTGCTCGGACCCCTGGCTCGGCTCTCGGGAGCAGGGCTTTTAACTTAGGCTGAAGAGCACATCTCTCACCTGCAGAGCTCTGCTGCTGGTCAGACTATGCAGCAAGAGGACTGAATCAAACTTACCAATGTGGGAAAGGTGCGACAATAGGAAATTTAGGGGCAGCGTAAGAAAAATGCACAGTACCAGAAGCCAGGAGGTGGATTAAAAGAGGACACAGCATGAATTTCGGGAGAGAGGAGGAGCGTCCCAGCCCCTTTTCTTACCATCTTACTCCATGGTAATCTATGTGGCTCCCCATTTATCTGTTTTCTGCAAATCTTTTGCCAGGTCTTTAATATTCTCTGTAGGAAATCTATAATTCAGGACTGAGAATCTGACAGGCAGTTAGCCAGCCAAAATTAAGTGTTGCTTTGCTCACCAAAGATCATAAATTCACCAACGACTTGAAAAGCCTGACCTGAAGTCACTTTTGAAAACAGTATTCAAACCCTTTTATGGGATTAAGTTTTGCAGTGCCAATTAGCATAATCTCTAAATTACAAGACAAGCTCAAAATAATGCATTCATTTGATTATGATATGTACAAATATTTCAAATGCCCTTTTTTTTTGTAATATCAGGTAACTACAACATTCTAGTACCTGAATTGCTCAAAAGGCAGGTAGGGACAAAGTTTGAACCAAAGTCCATTCTGATTTGTGAGTGCAGATAACATTTGACAAAGTTTCCTTCTCTTGATGTCATGTGACCTTAAAAGGATCCAATAGTTGCGTACGTGCTTTCTAATTTCTAAACCAATAATAATTTAAGACTATGGAATAGCGAAGAACTGCAAAGGAAATTCATTCCTGATACAACTTTCTGAACAAATATTAAAATCTGTGTAAAGTTAATTAAAATTTCACAACCTCCTATCAGTGTTACCTATATTCAGTTGGTAATTATCTGATTACTTATGCCTGATTAAATCATCCTGTAACCAGGGAGCAGGAGCTTCTCCTCAATTCACAGCTGAACCTGAATGATTATTTTGCTATTTTGTTTAAATGAGCTGAAATAACTTCAGTCGTGGCAGCACGTGAACTAGAATTGAGCTGAAGAATTAACTAGCTCAGCTCCACAACACCAGCTCAAATTTGTACTGCTCTGTTCATCCATTTTTTCAGTTTTTTGTCTCGGTATAGAATGAATGAGAATGACCTTTTGATTTTGCAACTAGCTGAGATTTGCATTATCATGCAATCTTTATTTACACAGTCATGGAGTATTCCTAGAATAATATCATGTCAGGCAGCTGTTATTGTAATTTGGTGTGTATCAATGTAGAGTCTTGGAGCATGCAGAATATTTCTGAAGAAATGGTCCAAGAAGAGAGCGTACATAGGATAGTTCATTTAACAGGCAGCAGAGGAACCACAAGATCTTTCTCTTTCTTCGGGCATTTAGGAAAAATAGAGGTATAGTGAGTAAGAGCTGGGATAAGGTTTGCCATTCGATATAGTTATGGACTTTGTTCAGAGTGAGGACATCTCTATATTTTTATGTGTAATCGTTACTCTAAACCATTTAAGTTGCACTGTAAACATGTACTGTGTTAAACAGATGTCAGGACTGCAGTGGGCTTTACACACTAAATAAGCAGTGCAAGTGGGATTTATTTTTTGCTTAAGATTTACGCAATCCATGCAGATAAGGATTTTATTACTTTATTAATAAAAAAATAAAGATAGCAGAAAGCAATGAATCTAGGCATCTGTTACAACCCATAGCTTAAGCATTTAACTGAGAAGGGACTATGTGCTGCAACAAACAATTACACAGAAGTAAATGTTGCTGTACAAGTCATGCCCAGATTCTCCAAGCTGTTCTTGGCATAAGACCAGAGAAGGTGAAACAAAAATAGCTTTATGCCATCTTTGCAGTTGCTCAAATCCAGTAACGAGCAGGGAGGCCAGCCCCGGCCCTGCATGCCACCGTGTAGCTACAGGACCGCTCTGTGCAGCACCCACTTGCCTGTGGTTCTAACAGGGGTTTGATAACTGAGGACTATTGGGAAAAAGTGAACTTTAATCTCCACTGGTATCTTCCCCAGGTAGAGGAAACGTTAAGGGAGCTAGCTGGTCCTGAGGAAATAGGTCTCTGAATTCTAGAAACATCCTAATTTAAAAACTGTATTCCATGACCTTTTTGCATGGAACTTGACATAAAATTCACATGAGCGCACTTAAATTTAAACTGAACAAAGCATAGAGGCAAAACAAGAGAGATCCCGTAGGTTACTGTGTTCATCTTCAATTTCTACCTGCCCACAGTATCGGAAGGAAAAGATTAGAGCCATGAGTTATCTAACCCCACTGCCAGCTGAATTAGTGAAACTGCCTTCCCTTAATTAAGAGGTATATATCTCATAATCCCTTTCCCCAACAGGATGTGAACTCTTGCTCACCTAAAATACTTCATTTAGGAGGAAATGTGCATTGTTAGGTGCACACCAGCACTGCTGCGTTACATGCCTAACTAAGAATTATGACTTCTTTTTCTTTTGTAGTTATTGTTCCTGTAATGTTTCCTGAATAATTTTCGTAGTTGCTTTGCTTCTGAAGAAGGTTGCATAATATTAGCGTAAGCATCGTAGAGATATGTGAGCTGGCAACCACAGGCTGAAGTCAGAGACAAATTACCAAAAGCAAAAAAGAAATCTAAGAGCACAAATCCCAGCGAGAAACAAAATAATTTAGGCTTTTAAATGTTTTATATGCTCATCAAAAATTCCCCCTTTTCATCTTTGGGCCTGGAAATCAGATCATTTTCAAACTTGAATGCAAGTTGCCATCTAAACCCATATTTAGATCAATAACTTGAAGTATAATATGAATGTAAGTACCCAACAATAGAAATCTGAACCTGAAAATGATAGTTGTGTGTTTTTTCTGCTTTGATAACCCTTGATACAAAATGGGAACCCATTATGCTGTAATTAGACATTTTTAAAAGCTCTTTTAGATCTTTGGATGAAAGACAGTATCTGGATGCCAAGCTGTTGTCAGCTGGTTTTACTGTCTGGAATTATATGTTCAAATGCTGGCTCAATCAAGCCAACCTTTCTTATTTCTGAGACAGCTATTTCAATGTGCTGTGATTTACTACAAGCAGAGCTTTCAAACAAGGCCATATAATGTAAGGCCGTTTCAAAAAGTGCCTATAAAAACAAAATCTTAATACTCCATGTGTTGCATGCAAGTATATTCTTTACAATTTACAAGATGCTATTCTTTTTAATGGCCATCCCTCCAAACTTACCTGCCAGTTTGCAAATTGCTAACAGCAACAAAAAGTCATCAGAACAAACTGCGCCCTCAGCGTCACCTACACTCTTCTGTGTCCTCCGGTTTGTTGGCACGACTGTCAACAATTCTCAATTACAAGTCAGTAATTCTCTAGGCAATGCACACAGAGAGAGAGGATACAAATCGTTGTGTCACCTTCGCTGCTTTTGCAATGTTAATAGAAACCATAGCGCCCAAGATTTGTTTTAGTCTTTAATAACTGCAGCTATCACCTTGATAAATATGGCAACAGACGTATTGAATAAGAAAATGGGACTACTACAAATCACCTCCCAGAATAAGAAATCACTTTAAAAATTGCAAACACTAACAATATCACGGTATTGCTTATAGGAAAGAGAGTTTGGGAAAACTATAAAACTTTCAGGAAAAAGAAGTAATTTCAGAATAAATTATTTAAATTATTTTGATATAGTGGCATTAATCTGTTCCTCAATACTAATCTTTGTCGATAGTCTCTTCTCGCAGGATGTCATTCAGAGGACAGTACGTCAACACCCAAACTATGGCTGTGTATATTCTGCTTTGGGATCTTTAATGTCGTTTGCCAGGCACCGTCACCAACTTAAAGGTTCTTAAAAACTATCATCAAATGCAGCTATCACCAGCCGTAGTCCCCACCTAGAATCATGGAAATTAAGTGCTATGCCTCAGTGTCATTAACAGGCAATAAGTCTGTTTCTACAAATAACATTTTAACAAAGCAAGGAATAGTTTATTAGAGAAAGGAACCAAGCATTATGTAGGAAAAGCGGGTCATCCTCATACAAATAGCGAATGGGGAGCACTCAGCCTCGCAGTCCCTTGTTTCGCCTTGTTGACCCTGTTCACTCCCACAGCCACGCAAGGGACGATGTTCTTCCCACATTTCACTTAGGCGGGTCTGAAAGAGGGCGGACAGTGCCAGCGCTGTGCCTACTTCAGCTCCCACCCCACCGCTGCCTCTGTCAGGTCTCCACATCTGCTCCGGACCCTCTCACTACTGCTGGTTTCCGTGCTACCACTGCAGCATCTCTCATCGCACTGTGCTGCCAGCTACCTCGTCCGGCGCTGATGATACAACGTCAGACGTCCTACTTCAGCTAGAGCAATTCCAGTTTGACAAGTACTGAAAAATGGCTGGATCCAGGCCCCTACCCGAGTACCTTCAGCTCTGTCACTGCACACAAGAAGTCCAACAACAAGGAGAACCACTGCACTTCTCTCCATATTGTTCACCCATGACACTGACCAGTATGTATGGATATTGGCTGCAGTGAACTCCTTCCCGGTAAGAGTGCCTTGTGTCCAATTTTTCTTGCTCTTCCTTCATAAAATACTTTTATTGCCCCAACTGAAAACTGAAATAAACTCTATGAAAGCAAATGAAAATAACTACAGCAAAATAACTCCCCAAAACTTAATCTGCTCCATTCTGGCTATTTCCAATATATGGCGACAGATCCTGCCTGTGTGAGATTCCAGCCACAGAGTTACGATGCATCTGTGGTCAGAGCACAAACTCAGCAAGAATGTACTTCGAATGGCTTCGGTGATCAGGGACCATGTGGTTTCATTTGAACCTCAGTTTTCAATGAAAACTAACCACTTCTAGCTCTCATGGCTGTGAACCGAAACTTCAATGCTTAAGTAGAGTGAAACAAATACAGTAAATGTTGCAGACACTCCAGAAGAGGAAGGGATTGCAGTTATTAACACTGAGGGACTAAAGCTCAGGTCCTCGAAGGTTCTTGAGATATTCATCACCCACTTTAGGCACAGAGATTTTGCCACCCTCAAAACTGTCATCCAGATGCTGCTTCAGCCTGGAGGGCTGAGATCTCCTCTCTGCAAGCCAGCACATTGCCACTGCACCTCCTGCACCGCTGCACAGAGAGACGCTGCTCAAAGCTCTCAACGGAAAGCTCCCAGGCAGCATATGCAAAGGACGTGCTCTGATCGAACTGAGAAGGAGGGAAGGTAAAGGCTTCTCCTTAAGATTAAGCAGAGCTTTCTGATTGACGGCTGCTTTCAAAGGCTTAGGTATGCAAACACCCATGAAAAGGGACAGGACACATCAGAGACCGCTAACTGTGCAAACACCGCTTCCTGAGAAATGGAAGGAGCAGTAATTGTTCCTTTGCTAGCTGCTACAATTACTCAACCTAAGACTATCCTGGGAAGTAAAAGCACCATAATCTGCCATTGTTATGTTTGTTAAAGACAGAAATCTAAATCATATCAAGAATTCATGGTTATACATTCACACACCACTGTTGATATTACTGTTTGTATCCTCATTACAATGCTTTAGACAAGGGTATCATATGGAGTAATGCATTTAAAGGACATTGTGGTGCAGCAGTTGGAACCTACTTCTGTTGTTTAGAAACCAGGCCTTTATACCCAGTTTGTCATCCACTAACTGGATTCAGCCCCTTCAATCTCTAATACATAAAACAGGAGAATTACAGTTGCCTCCCTAAGGTAAGATAAGGACTGTAGGCAGGTTCCCTGAACTAATAAATACAGGCAGCAGAAGATTTAGGATTACAGCTCGGTTTATAAATCTGTGCACTTTCCCTAGACTGAAGGCCACTGAATGGAGGAAACTCATCAGCAGGGTTTGACATTTTATCATTTGTGCAAGAATATGACAGCCTTGCAAAATATATGGCTATGCAGAAGACATAAAATACCTGTGGGACTTAAACGTGGCGTAGATTAGTTGTCCTTTGAGCAGACTGTTGTCTTTCCAATACAAAGTCTGCTAGAAGGAACTACCTCC
This sequence comes from Theristicus caerulescens, assembly GCA_020745775.1. NCBI lineage: Eukaryota > Metazoa > Chordata > Aves > Pelecaniformes > Threskiornithidae > Theristicus > Theristicus caerulescens. Next base: position 1,095,409 of record CM036559.1, on the reverse strand, counting down.
ACAATTGAGAACACTTTCCAAACACTTGTGTAGAAAGAAGGGCACCTCAACAGCTGAGTGCCAATTATGATATGTTCAAAATATTTAAAAACAGATAGGTCATCTTGGAGGCAGCTACCGCGGCAGACTGAGTGTGGTGCATGTGGACCCATTCAGTCATGGCTTCCCGCAACGGGGTTTCAAGCGGCACCAAAGAACTGAGCAGAAACGTGCATTGTGTGCCAAGGGCAGCAAGGAGGTGAACGGTGGAAGGAGAGGGGAGTAAGGAGGCAAAGCCTGCCCCAAGCACCGACTATTGAGGCAGTAGTCTAGACATTTAAACCTGCCTACACCCTGCCTTGCCCTTTCTGGGAAGAGGGAAGGGTGCCAATAAAACCATCTGCAAGCTTTAGATCAGCTCAGGCTTCTCCAAGAAGAATTTAAGTAGAAGACTGGATGAACAACCCATCCGCTACCTCAGTCCCTAATCTGTAACTTCACTGATGAACCCCATCACCACCAGACCTCAGTTTCCCTTTCTGCCTTGCCTCTGCGGAGTTTTGTGCAATGGACTGTGTGAACACAGCCATGAGTGGATGCTCCTGAAGAGCTCCTGAGTTTGCTGAACACTTTGACACTAACCGCCAGTGTAAGAGACACAGATCTGAAACAGTCAATCTGCTCCCATCCCCGTCCCCTCCTGATGCTTCCAATTGGTACTAGAGGAGCCAGGAGTAATGGGGCTGGAGGAAATCTCCCCATAATATTACATTCCCCCAACAGCTTGTCTTCAATGGTGCTTCTTTAGCACAGGCGACTCTCAAAGAAAGAAACTTCACAAGCAAATGCTTAATTAATGGTGCCAGGTCACTGGTGAGCCAGAGGGTGGAAAAACAGGAATGGGGAATGAATGTCCCCTTTTCAAGAAGATTAAGGTTACAAGGTAAAAAGAAAGCACAGAGAACAGAAAGCAGAAAATACAGGTTAGATGGTATTTCTTGAAGAAAAGGACTACATCTCTTAAGCTCTGCCTTGAGGAGATGATGACAGGAAAAGGAAAGACGAAATATCTTTCACATCCTTAACCTAATCTGCCCGAGACAACTTCAGCACTTTATGGCAGGGACCAGCTCTCTTTTCTGTTTGCAGAGCATACTGTAGACCGCTATTCTGGTTTATGAGATGTCCTCCTAAGTGGAGACAAGTAATGGTAACAGTCACAGGTCAGCAGCCCTACTGCTTGCAAAACCCCTGAGCAGTGCCATGGTGCTGGAAGGACTGGCTGACTGCAGGCAGACAGCAGGCAGAGCGTCTTACAGCAGAGATGATTTATAGTGACACTTTAATGTTAGACTTTGCTTTGGGTTGCTCCTAAATGTTCTGTTTCTCCTAAGATGTATGTAAAGGAACCCAAAGCCCCTCGTTTCCCAATGTCTCAATTCAAGACATCAAGTGTCCAAGTACAGCAGTGGCACAATAGGCAAACAGAAGCATCCGATGTCGAACTCTTTCAAGTTAAAGTGAGCTTTCTGTAGATGAATAGACCCATATGTTGATTATTCATAATAAACACCTGAAAAAAATCCTGAAATCAACCATCCTAAGTTCTATGAATTCTTGTGTATTCGGTTTGCTCAGAGAGGTTGGCACATGTTATCTTTTAAAGCTCACCTATTGCTATTTTCAAGTCGTGTCATTAGCAAAATTTACTAAACTGATCCCATAATTTAAGAAAGTGTTGTAGAGAATTTATTGTTACTCAGTAGAGGTCACTTAATGCATTCCTAACTTATCAAGCTGAAACAGCTGGTTTTAGATGCTGAATACTGGTACAAGTCTCGAAAATAGTGTATTTGTGTAAACTATTCAAGTGTATTAAGGAATTCCTGTAGACAGTAGCACGGACACTGAGTTAATTTTTTTAAACAGATGCCAATAGTTTAGGTGCAATAAACAGAGTATTCAGATAACATACCTACTATTTTGGTTATGAGATAACAGACTGATTTTTCTCATTTATTTCAGGACCATGAGTGTACCTTTCTGGTTGACTCGTGGCTATGTGTTCATTTTTGGAGAGGTCTGAATTCCATTTCATGACTGTCCATGGGCTGCATCATAAATTCAAGACTACACACTCCCCTCTCTCCACCGATCTCCCACAGATGCCAAAAGGAAGCTTGCACAGAGATCAAAGGAAGAATTTGGGCTCTGTGTAGTAAAATAAAACTTTCACTTGTTATTTTTTACATCACATTCAGAACTGCTTACTGGAAAATGTTCCCTGTGCTAGGATTATTGCCACTCTTGCTCCTGTCTCTTTTTCCTTCCCCATCCTTCTTTCTGTTCTCTGTCTTCTTTTTCTTCTCTTTGCATGCGTCATCACAAATTCCCATTCCCTGTGCAACGTGTTGGAATGGCCACTGTTAGCACGCAGAGTGCCACCGTGAGTACCTGCACTCTGACAAGGCCGGAGGAGCAGTGGTCCACATCTACCTCCAGGCTCAGGACGCAGCACAACGGCCCTCACTTTCTGCACTAGAGGATATTGCACATCTATACCTGCAATGTCACAGCTGTGCTTAACCCCACCCCTCCAAATACACACACATTTTTCAAGAGGCAAAAATCAGAACCCAGGCACTAACTGCCATACCCATATCAGATGCTCACGCAGGTGTTTGGTAATTAGACACTCACCCAGGTGTTCAGTAATTAGACACTCACCCAGGTGTTCAGTATCTTGTCCACCAAAGCATTCAGCACCAAGCAGTCTCTGTTGCAGTGCCAGGCACTGTAGGCAGAGACAGGTTAATATGCCAGCCATAAGTGCTATTAATAAATAGAAATCATCAAGTTCAGTAGCATGAAGTTCTCCCTCCAACTCCAAAATGGATTCCAATCAGTAAAGCTAGTTTCAGGCACGGAGGATCTAGTTATAAGGTCCACCTGAAGACTGCAGAAGAGAGAAGCAGTCACCTGACCCCATGCACCACAACAGTCAGTTGAACCCTCCTGAAAATGGTAGGAAAAAGGATCAGAAACTTCTGATCCCCTCTGTTCCCATATGGTAACCATACCTTACAACAATACAGAGCTTTTTGCATGGGAATTCCAGTGTGCTTTAGAAACCCCTGTTTCTAAACAAGACCTTTCTAACAAGACCCTGCGAGGCATGGTCCTTATCCCCACTTCTGAAACTGGAAAACTGTTTGCCCGAGGTCAGTGTCCAAGCCCAGAACAGGTTCTGGAACTGTCTTTACAATTAAGTCACTAGATCATGCTGCATTCCCTAGCGTTTCACGTACACATGAAGAGATTACGATCTCTCCTATTTTGTGAGCTGAGCAGTTCAGCTACCCTAACTTTCTCAGCTGAAGAAAAAATGTGGTCATACAGAATTAGCCCTGATACATCAGAAGAGAAGATTTTGGTACTAAAGCTACAACCCTGTCAATGCCCCCCTCGGTCTACTTGAGTGTCAATAATGTTCTTACAATCGTTGGCACAAATTAGTGCAGGTAAAGCATTCCTCACTCTTGCAGTTAATAAGTGACTGAGAAAGCCTATCAACTTATGCAGAAGAGGTTGTTTGCAACCAACAGTAGATGCAACAGTTTGCAACCAACACGCAGATGGAATGGGAGCTGACTGAAAAGCTCCTACTGTCTCACTTGGCATTTTTGCTTATATTTTGGAAGATCATTCTAACAAGCTTATCAAATATCAAGAAAGTATTGAGGTCTGAGAATGGCGCAAAGGGTGTCAGACTGACAGACCTGGGATCTGAAGTCTTTCATTGAGCCGTAAAGTTAAGCACGGGGGGTGACTGTACAACCCTCTCTGTCAATATCGCTCTATGCCTACTTTGAGAACAATGTCAAAATTTGGCCTGCATGCCGCCCACTCCATCACTAGCCTCTTTGAGAGGTTACCGGTAGGACAGTTTGGTGTCAAATACTGTGGTGAGATTGTAAAGTTTGGTGTCAAATACTGTGGTGAGATTTGACACGCACTCGGGCACAGAATTGGGATCACCCTAATCGCTTTATGGATGACCTCAAACACCAGCCATGTCATGTCCTAGAATAAAAGAAATGACTTTGGGACACTCTGTATGCCTTCGCATCACCAACCTGCCATAATCAATCTGCTTTAAAACTATCTAGTTTTCAACAACTTCAATTGCGTTAATTAAAGGTAAGCTAGTTATTGAAACAGTGTTTCATCTGAACAGCCATCAGATCCCTTCACCACCGCTCAGTAAACCTCAGGAAAAATATTCCTAATAACCATCCTACTAATTTTTTCCACTCTCCCAGCCAGAAGAGAAGTATGGATCCAGACTTCACAACACTGGGATCGATGACCAGACCCCAGTGAATGCACAGGGAACAGAACCGGATCCCGTCCCTGGGGCTGGAACTCGCATTTCTCATTGAAAGGAGAGCTTAGTCCTGCGGCGCGGGGAGGCCAGAAGGAGTAGGACAGAAAGTGAAGAGTCCACAGTTGCCCAGCCCCAGCCTAAATCAAGAACAGGAGTTAAGGGCTCTAATTTCCACAATTAGCATAAACACTTTCAGGGACACTACACTGCCTGGGAAGGAGCCGTAGCAACGCCTCACTCATACTCCCCTGACCTTGCCCCTCCCAGCACATCCTCTTCGCATTTACACCAGGTGGGGAAACTCGAGTAGGAGGCAAAAAAAGTCCTGTGTTAGAGACGCTACTGGCACGGGGGAATCGGGGAGAGCCTGCAAAGCCGCTCTCCCCCACGCACACGAGCGAAGGGGAGCACCGCGCTGGGCACGGCTGGGAGATGCAGGGCTACTGGCCCATGACCTCCCCAACGAGTCCAGCCCGGGGTGCCCAGCAGGGTTAACTGCGGCTCGCACCAGGACCGCACAGTAGGGAAGGCAGAGATGGTTTTGGGGGGCAGAGCCTGACAGTGAGCAGGGGGGCTGCGCAGAACAGACCACCCGTTTCAAGTGGGAAAAACATCAGTAAAAAGGGAAACACTTCAAACAATTAAACATATGGACCTGACGATCTTAAGGGTCTTTTCCAACCTTAACAATTCTATGATTCTGTATCAAGTTCTAAGGATCGTATCCTCTATCCACAGAAGTCAAAATAAAGATTTTAAGGACGGATTCACTCGTTTTTAGAATCTCTCTTCAGACATATGGTGAAATTTGTTTTGAGTAGTGTTAGGAGCTCCCAAAACTTCTAATTGCGTTACAAATCGGTTTGCACAATACTGCTATTAGCCGTTTGCTATCAGGACCGCTTGAGGTGATTTTTCTCCCAGCGTGCATGATTTCAGTAAAACAACCTGTTGCTCCTGAAAGTTTTGTTACCGTTCTTCCCCTCAATATTATTTCTAGATCGCTTCAGCCAGAGAAAACACCTCGGAGCTCTACGGAAACGTCTCCTTTTGCCTGATCCTACCCGTCTCAGAAGCCACCCTGCCCAGGATTTGGGGAGGGGAGGCGGAGGGGTCCCCCCGCCGCATTACGTCTGCATCCGGCACGGCCGGCCGGGCTCAGCCTGAAATGCCCCCGGCTCCCCCGGCTCGCCCCCCGCCCCGCCTCGCCGGGGGCTCCGCTCCTCCGGCTCTCTGCACCCCCGAAGCCAGACCCCGCCGCCGCGCCGCCGGGCTCCCTCCCCTCCCGCCCCGCCGCCCGCGCAAACCCCGCGGGCTGCGCCCCGTCCCTTCCCCGCGCTGCCCGCCCCGCTCCCGGCCCCGGCCCCGGCCCCGCACCCCCCTGCCCCCGCGGCCGGCGCCCCGCTCACCTCGTCCCGCCGCCGGGGCTGCTCCTGCCGCCACCAGCTCCCGCCCGTACTCCGGCGCTGGGCAGGGCGGCGGCAGCAGCAGCATCCCCCGCCGGCCCCCCAGCTGCCGCGGCGGCACTTGCAGCCTCACGGGAACCGGCGGCGAGGGGAGGAGGGGGTGGGGGAGAGAGAAACCCCTGGCCAGGGCCCCGTCCCAGCCCTCCCCGCCGCCTCCGGCACCCGGGCCCGCTCCCACGGGGCGCGCAAGGCGGGGCGGGCGGCGGCGGCCACCGCGGGGACCCGCCCGGGCGCGCCCCGCTCCGCGCCGCTCCGCGCCGCTCCGCACGGCCGCAGGGAGCGGGGCATCGCGCCGGCAGCCCGGGAGGAGCGGGCGAGTCGGGTCCCTCTCCGTGAGCCCTCCTGCAGCCGCGCTGGGCGGCCTGCGGGCTCCCGAGCACGGCGCGGGGTGCGGGCGCTGCCGCCGGGCCCCCGCCGGCCCCCCGGACCCCCACTCGGCGGGCTGGCACCCCGGGCCCCGACCCCGACCCTGGGGGGGGAAAAGCATCGCTCGCTCAGTTTTCTTGTCTCAAGACTGGGGCTTTCTTCTCAAGACTGGGGTTTTCTCCCAGTTCACACCGAAAAAGTCCGGCCGCCTGCTTTATGCTGTTCCCTGGTACCCGAACCCCACGCAGTAAAGACACCAGAGCCGTGCCTCTTGAAGAAACCCCTCGGCTCGCTCCGTACAGTTAAACTGTCGTGTGGTTGTGCGGATGCGTACGGCTCCAGATTTGCTACGCTCGCCCCTTTATTTGGATCTGCAGAACTGAAATGCAGAGAACGAAATGTTTTCGGCATTACTTGCTAGCGCTTACGTTATTACGCCGCTTTTCACGTCCAAAGATCTGTCAGTGTTGGTTGGGAGCAACACTGCCTTTCGGGATCATTACACAGTTTATACCTGAAACCTCTTAACCTCATAAAATGCCTTTTTTAGGAGACGTGGCACGTCGCCCTGTACTCTGGTGCCATCCTACAGCCCAGCCCTAGCGCTGCGGATCTGTCCCGAGAGCCCAGCTCTCATTTTCCCAAATAATAACAACAAAAGTGTCGTTGCAATGTACTGGGGAGGGTGACACTTAGGATGTACTCAAAGCATACCGTGTTTTTCACCCTGAAGACATGACAGACACCTTTACTGCTGAGGGAGATCCACGAGGCCTAACTTTAGTAAATGACTAACCCATGTATTAGCAGAATTACCGATGGGCTTCAAGTCACCTAGGTCCTCAAACATGTATTAGGATGCAGTTAATTTTGATAAAGAATTATATGTATTTTCCCACTTCTACTGCACTTTTTAAGAAATAGCTCATCCTTATGATAGTTATTACAGTCTAATTGCATAATCATAATGAAATGACTGCAAATACTTTCCAGATTAAAAAAAAAAAAATCAACCCTACTAATTGCAAAAGTGAATGAATAGCTTCCTTAATTCTTAATCATGCTTAATTGGAGATGGTTCCAGATTAAAAGTCTGCAAATTCAGAGAATTCCCCGTTCAGGTTAAACTAAATGTACTTTCAGGGACCCAAGCGAACCTAACACTTCCCTGCAGCAGCCAAAAGTGTTAATGTTTCAAATCCCAAACCAAAATAAACTCGCGTTTGAGGAAACAGTAGAGATTTCTTTGTACACCAAGTGTTTGGAGTCAGGTTTTTCAGGACTATGCTGTAGCATGGCAACAAAACTAAACTTTCTTTAAGGCTGTTCTCTGGTTGTGCAGAAATTGGAGGAGAAGAGGAAGTCGGTTATTTTCAGTCTAGCTATCGTTATGGGGCAAAGACAGAAAAGATGGAAGAGAACAAAACCTTTAAAGTGGGAAATGACCCCGGTCAGATGCCAGATTGTGGCACCTTTCCAAACTTCTTCCACAAACCCTGGCACGCAGATATTGCTGTGTTCATTGCTGCGCTACCCCCGCTTAGCCAACGGTGAAATTTATGCCGTAGATGTTGTGTGGCCCAGTAATTGAGGCATGGTTGAATCGAATAGGAAACACTAACAGAACATTTTATTTTTTTATTTCTCTTGATATTAATTGTAGCTCCCCATTAGCTGTCATTTCATCACTCTGTGATTGCTCCTTTCACCGTGACAGCAGCAACAGAGCAAAAACTGTCTCCACTGATAAAAATGGGGCAACGGAGAGGCAGCAGGACAAGCCCATAGGGAGCTTCTGTACTCTTGCTGGACAACTCGCTGCTTCCTAGAGCGTAGCTACACAAGCCAAGGTAGTAAAGTTACATCCGTTCGGGGCCCTTGTACCTCAGCCTGAGCAACACGACGGACATTCTTCCTCTGCCTCACCTAGGGAGTTGGAGCAGACCGTACCGGAACGCACCGTGTCAGGGCACCCTCAAATCCCAGTGTTCGGAGAGCTCAGCCAGGATGCGGAAGGCTCAGCTCCTCCTGTGTCTAAGCAGATTCGGACCCACATCTCTCACTTAGCAGGGAAATAGCCCAAAGAGCTGGCCACAGAGCATTCCAGAGGAAGAATTACCCATCCTGTCCTTTTGAAACTCATGCTATCCTTCGTTTTGTTTCACATGGCCTCATTGTGCTTTGAATTCGGTGGGAGGAAAAAGAAAGAGTAAGTTCCTTACGCCAGGGAAACACCAACATTTTGAGTCCTGTGCTAGTGACAGCTGATTGCGGTTTTGACTCTATCACTCTCTCTGCAGACGAAGCTACCACTTTTAGTAGAGACTCTGGATCCAAGCCAGCTCCAGCAGTGACTTGATTTGGGAGCTAGTCCTTATATCCCAGCTTCTCTCTGCCCTTGCCATATGCAACATACGCTTAAAATACAGCATAAAAATAATAAGTAAAAGCCAAATATATTATTTTATTACTTAATTCCCTATTTATTGTAATACTAAATAGCATTAGTAGCTCTGTGATACAGTGCCTGCGAAAGAAGCAAACCAACACATAGAGGATCGCTTCTACCTCAAAGGCACGTGTGAGAGTAAAGAGAAAACGCAGAACTACGGACAACATGCAGCTGGTTTTGTTCCTTTAAAACTACAAGTCAAAACCACCTTTGAATATTTCCTGGAAATAGCACAAGCAGTTAAACAAGGAAAGGCCAGGAAGGGCTGAGCTGGAACACCAGACTTAAGGGTAAAGAAGAGAAAAGCCGAGGTGACAAGAGACTTGTCTGGTTTGCAGGGCAGCGTGGTCACCTCTGCTGCCCTGTGGCCTTCAGGGTTTGATCTCAAAGGATCAAAGGCTGTATTGCCAAGCAAGTTGCAGCAGGTCCCTTGTGTGGCAAGACACGTGTGGTGTCAGTGGGGAGATCCTTCAGGGAGCAACAAGGGGTGTCTCACAGAAGAAGAAGAGAGTTCAGAGGGACAGAGGGACCCTCAGGAACAGCTACTTTCCTCTTGCAAGGGTTTTGTTTGATTGCAGGGCTGGTATGGTTTCCAACTGTATATCAGCAGATGCCCAGGCCTGTGAGCACCTCAGAGGCAAAAGCGGGTTGGGAGAGAGGTGGGCAGCTGCTGGGAAGGACTCCTGGAGGAGACCATTGATTGCAGTGGCATCTGTAGTCAGTTGGACCTGCTGAGGATTTACGTGCATAACACATCTTATTGTGCAGAATTAAGGCAAATAGGGTCTCATGGACTGTCCTTCAGGGCACAGTTGGACAAGTTATGTTAGGCTGCTGATTCTTTGGATGATGCCCCTGATGATCCCTGGTCAGGAGTAACGGCTCTGTTGGATGGCACTGCACACCCATCTTACACTGGCGGTGTGGATGAGCTGATTTCCTAGTGAGTAGCCAGAGTAGGGAATGTGCAGATGCCATGAGGTGATGGCGTCCCACAAAGGCATGGGGAGTGGTGAGGCCACGTGTTGATGTGAACAGGGCGGGTGTCAGCTTATAAGGCAGAGTATTGAAGGCTGCTCCTTGCATACAGGCATTTTGTTCCCCCGCTGCTGGTCCCCTCTCGGTGCGAAGGACAAAATAATCCCACAGAAGCATTTTCCTGCAGAAACTCTGCAGAGGGACAACTCTGTCCATCATCTGGGCAGTCAGATGGGATAACTGGAAAGTCCGATGTTCATTCTGACAACGCTTTCTGAGGACGCAGCTGGTGGTTGCCAGAGGTGTGCTTAATACAACGGGTGGGGATGTAAGTGGCTTGAGCCAGTTGCCTGGGAAGCTGAAGCCCAAATTTGAGCCAGGTTACTGGTGGCTGAGTCTTGTTCCCAAGGCTTGATGTGCTGAAGAGAATTATACTGATAAAGCCTAAACCAGGCTCTCCATTGTTTTGTTCTGTTACACCAGTTCAGGGAGGTATGTGACAGAGAGAATGATTATGTCTGCCTCAACTTCTTAAACTACTTTTATTGCTAATAAAAGAAGCTAGACCGATAGTTTGAAGACTGACAACCCAGAAGGCTGAGGTCTTCTTTCCATCGGACAAGCTGAGCACCACAGGCAAAGTATATCCCTGGCTCCCTCTACCCCAGAATGTTCCTCATCTTTGGCTGGCACAGGAGAAAAGGCTTTATTCAAGCCTTCCTCTCTGCTGAGACCGAATGATGAGTACTCAGAAGGAACGTATGCAAGCTGAGTTTTGACTGGGATTCAGAGAAAATTTGAGCTGTTAGGCTGTGAAGGAAACGCTAGAGAGGGGCTGGGGCTGTTACAGGGGTGTGAAGCTGACATACTTTGGCTGTGTAGATGTGGCTATATCACTGTCTAGTGGCTGTCCCATGGAACACAAGTCCCCTCGCTGCAGCTAGACTTTATGGATACACCACGTGCTCAAATAATGAGTTCTATGTTTTTCAAGCCAAAAATTCTTCTTCCCCTGCTGAGGACCATGAAGTCTGTGTATCTGCAACGCATGGATGCCTTAGAGAGGAGGAGATTTGCTCTTGGAGGGCAGTTGATGTTGTTTTGGTCAGTGCAGGAATGAAGAAAGGAATCAGCTTTTTGGTGACTAGATGCTGAAAGGACTAGACTGGTATTACACTACCCAAAATGAAATCCACTGGTCCAGCTAGGAGTGAAACAGAAACAAGGCAAAATCTGAATTAAAGGCTGCTAGAGAGAGACAGCACCCAGTGTGCATTGGATAAAACCAGCAGCCCTGTGGACTGAGGGCAATCCAACAACAACTCCAGCCCAGCTCCACAAATGTTATTGAACAAGTCTCATGAAGGTGTGTCCTATGTGAATTAGCCTTAAACAAAGAGGACTAAAAATCTCAAGCCTGTTCCTTCTTCCTCCCTGCTGTCTTGGTTTAAAAAGTTGAAAAGTCATGATTAAATTGGCTGAACTTGTTATTTAATATGTTTTATTTAGTTTGTATCTATGATTTTTAAAATATTTATCATATTGCTAAAGAATGGTGACTGTTTTCGTAGAAACTGGAGATGGAAGAGACCCAGTAAGTTCACATCCAGTCCATCCCCCCTGCTGCCATTGCAGAACTGTTCTGCATGTACATTTTCCAGGACCACCTCCAAACTTATTTTGAAATGTTCTACTTTCTTGGCGAGGGTCTGTGTTCCTCGTGTCCGGACCTGGAAATAGCTGGTGATGTCCATTCTCACCCTTTCTTTACTCCTTTCCCTCTTCATCTCCTTTGTTCTCGTATTCCATTTTCAGGCACAGGCACTTCTTATTTGGTTATCCTTTAGTGTTTCTTCTCCCTCCTTAGCTTTTTTAAAAGGATCTGCGCAGTTGGGCAGGGCTACTCTGGCAGATACAAGCAGCCTAAGCAATATCATTTGAGCAGTTATTTGTTGAGCAACCCTGGAATATCCTGCCCTGGGGAGTATGAAAAACTAAAACAAAAGCTCCAAGGTATTTGCTGAATATCAAAGCAGAAGCACACAGAGAACATCACTGTCCCTTTTTTAATCACGGCCAAGCACACTCTTCTTAAAATCCTATTTTGCTATAACTTTTCAGCAACGAATTTTCTTTTAAAAATGTTATTTATAACTATTGTAGCTCCTTTGTTTATTATTCAGTCCCTGCATTTGTTTGATCTATAGGTCACATTTGGCCTGCTTGGGGCAGATCAGTGAGCTGGCCGTTTTCCCTCATGACAGAGTCATCTTGTGCTTCAGGAGCTAGCCATGGATAAAATAACAGTTTCATGTCCACATTTTATGATTGCAAAGAAAACTTTCCAGATGTGAGCCAGTCAAAATGGATGTAGTGATATCCGCACCAGAAGGCTGCCAGCTTCAAACAGTAATTCCGAGAGCTAGGACTTGCTTTCCACATTTCAGCTCCAGAGCCTGTTAACAACTCTTTAAAAATCAGTGTGGTGAACATTATCTCTGTTTGCTCTTAAATGAAAAGAGACAACCAGCATGAAAAAACAGGCCACTGAGGATGAAGCTTTCCAGCGTTAGCACAATAACTGAACTGAAGGCAAAATTTACTAGTGTCTGGCTGTCTGCTTTTTCCAGTCAGGCTCCTCCTGTATTCTCTGATCCTCTTTCCTCAGTCAGTTGGGGTTTTTTTTTGTTGTTTGTTTTTTTTTTCTTCTGATATTTGTTCTCTCACTGTCTTCCCTCATTTTCACACCCTTATTTCTTCTCTATATTTCCAAAGTTTGGTTCAGGAGAGCTACAGAAAAACCTTGCGCACGCTGCCCTGTCTTTTTTTCCTCAGGCAAAGCAAAAAAGGCAGCACGTCTGTCTGAGGCAACGGTGATTATTAAGTCTGCAGGTCCATAAATGTTATTCCCTTTGTGTTAGTCTGCAGTCAGTGCAAGTGAAGTGTTGGGATGGAGAACCATCAAATCTGACCTCAAAGGAGGCTTCCAAACACCCCTTCAGCACTGACGGCCCAAGCAAAAGTTATACCATAGGATTAAAAACAAACACAGAACTACGCTGAAATCAGAAGACTTCGCAGTTATAGCTGGAGAGCTTAAGAATGTTTCCCCCCTTGTATTTAGAAGTGCTTTTGGAGGACCTACATGTATGTATTCAAAAATCTCAAGGTCAAAACTGAACCTTAAGTGCTCATTTATTCTTGGGAAGCCTCTTGATCTTCTCTCCTGTTTCCGAGAACTCCTTAGCTCCTGTCCGTCCTGATCTCCTGCTGCACTTCTATTAAGAGAGCATGCCACAGAAGTGCTGCATTTTAGCCAGATTTCTAGCCATATGCACATAAGCTTGCTTTTCTGGGTTCTTCTCCCAACTCCTTTCTCTTGTAATTTCTGTTCCCCTTTTGAGTTGCACATACGATCTGTCCCAAAATCGTAGCACTCCCAGAGACTTTACACTTTGACTAATAAACAGCCTTCTAAGAACAAAAGGATCTTAATTAGCTCACACACTAAAAACAATTTTAAAATGTGATTTATTTGAAGAGTCAACTCTGTTTCACGCGGCTGCAGGCGTGAGCAAATTTTGACAGATTGACTGGGTGCGGCACGGGGTTTGCGGTTGGTTTTGGGCATTTCAGGTATTATCTGTCTGGACAAACATTAACTGAGAGATGAATCTTAAGTTCAGCTGCTGTCGTGGTTAATTATTCATGATGATGAAGCTTAATAGCTACTTTTCCCTACAATCTTTGTAAGTGAAAGTTTCTACTGTAGTAAAGGCTGAATGCTAATGCACTCGTCCATATAAATCACAGGGATCTGCCTTTCTACAAATTAGTTGCTGTCTCCTGCTGTTCTCTAATAACAATGGACAGATGAAGAACTGGCAGTGCAAGCGGTGATCTGTAATGCAGATCCTTTAGGATACTTACTATATAACACATAACAGAAGGTGAGTGAAAGTGTAAGAGCCCATCAAAAGATCTGAACAGCCCCCTGGAGGTGTCTGTCTCTGTGGAGTAGAAAGGCAGCATAGGGCAATTTTGGCTCCTAACCAAGATACTTCAGTCAAGACCTTAAAATTTGGATTAAAAAAAAAAATCTTAAAAATAGGATGAATGTAGTTCTCAGTATCTTTTTAGACTCACACAAAATGCCATCAGTCTTGCCTCAGCACTTCTAGCCAGTCATTCACAACAATATCTAATCTCTTCAGCTGTTGTTGGGTTATTCATGATGAGAAATCCACACACATTGACCCTTGTGCATGTATTCACTACGGCTTAGTCCTCAACTGCTATGAAAACAGTTGGACATCTCAATGGGCATGTAGATGAACATCGGGTTCACCCAAAGAATGCTGCACAGAAAAGTGTTAATTTATAAAGCGGAGATCTGCCTCTGATTTGCACTGCTGTGGCAACAGATGGAATGGTGTATCAAGTGCAAGTGTTCTCGCTTTAAGACAGATGGCCTTAAAACTAAAGATGAGCAAGAAAAAGGACATAAGAATTATTAAAGATTTGGAAAAAATGGTTCAGTGAAAATTTGAAAGAGACAGATTTGTTTAGTTTATGAAAAGGAAGGTGAAGGTATGAGTTTATCACAGCCATCAAGTATCAACATGGCAGGGTGGGAAAGTGGTAACAGAGAGCTCGGCAGTTTCAAAGCCAAAGACGGTTTCATGGCAGTAAAGCAAAAAGTAGATGACCTTACCTGTTTGGTGTTCCAGGCTAGGCAAAAAGAGATGGGTAAGCCCTCAGTTCCTCAGAGACCCATTTGCCTGCGTTTACACCCAGACACCTAGCAGGGCAAGAGATATTTATTGGAATTTGAATTTAAGCAAATTCAGACTTGAAATCAAGTACATTTTGTAGTATCACTGACAAATAGCTGTCAGAACAATTACCAACAATTTCTGGTACAATCTCCTGCGATGGAAATCTTTTCCATTTTTTTAATAGTCAGGACATATTAATTCCAAATCCAACAGTCTCTGTTACAGAAGAGGTTGGACTACACATTCACAATGCTTTCTCCTGTCTTTATAACATCCCAGCCTCCAAGTTTATGCCTTTATTACAGTATTGTTGGATCATCAGTCTTAATGAAACTCTCATTAACCACCTCTGCTTTCCTGTGAAATGGTCACACATACTGTTCAGCCATTACTGAATATATCTAGTCATTAAGGAAAGGAAATAATTAATCTCCTCATCTCCTGTGTCACAGCTGCTAATGGGATGATACGATATCTATAATGTACATCAGAAAGTACATTCTGTTTCCCTTTAGAAACATAAAAAGTAATTTAAAATGTTGCTAATGTATTGCACCTACTTTTTGTCATATATTTTTCCACACTTATGATGCCTTAGAACGTACTTCTTGGGCAGAGTGAGTCTTAAGGCTTTTACAGACAACGAGTACTTTCTGGGTGGCTTTTAAATCCTCAGTTATTGGTCAATATTGACATCGCATTTGAAGGGCAAGGGAAGAAGAGGTGTCATCATGTTTAGCTATCTATCCTACTACATTCTTTTTCTACATCAGTCTTAGTAGTTTCTATGACAAAATGTCTCAATTAAGGAAGTATTTTTCCTCTTGGAAAGTTCTTTGCTCCAAAGGCACACTTGGTTAAGTATTGCCTCTCCTTTGCAAATAGGAATCAACTCACTCTGAATTAATATCCATACTCAGTATTGCAGAGATTAATTTCAGGTAGTTACAAGAATGAGTAACTCTGCAAACAAACAGGCAGTGATTTATTACATAGGCCTTTAGGGCTGGGTATTTGAAAATAATTTCTCCACCTTAACAGCTGTGACTTGGTCTAATTGTCTGTAACAAATCTTGGTACAATCTTGTTTACCTCATTATCTGTCAGTGACTGGCCAGTTTAACCAGCTGATTCCATGGCCACATCCACTCCTCTGCCTGGTAGCTGATTCAACAACTAGGTCACTGTTGAAATAAAACAAATGGACCTGTTATCATGACACCGATAGTTCTGGATTTTTAGGAGAAAGGAAGAGCCTAACAAGATACACAGATGAATATCATATATCACCTGTCTGTAGCTGAGGCTATGGCTCCAAGAAAATACCCCTAGCAGAGCCACAAGGTTAAGAAATTCCTACTCGCCTCCCTTGGCTCCAAACAGTCATTTACTCCTCTTTGTTGTGTGTGGTTGACTGTGGAGATGGACAAGAAATTGGGGAATTGATCTGATTAAAGAATCAAAACTAAAAATACATATGTTTTTAATTTGGTCCTGTTCTCCGTACCGCCCCACAATCATTGGCATCATCACAACTAAGGAGGCTAGATGGCAACAGAAAGGTGACCTGCCTGAATCAGGAGAAATAGCTGTAAAAAGTGGTCCAAAAGAATGCCTCTATTCCTTGAAGGCTCCTGAAACTATTCTGAGAAATAACCCAGAAAACATTAATTAGTCCGAGGACAACTCTTCCAAATGGCTAGCCCTTGCTTAGGAGTTCTCAAAATGCTTTTGTAAGCTACAGTCACTCCCCAGGTTGAAAGGCCCCTACTCTTAGTGCAATCAAGTTTCAATCAGACATTAATTCAAGTTTTTCCCTCTCAATGCTCACCTCAAATTTCTAGGAATTTGCGGAAAGATTGATATAAGTACAATTAGAATCTAGTTACTCAACTCATTACACATTTTCAACTCTGAAGCTGAAGGAAGGACTTTAAACATAACTCATTTGTTATAACAAAGGTTCAATAATCAGTATCATCACTTCACAGTTTTCCAATCTAGGATGACTGAATGACAGTACTCAGAGATGATATCTCATGTGGTATATCAGAGTCTTAATATCAGTATTCTGCCCTTTTCTTTATGTTGATCATTCCATAGTCCTCCATCAGCAGCTGTCATACTTACTGCTTTCACCATTTGCCTTCTCTTTTAGTCATTACACTTGCTTTGCATTGTTTGCTTTTCTAAGTAGCACTTGCCACCCTCAGAAAGTATTGTAGTTATTAATCTTTTAACTTTCCCAGAATCCAATCTATTTTGCTTGGAGTTTAAAATAAAATCATCATCCATCATCTTGTAAGGCAGAAGGCAACATTCGGCACTGTAGCTTGGTGTTAGTAACATTCTTCAAATTTGTTTTTCTGCTGCCGGTTTGTTTTGGGTGATGGCAAAAATTTTGTTATTTTGCAGTGATGGGACTTTTTTCTTCTTTTTTTTTTTGCTGGTTGCTAATTTTGTTTATTTCATTCTTTGTTTTTGAGAAGTACTTGTATAGTACAAGAGGACTTACACTGATTACAACTGGTTGCAATTCAGTTACCAGCTGTTTGCCTTTCAGGTTCTTGTTGAATTCAGTAGACTTGTAGATGCCATGGGAATACTAAAACCCTGACATGTCCACATCTGGAATGCTGCCCTCAGCTCTGGTCTTTCCCACTGAAAACAGCATATATTGGACCTAGAAGAGTCACAAAGTAAAGGAGTAAGAATAATCAGTGGACAGGAGTTGCTTATGTACAGGGAGAGACTACACAGGCTGTTCAGTTTGGAGATGAGGCAGCTGAGGTATGTTATGATAGAGGTCTGCAAAATCATGACTGGTCTGGAAAAAGCAAAAAAAGAATTTGCCATTTCTCATAATACAAGAAGTGGATTGGGAGGCAAGTGAAACGATACGGAGAAGTGTTGAACAAACAAAAGGCTGGAATGTCTTTTCCACACAGGTTGTGGAGTTCAGTGACAAGGGATGTCACTGAGGCCAAAAGTATGAATGGGTTCAAAATGGGATTTGACAATGATGTCATGAAAGAAAGCTCCACCCAGCTCTGTTCTGGCTTGTGGGGAGGACTTGAACTGGTGGATTTCTAGAACCTGGGAGAGAACTGAACCACATTTGGACTGTTCTTACACTCCTTCCCTCACCATTTGCCACTGGCCTGCAGAGGTGGTATGCTACCTTCTTAAGTGGACCTTTATGACAGCTGAGGATGGCTATTCTCATGTGCTTAGGAAGGTTGGGACCAGGGAGGGAGAGAGATGGAGAGAAGCGTTGAATGCACTGGGATATGAGATCAAGTCATTAGTGAGAAAGTGCTGGGCGATGTGATGGTTACTTGACTGCTAGATGGGAAAGGCAGCGATGAGGAGAGCAGAGAAAGAATCTGCCTTGTCCTCTCCTTGTCCTGTACTTTCACGTGACTCAGTTCGCAGTTTTCAGTGTGAGGCTGCTGTTTGGTCTCCTATCTTTCTCACGTTTTCATTCTCTTTGTGACCCTTTGGCTTGGGCAAGCAGTCTCCTTTTAATCCCCTTTTAATCTTTCAACATGATCACCATACAGGTGCATATGTAAGGTGTTCCTGGCCATCTCTGTTCCTATCCCTGCCCCTTTCATAGCCCCGCAACACTCCCTAAACCAAATATTACAGGCAAGATATCAGTTCAAAAATATCTGCCCTGAAGTAAACCTTCCACATTCTATACTGTCTCCTTTTTCACCAGAAGCCCTATAAAAATTGAATTTCTTCTGCAGGCTGCTGTTCCTCTCTTCTAGCCATCGTATTTCTTATTCCAGGCCAGCTACTTTAATGTTGCTAATGGTTTCCCCTTGTTGTGCACCCGATGTATAAACAAAGGTCTTTTTGCACAAACCAAAGTCGAGTTATCATCTTTGATCAGATGGTTTGGATCAGGTTCAGCTGACAACTACAGAGTTGTTTTTCCACCCCTATGCATTTTCAACATGCTGCAAATCCCTTATGCTTGTGGGATTTCTTGGTTGTTTGCTTGGGTTTCTTCAGAGGTTAACTTCTCCAAAGAGCAGTGTGGAAAAGAGAGGAATGCAGCAAATTTCCCAGATCTTGAGGAGCAAAGAATGTGTGCCGCTGGCAGAATATGATTGCTAAGAAACATCTTGGATGCCATCAAGCTAAAAGCATAAGGGCTGTGAAGTCAAAGAGTGCATCCACAGGCAAAAGGTGAAGCTGAAGCTGTCAGGCCTTTGAGCATATGGTGCACACGTGAAAATAGGTCTTCAAGATCAAAGGTTAAAAGTTATTTTTTAACTAACTCATGTAAACAGTTCTTTTGTGCTTCCACGGTACCTTTTGCCTAGGGATGCTAAAGCTTTTTGTAGCTTGAGGGACCATTACCTTATCTAACAATCAGGGACACTAATGTGCGGAGAATTGAGGCGCAAAGTCAAGTCACGCAATCAGAAAGTAAGGGCTGGCAACAGCAGAGACTGTTCCTTTCTCTGTGGACCTTGTTCTTACAGCATCAAGGATTTAGTTTTTAAAAGGGCCAAATACTTGGTTAGTAGGGTAATTATTAACTGACTAACCCTTCCTATAGCCAAAAAGACCACCAAAATGTGACTTTATAGTGAAATACCTGTGATTTGCCAAAGGGGAGACTGATGCCTACCCAGGCAAGGAAGTATTGTTATTCCCATTTTAAAGAAGAGATACTCAACACTCAGTCCCGTGTTCTAATGAATGAATGATGTTTGCAACAATTTTTATGCATGTATACCTCTACTCTGTCCACCTTTGTAAGAGCGCACATACTGAAACACATGCAGTAGAAAAAGCAACACTTTTGTTTAAATCTTAGCCTTGCTGCAGGCTTTGATTGACCCCCTGAGCCCCAAGTATCAAGTCTCCAGCTGGGACCCTGTACATTGCAGTACCGATGCAGGCAGTATAAAAGAAGTTATTTACTGGATACAGAGCTTGGCAGCAGCAATGCCAGGCATGCTTTGTCCAATGTCTTAAACATCAGTGCTCAAAGTTCAAATTCGATTTATGCTTTTAAGGGCTTACATATCTCTTCACTTGCTCTCATCAGCCAGGAATGAAACTAGAAGTAGCACAGTACTGCACAGATAGATCAGATTGTTCTTGCAGTATTTCAGACCCTGGAACTGAAATATGAAGCGGTTGTTTCTTTGATCCAGAAAGTCTGAATAACACCTAGAGTACCAAAGTGGTCTACAGGAAAGGGCACGATGGAATGTATTCATTTTGCCAATGTCTGTGATTTTAAATGAACCACGCTAAACACAAGCAGATGTTTGGAAAATAGGCAAAGTTATTGGCAAAGGCCCTAATAAGAACCGCTTTAGAAGAGCGCCTGATTTGCAGTATCTGGATAGGCATCAGTGGTGTGAAAAAAATAGAGAAAGTTTACAGAGGAGTCTCAAGCCGTTCTTTGTTTCTGTGAAGGTCTGACTTTGAAGTATCTCTTCTCCCTGAAGTGGCAGGAAGACCCTAAGCTTATAAAATGTAGCGAAGCGAAAATCTGTGGGAAATAATCTGTGGGGAAAAAAAGATTGGGGAGATATGAAATATTGTTATGCTGGTTTTGAAACCCACTTTTTCCATTTGAGCTTCTGAATATTTTAAACCTTTTAAAACATAAATATTGGAAACAAAAAGATTTTCCAGTTGAAAAGGCGGCTTCATTTTGAAAACATTAAATTCAGATATCATAACCACATAATTTTTTTCCCAGACTTTTACTGAGTCAATTTATGAAAAGCTGCTCTTTCTCGCTAGCAGGGCTGGTTTCAAAGAATTAGCTTTTCCTAATGAACAATGTTACCTCAGAAAATCCATAACCAGTTTTAAGAAGGACTGTGTTTAAAAGCAATGCAAAACTCCTCACATGGGGGCCTGGGAGCACATGCTGCTTGTCAGTAACAAACATCATCACCTGGTGGTAACTAGCTTTTTATCAAAAGGTACAGGTCAGCAAGACCAGCACAAAAAAAAAAAAAGGTGCTGATGCAGGTATCCCGAGTAGGAGGCCTGACCATGTAAGATGAGGAGATGATAACATGAAGTTGTTTTTTTTTTACAGGAGCTGGAATTACTGGAGGCATCAATTAGCCACACAGGGAAGCATGTCCTCTATGGCTGCAAATGAGACAAGAAACTATTTACAAGGCAATCTGTCTATTTCTGTATTGTCCCCAGCATGGTAAAGTTCAAAAGTTCCTGATGGGGTCAGTAAGCTGGTCCCTACTGACAGCTTCCTGGCGCTTCCCACTCGCTCTATCTGCACTGTACTGCTGGTGCGAGGCATCGCCGTAGGTGCCTGGGAAGTGAGTGACCACAGAAGGACTACTATGGCAAATCTATTAACACTGCTGTGTACTGACTGCACGTGTACAATGGTCTAGGATCCAGGAGCCACGGAAATGCCAGTGGCTGGTTCATGAGATGCAGTTATTAATAAAAGATTAGGTATACTCATTTGGATGGATGACAAGCAGGGATATTTGCTCCAGATAGTACACAAGCATACTCTGACAAGAATATAGGATGCTTAAACCTATAAACCAATACTTCCTTCAATCCACATTTGCCAAACTGCTACTTTCGAGCCTCTGACTTGACTTGTTTCCTCTGCCGTGCTCTTTTTCCCTTGCAGATCAAAGCCTGCCCAGATTCTAAACCTGCTTGTTATCCATTTGCCATTCAGAAACACCTACATCCTTTTTCAACCCGGTTCAAGCAAAGCCCAGAATGTGGATTTCCTGTTGGAAAAGTGGCCTGCAGCGACTGGGACCAGTGGCTGAGCAGCTGGCTCCACAAGGAAGAATGGCCTTGTGGATTGATCAGACAGCGGAGTGATTCTCAGGAGATCAGATTCTGTACCTTGCTCTTTCAACGCCTTCTTCTAGGGCTCCAGTCAAATTGCTTAACTCTGTGCTTTAGTTCTCCCATGGCTGGCACAGCGTGACAGGACTTGTCTACTTCCCTTGAGAATTGCTTGCATATTACAGTGATGCTGACAAATCGAGCAGCTAAATGACCAGATAGCTCCAACTCCAATTTCGGTACCTGCCCTGACACATACCTCAGTGCTACAAAGACACCGGGACCTTCACAGGTGCCTTCCCTTAAAGTTAGTTTGCCAAGTGTTTCCTCGGCTCTTCTTTGGAGCTGTTTACCTCCATTGTTTCAATTCCAGGCTTTCCCTGTTGCTGAAAGGTTTCATTTATGCCAGATTATAAATCAGATTGCAGCTAATGGTAACAGCCGTTTTAATTTTTTCCTATCTACTTTCAAATGCAGGAAATAAGCTCCTTGGAATTTTCAGCTACTCAGCCACCCTTTTAATTTCCTTCGGACCATGTAGGCAATGTTAAACAAGGTCCACCCCAGGTATTTCAGTAGTGAGCTGTTCCTACATAGAATGAATACGACACATACAGAATTAGGCCTTCGCGTGGCTCCCTCACTGAAGGTAACTTAATCTCCCTGGCTCATTTCCTTGTGGCTGTGACTCCATTGCAGGGTCATTCTCAGGATGTGTTTCCACAGCGGAATCGCCTGCAAAACCAGTAGGAGATAACTCTGGGCCAGATCTCGGTTCTCTGTTTTCATGTGAGGGTGAGGCTGCAGGAGAGAAGTCATTAAGGGTAAGGGTCCACGACACCGATGACTTGTTTTTTATCTCACCAGGGACAGTGTAGAAGACCCTGTAATTCTTGTTTCTTTTTTCTGTACCTTAAAGGTGGCAGATTCCGCCTTTGGTCTGTAAATCAAGAATTTTTACTTAGTTTAAAAAAAAAATCCAAAAAAGTTTAAAAAAAAATCCAAAAAAGTTTAAAAAAAAAATCCTCCAAATTAAGATGCAAAAAATGCATCTTAATACTTTTTGCCTTATGAGACATCACACAAGTTGCTTAATTATACATCAGGCTGGACAACTAACAGGGCAACCACATTTCTCTTTCACTGAAAGTAAATTCTACCTAGCACTCTGCTGCAGAAGTTTCTGAACAGAATGGAGCTTCAGGCAAACATCTTTACTCTTTCCCATGTAAAGAAGCATGAAACACCCACATCTCCAAAAATGCAAACTCACACAGGTAAGTTCTCCTCCTGATGCTGCTCTATGCATACTTATCAGAAAGATAAGGGATGAGGCTGTGATGTTTCTACTAGTTCCCAGCATGGTTCATGCAGGATTGGTTCCAGGGCCTGTTATATTTTCTGGTACAAAGTTTCAGAATTTTGCCTCTTCTCACAGATCTTCTTAAGATCGTTTAAGAGTGGCTTTATCACTCAGCTGCTTTATCAACATCAGCTGCTTCCAGTTCTCAGAATGAGGATTAGAGTAAGCTTGTTCCTCTTCAGTAATAGACATTTTTGTTAATCACTGGGAGAATACCACTGGACAAACATGTCAGAACAATCGGCATTCTCTACCGTGTGTAAAACCTAACCCACTTTTTCCTGACACTGCATTTCTACCAGGTATATTGGAATACTTGCTTAAAATAAAAGCAGTGCATCTTCCCACTGAATGCTGAGTATGCATTCAGCAGCAGTATTGCCATAATATACTAAGGAATGGTTTTTTTTTCTGATTTTCTCTCACTGAGCTACTATGAAGGTCCTAATACACCAAGATCTAGATGTACCTAACTGATGCTCAGAAACTTTTCATCAGGAGCTACAGAGGATCTCAGTTGTTTTCACTCAGAATCATTGTGGAGAAATCACTTAAGCCTGTGGTGGTCTGCTGTTTCCTTCATCTTTTCACATAAACAGCATTTTGGTTGTATTTACATCACCTGGAGGAGCTAGGAAGGCAAAGACCCACTGCAATTGCCTGCCATCCAGTATACTATATTCGTTGGCATACTTATTAGAGGTTATTTAAAGCATGCACTTGAATCAGGCAATTTACTTCTCTGGATGTTTTTCCTGAACATGTTTTTGAAGCTTCTTGTGCAATTTGGCTTTCAGGCAACTTTTTCTTCTCATATTAGCAGGGCTAAGTCCATGGAGGGTCCAATGACTTGTTTCTGAGCCAAAGAGACCTAAGGGCTGGCAAGATCAGCACGGAGACTGTTATTTTACTTCAAATTGTTCAGACATGTACATGAAAGGTAGAAAAGAGATGCTCCTACTACAATCAAGGTATCAGCTGCTACAGTTCAAGTGATACTGATGGCTTTCTTCCAGAATATTTTGTATTCGTGGAACATGCAGAGCTGCTGCCAGGACTGAAAGGGTGGGGCATTCCCTATTTTTTTTTTTTTTTTTCCCTGCACATGTGAGAGGGAGAAAGAAGAAGGAGTGGCATTTTAAAGTACTTTTCAAATATTGCCAAGGCAAAAACTTCAGTTAATATTGCTTGTATAGCCAGAGTAGGAACGCACACAAAGGCAAAGTATCTCAGAGAAGATCATTAGTAGGTAAGTAACATTTTTATATAAAGCCAATAAATAATTATGGTAGTGTCTCCAAGACTTTAAGTCCCGTGTGCTCTTCAGTTTACCTCCTAAAATGCCCAGGGAAAGCAAAAGTTGGCTGCTAAAAATCCATAATCACAGGAATACTTGCTTCGTTCTGACAGAGCCTTTGCTTGGTGCCTTGGGTAATGCCATAAGGACCTGGTAACACTCTCTTTCCTTAAGATGTTGAGGTCACCAGGGAATGTGGCAAAAAAGTGCTTTGGAAAATGTCACTGTGACACCCCTACCCAGCTTCACACTTTTATCAGTACTACTCTGCATTGCACGGTGGGAGTCGTTATGCATGTGTAATAAAAGTGATGCTGGAGCCTTCCCCGGTGGGTGCCTATTCAACCTACCTAAATGCTTGGAAATTGTCATGGAGGCAAGCAAGAGAATGGATTTTCATGTCTCAGATGGCCGGTGTTCTGTTGTATGGAGTGCTAGTGCAAACTGAAAGGATTTAGTACTACACGTCTTGTTTTTTCACAGTTCTGCCACATGAAGACTCTTTAGAGGGCCTTTTCTTGTCTGACCTTCTTGCTCTTAGCAGTATTACTGAATTCCATTCTTTTCATATTGTTATTTATTTTTTTAATTGTACTTATTCACATCAATAAGATTCAGGAAATAGAGCTGATGGAGAAGAGTATACACAATAGAGTTGTACTGTACTCTGTAGCTTAAAAAACACTGTACTTATATTGATACATGTCTCATGACACGTTAGATAGTGGAACCTATCTAACCAAAATATCAGGCCTCTTTATTCCCTGGTAAATCAAACTCCCAGTGTTTCTCTTTTAGGTCAGTTGAAATCAGCCCATAAAGAAAATTCAGTGCAGAGAAGCCTTTCGGTATTAAAAAGAAAATTTCAACAGATTTTTCAGTCCTCTTGAAAATGCTGAAAACAATTTGCAAAAATTGTCTTTAGAGGTTGGGGGGGCAAATAATTAAAACTCAAAAAGGATTATTTTGATATTTCATATGTTCTCATTCTGATCCTTATTTTGTTTGGATTGTGTAGTACTGACACTATTGAAATTAAATGCTTTGACTAGATTTTTTTCCCAGTTTTTACAAATACTCTTTTTCATAATTTCCCCTTTAAGAGTAGGCGTATACTTTAAATTATTAGCATTTTCCCTGAGAGGAAAACTGCTTTCTATCAGCTGCAATTTTCACCTGCAGGGTTTATAAGTTTCACGAAAAAAAGAACTTCTCCCCTTAGAGAGTCTCTGTCTCTGATGCGTTATCATCCAGATTCTCAATTGTCTGTATGAATTCCATTCTCCCTGTTGCATTCAGTTGTCTGAATACCTTTTCACTTTCAAACACACCTTATAATTCATTTCCCCTCTTTTCAAAACCTCGGTCCTGTTGTCCCATGGCTTCTTTTTTGCCTGGACTGCCTTACAGTTCTGTTCACATGAATAAATCTCCTTTTCTCTGTATCTTCTGAGTCTTTTCTAGTTATACATGAAAAATTCCCCCAAAGTGAGCAGAACAAATGGCAAAGAATTTGTTGAGAGCAGGCTAGACTTGTGGGATTGGTCATGAGCCAGGCCTGAGAAGAGGAGGAGAAATGACAAGAAAACTACAACGCAACATTGAAGTCTGGCAGTGAATGCATAGATTCTCAATACCTCATCTCCAAAAGTGCTAGCTGCTGCTGGGGAAAAGATGAAGAGAGTCCCGTCAGTACGAAGGAAGATGGTGGTGAGATGGTTTCTATCCATGTAACTCATGATAGAAGAGTGCCCTGGCAGCAAACGAGGCCGATGGTCTCCGGGGCTGTGTTGACAGCAGCGTTGCCAGTAGATCGAGTGAGGGGAGTGATGCTACCTCTTTTTTACTCAGCACTCCTGTCTAGATCAGCGTGTCCAGTTCTGGGCTCCCCAACGCAAGAAAGACATGGATAAACTGGAGCAAGTTTGGTGGGAGACCGCCTGGGTGGTGATGGGGCTGGAGCACTTGCAGTGCGAGGAGAGGCCGGGGACGCTCGCTCTCTTTGGCCTGAAGACCAACGCCAACAGGGAGGTTATCGAGAAGACGGAGCCAGGCTGTTCGCAGTGGCGCACGGTGGGAGGATGAGAGAGGACGGCCAGAAACTGAAAGGCGAGCGGCTCAGGCTGGGTGTAAGGAAAAAGTTTTTCTCTGTGAGGGCAGGCAAGCAGCGGGCCACGTCCCCCGGCGAGGCTGTGCGGTTTCTGTCCCTGGAGGTTTGCAAGACCTGACTGGACAAAGCCCCGAGCAGCTCGCTCCGGCCTCGGAGCCGCAGGGCGGACCGGAGCCCTCCTGACGCCGCTCCCAGCCTTCGCCGCCGTCACCCCGCACCTCTCCACAAACACCCTCCGACAGCAGCACCTCCACCGACTCGTCTGGCCGGGGCAGCCGGGGCAGCCGGAGCCCTGTCCCCGCCGGCCGCCCTGAGGGGAGGCGGCGGTGGCGGCGGGCGGGCGGGAAGCCGCCAGGGGGCAGGCGAGGCGCGCGCACCGCCGCCCAACGGCCGCCGTGAGGGGCGGCCGCCGTGAGGGGCTGCCGCCTCCCACCGCCGCCTCCCACCGCCGCCCCTCGCTTCTTTTTTCTTGTTTTTTTTGTTTTTTTAAATGAAAAAATAGATGCGGAATCGAAAGGGTAGCGGGGTGTCAGCGCAGCCCGTGAGCACAGGCGGCCGTTCCCTGAGGAGAGGCCGTCGGTGGTGTCTCGGGCCGCCTGGAGGTGCTCCCTGCCTCAGGGAGGCTGGAGGCGGCCGCCGGGCCGGCGCTGCTGGTCAGGCCTTCCAGGACAGCGAAGGAGAAGAAAGAGGAAATAAAGAGCCAAGCCCAGTGGCTTGACTGCGGACCGTCGTTGCAAGACGCGACTACGTTTTTCCTCAGCGGTGTGCTGCCGCTGCGGGTGTTCGTGTTGGGTTTTAGAGAGAGTTACAGTCAGCCTCCCGAAATTCCCCTGCAGACGAATGTCCGGGACTGATACCCTTGAATCCAGTTGTCGGCTCATTTTGCCAATGAGAGGAAGCTAAGGAGTGATAAAAACCGATAGGAGGAGACAAGTGTGTGCCATGGTTCCTAGCTCTGGTTTCTGGGATCAAGCAGCTGCTTTGCATTACTTGAGGGGAAGCTGGGGTTTGATCTATCAGTGTGTTATGCTGATAGAGCATTTTGGTATTTTGCTGGATAAAGCCTACTCTGTTCCTGTACTGCAGTTGTTTTTATGCATTTTCTGCTCTGGGCGCCTACATAATATTGAAAGTCTTAACCACTGGCCCAGTTAAAAAACCCCTTCCTAGTGCTTATAGTCTAATTGACTTTCTATAAAGGCTTAGGTCTGCAATCTAGTTTTCACTCCTGAGCACTTCTAGCCTGCTTCCCCATGATTTCAAAGATGTTAAGCAATACCTTTATCTTTCAAGTATATTGATCAGCTGTAACTGTAGTTGAACTAAAGCAGAAGAAGGGATTAGTTGTCATTGAGAGGTCCATTATTTTAAATGATCTTTTCCAATACATCTGGACACAGATGACTGGCCATATGGTCTGTTGTTATCCATCAGCATAATTCTGCCAGTTTCAGCCAATCCAATCTGACCAAACCTCATGTGAGACGCTCTCCAAACAGTAGTTGGAGAGTGGATCTTGTACAATGTCCCAGACAGAGAAAGAAAATCTCTGAAGAAAGAAAATGTCAGAGCTTGAGAGTCCTCCTCTGCCGGATGTCTGATCGGAAAACCTTGGTTTCTACCTTAGTCACAATATGCTCTGTTGCCATAGGCAACTTGAGTAGTGGAAGCTGTGAGCACTGGTAATTCACTCAAGAAGCTATCTAGTGATGAGGGAATGTGCTACTGAGCATCTTGTTTTCTTTCCTTGGGTTTGTCTTGGCCTTTCTTCCCACATAGAGTCTCTTGCTAGGTGTCATCATTTTTCTCCCTCTAATATTTTTTTAAATCAGTCCTTTTCTGTTCCACAGTACAAACCTTTATTATGTGCTGGCTCTTTCAGATACATTCCAGAAACCTGCTTACTCTGCCTCTTTTAACTCAGTAGAGTTGTCTCAGTTGAGTTGTCTCCTTTCCATGCAGCAGCACATGCTGGGAGCTGACAAGCTGGAAAGCAGCTTTGCAGAAAAAGACCTGAGGGTCCTGGTGGACACCAAGCTGAACATGGCCAGCAACATGTCCTTGTGGCAAAGAAGGCTGATGGTATCCTGGGCTGCATTAGGAGGAGTGTTGCCATCAGCTTAAGGGATGTGATCCTTCTCCTCTGCTCATCATTGGTGAGGCCGTACCTGTAGTACTGTGACCAGTTCCGGGCTCCCCAGTACAAGAGTCACTCAGTAGGAAGGATCTCTCACATCTTCCTTGTCTAGCCAGTCCTTCCAAGTGTTGGAATGCTAGACAGATTCATCAGGTCCTTTCTCGATTTTCTTTGTCATCTGCATAGGTTGAACTCCATAAACTTCACATTGTAAACTTGCTTTCTAGAGCCTTAGTCACTTTTTATCACTTCTTTTCTATTTCTAATATTTTAACATCTTTTTAAAATATGACTCATGGTTCTGGATACAGTAGTGTGTTTAACAGTGCAAGGTTAAGAATAAGATCTCTCCTCTGCTTCTGTGTTATAGTCCCGTTTTCATACCTGCAGGGATTGCATTAGCCCTCTCAGCTGTGAAACAGACTGGAGTTCTGGCAAACTGAACGGCAAGCGAAAGCTGTTTTCATGGTGTACCTTGAGACCCTTGAGAAAAGTCTCTCTCAGATTGTGGATTCTGTAATATTTGTAGGACAGAGGGAGGGCAAAGATGAAAAAGGGTGTAAAAGAAAGCCATTGAGGTGGTAGAGAGGTTCTCAGTTTTGAACACTCTGAAAATGGAGCAGTTTCTTTTGCTAACAGCAATAGAACTGGGCTGAGGAAAGCTTTAGAAAATTATTCCGAAACAAACTAGTTATGCTTTTGATTTAACTTGTATGTTTCAGAAAAGGGTGGGCAATGACCTGGATGATGGGAGGGAGTGTAACCTCAGCAAGTTTAAAGACGATAAAAACTGGGAGGAGTGGCACACCAGAGGGTTGTGCTGCCATCCAGAGGGATCTCAAGAGGCTGGAGAAATGGGCAGAGAGGAACCTCAACAAAGGGAAATTCCAAGTCCTGCACCTTGGAAGGAATAACCCCATGCACCAGTACAGGCTGGGGCAAACCATCTGGAAAGCAGCTTTGCAGAAAAGGACATGGACGGCCTAGTGGACAAGTTGAAGATGAGGCAGCAGTGCGCCCTCGTGGCAAAGGTGGCCAACAGTAGCTGGGCTGCGTCAGGGAAAGCATTGCCAGCAGGCTGAGGGAGGTGATCCTTCCTCTCTGCTCAGCACTGGTGAGGCCCCACCTGGAGTCCTGTGTGCAGTTATGGGTTCCCCAGCACAAGAGAGACATGGACGTACTGGAGAGAGTCCCGTGAAGGACCACAAAGGTGATTAAGGGGCTGGAGCATCTCTCATCTGAGGAAAGGCTGAGTGAGCTGGGACTGTTCAGCCTGCAGAGGAGAAGCCTCGGGGAGATCTCACCAGCGTGTATAAATGCCTGAAGGGAGGGTGAGAAAAAGACCGAGTCAGGCTTCTTTCAGTGGTGCCCAGTGACAGGACCAGAGGCGATGGGCACAAACCCAGGAGGTTCCCTCTGAACACAGGCAAACCTTTTTTTCCTGTGAAGGGTGACCGAGCCCTGGAGCAGGTTGCCCAGATAGGTCGTGGAGTCTCCTTCCTTGGAGATATTCAGAAGCTGTCTGGACATGGACCTAGGCACCTTGCTCCAGGTGCCCCTGCTTGAGCAGGGGGGTTGAACTGGACAATCTCCCGAGGTCCATTCCAGCCTCAACTATTCTGTGATTCGGTGCTGGTTAATCAGCGAGCCTGAAGCAATCTATCACAACTGTAAGTCTGATGACAGGATTTTACTTTAGGGCATTGGATACTGGTTTAACACACCATTTCCATTTCTTTGTTAGCATTTTCTGAAATTCGTAATGTTACACCTAAAAATAAAGGAATGGTGTTTTTAAGTCAAGCTGTTATATGCTGTGGTATGTAGCGGGCATATGCTCGTTTGTTCGCTTGCCATGTTTATAGAGTCACTAAATGACTGTAAGCATGCTGTCAAAGAAAAAAACTACAAAGTGGGGGAGGAGATAGCCTGGAAATCTGAATGTATTCGTATGGACTAATGCATTTGAACAGATAGATACACACTAAGATTCTCCCTGAAGCCCCTCTGCTTTTTTCCCCTTAACTGTCTTTAGATGCAGGAGGGAATTAGAGTTGATTTTAAGAGCAAGAAAAGAGGAGGTAGAGAACTTGGTCAGGTGACAGAAGGAGGCTGGCAGCCTAAAGTAGAGGGATGGCAAGGGGAGGAAACAAACAACTTCACTAATTAGGAACAAATTAAGGATGGAAGGGAGTTGCGAAAAGAAAAACCTAACACACCATGTGACTTTTTCCACTAGTTACAGCTGCTGATAGCGATAGCCGACAGTGTATTGGGCTGAAAAGCCCACTCAGAGGTACAAAGACATATTGCAAAACCTGCTGAATTTCCAAGTGCTAGAATTTTTTTTTTTGTGCTAAGTGAATGTGCTAGAGAAGGACTCTTGAGTCCTAGCATGGATTTCCAGATACCTTATCCATTGTGGAGGAACTGGTTATTGCTTTTGGGACAAATATGAAAGGTTGGTGATGTTTTTTTTTTCCTCAGTGCATAAAGCTGACCAGATAAGCAACACATCAGGATTTTGGGACTACGAAGAGAGTTCCGAGACTGTGAGTTCAAGAGTGCACGTGTACGTGTGTGAATCTAGTCATACAGAAGACAAAAGACCCACAAGGCTTGCTGTTTAGGTAAGAGAAAAGGAGGGTTTAGCCGTTGTTCTGATGACCTCAATGTTAGTGAGCATTTGAGGTGGATGACTTGAGTGGGAAGGGAAAATGTTGAAAAAAATGAATCGAATTACAGCATGTGTTAAAAAAAGCAAGAGAGACAACACAAATCTAGTGAGTATTTACCTGATTGAGTATCCCTGATAGTTTAACACATGCTTTATTTAATGAACCAAATGTTAATCAAGAGTTAGAGAAGATTGCGTGACCCACTGGAGGTATATTTGACAACCTGCAGCATAGAATCAAAAGGCCAAATTTTCAGACTGGAATTTTGTATCTAATCTTTGAGGTGTACAGGTCAATAAATCAAGGAGGTATGCATACAGAGTTGTGCACATATATCCAGCTGCATGAATGAACATATGAAACCTTCAGTTGTGCCATTCTTGGTCATTGCAGCAATACCTTTTTTATTCATTTGCTTCCAAGAAATAATTCTGGGAGTGTTTCCTCCCTGAGAACATGAAATGTGGGTATTCCCCAATATACTGCTTTAATGGCAGGAGAATAAAACACCAACACAGAAAATGACATATATTTTAATAAGTCATTAAATAACTTTGCTAGGAAATATAAACCTTTACATAAAAATAAAACCTTTAACTTTGAATAAAATTTGAATGACATTAATTGGAATGAAAATATTTGGAATGTTAGTGTAATAGCTTAATAAACTGACTCCCAAATGGTTTTGCTAACTCAAAAGGACATACATATTCTCTCACACATCTGAAAATGGAGTAAAAATTGAGGTGGGATCTAGCAACTCACAACATCATTTAACAGAAAAGAATATTTTTACCCAGCAGAAACCGTAGAGAATTTATGTCCCCAGACTGCACCTCTGAGCTGAAATTTGTCTCAAGAACGTCATGCTAATGTCCTTGCTCTTGCTGAAAACATCAGACCTACAAATACAATCAAGCCCTCAGAAGAATTTTGTCTCAATTCTGCTGCATTCTTCCTCCTGAAAGATGTCCATGCTGTTGAAGGATATAAAGTGCAGAGATCGTTCAAGATTGGAGAACTGGCACATTTTGAGTGAAATGGAGAATCTTTTCTGAAAGGTAAAACTACTTCCTATAGCTGAGCATACCGTAGCATACGGATTGCTCTGTCTTCAAGGTTTGAAGCAAAGTTAAGAAGGGGAAAACACAGTCAACCAAACTGGAACATGACCTACTTATATAATACTTTTTCGTTACCTGCTTAGCTGAATTTTGTATATTTAGATTTATACACATCTGAGTGATACCTCATGCTTTCATTTTCTATCCCTGCATCCACCTGAACAACTGGTACAGCATCTGGTCAGAATACAGAGGAACAAAGTGGAGGTACTAACTGTCTGGTCATATTAAGCTTGGATGGTAGTAAAAAAAAAAAAGCTAAGATAACCAGAAATTATGTTTAAAGCAAGTCTTTCCTTCAGGTGATTTCTAGTTTCAAATGCCTGAGAGGAATTGCACGACTTTTCTCAGAAGGTGGAGAAGTGCCCCGAAGTTCCTCTTTCTGCTGTGGAGCTTTACAAGAAAGTTACTGGTACAAAGCCACACCGGCTCTGCCAAAAGCGTTTATGGCTCATGATTAATAGCCTGCCTCTGATCGTGTTTCCAGTGATGGCTATGATTCACAGATTGTGGCCTAACTCTTTCCATTTCTGAGACGTTCCCTTCTGTAGCCCACGCAGCTCTGCTTTCT
Source organism: Theristicus caerulescens (assembly GCA_020745775.1). Taxonomy (NCBI): domain Eukaryota; kingdom Metazoa; phylum Chordata; class Aves; order Pelecaniformes; family Threskiornithidae; genus Theristicus; species Theristicus caerulescens. The sequence goes on along the minus strand of CM036559.1, from coordinate 1,062,895 downwards.
TCATTGACTCTCAGGATTTTGCAATGTCACAGTGCGTAATGAAAGATACAGCAAAAAGACTTGCAGACACGCAGAGCATCAAATTTACTACTGTTCTGGAGCAAAAATAAAAGCAGAGAACACTGGACAGTGGATTTCGGCCATCAGACAAAAATGTTGCATGTTGTTCTGCAGAGTATCTGGGGAGGATTCTTGTTCTGGCAGAGCATCTAAGAATGTGGGACCTCAGGCCTCGCTGTGTGCAGAGATGGTTCCCAGTCAGCAGTCTGGCTGATGGCCTCAGTTTCCAGCTGGATAGCTTCTAGACTGCTAGACTGACACCTAAAATAGATGAATATGTGATTGACAGAAACATGAGAAATAGGAGCTGAAAAAGAGTTGATAGTAAGTGTCCAGTTATCTTAGGATTTGAGGAAAGAATGAGGTGGGGCTCAGGACCCTTGGCTGTGTGAGGAAAGAGGACTGACTGTGAGGAGTGCATTTCCCTGTTGCTACAAGGAAGGACAGACTCTGATGTCAGCATGAGGATCCTTTCAGTGCAGAATAAACCCTGGACCGCCGCGACCTAGTCTTGGAGCAAAATAGAGAAATGCAATGCGAAGATTGAATTCTGTTCCTAGTACAAGATGATTCTTCCAGTCCAGTGTTGGGCAGCCTGTGATGCTTTGATCCTTCAGCTCTGTGATGACAGAGATACTTGCACTTGACGGAAGCCTCATCTCATCCCTCCCCCAGCACCACCTTTCTTATAAATGGTGATGGAAAGACAGCTTTATACAGTTCAATGATTTTAGGAGCCAAATCTACCAAAAAACAGAAAAAAGGGATGAAACTGCAGGAAAAAGTGGTAAGCTGGTGCCATGGCAGTCTCGCAGAGCACAAAGAAGAGGGAGAAGTGGATCCCAGGACAAGACAGAAGAAAGATGTTTTGACTTGCTGCTGGATGGACTAAGTTGTGCAGGAACTAAATTGTCCAAGGACGTTTAGCTTAAGTGCAGCGTGAAACCTAACTTTCTGTCAGCAGCTTGAATGTAGGTAAAGGGATGATTACAAAGAGCAAAGCCTGTGACCTGAGGGACGGTAGAGCTGAATGAGAAGTAATAACTTACTCTGGTTGGTAGATGAAATATTTCTCTTCTTCTTCAATATCACCAAACCCAGAAGAAGTGTGATCAGTACGATCACAGCTATAAGTGGGCCAAAGAAATTTGTCTTCACTTGCTCCATTTCTTCCTCCTGTATCTCTGAATAAGAAAACAGAGGAGATACACACAGCAAAGACTTGATTTGGTGACAATTCGCTTAAACAATCTGTCCCAAAGTTATGTGAATTAGAAGTTTAGGGAAAGGCCCTCGGCATCCTTTGCTTTTACAGTGCTTTAATAGCATCAGTAAATCACTATCCACATTGCTTTATTTCCATTTCCAATAACTAGCAAAACAACCAGCTCTTAATGGCCACTTCAACAACAGTAAGGCAAAGTACTCTTTCTGAAGTTTGGGTGACGTGTGAGAGATCAGCAACTTAATTAATACAAGAGCCTGCAAGGCAGCCACTGTGCTAATGCTACTCTGTGCTGCTGTGCAAGTTTGAAGAACCTGGGATACGTTACTACGTGGTATCTGTTGGAAAGGATGGTCAAAGCCTAACGAAATGCCATAAGAGATGTGAAAGTAGCAGGGAATGCAAAGGAGTTTCCCACTACTTCTGGTTACTGTGCTTTTGAGGTTTGGGTTGCTAGGGTTAGCAACTGATAGAGCTTCAGTTTATGTTCAGCTTTTGTTTATGTGGAGTTCCTAGTTTCTTACCCACCATCACTGCTTATCAGGTGGCTACTTTCATAAAGCCAGGAAGGAGAGAAGAATTGAATAGGGAAGAGGATGCAGCACTATAGCTAATATAGCTAATACAGCCATGTTAACACTCATGAGCAATGCATAGAGCTGTGCAAACCTCAGAAGACTTCTGTATTGTATGTTAATATTATTTAAAAATCCTAGAATGTAAGGACATCAGAGGCAGCTTGCCATATCTGGCATTGATGACTTAATCCTTTAGCTAAATTTATATGAAGAAAACTGCACTGTGGAACTTTTTTCAGGATGAGCGGCAAGCTGCTTTTACATCTGCAATAGTAAGGTGCATGCCTGTACTACCCTGGTAGGCTTTCCTGCAATGCTGCCGTTCCCTCCTGGCTCCCTGTTCCTGGCAGCTGAAGCACAGCTCTCCATCTTCAACATTGGCTAAAGGAGCTACATGCAAGTCAAACAAACTTAGGACCAAAGTGGGAATTGTCTTTATTTTGATGTGCTTCTGCCATAGCTTACAAACAAAAATATGTCAAAGGAGGTTTTCCTGTCCCAGGAGATAAATAAAATACAGCTTTAGTTTACAGAAAGGATCAGTCATGTGGAACCCTGAGATAACCCAGCAGTAAAGTCTTATTGGAACTCAGGTCCCCAGCTTCTTCTTGCAAAAGGTGTCTGAAAAAAGACACAATCTCAGAAAAAAAAAAAATCCCCAAACAGTCATTTTGGAATGCACACTTCATTCTGCCAAATGTTATGAAAACCACCAGGAATGCTTCTAAGACTAGTCAGAGGTTCATGGCCCTTACACTTAAACTCAGCACAGTCTATTTGGCAGTTTGTGAGCCAAATCTGGCCCAAGGGACTCCTCTGTTTAGCCTTCTGCCTCTCTCTAAGGAATGATTAAGAATAGCAGCTCAAGCACTTAAACATCAGAAAAAAACCTTTTTTCTTGCCAGGGTGATCAAACACTGGAACAGTTTGCTGAGAGAGGTTGTGGAGTCTCTATCCCAGGAGGGATTTAAAACTCAACTGGATAAGGCCCTGCGCTACCTACTTTGGGCAGAGTGGTTGAACTAGATGATCTCCCGCTGCCTCTTCCAACCTCAGCAGTTCTCTGATTCTGCGAAGTGGCAACCTCTCTTAACAGCTGTCACCTCCAGAGATGGATTGCTGCCTAATCCGGACATCCAGATTGCTTTGTTGCTACTGCAGCAGCATCTAGGGAGGGGATGAACAGGGCTGTGTTCTGGATTGCGTAGCAGTAGCCTTCCTTCTCTCTGTCCTCTCCTTGCTGTAGTTAAGTTGTAGTTGTAGTTAAGCTGTAGTTGTAGTTAAGACTTCCCATATGGAAAGGAGAGGGAATTTGGTGGCTGTGGCTGTTGGTGAACAGGATGGAGAACACACAATCCTTGTAACCAACTCCTACTGCTACTTCAGGTTTATTCCCTGCCTTGACTATGCTGCTGTCTGTGATCAGCTCTACTGCAACGTGCCCTGCTCCTACCCATGCAAAAATCAGAATGGGCAAAGGGAGACTCACCTATGCCTAGTGGCACTGAGACAAGGCTTCCCAGCTGCCCTCCAAGGTGAAGCAAGCAGCTAATATTAGTGCGGGTGTTTGTAGGCACTGTGATATTCAGCTTGCTAGTAACATTGTACAGCTTTGTTACAGCATCCTGTGAGACATCCATGTGATGCGTAAGCCTGGATGTTTTGTTTTCATGTGAAATTAGCCAAGTCATCTGCTCGGGCTCTGGATAACCTCCGCTGGAAGAACAGGTGAGATTCAAGTATTTGCTGGGCTTTAGTTCCCCAGTGTGCAGCCATGCTATCTCAGGTTGACTATAGTTGGCTGAAACAGACCAAAGAGAAAGCATCATGAGTCAGACATACCACATCTCGTGACAGTTCCTGCCAACTAGTTAAGGTTTTCAGGCAGAAGCAAGTCTAAACAATTTTCTCAGGAAAACAATGGGAGTCCCAAGAAGGGTTTGTTATGTTTTTGGTGTACGTGTAGACTTGCTGCTCCTTGTCCTCAGGGTGTTTCAAGGACGTAAGTCTGATCAGCCAGCCAATGGGCCTCTGTCTCTCCCCCCTCCTTTAGAGCCATTGACACCTCAGAATAATCAAACCTGACCTGCTTGCACGTCAGTGCTTAAGCGCAAAATGGGAATGGGACACACTGCTGCCTGCTCTTGACCTCCTGATTAGGTAAAGTGAAAACCACAAACTTCTAACTGTGAAATGTAGAGAAAGAAATCATCCGAGCAACTTCAGATGGGGTCACTTGGAGGTCCAGTGCTGTCATAGGTAGAAATATCTTTGGTGTCTGTCAGTATTATGAGGAATCATTTTGCAGCATATAAAGTAATTTGCTCGTCTTTACTTGATAGTAGGCCTCCCTTAGCTCAGTTTTTTATGTGGAAGTGACTACGGTACGAGTTTTTTTACTTTGTGTCTTTGGATACTCATCCCAGTCGATGAAAAACATACCTGTTGGTTTGAAAAGTGAAGTTTCCCAGGCAAGAAATAGTTAGTGAAACAGGATTGGAAAGAATTATTTAAACATAAAATATGAATGATAAATGGAAGCTTTTAACCAATACTCTCTGTTAAATAATCTCCCAAATATTCTCAACCAGGATTTTCTGGTTAAAAGGTCATAGCAGAAATAGTAGACTATAATAGAAAAGGAGAAGGAGAGAATGTAGACATAATACTGACTGCACGTTGGCATACAGCAAGTTAAAAAAACCCCAACAACAAACCCCAAGAAACAGACGCAAGACTTCATTGAAAATACTTCATTATTTTCGTGCCAATAGGACTAAAGACAATATGGAGAAATATGGGAGAAGGGGAAAAGGATTCTTGGAAAAATATGAGCCTAAGAGGGTCTGACTCTTCTGCACACACAGTCAATGTGTTGGATCCAGGCTAAAATCCTTGCCCTAGTGAATTCCTAATATGGATGGATGAAGAAATATGATGTTGCTTTTATTTGCTCTATCCCAACGCACAGGGAGTAGGATTTAGCTTAGTCACTTAAATCCCCAAGCGAGTCCATGGCTGTGAATTCAAAATGGAAAAAGCCCCACCTTTTTTATACCCCCAAATGCAGTTAAGTTGTGGAATATACCCCGATCAAAGCACTTCTCTTTTATGGCTTTTGGAGCCTCAATTTACTGAAAAGTGATGTTGGTTGCATGCAGGGTGTGAACTACGTATATGTGAGCTTTGAACTGTTAACAGAAAAGCATGTTTCAGGAAGTCTTTTGTATTTAAAGATAACATGTCTTCCAAAAATGCTATGGGCTTAGATTTAAATACCTCAAGAGACAGCAGATCCATCAAGCCCTTAATATGTTTCTCAATGGCTTAATCACCCTACCTGGTTTTGTTCTATTTTCTAAAGTGACAATATGCCTTACTTCTCACTTGCTTCCAGCCACTGACTGTTTTTATATCTTCACTGAATTAATTAGCCTTTTTTTTTTTAATATCCAGTATTTTATGTGTATTTCAGGTTCCCACACTCTGAAAACAAGACTCTTCTCAGTCTTCTGTATTATAAGGTAATCAGATTGATCTTTTAATGTCTCCAGTTGGACTGTTTTTTTTTCCAGCCTTCAGATAACTCTAGTAGAGCTTTTCTTCATGCTTTAAGTTTTTCAACATCCCCTTTAAAATGAGGACACAAACAGTTAAGTCTCTATTCTGACATGAGTTTCACTCCCAACACTTCGAACAGCGCGTATTTTGAACTCGCTTCCCTAGTCTCCCCTACTTCCCATATTGATCCATCCAAAGGAAGCACCAGAGACATGCTATAGCAGCAGAATTTCCCGTTATGCTGCTTCTCACCATGGTCCCTACCTTGCCTGTTTCAAGAGCCAAAGCTTTCCATTGTGAAGCCCTCCATTCTTTCTGGAGAAGGATCTGTGTTCATCGGTCTTATATAAATCGCCCTGGCTGTACACAATACCTATACATATATCTATCTATTTATTGTCCTAATGTAACACATGTAAATAACACATGTAAACTGTATTGGAAGGTACTTCAGTATTTCTGAACGGGCTTGGTCACCAAGTGATCTAGACAGCTTTCTATGACTGCCCTATCATTCTTGTACAGCACTCGCTCTGCCTTATGTCCATGTTAAATGTGACATGCCGTGCTACAAGAAGCCCTCCATGTCTGATGTGAGATTCTAATTAAGAAACAGTAGGTAAGCACAGGTACATGGCAACATTTGTATTTTTCTTCTAATTATTTTGAAGTTTTCTTTTTTAAATATGATTTTATCCTGCTCCTTCCTTTGGGAGCTTATTGAACAGAGAGTCATTTTGAAGGAACACAGCAGCACATAGTTTACAACAGTCTTCCTAAGTGAAACCTTAAAAGGTCTAGGAGAGTTTTAGTGCCTAAATATGAGACTTCTATAACACGTTGCTCAAATGCTGGCTAAGCTGATAACTGATTTAACTGCTTGCATTAACTGAACAGTTGATGCTAAGCATCTCTTAAATCGGAGGCCTTGATACTGAGTGCACATTATGAGTTTCTGAGTTCTAAAACTTTGCTGAAAATACTTGTCAAGTAGATTCTGGGGGAATCAAAATTAACAATCTAGGTTTTCTGTCTGTGGATCGAGGGAACACTGGCTGGTAGCACAAAGCTAAATAGGCTCAGACGTCCTGGTACTCCGTTTTTGGCTGCTGTTACATATGGCCTGTTCTCTTTTGAAGCAGCATGCTGAAGCCGGAAAACACCAATGGAAGTTAGAAGCTGTTATTATTAATGATTAGCGCTATCATACTGGAAGAGAGAACACAGGCATACGGACAAAGGTTACTAACAGAACAGTTTAAAGCCTGAAAACACCGGTGGAAGTTAGAAGTTGTTATTATTAATGATTAGCACTGTCATACTGGAAGAGAGAACACAGGCATAGGGACAAAGGTTACTAACAGAACACAGGCATAGGGACAAAGGTTACTAACAGAACACAGGCATACGGACAAAGGTTACTAACAGAACAGTTTAAAATAGAAAAACATTGGGAAAATATTTTAAGAATTACTAAAGATGTTAGAAAATATTAGGAAAAGATTGCTTCCTCACTTCCATTTCCCTGTTAAAAGATTTGCTGCCTTTTGCTCTGATAACATGCAAGAAATCAGGTTGAATCTCATCAACGCATGCATTTTTTCAGATATTTTCAGTCTCCTTTAACTGAACTTACGAATCCTCCACATGTAAGCTGCTCTTTTCTTTATTTTCCCTGTGATTTATACGATCATAAAATAGCTGGGTGTTTGCAGAAATCTCGTTATGTTTCAATTGTAATTTACCACCAGCGATGATAACTACTGCTACTTTTAATAGAAGGTAGTGCATCAGATGCAAATAAAGAAGTGTATTTTCTAGAGTCCTAAAAGCCATAAAACTTGCAGGAGGCAAGAGGAAGAAGGCAGAATGGTTTTCGCTATAAAGTATGACAGGGTGGGAATCAGGAACGATGCAATATTGAGCAAATTATTGCCTCGCTTTCTACTTCTTTGGATTGCTTCCACCTGAGTACTTTTCATTCAGAGCTGAGGATTTTCTATTGAGAATGCTCTTATCCATCTTTAGAAATTCTGCTCCAGTGCAGGTACATTTTCAGTGGCTTGGGGATGGTGCCACACATTTCTGGACTCAATAAAGTGACAGAGACCCCCCCCCAAAAAAAAACCCTAGACCAGATGACAATTAGAAGAGATTACTTACCAATGATGTGCAGTAAGCACTCAGATGTGTGTATCACCTTTGCCGATCCTTTATCTCTGTGCTGTATAATACACCTATACTGTCCCTCGTCCAAAATTCCTGCATTTAACAATTGCAAGGTCCATTTGTCCATATCCATCCTGGTGCGATTTATATATTTAGGACTAAGGTTATCATGTTTTTCTTGGCCGTAGTATACTTCGTGCACAACTTCCATGTCGCCTTTTTGCCAAAAAACTCTTAAATCCTTTATGTCAGTTTTCTGAGAGTTTGGAAAATAGCAGGATAGGTACGCAGTGTGATTGAGAAAGGACTTCACCTGGTGCACGCTGGCAGCAATACCTTAGACAAAGAGAGAGAGGAAATTAAGATTTCCATCAGCTACAAAAGAACACCAAGTATTTGCGCTCACGGAGGCAACGCTTAACAACAGTAGCAATAAAAACACCAGCAGTTAGACACAAATTCTCCCACTAGGTATGACAGGACACATAGTTCCTCAAACTGACTCACTTAGGCTTGTGGAGTTCAGGTCATAAAACTATTTCTTATTTTTCTTCCTATATTTTACTTTCCAAGGAAGGCCTACCACACAGAGGTTGCAGGCGTCTATATTTTAGAAGACTTATCTGCAGGCAAAAGGTCCACACCATTTTGTATGTAGCATCCTGAGTGTAATGAGATTCTGCCACAAAGGAGGTGATAGTTGCACAATTTCTTTTTAAAAAGTTGAGTTCATTCTCCTAATAAAATAGTACAGCATTGCAGTTTCAAGGAAATGTGGTAAATGTTGGTATCTAGGGAATATATGACCAGAAGGTCAGAAACAGGTGAACACTTTCAGTCTCACTGAAGAATTAATCTAAAGTTTAATGACAAATTAAATGTCAGATTTAACCATTCTGTAATTAATCTAGAGTTTAATGACAGATTAAATGTCAGATTTAACTGTTCTGTTGCTGATCTTGTTAGACAGAAAGAGTCAATAAACACAATTATGCCTTCATGCAAAGAAAGCGTGAACTGTATTACAGAAGGGATGATTTTCTCCTGCTTTCATCAGTGCATGTATCCATTATTATGGGTGGCAGCGGGCCAGGAGGACCATCTTTTCTTGGAATGAGAAATGCAGTCCTCGGTCCCAGAAGATACAAAACCACCTCTGTTGCGTTCAAAAGGAGGAGAAGATTTACAGTCTCTCTCCTGGTGCAAAGTTTTGACGGCTCTTCCCGAGCACCAGGCTGCAAAATGATCTCCACGGCTGCCTAAAACTCCAGTTGTCCCATATCAAACTGTCAGTTTTCAGTTTAATGCTGCTCTCCTCTATAATATACAGGGTGATATACACACATTTTACAGATAGATTTAAATCGAAAATTTAAGAGCAACATAAAATAAGTGTAATGTAAAGATATAAAGTTGAAGAGAGAAAGTACTTACTATATATTTTATAGAGTCCCTGCACACAATTTAAATACATGTCATATAGGCTATATGACCTTGGTTGTGCAATGGAAATGATTAATTACTGCTAAGGAATGAGCTTCTTAGGGGATGAGAAAGTATCACATAGCAGGACACAAATAGTCAAAACAGTTTTTACAATTAAAAATGCGTCATTTACCTGGGAGAAGTATCATAGCGTAAAAGAAGAATATGCAGACCTCCATGATGCTGTAAGAAGGAAGAATGAAAGAAATACATTAGAGGTTGAAAATGTTCTAGTACCTTCTCCGGTACTCCCAAAGAAGTGGTGAAACAAGAAGTTCTAGCAAGAGAGAGGCTATTGAGAAAGTTGGTCTCACCTTTTCCCATGGACTAGCGCAAGGACTTCTGTGTGCTTCACAGCCTTTAGCAACAAGCAGCATGCCATGACAGATCTCTGGCTTACAGAGGTGATGTGGTGCAAGATCACTGCAGGCAGGGTATGCCATGGGAGGAACACAGAGCCCCCGGGGTGCAAAGGACAGGACGAGTACCCACAACGCCTGATGCGGGGGAAAGAGGAATGAGGAGCATGCTTGGCCTGGCAGCGTGGGGAAGAAGATGGGGGAATTGAAAGCAGAGGGGGAGGAGAGGGTGACAGAGAAGGAGGAGGTGGGGGAGACGTCACGATGATGTCAGCTGCCAGAAGCGATGAAGTGTGTGACCTTCAGTTCTGTAACAGGAACCTATCCTTCACAACAGTAAAAGACAACTTAGAGAAATCCTACATGGTGTAAAGAGTTGAGGCTAAACAGCACATAATTGGGGGTCAAGAAAAGCTGGTATCTGTTTAGGAAAAAAAGAAAAAAACCCTATGACTCATCTCATAAGCAAAACACTTCGATGGCTGCTTGGGTTCGTGTGGTATAAGGGGCTATAATCCTGGTATACAGCCAAATGCCATTCCCATGCACCGGTGAGAGAACGGCACCTGCACCTGACCGGCCTGTGGTGGCTGGTGGGCGCTTTAGCAGCGCCTTTGTGTCTTTCCTGTGCCTTTCCCATGTGTTTGGAGAAGCCTCCGCACCACCCCTGCCAAGGTCCCTCGCTCTCCTCCTTTAAACAGCTCCAAAGAATCCTCTTTACCAGAGCAGATGTAAAAACTCTCCAGCTCTCACGCTACTTAAAAGCAGTGAGGTTGCTGTCTGCTGTCCTGACTGGTAGTACAGCTTCTTGATGCTTTCCCATTTTTTGTCATGTTTTATTTTAAGCTGGCACACTTGGGTCTTTACCTTTCCCCAAGGTCTCTGGGAGCAAGAGTCTCTTTTTCTGTTCAATACAGAATTCCCCTCAGTCCGCTGACATGTTTTTTGTGCGTGCACTCTAACGTACAGGACCGTGAATGATATTTTTTTCTAGACCAGATTCATCCTGCCTTTTCTTAGGAAAGGGGAGAAAGAAGCCCAAATGTCTCAGAGGATATAGATAATTTTCTCTGTGATCCACCTGTCACAGAAGAGGAGGGAGGGCTCGCGCAGAATCCCTTGTTGCAGACAGAGGTCCTTCTCTTTCTGCTCCAGTCGCCCTGCTGCATGGTGAACTTTTATCAAGGGGTTTTCCTCCTAGGCTGGGCCCCACCGAATTGAACCACACAACTGATTGCCTAAATAAAATTGCCTGTGCCAAGCCACTGAAAACTGCAGAAGCTCCTTCTCAACAGTCCATATTTCCCTCCTGTGAATAAGAATTTTTGCTTCCAGTCAATAAAAAAAAAAGGATAGCCCTATTTTTTGGATCCAATGCAGGTGTGTAAGAGGAGAAATTAAAGCAGTTCAGCAACTGGCAACATAAGTGAAGTAGAGGGAGTGTACTGCTATGGCTAGGCGTGTTTTGCAATGACTGTCTCACGGCGGCAAAGACCAAAACCGGAACTGAAATAAGAGTGAGAGAGAGAAATAAAACCCAGGCAAAAATACCAGATAACACTGCTTGCCTTTCTTTATGGGTTGGATTTGGAGCTGTGAGGACAGAAGTCCCAAAGATCCTACATGGTTCCCTGGCTGCTGTCTTCCAGGAGAAGGTGTGTTGCTGGGGATGGCTGCCTGAAGAAGGATCCCGCGAGTCCGCAGGGGGGTGTACACCCACATTCCCTGCAGAGGGAGGTCACCGAGTGTGGCAAGCTGCTTCTCGTACGTGAGCTGCTTTATAGAGAGTTGCTGAATCATGAATCGGGCCACTAAAACTTCAGTGCTGCAAGCAGCTTCTCTTCCCCTTTTTTACAAGATGCCTTTAACCAGCAAATGCAAATCCTTGGCGCCAGTGTCCAGAAGACTGAGGGGAAGAAGGAGAATTACACAGTCTCTGTGATGGCTACCTACACCATTTCTTTGGCATATTCAATACAAATTCCGTGCTTAATTCTCTTTTATATCTGCGGGCCATTGAAAGTCTGGTTACGTCCCAGAATTGTTCAGCAGTCAAAGGGGACCAGGTAGGAGGGGAAAGATGATAGACTTCGCTTCAGCGTATGGCCTGTTGCTGGCAAACGGTGCAGACCAAACCGCCCTCTTCGTGGCCATGGCCCAGTGCATGAGCACTCTGCCCCACTCCAGAGCACTGTGGGTCTCTGGGTAGACGTACAGTTTTTCTGTTCATATGCTGGCTGCATCCAGCTGGGGAAGTGGCACTTTTTCATGATGCCAGTGATAACTGACGAGATGGGAGTGGGTTGACGACCCAGGGCTTAAAAATTATCTCTGACATCCAGAATTATGTGAAGTCAGTCCATGGGGAGGTAACCATTTCCATTCGCCATCACCTAAATAAGGCTAGCACTATGTGGTGTGTCTTTCTTGCCTTTTGAGGCTCTGTCAGCCATTCCTGGAGATGTCCCCATGACTCATAGTTACAAGTCATGTGTGGATGTCAGAGATGAAAAATGGAGAAGTATATTAACTGAAATTATGTCAGTATGCAGTCAGTAGTCACACTCAACCCTTCATTTACTATCTCTGCAGTCCAATCACTGAAAGGAGAAGAAACCGTATGAGTACATGCACTTTACTGGCCCTATTCATGACTGCTTTGGTTTGTCCCAAACCAGTCTGAGAAAAGTCATGAGGCAGTTCCCCTTTGGCTGAGTACAGGGAGATTCCTTCCCTGAAGAGCTCTAAGATCGATGTTCGGGAAAAAGAGCCAACTTCACTCCCTTTACTGTCGAGGGCAATTGCCAGAAAGCCCTGCGCAACTTATTTTGAGATTGGCTTGCTCTTTCTGTCTCTTGTACCTCCCAGTCCAGCATGTGAATCCAGCATGTGACAACCCAATATGCACAGCGAAGCGTGAAGGTCTTGGAGTAAACACAAGCTTTGTATCTGGTATGCTGGCCTGGGTTTTCATTTGCTCTCTTTTTTCCTGTTTTCATTTTCGGATGTAGTCATTATCTTTTGAAAGACAGTGCCAAATCTGTGCTCTTTGACTCCAAAGTTCCTTCTCTGCCCTTCAGTTCCTTTCAAAATGTTCCTTTCTTACATGTTCTTACATGTAATTAGTTTATTGTCTTACATCAGGTACGTAACTTCTATGGGAAGACTCTCCTCCCCCGTGTTTCACGATGAACTCAAAACTAAACTGGCCACTGAACTAGTAACCTACTCTTTTGACTTTTCTAGTATAGGGAATTTTTCTAAAATTTCCACCCTGTGCAACACTGAGCAGCTCCATGAGCAGTGCTGTGAGCCTCCTGGAGACAGGACATCTGTGACTGACACTTTCCACTGCTGACCTGAAAGCTATCCTAGAGACTTCTAAATGAAATTCTGCTAAAAATGCATTTACCAGCCCTCTCCCATGTTGTAAACACAGGTTGATTTGAACAAGTGTTATCAAAGGAAATCACGACTTAAGGAAATTCCCTTAACTTGGCAAGGTGAGAGAATTCTAGGATGCCCTCCGCCCAAATACTAAACCATACAACCACATAAATATCCAACAAGGGACACATTTTAAAAACACACCTTGACCCAGGCAACTTGTGTTTCCTATGTGCTTCTCAGTTAGAAAGTGGCACTGTTTTAATCAATTGCTAAACTTTTTCTATCGCTCATTCTTTTAGAACAATCTTTTACTCCAAGTTACATTTAAAAATTCTGGGCTTGTTGTTTAATTATGTTGTTATTACATTAAAAAACCCCTCTGTCTCCCTAATTTTTGATTTCTGGATGCATTTTGTATTCCTTCACGCTATCCCCTCTTTCAGTAACGTCCTTTTACTATATCTAAGATCTTCAGAAGAACTATGACTTTCTCTATGATTCTGGGATCGCTTTGCTCTAACATCCACAAACTGCTCTTTTAATAACAATTAAACACCACCAATTATTTAAATAATACCTTCGGTCCAAAGATCATGGAGCATTCCACTGCCTCTGCAAGCAGAATTCTTCATCCACAACTAAAGGGCAAGTATCTCTGAAAGAGAGCTCAGCGGCTGCCTACCAACACACAGTCCCACAGCACGAATCGTAGGACACGAACATCTACTCCACGCAAGTGAAACCGCGGGGGAAGTTCAGAGGGGAAGAACGTCATCAACCGGAATGAGACATTCGTTGGGATTAGCTGTGGCGTTTATTCTGAGTTCCACCTAAAGGACAGGTCAGGTATTGCTCCACACTCTAAGCTACACCTGGCCACAGAATTGGCAAGTTGGTTGAACCACTTCTGCATCACAGGTGCCACATCAGGTGACGTCTGTCCTCCTTTCCCAGCCCTCGCACTTGCCTCAAGGTTAGTCAAGCCAACTTGTCAGCTGGGAAGTAGCAATTGCTGGATTCGCTTCTCACCAGCTCACACTGACCTGTGTGACTTTGCACTGAAACAGAGAAGGAGCGCACCCCTGTTCCCACACAGGTGACAATTTAGAGATGCCAGCTGATTAACAGACCAGTCAGTTGCTGGAGTTGCCTCAAGAGTCATTGTAAAGACGAGGGAATTCAAACGCCCGCTCCCAGGTTGTCCCTCTTCTCAGCCTCCTGCTTCTGCACAGGACCCTGCCTGGAAATGGCGGCATGGCCACACAATGCAGTACAGGCATAACCTCAAACAGCAGTTTGCAGGGCACGCTGATGGCAAGATAGGTACTGTACCCAGAAGGATGAAGCTGTAGTTGATTCCTAACCTATACCCAAGCACGCCTAACAAGGATTAGCAGCCATACAATGTATTACATGTTTAGTTCTCAGGTATTACATTCTTTATTTTCAATAAGTGTCTTTCAAAACCAGCTGGGCATGTGATACAAACCTCATGTTGCTTCTTAAACAGGAGGATCACTGATCAGGAGCTACTTTTTCTTGCAATAAATTAATTTCCATTATTAAATGAAGATGTGATATTCAGAAGTGCAGTTAAATGATCCAAGCCCTCCTGCTCTCAGTCTTAGTGCAGAAATCACTCTGGGGACACATACTGATTTTCTCACAGTGCTTCTCATGGCACATGAACTGATTTACAAAGCTAAAGGAAGAGGTTTTGCCTTTTGGTTTTGGGTCCCTCCCTTCAACCACCAGAATTACAGTAGTTGGGAAGAAAGATTCTCCTATCTACTGGTGTAAATTAAGACCGCCATCCTTATAACATGCATAATCAGAAAATGCCCTGCAGATCCACTTTGGTCTTTTTGCCCAGTTTCTGATTATAAATGTCCCGCTCCAGGAATTCAGGAAATAATTGTGGTGATACCACTATAGAATGGGCTCTGGCCCGTTCTGCTATAGATTGGTCAGCTTGCTCCGGGGAATGGGGGACGTGTGTGAAGCTGCTACCATTAGGAGCTGTGACTTAAATGAAATAGAGAGCAGCTGTGGAGTCACCTTACTAATAGCAATTACATTTTTACAAATGTATGCTCCTACTTGTTTATAGGAGCATTACAAAGGCTCGCCTCAGTAACTGCTCAAAGCGTTATCAGATAACTAAAAAAGCAAACCCACTCAATGGAAAGCATTATTACAATACTAGGGAGTACCTTATTTCTTTCTCCAGGCTTCCTGTCTCAGAGGCAGCAAAATACTCCAGTATGGATCTTGACAACAGAAATGTTCATTCTTTCCTCTGTCCTCAGTGCTTGTCCTCCACCATATGCAGAAAGCCCAGATCACAGAAAAGCAACCCTTTCCTATGTGCTTCTTACAGCAAGCACCCTCTGTCCAAAAGAAGCTTCCTCTTTTCAAGTTGAAATTCCCCTTCTTTCAAAGCACGTTTAATTCTCTCACAAGTGTCAGTGTTATTCACGGCGTCCCTGAGCTGCTGTGTAGCCCTGGTCTTCAGGAAAACCTTTGCTTCTATTATGCCTGAAGGAAATAACCCTTTTTGAATAAGGCTTAGTTTTCATGGCTGGCAAATTCCATTCACTTTTGTTTGCTTAAACGTGTCTTATATTAATAGAATGGGAAATAGATTTGTTGGCAAGGACTGAAGTTACTCCGATGAGATTAGGCAAAACTGCCTGTCCTTCCCCAATACGCCGCTGCTGAAGGTCACCAAGTTAATTTAAGATCTGATGACACGATAAAAGTACAGCTGAATGGATTGTTACATAAGAATGGTGATACCAGGACTGAGTCCGTAACATTTATGGGAAATTAGAGAACTATAAGGCCATGCCTTTGCCGCAGCTGCCATGCTTACCACGTTCTGATTGATTTTTCTATATGACTGAGTAGAGAAGTTGTGCTTATGTGTTTGACGATTTGTATGTATAATTCTCTGATAAATTGATAACTTCATTTTCCTGTATTGCCAATTTATTGACATGGAATTTGATTTCTCCTGTAACCTCATTTCGATTCTGCCAGCTTAGTAAAACTTGCGACTTTATCATCCGTTAAGATTTGTTTTAAGTTGGCTTATGAGCATACAGTGGGCCTCATAAAAGCCCAGCTTAATGACTGCGGTTGTGCTTGCCAGCCGTAGATCAAACATTATTCGCACCTGAGTCTTTTTTGTCTGAAGCACAGTTTATACGTGGCATGCAAAAAGGAGCTGTCTGGGGAGAAAAATCCATCCTGTATCTATTGCCTATTAAACATTATTAGAAATGAATTCCAAATCAGTTTCTCTACACATGTCTGTCTTTGCCCAGGACAAACTACTCAACAGCTCTGATTAAAAATAGAGAAGTAGGCTGCTATGAGTGAAAAAGGGGAAGTTTTTTCTCCAGTCTGTAGCAATCAGAGAGCTATAATTTGCTTTTAACTCAAGTTTCCTGTGAAAGCAGCCAAAAGAATAATTTCTTCAACTAGATTGATTAAAAACTAATTGGATCTAATTTAAGTGTTGTCCAAACAAGTTCAGCAAAATCTAAAACCTAGGAGCTTTTATAGGCTTCGATTTTTTTACTTACTTGCAACTTAGTCTTGTAGTTAACAAGAAAAACAGGGGAGGTGCATAGGCTTTTCAGAGATGATGGAGTGTCTTCCCCCCACTCTAAGATGTCACCAAAAGTAATCGTGGATAAGACCTAAACATTGTACTGGAAGTAAGCAAATTGGAAATGCTAAGTATTCTTTGTCTTTCTGCCTACAGAATCTCACCATTTATAGGGAGCGTCACACAAATTTACTGAGTTCAGTTTTCATCTGAGTGAAATCAGGCTGGCTGCAGCTGGATGAGGAGGTGGTACCCTTTGTATGAGCCTGAGTAACTTCTGGTGTGGTGGGACTTGGTTCCTTGCTCATGGTGAAAGTCCTGCTCTGCATGTATAGGTTAGCTTTGCCTATACTGTTACTGATGGTCATAGATATTTGATGCTGATACAGCTTAGTTTGCAATGTGTTGCCTGTGATTCTCTCTTAAAAACTTGTCGAGTGGCATCTGAAATAGGAAACCAATGTGGCTAAATCAGAAGAGAATCTAAAAGGTTTGGAGCAAGACACAGACAGTGCGTCGGCAAGGAAAGAAACAAGATCGTGCTTCAATTGAAACACATAAAAATTGCATAAGAAGACCACAGAGAGGCAGGGATTTTGTAGACTAGAATTAGGAGTTAGCTGCAGATAAGAAGGTTTTTAAGATGAGGTTAGTGAGAACACTCTCTAAGAGTGCTAGGGGGGTAAAGATACTTGACGGTGGATCATAAAGAAAAGGTAAGCAATTATTCAGAAAGACAGACTGAACTTGAAAGGCCAGGTTTAAGAGTGACTTTTCAGCCACTTCTTTGTTGCTGAAAGAAAAACCTTGAAATTAGAGAAACAATATGAAGATACAAAGTAAGGACTGAAAATAGATCTCCAAGTTAGCATACATAGAAAGAGGAAACACGTTCTTTGTTGAAATAGGTCACGCTAAACACTGTGTATATTTCTAATACAGCACAAATCTAAAAGCTGACAGGTATCTGGGAAGGTGTTTCCTCGCAGCCTAGATTCCAGCTCTCTAGAGGCTTCCCCTGGCGATAGGCAGCAGCAAGGACAGGATGCTCTGGCCTGCACAGAGCCTCGCGGAAATTCACAGCTGTGCAGCAGGGGTGCATTTGCCAACGTGGAGCTGCTTGTGATACTGCAAGACACTTACATTCTGGTAAGATGATGGGCAAGAGATTACCTGAAGCATACGTGGCCATATGCCTGCCACCCACAGCCCGGGTGCGAATGCTGCGAGCAGCTCAGACTGCATCCCCCATGCTCAGCAGATGCCGCAAGCTGCCAGAGGGCCAAAGTGCGGGTGAGTGGCTGAAATCTTGATTATCGTACACACAGGTACTACTTACCAGCTTAGCGTTATAGGTAGATTTTATTTATGGCAGGCAGATGTTTTGTAGATACTTGCCAGAGTGGGAAAAGCATGGGATAAAATGGTCAAAGGCAAGCAAATCTGGTGTACTGAATCACGGGAGGCTGTTGAGAGGTTTTCTCAGAAAGCTGGTCTTGGGTTTTACTGGGAGGGAGGTAAAGGACAACCTGAAGGAAGGGATCTTAGTGCCCTAGGAAATGATGTGGCCTGCGAGTGAGTGCTGCCTGCCTTGGGAATGCCAGAAAACTTCCAGAGGAACTGTGTGATCCATTGCCTAAGGCTGAAGTAGCCACCAGGGAGGGAGGTGAGAAATCATGAGCAGCCCAGATCCGGGGTGACGGCAACCGTGGCTAAGAGAACAACCCAGTTTACGGTGAGGGAACCCCCTCAGAGAGATCCTACAGCCCTGTGTGGGATCTCAGTCTTCTGTTAAAGGCATAAAGGATGCCAAGGCGTTCTTCATTAGCCACAGAATATTAAATGCTGATGCAGAAACGATGCTTGACTGATTAAAAAGTAAGATGAGCTCCAGACAAAGGTGTGTTACAGTAAGCAGCAGGGAAGTACCCAAGGTATTGTTAGGAGGTATCTTGAGACTCTGGAGGTACGATTATGAAATTGTTTCAGCATAGTCCCTCTAGAGTCTCTGGGTACCACGAAGGCCAAAACCTCCGCTAAGTGGCCTGAGGGTACAAAGTACAGAAAGACTGAGAAACGAAACTGTCTTGCTTATACTGCCTCAGTCACAGCTCACTCGGAGAAATGAAAACAACCCTGGCACGGAGTATTCCCCAAATGGCTTGTACGGGACAAATTTTAAAATCTAGGAAAGGTGGTAATTCATTCTTTGCCATAAATTGGTCAGACAAGTTCTATAGATAGAGAAATATCTTTCATTAGATCCAAATATTGATGGAAAAAAGAGGAAGAGTTTGGAAAGGCTTGAAGAAGGCCTGACAGCCTGCCTTCTTTTTCCTGTTATATGAGTTGCTCCAGTAGAAAACATCATCTCTCTACAAATCTTGCTTCACTTCGACTATCCTGTAATTGTAATTAAGGCTTTGCATGCCCACATCCAGAAAACAAGAGATGCTAAACAAAGAGTTTGCACAGTTCATGGGGAGAACGCAATGCTTCAGAATGGAAATTTTGACAATTAGCGCACTGAGGAGGGAGCCACCTACATGAGTCTATGGGAAAAGCCAGCACAAATATGTCTTCAATCTGACCGCTTTCTAGGATGCGGCTTTCTTATTCTGTGCTAAAAGGTACCTGCTTTCCCTCAGGATTCACAGTCTTGAAACTTCTACTGCTAATAGGCACCTTCATCACCTCCTTTTAAAAAGAAGGAGGCATCACTCTATCAGAAGAGCGCAAGCGAATCCCCTTTCTCTTCTTTAGGAGCCAGGCCACTCGCTGAGGACACAGGAGGCCCGGGTTCATGGTCCTCATGAGAAGATTCTGACTTACATTTTCATACTGCAGGACTTCTCCATGTACCAGGCTAAAGGCGGTCCTGGAGTAGGACAAAGTCTGTCCTGTTAGGGCCAAATCCTTCAACGTTTCTCAGCACCTAAGATGGGTTGGGCACCCAACACCATCTCAGCACCTTGGGCTGGATTTAAGGCATCCAAAGCCAGAATGACAAACGGGAAAGCCCTTTCTCAGCCATTATTTAACCTAAATTTAGGAGAAACGTTGAAGGATTTGGCCCTAACGGGACAGACGTTGTCCCTCCTCTGCCAGGGGCAGCTCCTGCATTGCTTTTGGTTAGGTCTTCGGTCGCTGGGGATTACCAATGCCTGCTGAAAATATCTTCTCATCTCATAGTATGGCAAAAACTTCTGGGGATTAAAGGGGATCTCATAGAAGGCACCTACTGCAGCTCCTAGGAGCAACGGCCAGCAGTGCCTGGGAAAACACTCTAGCCCTCAGGAAAGACCGAGACTTAAAATTCTGCTGGTCCCAGGCCCCATTTTGGCAAGTCCTAACAGTTGTCCAGGAATGAGACCTGCATTAGAGCCCTCAGGCACATCCTGCTCAGTTTCGATTCAGAGAAAGAAGCAGTTGCTGTTACGGGGCAGGGGAAACTACATTTAAACTTCAGTCCTTAAGGTTGTTTAATTGGCTGTGTCCTACAGGATGTTCCAGTTAAACTGGGAGCAAGGTTTATTTAATATACAACGCTGGAGTTTTGTGAGATGAAGCTTAAAAGTATTCAGTGCATTTGGAGAGGATTTCTTTCTCATGGCTTCTGGTTTAGCAACTTGTTTAAACAAAATGTGATTCTTTGATGTGGAAGTGATGGTAACGTACAAGGGAATTAAATATCTCAAATTTAAATTCGGGCAATGAGCTTACAAACACTTAACCCTGTATATATGCTGATGTACTGAAGTGCTCCTGCCCATGCATCCTATAGACTCACTCGCTCTTTTTCTATATTGTGCTAACTGAAAGAATTATGGCATTTGAGACCAGAGCGGAGAGCACGTCCTTTTAAACTCACGTCCTCCCAGAGCGTAAGAGATTCTGGCAGTCCTCCTAATAAAAAGAAAAACTGGCTGCAAATGGAAGAACGTGATTGTGGTCCGTTCTGCAGTGCAAGTCCACTGTGTGGAAATGTTATCAAAAGAGAGCTGACACGTGAAACAGAAGGTTTTGCTCTTAAATGGTTTGCTTTTTATATGCAACTTAAAATAAATTAAACTCATTGCTGAAAAATAGAAATAATTATGTAAGAGGTTAAATTGACAATTTGCAATCACTTTTGTGTGCTTTTTTTATAAGTATTGAGAATAACTAGTTTCTCTGTGAAGCCATCACTTGCAAGCAGCAGGGAAAATGTGAAATAAATAAGCCCCTTTGAACAAGGCTTGGGTATTTAAACCTCTCTTTCCATACTCTCCTGTGCCATACTCTGCTAGTGCTGTTTTTCATTGCTTAACTAAATTTCTTATTAATGGAACTGCAGACAATTCTTTTGCCAGGGGCAACCTTCCCCTAGCTAGGGTGAACAAAATTACTTTATTTCCCTGACCCTTTGCTGCTAATAGGACTGAGAATGGTAGAGGAATCATTGAGGGAGTACAAAATATTGACAGGTGCACTGGGAGCATCAATGAAGTCAGAGAAAATATTGGTGAATTAGGTCATCAATGAAACTAAGCGGCCTGAGGAAATGAGAAAAACTGACGTCATCGTCAACTCTTCTCTTATCCTATATGGGATTTGACAAAAGAGCTGTGCAGTAATCTCTTCCTTATCCTGAAAGCTTCGTATTTTGAGACCTTTTTATCATTGCTTTAAAAGAGGGTGAGAATATGCAAACTGCCAGCAAAAGAGTTCCATTTTCAGAGCTTGACAAGGGGCTAAATTGAAGATAATCCCCTGAAGTCATAGGGGACAGCAAAAGGGGAGGAAACAGAATATTTCAGAGATGCAAGACGCGACGTGCCTCAACACGTTTGGGAAGTTACAGAGAAATAAGGATCCCATCCATAAAGGTGAGCAGCACAGGTAGCTTCCTCTTAGGCCAGCAAAATGCAGACTCCTGCTGTCCTGAGGCTAACCCAAAGCGGACGAGAGCTCAAGACTCCGCAAACTAGCCTATAGATAGCTTGCCTCCTGGTGAGTAATTTTTGTAACCTTTAGAAACTGTGATTAAGCGTGTGTGCCTGATAGCTTGTGCGCATCCAAATATGTAGAAATTGCTATCTTAAATCATCTTGCATTGCAAGGGTTGGAAGCTGTGTTTGTAGAGTATTAGCTTGCCAAAATGGGAAACAGAGGGTTGTAAGCCATTTTGAATGAAACGAGAGCAATTAGGTTGAATAATGGAAAATTGCACAAGTTGCTCACTGAACAGCAATTTTGATAAGTCTAGCAGCTGCCTCAGAGAGACTAAAAGAAGGTTATGTTTATTCTGTTACCATTGCTATGCATTTTTAAGGCTCAGACAGGTAATTTCACAATCTGAATCCCACTTGTGTTCATCTGAAGTGCAGTTGTTGACTTCATACTATATCTTAAAAGTATATTAATTCACTTTATTCCAGTTGTAATGTTAATGTGAGCATTATCTGGCTTGATTTTAGTTAGCTTCGTGGGAAACATTGTTTTATTTAGGATATGAATGCATTTTAAGCTTGTTTGTTTATTAATAGGTAATCATCCTTGTAAAAGGCTCTCAGGTGTAGGGTTTTTCCCTTTCAGAAATGCACTAAGGTTATAAAAGCTATAGTCACTCTGCTGGTAAATATTTGTCTCTGTCTCTTGACGTGCACCCATGTTCTTCACGGTACATTATACACTCCTGCGTAAGACATTTGCTTACCTTATCTTTTAAGACCATTCCATTAGATGCCTATATATACCTGTGTGTGTGTGTGCATCCTGCATTAACAGTGTATGAACCAGGAAAAAAAAAATCTAGTTATTTCTAATTATATAACTTCAGGAGATTTGATGGACTGTTTGTGTAGTTACAGTCTCCTAAAAATCTATTTGGTCCACACTGCAGTTCCCACTGTATTTTGTCATCCCTCATCATTAGACTCTACTCTGTGAACTACTGTAACTTCTAGAACTCAAAGTACTTCACCCTGAAATTGCATTGCGTATAACAGCCAATGGATCTTGAGTTACTCTTCAAGGTTATTTAACGTACTTCTGTTATCTCATTACGGTTCTGGCAAACTCAAGTTAAAAGCTGTGGAGTTTATTAGCAATGCTCTGAAATATTTAGTCCATCGGAATGTGCAAACCAAGGATTATACAATCCACAAACATACTTTTTGTACACTCTAGATTTACATTTATATTGCAAAGGCCAGCTCTTCGAAGCTCAGAAATCCTTGCATACGTTATAGCACTCCCCCTGCCTTGCCCAGTGCGCTCATTTATGTAGGCCTGAAGGAGCAATGTACCAAAACGAGTACTGTGCGAGAACGGCATAGTCAAAACCTCCTTAATTGAGACAGACGTATCTGCCTGCGTGTAGTACCATTCAAACACCTCCTTCGATGCAATCTTTCCGGTATCTACTATTTTTATCCTACAAAAAGTCATGAGCAGCCTTACAGTACTTCAGTACTATGGCATACTAACATTTGATAAGACATGTTTGGAAAGACTTTTTGTTTTTATGAAGCGTTGGGTTGCAGTCTGATGAGGAAAAGACCTGAAGAAATGGAACAGCCCTAATAAAAAGGCATTTTAATTTCACTGACATTATCAATGACATTGACCTGCTCAGATCTTAACGACGTGAATGTTAACAGCTCTGGTTATGATGTGATTCAGAAGGACAGAGAGGAAAAAAAGAGTTTCGGAGGTAGGACCATACAGGGAAGATACAATTACCCTGTTTTAGGCCTGTAGATCATGGAACCATGAATAATTTAGGTTGGCAGGGGCCTCTGGGGATCATCTAGGGGAACCTCCCTGCTCAAAGCAGGTCTAATTAGATCAGGTTGCTCAGGGCCATGTCCAGTTGAGTCTTGAACACCTCCTGGGAAGGAGATCTTCTAACCTCTCTGGGCAACCTCGTCCACTATCTGACAACTCTCAAGGTAAAAAAAAAAACAACCAAACAAAGCAAAACAAAAAATCTGATGTATAATTGGAATTTCTCATGTTCTAACTCGTGTCTTTTGCCCCTCATGTTATTGTTGTGCACCTGCACGAAGAGATAAATCAGAAGTGAAGATTCCTGAATGCCTATAGACCAGTGTGCCAGCTAACACTGTCTAGTAAAATAGAACTGAAGTAGCAGGGTGGAAGGAGAGAATGAGAGGAATATGAAAAGGGCCAACCCTTTAGCTTACAAGGGTTAGAAAAGTAGCAGTTACATTGATGAGTTACACCTAAGCAGGTTTCTGCAATGGGCAGAATTCAAACCTGCACTGTTATGGGGAAATTAAAAACTGGAAGATTTGCAGTTACCAATTAAACATCAATAGAGTTTCTTTTTTTGTTCAGAGCCTTTCAGACTCTCTGGCCAGAAGGGACCTCCCTGTTCACATGGGCTGACCCTCCCTGTGCAGAGCCTGGATAATCTTTTTTCAGAACTAGATCAAAGAACGTCTTTCAAAAAGAGATCTAATCTTGTCTTCCACATTCAAAGGGACGGTGACCTAACCACTTTTTCCGAAAAGTCGGTAGAATGTCACTTACATAACTTAAAAGCCTTACTAGCACAAGGTAAATATTTTGGACTTCACTACAAGGAATAAAGATGAAAGGTGCTGAATTGGAAGTTGGTGGTTGCCGAGAGACCAGTGTTCATGGCCTGATTATATTTAGCGTGGCCAACCACAGGAGAGTCCCAAACACAGACAGCTTCAAAAGCTTTACTTTATCAAATCTCAAGAAAGTTAGAAGCAGAATCAGTTGGGGAAATATATCTGGGCAGAATAATGTGAATGGAAGATGGTGGCTCTTGAGGAGGGTTTATTAGCTGTCCAAAAGTCACCGTCAAAGAAAAGAACATTGGCCGTACTGTTTTCAATTGCTAAGGGAAAGCCATGATTAGAAATAAATAAATAATGTGTCACAAATGAAAAAATTGGAAACAGGTGGTAAGAATGAAGAATGAGGAGCCACAAATCTTGGAAAATTGGTATGGGAAGATAAGACTGCCAAAGAAGAAGGTGGAGGGTCAAAGGACAATATCAAGTTATTTAAGAACAGCAGTATTAAAAAAACCCAAAACCCAGAAATGTTTGGCCATAGCTAGATGCAGCTGATAAAATTCCTTCTAACAGTGCAGAAAAGACAGAACAATAATTTCTTTACTATATTTGGAAGAAAGCAGTGTGATATATGTATGTCAAATTAGACTGATAAACTAATTTGTGACCCACTAATTATTGACATGTTAAATCACAGCTGCTAACATTGTTAAATCTGCAGGCCCAAATTATTTGCTCCTAAGAGTCATAAAAGAATTGGCCGAGTTGACTTCTGAACCTCTGGTAGTTTTTAACAAATCTTGAAAGGAGGGAAAACCACCAGAAAATCAAGTCTCAGTGATAACATTGTGTCAGTATCCAAAGAGAATGATAATGGTACTGCTAATTATAAGTTAGCCTGATTTAGTCATGGTAAAATAAGGGAAAAGTGGTTAAGGGATTAGCTGAGAAAGACCTGAATGGTAAGATTATAATTAATGCCAGTTAGCATATTTTTAGGGAAATTAGACCACACAGTTGTGCCGGGAAGACAGCAAGTTACACCGATAAAGACAATGTTGATATAGCATCTATGGACGTTTATAAGGCAGTTGATTTAGTACCTCATTACACTGATCGAAAAATTTGCACAGTGCAATGAGAGCCCACATTAACTGAATTAATAACTGGCTAAACGATGGCTCCCGGTATCTGTTTGCAAAGCAGGGGCTGCCGCTGAGCAGAAGTGAGCATCAGCTGGCAGCGGGCTCCTCAGGGGGTGTATGTTGTGGGTTCCTCTGCAGCTGCTTTTGGGCAGCCACGCCGTGACTACGCGGGCGCCGGTAGGTGGGTTTGTGCTCAACAGGACCGTGCTGTGGCGCGGCTCCATGTGCGATGTGAGCGATGAAGAGCCTGAGGACTCTGACTGTGGTAACTCTAGCTCAAAACTGTAGCTAAAATGGACGACAGCTTCCCCCAGACGATTTTGAAGGAAAACACCCACTTTCTTAGCAAAAGAAAGCCCCCAGTTTTGGGCCCCTCACCCCAAGAAGGACATGGAGGTGCTGGAGCATGTCCAAAGAAGGGCAACAAGGTTGGTGAAGGGTCTAGAGCACAAGTCTTACGAGTAGCGGCTGAGGGAGCTGGGGTTGTTTAGTTTGGAGAAGAGGAGGCTGAGGGGAGCCCTCATCGCTCTCTGCAACTGCCTGAAAGGAGGCTGGAGCCGGGGGGGGTCGGTCTCTTCTCCCCAGTAGGGGGATAGGACAAGCGATAGGACAAGAGGAAACGGCCTCAAGCTGCGCCAGGGCAGGTTTAGGTTGGATATTAGGAAAAATTCCTTCACGGAAAGGGCTGTCAGGCCCT
This sequence comes from Theristicus caerulescens, assembly GCA_020745775.1. Lineage (NCBI taxonomy): Eukaryota > Metazoa > Chordata > Aves > Pelecaniformes > Threskiornithidae > Theristicus > Theristicus caerulescens. The sequence continues at coordinate 1,037,054 of CM036559.1, read as the reverse complement.
GGCACAGGCTGCCCAGGGCAGGGGCTGAGTCCCCATCCCTGGGGGGATTTAAAAGCCGGGTAGATGTGGTGCTCAGGGACATGGGGTAGTGGTGGCCTTGGCAGCGCTGGGTTAACGGTTGGACTCGATGATCTTAAGGGTCTTTTCCAACCTTAACGATTCTATGGTTCTATGATTCTACGATTCTCTGAAAAGAGTGGAAGACTTTGCCCGATAGTCCATGCTCGCAGACAAGTAGCTCAGGGGAACTTGGTGCAAATCAGGACAGAGGGTCTGGTAACCACGAGATGGCTTTTCTTATGTGGGAAAACCACCTTGAATCCTCCCCGGCTGTAGCACGAATGCCCTGACTGCATGCATCTAGCAAGGCATTTTCAAAGTCTCGTCACTTAATTAAGTCAGAACTTTTCTTTTTCAACACATTGTTCAAGTTTGAGACGCTTTGGAGATAAGATTGTAACAAAACAGGAATTCCCCCCGCTTTCCTGATGAAAGAGGTTGAAACTGTTTTTGCTTAAACTTAACAGAAGAAATTCAGCAACTGGATAAACCAGGCATGGGAAATTTTTGTCAGAAGACAGTTACGGGTAACTGCAAACACGGGATTAGAATTCAAACCCTCATGCAGCCTAACCAAAATGAGCATTACTGATTCAATAAAACTATATTGTAGATGATGTATCTTTTGTTTACTCTCAACTTTTCAACCTCTCTTCTTTTTTTCCAAAAAAGGGCTAAGTGTAGGCACATATTTCTCTGCTTCCCTCAACCTGTGTCCTGGAGCACTGAGCAAAGGCAGACTAAAGGGAATTTTTGAAGAATTTTTCAGAATGAATCTTGGGTGCTTTCTTCTTAGGTGCATTTCTCTTTTAGTAATGATAAAGAAGTCCCGCAGTGGAACATTTATTCTGACCTGTGGGGAATGTGTCATGATTTGTTTCCTGCCTGAAGACTGATGAAGCTGCTAGCATATGAAACGCTAGTTGTTGGCCATGCTGACAAAAAAGGCATTTGTAGTTTTTAAGAACTGTCATTAATCATACCCCGTGTCAGGGTGTGAAGAGCGCAGCGGTGCCAGCACGTTTCTAAGAAAAGAAGGAGCTGACAAAAAGGGAAGCGGGACTAAACGATTGCCTGCGGCTGGCCGTGCGGCTCTTGGGTGCCGTGTCCTGGCGGCAGGGCGGGCTGGTGAGACAGGTAACGGGGGTCCCCAGGCGAACGGGGCTGAGAAGCTGAGCTGCTGATTCGGAGGGTAACTCTCACGACGCACTTGCCTTTGGGAGAGGTGCGGAAGGGGAAGTAGGTCGTTTGCCCTAACTTTTCATTCCTTTGCTTCCCAGGGTCCGTGCCAAGACTATGATGTACCTGTGTACCTTAAAATGATTTTAAAAGTGCGTCAAATTAGTTTCCTGATACATTTCAATTGTTAAACAATGTCTGCGAGGGATATGAAGTGTAGCTTCATCTAAGATTTATGTGCTGTCACCAACCATACACGAAGTTTAGTGCTATAAGCTGTACTTAAAAGCCTTCTGTCTAATGTAAACAGTACATTTCTTCCACCTGTTGGTAATTAGGTAAATAGACATGAAAAGATGTGAAATAGCATCAGCAGAACTATACCAGGCACAGATCTACACCAAATGTTACAGACACTTGTGTTATTTATTATGGGATAGCCATGGACAATCTCTGAATCTCTGCCATGAGAAAAATTCAGCCAAAACTAAATTTCAAAGTCTTCCTAAAAAGAAATAATAAAAACTGAATGATAGTGCTGGTACTTTAACAGTAGCATTTGAACAAAAATGAATGGCTATAAATTAGTCCGACCAAATTTAAAACAGATGCTAGAAGATTTTAATCACTGAAGAATGAATTTCTGAAACATCGCTGCACACTGAGATGTAGGTGCAACCCAGGTTGAGTCAAATATAGCACAAAGGAGGCAGAAAATCATAGAATCATAGAATTGTTAAGGTTGGAAAAGACCCTTAAGGTCATTGAGTCTAACCGCTAACCCAGCACTGCCAAGCCCACCACTAACCCATGTCCCTCAGCACCACATCTCCCCGGCTTTTAAATCCCCCCAGGGATGGGGACTCAGCCCCTGCCCTGGGCAGCCTGTGCCAGGCCCTGACAGCCCTTTGGGGAAGGAGTTTTTCCCAATCCCCAACCTAACCCTGCCCTGGCGCAGCTTGAGGCCGTTCCCTCTCGTCCTAAAATGCGAGCATGGGATGTCGTAAACTCATAAAAATGTAGCTGATGAACTGAGAAGCTGATAGACCTAAGGAGAGGAGAACGACGGGTTGGGGAGGGTGTCAGTTTAGCCAGAGGGTTTCTGCCAGAATTGCTGCTCTACGCAAAAGCAGGCAGAGTAGGAGCAAGCGTTGGGTAGAATCCAGGCCTCGAAATAGCTGGGCAGGTCCTCGTGTCTGCACAGAAATGTCACGGCTGCGGAGCACGCTGTGAAGAGTTTCGTCGGGCAGTATCTACCAACCACATCAGAAGAACAAGCCTTTAGTAGTGCAAAAAATCTGCAAGTTACAGTGATCTCTAAGGCCTTCTGTAAATATTCTTCCATCCCCGAGAGACATCTCTTTCCTGCGCGTACAGCTTGTGCGATGCTCGCCCAGGTCTGGGTCAGGGTCGTTACGGAGGCTGATTTTCTCCAGCTGCATACCGCCTGGGGAGGCCAAGCCCCTGCGCTCCCCTGGGATTTCGAGGGGAGCACCCTGGCTTCACTGCTTTGCCTTTGCTCCGCATCGATGCTGCCCAGTTGCTCAGGCCTGGAAACTTCTCCCCCAGCGTGGCATTTTACTCTTTGACATTTCAAGCTTGTTCCGTGGGTAAATAATTTTATTTCAGTTATTTCTATTTCTGCTTTCGCTTTCCCTGATGGTGTTCTGTCTGTTTTATACGTTAGAACATGAACCATTTGTGCCTGGTTTTATTAGGTATTCTCAGAAATTGCACATTCTTCCTGAATTCTGCTTAGGAGGAACTTATTCCCAGTCATTCTATCTTTAACCCAAATATTTTCCTGCCTTGCGTGCACAGCTTTGTGAACTAGTTGGGCTCACTGCTACAATTGCTGGGCTTTTGCTTGGCGTTTGAACATTTTGCCAGCTGCTCTTTTGCTGACATTGTTCGGCAAGTTTATTTCCTTTGCTATTTCATTTTCTCTAGTCTTTGCTGAAATAGTTTAAAATGGGTTGCTTAGTATCATGTAATCCGTGCCTTTTAAAGGCCTTTGGGATTTTCAGTGGTCTTTCAGATATTCCTTTCTTTAATGAATCACAAGTTTTCTGATCATTAATGTATAGTCCTGATTGAAAAAAAAAACAACCACAACAATCAAAAAACCCACAACAAACAACAAAACTCTTCAGGGTGGGGAAAAAAAATCCTGCTTCCTCTTTTTTTTCCTGAACTCTTACTGAGAAAATGGGTAACGTTTATTCCTACGGACATGATGTTCTTCCTACCTTTGCACTAGCATTTCAAAACAATGTTCCCCTTTATCTCCCTATGCAAAATGGAACCAGTACTCCCAAAACCAGTGCCATTCCTTTAATCGTCATCCTTTTTACTAGCCCTAATGATTTTCATGTACAACAGAAAGTGCTGGTTGAATTTGAACTTTTTCAAGATTTCATCAGCATCTGTAACAATTTTTAAAGCTGCCAGGTTATTCACACAGTGCCACCCAAGAGACTTCGGAACTTTTTTTTTACTGTGATTTTTCTATACTGAGGTTAGTAATTTTCATCCAACATCTTAGAACCATAGAATCATAGGATCATTTAGGTTGGAAAAGACCTTTGAGATCAAGTCCAACCCAGCACTGCCAAGCCCACCACTAAACCATGTCCCTAAGCACCACATCTCCCCGGCTTTTAAATCCCCCCAGGGATGGGGACTCAGCCCCTGCCCTGGGCAGCCTGTGCCAGGCCCTGACAGCCCTTTGGGGAAGGAGTTTTTCCCAATCCCCAACCTAACCCTGCCCTGGCGCAGCTTGAGGCCGTTCCCTCTCGTCCCATCGCTTGTTACTGGGGAGAAGAGACCGACCCCCCCCCGGCTCCAGCCTCCTTTCAGGCAGTTGCAGAGAGCGATGAGGGCTCCCCTCAGCCTCCTCTTCCCCAGGCTGAGCACCCCCAGCTCCCCCAGCCGCCCCTCCCCACCCTTGTGCTCCAGCCCCTTCCCCAGCCTCGCTGCCCTGCTCTGCCCACGCTCCAGCCCCTCCAGCTCCTTCTGGGGGTGAGGGGCCCAGCGCTGAGCACAGGATTCGAGGGGCGGCCTCACCAGTGCCCAGCACAGGGGGACGATCCCTGCCCTGGTCCTGCTGGCCACACCGTTCCTGATACAAGCCAGGATGCCACTGGCCCTCTTGGCCACCTGGGCACACTGCTGGCTCATGTTCAGCCGCTGTCGCCCACCACCCCAGGTCCTTTCCCGGCGGGCAGCTCCCAGCCACTCCTCCCCACGCCTGCAGCGGTGCCTGGGGTTGTTGAGACCCAAGCGCAGGACCCGGCATCATTTTCCACTGCCTTGTTCTTTTTTCTATATTTACTAGGACTTGTGATTTCCACTTTAAGGACTCTATTGCATTCTACCCCTATTAAATGCAAATTTTAGGTAACAAAATCATAAACAGTAGGCACAGCACTCATGCTGCTGTCTTTCAGCCTGACTTTAGTCTCTGCCTCTGTCCATGAAAGAGTATGTGAAAATCTAGCGGTGGTGCAACACAATACCCTGCCAGCAGTTATTTAACTGTTGGATGGAACATAAACTTCCATCGCAGCATTTATAGGGAGGCTGGATAGGCTCTCTGAGGCATGAAAGGACGAGCTGTAGAGCTCGGAAGGTGTTCAGGTAACATCAGCAGATTTTTATTCATGCTTGAGAGAGAAGGGATGAAGCTGGCTTCGTTCTTCCTGAGGGGAGACGGCTCGGTGTTCTTAGTCGTCAGAGTGTGTGCACGCCTGTGTGTGTGTGTGTTTCTGGAAGGGAAAAGAAAGCGTATAATGATGGCGAAGGTACATAATCATAGATAGAGTAGAGCAGAAGTTCCCAGTCTAATCTCTGTGGGCGTTTCCATCAAGAGTGGCAACACTGGTCGCCACAACCAGTAAAGGCAGCAGCAGAAACGCCTTTTTTCCTCACCTGTTGTCACATGCCTGGATTTCCCCAGAGAAGCTCTGTTTTCCAGAATTCCCCAGAATTTCAAACTCGCTGGAACTGGAGGATTTTGAGGACATAGTTTAGTGGCGGACTTGGCAGTGGTAGGTTAACGGTTGGACTTGATGATCTTAAGGGTCTTTTCCAACCTTAACAATTCTATGATTCTATGATTTTTAAGCGCATCTAGTAGATCCAAGTGGCTGCAAGTCTCCCGCGTAGTTGTTCCAGCTGGGCAGCTCTATGTCTGGAAGTCACGGTGGTGTCGAACACGCACCTTGCGCAGTTGCTGCATACCCGTCGAGCAGAGCTAACGCCACGGGGACTCAATCACCGTCTGTCTGCTCTTCGGTCAGGTGAGCCTGACCGACATTTCCAGGAAACGCTGGGTTCGTTGCGTACGTATGCCTTTGGTTCATGCCGTAATAAATGCAGTATGATCCAAAAGCTCGGGCTTGCTCCTCGCGCGCACCTACGTACATCTGGGAAATCGCAGCCAGCAGTGGGAGGCCACTCAGCCTCATGCGGCACAGCTGGAATACAGGCAGGGATCCCCTGGGGTTTGTGGCTAGGAGGCATCCTGCCGTGGGAGTGGGGAGGGTATTAGAAGGTGCCCAACGCATACCCTAGCTGCTCACTGGGCGCTTTGGAGACACCATGTAGGGCCTTTGCTGGATAAATTCCCATTGCAGCTTCTGGAGGGAAGCCCTGCAGTGCTAGCCTGGTGTTTGGGTACGGGTAATTACAGACCCAAGCACAAACGGAGCTCAGAGACCGTGGGAAGGAAGAACGGTGGCCACCTGAGGGCTGGGTGGCTTTAGGTGACCTGGTGGGAATGATGGGGGAGAGGGAGAAAGTATGAGATAAGTGAAGGGGAGGATTATTGAAAAGTGTAATGGGCAGACTGACAAATCAAGAGGAGGCCTTGTGGCTGGGTGATGAATATAATCTTTCGCGGAAAGCAGTTCCACTGGCTTGCCTTTCAGCCTGCACAGAGGTGGATGGGAAATCCCCGTCTCACTGTTGCCAGTCCCGATAGGCACCCCGATGGCTTCACAAGGTAGCGAGGATGAGCAGAGTGCTCGGGACACAGCGATGCAGCTTTCCCTGCTGCACATCTCAGCCTGCAGTTAGCTAGATAAGTGCAGGCTAGACAACAGTACGCCAGGAATTTGTTGGCTGAGCATAGCATCCATGCCACAGTCATGGATTTGCCCGCTGTAGCTGATGGTGGTGCCCGTGATCTGGCTTTTTTGATTCATTTGGAACACGGGAGCATGAACCTCATCTAGTCCATGGCGTATCACGCTAAATGACAGCTACCGTGTCTGGTCAATTTGCCGTGATGCCTTCAACTCCACCCTCAGGCTCGAGCTAGCCTAGGAGACCCCAGGTATGAAGGTAATATAGGCATAGCCTGGGAGCGCTTCTGTTTGTGCGGAGCCTTTCTTCCCCCCGGACCTGCGCTAATGAAGGGGGCTGCTAAGGTGGGAGCTGGCTCTGTTTACATCAAGTGGTATATTCTCCTTTAACAGCGGAATTCTTCGCTGACTGTCCATGGACCGAGTCTAATTCAGTAGCATGAGCCGAGTGAGAACATTTCACGTGAAGATTAGGCTTCCAAAGCACCGGCTTATCAGTTTGTTGTAGTTCTAAGGCAGCTTAGACTTGAAAGTCTGTCTTTCTTTCATGTTTTTTTCTCTTTCTAAAGAGAACTTTCTAAATTTCTAAAAAATTAGAAGTCTTTTAATTGCTCTTTTAGCATGGAATGAAGATAATGCAGAACTATCAACAATGCAATGATAAAATGTCAAATGGCAATATATGCAGGGCCTTTCAGTTTTCTACGTATTTATGATTGACTTTCTTTTAATAGGAAACATTTTTTTTTCTTTCAATGTACAGATATAGAACAAAATCACTTGAAAGCCAAGAGTGAAATTGGCTCTCATTAAAACATGGAGTTAGTGAAATGGTGACAGATGGGCCCTGCTGGGAAGGAGAAGATCATTGAACGAGACTGGGATAAGTTAGTGAGTTTGCAATTATAAAGCATGTGGCTTTGTAATTTCTAACCCCCAGTTCTGCAAAGTAATCAGTGCAGTTGGGCCCCTGTGCCTGCAGGGAGGCTCATTGAGACAGGCATGACGATCTGTGTAGCGGAGCAGGGACATGCCGATATTCCAAAACAGAGCTGGAAGGGAGCGCATCTCTCTCTTTTCTAGCCAAATTTTAATCTGCCCTCTCCAGAATGGAAGAACATTTCACTGTGAAATATGAAGCTGATTTTCATGCTCCCTTGTAGTGGTTACCAGGCCTGGGCTGGTAACCCAAAAACAGAATTTTAAGAAAAACATGAGCCTTTCAAAGATTGATTGATCTCGCTCTGTTAGGTGTTGTCCGTCTCAGTATGCCTGTGGCAATGGGTGACAGGTTTTTTAATTATGTTCCGAAGAGGACTCTGACTTGTTTTTTATAATGTTGAAAATCTTTATCTTGACTCATTTCTGTAATAAACTTTTGGCAACGGGAAGCTATAATTTATTTACTTAGAAATTTCTCATCTCCATTATCGTAAAGATGTCTTAGCAATTCTATTTTTAGGATTGCACAAATGGGGCATAAATCCTGTTTTTCTTTTAAAGCAGATTGTGCTTGGATGTAAACCGTCAAATGCGTGAGATTTGTGTCCATCTGAATGATCAGCTTGGGTTTTATTTCCAGGGACAACCTCAGTCATAACTCCCATCATATGCAAACCCAGACCACCGTGCAGACGACATATTTAACTTGTTACACGATCTCTTCCATATGTTTAACAAACTCCCGTAATTTAGGGATGGTCCTCCCAGTGCACTCTGCAGGCAACCATTTGGTCTCAAGGTCCTAAAGCCATGCAGCTCCCTTTTTTCGGAGCATCTTTGGAAAACTTATTTTCACTTCCTCAGCCCAAGCACAGCAGTGCTGCTGCTGATCCCAATACGCACTCGTAGACCTCACATTTTCTTTTACAATCTGATATTTGTGCCCATTTTGTGTCTCTGTACAGAAGTCGCCCTGAGTAAATTCAGTTTTCATAGCTGCAAATTTACTGGTCTAGTCTAATACTCTTTCATGGTTCCCAAATTCCTTTTTGATGTGCAAGTCCTTTCATGCCTTAGGGGAGCACAGAAGAAAGCATGGAAGTACTTGAAATGTCAATAAATAGGTGCTGGAGGCTGATGTTACAGGTCAACCGGGTGTAGGAGGAGCTGGTGTCTTAGCGATGAATCAGCAATGCTAGGAGAGGGGGGAGGCATGTCAGGAAAGATTGGGAGGATGCAGAGCTTGAAGTGACACAGCAAGGGCAAGCGGACACAAAAAATTATCTTTCCAGAAGCACTTTGAATGGGCCTGAAAGGTGCAAGACTGCCTTTGTGAGAACCAGAGACAAGGAAGAAAGCCAATGCCTAGGTGGAACAGTTTGGCTGAGGTGATGGATGGGAAAGCCCATGCCTTTGATATGTTACGCAGAAAAACCTCAACAAGGTGTGATTCTGAACTTGGATGTGAGGATGTAGGGAGAATTCAGAGCAAAAGAGCATGCATGGGGCTGAATTAGGAGAAGGTTGTGTTCTCCACCTCCATCAAGAAAGGAAGTAGGAGAATGAGATTAGGGCAGTATTAATCATCCTGCTATAGCCACGTTGAGGATGAGCAAGGCTAGTCTTCCTCATAAAGATCTAAGGGTAAGGGTTGTTTGGGATCTGAATTGGAGAGGCTGATTTGTGAGTTGTCCACATAGAAATAATGGTAAAATGTGTATTTATATACATTCAGCAACACAGGGAGGAGGGAGAGAGAGAGCAGGGAAACGGGCCAAAGCCCAAAGTCTTGTGGCAAAGCTTGGCTGCGGGTGAAGAGTCTCTTCCAAAGAAGTAATTATTGGAGGCATAGGATGAGAAACATGAAGACAGAGTCACAGGAGCCAGCAGAGACTCGATTTTGCAAAGAATGTGCTCACAGGACCCCAGTCGCCATTGAGTCAAAGAGAATGCGAATGCCGTTTTGAGCTGTGTCAGACTTTCTGTGGAACCTGGGGGCCAGAGGAAAGACTGGAAGGTGTTTGGGGGAAAACTGAAGAAGAGGCTTTGCAAATAACGATTGCAGACCGTCTGCCCAGATTGTGAGGCTAGAAGGGATCGCCGCGGTCATTTCAAGAAGAAAGAAAAAATACGCGGATATGGATCTGTACTTCCACAGGACTTACTTTGTCTGCCTTTGAAAAATGTGAACTACCCTAATAACTTTCCAGAAATGTTGGCTCGTGGAAATCCAGTGACTTTAGCGCTGATGATCAAGCACTTTTGCACCTCAAGCTCCCTGTTACATTAGTAATCGATCAAAGACAAGGCAGCGAGTAGAGGGAATTCCTGGTTCTTGTGAAAACCTTGAGGTTTCAGCGCAAGACACTTCTGAGAATGTTCTGGGCATCTCTGAGAAAACACTAATAGATGCAGAATCTATGTAGTGTAGCACAGGCTCACCAAACCAACTAATTCAATATAGTTCTATATTTAATGTTGTTCAGCTACAGAGCAACACCACTTCAGTGCGGAAAATCACTGGCAGACTTACAGGGATATGCATATTACCCAGTATGACAGAACTAAAGGATGAAAAATTACTCTTAGACTTTGGTAGAGAGTAGGGAAATCAAAACAAGCACAAAATTGTAAAAATACAAAACTTCATCATGGTTTAGACGCAGATGCTTTAGAATTTGGCAAGGTCATAACAAACTACAAAACCTACAGAAATGTCACTTCTTTGCAATGAGCTAAACAAAAAGAAACATTTTATAAAGAATTTGGAAGCTTCTGCTCAGTCCTTTAAAGCAAAAGAAAAACTAGCAGTTGGCAGAGAAGAGGGACGCAAAGGGCAAAAAGGCTGAAGAACAAAAGTCTTCATGGGCTGATCTTTTTTTTTTTCTTCAGACTGGATGTGAAAGCAATTTAACAAGTGAAGACTTGAACATATTTGAAGATATTTTACTTTACCAGATCAAAACTAGAAGGCAGCTGAAATGGCCAACAGACCAGTTGAAGCCTGTTGATCCTGTAGTAACAACATAAAATGTTGGGTTTAGTTGCTGTACTGGTTGGAGCGCACTGTAGGATCACTGACAAGGCAGCTCTTCTCGTGCAAGCCCTCTCTTTGGTATCTCTGTCCCACACGAGCTCTTTGGCAGACTTTCTCACTTTATTCTGTTTTTTACCAGTGAGCAGGGTCCAGCTGTCGGCTGCATGGTGGTGTTGTGGGTCCTCTTTGTAAAGAACAGAGAAGAGGGAGCAAAAATCTAAGCCGTTGGAAGGGTTTAGTTGGGTGGCCCGATGGGAAAGGCCATTATCTCTGATACTTTGTGCAAAAAGATCCAGCAAGGTGCGATTCATAGCTTGGATGTGAGCACATAGGGAGCGATCAGAGCGGAAGAGTTAGTCTCATGTAGAAGAAGATGGTCTCCTTCACCTTGATCAGTTAACTTCAGATAACCTGACTGAACCCAAGTGTTTAGTAATCTGGATTTTTGACCCATCCACACCTGTGCCACCACATTGACTGTCAGAGGGTTTTTTATTAGCTCAGCTGCTTTCCCTCCCTGGAATCCTCCCAAATTAACCTCTCTTGAGGGCTTAATTTCCATAGTACACAACACTCAGACCAGAAGCTGAGCACTAACCTTGACTAATTCAGCATGTCCAGCTGGACTTGGGACATTTTTTTTCACAGACCAGCATATTCCTCAAAGACTCAAACTATTTAAAGCAAAGTATAAGGCTGATAACAGACCTAAATGCCTGGTATTACTGTTATCAAACCTGCTCTGTTCAGATACCAGCAGCCGCTGTGACTGGGATCAAGGGCACCCCGCTCATGGGCACTGGCAGCATTAGTGGCGGTGGAAGCCACTCTTGGCTCTGTGCCTGCTCTGTCTGCCAACAGGACACCTGCCTCAGCACTTTCTCTCCCGCTTTCCTTAGGTATTTACACCTAGAGACTGGATTCCTCACCCTTTTGGAGCTCGGCCGGGGGGCTCCCCGCGGGGAGCTGCTGCCTGTCACCTCCATTCAGTTCCCATCTTATCGGTCCTACCGCAGTCTGGGGACGCTGCCTTCCACCTTGGAAGTCCTCTCCAGCCCAGCTAACTTCACTTCAGCGGGCTGAACCGCCCTGTCCTCTCCCCTGCCTTTATCTTTCTTTGGCTGGGATTCAGCCTCATCCACCAGGTTTGCTAAACACACCCTGCTCTCCATAATCTGGGGGTACTCAAGGCTCCGGTGATGATCTTAAATCTTTAAAAAGTGAAAAACATCCTACTTTGAAAAGAGCTGGAGATGCAACCCATCTCCCAAGCTTATGGACCTGCTTTTGTTCTTTTAACTCCTCTGAATCTGGTTGCTGCAGCTGCCTTGCCCAGGCCTTTACTCGACCTTTCCGTTTGCTTCTGCGTGAAACCCTTTACCAGCTGGGGGATTTTGGCTTGCGCATGTGCGCAAGGACACGAGCAGGGTAAACCGGGCAGGTTTAATGTTTGTAAAGGGTAATTCAGGTATGTTTTCTGCCCGTCACTTCAGCTATGCCCCTTATAGCACTTCTGCCTTAACATTCCCACGGGTTTAAAGTGGCCGGGGAGCCGGGTGGCTCACGCAGCTGAAGCCCGCAGACTGGCCGTTATTCCTTGCGGGTTCAGCAGCTTGCTCTGCTGTCCCGGCCGATCCCCTAGGCTAAACCCAACCAGCTGCACCGGGGGACGCCCAGGCTGATGCCTCCGTAGGGCACCGCTCTGCGCTACGTGTGCTCACGTCAGAGCTTGGCGCTGGATGTGCCTGTCGTGACAGCGACAGCTATTATAGAATCATAGAATTGTTAAGGTTGGAAAAGACCCTTAAGATCATCAAGTCCAACCGTTAACCTACCACCGCCAAGTCCGCCACTAAACCATGTCCTCAAGCACTGCATCTCCCCGGCTTTTAAATACCTCCAGGGATGGGGACTCAGCCCCTGCCCTGGGCAGCCTGTGCCAGGCCCTGACAGCCCTTTGGGGAAGGAGTTTTTCCCAATCCCCAACCTAACCCTGCCCTGGCGCAGCTTGAGGCCGTTCCCTCTCGTCCCATCGCTTGTTCCTGGGGAGAAGAGACCGACCCCCCCCCCGGCTCCAGCCTCCTTTCAGGCAGTTGCAGAGAGCGATGAGGGCTCCCCTCAGCCTCCTCTTCTCCAGACCAGAGGTCGGGCAGCAAAACCCAAGGTGGTTTTTTGGGAAACATCACGCAGACCTGGCTGAGCACAGGGCCACGTAACCGTCCTGGGGGCCTCCTGAGATGGGGCCTGCCCCCATGGGAGAGGAATGGCTGAGGGAGCTGGGGTTGTTTAGTTTGGAGAAGAGGAGGCTGAGGGGAGCCCTCATCGCTCTCTGCAACTGCCTGAAAGGAGGCTGGAGCCGGGGGGGTCGGTCTCTTCTCCCCAGGAACAAGCGATGGGACGAGAGGGAACGGCCTCAAGCTGCGCCAGGGCAGGGTTAGGTTGGGGATTGGGAAAAACTCCTTCCCCAAAGGGCTGTCAGGGCCTGGCCCAGGCTGCCCAGGGCAGGGGCTGAGTCCCCATCCCTGGGGGGATTTAAAAGCCGGGGAGATGTGGTGCTTAGGGACACGGGTTAGTGGTGGGCTTGGCAGTGCTGGGCTAACGGTTGGACTCGATGGTCTTAAGGGTCTTTTCCAACCTTAACGATTCCGTGGCTCTGTGACCTGCCACCCTCCCCGGCGCCGCCGACCCGGCTGGGAGCGCTGCCGCAGCGGTGCGGGGAGACCCCGCTTCCCGCAGGGGGCAACGCCGAGCCCGCCCCTGCCTGCCCCTGCCTGCGCTGCCTGTGCCTGCCCCTGCCCGCGCTGCCCGCCCCTGCCTGCGCTGCCCGCCCCTGCCCGCGCTGCCCGCGCTGCCCGCCCTCGCCCCGCCCCGCCCCGCCCCGCCCGCCGCGGGGCCGGGTCTCTGCCGGCGGCCGCTTCCTCCGGGCCTCGCTTTCCCGGCCGCGCCTGCGCCGCCCGCCGCCGCGCAGGCGCCGTGAGGGCGGGGAGCGGGTCCGGAGCCGAGTGGCGGTGGCCGTTCCCGTTCCCGGCGCCGTTCGCCGTTGGCAGCGGGGCGGCGCGGCGCGGCGGGGATGAGCCTCCGCCCGGCCCGGCCAAGGGGACGCGGGCGGAGGGACGCCGCGCACCAGGCCGGGCCCCCGGCAGCCCGCTGCCCCTCGCCGGCGTCCCGCCGCCGCCGCACGGCCGCGGAGCTCCGGGAGCGGCGCTGACCGGAGCCGCCCGCTCGGGCCCTGCCGGGCGCGGGAGCGGGGCGCTGAGGGAGCGGGGCGGCCGCGCCCCGGCCCGAGCCCCCCCGGCGGGGCGGCGGCGGTTGGGGCGGCCCGGCCCGGCCCCCCGCCTCCCCTGGGTTCGGCGGGCGAAGGCGGGAGGCGGCCCGGCGCCCGCGGGGAGGATGGTGAAGCCGCCCCCGGCCCCCGCGGCGGGCCGGGAGGCGGCGGAGCCGAGCCGGGCCCGCGGCGGCGGGGCCGCCCCCCGCCGGGGCTGAGGGGCCGAGCCCGCCGGTGCGAGGATGACCGCTCCCGCCCTGCTGCCGCTCTCCGGGCGGAGGCTGCCCCCCCTCAGCCTGGGCGCCTCCGCCTTCCCCCACCACAGGGCTACCCTGAGACTCTCCGAAAAATTTATCCTGCTCCTTATCCTTAGTGCCTTCATCACCCTGTGCTTCGGGGCGTTCTTCTTCCTCCCCGACTCCTCGAAGCACAAGCGCTTTGACCTGGGCTTGGAGGACGTGCTCATTCCTCATGTGGACACCAGCAAGGGCGGCAAGAGCCTCGGCGGCTTCCTCATCCACGGGCAGGGGCACGACGAGCACCGGCACAGGTAGGTGCCCTCCTGGCCTCGGCGGCGGGGAGCGGGTGGAAGGGCGATGGGTGAGGACGGGTCCTCCCCGGGCCGCGCTCGCCCCTCTCCCCAGCATCCTCATCTCTGCCCAACCCGCGCCAACTTCTCGGCGCTCGCCTGGTGTCCTCCAGCTGCCATATGGAGCTGTGGCTCCATGTTTTCCTTTCCAGCGTGAGTTGAGCCTTCTGGCTAGCGAGGATAAACACGAGCTCCCCTCCGGTGACTGATGTATTTTCCTCGCCCTAGCCAATCCCTTGGGTCAGTCGTGGAAGAAAGGGGGTTAAGTTATGGCATTTGTGGAGACGGCGTAAGCGGCTGAAAAACTGCTGCCTCTTTTCTACAGCTCGTATGTGCTTACTCAAAACAGCTGCTTGTTGCCGAACAGCGTAGCAAGAACTTTGATCTGACGCAGACTTCATGCTGTGACCCGGGGGCTGTCAGCCTGCGATGGGCAGGACGCAGGACTAGCGTAGGTGGCATAATTGCCTTTTCTGGCCCTTAAAATCCCTTGTTATAGTGTTATTCCAGACAATTGGAGGTGCCGCTGGCTAAGTTTCCTTAATTGTGTTTGCCAGCGTAAAGAAATCGGGAGATAAAATAGTAACAAGGGTAAATATCATGCTGTCGATAGCTTTTTGGGGCCACCGAAAGCTTTGTGCGGTGCAAGCCTCTAAATGTTCAAGACTGGGTCACGTGAAGTTAAGCCTTCAAAACTGGGATTCAAAAACTTAAATGAGGGTTTTACAGTGTGTTTGCTTCGAACGTACATTAATTGCTTAAATCCTCCCCTAGTGCCTGGATCATAGCGAAGCCGACTGATGGGTCTTCACTGTCAAAGATGTGTAAAATGCGGTGATGACGGGTGATAAAATATATGCTCTTCAGTACCCCAATTAGTAATACGGTGAAATTTAAAGAAAGGTTACTTATGCTGATAGAATTCCTTTGAGAACGGTTTAAAATATATCCTATTGACAGGATACAGGAATTATTGAAAGGTTATTTGTGCTAGATTAAAAGCAGAGGGTATAATCGCCTCTCTTTATTCATCTGTTATAAAGACTGCCTGAATACTGTGGTATTTTTCCTTAAGGCATCTTTGCTGTTGGATGTCTTGGGCACTTATCAGGAGCTCTTTCTCGCTAACTGAAAGGGCATGGATGCTGAATATTTAACAAGGACTTCTTTCGTCTCTGATGCTAACTGCTGGTGCGGTTAAATGTTGCCCAGAACATAGGTTTAGGCGCTCTCTAATACGCTTTTGAAGTTCTCATCTTTCCCTGTCTCTTTTGCGTGATCTTATTTCTTAGCTTCCCCCGTCACTGGTACACGCAGTCAGAATCGGGTTGGGAAATAGAAGACAGGTGAAACAAAAAGAGAGGTTCAGCAGAAATCTTCAGAACTCCAGCTGTGAGTGTTATACCGTGCGTTGCCCAGTAGATGGGCCGAGGAAAAAGGAGTTTCTTGATACTGATAGCTCTGGAGTGATGCTCTTGATGAACCTGCTGCTGTGGGCCCTTTTCAGGTTTCCTCTTTAAGTGTAATTACCGAGGCTACAGCTTTAGGAACGACGCGAGGTGCGTATCCCTTCTGTCTGTCATGTGTAGGTAAGCGGTAACGTACAACTATCGGAGCCAAATGCGTTTTGCTTGTTTGGGGTCTGTTCTTAGAAGAAGTGGGTATCCTGTCACCGGTTACCTCTGTGGTTCCTCCATAAGCTACGAATGTGTGCACCTCCCCTGCCCCCCTCCAAAGCTGTCCCTGTCACATACAGTTTTTATGGCCATCTTTTTAGTTGTTATTTGAGCAAGAATAGATATTTTTTCTGTTGTTTCAGCCTTGCAAACCATCGGATTACTCTAAGCGTGTCTTAACTACTAAAAAAGCCTGCCTGCTTAACCTGCTCGTAGGATACTCATGTGAACGCCACAATATGCGTTGTGAAGCAAGGTTATGTGCTCTACCTCTGGAGCAACTGTCTTTTTGCTTATCAACAGGCTGTTTGCTAGCCTGGCGCTGATGCGGTGGCTGTTCTCCGTAAGGGAAAAACACCTGCTGCCGTTCTCAGTGCCGAGTTCCTGCTTCTGGATTGCAGGGACGTTGACAGATGGTGTTTTGAGAAAGTAAAGGGTCTTCAGTAGTGAATTCTAGATTACTTATCTCAGTTTGGGATGAAACCCTTTGCTCAGCTGACTATCAAGGAGCAAAGTCAAGCGTCAGCTACTCTATAGGTGGTGTTTTTTGGATGGCACTGAGGAGTTACGGTGCAAAAGATCAAGAGAAAATAACCTACTGGTCATACAAGGGAGGATGCGGTCTAACGTGAGGTGTGATGATGGATTGGCAAGCTGTCTTTCCAAGACCTGTGGGACTTCGGAAGTGATCAGATGCAAGGTTATTCATCTCAAGTATGCACTTGATCATGAAGGGAGAGGTGTGTTGATTTAGTGACCAAAGAAAAGTTTCTTCTGTGAATGCTGGTATTGAACTCTATCGAACAGTAAAAACTACCTATCCTGGTTGTGCTGCTCCCTTGGTGTGTGTGTATATATATATTTTAACACTCGTTTTCCCCTACCCCTTAAATTTTGAGCTTTGTAGGCTGTTGGAGGATGTTCATATTTCTAGCTCCTAGCAAAATGTAGCAATGATGTAGGTGGAGGGCTGTCATGCAGCCATGCTTTCGTGTTGGGTGTAAAACAGCGGTTCTCACGGGACCTCCTCTGTATTCCTCGTTGCTGTCCCACCTCTTCCCCTGGGCCCCCTTGACATTCCTGTGTGGTTTTATTATTGTTTCAGTGGTTACCCTTTGGCAACATTAACTTTACATCTTCCGTGAGCCTGGTTTTTTACTGCTCCTGTCCTTCCCTTCTCCCCTTCCAGGCAGAAAAGGTGGGGGGGAAACTCCCTTCCTGATGGTCTGTTCAAGAATTACAGTGTCCTTGCCTCTTATCCAAAGAAAAACAACTTTCTTGTAAGAAGATGGTTAAAATCTGGAATAAAAGTGCAATTCCTGTTTTGGGAAATGGATGGGCTGTAGTGCAAGTTAATACTTCTTTTTAGCTGTTCATTTCACGGGTAAGCGCTTCACGTGTGCTTGCAGGATCATGCACAGGGAATGGGTTAGTAATGTTGGAAAGGTGTACTGCAAAATTTTGCCTCTGGGAGGAGGGAAGAGTGGAAAAGGCTAGTCCAGGATTTGTGAAGATATATGCATACACATGCTTTTTAAAAATCGATTTCACTTCCCGAAGGTTAATTTCTCTCCATTTCAAATAGGATATTGCAGAGGTTCTGGAACGAGAGCGGCGTGGTTTTGAAGACACATCTTGCCAAACAAACTTGCGTGTCACTTAAAATTTGTGGCATGGTTTTAGATAACTCGCTTTTCCCAAACTTCTGCATCTCCCCTGCCGCACAAAGACACTTAAGGTGTTTCTCACTACCCAGTTACTTTCCAGCTGTCTCAGGTATTTTATTCTTCAGTACCACCTCTGAAAGATAGCTTTGGAACCGAAACAAAACATTCTTATGGTTTCTTGGCATCTAATGTAAAGGAGTGAGAATGCAGACGCCCTGTAATCTCCTTGAATTATCAGATTTTTTTAAAATAATCTTATCTGTAATATGGAAATTGAGCAGACTGGTTTCTTTAATGATGTGTCAAGCAGCTGCTCTTTATATTCCTTGACAAAAGTTAAGATCATTTCTGTGGTAAAAGTACATTAGTCTTAGAGGCAACGAATAATGTAATTTTATGAGCTCAAGGCTGCAAAGCCACTTTGTAACAGCACTTGGACTACTGTTGTGCCAACAATTCAGTCCTTCAGAATTTGCAGAGCTGCATCTTCAGCCGCTGAATTCCTGTGTATTACTGCAAGTCATAATTCCTGCCTGCGCTAAAAAAAAACCCAAACAGCCCTCACGTCATCAGATTGATAGCAGGTGCTGCTGATACAACCGACCACCTCAACTGCCTTGGCCTCCCGGCGTGAGTAGGTGCAGATCAGAGTAAATCGTGCCTTTGACTTTGTTTCTGTGAAGCTAAGGAATATTGACTCCGGTGTTCTGTGAAGATACAAGCTCAGCGCTCTGATATGACCAGCCAGCAGCTGTATGGCAATAGTCTAAAAGCGCTTTCTTCTGTTGCTCAATATGGGATTGTCTCTACGGCAGTAGCAGCTGCTGTCTCTGCTCTTAGGAGGTGAAAGGAACAGAAATGATTCTGAAGAGCTTTCGGTCTTAATTTCTTCTTTTGAATCTTGCTTTTTTTTTTTTTTTAAGAACATGAAAGGCTTAATATGCTTCTTTTGAATACCTTTATCTTCTCTGGTCTATATGACTTAATTAGCTGTAGTATAAGTGGGCAGAGGAGATAATTTAACCTCTGTTACTCAGTGGGATCAGTGTCTCCTGTCATCCTCTGCCATGCCATCAAGGATAAAAGTGCATAAAACACTTTGCTCTTCCTTCCCCACCTTTACTTGAGGCACAGCTCATTAGTGCAATTAAGAGTATTTGCTATTGTGATTCGGAGAACCTGGTTTTTCCCCTGAAACATCAGGAGCCACTGTAGCGCCTGGGCCCCAGCTCCTACTCTGTCCCATTTTTCGTTGCATGAAATTGAGCCTGTCTTCAGAGCAGACTCCGCAGTCTTTGTGGAGTGCGGACTCTGAGTTTAAGCTGCGGTGCTTGATCTAGAAGCGAGGGGTTTTTAGGGTTCAACATGCAGGAGACGCAGGTCCTCGTGGTGACACCTATGGAGCTGAAGAGGGCAGGAGTAGTGCGTGCCACGTCAGGGCTCAGAAACATCTCGTATGTCTGGGGCACAGAAGGAACGGCCAGCTGTCAGTCTTCAGCGGTTGGAGCTATTGCAGGAGCGCTGCCCATCTTCATCTGGAGACCTTTCTCAGTTGGAGTTTTTAGTAGCCACGCGTCATTCTCTGTTCTGGACTCCGTTTTGAGAGGAGGCTTGAGAAATAATGTTGGTACTTGGAGATTTGTAGAAATTTGATTTGCCTTGCTTTCCTCTGGAGGCCCCACATTATACCCTTAAACTCAATTTGAATTTCTCCTGAACCTGCTTGTATTATTTCTAAGGTTCTGCCGAAATTAGTGCATTATGCTGTAGGCTGAGAAATGCTTTCATCTTCGAGTTACAAAATGGAAATTCTAGACCATCTGTCTAGATGTCCTCCCTCCTCCCCCCCCATCTGCTGAACAGCCTACATCATGTGTAGAGTGCTGCTTTCTTCAAGTTATCCTGCTGTACTCCACTTTGTCAAAGTATTTCCTGAATTATGAAAGAGAGGAGTCGAGAGCTGGTGTTCTCCAGTTCTTATCCTTTCCAGTTAAAAAACAGAAAAAGTCTTAACTTGTTGGTTTTCTGCATGATCTACGCTTTGTCTACATGCTGGAAAACAATCCGGCGTGGGAAAGCGGCAGAAAGTCTGCTGGCTGGATGTAGGCCAGCTAGTGGGTGGGAGGCAGTAGCACTTTGGTTCATTTGGAGTTTTGCAGATTAAAATCTCAAAAGGACTTTAGCATAAATGTGGGTTGTGCGATGATGGTAGCAGCGTAGGCAGTAGTAAGCAGCATGGCTAGTTGTGGGCACATTGCGCTATGAGAGTTCTCCCGTCTTCTGATCCTCTCCATTTCCTATAGTAAATACAAACATCTCGATCCTACTCAGCTCCTTCGGAGTTACGGGGTTTTGCTTCCTTACAACAAATGTCTGTAAAACTAATTACAAGTTTGGTGACACCACGTGTTGTATGCGTACGGGTTTTCATAACAGTTGAACTGAGACTGAATATGGGCAAAGAGGAAAAAAATTTGTAACGCCTTTCTTCTCTTACGTCCTTCCCGAAGAAGCCCATAAAGTCCAAAACATGGTCAGCGCCTTTATTGCACCATCCCGCGCTTTCCTTATTGCAGCTCCCAGCGTGGAGGTCTGGCCTGAGGGGTAGGGAGCTTGAGGGTACGCGTTCGGCTGTCGCTTGTGGGACTTGTTCTTTTCCCGTCGTTTCCAGTTGCAGGGTCAAGTGAGTGCTATCGTCTGTCTCCATTCAGTAACTAGATTATTACTGAAATTCAGAGTTCTGTGGCAAGTTAACCGTTTGTGGGGAGAGGAGCGTTCAACAGCCCAACGAGGCCGTAAGGCCAAGAAAGGGGAAAAATAAGCACCTTTCCCCTGCCGCCCCAAGCCTTGAAATAAAAAGTCGGAGAGCTCTAAATACCCTGTATGGTTGTAACCTTTCCAAAGTACCTGCATTTACAGTGTAGTTATTTACCTCTTATTTGATCAATATGACTTCTGCTATTCGTCTTCAAATTCAACAAATAGATTTTACTTTATTATCTTATTGTATTGAGAGCGAATATGCTTATTCACGGGGGGAAATACTGGGAAAAGCTTTGAGAACTGCTGAGTGCTTATAATATATGTTTGCTCATAAAATTTGTAGGCTTTTGATTCCTTTTGTCTTTATGTTGTCTAATCTAGTGTCCTGTACAGAGAAAATTATGTAGCTTCATCCATTTACTCAAAGAATTAGAGGTTGTGCAATTTGTATTATTTAGTATTTGAAAATCTCAAAAAGTAAGGGAGATAAGTTTCCCTGGTAACTTCCATTCTTGTTGTTTGAGTACCCAACACTGGTGTTTCTAAAATTAAAAAAAATAATAATAGAGAAGATATATTGTAGGTTATTTATTAACCTTCTTTTCTAAGCTAGAGAGTGCTTTTTAAAGGTATCTTTGGCCTCGTCTCCTAAGCAAACCAAGTTTCGGTGGCTGTGCTGTATGTTCACCTGCAGCGCTCGCTGACCCTGTTCTGTTCTCTGTTCCCTTCCTCCCCTGTAACATCTATCAGCAGCAAAGGGTGACCTGTCAAAATAAGTACGTTTCTGTATTTTGTGCGTATCTCAGTGCCGGGTGAAAGAGAAAGACCTTAATTAGGGACAGCGCTGAAGGAAGAATCACGGCTACGAGCCCGAGAGTCACTTGGGATGCTTGGTGCGCTGCTAGTCGGTCTGCAGAGGTGTAACTGCGCACCCGCCGCAGCACGTGTCCTCCGTTCTTCGTGGATCGCTGGAGGAGGGTGGCTGGAAATGAATGCTGCGCAGGAGAGAGCTGGCTTTTACGGGATGCCGGTAGCAACGGGGCGCGTTACCGAGGTGGTAGGAGACGTTGGGGCAGAAAGCTAAAGGCCACTGATGTACGAAACACAATGTTAACAACACTAACTAACACACACCACAACTAACACTATGTTAGTTCTGCTCCTTAGGGGATTTATTTGCCCAAACGTTGACTTGTATTTAGAATTCTGTCTTGCCACCTTCATTTTTTTTTTTATATTCTTATAATGCAAACCCATGAACTGGATTACCTTGCATGTGGCGTTCAGCATTAGTTTTATTAATGTTTTATGTGCTTTCTTACTTGTTAGTCACCTCTTAAACCGCCGGAGGATTTTGTAAATGCTTCCCCAGCTCCTTGCCGTAGTGCTGCCGTCGAGGCTTACGATGGACAGGTCGCTATTTTCTGTGATTCTGTTTGAGAAGGGAAATTTGAGGTTTTCATTTGGCTTAGCATTATATAATCTGAACAGTATGGCGTGGGCAAAATTACAGCTTTAAGGGCGTGCATATGATGAAAGTGTTTTCCTCTTGTATAAAGATTTAAGAGCTCTTCAATGCGATTACTTCGTGTCTATTAACGGCAGCATGCAGAAACGTCAATTTTCACATTTAGTGGGTGCTGGTAGCAACTTGGAAGACTTTTGCAGGGTGACGTTCATCTCAGGTGAGGTTTAGCACTGCTCGTAGGTCAGCAAGGCGTCTGAAGTTTGCACAGGCAAGCTGCGTAAGTAGTTTCTCCCTCTCGGTAATTTGTTACCCTTTTTCTCCGGGACCTGCTGACATGTTTTAACTGCTGAAGCGTACAGTCAGGCCACTTATGAGCAAGTGACTGTCAGTGGTAAATCAAACTAATCCGTTTTACTTTTTATTGGATCAAACTGAACGTGCTCACAAAGGGTAAGAAAAACATCTCGTCTGCGGGAGCAGCACATCCCTTAAATCCTTCAGCGGGAAGGGGAGGCTCCCATCTGCCATGTTCTTGCTCTGAATATCCTGCCGGATAAGTAAACTTGTGCTGAATACACTGGGTTGTACTCGTGGTTTAGGTTCGTTGGCTAGTAAGAATAGCTTACAGCATGTGCTGTTTCCTCAGCAGATTTTTCTGGATATGTCGCTATCTTTGCAAATACTTTTAAGTGCTAGTTACTATTTTCCCTATGCGAGTTAGGGGATCCGCTTTTGCTCCAGAATACTTGCATCCTTTCTGTAGTATACTTAAAAAATGGTAATCCAGAGCTGACTTTCTGGACTGCAAACTTCCTGCTTGTTTTCATTACTTTTATGAAATAAAATTTGCTCTATGCTTTATAAACAAAACTTGAAAAAACACCCACCGCTCTCCGGGCTTGTTTGAGATGGCAAAAGTAATGGGAAAGATGCCTCTTAGGGGAGAGGGGAGTTATTTTCCTGGATAACATACAATATTCTTCCTCCACCCCCCCTTTTTTTTTCCCAAAGAAAGGGAAAATTCCGTCCTGAAAAAAAGATAGTGTGAGCTAGTTTGGCTAAGAACCGTGTTTCTAGTGACCTTTCAAATCTCTTGTTAATCAGGTTTATCTTGGAAACACTGAAGAATGTTTAATTCTAAACTTAATAATTGCAGATGATGCAAGCATGTGTCTGTTTTCTCAGTGCTATAATCACACATCCTTAGTTTCCTAAAGGCATCTGTTCTGCTGTCGTTGGCTTCTATTTGAGTGGAAGACGTTCTCCAAATTATTAAGTAACGCACGTATTGAATTCTGAATTGCCATGCACAGTCTTCTGGAGAAGAAAATACTGCAGAGAGGCAAGTTCTTCTGCATCATGGAGTTCTGATGTTACAAAGGGTATTCAAGGAATTCAAATTTCTACTTTTGTGAACAGTTCCATCTTCTAGAGACAGTGGAATCCATGGCAATTAAAATGTTAATGGCTTTGTGAAGCGGCCATTTTCCAGTAAATAGGAAAAATCAAAACAAATGAGAAATAGTGCAAAGAATTAAACAAATTTTTAACTGCAGTTTTATCACTGTATCTTGCACGTTATTTTAACCAGTTGTTGTTACTCTGAACTGTTAAAAATACTGATTTGGGTACTTAAAAACAGTCAAATTGGATCTACTAACTGTTACGCTTGTTAAGTTGGTCCAGATCAGTGCAGTGAAAAGTTCAGAGTGTGAATGTTATGCCTGTTTCTCTGCAAAATGAATTACTAATTCATGCCCCAGATGATTGAAGGGAACTTAACTGCACTGCAATAGCTGTCACCCTGATAACTGAGAATTTTTTTTTTAGTTTTATATCATGTCTGGGAACTTTCTCGTATCGAGGGACTGATACCTGTGGAACGATACCAAGGTACCTGTATATGTGATAACTATAAACTGCTGAGGGAAGTGGATAATCAGTTGTCACTGCTGTCGTTTCAGTACTTGCACGTGGAGCTTTAAAACCAGTGGCTAATGAGGTGACTGGTATTCTACTGGAAGTTTTTATAATTAACTTCTGTTAAGAACTTGGTTCGGCTTTTTCTTGTAGTGATACTGGTGAACGGAACGATTGGGAATCATTCAAACTTGTATTGGTAACCAAAGGAAGCTCTTGTTATAAAAACAACTCCGAAACCCACCAAAAAACCCTGCCCAAAACCAAACACCCCCCCTCCCATCACCCCATCATTCTTGGTATTACTTGATGTTAACAACAGCAACAAAAAAACCAGTGATGGATAAGAACCTGACTCTTTCTGGCCATCTTTTACCCAGGCCTGTGTTGGCATCGCAACATTTGATAGCGGCTTGCTGGCCAGAGTAGGCGATGGGAACAGTTTATGGACTCAGAGTCAAATGCCTAATGGTGACTTTGTTCTTGTGTGCGTGAAACAGCAGAATTCTTGACGTCGTGTTACTAACGCTACCTGTGAACCCCAGGTCCTTGGTTTGCTCTAGTTTTTATACATCTGTAGTCTTTTGATATGTTTATTTTAGCTTTTGTAAATCACTTGTACGCTAATTTTATTCAGATGGATATGCTGTTGCAGTCGCATAGTCGTTTGCTCGACACCCCCTCTCCCCTCTTTAGACATAATTTTCTCAGAATAGCATCTGGCCGTCACACTGCAGAGAGACTAGATCATCCAGTCTACTGCTATTACAAAGAAAAATGAGGCTTGACATATTCCTGTCAATTTGGCAAGATGCCTGAATCATTATGCTCAATGAAATATGTGACGTTTCAAGTGGTAATGTAACCTGCAGGAACGCTTGCAGGAGAAACTTAAGGCACTGCAAAGAAAATGCCACCTTTACTCGGTCTGGGAGGCGCAGACAGTGACACAAGTCACCCGATCAGTCCCCAGCACGAGACTGCGCCTTAGTCCGTTAAGGTATGTAATTTTATTCGAAATTTTTTGTACTCTGGAATTTGCTGGTGGTGATCCTGGGAAAATTTGAAGTGCCTTTTGAGGCACTTTCCTTTAAAAGGAGAAAAACCCAAGGAAATATCTATGGAGCTTCCTTTCGCGCAGTCACAAGTACACAAACCAACAACCAGCCCGAACTCCAAAGTGGTGTGTATAATTTTTGAGTAAGTCGTAATTTCTTGCTGGTCTTTGGTTCCCTAGCAAGTTTGTTTTCAGCCTTCATGGGTTCATGGTACGGAATTTTTAGAAAAAAGCAAACTATGTAATATTGTCCAGCGTTCTAGTAAGTAGAAAACATGTGGAAGCATAAAAAATTAAAATATTCCTTAAATTTGATGCTTACCAAATTCTTTTTTCTATCTGACTTCTGTTAATAAGAAAAAATTCTGGAACCTGTGCAGACTGTAAGTAGAGTTCTTCCAAGCTGCTTGAAAAATTGCCTTAAACTGCATCAGCCATAACCTTGCCTCACCAGCTTTCAGGTGGGTTCAGTAATGCTTAAAATAGGATGCCTTTCGAGATTTAGAAAGCCTTATATTTACATCAAACTGTTCAAAAACATTCGTGGCAGACGGTTTTTGGTTTTATATTTTATTTTCAGTTTCTGCTCTACCTCTCCTTTTTATAGAATGGGTTTTATATTTTTAGCAGTTTGACCCTCCTGTTTCCAGTTCAGTGCTCAACAGTTGAAATAAGAGGGCTGCGAAGGTGGCAAGTGCTCTCCAGCGATTGCGTGGTGTGGGACAGCTAAACCAGCATCCCCATCTTCTCTGCCGTGTGGAGATGGGAAAGCTGGGAGGGGAGGGAAGGAGAGGAGGAGTTGGATGGAAGTGTAAGCTCGGAGTTTCTCTTACGTTCCTCTATGCCATGCTGCTCTTCGGATCCCAGATAGCCTTCGCCCCAGCCCTTCTCCCGCGAAGGCTAGGTGTGGGCCTGAAACCCGGCGTGGTGGCAGGTGGCTAATACTGCCTCCTCCTCTTTTAACCCATTAAGAATGACTGAACTTTAACCGCTGAGAAGCAAGAGTAAATAAAAGCCTCCATAAAACTTCAGAAATCCTCAAGAAGGGAAGCTGCGTTAGGCTTTGACAGCCATCTTAAATACCATGGTTTGTGTTCTTTATTTTTTTCTCCCATCCCTTCTTTCTGGAATCCAAAGTCGTGATGACTGAAGGTGACGTAATGTTTATAGGGGAGGGAATTAAGCTACCATTTCCTGGTCTGAGTGCTTGATTTTGCAGCGCCTTTACTTTAGGGTTGGAAAGACCTTCCAACTCATATGAACTTCCATGCATGACAGTGGCTGCAAGGATGTGACCTTTTGCCACAGCGTTAATCTTCAGAAAGAGAGTCTTTCTCTATGAAATTGCCATGGGTAGGTGCTCGGCGTCTTCCAGCATACACAGAGGTTCTTCAGGCAGGAGATACAAAGCAGTTATTTGCTGGCTCACGCAGAGAGCCTAGCCAGTTAGGCCATTTACTGAGGATTAATGTGCTTGCCAGCTCGATGAGTTCCCTGCTGGCCTGGGAGGTGTAAGGTAGGAGAATCTCAACCTCCTTTGATTCTTGGAGGGGACTGATTCTTCATCTTGCTGAGTCAACGTATTCCAACTCCACTTCGTTTCTCAGATTTTATGCCTTTTTGAGTCTTGAATTTTCTCTTGAATTTTCTCTTGAATTTTCTCTTGAATTTTCTCTTGAATTTTCTCTTGAATTTTCTCTTGAATTTTCTCTTGAATTTTCTCTTGAATTTTCTCTTGAATTTTCTCTTGAATTTTCTCTTGAATTTT
The DNA here is from genome assembly GCA_020745775.1 of Theristicus caerulescens. NCBI lineage: Eukaryota > Metazoa > Chordata > Aves > Pelecaniformes > Threskiornithidae > Theristicus > Theristicus caerulescens. The sequence goes on along the minus strand of CM036559.1, from coordinate 1,010,576 downwards.
CTCTTGAATTTTCTCTTGAATTTTCTCTTGAATTTTCTCTTGAATTTTCTCTTGAATTTTCTCTTGAATTTTCTCTTGAATTTTCTCTTGAATTTTCTCTTGAATTTTCTCTTGAATTTTCTCTTGAATTTTCTCTTGAATTTTCTCTTGAATTTTCTCTTGAATTTTCTCTTGAATTTTCTCTTGAATTTTCTCTTGAATTTTCTCTTGAATTTTCTCTTGAATTTTCTCTTGAATTTTCTCTTGAATTTTCTCTTGAATTTTCTCTTGAATTTTCTCTTGAATTTTCTCTTGAATTTTCTCTTGAATTTTCTCTTGAATTTTCTCTTGAATTTTCTCTTGAATTTTCTCTTGAATTTTCTCTTGAATTTTCTCTTGAATTTTCTCTTGAATTTTCTCTTGAATTTTCTCTTGAATTTTCTCTTGAATTTTCTCTTGAATTTTCTCTTGAATTTTCTCTTGAATTTTCTCTTGAATTTTCTCTTGAATTTTCTCTTGAATTTTCTCTTGAATTTTCTCTTGAATTTTCTCTTGAATTTTCTCTGTTAGTGTCTCAGCAGTTTCACTCTTTTTCTTACCTTTTGTGGCTTACAGCTGTGAGAGTATCCTCTCATAATGTAACAGTTTGGTTTTGGTGGAGCTGAGCCCAAGCTCACACCGGACTTTGGGTTGTAAAGAGTTGAATCTCTTGTTTTGGTGATCTTGGGATGCATGCTTGTTTTCTCTGGACCAGTATGTTTGAAACTATTGGGTCTGAACTTCTCAAAATAAACATGATTTTGTTGCCTACAGCCAGTGAAGGAAAGAGTTGTGGGTTGCTTTCTAGTTCCAGATTTTCCATGAGTCAAATCAACAATGTTACCCTCTTTGAGTCATCTCTTTCTTAATTATGTACTGTTATATTATGGATAATATATTTGTAAGGGAAATGACCTCTTTTTCATGAAAGAGGTAAGGAAGTTGCCATAATCATTTGAGCTAATTAAACAGACTATCTTGGAGGAATCAAACACATGACTACAACTGTCCATGAGCTGCATCTTGTTGCTGGGGAATTTAGAAAGCTGACTCTGGTGGTGGTGGAGAAGGAAGAAATTTGACTTTACGTGCTGGGTGTATACGTGACTGTATTAAGCACATCAACAGCGGATGATAACACAGTGTGTACTATGTACTGTTTATAAAGCTATCTGAAAAATCTGAGTTTCTGTTGATGAAGACAATTCAAAGATCAAGTCGCTGAGACATTTTATACCCCCAGCTCTTCCGTTGTTTTAGATTCATGTTCTGGGCTACAGTACTTCTGTGTATTTTCTGTCTTGGTCACGTCGAGAGTAGCTTGCGTCCAACTCATCTGTTGTGGCATACATCTAAAGCCTGTATATGTGGTCTGTAAAACATTTTAATACTGAAGTATTTCACTGATACTGGAAATAGCACTGATAGCTGTTAATCAACATTTCATTGCTTTAGTTTAATCTGCTAATTTTATCATAGGTTTATGAAAAACATCCATGATAGCTCTAGATGAATATACTAGATGTACTACTCTAGATGTATGTACTACTGAAACATTGCTCATTTTCTGTATTTTGTTTCACTTCTTGTATCCTGACAATATTTTTATTGCAGATGCATGTGAACAAAGATCTGCTTAGCAGTTCCCGAAGAATGCCAAGTCATCTTTAGCTGATTTAATTGTAATGTGTAAGAGTAGTTCAATCATCACAGTTTCCTCTTTTATACTTTTTTTCTTTTTGCATTCTGTTGCGTTTACCATCATGACGCTGACATCCTCACCTTGTTTATGGGTCAGTCGTTCCTTAGGCTATGTGCTGGACTTTCCTAATCTAGTTGGCTGTCAACAGTATTGTTTACTCAGTTGGGAAGGTGTCTTTTTCAGAGTGAAGCTCATCACTCATATTCTCTGCAGTTTGCTCATATATGAGGAAACTCCGCTGCATAATTTATGGTAATGATATCTACATCCTTGAAGATACGCAGAAGCTGTCTGGAGATGGTCCTGGGTGACTGGCTCTAGGTGGCCTTGCTTGAGCAGGGGGCGGTTGGACCAGATGACCTCCAGAGGCCCCTTCCCACCTCAGCCACTCTGTGATGGGGCCTGTATTCTCTTCTGACGTGCAGAAACCTGCTTTCCCTATTCATCAATGTACTGAGTAGTGTGAGCCTTGCATTATTATATTTTTTTGGGTGTGGAGTTACTGATCCAGTGTTGCTTTTCTGGCCTTTTTTAAAAGGAGAAGACCCCCAACGCCTCATTATCTGTCTCTTGAATCAAAATTGTGTAATTTGTTAGCAGGGTGGATTATTTTAACGTGGAAACTTACTAAAAGCACCTGGAAGGCTAACTAATTTGTCACACAGTTGTCTTTCATCCTCTGCTTTATTGACAAGATTAAAGAACTTTGGGAGTAATGAGATAGTTTTGCTCTGTGGAACAGTGCAGATTAGACCGTACGTCACGATTTCCAGGTATTTTGTTGCTCTATCTTTAGTTACTGTTTTGGCTGGTTTGCCAAGTAGAGAGATATAAAACTTTGCTGTTCTTTCCTTCTAACCAGTCCCAGCGGTGCTGTATGGGAGAAGAACTTTTATAGAGTATTTCTATTTTAATTAATCCAATAGTGCTGTTAAATTATATCCACACTGCAGTCTGTGTCCTCTTCTATGAAAACCTTTTGAATCACAGTAGAAGTGCTATATATTTGGTTTTTCCCCCTGAAATAAGTAAGGACTGTGTTTAACAACAGAACATTGCCTGCAGCTCCTGTCCTGCCTGGGTTTGTCTCACGACATCTCACAAAATACCTTCTGAAAGCTATTGATATTCTCAGACTGAGTTCATATTATGTTGGCTTTTTTTTTCCTGTTGTTGCCCCATGATTCTTCCAGTTTCTGTGAAGCAGGACTACATTTTAAACTGCGGCCGCGCAGAGGGAAGGGAGTGCTGGTGCCTGGTGCGATCCTGCCAGTCCGGTGGGGCAAGGAGCTGATCTGTGTCCTTCAGACAAATCACACGCTGCTCCCGTGCCGCAGCAAGGCTAATGGACTAGCGCCGACGCTGTATTAGCCAGGAGGGTTGTGCGTAGCTGTGCCTTGGTGGCGAGAGGAGCAAGTCAAGAGAAATTGCTGTAGACCTGTGGTTGGACTAAGCTGCACACCCCAGTAGTGCCATTGCCCTGGAATGAAGAGCTCGTATCAGTCTCATAAGGTAGATCCCAGGGTTTTCCCCCTCCTCTTCCTCTTAAGCTCTTTGCCATACAACATTTTAGTGCGTGGCTTATGGAGCCATGCAGGTTGACTACTATTCTTATTTTAAACGCACGGATATACAGGTATCAATTTACCATATAGCTGTACGGTAACAGGTATAGGCGGAGGAGGAAGATGAATCTGAGCAGTACGCCGGCACTTCCAATAGGATATTTAAAGCACTGTTGCTTCTGGGATGTGTAAAGCGACTCCGGCTGGGTGAGTGAAATAGCAGTATGGAAATGTGGTAGCTTGTGTCGACAGAACATCTGTGTGAGGGAAGTCACTTCCTTGGAGCGCTGGAGGACCTGCCAGAGGGTTTCCCGTGCAGAGAAGCCTGGTACCATCTGCTTACCTGAAAGTTTGCCATCTCTGAGGCTACAGTGTGCGCTGTTTGCTGCTTTCACTTGCAATAGCCTTTCCCTCTTTATGTGTATTTTTGCTGTCAACTTATTTAAACAATTGAGAATGTTTAGACTAAGCCCATACTAATATCGTGACTATGGCTTTAAATCGCTCACTTTCTCCAGCTGTTTTTCTTCAGCTGGTGAGAGTCTTGGGGTTTACTGCTGGAGATCAGGCTGCCGAGAAGACTCGCAGTGTAAAAGGAGGGAGCTACCATACTTACTGTGGTCCCCCTTTTGAACACAGACCTCAGGAAGAAGACATTGCTTCCGTTAATGTAATTCTCATTTTTCCAGTAGAAGGGGTGGGAAAAGGGAAAGAAGTGCCTGATTAGGGACAGGAACCTGGAGGGGGAAATTGAGCCAGGGCTAGCAGAGGGCCTTGGTGGTGGTGAGGAGCAGCAATTAATGTCTTTCTGTGGAAGCTGGAGATGGGAACTGCAGACAGAGCAAAATAAAAGAGGGTGGGATGACTGTGAAATAGTGCCTTTCGCTTTCCTCCCCTTTTTCCCTAAGTAGAAAAAGATCAGCATTGTCTGAGGCATAAGAAGAGGTGGGCATTGGCTGAGTGAGATATCAAAGACTAATCAGAGTGGCCTTGGGTAGAGGAGACACTTGAAGCAAGCTGGTGCTCAGTAAGGCATAAATAAAATTTAGGATGGTAGGGAGTGCCTCTTATTCAATGGAGGAAGCAATATCACGAGGATAACCTAGAGGAGAGGAAACCATGCGGCTGAGCGAGGGGACAGAGGTGGTGGTGGGGAAGGGAGTGACTGGGGTTAATGGCCATGTTCGTGTGTGTGCAGAAAGCATGATCTTTATAGCTTGGGCTCTAATTTTAAGGTCCCTGAACATGCGGGTCTATAACACTTGAAGCTCACGTCCTGTTCCACTCTGTCCCCAGCCATTTAATCTTGCCTATATCCTTGCCCCAACAGCAGTGTTTGGGCAGTCAGCCAGTGAGGAGATGTGATTTGGCCTGAAAGGATGGGTGATTTTTCAGCTGGCTCAGCTCACCACAGGCTGACTGGCTTGCTGCCTGCTCTCCTGAGTACCAGCATAAGGAGTAAGGGAGCTTGTTTTTGTAGGGCAACTAAAGCCCTGAAACTTAAAGAACGATTTGCACAGAGATGGTGACCAACACAAGGAATACAGAGTTATAATATCCTTTATTACATAAAACAGTATTCCAGCTATTATTGTTGATCATATTATTAAAGCTGCAGTCATACACAACTAATCTTTAATAAATCAGGAGCATGCGTGGACATCCAAGCATCATTCACATGCTAGCTGACTTGTTTCTAGAGAACACCGATTTTCTGGCCATCGGTGGCTCACTGCAGCAGCGCCAGGAAAGCCGTGTCCTGTGCACCGTCTGGCTGGTGATCAGGAGAGGGGACCCGTGCTGATGGTGGGCAGCTCTTACTCATCCAGGGATGAGCCCACACAGGTGGGCTTCTCTGCCTCGGGCATACAGTGAAGGCGACTGGAAGTTGGGTCTGCAGATGGGTCCCCTCTGAGTTGGTCAGAAGAACTTCCCGAAGCTCAACCTGCCACGGCTTGTGCTTGCGTTGGTGATCTCTGCTCTAGGGGTTGTGTGGGTTGTCCAGTCAGTTCAGTTATCTCACTGGGATTTTTATCCAATAGTCCTCAGTTTCCAGCAGATCCTTGCCTTGTTACTGTTGGCTTTGACCCTTTACTTCCGAGCTCTACAGTTAGTTTAATTTCTTGTTATACCAGTCATCTTAACGCTACAATTTACACGTTTGTCTCTGGCAGGCTTTGTTGAGGGAAGGCTGCGTGGACTCATCCGTAGAGGGAAGATTGCTCCTGCTTCTTTACCCGTGTTAGCTTTGGCTGTCATCTGACCCCACCATCAGCTAATTCAGGGGGCTAACCCCGTGCCAAAAACCTCAGAACAAACAAGAGAGCACTGCCAAGCCCCAGGTAGTCTACTCTGTTAAGACCCTCGATCAGTTCACCAGCCGCTGACAAGTCCAGAGCTGGTGCGAGGCTGAGTAGGACCTTTCACTTGGCAATAGCTAGGTATTAATCAGCTTAAATATAATGTGAAACTGTAGCTGGAGTCTCTTTTTCTGCTGCAAGCCGATATGTGTGAAACCCTGTCAAGGTATTTTTCTCTTCCTCTGATGCCGACCTACATAGTAACTGATAGCAGGAGGCTGTCATCCTCTGTTAGCTCAAGTGGTGGAGTCTCTTATGGATGTGAAGCTCCAACCCTACCATTCTGAATCACTGGGATGTTAAAATGATTGTCATAATTTTTAGTGATTGCTGCTTCTTCATTTCCTTAAAAAGCACCCCCCTGCCCCCAAACACAATTCTATACAGCAGATGTCTTTTGGCACCCTGTTTTTCTTTTGTGGTGTCTTGGGCTCTGTTCTTAAGGTTACTTACTTGACACTTTCAAAAATCAGCCAAGTGTTACTGCTCACAGTTGGTGTGTTTTAAATTTTTGATTGTTATTTGAAACTAACTAAAACTGGTTCTTAACAAAATAAAATCAAGTTAACTATATGAAAGTGGGTTAATAGAAGTGTTTGCTTGTTAACTGTGTTGCTTGAAAATTTTTCTTGGTCTATTTTATGGTTTGCTTGGTCTTTTTTCAAAACAAGAGTAGAGCAGGAGTTATCTTCTTTCTATTATTGTTCTTCCTGGACTCACGTGTTTAATGTGGGGGTTTTTTTTTGGTGGATTTTTTTGGCGAATTCTTTTCAAGTATGTCTCCTCTTTAATTTTAGAACAAGCTTATAATGTCCATGTGGAATGTCACAGAAGTGTCATCTGTCCTACCACGTGTGGAGACGGAGGCTGTCCTGGTATATTCTGTATTTAATAGGTTTATATTTAGCACTTCTATTGCAAGGAATTAATGCAGCTTTCTCTGGGACATTCCTACGTAGTGATTTCAGCCAGCCTTTGATATCTGCCGGAGGAGTGTTTTCAAGCTGTATCTTGTGAAGGTAAACAGGTAAAATCCTGTTCCTCTTTTGCCTGAACATTCTCTCATATATTGCTGTCCCTGTATCTCAGGTGAAATGTTAGGAAACTCTTCAGAGCTTATTAGTCAAACTAATATCACGTGTTCTGTTATTGGGCCAAACTACCTGAACGAGGGCGTGCGATAATGGATATATGTGCTAAGAAATTCCTTTTCTTCTTTACCATGTGAGGAAGCAGGAGGAAGAGGAATTTCTCAGCTGGCTAAGGCTCCTACCTAAAGCTTGTTCAATTTCTGGAGGCTATTTGGGTCCTCTCAATCACTCCTGAAGGTTTTCTGCATGCCTCCAGGGGCTTTTTTCCTCCTCTGGGAGTATCATGTGTGAAAGGGGAGATTTGTAATTCTGGGGGCAAAGAAGATCAGGAGAGAAGGGAGAGCAAGGATGCTGTGTCATGCACGTATGATTGGAGTTGAGTATGATGGTCGCTTTGTTCTTGTTTCCGTCCCCATCTCCTCCCAAAATTGCTGTACAGACCTAAGGTTATGAACCCGGCATCCCGCCTTGGCACAGCTCTCAGGCGGTGTAGCTAGTACGGAGGGTGAAGGAGCAGCAATCGGTACTGTAGTGCAAGCTTCCACAGAGCATATACTGAAACAGTTGCTGGTGTTGTACGAAAAGGGACCCACGATTCATTTTCTTTAGATAAAAAAAATTATGTAAGAATTATATTTAAAAACAAAAAACCCCAAAACTTTTCGCTCCGGAGAATGTTAAAACGCTAAATAGCGTGGGAAGTGCTAATTCTGCGCTTGCACATGCAACTTCAGTGTGGCTCTTCGTGTTGCTCAAAAGGGTGAGGATTAAGGTGTAGCGGAAACCTGTAATCTTCTTGGTTTTCAGGGGTTTGAATCTATTTTTTGAATCTAAAATTAGCCATCTAAGTCTGGCTAATTTTAGGATTCTGTTTAATATTGGGCAGCTTAAGTAGGACTGTGGTTTTGTTGGGGAAAAGCTGCTGTCAAAGGAGGTTTGTTTTTATCATTGTGAAAAACGAGTGTATATATTTAATTTTGTATGGAATAAAGAAAAATAAACAACCTTTGTAAAGATTGTAGCATGATGAGCTTTGGGTGCTATGGAAAATACAGTAATGCTTCAGACTCTGCGGCAACTTTTCTGGTGTATGCCAAATCATAGAATGCACCACTGTTACTTTCCTTCCTGGCTTGTGTTGCTGGGTTTGTCTCTGCTTTTTTTTTTTTTTTGTCCTATTGGAAACTTTAGTTTTTGGCAGTGGTAGTAGACTGGCCATAATATTTAAGGGCTCGATGCTGTGCAATGGGAGTGCTCTGGTTTCTTTTATTTCTGCTTGAGCGTATGCTTCAGTATCTGATCTGTGCTATCAGCGGGACTGCTTTGTCCTATATGTAAATGTGCTTATTTGTAAAGATGCCGCCTTTAGTAAGAAGCAGAGATGACGCACTGCTCTTGCCTGAGAACCCAGTTCTGCGTAGTTGCTTTCTCAGTATCACAGGAGCAGCTCTGTATTATTCTGCCTTGATCAAACTGTCTTTTCTATCAATAAATAATATAGCGTGCAAGATGTTTGTCCATACTGTCTTAGCCTTGACCATGGTGAGTAAAGTGTAAATACCCTGATACATTGCTATATACATATCTAAACTTGTACAACAGCTGTGTTTCCAGCTACCTAGAGTGATGTAGAGTAGAAAATTCTGTGGTTTGACACTGTTAATTGTAGTAGGCTTCTGCAGCTTTGAATTGAAATTATCCTACTATTTTTGGTGCTGTTTGAATCCCGCATCAAAATAAACTCTCCATTTCCAGATGTTCGTTCGTACTCTCTTGCTCATTTCTAACTTTTTTTATCCTACTCAGTTCTCTTGTTCAATACTGGCTTCTCTTTCTTATTCCTATACTCTATATGTATTTTTCACTCCTGCTTCTTGTAAAGTTCTTCCATCTTTATTACTTAAAATAAAAAAAAAAAAAAATCTGTCTTGTTGGGGTACTAATTGCAAAGGAAGATGTGATGCTCCAGTCAGTATGGTGCTGGGAGACAAGAAGCTATTTAAAATCCTTTTACACAGAGCAGGTAGCAACATTCTTCTCATTCAGGTTTCTTGATAAAGCATGAAGAGAGCCTAAATTTCATAAACTTTTAGTAAGATCTAGGCTTTTCAGTGACCTTTTCTAGAAGTAAGATTGATTCCTAAAAAATAAAATCATTTTTTTCCTCTATATTAGCATTGTAAGTGCTTTGACAATCAGATTTAAGACCTTGTTCTGCAGAGGCTTAATATTCTGCACAAAAGTAATTAGCTGCAGCTGTTAAATGAAGTTTCTTTAATCAGCAAAAATTCTGAAATAATGCCTACTTTTGATTGTATGTTAGTGCCTTGAGGCAAATCTAATTGTATTCTCTTTTACATCGTATAAGCAGAAAGGACCTAAATGAGATGTTTGATAGAGCTGTAGTGATTGAAAACTCTACATTGTTGAACTTTATGCATCTATTGCTTTTCCTAACACAGTGCTTCCGTACCTGAATGACATTAAGACACTAAAATCTGAATGAGTTTGCTTATATGTAGTTGAAAACTTGTGTAAAGCGTTGTGTAATTTATATTTTTTATTTGCTCCTCACAAATGAAAGTTGCATTCGTTGCTGTTGTAGTCTGAAAAAAAGTATCATATTTCTTCCTGAAATAGTTGATCTGATTCTTCTGAAAATCTGTTTCAGCTGGTACTGTAACTACAAAACTAAGAAATTTCATGTAAGCTTGAAACGCTTACGCAGTCCCTAGTGACCCTTCTTAGCGCTGACAAATGCCTGGCTGCTGACATGAACCCAACTGTTGGCGTGTTTGTAGGAAACATCTGCCTTTCTTCAAAAGCTTCAGCTGCCTGTACCAGCTGTGACGGTGCTCTCGGGTCCCAGGAAAGGCACTGACCGGAGCTGGGCACCCTCCTCCTTCCTTGGGTCGGTGCGTGGGATCACCTGGCTGCTGTAGGCAGAGGTGAGGAACAGATGCCGTTGCTAAGGGGCACCGCACTTGACACAACCTCAAGGTGAATTTTCCCAGTTCTGTTCATGTTAACATTCATAACACAGGAAGCAAATAATTCCCAAAGGATGACCCCTTGCCGCATGTGTGTGGGTTTTTTTTCCCTTTAAAAGTTATAAATGTTCTGCATTTGATAGTGGAATTTGTACTGGTTTGTTCTTAACTGGAAGGTATGTTTTGTACTTTTTATTATCATTGTGAAAGAAAACAAGAGCGGTCTTATACATTAATGCACTTTATTAATGAAATATTTAATTGGGTGTATTACCTTATGATGATTTATGAAGGTTCTGCCTATGTTCCAAAATCTTATACATAGCAATACTAAGGAATTTTTTGGCTTTCAGTTTTGCAGAGGGCTTGCTCTTCATGCATAAGGGATGTGCTTCAACTCTCCACTCCCTTCTGCAAGTTCTGTGTGCCCATTCAATCTGTGTTTTTTTGAAATTCTCTCTAAATATATTCCCCAGGGGTTTTGCTTGTCCTCGTTCCAGAGCTGCTTCCAAAGGCCCTGCCTAAATTACAAGACAAAGGAAAACAATTGGGTAGAGACGGATACAGGAATAACAAGCAGCAGTGGCCTTTAACGATCAGCATGGAAATCTGTGAATTTAACATATCGGACATCTAGAATTGGCCATGTTTTCTGTTGCGCCTAGAAAAATGCATATAATGAATCACAGTTTTTGCAGAAAAAAAATACAGAAAGGCAATGTAAGGATGCAGGTAGTTAAGTGGATTGTTTTCCGAAGAGAATTCCTGGGTGAACAGAACAAGATCAAGCTCTGAGGGCTTCTAACTGTAGGAGTTAAGAAAGGCTCTGTTTAAAATACCTGGAAACTAAGCAGAAGAATTTCGGTGTAGTCAGGTTCTAGGAGATGGGAAGAATGCCCAGGCGCCGGCAATGTGGGCAACGGAGAAGCTTCCACTGGTGAACAAAAGATGTGGGAGGAAGATTAAAAGTGAAGTTACAGGTCATTTGGCTTGAAGGTGACACCCAGCTATCGACACAGAAATGTCAGAGACCGAGGTTTTGGCTTAGACAAGGGAGCAGATCTGAGAGAGGATCTGTGAGCTTCCATCATAGAAGAGTGTTTGCGAGCAGTGATGAAAGCGGCTGAAGGCCCGGATTCTTGGTCAAAGATTTGGCTGCAAAAGAGATCAATTAGGGACACTATTTATTGCACAGAAGTGGAAGGAAGTTTTGTTTGGAGGAGGTCTACGTGTCATTTAAGAGGGAGTACTTAGGATTAAAGAAGAGTGCTTGTGTCAGTGAGTTACCTTTCTCTTCTCCCTAGCGTGGGCCAAAGAAGTTGAATGATGAAAGTGAGGAGGACTGGTGTTCGGAGTGGCAGCCGTGCCTTTGTGGAAGACCAAGGAAGCAAGTTAGCGGAGCCGAAGCTGGTACAAATCATAGTAAAGGGAGGCAGGAAACAGGAACGTGAAGAAGGTCAAGGGGAGGGGTGATGGCAAGAGGGACAACTTCTGAAGCTGGATGGAGAGGGGTAAGGGGACTTGAATAAGGACTCTGCCCCATGTTCCTTGTGTTTGAGGAGCAGTACTCGTCTCATATGCAATTCTAACCACTTGCTAGAAATAAATTCTACTGTCACCTCTGTCTAAAGAAGCCACTCAAGGAATCTGCAGTTTGGGTTTTCTGGGCAATTGGCGGCAGTATATGTATCTCCAGTGTCCTTTTGTGTCATGAATGTGTATTCTCCATATGCTGGGAGAACACGATGGGGTTGTACTATGTGTGGATGTTATAAAATCGTGTATGCTGCAAGATTGGAGGGAAGAGCAAATTTTGTAGTTAACATGTGAAATGTTTTTTAGGCACTGACTCTAAGATAGATAGATATATATATTTATTTTTTTTTAAGTTAGTGCCTGTCTTTGTTTCACTGTGTCTCTGAAAGTAGCCTCTGGTTGAAGATTAAACTTGACAAAAGGGTAAAAGTTCAGAATTTCCACACAGGGTTTGTTTCTGGATGCCAGACTTGCACAAATATTGATGTCCTTTAACAGTTCTTCTCTATCCATCTGCTGAAAATCCAAGCGATAATAAACTGGTTGTCCTTTTGCTGCAGACCCAGTGCTCTGCGTTTCAGTGTGAGAGCACAGTTGCTGGTGGCCAGTTTTCTTTTCTTGACTCTATTAATAATTTTCATTTTCTTTTTTGATCTTGACTCTTACAAAGAAGTTTGAAAGCATTTTTGTTTTTTTTGCAATTCAGTTTCAAAGGAGCCTGTTGTGTCACAGCAGATAGGGGAGACCGATGTTAAAAGTCAGTGTCTCGGCAAGTGAAGCTTTAGTGGCCGTTAAGTTCAGAAGGCTCACTACTGCGTGCGTAATTAAAGCACATTAAGTTTCGGTTAGCGATTCGGTTATAAAGTGTTATAATTTGTGGTCTTTTCTGAATGACGTTTAGGCAGCTCATGGGTGCTTTGAGTGTACGGTGTTCCCGCATAAGCAGCTCCAATAGTTAATTGCAGTGATTGTTTGAAAAACTTGCACCTGTTTCTAGCTTCCGATTCTAATTATTAGGTCTATTTATGGTTCTTGCTGGCAAAAATAGTCTAATCACAGATTCTTTTAATAATATTGCTTGTTTTAAAGTAGCTACGGCTGTAGTTTCATGGTAGTTGAACCTCTGTCTTGAGACTTTAGAATAAGCTGTTGGAGTGACTGGAAGGAAGCAGCAGCTTTCTGTTAGGTAACGTTTTTGAAGATTTACTCAAAATACTCTATATTTTAAGAGTTTGCTTATGTTGCCTAGGAGCGGGATGGGGCGGGTAGTTGGACAGGGAAACTGTTTGACACATTTGGGTATATGTGTTTATGCTGGGATCCTTTCCAATCTTATATTTTTAGATTGATCCTTTCTGAGGTCTCTTTAACTCTGAGTATTTGCATGTAGTGCTATCTACATGCATTAAACTGTTGGTGGCTGTTTCTTATGCTGTGTGGGGAGCTTGTTGGTCTCTGGGTGTGACTTGGGGGGTGTCAGCTGCTCACACATTTCCAATCTTCTCGTTCTCTTAACTTTCTTCTGTATTTTCACTAAGTTCTTGTTGCTTAAGAACTCGGAAGAAACATGTGGTATTGGTATTTAGGGGTGTGATTTTTTTTTTTTCTTCCACTAGGATCATATACTTTAATATATTTGGTAAAATATGTCTTCAGCTGGAAGGTAGAATATGACTGTGGTATTGGTATTTAGGGGTGTGATATTTTTTTTTTCTTCCACTAAGATCATATACTTTAATATGTTTGGTAAAATATGTCTTCAGCTGGAAGGTAGAATATGACATTTCTTGTAGCTCGTGCTGTCCATCATTGGTAATTGCATAGAGAATACCTGTCTGCAGAAGCAGCTCTTGTACGATCTCCTATAAACTCTCTCAAATACCTGGTGACCTTTCTCTTCATCTTACTGTTTTCTTATGTTTGTCTCAAAATGTCACTTCTTGGAAGACTCGGGGCTGATTGTACGGTAGAATTTTTCATCTCTATTGACTCTGTGTATTTTCTTCAGACACTTAGGTATTCTGCTGGGTGACTGAAGGAAAGCAGACTGTCATTCAGACCCCCTTAATGACTCTAATTGGATTACAGTGCTGTAGAAATCAGCAGCTTTTGTATGCTTATATAGCGGTTCCTGCAGCGTAAACAGACGTGAGTTCAAAACTTGTTTTCCAATTTATGGCTGTTTCACGCAGTTTGAATCTAGAAATAGATGAAGTTGGTAGAGCGATGGAGCTTTTCTTATTACTGTTGTATGCAGCGCCTGGGACTGACAATGAAAAGGAAAGGTAAAGGCAAAATCTTCATGGCACTTGAACTTGATGGTGCAAAACCGTGAAGGTGCACAAAGCACATCGCCAGTGACTCATTTGAGTGAGTCACGATAACTACTCAAACATCGTTAGTCTTTTTCACACAGGGGGATCGTATTTGGGGACATGGGTGTTAACCATGGGTTTTATCAAAAACATTTCTATTTATGAAGGAAGCACTCTCATTGTAAAGCATCCTCTTCAAATTAGGTTAGTGTGGATATACCTTGAACATGTTTTTATTCAGGTCTGAGATACATCATTACCCTGTTTTTCTAAAAATTCAGGGTTTTCAGTGATGGTTGATCCTTTGCAAAAAGGATTTCGATATCTATTAACAAAATGTTAGTAGATCTGGTAGATCTAGTTAGTAGATCTAGCTAAAGGCTGTCACTTGCCTCCAGAAACTGAGTTTTGAAAATGAGAAATGTACCTCCAAAATACATTATCCCCCACGCTGAAGTATTTTGATTCTTAAACGTTCAGTGCCGCTTCCCATTACTCATTCTCTGTAAGCCATCTCTTTGGCTCCTGTACAGCGTGCTGTCGGTTGGTGAGAACATGACTGTGGGGAACGATTTCTCCTTCTGGCAACCTCATTCTCTCTAGCCGCATCTTGCGCAGAGCCCTCTGCTAGCCTTGGAAAAGCGTTCCAGACTACAGATCTATGGTTTCACATCTTTCAGTTGATGGAAATTTTCAGCTGCTTTTGTTACTGAATTGAGCACGTTGCTGCCACAATAGAATGTGAGCAACTTTTACAGGAATACGGGAAAGTTATTTTCCCTCGTAAATGGGTCATAGTAGAAGTAAAAGTTATCCTAAATGGTATTACTTGTATTTTCTCTCTTGAGATTAGTCTTTTGCCACTTGGAAAGTTGTTTCTTTGCTCTGCAGTTGAGGGAGAGGAGGACTGTTACTGTTCAGCAGTGTTAATGAGCCTGCATTTGACAGTCAAAGAGGGGAGCTCGGTTCTTCATTTTTTATTTTTGGGAGAAATCTGGATGTGACATGGGTCATATTGAGAAAAGCGGCTGAAGAAGTTCAGTTTGAACGCCTTTCGGTCAGCGCATTTGTTAAAACGTTGCATTGTGTTTCTGGTACTGAAATATCAAAAGGTAATAATGCTACTAGAATTTTTTAAAATGCAAACCTAATAGCACTTAAGAAAAACGTAAGGCCTGATAAAACGCTCTTTGTGTAACAGTGCATTTTGCTGAGAGCATTCATGTTCTAGTGCCATGGTTTTCCCCCGGGATGCTGTGCACATTGGCCTGTAAACCGGGAAGTTATCTTCTGGATGACATCAAGCGATGTCAGACTTTGCCCAATTGAGAGTAAAATGTGCGCCTAAAAAAAGTCTCTATCTGAGCTTTTGAGCCTAAGCTAAAGACTGGAGCAAAGAGGTGTACAGATTTGAACTTAAAAATATACTGGATGTTTTTGAGCCCTGAGCAGTCAGGGCCAGTGCAGTGGGGGTTTGAACTGCGGATTTCTGCAACGAAAAGCTTGATTTATTGCACTTTGATTTCAAATCAGCTCTCCTTAGGCAGAGGACTGTAACAGCCATAAACCTTGCACAAAGCGGACCAGTCTGGTGGGATTGCTCTGATACTGTTTTATCATAACTCTGGGCAAGTTATTCATTATTAGCTTCATTCTTTGCTCTGTTTTTGTAAAGGTGAAGCGGTGCTCTATAATAGACGTGACATGATCTTGATCTGTGAGATGAATAAAACCAGTTCCGTTATACTTGCAAAGCTCAGTAAGATCTGTCCGTATCCCCAAATATTCCAACACAGCCCCCGATGAGCTACTTAAGATTTGTTTGAATCTCTGGAAACGTTATCGGTTTATCATAGACATATAACCTTTGTAGGAAGAATATCCCAATTTAAATATGTAGATACGTTCCTATTTTTGTTGTCAATGTTTGGTTAACAGTTGTCAATCCTGTGTTTATTTTTTCCTGTAAACTTTGGATTGGCTTTTAATTGCAGTTGGACTAGATGATCGCTGTAGGTCCCTTCCAGCTGAACTCTTCTAATACTCCATATCAAATGGTCATTGCTCCTTTTCATCAGTACATTTTCAGTATACTGGAAAAAACATGTGGTATGGGTCAAGTGGCTCAGTTCCTCCTAAAAGCAGTTAGGCCAAGCTTGATATTTCTTACATGACTTGCTGCTTGCCTTCTTTCCTTTCCATTATCTGCTGTCTTCTCCTTAATGCTTTTTGAGGAAAAAAGTGTTTTTGCCTGGGGGAGGAAACGGGCAGGGAGCGTGGTTTTTGTAACTAGTGCTTATTTTAAATCCCTACAACTATTTTGGCTTACATTATTCATTGAGCAACTCTATATTTTAAAGAAGCTTGAAAAGGTTGTGTTATATTGAGTCTGATGTGTATCTTTCTGATGCCTTGAAATATTTTAGGACTGGAACGGGCCATTTTTGTCTGTTGTTTGAATAACCTCTTGTTTAACCCAGGCTTTAAAACAGCACTCTTCATTTTGAGCGTGAATCTCAAATTTACCGATCATTAAAGATCATGGGGGAAGATTGTGCTTAGAACCAAGATGATGTTGGTTTTGTTGACAGCGAGTTTCAAAATCGTGCTTTTCTAAAAGCTCTTATGTTCCTAAATGGCTTTATAATTAACTCTGCATTTAACTTGTGAGGTTTATGGACCGTACTGATTGGAACAATGAGTTCTGAATTCAAGACAAAACATGCTGTGGTGGGGCTCGCAACTCTTGCAGCTCACACCTCGTCGTTAATAAAAGGAGTGGCTGCAATATATTTTTTTTTTTTTCTTCAGTGGTTACTTCAGATCTTGGCAAGTTGTGTATGATGTATTTATTGTGCAGAAGGCGAGGAAGAGCCCTTCTGATTTTTTTTTTTTAAACTGAATGATTGCTAGATGTGCCTCTGCATGCATCCTGTAGTTGAAGTACGGGGTGTAGAGCTGCTTCTCTCTAAATTCTTGAGCAGACAAGCAAAGGTGCCAAGATATAACCTAGAAAACCCCGATGACACATTTTTCTACAATAGCGTTGCTGATGGGTGCACTGGTTTTCTTTCGGGGTTCATGGCAAAAATAGCGTAGGATTGTGCACTAACATAATTCAGTAAACTTGTCCGAATCATTAGAATTACTGAGAGTAAACCAACTTGGGATGTGGCTTCTGTTTTGAAGCTGCAGTTTGTTTATAAGAAATGTGTTTTTAGTACTGAGATGCTGACTAGCATTTGTGTCTCTAGAGAAGAAGAGGAACGTCTGAGAAATAAGATCCGAGCAGATCATGAAAAGGCTCTGGAAGAGGCTAAGGAGAAATTGAAGAAATCACGTGATGAGATTCAAGCTGAGATTCAGACAGAAAAGAACAAAGTAGTGCAAGAGTTGAAAAAGAAAGACAGCAAGCCACTGCCCCCTGTTCCTTTACCAAATCTTATAGGGATAAACAGTGGAGAACCAGCAGACCCGGATATCCGAGAGAAGAGGAACAAAATTAAAGAGGTAAAGATGATGATGATGTGGTCCTACCCTTTCTTGTATCTGATAGCAGTTATTTATATGGCATTTAGTTGCTGTTATTGATATTAAAAAGAAAAACGGGACTACAAATCTTTTTACTAAACAGTAAGCTAAAAGTGCACATCAAGTATTAATGAACATCAGCATTGTTGCATGTTTTTTCCTGGTGTTGGGGTGTTAATATTTCACTGGATAACAACTTAAAAATGATTTTAAGGATTTCTTCAACTTGGTGGTGTGGGTTCAAAGTGAGTTTGTCATTAACGTGTGGAACAGCAACAAGTGCGTCTTTAAAGCAGAGCCTGACTTTGTCAGGTTCCATTCAAAGAATGGGATGTGTTAGTGTGTCACAAGATATTTTTAAATGTTTAAAAAGCGGATTGAAAAAATAGGAAAAAAAAAAAAAGACCTGCTGCTAAAACTTGCATATTACCAAATTATCACATGCTTTTCAAAATAAGTTTTAAATGGGTCTAAAAAACTAAGAGTTCATTTAAGTAGTAGATTGCCTCATTTACCAACTAAGGTGTTGGCTTAGGCTTTTGGTTCTGTGGCAGCTTATGCTATGGGAATTGCTGTGTCTGCTCTCATCCTTTCCACTCCTGGTTGGCCGTGACATTCCTTGCCCTCTTTTGCCCTGGTAATGCCAATTTCCTAGTATTATTGCCAGGCATTTTTCTGAGTCTGTACTTCTAACTAGTATGGCAGAAACATTGTACAGCCTTCTTTTTCTTTCTCTTTCCTGCAATCGGATTGGTTTTATGCTTAAAAAATGGGTTAGCAAGCAGGAATGGCTCAGGCCAGAGGTAGACAAGCACAGGCTCTGTAATTAAACATCCAGGACCACAGCACTTAGTAGTTACATCAGCTACATCTTCTTTTAAATTGTAATCTGAGTTTAGTTAGCTCATAAAACCAAACAAAAATAAGTCAGTCATACACCTGTGCTCATAATAGGGAGGAGTTGCAGCTGGAGTATGTGCTATGCTGTGGGTAGATCACCCAAGTTGGAATTTTACTTTGAATATTAATGATGACTAGATGAAATCCACTCTTATCAAATAATGAACAACTGCTTGTGATACAGCATGGAGCTGTATCACTATTTGAGTCTCTCAAGTAGCAAATCCTTCCCTGGAAGGTGTCCCTTTTTCTGTTAGTGATGACTGCAGAAGCACTTTTGACTGTTGTATATGGAATATTGGACCCCCTTGATCCTGCTTGGTTAGGGCTGTTTCCCAAAGGACAGCACTGAATTGTGGATTTCAAAAGGCTCTACTGCTTTTCAAAACTGTGTCCGCAACCATTTTCAGTGAGAGTATACAAAGAATCTTGCTTTGCAAAATGTCTTCTGAAGGGTGAAGATGAACGGTGAATGGTATGGTCATGTAGTTGTCGACACTTCTTAATTTTAACTAGAGTTTACTGTCTTTAAATACCTTTGAATTTGCCACGGATGGATTTAATGGGTAGAATAAAATAGAGGTAACCAAGTAATGTGAAAGTACTGAGCACAGGTAACAATGAGGAACTGGCTGGAAGAAATAATCAACTAGAGTTCCTGTAGATCAAGCTTGGAATTGGAGGGAGGGTTGAAAATCAGTATTTGCATTTCTGGGGTTGTCTTGCCAGAATGTAGACTGTGAGAGGAGAGGAGAAGCTATAGGTTAATACAGAACGGCAATTTTGTTGGTGGCATGGGTAAGTAGTAAAATTTGGACACTTCTTGCTGACCTAAACCTGAAGGTATAGCGATTTGTGAGTAGGGAATCCAGTGTAGCTTTACTATTAGCTCTGGGGATCCTTAGCTGCAGTGGCCACGAATCCCGTGCTGTGAAAGGCTTACTCCTTTTCTGGTGATCAGCCTATGTGTGAATCACTGACAAGCTGGTTTTTTATTGCATGACTCGTTAATGGCTCCTGTTGTGTTTCTGAAGTGTAGCTCTTCATAGCCAGACCAAAGATTTTATGGGACTATGTATTCGGTGGGTGGGTGCTTCAGTTAGATTATCACACCTTTGTACTGAACCGTCTCCAACAGTGTGACCACAGCGCTTGAGCAGTCCAGGATTGTACTAGCATGGCTGAACTTTGTCTTTTGTTGTGCGAAATGCCTTCATTGAGTCAGTCTTGTTAGTACTGTAGCTATCAGGTGGTCTCCAGACTGTTCAGATTCTTTGATGTAGGGCAGCAGATCATCACTTCTACAGCGAGATGCCTGAAGGGGTAGAATACAGGAATATAGTGAGAATGGACAAATGATAATGCTGAAGAACCCTTTGTTGGTGCATTGTCATTTTTATTTGGTCTCCGTGTCTAATTCTAGATTTTGGCATCTGCTATGTTGCAATGAATATAACGTGGCTGAGATAAAACATATATCAACAGTGTCAGATGAATAATGTTTTGCCTGAAACCTGTTTTTGACAGTATCAGATGTATCACAGAAGGCTGCAGTGATTCCAGAGATGCAAAGTGCATTTTAAAATATGCTACGATCATCGCCGAGGTCTTCTCTCACTGTTCTTTGTAACCAGTGTGGACTAATACAAATAGTCTTCGTAGATGAGATAGAGACTTAGCAAACAAAAGAACAGGTTCTAGGAGGCAATATCTCTAACATAGGTCTACACCTAGCTTGTGTAGTATTTCGGACACGCAAGACATGGTTGCCTGGATTGAGACCAAAAAATAGTATGGGGAAGGTGCTGGCGGTTTGGAGGCTGCAGAGCTGGCTTCGGAATTCCGGGGGGTCCTGAGAAGGCATTTGGGTCGTGCCTTGGTGTACTTGGAAGTGTCCTGATGCGTATTTGAGGCACTTCACTCTCTCAGAACAGCTTTAGACTGCTTAAATTCACAAAATGAATGAGTTTATACAGCCTATTTTGCCTAGTATCAAATGGTGAAAAACAATGTAGAAATGGGCTACATGTTGTAGCATGCATGTGGCTCTCTACAACTGGGAGAGAGACTGGAAAACTTTCAAACGGGGGTCTTGTTTCTATCATTTTTACAGAAAATCTATTACTACTTTTTCTTTCCAAAGAACAACTTGGTGAAGTCTTTTTTAAACAGATCTTTGTATAAAAAGTGGGTTTGCAGTACTTAAATATTTTAAAAATACATTTTTTTTTTAAAGCATATGTAAAAGTAAAAAGAAGTTGTGTAATGCTCTTAGGCGAGCTTTGTGTAAAGCATGTGAAAGCTTTATATAATAGGAAGGTTTACTGGGCACAGAGAGGGAGGCTTCTGAAGGTCACAGAATAAACCAGGAGCAGAATCTGCATCTCTTGGTTTTGTCTTTGGTTCTGATATTTATATTTAGTGTTACATTGTATTCTCAATTGTAACTAATTCTCAGAATTGTATACGTTGTCTATATTCTTCTAACAAGCTATTAATTTAGTTCTTTCAATAAGGACTATTTATGAGTTGGCTGATTATTTTACATACTTGAGAAGTAAAGGTTTTCCACCCGCTTACCCTACATGCTTTATAGCACTTCTGTAGTATATTAGCTTATTTTTCTGGCTTTTAAAATTGCTATGGTTTTTAATTAACTAGTATTTGAAGAATAAACGCATCTGAAAATTATTCTTGCTGCTACACTTTAGCTTTGTATTAATATTTTAGTGATTTCTTTTTCATACTAAGTAAAAGATGAGAAAATGGTTTTATAAGAGGATAGAGGTAATTTGTATAATTTTCCAAAGAGGTTTTTAAGATGTGTCTTTTTATTGTGGTTAATGCAAAGAAATTAAGATCAAACTCATCTTTTGGAAGTCATTGGCTTCCTTTCCAAGTTAAATTAGATATAAATTGCATGAGCACTAGGAATTTTCAGCACTTAATTTCCATTATTATGTCCTTTAAATGGTGTTCAGAACACGAATTTTTTTTTTCTGCGGTTTAAGTGTAATCATTGCTGATGACAAAAGTGGGAGGAGTGACTGATGCGCCAGAGCGTCTTGCTGCCACCCAGAGGGACCTCAGCAGGCCAGAGAACTGGGCTGACGGGGACCTCGTGCAGTGCAAAGCCCTTCACCCGGGGAGGAACAGCCCCGTGCACCGATACATGTGGGAGGCCGACCCTCCGGAAAGCAGCTCTGCAGAAAAGGACTTGGGTACCAAGTTAGACATGAGCCAGCGGTGTGCCCGTGCAGCTGACTGTATCCTGGGCTGCGTTAGGCAAAGTACCGCCGGCAGGTAGCCCTCCCCATGGCCACACGTGGAGTGCTGGGTCCAGTTCTGGCCTTCCCAGTATGAGAGACACATGGACATACTGGGAGGGTCCAGTTCTGGCCTCCCCAGTATGAGAGACACATGGACATACTGGGAGGGTCCAGTTCTGGCCTCCCCAGTATGAGAGACACATGGGCAGACTGGAGAGAGTCCAGTGAAGGGCCACAAAGGTGGTTAAGGGACTGGAGCATCTCTCATCTGAGGAAAGGCTGAGAGCTGGGACTGTTCAGCCGGGAGAAGAGGAGGCTCAGGGGGATCTTGCCCATGTATATAATTACCCGCAGGGAGGGTGCGAAGAGGACAGAGCCAGGCTCTCTTCAGCGGTGCCCAGTGACAGGAGAAGCAGCGAAGGGTACAAACTGAAACCCAGGAGGTTCCATCTGAGCATCGGAAACCCTTGTCCACCGTAGCCAAGCACGGGAGCTGGTTGCCCAGATAGGTTGTAGAGTCTCCCTTCTTGGAGGTATTCATAAGATGGGCAGACGTGGACCTGAGCAGCCCGTTCCAGATTACCTTGCTTGAGCAGGGAGGCTGGACCAGGTGACCTCCAGAGGTCCCTTCCAAACGCAACCATTCTGTGATAGGGTGATGTTTGTTGGTTAAGCCTGACCGCTGGAAGAAAGCTCCTCCAGAACGTTACGCAAGTGCAGTTAAATAAACTCGAGTGAAACAGTTTTTATGTTCTAGGTTTCAAAGATAGACTGGAAAATCTGACTTCTCTGGAGCTTTTGTTCCACTGCTTGTTCCGTATTTGCTATGATAGGTAGTCATGTAATTAGGCCGTGCTAATTGTACATAGACTTTTTAAATTCAGCTCAAAGGAGGTGTGGTGATCGCACAAATAAGCTGGAGTTGTGAAGTGACCGAAGCTGCTGGCTCTATCATGCTTGCTTCTTGTGCGTGTTTAACGAGATGGGATAGCAAGGAGATATCACTTTGATTTCAACACAGCAAAATTTTGGTTCTGTTCCTGCTTGTCATGGCTTTCTGTTAAAAAGAGGAGGAAGACATTTAAGCAAAAGTTGTTGTGAAATGGGCAGCCAGGGAGCACAGGGGCCACAGGTAAGATCACTGGCTACGCCTGGCAGCTGCAGGACGAGTCGCTCTTAGGTGTGGATGCTTTGCCCAAGGGAGGAGCAAGGTCCGGCCTGGGAAGCTGAGATGTTCTGGCTTGAGTTCTTTGGCCAGTGAACTTACTGTGGTCTTCAGCAAAACTTGCAGTGTATCCTCTTCTAAAATGTGACTTCTAATGTGTTGCCTCTTAGAAAGGAAGGCAGGAAGATAATTTATTTAATATTAGTGGAGGCAATTTTGGAAATACTTTTAGAAATGTGCCAAGAAGAGAAGTGATTAAAACGTATTTTCATCGTGGTCTCTGGCTGAGGCTCAAGAGGCTGTGAATAATGTTGAGAAGTAACAGCTTGTTTTATAAGCAGCAAAACTAATAGTTTCCTATGGATTTTTGACCTAAATCCCCTTTATAGCACCTTCTGCTCCTCACGCACACGTTGCTGTGAATGCCCTCTTATCTTCTTATTTGAATGAGTTGCAATGTGTTCTGTGCCTGGTCTCGAGCTGCCTGCGTGCTAAATGCTGCCCCTCGGAATGAAGATTATACCTTGGATTATAACTTGGGGTACTAATTTGTATCTATCTACCTTACCTAGCCACTGATATATTTTTCTTTTTTTTTCCTCCCCCCCAAAAAGTAGAGGTCTCAAGTATCTGGTTCCTCCAACTCTCTACAATCAGGTTTGAAATGAGAGAATGGATTCAAAGGCTACTGCAAATGTATGTGGCAAATGACAGATGTACAGACAGCAAGATTGCATAAGCCTTATTCTCTTAAGAAATCAGGTTAAAAATAGTGAGTAAGTGTCCTTTTACCTGAGTTCTGTTTTGTGTGCTTATTGAGAAAAGAGCTGTGCAGAAGAAATACATACTTAATCATCCAGAGGTCTTTTTGTGCTGCATAGCTCCTCTTTTCATAGTTACTATTCATACAACTTCCACTGCTGATCTCATTTATTTTTTTGTAATTGCAGTGGTTTTGACCTAGCCAAACAGGCTGCCTTCTGTGCCTGAGGGACTTTTTTCAGCATCTAAAACCAATTCAGAGCAATTTCATTATTGCTGACACTTGACGCTCTTTTTGTTTTCTTGGTTGAACTTGCTTGGACTTCTGGTTGGTTAGGACATCAGCTTTTAGTAATAGATGTCTAGTGTGGTAAGAGGGTTGCACTGTTTTGTAGCTCACTGCTCCTGGCTTTGATCCCAATAAAAATGAAGCACAATAAGTGTTATGACCTATCTTTTTCAGTACTTAAGATAACACTCCCTGCAGTGTGTGTGTTTTGTATAAAATACATATACACACACATTTTTTATATATATATGTGTGTGTGTGTATATATAAAAATGTGTTTGTATCTATATATATGTATACATACACATCTTTTATTAAGTGGTTTTGTTTGCATACTATTTGGATTATCTCTATTCTGGATTCTCAAATGTAATTCAACGTGTTAAGAATGGCTAAACTGGCTTTAAATTAGTTTCACTGCGCTTTTTTACTGCTTATCTCATTTTTACTGAATGACTGAAATCTGTGTAAAGTAAGGATGGGCTCTTTTTGACCAAGCCTGTTGGTAAACTGATTTTCAATGGATATATTAGAATGAAAATTGTGCAATTAGCACTTTGGCCAGTACAGGCAAGTTAGCGATGGCCCTGCACAAAGTTGTGTCCCAGCACGCTGGGACGATTGTATAAAGAACTCATTTTACATTTGTAAATCTTTAATTTATGCCTGTGAGAAGCTTTGTAGCTTGGTGTATTTATTTTGCTGGGACAGAAGGATGAAAATAAAGCTCCTGGTGTGGGCGGTGCAGTATTTCAGCTGCACATCCTGGATATAGGTTGCTTTGGTTGGTAACTTAAAATCTGCTACTAATGAGGACTGCAAGCTTGTGTGTTTGAAGATATTTTAAAAATGAATCCATTTATTCAAGTTGTAGCAATTACAGAATCCTCCACTGCTTTTGTATTATTGGAAGCATGTTAAAAATTCAAGGTCTTCATTATTAAAGATATCTTTTTTCCAGGCCATTGTGAGAAGAACCTGTCTTTCAACAATGAATTAGCACATTTTGCAGTATTTAAAATTCATAAATGCAAAATAAAATCCAGAAAACAAGGAAATATTTCACTTCCCTGATATAATCAGCCAAACAAAAATGAGCAAAACCCCAGGTAAATTACTTATCTTCAGAGCTGGGTAAATCAAAAGGCTCTGTGATATCTGGTGGACCTTGCTGCTATTTTTTTAATTTTGGATTTTATGTGCCATTTATTCCTGTACTACGGACATTTTGGTAGCAAAAATCATGAATTATGGCTACGTGGAAGAGAGCTCTGTATTAAATTATACGAGATCTATTATGCAAGTGACAATGTGTGGTTTTGCAGCTGTGGAGACCTTGATTGGAAAGCAAGAGCATCCTCTTAAATATAGTAAAAATTCTACTAATTGTTAGTCATCTTTGCATAATTTCTGCCAGTGTCCCTCCTGTGTTTCCCAGAGCAACTCCATGGAATATATACCAGTGTGTTCTTTAGCGTAGAGTTTTCTTGATGATGTTACATCTCAGAATTATTGATATTAATGACGTCATCAATACACAACGTGAGCTTCTTGTAGTTGATGAGTAACCTCTTATGTTGTGGTCCTTGAAGACGCAGACTATCTGCATGCAAGACTGTAATACCTGCAACTTGCAGCAGTTTACTCTTAGTTTGCTCCGAGAGCTGGATTCTTGATTTGCATTGCTGGCATCGATTCTTATTTTCTGCTTCGTTACCAGAGGAGTGGAAGGTGGCTAACAAGGCATCAGTTTATGAAAGGGATTCAAGGGGAGATCAAGGAACGGCAGACCCCCGATGCCTGATGAACGAACTGTGCAGATTAACAGAAACTAGAATAGGGAGTAGAACTGTTGAGCACACAGATGCTGAAGATTTCCCAGTATATTTTTAATGATGTCACGATGTGCAAAGCTATAGAAGATCCCTGAAAGAGTCAACAAGCGTGTGAACAAGGGAGATATGGTTATATACACAGTTTTTCAAAAAATGTTTGGCGAGGTTCATCACTAACAGCTGTTGAACTAAGCAGCCATGGGATGGAGGGTTGTGTCTCTCTTTGCTGGAGAAATTGGTTAGAAGGCAGGAGATGGAGAGTACAAATAAATGGTGCTGGAGGCCACAGAGGACATGTGCTGGGGATCCATCCTCTAAATTATACAAATAAGTTATTTAGAGTTGGAAAACGGATGAATAGTGGTATGATCAACTTTGCTGCCAACGTGGAGATTTGGAGTAGAAAACTGAGGCCAGACTGAAGAATTGCAGGAAAATCTTACGGGACTGAGCGATTACCTCCCCTTTTATTTCTCAGCTAAATGTAAGATGATGCATCTTGGGGCTGGAGGGGGAGAAAATCCAACCTCACGCTTCGTATGAAAAGGTGTGAGGTGACTTATTACCGCTTGAAAATGAGAGCTTGTGTTTATCATAGTTCCTTGGAAATGCCGCTGTAGTGCTCAATAGCAGACAAAAAGCAAATATTCAGTATTTTAGGAAAGGAGAACAAAACAGGCAAGGTTCTTATGGTCGTGTGTGGAGCTAAGGTGCCCCTGCATCTTGCAGGCTTCATGTAGTTCTGGTCTCTCAGCTTCAAAAAGGATACAGTAGAACTGGCAGAGGTGCAAGGGTAAGCTGACAAAGATGGTTAGATTGATGCCTGAAAAGGTAAGACTGGAAGAAAGGAACTGCTTTCTGCTGGCCGATGTGCAGTCCCGGTTGTCTCCAGGGATGATCTGGGAGGTTCTGGTTTTCTGAACACCACCAGACCGGTCAAACCCGTGACTACCAGTTTCTCTTGAAACCACGAGGACACGCAAGGTCAAAAATACCGATTCACCATCTTGGAAAAAAAGCATTTGTCTGTCTTGTGCATATTTGAGCAGTCGGTTCGCTGCTGTAAGCTCTCCAAGCGTAGGCCCTTTACATCTGCTGTTTCAGTTCTCACCACACTGAAGTATTTTCCCCTTAGTTCCATTGAGCGTCTCAGACTTGAAGGATTTCATGCCAACAAAAAAGAACAAGCTTCCCATTTTGCATACATTGGACAAACAGTTTTGTTTCAATAATGGATTTGTTACCAGGTTAATCAGTAAAAGAAGAAACCCCAGCTTTCTGTGTGTGCTAGGAACATGTTCCTAACAGACTTCTTCAGTGGCAGTGTTCAGAGATGCATGACAGAGGCATAGACTGATGCCTCTTTAGGTGGAGATTTGTAGCTCCCAGAAGAATAAAATAATCTGTATGAGTTTTCGAAGTTTCTTCAAAAATCTGAGTATCTACACAAGGAAAAGATCATTCTTTAATTTAACTTCCAAAAAGTATTCTCTGCAGGCAGTAGGAAAGTGGTTATTAATTTTTAATCTGCCAATTGAGCGGTAATCTTGTCTAGCAAGTCCTTGGTTAGTTTTAAAATGGAATTTGAAGGTGGTTTATATAAATCTCTTAAAATCATACCCTTAACCAGAATAGGTTCCTTTGAAAGCAAAACCTATTTGCTGTCTCTTAGGCACATTGCTGATGACTGGCAAGAGGATAGGTTTCTCGTTTCTAGGCACAACCAGTAAATACTGCAATTTGCCAGCAATTTTTTCTTTTGCTTATTTCTCAGGACCCTTATTTTCTGTTTGCTTGGTGTCTGCCCTTTTTTTGAGGAGTGGGAAGGGGCTTTTGAAACAATCTGTGGTTTGAATTCTGCTGCAGTGATAGAACTCCCTTATAAAAGTCTCTCTTCGATCACTGTAACCTCCTTTTACTGTTACAATTACGGTTTTGTCAAAAGACATCATTACCACCCTGTCTTTGTAAAAACCTGATTTCCCAGTGACTATAGAGGATCAGGTCCCATGAACATGTTTGAAGTCAGTAAAAGCATCTAGAGAGCAGTGTAGCTACAAAACCAGGTTCATTGGAGACATGCCCTGCCTCCTGCCGTTCTGGTCTCTTGCAGCAGAGTCCAAATTCTTCTTTTTGCAGAATTACCAAGCTGTACATGCAACAGCATCTTGCTGGCTGTTTATATTGTGCATCCCATAATAAATATTGTTCAAGACTGGAATTCAATGGCCGTATCCCCTGTGGTTTTGCCTTCAAAAGCAAGAGCAGTCAGCTGGCATTAATAGTGTAAGTAAAAAGTCCATCACTGAACCCATTTGTTCTCTGCTGGACAGACTGCAAGCTCCAAGCACTTACTGTGGCAAACTGCTCCCAGGTGTGGAAATTTCAGCTGTGGAAATCCACCCCTCGCCTTTTCCACAATTATTGGTCCGTGCCTGGACCAGTTTGTTATTTGCGCTCTACTTGAGCTTAAGATGCCTCTGTCATAGGTTCTTTAAGGGTTGAGTTTTCTCCCCCCCACAAGTTTTTTTTGCCTTCTTTCAATTATCATTAATGCTGATGTACCAGTCAGTGTCTGAAACTTCCCTCTTCTCTAAAAGACAGGGTTTTTTTTGAATAAAAGCCTATATATAGGTGCAGTTATTCTTCAGCATTTCCAGCTTTCGCTGTGCAAATGCTATCTGGCATGACTGGAGAGATAATCTTGGTTTTCAGATCAGGAGTTCACATTACTGGTACGTCCTGGGCCGAGGTTACCTCCTTTGTTAAATTTTTAGCTGGCAGAGGCATCTATCTTCTCCTGTCTCTCAAAAGCTTCTGTGTGCACAGCTGCTCCCCATAGTATAGATGTTGTATCTATACTATATCATGCTACCGGTTCTGGCAGTAACAGAAATCTCTGTGTTGTTATAAGATCTCTTGGTACATCATCCTTACAAAACTTAATATTGCGTACAAGGGCTGTGGGGTTTCTCACTTGCATGTAATGTGCAGTTATCTGCTAACGGGATATCCCGAAGTCGAGCAGAGCTGGGTGCCAGAGTAATGCTCAGTGTTCACCTGGAAAAAACCAGTTGACTAGTTAGTGTAATAAAGTCGAAAGGTGCTCGGTGGGTTATAACACCGTATTCTGTTTGGGGGAGGCAGAGGGGACAGGACAGACACGCGTTCGTGTTTATCGAAGTAGCCTAGTCTCCTCAAAATATGGATTCCTATCTCAGAACCTTAGATGATGCAGTCAGCTGTGTCTTGGTCTCTTGTGTTCGACGGATTTTCTGGTCTCAGTAGTGTGTTCTTAAGTTACTTCTGTATTAATTCATCAATCTGGTGAAAGCGACTCCTTGACAGTTTCTATCTTAAAGAAATTTTATCTTAGGATAAATTTTATCTTATGATCTTAGGGCTATAGAAACATCTTACGTTGCGATGTGTTCTGTTTTAGCCCTTTGTCATTTCCATAATTTTCTTGGGTTTCCTCAGAATGAAATAGTCTGTAACAAAATCTGTAGCTTCCCCCCAGCAGTGCAGCAAATTGGGACAGTGAACATTCTGCCATGAGGAAACAAGTTGTTCTTCTTCTTTTGGACTTAGCGAGTTTTGATCTATGGTGGTGTTTGTCCACACTTTGAGATTTTTACAAAGCTAGAATGTCAATGGTCATTGGATTCTCCTTCATGAAATATTTAATTGATGCATCCATTTACGTGTAGATGTGGTGCTTAGGGCCATGGTTTAGTGGTGGACTCGGCAGTGTTAGGTTTATGGTTGGACTCTATGATCTTAAAGGTCTTTTCCAACCTAAATGATTCTGTGATTCTATCTATTTGAATTCAGAGGTCTCAGAAGCCCAGCTCTCCTTGTGTGGAGGCAGGTTGGTTAGATCTGCCATGTCGTGGTCACCTTATTTTTTAGACATCCGTTTATTATCAAACTCACATAGACCTCACTGGTCAGTAGTTCTTTAGTTTCGTCTTCTAGTGCCTTCTAAAACTACAGGTCTGTGTTTTCCCAGGTAGAGTTTTTAGGATTTAAAGGTGGAGTGGCAAGCTGTGAGTTAGAGCAGGACACTTCTTGGAGGCCTTGACTGGAGAAAGCCTTAAGTAGCCCAGTCTGATCCCATAACTGATCCTGCTTTGAGCAGAAGGTTGAACTAGAGACATCCTGAGGTCCCTTCCCACCTGAACGATGCTGTGATTTTCGATTCTATGATCTTAAGTTAATGAACAATTTTATATAAAAATTTGTAGGTTGATTCCGGATAACGTTAGTAAGAGGTCTCAGAGGAATTTCTACTTTGCCTGTGATCGGGCTTTTGCTGCGTTTGTCATGCTGCAGTTTTCTTACCTGTCACGAGAGGATCGCTTTACCCGAGTCATCTTGAGGTTCTAATAGCTACTAATTGGTGAATTTGATAAGTGCTTTGTAAACAGTAAGGAATTTGTGAATGCTAACGAAATGGCTTTTCTCTCCTAGTATGATATTTGCATCCTCTTTTTCTTACATTACAGGTTCATGGCGCTAAAAGAAACTATAAGTATTACTGCCTAATCAGGTGTCAGCATCTTCTAGTGCAAATGCCAACAGCAACATGTGAGCTGGCTTTGAATGACAAGCCGTAGGAAGGGGACCTCTGGCACCTGGAGAAGGACATCTGCGCCTAGGCTGATGTCGGTTTAACACGGGAGGCTTCCCAGCTTCTGGCCCTGCGCATATACTTTCGCTGGCCTTCAAATTTATTGTCCGGGCATGAGTTAACCGAGCCACGGGAGGTTTGGAGGGAGTTTACATTCAGAGGAATTACTGCCATGTAGGTTGGGCAGGGATCTCTTGATGGTTGTAGGGAGACAGGGACTTTGTTTCGCGTGTCTCGGCAGGCAGTTTAGATGCAGCTTGAAAGATTTGGGATTACCAGGTGCTGCCTTCCGCTAAATCCTGAACTCAGTAAGAGAAGAGAGCGGCTTCTACGCGAGGTAGTGCTGGTAAGGCAACCGCCTGCACCTCACCTTTTAGCCAGCATCTGCTTGTTCCCTCCTGTTTTCTATGAGCACGGCGACTCTCTGATTAAAAGAAGAAAACTACAGTCTTGTAAATCATACCGAAAACTTTACTTACCCTGAGAGAATAAGTTTCTTAAAGAGTTAGTATTGGTCTGTTGGTTACATTAGCATAGTTTCTCCTCTTACAGAGCATATCTCAGACTTGTGGAGATCATGATTTAAGTCCTGTACATTTTCTTGGGAGTTTTTGTTTCTATTAATATTTTAATACTGTTCGTAAGATGCAATATAAAAATAAAATATGTATAACGTTGTGGATACAGCCGCATGGCTGTTGTTTTAGAACAGGTTTGTTCTTGCGTCTGGGGCATTGTCTTTTAGAATCTGATTTCTTCCTGTTACTTGCTTTGATCTGGTTAGGTAACTAATCATATGGGACTTTTAAACTGCATTTGCTTTGCAGTTTGGTCGCTGTTGAATTTCTGCTGCACGCAAACAAGCAAGGAGTTTAAAAAGTTTTAGCCAGTCCATAGAAGTGGCTGATTGCACAGCTAATACCGGTGGGTCAGCAAGACCTTTTGCTTTTCAGATGTTTGGTACAGTACTTGAGAATGTTTTGTGAAGCAAACACCACTAACTTCATACTGCTTTGTTCATTGTACTTTCTAAAGAGCAAAGCTTTGGCATTTCTTTTGGTAGAGGCTGTGTGACAGTATATCTTTGTCAAGTAGGCGTTGCTAATAAAAAATTTATTATGCGTTTTGCAAAATTGTTTAGTCATACTTGGATGCACCAGTGTAAATAAATCCCTTTTATGCTTCAGATACTGGTAGATATTTTTCTTTTTGTTTTGTGTCTTAGACGTTAACCAGTATTTTTCACCAATTCCTTATGCTTAAATGCATTCCTTTATGCTTAAATTTTTAACTGTCTGCACATATATTTAAGGAAAAGAAAGAAAGAACAAGAAAATGACCTAATGCAGAGCATTAAGCTGTATAGCTCAAGTCAAATAGACTTGACGTTGTTTCCAAATTTATTCATGCTGTATAATCTGATTTCTGTAACAGATAGAAATAGTGGCAAAGTAATTATCAGTGTGCTGGGATGACTGTGAAAGATGGAGTCTCAAATAAGGAGTAAAATATTGTATTTGTACAAGGTAGTTTTATAATGTAATTGAATCCTCTTTTTTCCATCTCTTAGATGATGAAGCATGCCTGGGACAATTATAGGCAATATGGATGGGGACATAATGAGCTCAAACCAATAGCCCGGAAAGGACATTCCACCAACATATTTGGTAGGCTATATTTTCTGTTTTGTTTGGGGTTTTTTGTGGTGTTTTGATAAATATTTCTGCCCATGCTCTCCTTTGAAAGTCCACCCAAACTTCCTAGCAAATTCTGTTTTAATATATTTCTTTTGAAGTATGGATTACAGAAGTGTACTGATTATTTCAATGGTACTTCAATGAATTACATTACTAAAGTATCTTTTTGGGAGTAATATGTTGTTGCAAAAGCTAAGCTGTGTCTATGTGCACTGTTACTTTGTGTATGCATATATATATAAATAAAAGTTACAATGCATTGATGACGTTTTGGGATGCAATGAATATAAATGTTTTTAAAAAAACAAGCTCATCTTGTCTAGATCTTTGTGTTTAATTCCATGAGAATGTGATACAAGACAAAATACATGTGCAAGATGCTGAACAACTGCTAGTACCAAAGTGAAATTTAAAGTGGCTTCTAAAAAAAGGTCTGGATGAGGTGAAAGCGACAGTGTTACTTGATGCGTGACTTGTGGATCCTGGACCTGTAGACTGGAAGGAAAGAAAACCAACAATGTTCAAAATACAGGAATTTGAGGGTAGGGGCAAGTTTTGAAGAAATTCAAGGGATGGAGTGAGACTATTGGAGCAACGGAGAGTGAATATGAGCATTAGAAATGGCATTTAGAGTAGTATGAAACACGAGGAAGGTAAAGATCAAGAAGTTGAATAGCCTTGCGTTGCATACGTGTGATCGGAGGAGATGGCTTTTCTTCCTTAAAGTATCGGTGATCTGCAGCAGTCCTGCTTTTTTGGTGTAAATGCACTGGGATGGACTCAGTAGAACAGTGATCGGAAAGTGGCAAGCATTTGGCTGGTACTCGAACCAGGAACGCATCCATTTTTTGTCCCCAGTTCTGTAGGACTGATGGTTCAAAACCCTGGTTGTTGAGGACTGAGCCCGGGAGGGTCTCTGGGTTCATCCTCTGGTATAACCAAACACATAACCTTGATGTTAGTGATTAAGGTTGAGCCTGGTTTGGTCCAGAATGCAGAGCACCTAAGACGACTGAGCCGTGAAGTTCGCGCATTGATTTTGGAATGCACAGAGGAGAGCTGCTCTAAGACTGGGCAGGGTTTTTTAATTCTGTTCAGGGTTTCATGCTGTGTTCATCCACCCTCTGGTATCTGAGGAAGGTACAAATTTATCATAACTGCTTTCTACATCAAGAATGAGTGTGAATGCACTGTGTATACCTTAAGTATGTTAGTACTGGTTATAGCAGTTCGCTTGAAATCAAGATTTTATTGGCTTTTATTGTAAGGCAATTGGCTAACGACTTTGTGTGACGTTGGTTCTCATTGTAATTGGTATTTGTTTTACATATCTTGCTTTAAACGTTGAATTTGTTTCTTACAGATGATAGAAATACAGATTAGGATTTTGTAAGTGTCTGCTTTTTTGTGTTTAGTGCCTGAACCCAGGATAAATTATTTTGACTTAAATCAAAATTTGGTTAGCTTTTTGTTTTCATTCATAGGGAAAAAGTGAACTCCCAGAGGAAACTCATTCCAAAAGAAGAGTCAAAGGACTCGTTTCAAAAGTGTTGTGATACTTAGAGGGATTTCTCTTTTTTTTTTTTTGCTCTGTCCCTTTTCCCGATCTCCTTAAATTTTATCTTGAAACCATTCTTATATCTTACCAAATGAACAAGTGATTTTCTTTATATCCAAACAGTTTTTCATCTAATTTATTTGCATCATGAGCTTCAACCTTAAATAAGTGCTGGACATAGAGAAGGGAGGAGAACTTTAACCCTGCTCCCCGCAATGGAAGGAGAGCCTCTGAGTTAAATTTTCTGCAATACCTAAAAACAAACAAACAAAACCAAAAAAACACCCACAAAACCCCGCCTCTGCCCAAACCTGTAGTGTATAGAAGCCTATTTAAATCCATAGGAGAATAATTTCAGCTTCTGTACGAGCCCTGTCTGCAATAAGGGCTGTTCAGCTTTACTGCAAGGAATCCCCTTGGAGCCTGACACTGATGGCTTTTGGCCACGCACTGGAACCTGGCTTCTTACACCTCAGTGTGGTGTGGAGGCTGGTACTTGGTTCACTTCTTTATATTCATGGAATCACAGAATCGTTGAGGTTGGAAAAGACCTTTAAGATCATCAAGTCCAACCTGATAACTGATCCTGATAACTCTCAAGCGAGGTAAACGTATCCTAGCACTGCCAAGGCCACCACTAAACCATGTCCCCAAGCACCACGTCTACCTGGCTTTTAAATCCCTCCAGGGATGGGGACTCAGCCCCTGCCCTGGGCAGCCTGTGCCAGGCCCTGACAGCCCTTTGGGGAAGGAGTTTTTCCCAATCCCCAACCTAACCCTGCCCTGGCGCAGCTTGAGGCCATTTCGTCCTTTATATTCCTTTACAAAGAAAATGAGTGGGTCAGGTGGAGTTGTCGGAGGGGTTGGGAAATGAGCAAGTTAGCATGCCCAGGAGAAAAACGCATCTGGACTGGATGACGTGTTTCAAGAGTGAAATGATGTCAAAAGAGTCTAAGGTGCAGCCAGCACTGAGAGTGGTACAAGGAGACAGTGCAAGGCTGAACGAGAGGACGAGAGGGAACGGCCTCAAGCTGCGCCAGGGCAGGGTTAGGTTGGACATTAGGAAAAACTTCTTTACTGAAAGAGTGGTCAGGCCCTGGCCCAGGCTGCCCAGGGAAGTGGTTGAGTCCCCATCCCTGGAGGGATTTAAAAGCCGGGGAGATGCAGTGCTTGAGGACATGGTTTAGTGGCGGACTTGGCAGTGGTAGGTTAACGGTTGGACCTGATGATCCTAAGGGTCTTTTCCAACCTTAGCAATTCTATGATTCTATGAAGGGAAGACCAGAGCAACAGGCTTTTGCCAGGACAGACAGAAGGACATTTCTTAGGTTCCCAGCGAGTATTGTGTAGTATTCTTAGATAATTTCTCTTTGCTACCTTGTATATTAGTACTGCTGTCATTTCTACTAGAAAAATCTCTTCTGAAGCTTCTCGTGATTTAGTTGTGTGTTATCTCTAATTCATGGCTTTCCTTTATATTTTTTCCAGCTGATGAAGTTGGGTCTGACAGTGAAAATCTTTGAAAATGTTCACCTGTATGATCATGTAATCTTCACTGTTGAATTTATGTGCAATTCTGTTCCTTAATTTGCCAAGTATAATTTTAGACTAGCCTTGGTTTGTAACCCAGACTCTCTATGAAGTGAGGTTTTTTCTTTATATGGCAGGAAAATGTTTTTCTCATGTTTGTTTTTAATGTGACTGACACAATGTTTTGAAGCAATTTTGAATTATAGTTTTACTCTGGTGTTTTATTTTCTTTCCATTCCTCCTCTGCTTGCTTCTAGCATGTCTCCTAATGAGTCTGGAAGACTTCTACTTTTTTTCTCCTTGGAGTGCTTATTCTTTGGAGTTTTGGCATTGCTGTCTGAAAGAAATTGCAGGCTTCCTCCACGTTCAAGTTTCTGATCCTCTTATTCCAGCTGACTCTAGCAGCCGATGCCCTAAGTGTTTGTCCTTCTACAATCCAGATGCTATTTTGTGCCATTTAATATTTAGCCGTATCATGTCGTGATTGCTCTGTTCAAGGCTATTTCATATGAAAAACCCGGTCCTCGTACCGAGGACTGTCTGGGCCGTGTCGTTACTGCTAGTGCTTTGCCTATCTCTATGCCCATAATGACACCGTTCCCGGTGGTATTTGCCTTTATAGAAGCATTACGTAATTCTTTTTGAAATCTGACGCTATTTTTAATAAAAAGCTGCTCAGCAAAACCTGTTTTTATTATTCATCTCAAAGCTGATTTGACCCAAACTATTTTCTGCCGTTCCTGCGGTCTGTTGTACTTGTGTTTCAATTCGTAGCGCGTCTGCGCGACTCGGCAAGGAGATGGTACCGCCGGTTGACACTGCAACCCTTTGCATGAATCTTTGGGAAATCGGGTTTACCGATAGCTCTCAAGTGAGGTAAACGTGATTCAATTTAGAAGGCAAATAAGCCATTCATCTTCCCCGTTAGACTCCCCTTTCCCTCCAAAGCAGAGTCTATCTATATCTATGCCAAGAGGAACATCGGTGTTCCCAGCATCGCAAGATCTAGCAGGGTTCTGGCTGGGGTCAGAGGAGGGGAGAGGAGGTAGCCTGCTCTGCTCTCATAAATCTTAGGTTTAAGTCATTAAAAAAATCAGGAAAGGTGATGAACTTGAAAGCTAGACGCTCTGTGCTTCACTGAAGCATGCCAGCAAGAACATTTGTGGGCTGCCCCAATTATTGGTTTGACTTTTATAACAAAACCTGCTGGGGTTGCTTTAGTTGACCTGCAGCTAGAAACTCTTGCCAGTCTCTTTGAGATGTCTGACCTGGTGGCTGTAAATTGTAAAGCAGAACCCGCTAAAAGTGTTGCCTATCAAACTGTGCAGTCAGTAGTTAAAATCTTGAACAACACCTCTTCAAGAGCCGGGTCACAGCGTTAGTAGTACGGTGCTGGTTTGGGAATGGTCTGTAGTTAGTAGTATGACTGGGAATTGGTGGGCTTTTGAAGGTGTTTACATTTTAGATGACATATGAAACGAACCTGTATAGGTTCTGTGTTGGTGAAACAGGGTGATAACTGGCTGCTATTTTTGTGAAAGCTGCCTTGTTTTTGAAAGGGGCTGATAATCTCAAGATTTGTTACTTATTCCTACCCTATAAAATAAAGTATAAAAGGCAAGGAGAAACTATAGCAGAGAGGTGTAATTTCTCTTTCCAGTTTAAATTTTTACTTGCAGCTGTGCTGGTGGTTGTAGCAGCTAAGCTAAAAAAAGTTAACTTTTTTGTTGGGCTGCTTAAATTGCTGGAATAATTTGACAGCCGCAGGGCGTTATTGCAGAGGCGGGGTTGTGTGGGATCTGGGTCAAGCTCTCCTTAGAACACGAAGAGGGAAGAGAGAAGGCTGGTGGCAAACGACGCGTGTGAGATAACGAGCAAGCAGGACAAGCACTGAGCTTGCTTCAGAAGGCTTTCTGGGTTCAGGGAAAACCAGAGTAGTTGATGGTGTCGTCGGGTTCTCTTGCTGTAATGACATCTGATTGGATTTGCTTTTGAGGATCTGAGTAACCATCTCAAACGTGCTGTTTAAGGATGATTTGTCCCTGCGTTGGTTTGGTGACCCCTAGGTGAACATCGGATGGCAACACCACTGTAATTACTAAGTCCAGATATGCTTCAGAGTTTTAAAATATGTGTATTTCTGGCACCTTTTGCTTCAATATCTTATGAACTAATGACCCTAGCACAAGCTTTGAGGACCTTTTAATGTGAGTTAAATTGAGAAGTTTGTACTAGTGGGTTTGTATCAGTCTTCAATCTTTATTTTTCTGAAAAAATGTTTACTTGAGAACCAGAATGACTTTAAGAAAAAAAAAAAAAAATAAAGAAAAAGATGACCACAATCTTGGGCAACTCAGAACGTCATCCTCATCAAAACTAGAAATCACGGGCGGACATCTTACCTGATACTTTCCAAAATTACAGTTCTGAAATTTGTGGGGTTTTTTTGGTGATGTTAACTATCTAAGAATAAAGTGAAGATGAGCAGTTTGTCAGGTAATAACTACATGACAAAGTAATGATACAGCCTAAACTCTTGCTAAATTGCAGACTTCCCATATTACTAGCAGTGCATTTCTAATCCTTGCGTTTGGACGTGCTCTGTCTAGAGATGAGCTGCATTATGTGAAGATGATCTGATAATGTATACACACGTAAACAGATAGACGTCTAGATATGTTTTCAAGGATGTGAAAAGATCTTTCCTAAGGGGTAACGATGTGGAGTTTTTAAGGTGTAGATGCTTGCGTACAGGCATGCCCGTTCTCACGCACAAAGGTTGAATGAAAGTACTACTCTGTATTTGGTCACACTAGAACCGTCCCATCCATCTATAGTGCTTTCATGCCCCTCCTGTTCTCCTATCTCACATGCCATGCAATGGTCAATTTAATCCGTGATGTCTGCAGGCTCTGTCTCGGGATGTTGTATTCTGGGAGGAAGGGAAAATTGTCAATGAAGTCACATCATGGTTGCGTTTATTACCTTACCGAAGGCTGCGATGCAGTGCCGTATCTCTTCCCTAACGCATGACCAAATACAGCCGTTGCCTCGTTGATGAGGGATTTTTGTCTGGCATGTTCAGTGTCATATAATGTACTGCTACTTCATGTATGTGGAAAAATGAAATGTTGAGGTTCACGTGGGTTAATGAGCAAGATGTGTCCAAGGGAACAACTCAGGGATCCAGCTGGAGCAGCTAGTGAGCTGGATTGCTTTTAACTTGCCAGTGGGCTACTTGGTTTCTGCCGCCTTGTTGAGTGTGTCCCGTTGCCTGGCGTGTTGCACAGCCCGTCTTCGCTTTTGCTACCAGCGCTGCCGATAAACCCCCGTGGCCCGGGAGAAGGTTGCTGAGCCAGCTGCAACTGCCCACTGCCGCAGCGTGGGAAGCGAAGCGCTGCGGATCTCCGTGTTGCTAAGCAATGGAGATCTCGGCCGTGCGGAGAGCAGGAGCGGCGATGCTCCCGAGCCCGGTGCAGAAAATGCGTTTGGCAGGCTGCAAGGGCATGAGGCTGTTGGGAGAAGGAGCTGAGTCAGGCAGAGGAGTTGGTTGTTGCGGTACCTTCGGCAAGTACGGCATAGCTTGGGAGAGCAATGCCATTTCTTTGTCCAGTTTGTGGTCTAGAAAACAAGAGGGGCAATATTTCTTGTAAGCACTGCAAGAAAATGTTTTAAGATGTGTGTGTTGTTCTTTTTTTTTTT
Source organism: Theristicus caerulescens (assembly GCA_020745775.1). Classification (NCBI taxonomy): domain Eukaryota; kingdom Metazoa; phylum Chordata; class Aves; order Pelecaniformes; family Threskiornithidae; genus Theristicus; species Theristicus caerulescens. The sequence goes on along the minus strand of CM036559.1, from coordinate 972,128 downwards.
TTTTTTTTTTTAAATTACCCTGGGAAATATTCATTGCTTTATTAGACATTTTTGTCATCTGTCATGGTGACAGTTACTGGGCTGCCTGAGCGGCTCTGACACTGTCATCTGCTGTCCTCTGATTAGTTGTCACTCACTCTTGGAGTTCACATAATTGAGTGTCAAGGGTGTCAGGTTTTGTGGGCTTTTCCTTTCTCTGGGTTGTTTTTTTAGCTGCCAAAAAATAACCTGCAAATTGATAAAAGTTATGGAGACAAACACTTCTGCTGGGAAGAAACCAGTTGATATAGCCTAAGGTAAAGACTGAGGGATGACCTTTTGAAAATAGGGCTAAAAACTTTTGGTCTCTTCTTATCGTAAAATCCTAATGAAGAGACAGACAGGAGAAACAGCTTCTGCTCAGCGTCCCTTTTCTGTGCATGTTTTCAGCCTCTGAATCCATGTACAGGAGAAATGAAAACAAAAAAGGAATATGAGGTATATATATAAAAAAAATGTTCTTGGCTTCTTGTTGTTTTGATAAAAAAAATACTTGGTGAGCAGCAGTTTTTATCTGAACTGTATGGGGAGATTTCTTGTGCACATCACTGCCTTTTTCTGTGGCAAATGAAAGGGGAAAGAAAATCCATTCATGCTAACTAGTAGAGAGAGGTAATTTCATGATGCAAATTTCAGCCCAATCTCTGTATTTCAGGTTCTATTCGATTTTAAAGTAAATGAAACTGGCCTTAGGACAGGCCCATGCAGCTGTGTCCTCTGCAAAATAAGTAATGAGTGACTATGCTGAGACGATGTTGAATATTACGTGTATGTTGAACGTGTATTGCAGTGTTAGTGCTTCTGTGGTCAGAGGCAGCAAGTGTTGTTTAATCACTTTTAGTTTCTTTTGCTGTGATTTTGTCCAATCTGCTCTTGAGTCTCTGCAAACTTAAGAGCACCTGCCATATCCTGTTAGGAGTGGTTCCAAGGTTTGTTTCCATATTCTGTAGAAAACTTCTTTGTTTTGAAGCCTGCTCGCTGTCCTAGGTGACTAGTTTTGGTACTGGAAAAAGCCAGCCCCTGATTCATCTCTTCCTCGCCATGCACGAGTTCGCAGAACTGCATCTGCCCTCGGTTGTGTGCCTGTCTTACGTGGAGAGTCTTGGTCTGATAAGTCATTTCTCATGCATATGGTTTTTTCATACCCTATACATTATCTCCTTTTTCTGTGTCTTTTCAAGTTGGTTTTTTTTTTTTTGAGAGGAACACTAAAACTTTGTTCTGTTTTCTGTTTAGTTCACCGTTCCTTTCCTAATAATTGTATTTTGCATCTTTTAGGCTCCTTTATGGAGTCTAGAAACTCGCTATAGGTGGCTTTTCTGCAGTAGCATTCCTTTTCAAAATCCTCGCCCACTGTGTACGGTATGTCTGAATTATTTATAAATATGATGATTTATAAATATTTCCAAATGACTTTATAAATAAGCGTGTGCCCAAGCATTCGTCTCCGTAGGATCCTACTGGTGGTTTCCTCTCGCAGGGATAATTGGTTGTCTACACTTAGCCTGTTTTCTACCTTTAAACCAATTATTCATTGGCATGAGAACAATTTTCCCTTATCCTGTGGCAGGTTAGTTTTCTTAAGAGCCTTTGTTACGGGATGCTCTTGCATACCTTCTGTATACATTCTCTGTCCCTATGCAAGTTGACTTCTTAGAAAGGCCATGACGTTGATGCGAAGATGACTTCTCCTTACAAACCCTCTGACTTTCCCTCAGTTCATCTAGTTTAAAGCTGTCCTCTGCTGCTGCTCATCGGGCAAACAGTGTTTTGTAAACGCTATTTTGCTTCACGGCAATAGAGATGGTGTTTATTCAGAAGATGGTTGTTCTCTCAAACTCGCAAACGTGCGCGGGCAGGAAGCAATCTGGCCGTGCATTCCCTCTTCGCTGTTTTACGGTACCAGAGCCATCGATAAAGACAGCTGTGGTTAGCTAAGAATATTTTTTTAATGTTATTGCTATTTCATTGAACTGTCACAAGTGTGCCTGCGCCTAGCAGGAAGATTCACCGTGAGCAGCTGGTGTCTTCTGTTCTTCTTTTTAATAATACAGGATTCCCACTGAGCTCTTCTCACCCAGTTCGTGTTAGCTCATGTACAACACGTTTAGGTCAGTTGTGCTCAGTGGCTTTTTTACGTGTTTCTGAACTGATGATGTTAAATCCTAAGGCGTTATTCAGAAGATTGAAGATTCTGCCTTGAAAAAAAATATAGAGTTGTACAGATGTAAAGTGGAATTAGATAAACACACCTTATTTCTGTAACCTGCCTTACAGAATAGTGAGGTAAACATCTACATCGAATGGCAATGAAGAAATTAAGTCATATTAGAGTTCAGGGCTCAGGCTCAAATTGAGAATTTTTATTCTCTCTGATAGCATCCTCTCCTGTTCTTCTCTTATAAACCAGATGGTTTGATCTGAGGAAGAAAAAATTGTTTCCCGTTAGGAATCTTTGGACTTATGTTTGTTTTGATTGGGGAATTATTTAGGTTGTGGGAATGCTATTCCTGAATTTAAACTTGTTTCCTCTTATTTGGCATTGAGAACAGAGGGTGTAAGAAGGAGATGACTGCACAGCCTTAATTTCTATTTTGGACTGCGTTAAAATATTAAGTAAACGGGCATGACAACTAAATAAGGATTGGTTAAACATGGAAATAAAGCCTAAGTATGGTAAGGACAGGAACGTGGATGTGTACGAAGTGGGAGGTAGGTGCAAGTCCGCTTTGCTGGCACCCGAAGCCAGCAGCTGCAGGAGGCAGCACGGCCGCGGGAGCGCAGCGCTGTGCTCGTGCCTAATGCGCCTTGGCTTCTGTCGGAGGTTGTTCGCTCCAGTTTTGCGCCGTTCTCATGAAGTTTTATGGCCACCAAAGTGAAATTAGCTCCTCTTCAGCTGTCTTAAAGAAAATTTAGCGTATGGTTTGGACCAAAATGTGTGGAAGTGGCCCAAGCTTTTGATTATCTAAAGATGGAAAAGCTTATGTGACACGACGGCTTAGAGGTGCGTTTTTTTGTGCTGCTTCTCCTGCTGCCTAGCTGACAGAGTACTTTAGCTTACAGTTATCTGTAAGAAATTGTATCTTTACTGTCTTGGAAGATCAGTACTTAGCGTGCTTCACGCGTAAGACTTCTGCACTCGGGTCACACAACTCTACTCGAGTCCAGATAACATCTTGCTCTCTCATTTGCTGTCAAATATTAATCTTGCTTTGCTTGCTGCTGGGTTTCACTGACCGCTGCCTGTGTTCAGGTTCTGCGAGCCGTCGTTCACAGGTACTCTTCGCTCCCATCTTCCACTTTCTCATCTCTCAAAATGGAGTTGCTCCAGATCTGTATTTTTGGCTAGTTTTGGTTGACTGCTTCATGTGTGTAGCTGATGGCCATCACCACTCACTTCTTGCCCGTTATTCTTGCCTCCCTCCTGATAACTTCTCTCCTTTTTACTCAATTTAATGCCGTCTCCTCTCCCTTGTTCCTTTCCTACTCTGAAGCTCATCTTAATCTTTCTCTCCTGACATTGTGGCCTTTCAGTTATCATTAGGTCTTAATGTTCCACTAACTCAGATCATAGTTCCAGCATTAATCTTAGTTATGGTCTGCACACAGTCCACTCTTTCCTCCTCCAGTCTACAGTAATTCAGTTTTGTGTTTGTGCTTACAAACAAAATAAGGAAGGGGGGGAAAAAAAAAAGGACGAGACGATTGAAAGAAACGTAGAAAATCGAAACAGGTCTGGTATTAATATGCTAAGGCCTTTTCAAATTTGGTTTTGAGCACATTCAGGCTTTGAACTAGAGGGCCTGCCTTCCACTCTTGCTTGTATGACTTTTGAATTAAGCTGAAGGGCCGTGTAGGATTGAGTTGGAGAGCAAAGTGAAGCAATCAAGTGAAGAGCAGAGAAGAGGAAGGTTTACTGCAGTATCAATTCTTAGACAAAGTTTTTAAATGTGAGTCTTAAGGCCATAGCTATTTAAGCAGCAGTTGATGAGTAACATCTACCTGCAGGTTCACTTTTAGATTCAAAGAACAAAGACTAGCGTACACTAAAATGCTTCGCTCCCATTACTTCCTCACTTATAAAATTAAGGAAAGCATTACAATTGATTATTTAGTGTTATTTATATGCTAAAATACTGTCTGGTACAAAAGATTGGGAACTCCTTTTTGTGTTGTCTATTATCAGCAATTTAACGGAACTAAGCAATCAACATGCTTAGTTTTTTTGTTCTGCTTTTTTTAATTAGTCTAAAACATTAAAGGCAATTGGTTTCTTCATGGATACTTAAAGGCTTATTCATTGCATTTTATGGCTGAGCTGAAATCATACGTTGCAGTTTTGTATGGAATGTATGGTTTCATTGACTAATTTTGAGGCACTTGTTTTCACAGTGGAATTAAACTCTGTTGTTCAAAAGTGTAATTTATTTTCTTAAATGTTATCTTGTTCCTTATGAGTCATTAAGATATTTTACAAGTGGTATGCTTCAGTAGTGGCAGCTTCATTGCCAGAGCCTCATTAGAGATCCAGAAAACTGGGTTGATAATTGTTTGCTTTTAATTTTCCTGTAATATATTTTTCTACCAAGTCTGTAATTGTCTATCACATTAAGAAATCCTGTTGCTGCAGTCTGAAAACTTGAATTATTTGAATCTTTTTGAGCAGAGACTGCTATACTTTCCCTCGATCAGTACAGCCTTGCCCAGTCGGCATTTTTCAGCCATTCTGAAGCTGGCCTGGCAAGAATATCAATAACAAGAATATTTATTTTTTTAAGACCGTAATAACTCTGTGTTTAACGTCAGGCTGAGTTTATCTTTCTGGCACATGAGGTCTGTTTGTATCTTAGGGTTCTGTCCATCAGTACGATCGTCCCCAGGCTGTTCTGAAAGTGAACGCCCTTGCCTTGCATCCAGATCTCTAGGCTCTACGCAAAACTAACTATAGATTCCAGCTGTCTAATGCTTACAAAGAGAAGCTGGCTTTCTGCAGTATAAAATAACTTATTTCCATAGCAGGGATGTCTTGACACAGAGATGCTTGCTATTTGTATGATACAGAGGGAGTTGTCTTCAATAACAGCCCGAATGCTTTTGCTGCATCCAACTGGTTGTTTTTCCTCCAGCAATCTCGCCAATTCCCTTAGCTTTCTTCAAAACATAGCTGGTGATGGCACCCGCGGGTTGTCCTTGTAAACAAGAACAAGAGTCTCTATTAGATTCCTCTGTGTATTTTGTTTAGGAAATATTAAAACCCTACCTTGATTGTAAACGAACTGATGAGCATCCCACTTTTGGATTTTTCATCTTTGCTGCTTAATAATGAAATATTTCCTTTTCAGTCCCTGCAGAAGGGGAAGAATGGTTGCATGCACCTATCAAGCCTATTGTATCTGACTTGCCTTGGAGGCAGGGTGGCCTCATGGTAATTTTTCCCCTTCGGCTGGTTTCCTTGGCTTTGTAGCGGCCCTGCTCTGACCCAGCGAGCCTTTCGGTAATGAGGGGTCCATTGGAAGAGGCTGTGTTTCCTTCAGGTTTGTCACTCCTCTGACTGGGCTCTGGATGGGTGCCGAGTGCCTTGTGAGGCACTAACACACTTGTAACACAAGGGCATTGGAGCGCAGACGGGGAGAGGTGAAAGGGAAAGAAGGAAAATTCGCTCCCCAGCAAGAATAGGGAGAGCAAAAGCAAGAAAACCCCTGGGTTGAGATAACGGGAGTTTAAGAAGTGAAGGCAGAAATGCAACCACACTGCTGCGGTGAAGAAAACGAGCTCCATCCCAGACGGGTCCGGTAGGCGTGCTCAGCCCTCAGCTCGGGCTCATGACAGCCCCCACGGAAGTGTTTTTCGGAAGAAGCGATGAGATTCGTGCGTGGCGTATACCTGTTGAAGAAAGGAGTAGGTATGGGTGAGGTGTCAAATAATCAAAGTTTCTGTGAAGCGCCTATTTGATGATTACTTTTCAGCTTGGAGTGTGTGACTTCAGTTTGCTGACACAGAGTTCTAATTTGTCATCTTATTCCTTATTTACATAACGTGTCTGTCTCAAATTCTCATAGTCTTCTCTGATAGTAATTGATCTGTGCTACTTTGCATATTTTCTCTAGTACCTTACTGCTTGTAGTCTCTTCTGCTTCCACATAATAAATACACTAAGCAACTCTGTAGCTGGTATCAGACTTTCTAAATCGCTGTATTTATCCTTATAGTATAATGAAAATGGGCTATTTATTTTCTTGATATTCCTTTTGTCGTGGAACACATGACACGGAGCTGTCTCCCCGTGCTTTGATAGTCACTTGTGAGACTTTAAAATGGTATAAATAAACCAGTTCTTCATCTAGCACTTTGGCACACTGAAAGAATTTTAGATAGGAAGACCATTTTTCTTTTAATGGCCCTGCTGTTTACACTTAGTCATATGATTTGTTAGATATTTCAGACTGTAGATTTATGTACTATCAAGTAAAGGAATTATTTTTCTAATCTCAAGAAGCTGAAGTCTATCTAAATATAAATCTGACTATTTTGCAGTCCTTTGGAATAAGACTGTTGCTTAATGAGTGTGCACGGTTTTGTTAATAGTTCAGCTATTTCACTGCTAAATTCCTTCCATTAGCTCATGATGGATGTTCTGTTTTATTTAGAAGAATGAGTATTGCATTCATTAGGCAAACTTCATTAAATTTGGAGCTCAATCAACTAGAACTCTAATTATATGGAGAGGAAACTTCCTAATCTGACATTTGTAAAACTGAGCCCTTTTGGAATCGGTTATTATCTTATGCAACATGACCAACCGAGCCTTTGTATTGAACAGAGGCAGGCCCTGGGAGGAGTGCCTTCAGCTAGGAGAATTGTTATTTTCTAGGATAATTTAATTGTTTTATAGCTTTTTGCACCACAATGAGACATCTGCTCTCTCTATCCGGAGCAATAATAGACCAGACTGTTGAGGTGGTAGTAAGCAGAGTATGCTCCTCTAAACTGTTCTCTCGTTGTTTAGAGTTACTTTATTACTTTTCGAATTACACCTTCCGCAATTTAAGTCCATGAAGACTATCCTCTTGTCCTTTAAGGCAAAATTTATGGATCTTAGCACGGCTATGAAAGGAAAAAGCATACTCTTATGAATGGAAAATGATTTGTCTCTGTAACTTTAGACCGAATGGTTGGTGTCGGCACCAGGAGGGGGAAGTACAGCTGCCTGTCCGTCGCGGTCTGTTCTCCCTCTAGCACCACGCGTGACTCTGATGCAGGCCAGTGGTCTCCGAACACTTGCTCTTTCTCCCCGCTTTAGACTTCAGCTGCTGCCTTGCTGGTAGTGCAGTGCATTTTAAGACAGAGGAGGACAGCTATGGCAGCATCACTGCCTGTTCTGGTTGGGTTGTGAACCTCGGCAGATACGGAAGAATTCAGCAGAAGTTGTTATTTCGGAACAAATTAAGAATGACATCCTCTCCACATAGTTCTCCAACAAAGAAGCTGAGATCAATTAATTAATTTTACTCTCTAACCCAACCTAGTGCAGCCCACAAATGGTTTTAAGTTGTACCTGTCTTGCAACATGGGGCAGCCAAGGTGTTACGTTAAGTCTGTTGTCCTCTCTGTTGCCTTCTGTCCAGCTCTGTTCTTGTAGGCACAAGACTTCTGGGTATGAACTCTGCGTTTTGGACTCTTCCTCCTCAGTGCCCGGGAGGAGGGAATTAGCCTGCCTTGTGCTGCCTGATTGACACTAAAGGAAGAAGACTGGGCAGACAATCTATTGCAAAATATTGACTTGTCATCTCTTGACCTTTTGGAAATGTGTTCAGCCAAAAAGGTTTAAAAACCAAAGATTATTCTTCTGAGTCTTCCTCAAGGAGGAAGTGCTGGTGTGCAGTTAGGATTAGTTACCATATGTTTAAGAAAAAGGAGAAGTAAATCAAATTTGGTTGACATAGCCTATTTATGAATAAGAAACAAGAAAAATGAATAATTTATTATGGGTTGGAATATAAATGTTATCCTTAGGAGACCATGGTAAGAAATAGTTGAGCTCTCACGTGGAGTCTAGAAGCTATAACCAGAAACTGGCACCTGTCACTGCTCGGGGAAGAGGCATGCGTGAGCAGGAGGGCCTTTGCTCAGTAATGGTTTGGATCTAGGACAGACAGACATAAAAGATGAGAGAAAGGGGCAAAAAGGCAGCAGGAGGGAGAGCTCGAACAAACCATTGGAGCGTGGCCCAGACAAAAGCTTAGAGTATGCATCTATGCCTTTAATTGACTCGTAGGGGCAATAAATGCTGAGCAAGGCTGGTTTGCTCTATCGGACCGCATTTATTTCTGCGGCTGCAAACAATGCTGGAGGACCTTGTGTGAAACAGGTTTTCGGTCAGTCCCTGTTGGGGACAACTGGTTGAGGTGAGATTTCTGTATATGGGGTTGAGGGCTCACTTTTAACACTGCGAGGATGAAAGCAAATTTCTTTGTATTTGGTGAAGTTGTAGTGTTCAGTCACTCTGGGATGCGTTAGGAAACCAGGGGCATTTTTGCTCGATTCTGGAGAGAGCTCTGTTCCAGCAGTTCTAGCCTTTTGCTCTCAGTCTCTGGATGCATCTATTGGGTTCGTGAGACGGCAAAAATAATCATGGGCTTTTGCATTTCCATAGCCCATTTCATGGTTCTGTGCAGTGAACCTCATGAAAAAGGTTGTTTAAATCTGTATTTTTGAAGATATTTTCTGGAAGGCTGGGAAGCAGATATTCTTGTGCTCAGCACAGTGCTGTCCTGCCCTGTGGGCCCTTGAATGTACTGCTGAGATTTGGAAAACTGTGGGTGATGGGGGGACACGCCACGCCAGTCCTCACCCCGTGCCAGTTACAGAGTACGAGAGCTTACTGGTGTTTAAGTTAGAAGGTTTTTATTTTTGAAACTATTACAAGAGGAGCTTTCAGGTTTCCCAAGGCTGTGTAGCCCTGCTTGTTCAAACACCTCGTGTATTTGAAAATGTTATCAGTGTGGTTTAAATAAAGGAACAGAGTGCCATGGCAGTGTAACACATTCTACTTTTACGTCAGAAATACCTCGTCAGCTAATACCGAAGTTAGTCCTCGTGCCATGGTCCGATTTGCATGTTTTTGAAGTGATAAATCTTTTTAATTAATCTTGCGAGAGGTAGTGCGTCCCGATCTGTACTTGAGTAGTCTTAACAAACACCACCGATTTAAGGCTTTCCATATCTAGTTTAAATTAGTTAAAACAGATGCACAGCTATTTTTGAAGAAATTAGTTGGCAATTACTTTGTCATAGAGATTGTTGTGTTTAATTTTTATTATGCGGGGAAGGCTATCTCTGAAAAATGACTTACATGCAAGCTTAATTATCAGTCATTTAGGTGTGTAAAAGAAATACGAGGGTGATGGCTTCATTCAGTTATTGTTATGCTTGAGGGGAAAAAAAAAGATCTCTACACATGTAAGAATCAGAAATGAATGAATAGAAACAACCAAGCAGGAACACTGTGCTTCAGGAATTCCATTATGGATGAAAAGCACATTAAAAAATAAAATTGGCTTAACTTATTAGGAGACTACTGTCATTAAATTGCTAATCATATAGTTATTGTACTGTTTTATAGAATACTGGTATGAACAGTGAAATTGGGGCTACTTTCTTAGTGCATAGGAAGTCTTATACACTCCATGAAAATAAATAAACCCCTGTTCCCTCTCGGAACAAGGACCTCTGCCTGCTAAGGGCAGCAGCTTGGGTTGGGATGGGCTAAGGAGGTGAAGGCCAACATGGTCAGTGGCTCACCACCACCTTCCGCCCATCTCCCTTGTGCAAACCGATGAATCGCTCATCAATCAGCATTAAATTGCTGCTGTTTCAAGTGAATGGCATTTTAGGGTAAAGCAATTCAGGACTTCTTAGCACCTGGTGGTGTGGGTCCCTGAACGCCTTGGGGCTGCAGCTTTAGCAGTCAGGCCAAGCCAGGGCATCCCTGCTCATCAGCCCATGCTTTCAGGGACTACCTAGCTTCCGTAACTGCAAAACTCGGAATGTTTCAGCAGTAAGTGTTGGGAAATGCAAGGCAAATATGGATTGCTTTACCTTGCATATGCTTTTTTTTTAACACTTCCGTCCTAAAATGCCAAGTAGCTTTTTGAAGCTGAATGTCTTTCTGTCCTTGTTTTGTGTCAAAGTACAGTTGCTCACGTTCCGGTTAGGAAAGCAGATGAGAAGGGTGGTGGTTTTTTTTTTTTCCCTATCTTCAGTCATCTTTTCTCCCCAGAAGCCAAACTGCGCCAGAGGACGGATGCTTTGAAAGAGAAGTGCGATCCTCTTATGTAGCTGCTAATTCCTTGCTCGGTTTGATGATTCTTTATGCTGTCATCTTTGTAGTAACTTTGCTTTGCTGCTGCTTGGGTTATTTTCTCATGCTTGTGATGTTTAAGAAAAGTAATGGAATAATCACTTGTAATAGAAATCCTTCTTTTTGCGTGTAGGAAACTCACAAATGGGTGCTACCATAGTAGATGCATTGGATACTCTTTATATCATGGGGCTTCACGATGAATTCAGAGAAGGACAAGAGTGGATTGACAAAAATCTTGATTTCAGTGTGGTGAGTAGAGCTTGCTCTAATATTTCTCTAGTCCTTTTCACGCTGTTCCTCTTGGCGCGAGACAGAAGAGGTCTTTCAGCTGGAACTTAAAAAATTTATGATTCAAAGTATCAGAAGTTCAGATGTAAGCTTTAGTGAAATTCTCTGTGTTAGTAACTTTATTTTGAAAAAAACCCCACCCCAACCCTTTCACACTTTAATTATAAGTAAAGATACATCTATATATTGTATTTTCAAAGTACAAATTATAATTGGATAATGGATGAAAGGGGAAGTGGTCAGTGAGAACCAACAGGGCCTCAGAAATGAAGGCAGACAGGTGAGCCTTTACTAGCGAATAGTAGTTGGAAGTAACTGAGCTGTGAAAGACAATTTCCCCCCAAACCACGGTGTATAAATTACTTAACAGTACAATCTCTTTTTCTTCCATGTCCTTAAGATGTTTTAGCATAAAGAATGCCACTTGAGTCATCTTAGTTTGCCTACAGGTTCTGAATCTATCACAAGAATTTCCCAGTTGGTCATACAGCATCTGGTATTCTTCGTGTGTGCAGTTCGGAAGCGTTAAGTGGAAGAAATGGCTCTATTTTATCCATATTGATTGGTGTTCTTATTACTAATTTTGGGACTGTCACAGACTCCGTGACGGAATTTGTATTTCAATCCTTGGACCTGCCCTACGGTTCCAAAAATAATTTTTCATTCAGTAATGCACAAAATGAAATGCAGGTATACAGTCAGAATTGAGCAGATGCTTACTGTTGTTTTTATATTATATCCTACATTTCAGAAATTATTTGTTTGTTTTTTTTTTTCTTTTGTTTTATACATTGACTGTCTGGCAAACATTAAAGAAATTCTACTCTGCTTTTTTTCAGTTAGTGCCAGATAATTATTCAGTCTAAAACTGAAGACTCTAAATATATCAGAGACAGCGTAGACATAATGGTACCATTATGAGGGTGAACTAAATTACTTCCATAACTTTTGTCTGATCTGAGGCAATCTCAATATAAATTTGCAGAATTAATCTGGCATTTGGGTGGCAGAAATGTACATGACCCACCGGGGTTCAATTGCAGCTTCCTATGTATCAAAAAATGTTTCTGAAGGTTAATGAGTTGTCTCGTATATACATCAGACTTGCGTAATTTCCTCATATAGTTTGAAGTTTATAAATAAATACATAAATTTGTTCCCCTTGGATTCTTTTACTGGGGAATAGAAATCATTGGTTTCACTCTACACTGTACCATTGCTTGTGTGATTCGTGACTTTAATAGGTATTAAGTGGAATCATACGCTGCATTATTGATATTTTTCTTGTATCACCTGTATGTGAATAAAAATACGTCTTTTACTAAAAACCTATATTTGGGAGTATTTTGAACTTAGACTTTTAATCATCAGCGCTATTTGAGGAAATCTTTAAAGTGTTCGTATAATCTCTCTGAAATCAGTAATACGTGCAAAATGCATTTATTTTGGATGCAAACAAAATGCGTGATGCAACCACGGGTGCCATAGAAATAGTGTGAAAGGAAAGACATACCTATAAATACCATTTCACCGGTGTGCTGAGGGGTGGGTCAACCTGTACAGTGCACATTGTAGTGACTTTTCTGGGTAACGGGTAAAGTCTCCCTTATCTCAAAATCTTTTAATAAAACTACATTTCTCTGTCTAATGGGTTGAATGAAGAGAAGCTTATGGGGGAGATGGGTGGGGTGTATGCAGGCAAAGGAGTGAATGGGGTGCAGAGAGAGGCAGAAAGATGTTTAAACGAGTCAAAAGACACTGGTGAATTTAGCCCAAGGATATTAGTGGGGAGGAAGGCAGTAAAATGGCTTATTCTTTTGAGTTTCTCAGTCGTCTTGCAGTATGTGTTGTCATAACATTCAATACATAAAGGCTATTCCTAGGCAGAGACTATGTTAAAATGGAGCTCTGAATTTGAGATTGCACATCGGTAATTCAGGTTAAGAAAGCACATTATAGGAATTCTATAATTATTATTTCACTTTATCCTGTAAACCCAGAAGATTTGGTGTTATGCTTAAACATAAGAGAAAAGATGCTGAATTATGGAAATGTACAGTCCTTGCCTTCTTTCCTCCCATCCCCAAACAACTTTAATTATCACCACAAAGTGCAATCTGATTAGAGAGCAGGAGAAAAACTCATTTGTTTTTTAAAAATCAGTTGAAGCTGTAACTAGAATTATCACTTGGTGTCCTAAAGATGTGCACAGGCATTTCAGTATGGATCTAGATACTGAAACAGTACAAACCCTTGCATGCAGATTGGGGTACGTTCTGGCCTTGATGATTTTTTTTTTCTTTGATTAGGGAGTTGGTTAATTATTTACTCTTTCTTCCCGTTCTAGAATTCCGAAGTGTCTGTTTTTGAGGTCAATATTCGCTTCATTGGCGGTCTTCTAGCAGCATATTACCTTTCAGGACAAGAGGTAAGGAGACTGGAAGGTGTCTGTGAAATTTAATGTATTCTAGCAAATGTTGCATATGAAGAATTTTCTAGAATCTTGGTTTCTTAGTAGTTTGCAAACTAATTTTACAGCAGTAAGTTGTCTAAAGTAACCAAATTCTTAGAGTATGGGATCTTTAAAGCTTGTTTTTGTGTAGGTCTCGGCCAATTTAGGACCCTTTGTTAGAGCTTTGGAACGTTTCTTTTATCAAGCTGTTTTCGAAAGATACCCACTCAAGTAAACATCAGCCTGAAATGTCAAGTCACTAGCTTCTCATGCCAACAATAACTTGTTCTGATATTCTGTAACTCCATGAACGTAGAAATAATAGTTTTGTCACTTGTCCTGCAAGGCTGTAGGTTTGCTTCACAAAAGCGCTACACAATCTTCTTACCACTTTCTCAGGGACAAACTGAGAAATATCAAGCCACTTTTGAAACTTCTGCTAAAAAAGATCGGAGGCTTATACTTCTGAGCGCTTATGCAAAGACGTGCTTAGATTGAAAGGGTGCATATACCCAAAGACTTGCAACCATGGACTTCTCTGGTCTAGCAGTAGCATTGCTGTGACCTCTTACTTCACATATTTTAACAAGGCTGGAGCCTGACCCAACCTACAGATTAAGTCCTAGCTCTTCTCATGTCTTATCAGCTACCTGTCTTTTGATCTATTGCCTATGTCTTTGACTTGTTTGGTTTTATCCTTTATTTTTCATGGCCATTCTGTAGCCTGCTACCTAAAACATTAGGCATCCAGCCATATTTCATGGCTTAAGGTTTGATACACTTTCAGGTGTTCATATGTATCCTCCCCCTTTGTTTAGGGGAGCACTGCATACGTATCAACAAGTTCTCAGGGATTTTAAGCCTGCAGCCCTAAAAATAACCAGGAGAAACCCCCATATTTCTTGATTCTTTAGGTCTTTGGCATCATCCTGCTGGGATCTGTGAATTTTCTCTCATAGGAATGTCTTCTCTTTGGAAGAAGAGCTTAGTGGCCAAGCAAAAATCAAGTCTATATCTTGAAAGAAATTGCTAGTTTATTTTTCATCACTGCTTTACCTTCTTGACTCTCCATACTCTCCAAGCTCCCCATCTGTGAGGGGATCAGCTGCAAAGAGTCCTTTCGGCTACACTGATTCACGTGGTCGGTTATAGGAGGCCCAGAAGAAAGGAGCAGCACATAATTTTGCCCCTCTCTTTCCTTTGTAGCAACTGAAGAGCTGACCTTGCATTCTCGTGGCAGTGAGCCTTTCTCTGGAATCTGTCAGGCTCGGGTCTTCCATCAGAGTTTCCTCACAGCTCGGGAAGGGTTTTCCCCTCAGGGAGTGATCCTGTTCCCCACTGTTAAAGTCAGCCTTTTAAACTGGTGGCTGTGGCACCTCTTCAGGAAGGCAGCGTTTGTGGCAGCTATCACTTGTGTTAGAGTAGTGGTGAAATCCAAGCACTTTTGTCCTAACAAAAAAGGCATAAAAATCACTGAGTGGTCAACCCAAATATTAACGTGCAGCAGCTTCTGAATTTCATCTAGGTCAGCATTATTAACCTACCAGTTTTCTTTTGAAGGCCCTCAGAACAGAAGCTTTCTTTTGCTGTCAGACATAAGCAAGGAAAAATGCTTGTGTGTTTTACTTCTGTAGCAAACAAGTTTCATGGAGAGCAGTCTGAGCTCCATGTGCTTTTCAGCTTGTGCCAAGGAGCAGCTGAAGTAGCTAAGCTGCAACCGATAGGAGCAGTCATGGTAGTTCCTGCCGCAGCGCAAGTGACCTCAGCAGCACGTTGGAGGATGCGTCCTTTCCAGAAATCTGTATTTCTGTTGCTTGGACCTCGGATCGCATTAAGTACTATGTGATCACTGAAGCCTTCAAGCATTGAGTAGAGCAGTCCCACATCATCTTTTCAGCTAGGAACATTGATCCTGTCTCCGGATCACTTACTCAAACTGGAGCATGCTCCTTGGAGTCATCTACCATGAATATGAAAAACCTCGGAGAAAGAGCAAAGATCGCGTATCGGTCGCTGGATTGTACAAATCAATACCACATACTGTCTGAGTATTCCCTTTCCTTTCAGTTGCTTCTAGTTGCTTGGTAGAGTCAGAACAAGCTCCTTTGCTTAAAGAGTTTTCATCAACACGTTTTATTTCTTTCATTCTTAGCTTTTTTGCTCTGTCTTTCTGAAATTTGGGCCACTGGGCTGACTCTTTTGTTTTTAAAAATATTTTTATGGCATCAGTCTCTCCGATGGACTTTAAATGCTTCATGACTTGTGGTAGAAGATTGTTTCTGTCAAGCGTTCAGATGTATTATCTTTATTTTCCAAAAGGAGACCTACTAAAAAAAGTGTTCAGACTGCATTTCCTTCAAAATAGTGCGGCAGATAGGACTGCTTCTGGTACCTGAGAGACTGCTTCGTTTGCCAAGTTGGATGGTTTCTCTGCAGTTTGTCAGTGTGGATAGGACAAGCGAGGGAACTTGAGGCTTTTCAGTAACTGAGTCCAGGAGAGAGACACCTGCCTCTGAGAACTCCTTGGAGTTGGAAACAGGTTTGTTTGAGATGTGATTTCCAATCTGGTCTTCTCTCTTCTGTTCCCCAGAAGGGAAGGTATTCCTCAGCTCAGGATTGGGGCATGCTTAATTTCTTTTTTTACTGCATGCAGACATGAGAGGAGACACTTCTTAGCCACTGCTAAGACAGGGAAGCCTGATCCCACGTGTTTGGATGTTTTGCCTGATCAGGTTGCGAACGTGCACATGGGCTTATACCTCTTAAGGGAGTCTCTATCTACTGGTAGGTATCCTTCCTTTGTTCATCAAGCTATCATTTACTGGACGATGTTCCCTTCCCACACCTTCTTGACATTCCAGTCCCCATCTCCCTTCCTCCAAGCCTCTACTTCTGGAAGACTGTTGCTAGATACTGGTTTAGAAGGTTTTCATACTAATTTCCATACTTTTGCATGTCTTCTTTGATGTAGTGAAAAATAGGTCCAATACAATGAACAGGCTGCTTGGAATTAATTCTGTTTTTCACATACTTAGTGCTGTTAAAGGTGCTATAGTGACAACTATAAAAGAAAGTGTCCAAGACTCAGCATCAGCTGTGGAAGTTCAATCATTTTTAAGTGGCCACATTTGGAGAATTTGATAGTCAGCATGGTTCATCTATATGCTTTTGCCCTTTGTATGGAGAGGGTAATTGTGCTTGATTAGGATTTTATCTGATTATGAGTCATAATGGTAGATATTGATCATAGCTTTTAAGTACAGCTGGCTGTTAATTTAGCTAAAATTGTCCTGTTTAATGCTCTTATTAGAAACATGTTAGTTTTTAAAAATTATTTAGCACGTAGCGGCATGACTGTGGTCTCCATGCTGTATTTTAGCTGTCATGTTACTGGTATTACTCAGAGGAGCATCAACTGGGAGGGGGATGGACTGTGATATAGTTGATAATATAACAGAAATAAGTAGAAACTAAATGTTCCATATGCCTACTTTGGAGTAGACATTGAGTATGGCAGCTGTGATCATGGTTTTAATGGTGCTGGTTACAGGTGATGGTAAAATGTTAAACCTTTCATATTAAGACTGTGAGTATTGCTGTCCCTTCTTTCAGTAAGAGTTCCCTCTTACTGCAGTGGACGGGGAAATAATGAAATATATCTCCCTTACAACCAAAAAAAAGCTGCTGTTTTTAGCAACTGGCAGCTTGGCTTAAAATGCTGTAGGCTTGTCCTGTCCGCTGTTGCGTTTTCATGTCCCTCTGGCTGGATGCCTTGGTTGTCTTCCCTCACTGTACTTTTCTGTTGATGTAGGGAGACAAAATTGTTCCTCTGTCTAACAGGCAATTCTCCTGATTTGGGGAAAATCCCCATCTTTCTCCATTTTTCCATGTCAGAATGCCTTTTGAATAGAATAAAATCAAGATATGCCTGTGAAACTTGACACAGTGGAAAATCCACCCGTGCATTCTGTTTTCAGTCTTCTCGAGTTGAAACAGCACTGAGGTTTATCTGGTGGCAGGTCTGCGGTCTGGGAGGCCCTGGTTTAAATCCTCTGCACAGTAAGTTTTTCCTGGCTGACCACGGACAGGCCGTCTGGTGTCCGACTAGGTGTATATTGTCAGATCTAAGAGCGTGCCTTCTTTGTCTCAGCTCCTGCGTAGGAATGAGGTCCCAATCTTTCATTGCTTTTGAGATTCTTGGGGGGTTTTTTTGAAGCCTTGAGCCTGTGGCTTTTCTCCAAAGTATGTTATTGAAATATATAATGAATATATGCTAAAATAGTGGAATATAGAATCATAGAATGGTTTGGGTTGGAAGGGACCTTTAAAGGTCACCTAGTCCAACCCCCCCGCCATGGGCAGGGACATCTTCAACCAGACCAGGTTTCTCAGAGCCCCGTCCAACCTGACCTTGAATGTTTCCAGGGATGGGGCATCCACAGCTTCTCTGGGCAACCTGTTCCAGTATCTTACCAGCCTCATCGTGAAAAATTTCTTCCTTATATCCAGTCTAAACCTACCCTTTTTCAGTTTTAAAACCGTTACCCATTCTCCTGTCACTAGAGGCTGCGGTAAAATGTGTCTCCATCTTTCTTATAAGCCCCGTTTATGTATGGAAAGGCTGCTATAAGGTCTCCCTGGAGCCTTCTCTTCTCCAGGCTCTACAATCCCAGCTCTCTCAGCCTTTCCTCACGGGAGACGTGTTCCAGCCCACTGGTGGTTTTTGTGACCCTCCTCTGGACCTGCTCCAACAGGTCCATGCCTTTCTTTTACTGGGGACCCCAGAGCTGGATACAGTAGTGGAGACCCCAGTACAAGTGGGGTATATACTGGATTTTTTTTGAAATTACACCATCAAACCAAAAAAAGAAAGAGAGACTTGATAAAAAGCAGAAAAAGAAAGCGTGAGCTCTCCTGGGAGTGCTGGTATGTGGAGGCAGGCTCCCTCGTGTTTTGCTGTGTGCCAGAGGTTTCTTCCCAGTTTCCACTGAGCAACCAAGACAAAGCCTTTACGTCACTCGTTATTGTTCCTTATTAAGCTGTACGTTAATAGGCATAATCTCAAAGTACCTAATCTCTAAATAGGAACTGCAAAATTCATTGTGCCTATACTCAAGCAGAAGCTACTAATTAAATATTTTCGGAGGGACAGGGTTTAGGAGAGTTGCATAGTAAAAAGTGGCTGGGAGCCATGCTGTGAGGACTAGGCACTTCTTTTCTCCACCCCAGGTTATGATAGAATGGATAAAATCTTCACATTTTGCGTTTTGATCAAGAAGGAAGCATGATCTTGTAGTTAAGGTGTGTGAACGACAAGGTTTCCAGCTCCTGAGTTCGCAGGCACCACTATGCTTCCTCTCTTCCATCTGCCAGATGGAGCTAACAGGCCGAATTCACATACGGGGTAAAATACGTAATGACTTCTTATCTGAATTGAGCAGACTGTTTCTCAGTAATCCCTGCAACGGTCCTTTAACTTCTGTAGGAACTAGACGTGGTCTTCACTATGCCTGGGAGGGGGACGGACTGTGATAGAGTTGATAATATAACAGAAATAAGTAGAAACTAAATGTTCCATATGCTTACTTTGGAGTAGACATTGAGTATGGCGGCTTAGGATGAAAATCAGCCTTACATGAATTTAAAAAAAATAAAATAAAAAAAACCCCAAAAAATCAAACGATAAAAAAAACTTACAAACTGCCAAAACCCCCAAAACAAAACAAAAGAGCAACAAAATTTTTTTTTCTGGCTGCATCGAGAGATTTGTTCTCTCTCATGCATCATCCTGGCACAAATATAATTTTTGTCTTTAGTTATGAATCCATGTTTTTTATAGTTTTCAATGGTGCCTATAAAGGCATTACTTAGCATTTTCTCTAGAACAGTAGGTTCCTTTATGTTTATTCCGAGTTAATTCCCTAGACTTACTGTATAAGAATGTTTTTTATTCTTTATGGTTATCTTTAACTTCTTATCCAACACTAATAGCATATCTGTATATCACTCTATTGTACGTAATAGCATCAGGATAGAAATGCTTAATGAAAGAGTATCGTGTGTACACAGAGATCAGAACAAGATAAAGCACTTGCATTTCACAAAAAAAGGATGCTATTGCAAGTCACACTTTTATTATTAGATTGGAGCTGTCTGTTCATATGGTCTTTTAAAGTCTCTTTCCAGGGAGGTTGCTCCGTTACCTGGAAAGCAGCCATATCGGATAGCTGGTTTCTCTGGATGTGGCTCTGGGATTCTTTCGTCTCCCGTAGTGTCTATCCAGTTCCCTGATTTAAGATTTTGTTCAAGATTGGTCATGTTTGGTGCTTGCTTTTACTCTGGGTAACACGAGGTTTTCTCTTCACTATGTATGTTGGTATTGGGAGAGTCTTTTTTTCAACACAAATTATCTAATTGGTCTTTATTGGGTATATGATCAATTATATGTTCTTCCACTTCTTTCAGTCACATTTGTGGATCTGGGTCTTTTGGGGCGTCAGGGTAGCTGACTCTGATTTCTGAGGGAGGACAGGAGGGCTGCTTTGTAAAATCACCGCCTGTCCAAAGCACCTCAACTCCTGGCCCAAAAAAGCAACAACGAGGCAAGCAGTAAGAATGAATGGCAGCAAGCAGAAAAGAGCTGGCTGATCTTCCTGCGTTAATGCTGAAACAACAAAGCTTGCCAGCAGACCGCAGCTATAAGCTGCAGTAGAAGTTACAAAATAGATCCATGATGACTGTGCCTGAATGCCAAATCTGTGAGAGCAGGCTACCAGGAATTACAATGTCCTCAAGGCCTAGGACGGTAAAAGGTCTGTCGGAACCTGGTGTAGGGTCCCACACTGGAATCTTCAGCAGAAACGGGATTTTCTCATGGTGTGCTGAATCAAATGGTCCAAGAGCGATAATTTCCATTATGCTGTCCCCACACCTGGTTAGCAAAGGAGCGCTAAGTACAAGGAAGACATCATAAACCCACAATGCCGGCAGAAACAAGCTGCAGTTTGTGTTGGCTACGTGAACTTCTTTGAGCTCGTACAGGCAGATGGAGATTCCTAGAGCATCTTGCAGGATCCAGGCCCACTGTTCCTCATTTCTGAAGACCATCCAAAAGACAGCAGTGAAAATGCTAAACCCTGCTAGGAGCAGTTCCTTCACTTCCAAGCCTTTGTGAGGACACTGTAAATGAACTTTCTGCTCTCCAAATGGGAGTTTGTTCAAGGAAGGAGAGAGACAGCTGTAGTACCCAAGTGGTGCATATACGCAGAATAATCCTGTAATGAAACACACTAAATGATCATAGGAGAGCAATAAAGCATAAGCAAGATAAAGGACAGTGGTGCTATGCTTTTGCAAATAAAGATGATACTAGAGTTGATTGCTGTGTGTTCAAAATCTGGTTTTTTACAGTTGTATTTGATGAATCGCTGTCACTTCTCCTCCATGGCTCCTGCCCAATAGCCTCCAGCAGTGACTATACCCGCTGCTAGAATGAACATGATACTCATCTTACATGCTGAATGTCTCTCCAGCTTCTTGAAGAATAGACAGGTAAAGTCCAAATTTTTCAGCAAATCTACAGGAACAGTAATCTCTTCACAGTGATCCCAATCACAGGCATGTCCACTCTCTCTGGATACTGTGGCATCTCCCCTGAGGGTTAATAATCCTTGAGTACCATTTATTCCCGGGAGCTTGGAGCTCTCAAAGAAGTTGCAGTTGCTCTTTCTCTCTGAGGCAGTTCCAGTGATGAGGCCCCTACCATCACCATCGT
Source organism: Theristicus caerulescens (assembly GCA_020745775.1). Lineage (NCBI taxonomy): Eukaryota > Metazoa > Chordata > Aves > Pelecaniformes > Threskiornithidae > Theristicus > Theristicus caerulescens. The sequence continues at coordinate 951,212 of CM036559.1, read as the reverse complement.
CCTCAGCAAAGAAGGAAGGAAGGCAACATAAGGCTGAGAAGGTGAATTTCTGATGGGGCTGGAACCAGCAAGGTTGGCTATCCCTGCTCTTCGGGAAGCGTCCCCAGTGAGAAGGGACTAGGAAGCCATAATTTCCTCCCATCTCTGGAGTAACTTTGAGTCCAGTTTGCTGAGTCAGCATCTGCAGAAGAAACAAGAGCAGAACAAGCAGTGCCGCTATCTTCAAGGTATTCTCCGTGCTGTGGGACCTCTTCTTACTCATTCCTTGCTTCGAGAAAGTTTCTGTCTTTCCAGAGTGACTCGGCATGCTTCCTTGTTACACAGCAAGTCCTAGCCAAGGAGAAATGAGCCCCATCCTCTGACGGTTAGTTATCTGCATCTCCCCACCTGAGGAAGGAATCTCCTGAATTCTGCATGCCCCTTCCCCATGGCTACAGCCCCACACTTGGCTGTGGCACCGCGTGGCTCACCGTGGTGGCAAGCCCTCATTGCCATGGGCGCTTTCTGGGGCTTGGTGTCACCGGCGGGGTTGGTAAACTCCTTCAAATAGCAGCTTTTCTCATAGTCACTCCTCCTCCCTTCTCCTGGCTGTGTGAACTGGAAGATTGAGTCCTTTGATATCAGACTTTCACTAATAAATCTTATTTCAGTTTGTCGTACCTTCATAAACTTTCAGCCTTGGTTAAGGATTTTGGTGTTTCCCCTGCGTGTTCGCAGCATGCTTTATTTTCTGCTCTCTCGTGGTGTGTGTGTTAGGAGTTGAGCGAGATCCTGTGTATGCTGAGAGCAGGAAAGAAAATCCTCTGATGTTGAACGTACCTGGAGCAAGCGCATGGAGGCCCTTGCTGGAGCATCCGTGTCTGCAGGTAGGAGCCGGCAGGATGTGAAATGCAGATTATTGGCAGGAGGCTGAAGAGATGCAGTTAACCCAGACTAAGAGAGTCAGAGGAACGTGGTGTTACAGGGATTTCTTTTGTTCCACTGCAGACTTTCTTTCCGGTACCTAGATTTTATTCAGATTAAGGTGGATCCTTTAAGTGTGTGGTTTTCGCTGTCTTTCTGAGCTTTGCCTTTGGGAAGCTTGTTTTTTTTCAGCCTGAATAACTCGGGGCAGGTGAGACCATATTTAACTGAAATTTTGATTTGAATGATTTTAAACACGATATCACTTTTTTTAGTTAATGTTTGCCATAATCTTAATTGTGGCTTTCTCTGTAGATGAGGGCTTTATTTACATGTTTTTGTACTATTTCTTCTTTAATGCTCGTTTCAGTGGGTAAGCCTGTTTTTCTTCTGATCCTCAGAAGTCATTACTTGTTTTGATATGCTTGCCCTGTGGGGTTTTTTCAATTGTACCACGGGCTCTAGAATCATAGAGTCATTTAGGTTGGAAAAGACCTTTAAGACACATCTTCTAAGGTGGTTGTTTTGAGTATGGGTTTCCCCCAAAGACGTGTGTGTTCTGACTGCTGCCACTCCTCCGTTCCAGATCTGAGATGGTCGGTAGATCGCAGAATGCTTAGGAAGCATTGTTCTGTCCTGCAAATGCATGAAATGAAATGATTCAAGTGCATGAAATGCAGGCCCAGCTGGAGGGCAGATCGCAGGGGAAGAGCTAGTCATCACTCGTGCCTTCTGTGCAGGATCCAGGTGTGTCTAACACCTATCTCTGTACGCACCCAGGACGAACCTTCTATTCTTAATCTTTTCTGTAAAACAATACATAATCATAGAATCACAGAATGCTTTGGGATGGAACAGACCTTTCAAGGCCATCCAGTCCATCTCCCTGCCATGGGCAGGGACATCTCCAACCAGATCAGGTCGCTCAGAGCCCCGTCCAGCCTGGCCTTGGATGTTTCCAAGGATGGGGCATCTACTACCTCTCTGGGCAACCTGTGCCAGTGTTTCACCACCCTCGTTGTAAAAAAATTTCTTCCTTATATCCAGTCTGAATCTACCCTCTGCTAGTTTAAAACCATCACCCCTTGTCCTATCGCTGCTGGCCCTGCTAAAAAGTCTGTCCCCATCTTTCTTATCAGCCCCATTTAAGTATGGAAAGGCCGCAGTTGGGTCTCCCCGCAGCCTCCTCTTCTCCAGGCTGAACACCCCCAGCTCTTTCAGCCTTTCCTCATAGCAGAGGAGCTCCATCCCTCTGATCATTTCTGTGGCCCACAAATGTTCATTTGTGAAAGTTTACAGTGTTCTTGTGAGAGTATGTGTTATGCTAATTTCAGACATCAGTAATTGAGTAGTGGACAGACTTTCGGATAAAATGCTGGAGACATTCACTGGATATGGACTTCAGTGAACAGAAGTACGAGTACCTTTTCTCAGCAATTAGCACTCTGAGAGCCTGTGGCCCTCAGTGACCGGTTAGAGTCCTGAAAGCTTCTGAAAATTCAGCATGTTTTCTGAAGCAAGATGAACCAGAAAAAGGAATGCCGTCGCTGGTGGTGGTCCCTGAGAAGTCAGACTGAACTGTCTTGACTAGCATCTTAGAGGAAGTCTGCAATAAAACCAACCATTGAGCCCATGGCTTCTGGGTTCCTCCCCACCAAAGTTCAGCTGCAGCTGTTTGCAGCAGGATTTGGGGGTTGTTTTCTGTTCTTCAGTATGTTCCGGGCTGTAAAGAAAGCCAAGTGACTGAGGATTAGGATTAGTAAGTGATACTTGCATGCTTTGCCTAGAGCTCATTTGCGAGCCGTCCATAAAGAGCTTTGTAAGGTGTGCAGGAGCAACCCCATCTTGCCTTTAGAGTAACTAAGCATCTTACCTGGTGTGAAGAGCATTTCTGTGGAGCGAATGCACAAGGAACCTGTTGACTGCTTGGGTTTTTTCATGAAGTGGAGCTTCACAAATGATTAAAACTCCCGGGGTGACCGGTGGTGGCAAATAAAACATTCCCACTAGCAATGCCGCGTGGAACGATAGAAGCCCAAAGGCGGCTAGAGGGTCAGTCGTTGCGCGACGTGCATGGCTGTGCTTGAGAAACGGCGTCAAGTAGGGAAAACAACGTGAATATTATTCCAACGGCTGTTGTGTGATGGTGGCAGGAGGGCACTTACACCACTATGACAAAGTGTTCTTGTCTGCCGCTGATTTATTAATACAACAAAAAGCATAGCTTATTGGTTTATTTTGGTTGAACAAAGTTATTTATGGTATTTGCAATATGAAAAAAAAGACTAATGGTTTACTGTGTTTACCTTTGCCAGCCTTAGATATAAAGCTGTTCCTTTCCATGATTGTCTTTCTCATCTTTATAAACACCATCAAAATGACATATCTTTCTGGGCAAGATAATGATATAATTCGCATGGATAAATCCAGCCTGAAATCTGTCATTTAAAATAGAGAGCGAGGGCTGTTAAGTACTTGATACTCTATTAACAGATAATCAAACTAATCCTTTCCTGGAAGCTGACAGGCAGCATCTCTTCTGTTCAGGAAGGCTCCTTAGTAAAATTGTTATATATGCCAATGGAAATCCCCAATAACTGACCTAAATATATAAAGTATAGATCTGCAGCAAGCAAGACAGTGTATTTTGTGAACTGGTTCCACAGAAGTCTGGACTGTACCTCTGAAGGGGCTTATCTCAATTCAGCTTTCAAAGGTTTAAAATCTCGGAAGAGAGAGCAGCATTGTGTACGTCCTGGCCCATAAAGACGAGATTTCGGTTCGCTGGGAGATGAGCTGCTTATTCCTAAGTGGTCATGGCAGCTCGCTGCTCTCTGACAGGGGACAGCCTGAAAAAAATCTTCTTTTTTTTTCCGTGAGTCTTAAAGCATTGTCACATATTGGGCACTGCCACTGCTCACTGCCGTGCAGATTGTAATCCTTGCGTGGTTTCTGTTTGCCGGGCTTGTACTAAGTGTTTTCTTGACTGGCAGATGACACCGAGCCCAATTTATTGCTGCATCTTGGTACCGCACGGCACCCAGAGAGGAAGAAAGGAGGGGACAACTGACTTCATTGCAATTTGTTTTCCTCCAACTCTGATCGGAAGGAGGTTTGCCTGTTGGTGTAACATGATTTAAACAGGTGGAAATAAAGGACAAGCTGCTTTAGCAATAGAAAATACAATAACTATGCAGCAATAGCCACTCTTGAAACTCACCCTTTGGTCACGTTCCTGCAGAGGGCTATTCAAGCTAAGAATAGCTCGTTTGTAGCTGCTCACAGGCCACGCATCTCCTGATGACCACGGTTATTAGTTTCTGGCTCCCTCTTCAGCAGTGTAGCAGTCACACTGATGCTGACAGCAAGCACAGTATCTTACCTGTTATTTTTCCAGACATTCATTTATTGGCATTATTCTTGACACAGTAAGGCACTAATTTCTACCCACTGAGTTTTCCTGTGTCTGTTCCTCCTACGTTAGCGTCTGCACTGAGGGTTTTCGTGCTTGATCTGATCCAGAAAGGAAATATGGCATTCTTTGTTGTCAACTGAAAACAGTTCTTCCAATAGGATTTTTTTTTCACTTTAAAACAAAACAAAACCACAACTCCAAACATGATAGCACTTCAGAACCAGGCATCTTTGGCTGGTTTTGCCTTTTGGAACTTGTTTTTGTTCAGTGCTATTACATTTCCCTCTTAAAAAGGAGTTTGAATATTAAAACTGTTTAGACGAGAACAGGTACTGTGAGAGAAAAATGAAATAAATGCCATGAATGCTACAAAGAACTGCTAAGCAAACCCGCTAAAAACTAGCAAAACCGCTAGCAAAAGTTGGGTTGCCTCTAACGATGCGCTTACCTATCACATGATAAAGATGGTGAACTCTTCTAGTGTATTGGGAATGAAGAGGATGCTAAGCTGTCTGCAGAAGTACTGTATTACCATTAATGAACTGGACAATCAGCTGACAAATCTTTAAAGAAATTACCAAGAAGCTTTCTAGCCTATTAACATTAATTTTTTTAAATTCAAAATATCCAATTGCAGATAAGTGCCTAAACCAAAAGAACACAGCTACGTCCATGTTCAGAAAAGGTCATTTAGGGTGACCCAGGTATCTGTGAGCCAGTTAGTCTGATGTCACTCCTCCCCATCCCAGAAATTCAGTTAATGGAAAAGAAGAGATCATCAGTATAGTAGTGATTTGACAATAAAAGTATTCCCGTAAGAATTTATAGCTGACTGTAGATTTGCTCATGTTGAAATGCCCAGTAAATAGAAAACTCTGGAGAAATGTAATTAATTGGTCAATGTGGCCTGTATAAACGAACATTTTAATGTTGCCAAAGATGTAGATGCAGGCTGTAATTTATAAGAAAAACCCAACAACCCACGTTGGCCAGACCAACATGGGAACAGAACAAGGGAATACGTTTTGAGTAGCTGTGGCTTCAAGAGATGTGAGACTCACAAAAGGCGAGCAGCTCAGTTTGAACTTTTGGTATGAAATCCTGGGCAAAAGACCTGTGAGCATTTGGGTTTATAAATAGGGATTTTGAATATGAGGAGGAATTTATTTCTGTTGAAGTCATTAATCAAGGGTTACTGTTGGTATGGTGTCAGTGTCTTGGTAATCGTGTTCTTAAAAGGATGAGTAAAACCAGCAGAAGCATAGAAGAATCACCAAAAGATGGAGGACTGATAGTTATGCCTCCTGGACGCATAGGCGGTCAGTATGCTGCACGTGGCTTGGTCCAGGTACGGCTCTGGCAGAAACGTGTCACTTAAATACTGCTTACTGACAGGAACACAAAGGCGGCTTGGTAATTATGCTTTATTTTATACAGAAGGTCAAATTGTTGCTTTGTTGAGCCTTTTTGATTTTTGTTTGTATGGCATAAAAGAAGAAAATTTTTGTCTTATTTCTGGCCCTAGGAGCTATAAATTATGCTGCAGGAGTTTAGGGTATTTATCTTAACATTTTTCAAAATAAATGTCTGGTTTTTCAAGTGCCTTGCAGAATTTATGCAAGGGTGGAGATTCGGTGCTTACTAATTCATTGCTCATAGCTTTTGTTTGCCTACTAATTTTCTGTCGGAACTTGGTCCTAATATATATATTAACTGAAGATAAGCTAAATATCTCTGCAAATCTGTGAAAACAAGCCAGTTCATCCATTTGGAAAAAAAAACAAACCTCAAAACACCATTTAGTGACTTTCATGAGGTACAATGTAATGAAACGTATTTTGCATCTGACATTGTGTAAAGGATATGTTTTTGAAGATGTAAAAGCAATGTGATTTTTTTTAAATTATTTTTTCTAGCCTGTCTGATTTTCACATTGTAAACTGTTCCATCATACCAATGGGAGGAGGGAGGCTGTGCGTATAATGAGCGCATATAGCATGAAACAATATGTAATTTCATCTCCCTTTATAACTTTTTTGTAAAGGCAAATACAGTCTAAAGGGGACTGAGTCATTTCTGGCAAAGTCTAAAGGGGAAATCGAGAGTAATTTAAAATGGAAAGCTTGGCAGCACATTCAAGAGAAACAGGAGACAGGAATAACTGAGAGAGAAAGTAGAAATTGATACAATGTAAGCACAGAGCTGAAGGACAGAAAAGATGGCATGGAAGAGAAAAATATACGGGAAATTAAGGAGATATTTGACATGAGTGGAGAACATGTTAGGAGAAGGTGTTACCAAAAAAAGCCGGTGTCAAGAGAGATTAATAATCAGAGAAGGTAGGTAATTTTTATAGCATGAAAAGGATTCTCATAAGACTTGTAAGTAGAGCAGAAACAGCTTAATTACTTGGCTTCAGAAGTATTGCTTAGGGTTCCTGATACACATTTTCCTTCTTAAAACCCACAGCATCATCGGTTGGGTTGGGACCTTCAGGAACATCATGCAGTCTGTTACCCAACTCGGTAGAACAACTGGTAGTAGCAAAATACCAAGAAACACCGATTAATTAAAAAAAAAAAAAAAACCAAACCAAACAACACAACAAAAAAACAAGATTAACAAGATTCTTTTTACCATTTGCTTTGCCTGGGTGTGTTTGGCTACAAAGGCGTGACGAGAGGCTGGTATATTAGGGTCAATTCTAGGTCCGAAGAGCGTGTTCTGGAGATGGGAAGGCGTTCTTCCCCTGTCAGATTCCCCAAGATGCTCCTCATACTCCTCTTCCTTAAAACGACACTCTTGGCACTCCCCCCATGGTCCCTTCTTGTGTCTTGCCTGCCTTAGCCCTCCATTCCTGCCCTCTCCTTCCTCCTGATGCCTTTTGTTTCTTCCCTCCAGCTCCTCCTCCTGCTCTCTTCTCTCAACACCTTCTCCCTGCACCTCGCCTTGTGGGCGGTGGGGGACTGGCAGCCTTATCTTTTACCAATGTTGCTTCCCTGCGGGCAAAGCTCCATCCTGATCTTCTGTCCCTTGATGGCTCTTTTCTTTGGTCCCCTCACGGCCGTTCAGATTTTCTCCTTCTCTTCTCCATTCCCTTTTCCCAGGCTTTCTAAATCAATCTCCTTCCTTGCTGCCGGCAACTAGCGGGAGAATATTTAAGCCTGAAGCCAGACATTGTCTGTGCTCTCACATCTGGTTCCCTGTGCTGCAGTCGCTCTCCCAGCAAGAAGAAATCATCTGAAAGGAGAGGCTTTTAAAAGCCCGCTTACGTCCTTGGAGCATGCTTAGGCCTGAGTGATTGCGGTTGGTATCTTGTGCAAATTCAAGATCGTTGCTTCTAGTCCTGAGACGATTTATTCCCAAAGGTAACTAATCTGGCAGGTTAATATTGCTTGTGCAGGGAAACTTCCAGTGAAGAAGTCAGAGAGGTGAAAAGAAGGAAGGATAAAGCACAAAAATTGCCTGGGCTGAAAGCAATTTTCTAATAATAATAACGGAAAACTAACTCAAAACTGCCACGGTTTTTGGCTCAGTTAGGCGGGATGAGAAAGTGTATCATATCTTCCTGGAATGGTCAGATCAAGGAGGCATGGATAGGCCAGCTTTTCATCGCATTTATTCTGAATTTTAAGTGATGGGTGATGTTGGCTGACGGGTGTAAAGTGCCTCAGATTCGAAGGCCATTTAAAAATGGAGAATGGGTAACTTTTCTACTCAGATGCGCATGAAACCCATGCCAAGGAAGCCGATACGGCTATTGAAGGGAACGGAAATTATGCAATTTCATTGAGGTGTATTACTAGCCAGCGCCAGGTAGTTTAAATGTGATTAGCTGGTTGTCCAGTGCATGCCAAATTTTTAGGTTTGGATCTTCTAGAGCAAAAATGTAAAGTACTTCTAGCAAGCTAATATATGCACAAACTTTCTCGTGGATTTTTCAAAAATATCAATAGTGTGAAACCAATGAATATTTCATTAGATCCTAAGATGCCTCAGTCAACAGTAACTAGATTCCTCACGTCTGTTGTCCAGGAAAGCAGCTTTGGAAAACTTTAGTAAAAGATAAAATAGTATCGCTTATGAATTCTGCTAGCAAAGCTTTCCCTGCAGGTGGTAGAAAACCACCGTGGTATTTATTATCTGATATCTAAGAAGCAGCATTTGAACATATAATTGCTAATTTGTAAAAAGTAAATAGGGAAAGTTGTAGTCAACCAGATAGTATCTGTCTTATCTGCATTTAACTGATGCAGGTTTTTTCTGTGTTTATTTTTCTGGTCATTTGTAGGCTGGAGCTTGTAGCTGAACAACATGATCAGATAGAGCTGTACTGAAAAGCATTAAAATGCCGGACTTGGGAACTACCACTAGGATAGCTGCTGGGCTGTCTAGTCCATCCGTATGCATTGATAGAATGGAGTAGTTCTTGCCTCTCTTTTGCCAGTTTTACCTGTCCCTGTATTTGGTATTCCAAAAAACCATGACCTTTATTTCACGACAGTCTAGAGCCTCCAGGAAAGAGGAGACCTGGAGACTCGGGCGTGTGAGTGGACCCGTACAGTCCTGTGGGCTCTACTGAGCTTTCTGTTTCAGAAGTAGAATGCAGAGCACAGTCGCAGCTTTTTCCTTGAAGTCAGGATAATTCTCATACGCTGCATGAGGTATTTTTTACAAGCTGAATCTCTGAATTTCCAGACAGAAGTTCTAAGCATAGCTAGGCTTGTGTAGCCATGATTTTAGATCAGAGGCAACTCTTACGTTACCTAACCTCATGCATTGTCTGAAACTGGACAGCCTTCCTTGCCTTCCTACCTTTCTTCCAAATTGTCACCTAACGCATATCTTTCAGGGAGGTATCCAGAGTGATTTTCTTTTCTAAAAGTGTTTGTAGAAGTCTCACGTGCGGTGTTACTGGCTAAAGAAAATGTCAGCCTAGTCTGCATGTTCTGAAAACTAAGGGAGTTTCAGAAAATCTCTTTACAAAGGCATTTTTCTTTTTGTGCAAAAAAACTTGGTTTGACTTTAGAAACCTTTAAAGGGAAGAGAGGCCTGGATCAGAATGGGTGCAGGAGGAGGCAGTCATAAATGTTCATAAATGTTGACTTTCTGAGTTTGCTGAATTGGTAATGTTTTTTTTTTGTTTTGCTATGTTTTTTTTAAGGAACATTTCATGAAGCATTTATTGGCTTGTGAAATGAATAAATCAGCGAGTTATATAATATTTATGGATGAAGTACTATCTGCTTTATACTGTTGTTGAGAGACCAGAATTCTCGTAGCACAGGAGGACTCTGCAGCAACAGTTGCCTGAACAGAAGTAAATGCTCCTGGATTTCCAGCAGGGTGAATTTGGCAGCATTTTAAAATTTTGGAGACTGTTAGAATTAAGGAATTAAGCCCAGTTTCTTTCTCTCTGCCTGTGTAAATCTTCTGCGTGTAACAGCGGCGTGCCTTACAGAAGTGTAGTAGCTTCAAAGGCTGGATGAGCATACAGCGAGGTGGATAGAAAACTGGCTGAATGGCCGGGCCCGGAGGGTGCTGATCAGTGGTGCAAGATGTAGTTGGAGGCCAGTAACTAGTGGTGTAGCCCAGGTATCAATACTGGGTCCGATCCTGTTGAGCATCTCCATTAATGATCTGGATGATGAGGCAGAGTGCACCCTCAGCAAGTTTGCTGATGACAGAAGTGGGAGGAGCGGCTGATGGCAGTTCAGCAAGGGGCAGTGCAAAGCCCTTCGCCTGGGGAAGAACAACCCCGTGCACTGGTATATGCTGGGGGCCAACCAACTGGAAAGCAGCTCTGCAGAAAAGCGGTGGGCACCAAGTTGACCACGAGCCAGCAACGTGCCCTTGCTGCAAAGAAAGTGAATGGTATCCCGGGCTGCGTTAGGCGGAGCGTTGCCGGCAGGTCAAGGGAGGTGATCCTTCCCTTTTATTCAGCGCTGGTGCGGCCACACGTGGAGTGCTGTGTCCAGTTCTGGGCTCCCCAGTATGAGAGGCATGGGCAGACTGGAGAGAGGCCAGCAAAGGGCCACAAAGGTGGTTAAGGGACTGGAGCATCTCTCATTTGAGGAAAGGCTGAGAGCTGGGACTGTTCAGCCTGGAGAAGAGAAGGCCTGGGGGGCATCTGATCAATGTGTGCAAATATCTGAAGGGAGGAAGTAAAGAAAGCAAAGCCAATTGACACCATAGCCATTTTAAGTTGGCACCATAGCCATTTTAAGTTGGCACCATAGTCCAGATTCAAGTTGATGCCTTTTTTTTTTTTAACTCTGATCTTAGACTGCTGAGATGGGTTTAGATTTTTCACTTCCATATTATTTTTTTTGTCTGTCATAGAGAAAGTAATATAAATTCACAGAGCATCCCCTTGGAGGATAAATCTTCTCTTGTTTAAAGACTTTCAGCCTTTTAGAAAGGCTAAGTGTTGTTCATCAAGTACCTTGGTAATCATTACAGCTCACCAAAGACAGCAAAAGTACCTTAGCTATGGCATTGTCTTTACAGTGTCTGCAAATATTCCTTCCTCGAACATCTGCTATGACTCAAGAGACCTACAGTGCTGAAGAGGTGCTGTTGTATTTATGTAATTCTACATCGTTTCACTACTATAGCTGGTGTAGTTTGTAGCTGCCTTGCTAGATCTCACATGACCATGGATTTACATTCTCCAGGACCAATTCTAGATGTGACATAACCTCTTCCATCATCACTCTCAAACATCTGTAACATATAGCTCTCCCACTCTCAGTTCATACTATGATAGCTGAAATGTTACCAGAATCTGATTGCACCTCCCTCATCTCACGAGAGGCCTTTGTAATTACATCTGTGGAATTTATTAGAAGCAAATATGTACAGAGGGAGTCATTTCTTCATTTCTTGGTAGCAGGATGGCCTCCGCTAGCAGTGGAGAATGTCCTAGAACACCGTAAAAACCAGGAGTTCCCGATCTTGAAGGGGGAGGTGTGTTGGAACTTAGAGCTATTCATCTGACACGCGGACGTCTTCCTACGCAGTAAGGCTTATACACAAATAGGCAACAGAACAGCAATGCGTGTTAAGCTAGGTTTTTTTGTGGCAATGCTGGGCCAGGAAATACCAAATATTTTCCTTAAGGGTCTGAGTGTAGTATTGCTGTCAGATGCTCTGGGTTTTTAATCCACATTCAGTAATTGGATAGGTCTGGCTCGTCATCGTCGTGCTTGGTGTTCAAAGGAAACATATGGATTTGGTAGTAATAGTAGCAGGGATGGTGAGAGTGCTACATTTCTGTGGACTTGTGCAGTATATCTGTTTTGTCTGATCTTTTCTGGAGAATCAAAAGTTATCAAACCTACAGAACCAGCCACGTTGCATGACCATGGATACTCACTGGTTAATAACTGTCAGATTAAGCAGAAGTCTGGCATTTATTACTGTTTAAGAGGAATGACTCAAAGACTGCTCCGTGCACATAAATGAAAGAGATTCTTTATTTGTATAAAATGTATATCATCCTCCTCAGAGTTAGGAACAGAGGCCATTTGAGGCTGTTTGCCATTCACGGTGCTGGAAGGGAACACCTTACAACTGTATTAGCGTAATATAGTCTTCTAAGCGTTGCAGCCGTGCATCTCAGTTCAGTCACTGGATACATCAATAAGGCTTTTGAAGAATCTTCTTAATCTTTAAGGCCTTTTTCTGCTGAATGTTTTGGCCTTACTTGGATTAATAGGCTCAGGAGCAAGCTTTCATATTGTGGAGTGGGTGGCAGGTTTGATATGTTAAGCATCAATTTAATGGATGAAAATGATTCAGGCTCACAGCTGGTCTGCTGTACACAGTAGTTTGTAGATACTGATTGATGTTTTCATCTTAATGAGGGATCCACTTATCCGATTTGGGGTTTAGGTTTTGCTTTTTTTTTGCTAATTTTTACTCTCTCCCCTTCTAGCTGTAAACAGCCTGATTTCTATTTGGTAGGGGGAAAAAGTCCTTCCATTGCTTTACTGCTTTTGCAGAAAGAAGCATTAGCCTGCCAAAGGCCACGGAAATCAATGGATTTAGTGTATTGGACTTTTGCCACGTAAAATGGAAATAACCTGTCCAAGTCTATCGTGGCTTCTGAAACTTTTCTGAAAAAATGTCCATATTTTGAGAATGGACAGAACAGTTACCCTGCAATTAGTACACATGTTTACCTAGAACAGTATTTTTGCATCTTAAACATAGGATGTCTTGCTAGAGCTGTTATGGGGTCTTTACTTTAAGACAACTCTCATCAGTTTCCTCCACATCTTAAGGCCACTACATGCTAAATTCTGTACTTAATGTAAGTCTGAATGCACAGTTGAAAAAAGATGAGTTATCCTGCAGGAACAGCACTTCTTTGAGAGCTGTTGTCTTTGTGGTTTCTGTGACTCCCTGTCCGTTATCGGGTCCTGTACTTTGGAGCTTGGGCTAGCAAAGAAACTTGGGGACGGGTGGTCTCCCTGATTTATGCGCCAATTACAAGGGTGCTGCGTGGGTCTACAGAGTAGGTACAAGGCCCCAGGAGAGACAAAACACTTTCCTCTTACGCGTATGGATTGCGCATGAGCCGTTTGATTAATTGGCAGTATGGCTGGAGGAGCGGTAAGGAAGCTGTGTAGTTCTGTTATGCTTCTCTTCCCCGGCAGAGTCAAATCACACCCGTCTTCGTAGTTGCAGATGTCGTACAGTGCGTTTTTAGAAGCTGTAGTGAGGATTATGCAGCAGTCACAGTCATGTTTCATTATTAGTTATCCTTACCACCAACTTTTTCCTAATAACTAAGTTTCCCTTGCTCCGTTTTATATTCTCCATGTCCACGGAAAGAATTATTATTTCCTTTTCCTTGTATTAGCCTTTTAGATACTGAAAAGTCATTATCTTGTCCTCTCTTGAACATCTTTTCTCTGGACTAAATAACCCAGATTCTTTTACTGTTTCCTAATGAGCTCTATTTTCAAGGCATCCATTCATTTTTTGTTCTTCTCTGTTGTTCTTGCCGGTATATTTCTTGAAATGCATTGCCTGTCAACAGGGAACTGCCAAGGCTGAAATAGAATCTATCAGCTCAACCTGTTTTTAAAAAAAGAAAAATACTTACTATATGATAAGTAACCATGTTGTCTGATGCCAGCACATTATTTAAAAGCTAGAGCCTGAGGCATTTACTGTTGCTCTTATAGCAAGTCTGAAACTTATTAAAAGAAGTCGCTTTAATGAGCTCGGCAGAGCACTGCGGTCACATCTGCAGTCTCCCATAAAAGGCATCTCGTCCAGCACTGCTCGTTATGCTGCCTTCTTTTCCCTGCATCTCTCCAAATAGGCTCTTCTGGTCCCTTTGCTCGGATAAAAACCTGTGCAGCTGTGTCTCGGTTCTCACTCCAGTCTGCATAGGTGAACGCTGCATCGTGCACTGGGTGGTTTTGGTGTCCAGAAGCAGCAGTGAGGGGGGACTGAGATGGCAGTAACAGAAAGTAAAGGCATGTCTTCAGCCCATTTTAAGTGTTTCCTTGGATTCAGTCTTGGATGAGAGGGATATAGAGAGGTAGAGTTTTACCTTCTGATGCTAAATCAGCGGTACGTAGAGTCCTCAGCCCAGCAGAGGTGACAGGAGGGTGCCTCTAATCACAGCAAGTTTTTGCAGTTACCGCTAACGTTGACAGTTGGACTGGATGATCATTGTAGGTCCCTTCCAACCGAAATAGTCTAGTCTAACACGGTTGTCTGACCTAGCAGTTACTGCTACCACCCCGACGCTCTGGTTTGCTCACGTGCCGAAGTGGCTGGCACTGTGACTGCCTTGCTTTAACTGTCCTTGTCCAGATTCATGCACGTTTAGATCAGCTCAACCTTCACTTCATACACTCTTACTAAAAACTGCTTCCAATACTATAGTTTGTTCCCCAAATCATCACAGGACATTTCAAATTAATTAAAAGCTGGACAGTAGTATGTAAATAGTTAGCCATCAAGAATATTCTTCTAGTGAGGATGATTCTAGGGATGTTTTCCCATTGAATATTCTTACCCAAATGCTTCAATATCTTTTATTAATGAGTAAGACAATAACGCATAGCGCTTCCAGAGGGCGCAGGATGCAAAAGCTGAAGCTAAACAAATTCATGCCACAAAGGTCTTTCTGAACTAGTCACCATTTCATTGCGAGTCTTCATTCTGTTCTGGATGAGGTGTTGAAGCTTGTCTGTGCCGTAGAGGAACTCCCTGTAGATGCCTCCCTATAGACACTTCTGTCTGGTCTTGACCCATCTACTACTTAAAAATCTAAAAGTTCAGCATGAATTTTTGACACGTATTTATAGATGCAAATCAGGTAGTTTATATGTAATTGGGCCAAGACAGAGCTTTTAGTTCTCTTCAGGGTTTCTTCTTCCCCAATTACCATAGACTCCACCTGTATTGCATCTCTTATTTATACTATGCCTTCCTGGTCTGACTTGGTCCTTCGTTCAGGGTCAGAGCGTTATCTGAATTTTGCTGCTAAATTTCTGCATATTTTCTCAAAGGCTGTCTCTTGTCGGTGTCTTTGCTAAAAATCATTCCAGCCATGTTGCCTCTGTTACTTCATAACTCTATCAAACTGTATTCTGAGCTATCCTCTTTTTCAGTTTAGACATATCCCATCTTACAATTCATTGAGAGTACTTCTGTAAAAGTTTTTTCCTGGCTCATTGCTTTCAGATCCACCTCCATCTCTCCATACTCCGCTGCATCAAATACAATTAATGTCATCTTTAATATTCTTTTCTGTTTTATTCCATGTCTCACTAGTCATCTCCTCAAATATTAAGATATAGATCTTTTCCCATCTTCATATGAAAAACAAGGATGTTCTTGATTGCTTGTTTTTCAGCTACTTTTCAGCTTGCTTCTCCAGCAAGCATCTCTTCTGTTTTCCTCCCGTAGACTTTAGAAAAGGGAGAAATCCTTTTTATCCACCCAACAGAGCTGTCTTGTAGTCCTTCTGTTCTCTTATTTCCTCTCGAGTACAGAGGTATTGGTCGGGTAGCTGATAACGATGTTTCTATATTATGTCCGTGTTGCCTAAGTTATTCTGGGGCATGGTAGCTCTTTTTGTTACATGTCTGTGCAGTGCTTCGAACTGATGAATAATGTTATCTCCAAATTAAGAAGATACTTTTGCACAAACGTAGTGAGTTCTACCAATGAGTTAATTAAAATGTATTCTAGCAACTGGCTGGTAAAAACAGTTTTACGTCATGGCATTCTACCAAATATGACTTCTTGGAAAAGATGCTTCCCGCAGGCTTAGAAGGAACTTTCTCCCAGTTGCTCATTTAGTTGATAAGCGTTAGGCTCTGAATAAGGCTATTAGAGATTTATGTTCCAAAAGTAAGTAGGAACAACACTAGAAATGAAAGAGATTTTGTCCTGTCAGCAATTTCTGTGAGTAATTAGACTCGACAGGGAAGATTAAGCCTATAATTATTTTTCTTATGCATTATCAATGAGGAAAAGCTACAGGAAACTGCATATATATATGATTTTGCATAGACAACGTTCATAACAGAATAGGAATTCTGTCTGCACGATATATATATCTCGTTAAAAAGAGATTGGGAATTTATAAAAGTTAAAATACTTGTGTGGGGGGTGGGGGAGTTGGTTCTTGATTTTTAGCTCCAAAATATAAAGTACAGTTTAAAGACTGCTTTAGAAAGCACTTGAAATTCCTGATATTGGTGGAGGGAGGTGGGAGGAGAATTTATATTCTTCTTTGATAGGAACCTAAGCACTCTTGCTGGAGAGCATGGAAGGAAAGAAATGAAAATTACAAGTTTTCTTTTCATGTTCAAATCTTAATGAAATTTATAAAGTGAACAAGTGAAAAATAAATGATAAGTTCATGTATTTTTAATAATGTAAAGCTTTTCTAATACAAAGAGGTGGGTGGGGCAAGGAAATTTCAGTCTTTATACTTCTCGGAGATACATCAGACTTTGTAACTATTTGCAATTGATCCTACTGTCTTAGGTTTTCAAGATCAAAGCAGTCCAACTGGCAGGAAAACTTCTTCCAGCCTTCAACACACCTACGGGTATACCATGGGCAATGGTGAATCTGAAAAGGTAATGAATTTTCTTTTGTGGGGAAGTGTTCCTCCCCCTCCTTCCAACTTAAAATTAGTAATGGGATATGTCAGTGTTCCTTAGCAGTGGAACTATAGAAGGTGCAGACAAATTGGCATTCCTGGCACTTTAGAATAATTTTAATGGAGTTCAGAGCATTCTACCTCATTAACTGCAATAAATTGTGACCATGATGTTTCTTCTCCTGATTCTCCAACAAGAATTCAACATTGGAACATGCCGTGTGTTGCCCTAGAGCTTAGTCATTGGTCCTTTAGTCGTTGAAGAAAATTGTTTGCAGGCCATGGTTGGATTTACTGGGTTTTATGTACTGTGTGAGCTGTATGTTACCTTCGGAAGACTCACGATGTTTGAGAAGATGGCGGGACTCTGAAGACATGAATTAATTTTACAGTTCAGCTGAGGTATGAAGGCTAGCGTGCTGAAGTCCGCTATGGTCCCTGGAGATGGAGAGGCCCCTTTAGATGGCTGTTCAGGGCAGACACTGAACTTAGAGGGGCTGCATTGCCTTGTGGAAGAGAATTGCCTTCCCTAATTTATTGTGTGTTGCTTGCTCAATGCTGGGATTGCCCTCAGATTTTGAAAGAGTGGTTTTGATGCAAGGCGTTTTAAAAATTCTTATGTTCTTAAGCAGTCGCTGAATTAGGATGGATGTCTGGATTGTGCGTGCACTTCAGCAATTTGGGACAGTAAATAGTGTTTGAATTGGTTTAAATTGTTTTAGGAGAGAGATTTGTTGTGTTTTGTCAGACCGCGAAGAGATTTAGGCCTACTTGGAGAGCATTAGCCTTGTGTGCCTTTTTGTGATCAGGAAACGATCCTCATTTGCTGTCGCTTCTCGGGTGAAGGCCGTGGAGCTGTGGTTTGCCCTTCTGTTGGCGCAGGGCCTCGCCACCGGTGCCTGCTTTTCTCTGCTTTGCCTGTGCTGCGCTTTCCCCATTTATTTGACCCCCTGTTGTTGCGTTAAATTTCCCTGCGCGCGTTCTGCGTGGCATTATGGTTTGCTCAGTCTTGCGTTCTTCCTGCGGTTTCATGTGGCTTGAAGCTCCTTTATGCATGTTAGTTTTTTATTTTTGCTTTGTTTAGCCCAAGCCTGCGCCGTGATTCCAGTATGTTTGAATGGCCCCGGTGGCCGTACTCCTCAGGCGTCTGGTTCGCTGGCTCGAGCAACCTAGATGGCGAGGTTTAAGAAGCTGCAAGCAGTAGATGCATGAATACTTGTCAGTAAAACACGGAGGCCGATCGCATAGGTCGGGTATCGGAGCGCGGTCAGGATGGCAGAACGGGGAGGAGGATTTGCAGTAGGTGGAGGGGAAAGGACTGGAGTGCCAGAAGTCTCCTGCGTGCCGCTGTTGTTCATGCATTTACTGCGTTGGCTCTTGCTAACGTACAGAACCCGCGGCAGAAGGTAGTGGCTGGCGTGCCGGGGGGCAGCGGCAGTAGCGGGCGTATCTGAGAACGCTTAGCGTGAGGCTGACATGCGGTAAAAGACAAGACCTGAAAGAAATACTTGGAAAATTATTGACTTGTGTTTTATTAGCTTTTGTATTCATAATGAAACACTTAATTTTCTCTTTTCATGAGAGGTGTAAAAAAAAAACAAACCCTTGAGACAAGCTATGATTTTTGTCTCTCTACGTTGTAAACAGTGGTTACTGTACTTTAAAAGGTGTTGTTCTGGCTCAGGTCAGAGCTACAAATACTGCTCCATAACCAACATTTTTCCTTTACCTTTCCTCTTACTTATTTTTTAAATTATAAATCAGAAAGAAGACATTCCTAATTGATTGTAGTCTTACTGATAACTGAAATCTTTTATGAGAAGAACTGATCTCCAGGAAACTGTAGTTGACTTCAGAAATTAAAAGACCTGTTCCTGGAAGGTGGTGAAAAGTTCCAAGTTAGATTAAACCAGGGGTAATTTAGGAGTTATGACTTATGTCTAATATCGACTTGAAGCACATCCCACACGAGCAAAGGGAACGCAGCAGATGTTTGGCAGAAGAAGGATGCGCGTGCTGCCACCTTTGGCCGTATGCTCGTCTGCCTGGTAATTGCTTTTGGTTCTTGTTCTTAGGAACGTGCAATGAATAAACAACAACCGAGCCTGGGCCCGGTGGTAGGACGCTACATTTCTGTGACATCAAGATATTATATCTTTTAATCACAGGACTTTTGGTTGATGAGGTTATGGTATCTTTTTCCCAAAAAGACCCAACCAATGAACCAACCGATCAATCAAACCACGGCTCCTGTAATCTTAAGTACGGGTTAATATTGTTTAATTTGCTGTGGTGGCTGTTACGAGTGTTGTGCACAGTAATTCTGAATTTTTTTGTTCTCTTCTCCCTTTTTCTTGCATATTTGTTGGAATTCAGTGGTGTGGGTCGAAACTGGGGCTGGGCTTCTGCTGGCAGCAGCATCCTCGCTGAGTTTGGTACTCTGCACATGGAATTCGTCCACCTCAGCTATTTGACAGGGGACCCCGTGTACTACAACAAGGTGGGTCTCCAATTCAGTTGTTTTATCATATGAATGTCTTTTATAATGTTTCATCATAAATTGCATTAAAGGGGAAGTACTTTCTATATTGCATTCTATTTGCATTCTTGGTAGCAGATAAATTTTTTCATACTTGTGTTTCTGTTATCAAACAGGTGACTTTTTCAAGTAGAAATTTATGACAACACAAGTTTTCTTATTTGTTTCAGCATACGTTTAAAAATCATAATTTTTAAACATGTTTCTGTGAGCAGTCCTTTAAAAGCCAAAACGTACTAATCTGCAGGAAGCCCTCAAGAAAGCTTCTGGGTTCAGGTTAAGAAAACTTACTACTAAAAGAATAAGCATAAAGATGAGATTTAACTATGTGCAGAGGGCAGGTGAACGCTGTTAGTGGTGATCCTGATTCTTGATTTAATTTAGGTCATGCACATTCGGAAGTTACTTCAGAAAATGGATCGTCCTAATGGACTTTATCCAAACTATTTGAATCCAAGAACAGGCCGGTGGGGTCAGCGTAAGTATTCTTATTTTATTCATTCCTAATTAAAGCTCTTATTTTTTTGCTGAGTTGGAGATCAGAAAAATTATTCTGTAGGGCATGAACAGCATTGCTTGAAACCATGCACCGTAGAGGGATTATTTAGACTTGAGGTCTCCTGAAACCAATTCTTGCCTGTCGCTGTCTCTGAAGTCACGCAGCTCGATTTTAATGGTACTTTCTGAAAGCAGCTTTCCTACCAAATCTGATGCCTATCCTTACTTCTATCAGTCAATAAAAATCTTCAGTAATAAAGAATGAGGCTGAAAATAGTTGCCTCATTTTGATTTTGTTCCTGGTTTTGTTCTGCAAACCATCTGGTAAGTGGATTATGGTAAGGTAACGCAGAAGTAACGCATGTTTGTGGTGGTTAAACTTGAGCTCCTTCACCTGGTGCTAGGGACTGACATTTACCGTTCTTCTACTTAGCGGCGTGTGAAATGGCACGATGAACATCCCTGTAGATCCTGCTGTTACCAACGTGTCTCTCGTTTGTTTGCTTTAAAAAAAACCTTTGGAATGAAAAGGAAAACTTGTCTTTGTTGCTGACAATGTAAGCAGAGAGATAAAACACGAAGATAGAGACGCAAATATGATTCCTTTTCTTGAAGTGGCTCTTCCAAGACAAGCTGAGTGTTTTAGTGCTTTCATAGTGGGTGTAATAAGAGAATTCTTTTTCTTCAAGGTTTCTGTTCCTGTTTCTTTTATGAATGCAAGTTTATTTAGGAAAAACAAGCAAGATGATCTATTTCTGTCCCGTTTGACATCATTGACAGGTTTCGGGGATTTCAATGGTTGGCTGTAAATATCCAGCAGAACATGTTCTGACTTGCAAACTGAGAATTTGCTTCTGCCTTTGAGTCTGGTGGCGGAGGGAAATGAACGCAGCTGCCATTGCAGTGACTGTGGAGGGAGTTGTCTGATCTGATCGCGAGGGCCACAATTCTCTCCAGAGAGTCTGATATCTTGGAGGGAATAGTGACACATTCTGAGACTGACACGTGGATTGATGAGCCAAGTTCTTCAGACAAATGTAGGTTTAATGATGCATTCAGAAACAAGAAAGCAAATGCAAATATTCACCTATTATTTATTCAAAAGACAATTGTACATTGTTGTTCTGAAATAACTTTTTCTATCGCTTTGTTCTATTCCTAACCAATTGCTCCTCCTACTTTTATCAAAAGTAGTCTAATTTGGCGTATCACCGGATTCTTTAGGGGCTTTTTGTCAGTTGTAACAATAATGCTCGGAATTAGCAGCTCTTGGGAAGAGAATAATCCTGATCACTGAGAATAAACATACAGTGAAGACTTCAACTTTGCAGAAGTTTGGTGGAGCTCCAACATACTATTTAAATGACTTTTGAAAGATAATACATTTGGGACTAAAGTTTAGGATTGCAGGCTGAGACTGAAGTTCTTCAGATAAAAAGAAATACAACTTTATAGAGCCTTTAATTTTTCTGTGCTGCTCGTTAGCCACAAACTTATTTCCTGGAATTTGGTGGTGCGTTTTTTTGGGGGGGGTTAGGGTTTTTTTGGAGGAAATAAGCTTCCAAGTGCAGATACAGATGTTCTGGTAATGTTAGTAAGATATCTCCAATGCAACAAGTATTTGTAAACCTATCTTGAAGAGTTTTGTGGGGACAAGAAAGCAAGAAGCCCTAATTCTGTTTTTCCTGCCACAAAGCAGAATGGAATGATGGGAAGCCCGTCTTTGTTGTCTCCTTGATAGATGACTCTGCAGGGAATCCGTTTGCAGAAACGTAAGAAGTTACAGTAAAGGTAGACCTGCACTGAGACACTGGACATATGAGCTGGAGCAGCTGGGGCTGAGGCAGAAATTTTTCTTCCGCTTCTCCTGCAGAGATCGTATCCTGCGTCAGAAGTCGGTTAAGCAAGGGCGATGCCTGCGCAGGCTCCATCTCCGTTGACTGGAGGACTCGCGTCGGAGTCCACCGTACTGTTACCGACTTGAGTCCCGCTGCTGGTGTTCAGGGCAGGCAAAGCCTTTCTGTCCTCCTCAGAAAGTCATTTCAAAGAGCCTTGGGTTTGGCTCGTTATATTCTTCAGTACTGGAAGGAGCGAGACAATGGGAAGAGTACCAAAGCAGAACTTTTCTTCTTTCAGCTTCTAGGAAAGCTGCCCTTTTCGTCTTTGCTGTGACCTTTAGTTCGCGGCATCTTATCTCGTACAAAGTACTTTCTCCAGATAGTTTCTGAGAATTATTTCAGAACTCTTTATTTGCCGAGATACATGTAGCTCTTGACTCTGACCTTTCTGGGTTTTCTTCCCCCCCTTCCTTTTAACACTTTTTTCCCTCCTCAGACTTTTTTGGCTCAGTTCTAGTTAGGTTTTCTGTTAATCTGTACAGTGTTCCAAGTCACGAGGGGTATGAAATAGGTAAAATAAATCTACATAAATACATACATAAATACACTGTTGAAGAAATACGGGATTTAGCTGCAATATGGCATCGTTCTAGTGGTGGGTTTATTTTCTGTTTCTATACCCGTCATTCTAGCGGTGGGTATATGCTAGTGGTGGGTACCCTTGTTCAAAGTAATAAAAATATCAGTGATGTGCACATAGCAGTCAGGCTAATTAATGCTATTGCTACCAGTTGATTTTCCAGAGAGTATTAAACGAAATATATAATGGAAGAATCCATTTAGGTCAGGTTTTCTCAGCAGTTATGTTTTGTCTTTACCTCTTAATTTATTTTTTAAAAGAAAAAATTACATGATTTTTAATAAGAGAAAAAAGATAGACTTCTGTGTTGTTTTTCTGTTTAATTTTGTTCTAACAGGCTGATAGGTAAACTTGAACACTTAAAGCCAATTCCTATTGCAAGACAGATTTGTGGAAGAAAAGAGAAGTCGCAGACATTTTCTGTGGCGTTGGTGTGGCCCCATAGGACTGTAAGCTGGATGTGTCTCTTCTTGCAACAAGAATTTTGTGGAAAGTTCTTGGTACCTTCTACCTTGATACAGTATTTTGATACCTTCTCAGAGGTATTTGCCCAAGGAGCCTAGGCACATCCTCCTTTTGTGTTTTTAACCCAAAAAACCCACAAGGATTGCATCTACTTTATTTGACTTGCAATCCCAAGTATTAAATGCTAGTGTGAGCAACTGATGTGCCTTTGAGATACCCCGTTTAGAGATCTTTCCTTCCTTTTTCCTCTTTGCTCCAGAGATGTGTGCAGTGATTTATGCTGCCATGTAAGTAACTTCTTAGCACACGTAAGGTCTCACAACATACTGCCTTTCTTTTTTTGAATCTCAGATTTTGCAGAATCTAAATGTCATGTTGTCTGTCAGAACCTTGTATGAACTGGATATAATTCACAAATATGAAGCTTATATCTCAGCTGCTGGTGTTAGGAAATTAGAGTAATAAAATTCAGTGCTAGGGGAAGGTGATCTTTATTTGTTTACAGAGTCATTAAGCCGGCTGATTTTTACCTACTCTTATTTTCTCATAAGTTTAATTCACTCATCCTCAGAGGTACCAAGACATCTCCAAGTTGTCTGGACCCAAAGCAAAAGGGACACTGCTGTTCAGTCCTCTTCACCTATCTAGGGGTTCTTGAACGATGATGATCAGCAAGTTTTTGGACAGATCTTTCAGGCCTTTTAGGGATCAGCAATTGTTACGGGGTTTTTCTATACCTGAGAATATTTCTGTCTTTAGCCTCCATAGATCTTGGGCCATGTTGCTGTGTCTTGTCTGTTTTTTCCTCATTTAAATGTATGCTTAAAATATATGTATGTGGTCTGTTCTCCTCCTGGGTTAGGGGCAGGGGAATGGTGTGTGTACTATGCTGCAACCTTGTCGCCATCCTTCTGATGTTAGGATGCAGGGCGTGATGAGTCAGTCCTGCTGGGGTTTGATTTATCAGAGCGCAGGCCTTTTGATCTCGCTATAAACAGCGTGTTCTGCAGTTTCGCTGCTGGGGAATGATGTTCTGGGGACGGTGCCCTGTGATGTACAGACCGTCCTTTTCGCTCCTTGTTCTGCTGCTTCTGCTGGCGCTTACGAAGCCATGCGTTTTCGTTCAAACCAGTCAATGTTGCTGTTATAAATACCTAAAAAGGTATAATCGGCAACGTAACGTACCAGTCCATTAGTAATTACGGTTTCATCACGAGGGATGTGACCGTGGCTTCCAGGGTCTTCACAAGTTGGAGAGATGAGTAGAGTCATATAGTGAGACATAAATCTAATCTATACCCATGTCTTTGTAATGTTGACATCTTTAGGAGTATAAATTTCCATGTGCATTTAATGCATTTTGCGTAGCCCCTGAAGAAGGGTTCTGGTGACAGATTACCTCCTTTCTGCTTGCCTCGTGAGGCAGCAGCAGGCAGGGCTGGGAGCCGCAGCCGGCAGGGCTGCGCAGGCACTGCCGTGCCATCCCATCGCTTCTGTCCATTTGAACGCCATAAAACCCAGTCCTAAAAACTGCTGGGTGAATGGCTTACTGGTCAGCGCTAAATCGCCACGCTTCCCAGTGGAAAGGCTTCGTAATGAAGCTGCACGCGATTGGAGCCTTACTGCTGTGTAGCAGGAATTGAGTTCGTTATACCCAGGAGGAGGAAAATGATGTCACGTGGAGGCTAAATATTTGGGTTTAAGCCTGTAAGGGGCGGGTATTATTACAGCATGAGCCGCATGGCAGACAGCTTTTTAATGGGTTCAGCTCAGGATTTGTCAGCTTACTGGGGCTTTTGCTAGAAGGCAGAGCTATGATGCCCACAGGAATGTTGACAGATTCAGTTTTTACGTACGGACGAAGGTGATGGTCCAGTAGGAACAAGTGATTTACAATGCTTCTGCCCTGGGGTTTCAGTTCCTGTAAGACTGAAAGGAAAATAGCTGGCAAGAAGCATATTCTAACCTCTCACGTTAACCTACAGTTAGCTTTGTTAGCTTTTTGTTTCACTCGGTGCGTGGTTGGTTTGGAGTAAGCATCAGAATTCTGAATTTAGATTCTTTTCAAAAACAGTGACAGAGCTTTCTAGAGAAGCCTCCTAAGCAGATAGAGCAACTAGAATTTTGGTTAAAAGCAAGAGATTTCAGAATTACGGAAATTAATTTGTACTGAACAAAAATTATTTTTTTAAAAAAATGAAACTATGTTGAGAAAATTTAATTCTCGTTTGCATTTGCAAACAGCTTAGATGGGAATACCAACTAGAACAGGCATAACGAAGAAAATGCCAACCCGCATGTTGTTGCCAAGTCAGACATGCCACTCGTGTTTGCACATTTCTGTAAACTGGGC
Organism: Theristicus caerulescens; assembly: GCA_020745775.1. NCBI lineage: Eukaryota > Metazoa > Chordata > Aves > Pelecaniformes > Threskiornithidae > Theristicus > Theristicus caerulescens. Next base: position 926,416 of record CM036559.1, on the reverse strand, counting down.
ATTCTTCCTGCCTACTTTTCAATATCGAGAACAAATTATTGCGTTTCATCTGGTTCCAACATCTCTTGGAAGTAATAATGTTACTGAAGGGGAACTCGGATCGCTCTGGCTTCACATCTCAAGTCCTGCGATTGGGGCAGTTACCTGGGTTGGCTACGCAAGAAAGTTGTGTCAGTTTAACTAAAACTGGTTTTTAGACTGTATATGGCTTCCATATGCAAGAAAATAACTAGAGGTATCTATTCTATGTTAGCCTTCTGTGTTGCCGACACCATAGTGGTATGTGAGCCCATCAACAAGTCACTGTAACGCAAGCTAGCGTGTGAATTTGCAGCGCAGGAGCTAAGCATCGCTATTAGGAATGTAGTAGCGGATACTGAAATTACCATTGCTGAATGCTGATGTGATGAACGTTCCGACCGCAATCTATTGCACCGTGCTTTGTTCGTGTTTACCAACACCAAGCCCTTTTAGTCAGATTTGCAAGTGGGCTAAGGTAAAAGCCCGATGAGGGGTACGCTGTCACCGCGTTTACAAGGACTCACCAACAATGTGATATTCGTCCATGTTATGTGTATTGAAAGCACTAAATTTAGATGCCATTTTTCATGTACAAAGTGGTTACTGTCCTCTAAAGGAGGATTCACACCGGTATTTAGCCCGCCTTGTTACCCACACCGGCTGCCTCTAGCACCTTGAGGTGATGGCCTCGCTTTCTTGCAGTTCCCTGCATCTGCTACTACAGAGTAAGTAGGGGCACAACCACGGCGGCTGAGTGGGAGAAATTTATATCCTCCCTTCCTACACTTTGTGCTGTAGCCTTTAAATAATCCAAAGCAAATGCCTTTGTGGCTGTGCGTATTTCAGTTTCTTCAGGTGGTCTTTCATTTTCAATAGTAAATGCTTAAATTAAACCAAACCAAACACTTTTAATTTTACAATACTATTTAGAGAAGGCTTCCGTGGATTTAATTTAATTGGATTACATTTATGCTTCCGTTAAAATGGTGCAATTTTCACATGTAGGAAAAGCGATAAAAACAGTTTGAAATTACTGTCATTAAATCAGTGCAAATATTGGGCGAATATTCCTAAATTTGTATGCTTGCCTGTATAACTGGTTTTAGTCTAATGCTCTTGGGCTGATCTAGGTAATTAACTGAACTGCTTCATTTAAACTCTTGCAGGTAACAGACAAACCATGAGTAATACACGCTATCTTTTTCCATTTGTGATATGACATTGTATCAAATACACAGCACCATCCGTCTATATTTATTTGTCAGTATTTAAAGGAAAATTGAAAATAAATTTGATCTAGACGTTTGTAATGCACTTTGTTAAAGGTGTTAAGAGAGCTGCTGCATCCAGCAGACTCCCAAGACCTGGGATTCCTCCTTCCCAGCAGTTGAAGGCCAGCCAGGCAGAGGTCTCTCCATCCCAGCCTGATGGGTGAGGCTGCTGCCGTTCCCAGTTGCAGGTTTGGCCGGTAGCGAGGCTGAGGACGTATCCTAGAGAGGTGCACACGTGCACTAAGAGGATGCTAATGCAGCTGCCCGTGCAGACAGCACTGCCGTTGTAGCACCCACACGTAGTGCTGCCGCAGCTCACGTAACGCATGAGTACGGTACCCAGGTCTTGCTCCTCCTCCCGATGTTCACTGTCAAATAAGATGCATGCACTCGCACGCTCTTCACAAGCACCCTCACACTCACGCATCCTTCCCGTGTCAGCAAAGGCTCTCAGTCTACCTAACACCCGCGCTTGAACCCTGGGTCCCGTATGCAGCCGTCGGCGCAGAGCTTGGGCCTTTTCAGATGCAGATCTCCTCCGATTCACCAGCTCATCCAGCTTGAAGTTTGCTAATGAATTCCACGTGCACTCAGGATTAAATTCACTGGGAAGATCAAACATACGCATGTCTTCCAGCTGCTGCCACCCGGACCTGCTGGCCCCTGTGCCCTGCAGCCCCTTTCTCCGGTTGCTGGCACTCTGACCTTGCAACACGCATCCCAGTCCCCCCAGTTGCTGGCGCCCAGACCTCTCTTGCACGCCAGTCTCTCCGGGTGCTGGCACCTGGACCTGCAGGCTCTGCGACCCGTGGCCTCTTCTCCAGCTACCGATGTTTATTCCTTGCAGCACTCACACATAGGATAGTGAGTGGGATTACACACAGAGAATAAAGGATTTAGTAAGAAGATAAGGCAGACTGTGCTGGTAGGGTGCAGGGCTCAGGCAGACGAGTGCGGTGATCAGCAGCCCGTTTAGATGCGACCAGGTGCTTTTAACCCATGTCCCCTCCATTTTTCCTTTGCTCATTCCTCCCCAGTCCACCCTGATCCTTCCCGTTCCCTCCCTTTGACCCTAAATAGCCCACAGTAAGCTTTATCTAAAGCCACAGGCCCTTTCTGCTGTCCCATAAATACCTTTTGCACAGTCCTGCAAGTCCCCTCAAACACCTCATGCTCATGACAACCCCCTCTTATCCGTGCCAAATTTCAGGTTGGCTCTTGGAGGCTGTGGCTGAGTGATTCCTTCCATGGCCCATCGATCAGCAGCTGAAGAGGTCTGGTCTGTGTTGCTGTCTGTTACCACTTGCTCATTGATGTCTGTGCGTTTAATTTACCAATTTCCTTGTCATTTGTTATTTCTTTTATCCTGAATAGTCCTTACCCAGATGACTTTATGAAGAAGGTGCTCTCATATCGTGCATATCCCCACGCATCAGAGTGCTAACACAGAATGATCAGCGTGCCAGCCGAAGGATGCTGTCCTGGCAGTGCCAGCTCTGCCTAATGTATAGGAAGAGTGGCTCTCTTGAATGCCAGCTTTCAAAGGTGCTGCTGATAAATAAATCACGATTTGAATGTCTGTTATCAGGACTTTCACTGTTAAAATTAAGCAAGAAACCCTTTCTCTTAGTCTTTACATCCACCTCTAAGATTAAAACCCCTGCAGCCTGATAGATGAAATGAATAATACTGAAGAATGAAGTGGTCTTTCAAAAGATTGAAGAACTATTTCAGATAAATATTTCAGATAAAAAGTATAACTGTAACATAAATGAACAGGTTGATAGTCTAGTTATGGGTAGGGAGGAAGATGCTAGTGTTGGAAAATTCCTGTCTTTGCCAGCTCAAGCTGCTGGTCTTCTCCTTTAGCTATGAAAGTACTGTGCATTTTCTCGCCCCCGCCCTTACGTTGTTTGTTTATTTACTAGATGCCTGATTTAGCAGCAGTCTCTTAAATTATGTCTGTTAATACCCCTACACGCTATAGACAGCACTAAGAAACCAGCAATGCCAAGAGTCGCGAAAAATCCCACTGTGAAATGTAAAGTCAAGTCCTGGCAAAACGCCCCTAACCTAAAGGGAAGCGAAGGGAATTGCATCACGTAGGCTGTATCTTCCAAAACTTTTCAGATAATTACCTTCAATTTGGACTTGTGGGTAGTAGTTTCTAATGCTTTAATTCTTGGGTGATTTTTTTTTTTCTCTTTTGGCTTAAGGAAAAGATTTTTTTCTCTCATGAATAGAAAGGGTGCAGGATTAAAATAATTAATTTTTTCTTGTAAAAATAGCTGTAGAAGTAGTTCCCAACCTGACTTCATCTTTGCACATTTATTTGATTTAGCAAGTAGATTTCTTTTTTGATTTGTGGTTGGAACGTCAGTTATAGAACTGGAGATTTGTGATCTATGTGATGGTTAGTTTGGGGATTGATGCAGGCATTTATTGTGGTGGGGTTTTTTATTTCCAGTCTGCTTTCAGTTGAGTACATTACGAAGAAATGAAAATACAAGATGATTTCTAGGCTTCCAGCAGTAGGCACGCACGTATCAGTTGCAGATGAGGAGGTGGTTCTCTGCTGTTTAATTTTCTTTGCTATGTTGGCGGATGTCCTTAATTTTTGTCTCCAAAATATTCTGCCTTGTTCTGTATTTAGGAGCACGCATGTGTTTTGAATATAAAATAATCTATGTGATCTCTGGTGGGGAATTCCCCTTGCCCTTTCGCTTTACAATCGTGTACAAATGTAATTAACTGTGTTCCAAGAAGAGGCTGCATTCAGATTGGATTATTCATTAGAAGCCAAGAGCGAGTTAATCTGTTCAAACTTTGTTTCAATGAGATGCAGCAGAGCCGTGCGTTACAGGGAATCTGCTTTTATAAGTCTACAAGGTTAAGACGTTTTGCTGGTCTGTTGAGCAAGATGCTGAAAAAGCTAAACAAATAAAAGCTTTGTTTAGTGCGCTAAAGATTCTGGTGTTATTGGAAGGTTAAACATGCAGATGAATTATGCATTCCAAAAGGAGTGTCTATAAATAATTCCTGAAGGTAGGATTTGGCTATGGTGTAACCGGGTTTTGAAAGTGCTTGCACGCGTTGCTGTGGAAAGCGATTAATATTTTATTTTGTTGCACTACCAAACTACTTTTAGAGCATGATCTTGGTGAGGACTGCATCCATATCTAGAATTTGAAATCTGTCCCGCGACAGCTTTAATGTTTATCTTCCTGACTGTAAGTTCAGTAAGTTAATCGGCGTCCAGCATGGCTTAGGGTGCTGCCTGATGTTATGGGGGGGTTAAATTCTTGGCTTTGAAGACAGCTAACTTAAAATGATTTGGGACTAAAAAGGGATCCTTTGACACGTGCTCTGTGAGTTTCTAAAGTTTAAGCTCCTGTGGAATCTTGGTATTTCTTTAAGAATTGATTTTTGTCCTAGGGTCTCTATATACCTAAACCGTATTTTTGAATCGTTCTTGATTTACTCATTTCCTATCAAAGGGAAGCCTATCAGAGTCCAATTACAAACTTGTTACAGCCTTATGACAGTTACTTGGGTTTAGTTTATTCCTTCTGTATCACTTATTTGTTGGAGGCTGGGCACCAACTGTTTATATCGGCGTCCTTCACACCACTGATAGATTTCAGATGACATGTAATAGTCCATTTCTTTTCATTCTGTCTTCAGTATGTGAGACTTCATGTTCTGATTTATATGTAGAGATGTACCTGCTGGTGGCCACATGAGAAGCATTTCCAGTTTGGCGACATCGAGGGGAGAGGGTTGGTAGTGTTGTTCGGTGGATGTTGAACGTGTCTTCCTGGTGGGTTCATTCAATCGTGGAGCTCCACTGGGAGCTGGACTGTCCTGTAGCAGCAAGGTAAAGTACCATCTCGGTTTGGAGAGCTGTGGGAAGGCGTAGCTGATCTTTGATTGCAGATCATACTGTGGCACCGTTCGGCCTATATGGTCAAAAACAGGAGAGGGATGGTGATGAATGCAGCCCAAGTGCAGAGTGTGGTAGCTCAGTCTCAGTCATAGAGCATGGGCTGAGTAAGTCTTAAAATCAGCACAATTTCCTAGCACCTACAGTGACCAACGCTTCAGCTCGCTGTGCCTGCAATTTCAGGTGTCTGTCAGAAGAAGAAAAGCAAGAGATACATGGACACGAGTCTAGGGGAAGGAAGCATGCAGAGTAGCCTGGATTTGTATTGCATATGGTGTAATCCATAAGTACATCGAAAACAGGGAGTGTCTCTTGTTGCTGCTTTGAATCTCTTGACTGTCAGCATTCGTGTGTTATATGTATACACACGTACATATATATGTATGTAAGCTGCTATGGTCTTGATACAACTTGAAGGGAGAGGGTGAAGTTGATGGCAGTGGTTTTGCCAGCTAATTTTGCATAGATGGATGCTGGGCTCTATTTAATCTAATAAAGGTTTTCTCTCTCCCATTTTCTTGTTTTTAATCCGTAAGAGGAGAGTTGAGATCTTATAGGAAGACTAAGGTGAATGAACTAAGGGTTGTAATGACATTAAGAGTTTGTCAGTCTCTCTGTGTAGAAACTCTTACTCAAAAGGGACTGTTTGGGTTGTGGGCACGTACCTACAGCAGTGTGGGTTGTAGCAGAAGGTGCTACCACCCCTTAGCTGTTTTTTCACAGCCACCTTGTCAGGTTAAGCAAGTTGTCAGAGGGAAACGCGTACCTGCCTTCCCATCAATCCACTGCAGATCCCAGCAGCGTAGGTAAAGCTGCCAGCGCAGGTGGGATTTACACTGACTCCAGACCTGAGCGTAATCACCTGGAAAAGACAACTTCAGGTGATAAAAGGCCACTTTACTTTTCAGTAAAAGCACCGCCGTAAAGGTCTAACGTGTGTCTGATTTTCGCACGTGGACTTGACGTATTTAGTTGATTGGTCTGTAATTCGCGAACGTGTCTTCTGAGAGATGACCTAAATCTTTCTGGAATTATAAATAATAGCAGGAATGTTTTGAAGTTTCAGGGAAGTTTGAATAGAGAAAGGAAAATATTTGTTCCAGCTGTGAATTCCTGAGTGTGAAAGGAGAGCCTGTTGTAAGATAGCAAATTAGGATACTCCTCGGACATTACAGAATCACAAACCACGTTCAATTTGAAGACGTGTTGTGGTTCTAACAACACGAGTTACCTACATATATGATTAGTTGGGCTAGTTGTACTTGCTGGTCTGCTTCAAATTATTTCTGTTGTCTTTCACACACTTGAGTTGTGCAAGTTTGAGAATTTTCATCTTTAGTTTCATGCTCACTACAGTTCTAGGACGTCATTTTGCTTAATTTTATTATACGAGAAACTGGTAGCACTTACAGTTCGGATTGCTCCACACTTTCCATTAAGTGATAGTGTTTTCAGTTTCTTGACCTGCCACACTTCAGCTCTTCCAACTGCAATATTCTGTCTGCCTCAAGCTGTTTTGCTGGGTTTTTTAAACAGCTTTGACAGAAATGCTTCAGCCATTTCTAAATGAAGCTAGAGGTGGAATGTGGTTCTGCCCAGATGAAAGTTTGGTTTTGCTAAGAGTACAGTTAAGAAACTCAAGAACCATCGTGTTTTAGGTATTTTACACTGTGGGAATTATTTGCTTCAGGGCTGCTTGAGGAGAAAACCATCCGTATTTTTCCAAGCCTTTGAAAAATATTCACGTCTACTTTGTCCATATGGAGCACGTAGAGTTCAGCTGCTCCGTTCCCTGGCGTTGTGCGTGCTGAGCCGGTGCGATCGCACCTCCCCAGGTTGCAGGAGCTGAGCTGGGTTTTCCTTCTTCTCGCTTGGATCTGTTGTGGTGCCAGAAGTGGAATGGGAAGCGATGTCTGTTCAGCTATCTCCTAACTTACCAACGCTTGGCTTTGCAACCCGGGCTGTGCTTTGAACGTAGCTCTGTTATGTGACAACCTGCGTGTTGTCAGAAAAATTCTCATGCTGGTAACGTGTTCCATAGTGATAAATGATTCATAGCTGACTAAAAATTGCACCTCCACCTCCTTGTATCAGGGTTGCCTCTGCTGCAGTTAATTTACAAGTGTTTGCACTTTTAAGCCATCCACTATGGCTTATGGCATCCTTAGGTTGAATTTCCACTGTGAATTGCAGCAGCTGCAATTTCCAGGGCCTCAGCTTTCGGGATTAAAGGATTAGAAAGGGAGCTTGCACCTATTTAGAGCAGCTGAGGGGCACTAAGGCCAACTACATAAAGTAAAGATTGAACTGAAATTTAATCAGAGCCACTCTGAAGACAAACAGAAAAGCAATTCTTTAAAAGTTTCCTACGCAGAGAAAGAGGGCTCCTGCAGCGGGAGGCCAGTTGGTACCCAGAACAACTAGTGGTGATGGGGCGTGTGGATTTCTTAATGGAAGTTAATATTAGCTTCCTCACTTCACTGCTCCCCCCTAGTCGCTTACCTTTTCCACTCAAACTCCTTTCCTGACATAGTACGTAGCGCTTTGTCGGAGGCACAGTGTGATCCGTAAGGAAAATCAGCCTCCCCTTTTACTACTTTGCTCTTTTGGTGCCAAGTAGTTCTGTACTACTCTTCTCTTGGTTGAAATGAATCCGTAGTTTGTCCATCGTGCTGTTTCCAGCCTATTGGGAATGGCACTGTAGGCAGGGTTAAGTTAGCTTTCCTTTACTTAGCGTCATAACTAACAATTCCAGTTCTAAGACTTGACTTTCTTCTACATATTGCCAGATTTCTGATTCTTTGCTTGGTTCTTCTCTAGCCATCTGTGCTTTAAAATAGTAAATCAGTGTTATAGTTGCAAATTCGTGAATTAAAGATACTATCGGCATAGTTGATCCTCATCTCCTGCTTGTGCTTGCGTACTGCTAGAACGCTATCCCACCGCGCCGCTTGTCAGCGCGGCAGCCTTCTGGTCGGCATTTTATTTCATCGTTTTCATTCCCTGTGCGGTAAGCGATGCTTCAGCCGCGTGGATGCGACGGAGGGACGGGAGGAGGTGCCCGGGGCGGGAGGGGGCAGTGGCTCACCCCGGCTGCGGATGGCTGACGGCAGGCCTCGGGTGCCGGCCCGCAGCACCCGTCCTGGCCGATGCTCCACAGCAACGCCTGGCTTCTTTCTTTATTCCCGCTCATTGCCAAGGAATGGCAATTGAACAATTAAGGCACAAAGCAGAGAGGGTTTAGCAAATCATGAATTGTTTTTAATTTGCCTCATTAAGCTGCTGCTAACTACTTAAATCCATCTGCTTAAAAATAATTTACACATCTTACGTTTGCTCTAGAGAGCAGGTGGGCCTTCATCGGAGCAGGTTTTGTTATTAATGTTATCTTTAGGGGGCTCTCAGTTGTTGTGGGAAGTGCTTTATTGCTCACTGAACCAACCTTTGCCTGTAAGCAGAAGGAGGTGGCGCCGGGTTGTGACTTGCAGTCTGCTGCCAGGGCCGCGTGCTGGGAACCACCGCCGCTCGTTTGGAAACCCGCTTGCTGTGGAGGGAGCTATTTACAGCCCTTGGGTGGATCTGGGTACGAGCGAGGGGAGTGAGCTGGGTGAACGCCTACCATCCCTGTTATCTACCAACATCCCCAACAAATTAGTCCTGGAGAGGACGAACAGCCAGATGTGTCGCAGTGCCCCAGCTGTAATCGAGGAGGAGGAGCGCTGCTGCCTAGCGGAGGAAAACCGAGTTTATTTGTCTCCCCGGGTTTGTAAAGAAACAATTTCACTTACAGAGAACGAACCACCGGAGAGCCACAGACTCTCCCTGCTGTCTCAGGCTGGGATTCATCGCCGTTTGGGTCAGAGAGCCCCTGCGCTCCTTTCCGACCCGCGGCGTCTTCTGTGGTTTGCTGTGGGATAACCGCCCCGGGTCTCGTCGGAGCAGGCTGTGTCAGCAGCGCGCTAACGGACTGCTGATAGCAATAGGATCAGCTGGGGCGAAACTAGCTTTAGAAATACCAGATAATGACGGTGTGAGAATTTAAAAGGTCTTCCACTCGGTCTGTGGGAAAGAGATGGATGTGATTTTTGGAATATTCGCTGAGATGCAATATTTGACTAAATATATAGATCTTCTTTTATCAATAAATTAAAAACTCATTAAAATATTGCTGTGAAATTGATTGGGTTTGTTTCAGTTGCATGCTCTTTATTAAGAAGAAAAATGCCAATATTTAACAGGATGTAAATCTTTTGAAGTATCTGAGCAAAAATGTTGCTATGAACTGTAAATATCATTGTCTTTCCATGAAGATTTTATTTGGCTCTTTCTGGCAGGGAGGAAGCCTACAAACAGACTGACTGCACAGGTTTGCGCACAGCAGCAAAAATACAGGGCTTTTTGTAATTGTTTTTGGTTGCAAGGGTTGAAGGTGTTCTTTGCAACCACAGCTACTACGTCTTTTAGTTTAAAATAAGACTTCCCAAGGAATCCTTGACTGGAATCCTTTCACGTTTGCCCAGTCATCTGGGCCTACATTTGAAAAATGGGGTATGAGGAAAATATCTTAATTTGGCTTGATTGGAAGGAATGAATGTTCTAAAAATGTGTACATGCCATTGAACAGAATACGTGGCTTCTGCAATATTTGATATGCCCTCATACTTCTGTTCTCTTTGCTATATTTGTCTTCATCTGGAAAGAATTTTACTTCGGGATTTCACTGTGAAACACTTCTTCACACTAACAACCTTTAAATGACATAGAGGTAATTAAATAATTCTTGTAGATCAAATATGTGAAAAATGAAACCCGTTTTTAAATTTGCAAAATACTTATGAACATTTTAAACATAATACCTTCACAGCTGTCTACTGAAGAGCAGCCAGTGCCAAGACGCTATTGTAAACTCAGTTATTCGAATCCCGAGGTGTTCCTTTGTAGTACTCTGGATTGACATGCAAGGTTAGGGCTGATGGAAAAACTTTAAAATATTTTACGGGCAAAACATTTTTATGAGCAAAGTGTTTTGGGTTGAGCTGAGTTAAATCTCAGAATCCATTTGAGCTGTAGCTCAAATAGCAGGAGAGAGCGATAACCACCATGGGCCTTCTGATGGTAAGTTTGGGTAGGGAGCTTTGTTTATAGGGTATGTGATGACCCAAACCTACAGTTTTCACCAGCTGTATATTTGCTGAGGAATCTTGAAAAATATTTCTTTAGCATTTCCACTCTAGGTGAGAGCAAGTTGTCAAAGTACTGTAATCTGTCTCAAAAAAGTATTTTAATTTTCAGTCATTTCTAGTTATAGTCCTTGCACAAAATGCAGCAAGCTCTGCTTTAGCAACACCTTCTGACACTAGCAGAAGACTTGAAGATGATCTTGCCCGGGTGCAGCTAACGCAGCTGTAGAAGTTGGAGAACTTGCTGTGCTGAAAGCTCGGTTCAGGTGCTGCGGTGGCCTCCTTTTCATGTCCCTTGAAGTATTGCTTCCCGTCTGGGTGAAAGATACCTGTCTGTGATGTCTTATGTCTGACCACCAAAAATATTTCCCCTGTCCCTTGCCTGCTGCTGAAGAGGAGGAACAGAATCAGTTTGCCCTGCCTGGCAGGTCCACCCTCTGCTCCAGCTGTGGGAGGCAGCAGCTGGGGAGTGGAGGAGCCCACTGCTTGATGAGAGGGGAGCCTTGAAAACTCCTAGCAGCTGAGATCTGGAGTGAGGTATGCAAAATGGGAATAAAGAAAACTCTGCCGCTGGGAGCTGCGAGGCCCGCTGAAGCCCTCAGCCTCACCATGTTTGCTTCTGACATGCTGAGTGGGAGGAGGATCTGTATTCGAGAGGCTTGCGCAGCTCTGAACGCATGAAGAAGGTGCAAAAAAGGCTGTCAGGATGGTTCTGAGTCCTGTGTGTCCCGACGCTACTGGTTCCTGCGTTCCCGGTGCTTTCACCGAAGACAAGAAGCAATGTGGAGGAGAAGAGCTGCTGGCAGGAGAGAGGCAGTTCCCAAATGACTGCCTGAAGAAGTGGATGTGAAACAGGGCTTGTTTCTGATAATTGACTTTGGAAACTCACCTGGAACATGGATCTCCCTGTTTAGGAGATAAACCTTTTCCACTCCTCTTCCTGCTCCTTCCTGCCCCGAACCCAGCTGGAGCTGCTACAAGATGAACCCTGCTGAGGGTTCAGCAACCCTGTCCTGCTTGGGGACTGAGTGCCTCTGGGAAGGAAACCTGGCAGCAGCTTAACAGAAGTAGTTTTAAACCATATCTCTTGAGAAGACAGTCCCTGGGTAGTGCTGACATGAGTCGTAACTTTGAAGTCCTGGGATGGTTTGTTTATTTTTTTTCTGAAAACCACAGACCCTTAGTTCTTGTGTCTACTTGAGAATGTAATGGCGCATTGAAGGAGTAATTACCAGCCCTGGCACTTGTAGAAGAAGGTGACGCGTGACCTGAATGCCCTCTAAGCTAGAAAGCTTATGAAAACTCATTGTTTGTAGTTAAATCACTGAGTAGCTGGGTGTGAAAAGGCTGTTGAGGAGATACCGAGATACAAGAGGAGGACATGAAGTCATTTGCTCCAAATTCACAACCTGAAACCAAATGGGAAAGCTACAGTCTTTCCACTGGCTCCTTCCTCTGTTTAGAAATCCACCGGTAAGTAGCAGAGGAGTCAGGAGGCAGCTAGAAGAGTTAGGATAGAAGCATCTACCTCCTACTCACGCCTTCAGAGACAAGCAGACATGATGGGACAGGACGATGCTTGGAGGAAGAAGGAACAGAAGGAGAGCTCCAACCTCTCTTTTACACCTTTATCACAGAAAGACTGTGAATAATACCACTTCTTTGACATACTTTGGTAAAGGGATACTGTATCTTTTCTTTTTTTCCACCCAGTAAAAGGGAACTTGCATGACTATAACAGCCATGCTTAGGGCAGTGGCTTTCTGACACGGTGACAAAGTTGGTCTTAAAGATTTCCTTCGCCTAGCTTCAGCAGACTAAGACTGGTCTGGTGCCACGTTTTGGGGGCTGTGACATTGGGAAGGGAAAGATTACGTGCTCTTCTGGTCGGGGTCACTTATTAAATCTCATAGCGTGTACTGCTTTTTGAATGAAGGGTGTACCGAGGGAGTGCTTGCCGCGGTTGGAACAGGAGCTCCGAGGCTGAGTCAGACCATCAGTAGGCTTTTTGTGGGGATGTATGATGGCTCACCCAAAGAGAAACGTAGGTAGTTCTCATGTGATCTGTCAGCACAGAATAGCGATGACTCTGCTTGTGAAAGGCAACCTCTGCAAGGGGAAAAAAAAAAAAAAGGTAACAAAAAAGAAATCTGCGTGTTAGGAGGTGCGGTTTACGTGGCGGTGGGTTCTGGTAGGCAAGCAGCCTTTGTGGCACGTGGCGCGGCTCGGCACGGCTGCTCGGGCACGGCGGAACAGAGCAGGGCTCGTCTTGCACAGAGGCAATTTGCCTGCCTTTTGACAGGATAATAATTCAATTTCAAATAATTTCAAATTATTTTGAAATAATTTAAATAAGATCATTTACTTTGAGAACTTCATTAGTCTGTGAAGTAACTACCTTGTTGGAAATTAAAATCTTCTGGAAAGATTGGATTCTATGTAGTTCATGGCAGTTGATAGCCAGCCACATGACCTGGTTGCATCCTGGATACAGAGATCTTATATATTTTTATATATATATATCTTTATATATTCTTTTTTACATATATAAAGAATTACATATATAAAAAAATTTACATATATAAAAAAATTTACATATATAAAAAAAATTAAACCCAAACCCTAGCAGCAAAACAGTTAGGTTCTGTGGAATGAAGTAAAACCAGAGGTTAAATTACATTTCTGATATGAGGGATAGCCTGTGCGGAATGACAAATAGTGAACACATACAGCAGGTTCCACGCCTATGAAGCAAGTTCGGAGGGGAGAGGGGATACAGTGCCGCTTTGTCCTGCTAAACGGGCGTAAAATATTGATAATTCTGCAACAGTAGACCTTAAAAACGTAAGTTTATATTTTGAATAAATTTAAGGTGCTATTATATAACAACTTTTTTTTTTCCTCCTCTTTCCCTCCTACAGATCACACATCCGTGGGCGGGCTGGGAGACAGTTTTTATGAATATTTATTGAAAGCCTGGCTTATGTCAGACAAGATGGACACGGAGGCAAGGAAAATGTACGACGATGCAATTGAGGTGATTATAATTCATTGAGTTTTCCAGTATAGTGGAACTTAAAACCATCTTTAATACTTTAAAAAAAAAATAAAACCAAAAAAACCACAACAGGACTTGTTTTAATTATGTAAGTTTTAAGAAATCAAGTGATGAATAATACTAGCTTTCACTCTGAGTAATTTAAAAAGTGTTATTATGGAATACATCTGATGCAGATTATTGTGCTAAAAATAATCAACTTGTCCAAAATGGTACGATGGAAGAGCCCAACCTGTAGTTTATTAGAAAGAGATCTAACAGCCCTAAGGTGCGTGCAGAATGACCAAGTCACTTTTCTCCAATGTTCAGAATCACTCTAGGAGTTGAAGTCCTGAATTGTTGTAAATTATTTTCTCATTTAGATGTTATATTCCATATTTATCTTGTAAAATGTGGTTCATACCTACTCCTTGCTGTACGGTTCTCCTGCGATACGGTCTTGCTCCCTCTCGCAGATCCCAAGTCGTGCTTGCCCAAGTTCAGTGGGATTTGGGGTGGGGGCCTTTTTGCGGTGGCTCTGAGCTTCATGCCGCCCAGCTCTTACTTTCTTAGCTTCCCCATGCACAGGCATCTTCTTTCATCAGGCTCGCTCGTGCCAACATGCCTATGCTACAGTTAAGACCCAGAGAAACTAAGCTGGTTTTAGTCAAGTTAGCTGTGGCACCAACAGCAGCAGGGACTGCGCAGTCTTGTCCAAGTGCGGATACGTGCGTGGCACCTAACTTGTTCCATGCTCTGTGCGTGCCGGGTTTCTTTCAACGCGAGCTTTTAAAGCTTAGTTTTAGTGCGGTCTCCTAAAGCAAAATGCCTGTTCTTGGAATTCTAAAAATTCACATTTTAAAAGATATATAGTGAAAGTTCTAGTCCAGAATTGCTTTGAAGCTGTAATACGTCTTATTCCTGACCTGAATTTGATTAGATTTGGCTTTCAGCTACTTGAACTTTTTCCTTCCCTACGTTGTTTTAAAGGGTTATCTGCATCATGTAGCTGGTTACTAGCAAAGGTACGCTAGGCATTCTCTCCTGAAGGAGAAATGTGTTCTTTTCTTCAGTCTCACTATATAAAACAGATTTTGAATTATTTCTTAAGCTTTTTTCTAAGTACTTTCCAGTGTCTTCAGTATGGAGACAAGAATGTAATGGTTCTTCCAATATGTCATCGCCTGATTTCTTGTCAGTGTTCTCCTATTCATCCAGCCAAGAGCTGTGTTTGCGCTCTTGACCTTGGCCTCACGCTGTCATCCGCTTCCCAGTTGGTTTTACTCTGAAGCTGGTTATAGTCTTTTTGATTTACTGCTTCCCTACTACTGTGATTTACATTCCCGATTCCTCGATGTGTGACCTTATGCTTATCTCTATTAAAACACAATTGATCAGGCAAGCCCCATTTTGTCACCTGTTCTGAGTGATTTTACAGGACTGACTTTATCGCTATCTATAGCTCCATCAATTTTTGTGTCATCTGCAAATTTCTTTTAGCGTTTGTTTCTTGCAGATCGTTGGTAGAAATGCTGCCTAGCATTGAACAGAAGTAGCTTTGCAGAATCTTCCTGGGATGAGTTTTTTTCACAATTTTTTGTTTTGCTTTGAACAGTATTCTAGCAAGCCAACTTTTAATCTACTTCACATGTGCTGCCTTGAATTTGTTAAGGACTAATATTTTGTACAATACCAAGGAAATTCCTGAAATTCCGAACGTTCCTAATATCAGCGTGCCCTTGTCCATCAAACATTTATTTTTGAAACCACATCATTCGTTTTATATGATTGTTCTATTAACCTTTTAAAATACTATGAAAGCATCAGCTGTTTCCTGGTGCTTTTGAACTTCCTTAGCTTTCTAGGATTTGTTAAAGTCAACATTATCAGTTCAAAACATTACCTGAGTACTTCTAATAGTCTAAAATACAGTTTATTGGGCCCTCTGGGTTCAAAAATGTTTAGCAGTTGATGTTTAACATCCATTGTGGTTACTGTTGAAATATTTTATTCTGATTCCTAAACTGTGAGCACTTTAAAATCAAAGGAAATAAACTTTCGCTTTCATCCTCTTCGCTGTAAGCCCAGCCTTGCAAACATTTTGTATGGGCAAATCTCTGGCTCTGAATAGAGACACAGCAAAGCAAATTTGGGACCAGATGAACACACGCTGTGGATAGGAGGGAGAAAAAGCTGAGCTGCTCCAGCTTCATATATGATATGACCTGCAGTGCAAGCATCAGATGGCTTCATCTTTGGCTTTCTCTCGGCTAAACGCACCCGTGTACATTTGAACTTGTATGAACCGTACTGATTTATGCATTGTGGAACATCCTTCTGGTTCAGGGTTTGTGTTTATCCTAGGTCCTACTTGAAACTGAAAGACATGGGGAAAGAGGCAGTGAGTAGGATTTGTTTTACATAATTGCAATTTGAATTTTTATTTAAAATTTTAAAATATTTTAAAGAGCCCATTCCCGTACCATTCTTTTGTTGTTGCCCATAACATAGGTCTTCCTCCATAGCTGACACTTCTTACTCTCTGTTTTTCAAAACTTGGAGCAAAAGCTCTTTGCGTCATTTATGCAAGCAGAAGGGGAAGGGTGTAAAACGCGTTCTTCCCACTCGTAGCACGGAGTTGGAAATGTTCTCAGCACCCACCAGTCTAAAAGAAGGTCTCCGTCCAGCCACACTTCACTCCCTTAGCTTATTACAGGGGAGAGAGTGGAAGAGAGACAACCGTACCCTCGCTCTCAAGTCTTGCAGTAGGCAGTGATATCCCATTACTTGGAGGTATTAAAACGAAGAAAGATGACAGCATCTGCTCTTCAGATGCCATGATTTCCAGTCCATGGCATATGAAACCTTACCCAGGTCACCACATACTTCGTAACAAGAATATGAACAAGTTCCATATCCGTGACCTCTTCGTGCTGTGTAACATTAGTGCAGTCTTCCACCGTAAAGGACACTTCATTTCAATGTCCTAGTGCGTAGATTCGCAGAAATTGTGAAACTTGTTGAGAATTTTTTGTGGTGATAAATATTGAGGATGGGCCTCTCAACTTTGCTTTCAACATCATCGTGTGGACCTCCCAGCTAGTCTGGTTTAAAGTGTCTTTGCTCCTTCTCACGTCAGCCGGAGGACAGGGAAGCTTCCTTTTCATCTGTTGCCTTGAGTAGTCTAATCCGCTAGGCTGACGAATTTGATCCTTGTCGTATTGCACAGCATTAGATAGCTAGAAGAAGGATTCAGCAGTGTGTTTGGCTATCACAACGTAGCAAGTACTGCTGCAAGACAGCTCAGGAAATGCTGTTTTTTGTAGTCATGAAAATCACAGAAAGCACGAACGTCAGATAGAGAACATTCTGTTTTCACATCCCGGTCTATTGTTTTGGGCATTTCACAGACTAAGGAAGCTTCTTCCATCAGTTAATCTCTTAGTTGATGTGAACTAAGTCTTTTCTTTGGGAGCTTAAGTATCCATGTCCGCTCTAGCGCGTGCGTACTGCTTGTGGTCCAGCTGGCTGTCGTCGCTTTAGGTCCCTACCCGAGTGCTCTGCGGCCCCAGGCATCCAGCCCAGGATACAAATGGTGCATCTGTCCCAGCCTGCTCGAGCGTTTCTGCTCCCAGCAATGCCCAGCGGTTCCTTGTTAATGACTGTAAATACTAATTGTCCTTTTTATACAGTTAGCAAGCAGTGGGTTGTTGAATGATAAAGTATTTTGAGAGGGTTGCGTTTATTTTCTTTTGAGGGATGCTTCCTTTGTGAGTCTTAAGATGTAACTTAATAATTAAGTAGCTGACAGAACTTGATTTTCGGATTTCAAAAACTACCCCTTATCAAGACAGTGATGTTCAAGCTCAGAAGATGTGTTCTCTGTTCGGAAGAGAGGCACGTTGCACCCAGATGATGTTCTTCAGTCGAACCCTGAAAGCAAGTCTAGAATGAAGGAGTAGCTCATGGAGAAGTGTATAAATTTGGCCTTTGCTGGCTCTCCTCATGCCAACCACAGCGATTTTGTCCCCCTGGAAATGCTCCTGCAACCATTTACTTCTCAACAGTTACGAAATTACAAAATTCAGAAGGGAATTTCACACAATGTTTGGAAAAAAATGTTTTCCTCCAGGAAGTAAATAATCCAACCCCTTTTAAGTCTTCTTGCTCTTCATAAGAAAAGTGGCTTTCCTGTAAAAAGGACTCCTCAACTTTTGTGTACCATATGGTCAAAAAAAATCCTGTTATCATCATAACGTCAGTTTTGTCACAGTCTAGGATAATTGAATCAACAGAGCTAATGCCGCAGATCTTAGTATCATCTTCAGCGGCAGAATCTTCAGCAGATCCAATCTTTCCTCTACCAGTACTTTCAGAACAAATGAGGCTTGTACAGTTAACCACATCAGGCTCCCCGGCAGCAGAAGGCGCGGTACCGTGCCAGTCCTCAATGCCAATTTGCACGATTGTTAGACGAGCGCTCTGGCAGCTGTCAGAGACGTAGTAGTTTCTGCTCTGTCAGTTATTTCTGCGTTCTTCTCGCTGGATCCTGCCATAAGCACAAATCTCGGATCTGTCGGTGGTATTAGTAAAGAAATCAGCCCCACAGGAGCGCAGACCAGCACTTCTCTCTCATTACCTTCAGAACGCACGGGCTCAATAGAGGGCGGCGGAGAAATTTCACCATCCAGATGATGGCTCCGTCCACCCTGCAAGTAAGGAGCAGGGTCCTACTGATGATAACGCAGTCTTCTCCTTGTAGTCCACTGCCTTGGCTTTTAGCTGGTACGTTCACCTTGGCCATGCAGGGACTGCCAGATCTTCACTGGCTGCGTGGCTGAGGTGTAGATCCACATCGCTGTAAGTTAAGCACGTATTCAGAAAACCATACAGAAACATATTCAGAAACACAACTATTTCAGATTACTGTTTATATTATCGTCTTCCCCAGATGAGGCTCCTCATCCTACAAATTCTGCCTTTTCTAACTGTAATTTCAATAATTTCGTTTTTAGAGAAGTTTATTGTTGAAGAAAACTTTGGAAGGCTGTCAGATGTTATTTCAGTACCTGCATGGAGGACTTCCACGTTGTCAGATATTGTTGGCTTCAATACCACTGCTTTAACAGTCCTATATCACTTAAGCATCAGCTTTCAAAAAAAAAAACCAAAACAATTGAATACCTACTACAGTCACAGAGAGCTTGAAGCTTTTCGTTTGTCCATTTTGTTGAAAACAAAAGCCAGTCTCACTTTTTTTATTTAGAGGGAAAAGCTATTTCACTGTCCACTTTTAAACCTGAATGACAAGTTGCAAGCTGATTAATCTATGTATTTATTGCCTGAGAGTGTATTGTAGTGAACTGCGTAGTTTGCGCTGTGTAGGTAGCAAGGAGACGACTGTGTGCAGCAGCCGTGCCCTCCGCATCCACGATAACCGCTTCAGTTACGTGCCGCGTCCTCTGCCTGCGTGTTCTCAGCATCTCTAGTTTTAGTGCAAAATACGGTTGTGGGTGTAATTTATTGTAGGTACCAGAAAAGTAACAGAGAGGGGTAATAACTCACTTCTGTAATAGATCTTGTGGATGGCAAGGAGAGTAGTAAATGCCTTTTTAACGGCACTTTAGTCCTTCAACTCTAATCAGCCTTGGAGCGCTCTGGCCAGTCACAGGTCGTGCGCTTCAAAGGAAGTTGTGAAGCCATCAGATGGTTATGTGTGGAAGTACAAAGGAGATTTCTGGAAAGAAGATAGGAATGATGTCTCCATGGTAAAGATGATAATTGTCTTTACTATTATAGGACTCAAGCTATAATGAGATTCTACTTATAAGAAAAACTGGCTAATGCTAAAGCTAGTGAGTACTGCAGCAGGTTGGTGGGGATTGTGAACCTCTCTGAAAGAGGCTTGAGTAAATGTGTTGCTCCATACAAACTTTGGAAAGTTAGGTCAGCTATTCTCCTTCCTACCACCAGAAGAATACCATTTATAAGTCACAAGCAACAAAATATATTGGTACAAATGTGCAAAGAAAAAGCAGCAGTTGCCTCACCTATGAAATAATAATGGTTTTTGTGAACAGCTGCTCTGACCCTCACCCGTCCTTTGACCATGTGCGATCAGAAAGCTGCTATGGAGCAGCAGCTAGATGGTGGCTGGAGCATTCCTGTCACTGCCTATTAAAGGAAGGGTATTTTTTTGTCTGCATTGAAATTGTATTCTTGTAGCTGTTTGTTCCTGTAGCACTCAGAAGTGAATTTGAAAGAAGAAAATTCTTTTTGTTTTGAAAACAGTACTTTATTCTTTGGAGGAGAGTTAGTATGTAAAACTTGCATGTGAAACAGTATTTGAAAGTTCTCTTAATCTTCTTGTAGGCCATAGAAAAACATCTCATCAGAAAGTCCAATGGAGGATTGACCTTCATAGGGGAGTGGAAGAACGGGCACCTTGAAAGAAAGATGGGCCACTTGACCTGCTTTGCAGGGGGAATGTTTGCCCTTGGAGCAGACGGTTCCAGAGACGATAAAGCTGGACATTACCTGCAGCTTGGAGCTGAAATTGCACATACGTGTCACGAGTCGTATGACAGGACAAGTAAGATACATTGCTAATCCCGTTATTTCCGTGGCTGAAATACAGAAGTTGTCGTAATTATCTTTAAGATTTGTTACAGACCTAGGCCTTGTCTGACATGCACTGGTTTTATACCAGTATAGTTTTTTTAACATTCATGTGTTTACTTCTGATCTACGTCATGGTGAGTAAATGTAAAACCAGACTTTATATGGTTCCTTTCTATGCATTTATCCCTACTTTTGGATCAGTCAGCTAAGATAGGTTGTATGGGTGCAGGGAGGAAGGAGTGGGTGTGACTTTGTCCTCCCAGATATATGGGGGAGCATTTCATATATATCGTTCTTACAGTTACGTAGAGTGAAAAATGTGTAAACATAGCTTTTACTGATTTTAGTAATAGTACATTCTGGGTAAGTACAATTAAACTAGAGAGGATGACAAACTGTCAGATGGCCGAAGACCTGACTGGTGAGGAGGCAATATCAGACTTCATTGTTGGGCTGGAAGCTTCTCAAGTTCAGTCTTTTGGACCAGGTTTATTTTACATCTTTAATAGTGACCGTGATGCCTAAAGTTGAATTGTCCTGATTACGCTTGAAGTGGCCATAAAGTCATAAGACACAATTAAAACAGAAGAGTCTGAGTAGTAGACAGGCAGATCTTGAGGACTGGACTGCCAGAAATAAGAAGTTCACTAGAAAAAAGGCAGGAGCTCTTTCTCTAAACTGGGAGTTGAAAAATGCCAGTGCAGTCCTAGTCTGTGTATCAGGTGAAGAATTTTCAGCAGAGATTAGAGACTATTAACGCTGCCTTAGAAGACACGTATAATTTGTCATCCAGAATACGCTGTACCAAGCTGAATTTCAAGCAAAACAAATGCAGAGAAGGACCAACAGAATTAGAGCGACAGAGCTTTTATCTTACAGTGGGAAAGTAAGAGAGGTTGGCCTGCTCAGACTAGAAGAATAATGCCAAAGAAGGGAATAAATTTGCTGTCAACTCAAGGGGTAAACACTGAAAACAGAGTTATTTTAAGAAATAAACAACACGGTTGTACCCAGACCAAGATTTGTAAGCTCACCATGAATATATGTAGGTTGGAAATTGGAAACGGCTTTGTGTAGCCATCAGAGAAGTGAGCTTCCGAAATAACGTCCTAGTAGAAGTAATGGTAACTAAAACTCAAGCAGTTTTCAGATGAGAATTCATGTATTTATTCACTGGATTACATAGTATTGTATTGTATACAATTGTATAATTGTATAATTATGCAATTGTATAATTGCCTGTCATTTTAAAGAATTCAGTCGCATAAGTGATACTTCTACCTGGGTAGCAACAGCATTAAAAAAAAGGGAGTAGGGAAAAATAAGAGGATGCTTAAGGAAAAAGGTAGGGCATAGTAGCTATTGTTGCATTCTGAAAAACTGCATTTAAATGTTTAATTCGACACTTAAAAATAAGCAATGCTAAATTTACAGTTGTTTGTGCAGTCCTATTTTTCTTCCTTCAGATGTTTATTCCGTACCCTAAATAAGTCAAACGTTGGGGGGATAAAAGTTTTGGTTACATATTTAATGACTGTATAAGAACACACACATGCAAGAAGCAGACTGAACGTGGTACAGACAGCTATAAATGTGCAATGCCCTGGTTTTCTTTTGTTCAGTCATACAATCTCAGGAATGTGGATTATTTTTTTTGTTTGGGTTGTTTTTTTTTTTTTTTTTTGCCTGGACTGATTTTTCAAAGAAAATAAAGAACTGTTACGTGCAAAATGTCAACTTCATTATGCTTTAATGGCAGGATTTGAGACATAATTGTACACTTTAATGACAACTAGCTGGTTGCAGAAAAAACCTCTCTTTCGGAGGGCAGACAGTCATTCTGGTTCAGCTGATAGGTTTATGTCTCAGTCAGCAAAGGGGAGAGCCTGATCTCTTTCTCCTATAGACTTGGGAGAACTCTTGCCCGATGTGGTGTCCCCGGAGGAGACAGCAAGGTGGTGAGGCTGTGCGCTGAGGACAGAGCGCTCCTTTCTTCAGATAAACCAGCCAGAGCTGTCCTTCCCTCGGTCTTCCCAGCGTTGCTCATAATAAACTGCAGTATATGCCTGGGTTTATAATATTTCAGTGTATAAATACTACTTTGTGAAGCAACCTAAATTTCCATAAGGGCTGAGCATGAGGAAAAAAAAAAAAATGCTGTTTCATGGTCCGATCTCAGCAAAATGGAAACAGAATTTCACAGAATAAAAGCACTTCTGGAAAAGAAGGGCATTATATTGCCAACTGTCAGCAACCTGTTGCACATATTGCAGGTATGAAAGCCTATTTATAAAAAAAAAAAGAATTTGATATTTCAGAAGGCTTCAGGCAAATTAAATCCTATATTTGCTACTGTCTTTACAATACTGTTATCATATGAATCATGGAATACCATCCCCTGAAATTCTGGTTTGAAATCATGCTTTCCATCTCTTGCATAAATAAATAAGCATGGTGACATGACAGATGATTTAGGGTCCAGGACTTCTGGGGTCTCAGATAACTTCCACTGGAGTACCTTTGATCCGGACAGATTTTACCAGTGTGATCATAAGTAAAATACTCTTGTCTTGCAGTGACAGTCCACATGCCTGTTTAGCATTGAGGTGCTTTTCTGCCATGGCATTTGTGGCTGGAGGTTCTTGATGTTTAGGATTTTTTAAGGCAATAACAGTATTCTCTCAGGTCACCTTCCCCTCTCATACATTACCCTATGTCTTCAAACAAACTCGATCACGCTCTATAAGGCAGAGCATTTCTGGTGACTTCAGCCTTCTTTAACAAAACAAGATTTTATTTATTTTGTCAAGCCAATGTAGCCCTTTCACTTGTTCTTGTCTGTTTGCCTCTCTTCTTCGTTTACTTGCCTTTGGGACTGAAGTTACCCCGACTGATGTGAGAAGTCACCTGTTGAATTATGATTGCCCAGACTCTCATCGTATCTAAGACCGTCTCTCTGGTCCCTTGGATGCATTTGCTTCTGTTCATGGCTTCTAAGGCCTTTGAGGTCTTACAGGCCATCATGAACCTTCTCCACTTTCTGGTCTACTCCTTGACGTCAAGCATTCCGTCACCATCCAGTTTGTGCCCTCAGCAGTAGATCTCCACGGTGTTCAGGAGCTGTTGCCCCAGCCCGCAGTTAGACCCTCCTCTCCCAGCTCACAGGTGGAGGAGCAGATTGTATTGCAGGACTCCCACACAAGCCTAGCTGGGTTACAGTGCTCCCAAACGTATTCTAACCCATTCCCCAGCTCAAACACTTCTTTAGGTTCCCCAGACACATGATGTGCGTTTTGCCACAAATTATTTGGGGAGGATTGAGGACCACCCTGCAGATAGAAAAGCATCCTGCTTTTTCACCTCTTTACTGGTGAAGAAATATCCTCCGCTGCCCATCCTTTCTTTCCATTTTGGCAACAGCAATCGCTTTGCCATGTAACCAGCGAAAGTTGCCACGCGGTCACAGATTTGCACAGTAACGTTGTAGACTGACTTACTTGCCTTAGCCTTGGCATCACTGGAATGAGGGTTTTCCACTGACACGTTGGGTATTCCTTAGTCCCCGTGTACCGGCAGAGCACGAGGAATCACGGTGCTGTCAGCGGGCACGGGTAAGGCTAAAAGAGTACAGCTCTGTGTGCGTACGGCGCAAGGCTTCTCAGCGTTCGCGCTGGTGTGCGGGCTGCGCATCTCGAGGTGTTGCAGCTACTGGGGGTTAGTTCTTTGGTTTGCATTCTTAACATGTACCACCGAGAAACATGGCAAAGGCATAAAATAACGGGCAACGCGAAATCCGTAAATGGTAAAAAAGAAAAGGTGTTCAAGGAAATTGAAAGAATAGAAAGACCACTAATAAATCAATCTGAATAATTAGCTTTCACCGGTATTGTAGAGGTTAGATTAATAAGCAAAATTATCTACATAGATGGCAGCATGTGCTGATTTATAGCACACAGTATGTTTAGTAAAATATACCATCCCTTATACATGAGAATTTTCCCAGCCTTTAGCTGATAGTATGTAAAGTATCGACTGGCTACAGACCGATTATTGTAGGATGAAGTTTTTTGCACGTCTTTAAAGTTTCTTGACAAGAACTGTCCTCAGAATCTGGGCACAGCTTTAGCTGGTTTTATACATGTGACAACTCCAGTGCAGAATAAGCCAGATGACTAAGGTTTCAGCTGAGACATTTAAGGGTATGAGTAGATGCTGTCTCTGTCCCGGGACTCTCAGTAAGCAGCTAAACAGGCAAAGATCAAGAAACAAGAATAATTGGTTTTGTGAGAAGTATAAAATAACAATGTGCATTGATGGAATGGTTCAGAGAGCCTCAAACAAAAGTATCTTGGCGGTTCTCTTCCTCAAATTTTATGTGAGTTAGAGCCTAGAAAGTATTATTATAATTATGAACCCTGTCTTACTTTCAGGACATTTATTGCTAGATTGACTGCGGTCTTAAAGGCACACACAAAAAATTAAACAATGTTTTCAAAATTATTTCTAAAATTAGATATATAAATATTTATCTAGAAGTCTGAGGATTTGCCCTTATTTTCAGCAGTGCTAAATACGGCTCTTGTTGAAGTCAACTTTCAATCAGTTAAGATCTCTTTTAAAATGGTACTGGTTTAGCTTTGCAATTTTGCACTATGATGTGGAATTGTTTCCCATCTGCTCTCCCTGCCTCGACTACAGCCTATCAGCCCCATTAATACTAAAATACCTGGATTAAAATGTGACCACTATAGCAAAAAAAATGGTTGTAGCATAACAAATAGGGTAGAGGTAAATAGTCAGCTCTTGCAATGGAGGAAGGGTGGTTAACTAGTGGTACTCTGATATATTTGATATGCATTTATACACATGTGCACAGATGACTATAAATGTATATTTATACACGTGTATAGATGTGTATAAATGTATATTTACATTTTACATTTTAATATGTGTATATATAAATAAAAATATATACATATACGCACATATAAACAATCGGGAAAAGGGCAGGAACAGTAAGGTAAGCGTGCTGACAATAACTAATAAAAAAAGCTCTTCAGGATAGCAAGGATGAAAGAAAGCTGAAAAATTACACAAGGACCTTAGGAGGTTGAGTAATTGCGTAATAAATTACTAAATTAAATTCAGTGTAGTTAAATGTAAAGTGAGGCACCTATGAAAAAATTATTCCTAACCTCACATATAAAATGATGAGCTCTTAACTGACCATTACAACTCAGGAAATTGCTCTTGAGATTATGAAAATGTCAGCTCAGTAGCAGTCAGGAAAAGCAAAGTGAGATAGAGCAAAATAGAAAATGTCATTCTGTCGCTGTGTTAATCTTTTCCACACTTTTAATGCTGCGTTCAGGCTGGTCCTCTCGGTTCACAAAGGATATAGTTGCATTGGAGGAGTTGCAAAGAAAGGCTAGAAGGAAAACTGAAGGTACAGAACAGTGTCTATTCAAGGAACAACTGAATTGGGTAGTATTCTTCAGTGTGGAAAAGGGACGTTGTAGGGAAGATACAACGGATTTGCAAAATCACCAGGGGGCTGGAGAGAGTGGATAGGACTCAGTTCACTCTCTTCTCCAAGACAAGACCTAGAGACTATTGAATGAGTCTAGTAGGAACCAAGCTGAACATGGAAACGAACAAAAGAAGTGGTTCTACGCCAAAGAGGTATGTGGAACTCCTTAGCAGGTGTTGGTTTGGATGCTTAAGGCTTGCACAGGTTTAAGGAAACACCAGATAAGTCCTTGGGAAATAAATCTATTAGGAATTATTGATCACGTCAAAAAGTATGTCTAGTTTGGGAGAAGCCTGGAGCTCAAAAAAATTGGTAGGGAAGCTGGGAAAAAAGGTATCTCATATACTTGGCCTGTTCTTCCTCTTCCCCATCCTTGTCTGATTTTGGCCGTTGTTGGAGATGTGACACTGGACCAGACAGGACTTCCATCTGGTCCAGTATGGCCATTCTTATCTTCTTAATTTTGGATAGGTAGAACTCTGTATCTAATCTCATTGATTTTGCAGGCAAATTTGTAATTTTTTTTTTACTGAAACTGGTAAAATGGCCCGTTTCGAAAGAAGTATCATAAACATTTCTTGATGGAGTTTTCTTTAGCATGCGTGTGGCTGAAGCAGAGCGGTGCATCCAGAGCTGTACTCCCGTGAAATAAAAAGATGAAGGAGCTTTTTTTGGAGATTTTCTGCTGGGGCACGCACTGGGAGGTGCTCATAGTTTTCATTGTAGTATTCTAAGGTTCCCCTTTCAGACTCATGAGACCATGGTTAATTTGAGCCTCTAGCCCATAGGAATTACATGATTAATTGCTTTGATAATTTTTAAAGCTCAAGTGCAGCTTCAAAATTCAGCGCCTTAAACATTCTCTGCCAAAGCAAAGGGTGGGGTGCAGCTGTGGATAAGGGTGCATTATTTATGTCAAATTCGAGGAATAATGTGTAGCTGTATAATAAAAAAATAACGTAATTGCGTCTTCATATTATAGACAGTTTTTCTACAGGTACCTCCTTCTTATATGAATAGTCTTCCAGATGCTGGCACAGGGCCATTACAGCTTCCTCTAAGGGCTGAAATAGTGAATCTCTTAGTTCAGAGATGTATTTTCAGGTGTGGCCACGTTTTCGTTGCCTGGTCGTAAACTCCTTTACTTGAGGATCACATTCTGAAGCACATCAGTTGCGGTGGCCTGACAGCACTTCCCTAAACCAGGAGAGGCTGGATAAAGGTGCAGGGTATTTGAGGTGGTGGTACCTGGTTTTGTGCCAAGATCTTTTCCTGCTGTGCTGGGTGGCACCAAAGGACTTCAAAACCTCCGTTGACCCTTTATTTCTTTCGCTTGTAAAGAACTGATGTCAGTCACTTTAATTTTATCCTATAATTGAATGTGTTAATGTGTTTATATTCTTAGCGTT
The DNA here is from genome assembly GCA_020745775.1 of Theristicus caerulescens. Lineage (NCBI taxonomy): Eukaryota > Metazoa > Chordata > Aves > Pelecaniformes > Threskiornithidae > Theristicus > Theristicus caerulescens. The sequence goes on along the minus strand of CM036559.1, from coordinate 899,404 downwards.
TCATTAGTTTTCAAGAGGATTACTGTACTCCTGTCAAGATAGGTAGTTTTCTCACAGGAACTGGATAAATTATTCATAAGAAAAATTACAGGCCTCAACAATAGGAAATATTTATGAGACTGCTTAAAGACAAGCTAGTTTCTGCTTTTCTCACATGCTTGGGATATAGCAGTCTCCTGGCCACCCTTCCTGCAAAGACTGGGAAGGAATAAATTGTTTCTTTTTTCTCTTTTTTTTTTTTTTCTCTCCTTTGCAGCACTAAAGCTGGGTCCAGAAGCATTCAAATTTGATGGCGGTGTAGAGGCGGTGGCAGTGCGGCAGAATGAGAAGTATTACATCCTAAGACCGGAGGTGATTGAGACCTACTGGTATATGTGGAGATTCACCCACGATCCCAAGTACAGGCAGTGGGGCTGGGAGGCAACACAGGTAAATGCATTAATTATCTGTCAGTAAATTAATTATATGCGTTTTCCTTTTGTAGCCACTTTGATCTCGTGGTACTGAAACACTTCAGGTGGTAATTGATTTTCTCGAGTTCCTGTAAACCAGGGTCCATATGGGGGTGCGTGCGGTTATTCCTGTTTTGCCACTGCTGAATCAGACGCGCAGGTGAGAAACGCGTTCAGCATTATACAGCTGATGGATTTCAGGCATGGAAATAGATTCCACCGGTCATGACTCCTACTGTTATCAGTAGTCCACAGCCCCCAGGAGAGGCAATTTATCCTGGGAAATGAAAGCGTATTATAAATAACTTTGTTAAGCATGTGCTAGCACTCAGGTTAAAAGACAAAGCTGTTCTGGTGGTTCATTCTTGGTCAGCTCTTAGAACACAAGTGGTAGGACAACTGTTCTCTGACGGTTTTTAGACTAGATAGCATGTATATACATATATGTGGCTTGGTATCATGGCTCTTTCTTTTCTTAATTGTCTGTTTGGAAGGAAAAAAAAATTGCCAGTCAGTTTAGACTTACTCAGTTATAACAAAAAATTGCATCACTAGAAGTAGACCAGAAAGGGAAGTGAATAAGTAATGGCACATAAGACAGAACTTAAAAATTGTTGCTAAGGTATTTTAGAGATTATTGCTTTTTTTGTATAGCTGCTCTCCTGGGTTTAAATCTAGTCGTTGTATGTTTTAATCAAATTCCCAAGTGTGAAAATGCTTCTGAGTCTTTCTCATTGGAAATGCTTGTACCGGTCTACAGAAGCCCGAATTCATTGTAGGACTGAACGCAGATCTGTGCTCATGGCCTGCCTTCATTCATCCTTTGTCTGATAGTATTATGGGCTGTATGAGTAACTAGGCTTCATTTTCACACGACAATATAATATTCTAATTGTAAAAATTATTTGTAATCCCCAAAAGACTTAGCCTTTTAAATGCTTCCTAGGGCTGAACTTGGGAGCCTTTTCTGGTCTCGTATTTCTCACTGCTTCCACCTGCTGGTCAGTACTGGTCGTGCAAAACTCATTTGCTGGCCATGCAGTTCGTGGTCATCTTCAAGATCTGAGTGGCCACTGGACGGCTGCAGCTCCTCCCCTGCCCTGCTACAGCTCCAGCAGTCTTTGGAAACAGCTCAGAGCCAGTGTGGGAGATGAGAATAAACACAAGACACTAATGAAATATTTTGAGTACAGCCAAAGGAGATGAGGGAAGAGCAAAGGAAGAGACGAACCAAGAGTCTGGGGAAACTTTATTCTGCAGGTGAAAACCAGTTTTGCTCCAGAGGCAAGAGGCCCAGAAAAAGTACTTGGAGCAAGAGATCTGTTGAGAAGCATGGATCTGTTCATCAGGCAGAAGATAGTTAAGGCAGGTTCAGAATATTTAGCTGAGCTCATCCCTGTCCTTCCCTCAGCGCAGTTACAATCACGTAGAAGAGTCCAAGTCTTTTAAGATTCTGTCTTACTCTTGGTTAGGTTTTGCCTTGTAGACTGTTTTGTTATAACCAACATGATGTTATTCTGGAGAGAGGTGCCACATTTGTCACGTTTGTATTCCAGAATGCATTGCTGCTCTCTCCAAAACATCGAGCACTGAGCCACATCATCCCTCCTGCCCAAACGCTGCATGTTTCTCAAATGACAAAGAAAGGGATTTAGTAACCTGCTCCTTGCCAGTGTGTGTAGTGCTGATCTAACACCAGCTCCCGTCAGAAGCTATGGCTGGATGATCCCAGCTGAGATTGCGCCTTTGCACTAGGTTAGGATCTGTCTCTTAAGCACACTGCAAAGCATGCCTTTGAATTGCATTTTGTTCAGTTTTCTCCCTTTGCCTTCATATCTTGGTCCCCGTTAATGCTTTCAGACCAAACGCTGCCTTCCTCCTCCCCTGCCTCCGATTTTCTCTGCGTGCAGGGTAGGATTTTATTTTATCCTTCTGTCAACCTGCATCAAAGTTGTGTAAATCAAGCAGCCCATGTGCTTAACTGCCTCTGTCCTTACAGAGTGCCTTTTTTTGCTTGCTTCCTCAATAGAGAGTTTCTTCCTCCGACATAGCCATAAAATATTTTTGAATTCTTCGTAAATGGTTTTGCATAGCCCTCCCTCCCACGATTACAGATTTTCTTTCCCCCACCGTCATACTAACACAGAGGCTTGAGAAGCTTTTTGTTCCCCAGTGTTTTCTGTTCCCTGCGTATAGATAATAAGTTCTTGTGTTTAGTCCTCACACCTACTCGCTGCTTTCCCTTCTTCCCTACCGCACACAGCTCTGGTTGTGTTTATTCCTCCATTTATACCTAGAGAGGAGTCTGGTACGACACCCAGCGCAGTTGGCTCGCTGCTCTTGTACGACACTGTGTTCGCTTGCCCTTTGCCTTTCAACCGCTGAAGCATACTTTGAAACCTGTATTACAGACTTCTCATGGTGAATGGTAGTTTCTTCATCAGAAGTCGAGTAGTTCTTTTAAACTTTTGGGGAAATTGAGTTTTGTTTCTGAGTTCTACATGGTCTTATTTTCCTACATTGGACCTGGTGTTTGAGGACTGTGTTCTTGGTGCCTTGAATGGATGAATACATCCCTACCCGGATGGATTTGGGTTAGTTCACCGATACGTTAGAGGTCTGCTTCTGTCATTTTAAGAACTCTTCAGAGATGATCCCGGATACATTGCAGAACCACCTGGCTTTTCAGTATACTGCATTACTTAAGTTCCTTTCGCATTCCCAGCCCAGATCTCTCTCTGCCCTTTATCAGCGGGAATTTGCACAGAGGGCTGGATTGTGTGTGTACGCAGATCCTTATACTGCACTTTCTTTATCTGTTTCACCATTGGCAGCTGCTTTTTGACTTTATTATCTAGATTTTTGGGCAAAACTTGAGCATTTTAGTGCAGGTGGGGTGCTTTGCCCAAGGCCTGTTCTGTCACATCTCTCCAAATCCGGTGTCTGTGAGGAAAAACCAGGGAGTTGAATCTTTTATTCCCTCAGTGATCATAAATCCCTGTGACAGGGCCTCTCTCTCTTTCCTAATAAAAAAGGCTAATTCTCCCTAATACTATACTTAGCGTTAGAGACAACATCCATCTCAGTTGTATCAGGCCAGCCAAATTGGATGATGGTATGCTGGGGGGCTGGCTGAAGTATTACAGAAATACCCGTGCAAGATGTTCAGGGTAAATACAGAAAATGACTAAAATCCCTTTTAGGCTAATTATTTGAAAGCAGTAAGAGCCACCACTTCACAATAGGCATGGAAAGCCAATTGCTAATCTAAGCTGTGTGAATGAAGGGTTCAACTATTTGTTGAGGACTTCTGTATCAGACTAAGTAGGACTGCACCACGGAGGCTGCCGAGTTCGTTCAGAGTTTCTACTTAAAGTGAAAATAATACACAAGACCTCAAGTTTGGGTTAACTTCAGGCAAATTGAGGATTGACAGTAAGATGGAGTGGAAAGACCTATAGCTCTCTACTTGGTGAAGGAACGGAGACAGAAAAGAGCCAGGCTTAGGTTGGAGGTGAAAGAAACAGGGGTTGACAGTTTGTGGGTGGGAAGCTGCGAGTACCAGAGAGAGGTGCTTTGGGGAGGTAAGCTGGTGAAGAGACCGGCACAGTTTTTATGAGCGCGTTGTTGGCATAGTCAAGAAGAGTCACACACGCAACCGCAAAAGCAGCCTCAGAGGAATGAGGGAGCTGGGGTCTGATCTAGAGGCACCTCCAGTTTTAGTTCCAAAGAACTTGGATCAACTTGACCTCCCCGTATGTCACAGGCTCAGAAATTTCACTGTGCATCATTTTTGAGCCGAGACACGTGTATTTGGCAAGAGTACACTATTGCATAGTCTTCTGTTCTACTCTTGATTTGAATAAAGGGAACTGGAAAATCCACTTCTTGTGGCAGTTTGTTCCATTATTTAATTACATGTGCTTTCCCATTTGAATTTGTCTAGTTTCAGCTGTCAGTCACTGGATTTTCCTATGACTTCCTATACCATATTAAAATGTCTTTTATTCCCCCTTGTTTTCTTTCCAAAGAGTTTTCATAGGTTGTAATAAGCTTACTACTGAGTCTACTTAAGATGCTAAACAAATTGTATTGTCTCCCACTGTAAAGCATTTTCTCCAAATGTCTGCACCCACGTCAGTTCGTCATCCTTTTTAAAAAATTAATTCTAGAATTGCATATTCCAGCTTTGTCTGTGCAAAAGGAAAATGATATCCCTGCCGCTGGGTACCATCCCCGTGGGTGCACCTGCCCCAGCATCCCAGCAGGAGCTCAGAGCGGATCGTCTCCCGTGGCCTCTGCGTTCTTTTCAGTGTCTCTACTTCCCAGGCTAATCCGGTTCTGCAGTTACACAGCCTTTCTGTCTAGATGTAGGATTATGTGCCTGGTTATATGAAACTCATTTAGTTTGGGGCCCAGTTCCCGCCAGATTAGGCTGACTGCTCTTATTTACCGATGTCATTTTTGCCAGCAGCAGTGTCGCAGCGATTGGTAAAACTTCAGGCCGTTCCTTGTGGATTTCTGTGAGAAGCAGCTCTATTTGTTGATGATTTTACATTGCCAGTTGGTTCTTAGAGCACTGTCAGGCAGTTTTAAATTAAGATAGTGATATTGGTATGGTATGGTACTGCTTTGTCTTATCATGAAGTCTTATGGTACCATGTCAATTGCTTTCGAAACTTTTAGGTTTATTAAACCTCTGCAGTTACCTTTATTTGCCAATTTGTGGACCTCAAAGAATGAAATCAAGCTTGTGAGCAAGATCGTTTTCTATAAAAGCATGCTGATTGGTGTCAATTATCCCCTCATTCTTCTATATTTTTTTACAAGTGTTTCTGTAATTGTTTGGGACTAACCTCAGGTATACCATCTTAAAGTTATTCAGCCTGCCAATGCCTCGTAATAGTAGCATTACCTCGATACCCTTCCAGTCGTCTAGGGCTTCCCTGTATTCTAGGGTGCAATAAATTTAGCATCATTTTATCAAGGGAACTGGTCCTCAGCTCTTGAGTGAAAGAGTGTCCAGGTGGCAAATCAGCTGCCTCTGCACCAAGTACTCCGAGATCTGTGTGAAGGCAGAACATGGCAAATTTCAAGTGCCTTTTAAGCAGCTCGTCTACAGCACCAGACTTCTCAGACAGTGTCCTGAAGTTCTGTACCCCTCTGAATCAAGGACAATTTGTTTATCCATATTTAGATTAATAGCTGTATAGCAGTCTTTCAGAGGAATTTTTCCTCTACAGCTCATTACTACCTGCAGTGTCTAGATTTCTGATCAACTGGGATAAATCCTCTGCCTGTCCTGAACTCCAGTCTAGCCAGAGTCTGTCTCCCCAGGGAGAAATTTCTGAAGATACAAGACTACTTGGTAATTGTAAGGGAAAAAAAAAAAATCAATATAAATCACACATTTTCTTTCTTCAGGTTTCTAGGCCTGGTAGCTTCACCAGTGTTGCACTTAGTTATCCAAGCATGAGACCACAGCACAGAGCAGGATCTCAGTGCCGACTGTTATCTACAGCCTCCAGAATAAACGAGTTGGGTCCCTTATGCTGACTTGGGGCTTGAGGAGGAAGGAGGCTGTCCTAACAGTGGTGCCGTTTGCTCCTTATTTTCATTTTGCCACCATCACGAGCAAGCCTCTCCTCTCCGAGCTGTGGCACGCAGTGTCAGGATTGCTGAATCGTTGACCAGAGGAACACCTGCAAGGTCAGACTCTGCATGCTAGAAATTCCGGCAGGGTTGTAACCATTGGAGCTTCCCCCCCACCTTGCTATGCTCCAGAGCAGAGACAAGGTTGTCTTCTGCCATATTATAAAAAAGGGGATAGTGGCAAGAGGAGGCACTTCTTTCCCTGCCTAGAAAGCAGAAGTGCTTTGGCTCTTGTTTAGTCATATAACACCTGCCTAGCAGCTGTAGGACCTGTGGGGAGGAATGTGCAAATGCTTGCATAAACAGCGTATGCATTCTTTCTTAAGAAGTCAGCCAAGCAATACATTTTTTTCTTTCCACCCTCCCTGGTTTTTTTTGTTCGGCTGCCACGTGATAGCTGGCATCACTTGTGGTGTGCAAGAGCGTGCGGACAAAGAGATTGTAATGCGTGTGATGCTGTTGGGCTAGATGTGTCACATTTTCTCTCCAGAGAAAACCTGGTCAACCCAAATGCCAACATGTGAATAGTCTCAGTGTAGCCCTCGCCTGCACCAGTAACCAGCTCTGAAAAGAATGCATCCAGACGCTTTCTCCTTTTAGGCTCAAGTCCCAAGAAAAAAGGGAGCATTTCCATCCAAACTTGGAGAAAGCTCCACTTGAGATAAGGAATTACAGCGAGAATTAAATATTGCCAAGACAGACTGTACCTTACTTGGCATAAGCTCAGGCTCTAGAGCCACCGCCATTCCAGTAACATCCTTCTGCCAGTCTCTCCTCTTGCTTTAAAGATCTCAGTCTTCAGAAATTTGAAAGAACTTTGTACCGTCTGGTTTAATCTTTGAACAACCTCACATTTGCACAGGGTAAGAGTGTATACTAGGAGGAGGTTAGCTGTAGTACCTGATGTGCTGTGACTTAACTGTCCTAGGTACCCTGCTCATTTGCCTTTTCACTTTTCCTCCTGATGTCAGTGATGGCATCTGCCAGCATTCTTCATGCATATGTCCAGTGGAAAATTCTCCTTTGTTTCCCAGTATTTCTAGTATGCAAAGGCTATAGTAAGGGCCTTGAAGAGTTAATTTTGATTGAATTTGTTTTCTCTGCATAAAAAGGTACATCATTCAAAACTTATTTGCTCCCCTGCTTTGACTCCCCTCAGCTTCTGTTGAGTATAACAAGCAAAAATCAGAATTAACGGAAATGTGGGCCTAACGCACCATGCGGAGAGAAACTTCATGCAGGCTAACGGGCTGAATCATAGATTACTGAACTACAGGTAGCTACGTTCAGTAGCTGGCAATGACAGACATCCTGAGCCAAACATTTTCCTTCATCACTCTGTCTTTTCTGTCCCTGCGTGAATCTATTAAAAGAGTTGGTGTCTGCTGAGGAAGCACTGCCAAAGCAGCGGGGAAGCACAAATAACCCGTGAATCATTTCAGAGTCGTTTCTTTGGGGCTGGTTTTAATGGCTGATATCCTTGTGTGCTGTAAGGTCGAGCATGTGAGTGGAATAATGAAAGCGTAGGCGAGCGGTGCTCTGAGCTACTAACGCGTTCTTTCCAGTCTCCTCCTCTGCCATTGTGCTTTTTGCAGGACTGTGTTGGAGCTGGCTAGCTGGGCGATTTGTGAATCACGGATCCACTGGCCCCTTTCTGCATGGAATGCTTACGGATTTAAACTTCATGCTTTTAAGATAACGAGCTCTTCTGCAGTCCAGCACACAAGCTGACTTGAGTTTCCACTGTAGAAAGGGGAAACAGAGAAGAGCACATGTAGGAGGTGGAAATGTGGGGAGAAAGCAGCAGCTAGAAGAGTTTGTAAGATGAAATCAACGGTCCCTAAAGATGGGTACAGTATTTTATTCCTACTTTCAGTAAGTCCCTATGACTAGCTGCTAGTCACAGGTTCCTATAACTCTTCAAACTCTTCCAGCTGCAAAATCCAGGGACGTTTGTCATCTTCCTATGCACCTCATAGCACATGTTGCCTTGATCGACTGATGGATGTTCTACTCGGTGTTACCTATGAGGAGCCGTACCAGCTCAGAGCAAAAGTCTACTGAGTCCATGTCCTGTCATCCATATCAGTCGCCTGTAAATACCCAGGAAAGAAAGTATTCTTCCCCAGAATACTTTCTTAGCATCTAGCAGTTTGCCAAACGTGGTGTCGTTAGTAGCCCTGGAGGGATTTTACTTCTGTATGTGTCCAGTCCCTTGTTATTTTTTTTGGTCAGTGTAAACTGTTGACATCCACAGCGTACTCTGACAAGGAGGCTCACAACAGAAGAACGCATCACGGAAAGAGCTACCTCCTTTGTTGATCAAGCCTCATCCTTTAATGTTTCCAAATTTTGCTGTACAATGAAGTTCTCCTTTTCTTTTCCCTTCTTCTTTGCAGGCAATTGACAAGTATTGCCGAGTCAGCGGTGGCTTCTCTGGTGTCAAGGATGTCTATTCCTCATCTCCTACATATGATGACGTACAGCAGAGCTTTTTCCTTGCTGAAACTTTGAAGTAAGTTCTCTGCACTCTTGCCTCTGCCTATAAAAGCTAGCACCTAAATTCTAGAAGAATGTGGTGGCTCAGCAAATAATCTTTTGCCTTCTCGGGGTGGTTTATGGTTTGAGCTTTCTTTTTTTCCCAGCTTTAGGGTCCCAGATCAGCCCATTTGACCAGCAGAAAATACAAGCAGAATTTCCCATACAAGAAGCTTATGCTGAGAGAGCTTTCGTTTCTAAGACTTCTATTTATTTCTGGCATCACAGCAGAGGAGAGGTTATCTCCTTTTAAGAAATTCCCTTTGCAAAAGACATTTTTTTTAGATATACTGACTTGACGTGTCTTATACAAGTCTGTGCCATGCTCTGGTACTGTACAACCTGTTTCTCCTGTGTGTGTCACTGGAAGGGAGTAAATGCATGGAACAAAGTCCTTCGTGCCCTTGGATGATTTTTCTGGTTTTATCCCACAACTTATTTTTCTAGAATGCTTTTTGGTGTAAGCAAGAATATCAGGCACATTTTACAATCTCTTGCATATTTAAATATTTTCAATTCAGTCAAATCAGTAGGACGCCTGTAGTCCACCCTGCAGAAGCTAACGCACTCTGTTGTATATTGGGTTCAAGGTCCAAAGTCATTGGTCTTCCACCACGTTTCTTTTTAATTAATAACAAAGAATGCTATACTAGAGTATGCCGTAACTTCTAACTTATGGAGATGATACATACAATAAGAAGAGCTAGTATAAAGATAGGAATATGTTACGGGGATTTTATTGAGAGATCCATTTTTAAAACTGAGCTAGCACGTCATGGCTACTCATCTCCTTCATCACTGACACAAACCAGCTACCAAGAGCACTCTTGTCAACACGGTTGTGATCGCTCTGGGGTTTTGCCTATGAAACGATGTCTTCCAATGTGCGACAATTTTCTTGATACTCAAGTTACATCAGCAAATCTGGTAATGTAGTTCTGGCATTGAAATCTGCCGAGATTGGTTACCTCCCGGAAATCTTGTGAATTGTCTGCTTTTGGAAGAGAAGTGTCCGAGTTGGCTATATTCTCTACCACTTTTTTTTCCCTCCTGCATATTAGTTTGGGGAATGTTTTAGTTGGTTAAAACCATAGACAGAAGTCATTGCTGGCAGTGCGAATGAGGCCAGAGCTGCTATTAGGAGACGTAGTTGTTGCCTCTGCTTCCCTATCCATACCACTTTCTGCCAAGGTGTGATGGAAGGGATGATACAGGTGGTGTTGCACAAACCTGTCAGCAACAAAGACTCGTTAAGGTGCCCTTTCTGTCTTTATGACCCAGTGATGATGAAAAAACAATTGTAGCCATTTGGGAATCTAGCGTGGCATTGCAGGCTTTGCAGAACAAACAGGGTTTCCATACAGCAGCAGAGTTTACAGTATCAGCAATATCAAATTTTCAGGTTTTAGCTGTAGCTGATGCATGTGAACGTTGATTTTGTGTATTGGGAGCTCAAAATGCAGCGGGGAGAAAGCAGGTCCCGAAAGTGGCAGTACTGGCGCAGTAACACCAGTAACACCACAACGTGTTTCACTGGCAAGAAGGGGCTTCAAGTTCATCACGTGTAAGGGCAGAGTCTGGTTATTCTGTCCTTCTGCTGGCTCCTTACCAAATTCCTCTACATAGTCACAGTACTTTGTTTCCCCATGTTATCATTATAAAAAGAAAGTCGGCCGCTGCTACCTCCTCTGTTGTCTTCATTAATTTTATTTCACTTAGTCCTTCAAGTTCATTTTCTGGGGACTAAAAGCTATAATCCCAAAGAGAGAGGCAGCAGCTTCAAACAGGTCCAGTCAGAGAAGCAATACCTCCCCAGGAGCTGATCTTATATGATTGTTCTGCCTATAAAAGACAAATCAGAGAATGAAATCTGCTCCTAAGGGATTTCTGTGGTGACAAGGCTGACCTTTGAAGTATCACCAAAATCCTGTCTGCATCTTAAATAATCACCAGGAGCTCTGAAAATTCACTGATGCATCACTCAGTGACTGGATGTACGATAGTGCAAGCACTGCAAAAGAAGGCAGTTCTGAGAAGGAGCTCAGAAATGTTTATTGGCTTTTGGTTTGGATCATTTCCCGCTCGCAGGACAAAACGTTTTATTGGAGAGCTGGATATTAGATGTTTGATGTTGATGCGATTGGCATAGCCAAACCAGAAACTGGTATCACCTTGAGATAAAATAGAGAACGTAAGGTCAGGATAGCTCAGATGGTTATGAAAATAAAGACAGAAGGGTTGGGTGTGATGCCATGAGGAAAATGAAGGTGTCCCTCAGAAGAGGGGCATAAAACGTGTGTTACGGAATGCCTGCTGTGATCTTTTCTACTATTGATGGTAACTTCTGCATCTTCATTCCCCTCATATTCAAGATTGATACCTTTCCCAAACATGCATTGTTGCTGCTCGGATACATTGGTCTAGCAAAGATACTCGGCAAATTGTGAGAGCTTGGGCAGTATGAGTGGCAAGAAGGCAGCTGTTGAGGGGGAAGGAGCAAGACATAGAAACAGGTTGCTTAAGTTATTCAAAGGAAGAGCATGAATCAAATAAGGAAGGTGAATTTGAGTAAGATGAAACATTGCTGTGGTGAAAAAGAGTTTGAAGAGCTGCAGAGGGAGAAAGCAAGGTAGGAGTAAGGAGGAAAAGAAAGGCATGACGCTTTAAAGGTGAACGAAAAATGTAGAGAAAGAGACTAGACATGAGGGATGAAACTGAATCATTTCAGCAAGAAATTTTTATCTGTAAACAGATAATTGGTGAGGAAGGGGAGAAAAGGTAGAGCTTCACTGCCTGGGTTGTGCTGTGGATACAGCTGGCAAGTAAAGGCGATGGGACAGTGACACAGGACTGTAGGCAGTAGACACTACCGGTGTCTGAGAGCGAGTGAAATAATGGCAGCCTCCACAGAGCGAAGGCAGAACAACGTGTGTGCACGTTCTGGATGTGACAGAGCCTGCTGAGGGGAGCGACACCCCTTCCTTGTCACCAGCTGCAAGACCTGTCCTTTTCTGGATGGCAGGAAAGCAAGCTGTAGCAGGAGCTGAGAGATGCTGTAGCAGGAGCTGAGAGGTCCTGTACACCCATGATGCTGTAGCAGGAGCTGAGAGATGCTGTAGCAGGAGCTGACAGGTCCTGTACACCCATGATGCTGTAGCAGGAGCTTGAGAGGTCCTGTACACCCATGATGCTGTAGCAGGAGCTGAGAGATGCTGTAGCAGGAGCTGAGAGATGCTGTAGCAGGAGCTGACAGGTCCTGTACACCCGTGATGCTGTAGCAGGAGCTGAGAGGCCCTGTACACCCGTGATGCTGTAGCAGGAGCTGAGAGGCCCTGTACACCCGTGATGCTGTAGCAGGAGCTGAGAGATGCTGTAGCAGGAGCTGAGAGATGCTGTAGCAGGAGCTGAGAGGCCCTGTACGCCCGTGATGCTGTAGCAGGAGCTGAGAGGCCCTGTATGCCCGTGATGTTACGCTTGCACATGCACAGTCAGGCTTTCTGGAACAAGGGAAGTGCCTTTTCAATTTTAGCAATTGATTTTGGAAGCCTTGACAAAGATCCCTGCCAGCAATATCTCCTACAAAGTATAACACAGCCACATTCAAAAGTGTGTATTAAGAAAAAAGAACCACGAAATACTCTTCTTCCACATATGTCCAGAAACCTTAATTTTGCTACACGCCTCATTTGCTCCGCATTGCTTTATAATATACAACGTTTATGAATCCTCTCTGCACAACATATTGGCCCGTTTCCTCCCACCAGAAGCTGAACCAGCTTCCAGCGCGGTGAGGACAAGTCAGATATCTGGCATGGCTTAGTGGCTTCTCTTGTGCTTCCTCAAAATATTTGGTTGGGATTAAAGAGGATTGGTCATTTCCAAGTGGGTTTACTCCATTAAGAAGAATTTTTTGCCAACTCCTTCTCTGCTCCCCTGTCCCCCAAATCCTTATGCTTGGTGTCTTGATGCTTCTTTTGCGAGTCTTTGAAGGGAGCCTTGCAAAGCAAAAGTTACTTGGAAAGATGAAAATGCTGTCTTTATAGCAACTTTTTATTGAAGGGCTTGATCATGATAAAAATGATTCTTCAGATCATGATAATGGGGAAGGTTGTGTGGGTGCTGTCCGAAGATGGAAAGCAAATAACTTGTTTGTAGCTTTAGCTGCTGACTGGTGGGGCCTGAAGGTGCTGTGTTGGCCCTGCCTGTCTGTTGCTCTGCTTTAATACCCACCATTTTTCCTCTCTGTCTTGATACCTAGGTATTTGTATCTGCTTTTCTCCAACGATGACCTTCTACCGTTAGACAACTGGGTTTTTAACACAGAAGCTCATCCTCTGCCTGTTTTACATTTAGCCAACACCACACTGTCAGGAAATCCTGCATATCGATAAAAGCAGCTCTGTGAAGAGGAGTAGAGACTTTGCAGCTCTGTTTTGTTTACATGGACCACTTGAGACTTTAAGCAGGGGAGGAGACAGACACTTGATAAGACTAGACCTCTGAGTCAAGCAAGTACTGGCGTGAGAAACGAAGCTCTTCAACATATAGATAAGTTAAAAGTTCTGTTTTATACATGACCAAAACACGTTAGTGTGGTATTTGCAGGACAGAGACTTCATACGCTTTGAACCCTAGCAAGACATGGAATCTACTGTTTAATATAAACGCAGCAGCGTAAGGAAGAGGAGGCTTTCCCGTCCAGGGAGAGGAACTTGCTGCTGCTGCTGTTGGCTGTTGCAAGGAACAACACACCAGTCACCTCTTCAGAGCGGGTGGGTTCCAAATACCTAGAGTTTCTTTTTCTTTTTTTTTGTGTTTGATGATGGCATGAACAAAGCAACAACAAAAAGCAACATCACTGCACCAGCAGCATCAGGATTTGAATTTTTTTCTGTACCTGTCTGAATTTTCTAAGGAGCATCTGTTTGTCCAGACTGGCAGCCATTCTCAGGGCCTCTAAGCTATTAGAACTAAACTCTAAACTGTAAAAACTATTGCCTCCTCATTTTCCCCTTTTCAAAATAATGTTGAAAGATCTGTGTTGTATGCTTACATCCAAAAAAACAATTAGTAAGCACTGGGTTTGTAGTTCACTGTCAGCGACGTGGGCTTAGTTCATTTGGCAAGCTGTAGTCACAGACTCGGGAGCGTATCGCACGGGTAGGAAGGAGCCTGAGTTTCCCTTCCTCACAAATCCTGTCACATGGAAAAAAACATTCTCTTATTAGTCCTGGTTCTTGTAGCTAAATAAACAGAGATGACAATCTCACCGTGAGAGAGAAAGTCTCTCATGATTTATATAACAGGATACAGTATATGGCACTTAAAAATGCTCCCCTTGAGCTAAGCAGCAGGAGTTCGTTGCTTTCTATTTTCCCACACAATCCGGATTTTTTCCGAAAAGTTAAATTTCATTCTTTGGGTACTATTATGGAACCTTCTTTGCAGGTATGTGTGTGACAGAAGCCCAAAACTACATTTGATTTAGTTTACAAAACTCCCTTTTCTTCTTGGTGCTCCAGTACAAAGCCAACATGATTTGGAAACAACATAACATCTCTTACATATGAGTGGAAAAAGAAACTGAAGAGTCTCTTCTTCCATGACTTTATGAGAAATGAGATGCTGTTACCTGCGTGGTTTTTTATCTGAGTACTCCTAGGCTGGGCTGGACGCTATCACTTAAATGGAATCTGCTTCAGTCCTCACTTATTTACTAAAAGAAGTTTCATCTTTTCAAGTATATCTCAATCTCTTTTTTTTTACCATTGTTCCGGAATCCTTACAGCTCAAATTATTATTTTTATTCCCCTTTATAGCTTTCAAATCCTTTTGCCATGGTGACTGGCCCCTTTGCTGAAAAGGAGCTGTGAAGTGCTCCTTTCCCTCCTAATTAATGCACAGGTCGAGTCTTTAAAAAAATCTCGATGGTGTTTTCATACTAAAGTGAGTGGAAGAGCTCTTCAGCGAGCTACAGCAGTACAGCATCAGCTCTAAAGGGAGTGAGTGCTATTTCTCCTCCTCAAGAATGTTTATATATGAAGTTTTATACATAAAAGCTTTTCTCTCCATCATATTATAATATATCTGACTGTACATTATAGTAGAATTTCCTCCATATAATTTTTCTTCACTCATCTTTGACACTAACTTAGACACAGAAATCATCACATGATCGAAGAAAATGCTATCAGATGCTTTTTTCCAGTTACTTTAGTTCAAGAGGAGGAAGACCCAGAGCTTGGAAAAAACTCCAATCTCAATGTTTTTACATTAATACCAGTTAGTTACTGTAATTTGCAGCAGTATCTTAAAAATAATTTGAGAACTGGTAAAGTAATTGATACAGTAAATAATACTGATTCAAGTAATTATTTAAAATTAGAAGTAGCTTAATAAATGGATTCTTCTTACCAGTCCCATATTAATATATTTTTCTAATTAGTATTCAGTAACTTACTGAAGACCTGGTCATTTTCCATTTTCCAAAGTTCAGATGTGTTGTGTTTTCAAATTGAGTTTTTTCCATCCCATGAGAACTGTTATTACTTTAAAACTGCACTCGATTGCCTTGTTCTCCTAAATCTCCCTGGGTACAAAGGAGAAAGAGGAAAAGCAGACTCTGCTGTTTAAAAAAAAAAAAAGAATAAAAAGAAAAAAAGGCACTTTCCACCCCATACACCCATCCCCATCCCCCTCCTGATACATGCAGGTGTAGAATGGCTGCCAGTCTGTTCAGAGAAAGGTCCAGGACAGAATTCTGGAGTCCCAGAAACAGCAAACTCCTTATCGTCGTTTGCTGCTCTTCCACTCCCTTCTTGTGAATGAAAGAGCGACCCTTCAAATTAATTCCTCCATGAATCCCAATGGGTTAACTCACTGCCACAAGAATGCTTGAATTGAGGACCTAAGCCATTTCATGTTATGGGATGGTGTTTTTCTCAAAGCAGATGTACAGTACTGCTATTTCTTCTTTGTGTAGACAAGCAGCAGGTACCAAATAAAGGACACTTGTTTCTCGTTTTCCAGTTAACCCAACGGCTGTCAGTTTCTACTCTATCACTCTTTAAAATACAAACTATCCTTTTCCTCCAGAAGCTACCGATGTGCATAGTCTATCAAAAATAACGCATTTTATGGACTAATTGCTGTGTCATTCATGAATCTCTCCATCCTGAGATTTCCTAGAGCAAGCTGAGTTTGGAGGTAATGGGTTCTGAGCGAGGTGGGTGCACAATAACCAAGCACCGCGGATACTGAAACTTCTGACTGAAGTGACGTGCCCTCGTTCCGAGTCCTTCACAGAGAAGTAGGTTCTGGTCTGCAGAACGGCGTTACGCGCAACCCAAAGTTCAGACTGTTTTCCCTCTGGGTCCGTAAGGTACAGTAGAATATTGCCATTTTCATTCTGTTGCTGCTGTCTTACATACTGTCATGAAGATAGAGTGTAAATTTAAGCACAAAATGACTTTTTAGTCCTAGTTGTTTCCGAGTCTTGCACTGTATTCTCTAACAAAACAATCCTCGTTTTCTTTAGGTAGCCGTCCCATTTTAGCAATTTCTACAATACCCTCTCCTCTTACAGGATGAAATAAAGAACAGAAAATCATGTACGTTTTTGGCACACTGGATTTGGGCAAGAGCCTGGAAATCCCAGAATTGTCTATTTCCTGTTTGCATGCAGTCAAAACAAGGATATTCAGTTCTTTTCCTAATCCAAGCCTCAAGCTTGCCTGTCGGGCAGGCTCTGCTAGCGGTACATCTTTTTCTAACACTTACAGCTTGACTTTCTGAAGAAGCCAGATTTCTGCAGCTTCCATTGGCCACCCTGGAGCTGTGTGTGTCCTGCAGTCAAGAAGTCAACTTCTTAGCTTTGTCCTCTAAATAAAAACAAACCCCTTGAATGATATTCTGGGTGTTGCTTTTGCTGCACAATACGGTCCTTAATACTGAAGGCTTAAGAACAGTATGGAAAATAGTAGGTACACTGGAGTAAAGGGAAAAGCAGGTAGTTCCCTGTGCCAGTCACGCCTTTGAGGCTCCCTACTCCAAATTCGTGGATCGCTGTCTTCTACCTCCCAATCACTGACATATTCCCACCCAGTATTTTACAAGGTTTGAATGTCGAGTATCCAGGTTCTGAAAAGTGAAAATAATGACACGCTCCCTGTCATACCACCCTGTAAGGTTAAAGGTATACCCTGTGCTGACTTACAGCTAAGCAAAGCCCTGTCGGGCTGTCTTACATGATCCCTTCTTCTATCCCTCAGGAAATGATATTAAAAGCCTTCATAATGTGACTCTCCTGAGTTTGGAGAAGTGGTTAATAGCATTAACATTGAAAGGGTCAACAGTGCAACCTGGCATCCACAGAAAATGGTGAGGCAGTTTACATCTCAGGGCTGTAGTAATAGGCTTTTAGCAAATGGAGCCTGTTACGTACATTAATACGTTTAGTCCATCTTTTTAAGGGGACAAATTAAGAAACAGGCTTCTTGTTACCAGAGAAAAATGAAAGCAAGCTCTTGATCCACACTGTAGTTCGGAGACCTGTTCACCCTGATAAGACATCCCTCTTTCGCTCCTTGGATTTTGAGAAACAGTCTTCTGACTCGAGAGTTTGACTTGCCATCCGAAGAGGAAGCCCAAGCTCTTTTGCAAGCGATGTGCGTACAGCTGTAGCAGGGGTGGTAAGCGCTGGCTGCTTTGGCTGTTAGCCCCTTCTAACAAACTGCTCTCTGATTGCCCGGAAAAGTCGGGAACCACCGAAGTCGAAGGAGACAGCCTGACTTGTTACGGTGAATTGTTGCCTTTAATCCTAATCGCTTGGTGGAAGTTGGGTTTGCATTCTGCCTTTATTCTTGCTTTGTCAAAAACTGACAGATTATTTTTCCTCCAAAATAATAAAAGGGCAAAAGTCTATCTTCTGATGTGGAAACCTGCCTCTGACCTGGAATCCTGCATATGTACTTTTTACAGATTAAAAATAATATTGTATATAAAAAAGATTGAATAAAGAATGTCTTTAAGTGAAAAATGTGCTTTTTGTGTCCTTTGCCTCCAATAGCAACCTCCTGTAGCACTGGCCGGTGAAGGTGATCCTGTTCCGTGGGCTTGGTGGTGCTGCAGCTTTTCTTTCCCCTGCAGCTCTACTTGGGACTTTGTCAACTTAAACATGCATCAAGACCCCCTACTGCAAAATTAAACGCCCGTACGCCTTGCTTGCTTTTAACAGGTCACCGTAGTGCGCTGATTTTTCTCAAGTTGTAGCTAAACGCACAACAGTTGGAGGCTGTTTCTGTGTGCCGTTGTGAAAGCCACCAAATCTCACAAAGCTTTGAGATTTCTACCCTTTTGTTAGATTTGTGTGAAAGTGGCTAAAAAGTTGAAAGATTCTTAGTGAGGAGGGTAAAGGGGGCAGGCAGACAAGCAGTGCTACTAAATAAACTTAATTTTCTTAAGACAGCAGGTTAAAACCCCGGCTTTTCTTGATACTAAATAAGCAGTGAATTGGGCAATTAAGTCTGTTCATCCATTCCTCTGCCCTCTACGAAAAGGGAGAAGTTTGTAATTGTTTAAATGTTGTTCACAGGGAAATTGGGCTGAGGAAATGGCTTCGAGTGAGCCTGTTTTCCCCCTGCACCTTTAAATTCACTGGAAGCGCTGCCGTAGCTCTCTGCTTTGCAGTACAGCACGTGAATACCCAGATTTGCTTTCTGATTCACACTAACTCTAGATAATCCTTGCTGTCTGCCATCACCCACATTGCTCGTACCTCGTTTTCATGGCATGCCACCCTGTGCCTCCTGTTTCAGCGCCTGATCTCCAATGCCCGGCCTTCCCAGGGTGCTTCTGCCTCAGGATGCAATGCCCTCCCTCAGTATTACCTCATAAGAGGAAATTGCTTCCCAAGTGCCATAATTCAGTGCAACACACCTGGTGTGCCATCCATCTTGAGATCCAGGCTCCCCGGCTTTCCACACCAGCGCTGCACGTTCCTGATGCACCCAGCGTCCTACGGCAGTGCGGGTGGCTGCAGCGGCTTTTGCGTCCATTGATCTTCCTGTGGTGTGCTCCGCCCTCGAGCCACCTCATTGACATTCACTTCTTGCATCAACGCGTGTTTGCTACCTCTATCCACGTCGTGCCGTCCCAGCCGCTGAGCCCCAACGCACAAAACCTTGCCTCCTGCTCTACTGCGATCGAGCTCTCTATCCTTGCGTAGAACGTTTTGGCCAACACCGAAGGCTTCGTTACTGTTCCCGCTGCTCTTCAGATGGAGTCCGGTCCTTCGTGGTTGCATGGCATTGTCTCTGCCTCTTCAACAGTGAAGTGTTTCGCCCCTCTACTTCTGCCTCTTCTGAAACACGCTTTCTTTGCACGTCCTCTGTCCGAGGATATATAGCAAATATCCTCTTTTATTTCTCCTTTGGCACTCTGCCTGCGTGTCGCCCTCCCCTCCTTCCCTCGTAGGCTCTGTGATTGTGCGTGCTCCTTCCTGGAGACCATGTGCCTTTCCTATGCATATTAATTAGCTGTATTTAAAAATCCTGAAATTAATCCTCAATGGGTTATTTTTAGCCTTCATCTTGTAGCTCTGGGAGTTGGCTTCTCTCAGTGCAAAGCCGTAGGCATTCTGTGGGCTTTGAGAAGGAAACGTTCCTCTATTTGTGCTGGTTCACGTGTGGGATGTGTGAAGGTTGGTGGTGGCGTGTTTGTTTTTTTTAATGTGAAGCGCAAGAGTCTTTTTGACAACAATATTTCAGGCTGAGCAAACTCCCATGTGAAAAGGTGTGAGAAGAGCAGTCACTCATACAGCCGAGCTACTTGCAGGTGAAAATTCAGGGAAGGATTTGGGGAGGAGGAAAAAAGCACTGTGTGTCCATGTGTACCAGTGGTTGCACTGTTTTCGTTCTTGTATGGTTTCCATTGTACAAATAGTTCTAGGCAACAGGTTATGATGTCTGTCTGTTACCATGTAAACCCGAAAGGATGAGCTGCTGCGTGACTGAGAAAATAGCATCATGTGTTGGTATGGGATCCCTTGGAAGCCCCATGGGAACTGCAGTATGGTACAGCCACAAAAAGGAAGAACGTTCCCAAGTCATTTCTTCCGCAGGCTGGTGCTGCGTCTCTCGGCATACCCATCTCTTCACCAGTTCACGCTAAAGCTTCAGCAAGGAGATGAGTGGAAGAAGCCCCAAAGCGCACGAGTGGATGCCAGCAGTCTGCTGCGTCGCCTGCGACAGAGGCCTGCGGATGGGCTCCAGGAGGTGGGGTGCGGGAAGATGTCTCGTGTGGACAGATAGACCCCTCCAAGACTGGTGTGCGGATTG
Organism: Theristicus caerulescens; assembly: GCA_020745775.1. Classification (NCBI taxonomy): domain Eukaryota; kingdom Metazoa; phylum Chordata; class Aves; order Pelecaniformes; family Threskiornithidae; genus Theristicus; species Theristicus caerulescens. Next base: position 879,426 of record CM036559.1, on the reverse strand, counting down.
TGCCCAGCAGTCCCGTGGACCCCTCCACAGAGCTGCTTGGCTTACCTCGAACCATCCGTGAGGCCACAGAATGTATTTTGAAGAAAAGTGTCACTGAAGATTCAGAATTACTTGGGATACCAAAGACAAAAGTTTTCGGGGTAACCAGATACTGCTTTTTATGGGATATATCGTTCTCCAGATGAAGGAGGTATGGCACATCTCATGTAGCTGAACTTCAGTAATGCATGCACTACTGCGTCTTGATTAATTTGTCTTGAAAATATGAAGTTGTACACTAGAGCTGCACAGTGGATAAGGAACTGGATAGAGGAGAAACAATGAAGTGTAAAATGGAGAAGGAAACTTCTAGGTGTTCTAGTGAATGGCACTAAATCCTGGTACTAGGACAAATCTTCTGTAATGGCAGGAAGAATTTGTTTGCAGCAGCAGAAGGTTAGGAAGAATTGTCAATAAAGAGAATGAAGGATCAGATAATCTTGAGGCCCGGAACAGCAGAAGACAAAAGAAATTTAAAAAGTCAAAAGGCAAACTTGTTCCTCCAGGGGCTAGGAATAAAACCTTTAATAAGCTGGGATGTTGTCAGTCTGAAATTATTAACGTTGAGAAAGACCTGAGCATACAGTCAGCCATAATGACACAGATCACCAATGCAAGGTGGAAGAAAGCAAGTGAAAATGAAAGAATGGCTGTGCTGGGTCAAAACGAAGGTCTGTCTAACCCGGCATCTTGGCTCAACACTGACCAAGAGCAGATTTCTGCAGAAGAGTAGAAAAATATGTATTGATATTTCACAAAGGTACCCTGAAATGGCCTGGACCTTCCTGAGCCAGAGGTGGTATCTCTGTATTTAATAGCCCTTGACAGACAGGGAGGGGGGATGTTCTTAGGAATTGGCCCAGGCACTTACTGGATCAATGGAAACCTAGTGTGCGGCCCTGCCAGAGAGCCTTATGGTGTTGGCAAAGCATGCATGCGTCAAAAGGGTATTTCTGATGAAACTAAAAAAGCACCGGTGTTGTACAAAGCAGGATGAACACATCTGAGATACGGTGTATGGTCCTGGGCACCCGGGTTAGGAGGGCTTGTCTCAGTGGACAGGCGCGAGACAGGAGTATTTAGGCTTGGGGATGGAGAGTTTGCATCAGGAGAGGTGAGAAGAAGAGTTTAGCCTGGTGAGATGGAAGACTGACAGAGGGGATAACCGTTGTCCACAGCACATCAAGGGGTTGATCATCCTGGGAGAGAAAAAAGCTGCTTTTCCTGGAGGACAAACCTGGCAAAAAAAAAAATCCACACAAATTGATACCTGCAATATCTGAATAATTTCTGACAATGAGGTCCTAGAAGTAGCAAACATGTTGACCTGCTGAAGAAAAGGGTGATGCTGTGTGCTTGCCTGCAGTTTCAGGTGCCTGAATCGAGGATATAGGAGGTCCCTCCCTGCCCCACATGCCAGCGCTCCTGTGGGAGCTCTGTATCCAGGGCTGAATTTACAAAAGCCCTTTCCTTTGTGCTGGTACCTCTTTCTAGCGCAGGGCAAGTGTAAAATGCCAATGGGTCAGAAAAAAAGCCTTTCTTATCTGCGTGGATGGAGTAATTGATTCACCTTTGCTATGCTGGTTGAGTAATGATAAGTAGAAAATCATCAAAATACTTGCTATTAAGTTTTCTAACATGGTTATCTGATGAGCTCTCACCGCTGGATTTGCTATGGCTGAATCAGAAACAGATTGCAATGTGTTGAAACACAGTGCTGTCAACACAGGACACCAACCTCTTTTGTGTAAAGGATTTGTTATTGAACGAGAAACAAGGAGCGAGGAATACGATACTAAAAGGGGGTGGTACAGCCCACAGATAAAGTCCTTTGTGCAGTGGTTCTTACATAGCAAAATAAGTAAAGATCATCGGTACCCTCAGAGCGAGAATCTCTGAAGATGCCGCCTGTTGCTTGCGCTTATATTCTGGTTTTCCCATATTTGTATATGCAGGTTTTTGTCATAAGCTCGTCTTGTCCTTTATTTGAGTACATATCCCGTTATTACTTGAGGTGCTTTATGTCTGTGGGTTATTTCTATACTAATTAATGTTTATATCAAGGGATTTCCCTGACAGTTCTCTGGCATTAGATCTGCACTGATACATCATTATGCATTTTGTACACTTTAGCCATTTCAAAGAATCCACACACTATTGCTGTTAGTACGCTCAAATCCTAGAACCAGTGTTACTTGGGCAGCCATGTATATCAAACTAATGCTATAGCCTGCTAGAACCTTAGGCCAAGCTCCTGAAAACTTAGACGCTGTATTCCTACTCGTGTCACAGCAAGGTTAGGTTTTCAGGTTCTCATTAGATATTTTTCGGCTGAAGTGGAAATTTCCCCCAGGAAAAGAATCCCCAAAATGTTTGCATAGCCACCAGTCATCAACCTGCGGGATTAACTGCATCCATTGAAGCAGACTTCGATGGGTTCAGTGACAAAAGGGAGAAATCATAGAATCATGGAATACCAGGTTGGAAGGGACCTCAGGGATCATCTGCTCCAACCTTTCTAGCACCATCTAGACGAGATGGCCCAGCACCATGTCCGGCTGGGTCTTAAATTTACTGCCGCATCCAGGAGACAATGTTACATTGGTTTTTTATTAGCTTAAATAATACACAAATGCTGCTGCCCCGAACGGATGGGGAAACCAACGCGAAAGACGGTGGCGAGTTTGTGACGTGGGACGTGAGCGGGAGGAGGCTTCTTCTGGAGGGGAGCAAACGCGCCTGCCGGGGAGGCTCTGGCCACCTCGGTGGCCACCGTGGGATTTCGACTGGCTCCTGTGGAGAAAAGACTACAGCTTAGTTTTTAGCTGCTTGACAACCCCAATTTTTCAATTGGGCTGCAAGCATTATGAGATTGCTTCTAAGTAATAAATTTGAGGATCTTTTTCCACCTCTTCAGGGTTTTTTTTTATCTCGAGGCTTTGGGTCACTCATAGTTTAATATTTCCAAGCCCTGCCCTTCCCTTTTCTTCCAGAATGATTAAAAACACCCTTAAAAATAAAAGAAAAAGAAAACTTGGCGTATCTCCCGATCTGGCAGAGGTTCCAGCACTTTATACCAGCATCATGAAATAATCAAGAGTGGGCACTGCTGCATTAAGCTCACCCTGAGCACTGCTACAAATGCTAAAGTCAGGGCGGCTTGCTTTTTGGGAAGCAAATTTTTTTAAATTTAAACCTGATATAGACACGGATCTTCATTCCCCAGCCATACCAGGCAGTTTCTCCTGTCGGCTGCTCTGGCTCAAGCACAGACAACTGGCAACATCCTAGGTAACTACATACGAAACACAGCACGGAATAACATGACATCCAAGTGAAATGTTCTGTGATATAAACGTGAGTCCTGCAATCACTTTGGCTTCTTGCGCTGATCTTTATAGAGACAGGAGTGGAAAGCTGAGTGGCACTTGGGGTTTGGGAGATTCTTCCAGCTGCTCTCTGGGCTGTCACAGCTGAACACGGCATTGCTCCCGCTTGAGCAATCGTTGGGGAATGAACCAGAGACCTTTTCTTGAAATAGAGGCATTCCCCTAAAGCAACACTGTGAAATTTTGGCTTGTAGAAGGGGTTGCAAAGCACCCAAGGGTGTTAGCGGGAGGGGAGGCGAGATGAACGCTCGCATGAGTAGTGGACGTGCTATTTCGGAGTTAATCTCTGTCTGGCACCCGGTAGCAGGCAGCCGGCCCCAGCAGCCTCACGCTGTGTTATCTGTGATAAAAGCGCAGGCTTTGTGAATACAGAAACTCGGCAGTCAGAATATTAAGTTGGCCTTCACAGAGCAAGTGAGGGGAAGGTACCGCTGAAGATACCATCTTGTGGTAGCGAGAGGCACAGACCAACAGAGCCAGCAGATGTAAAGTGTGTGAAGCAAGCAGCAATCCTATTGAACAGCTGATGGTGAACTCATAGAATCATAGAATCATAGAATTGTTAAGGTTGGAAAAGACCCTTAGGATCATCAGGTCCAACCGTTAACCTACCACCGCCAAGTCCACCACTAAACCATGTCCTCAAGCACTGCATCTCCCCGGCTTTTAAATACCCCCAGGGATGGGGACTCAACCACTTCCCTGGGCAGCCTGTGCCAGGGCCTGACCACTCTTTCAGTAAAGAAGTTTTTCCTAATATCTAACCTAAACTTACCCTGGCGCAGCTTGAGGCCATTTCCTCTCGTCCTATCACTTGTTACTGGGGTGAAGAGACCGACCCCCACCTCACTACAGCCTCCTTTCAGGCAGTGGTAGAGGGCAATAAGGTCTCCCCTCAGCCTCCTCTTCTCCAAACTAAACAACCCCAGCTCCCTCAGCCGCTCCCATAAGACTTGTGCTCCAGACCCTTCACCAACCTCGCTGCCCTGCTCTGGCCACGCTCCAGCACCTAACTCCCTCCTTTCCAAGCCAAGGATGCCACTGAGGAGTAAGTATAGGCTGAGACCTGACTCTGCCCGCTGCGTCCTAGCCCAGGAGCTGCAGGGAGGGGGGACACGAGAAAATCACAGGTTTATACTGCGCTCGCCGCACCCGGCGGGGGGGCAGTGACAATCCTCGTCCAAAGCTCCCTCCTGTCTTATTTCCCTTCCCTCATTTATAGCAACAGCGTGAATGGAGAGTACAAGGTAACTGAGTTCATCGTAAAAATAACTACTTTCTCTCTGTAAATATATAACTAGTACATTTAAGAGGGCTGAGGAAAAGTCCCCAGAAGCAAGAAAACTTGAACACTGAAAAACAGCCGCCTCGACCACTTCTTACAGGCAAAACCTACCGTGCCGTGCTCAGCGTCAAACAGTTTTCATGTCTTGATTATTCCCTGTGGCTGGCAGAAGGGCCGCATTGCTCTGCCAGAGTTTCCTTCCAGAGCCTCACAGACCAGACATCAATCGCAAGATGGACCCCAAGAAGCCTGCCATGAGAGTGGCTGTCGAACATAGCGGGGGGTATGCGCTGGTCCTCATGTCACCAGCACTTAGAAGTGGTTATTTGACAACACCCCCGCACCTGCCTAATCAACACGCACAGAATTGAGTGGCATCTGTTATAGGACCAAGCTGGAATTGAATATATCTGCTTTATTTTTGGTTACTGTTCTTTTCACTTTCTTAGACTGGTCCTCGACTACTTAATATTCAGTGCTTGCTGCTAGCACTGGAGAGGCACATTTTAGTTAAGAAATGTGAGAAGTTCAATTATGTGAATGAGGAACTTCTAGAAATGACAAACGTTGCTATGAGAAAGAAACCCATGGCACAGCTGCATGTGAATTCCAGTTATCCAGTGGTTTTTGAATTTAGATGGCGATGCAGGTGGAGAGCTTTGAGGAGGGAGAAGAGCATCACATGGGACCGCAGGGGTCTGGACAGGAACTGGTGACATGAGGATGCCTTTTGAAATGCATCCTACTCTAATCCCACTTTCCTAATTAGTTTTGCAGCAGCTATAATCTATTATATCTAGATGTATAAGTGATGGATTTTTCAGGTTGAGACCATTGTTACTCTGGTTTCCTACAGCAGAGGCTATACATAATGTTTCGCATTGTGATTCTGCGCCAAGCTTCTGAACGGAGCCAAAGGTTGTTTGGGTTTGGTTTTGGGGTTTTTTTTAAAAAAAGCAGTTTTGATTTAAAGATTGCAATTGAGAAAGCTAACATTTATTTTGTGATTAATTCATTTACTGTATAATAGTATATTATAGTATATCATATATAAATATATCATAGTATAAAATGACAACCTGTAAATCAAAGTTCATTCGATAATAAATCAAAAGTTTTGTCATCATTTGAAATCTGCAATGCACTCAGAATCCCAGCGTCACGCTTCTCTGACAATATGGATTCTTCATAAGAACATGCTCATTGGCATTCGCGATCCAGCTGTCCTCCGTTGACTGTGTCCCGTATGAACGATACCAATGCCAGGCGTGTATTTCCAGCATGGACACGATAGCCACTTTTGCTTCTGTTCCTCTGGAGCTTCTTCAGTATTCCTAAATGTATTAAAAATGTACATTAATAGCTTAGAGTTCCCGGCCCATTTTAGCAAGCAAAAATCTGTTCCTCTCCGGTGACAAAATATTTAACAGCAAAAGGTGGTCGTTGTTAAGCTCAGCTTTTGTACCTGCTGGAGCCATAGGTAATTAATTTGTCTGTAGCATGTGAGTATGGCTATCTTTGAGTATATCTATGTATATATATGTACATCTATGTATATCTATGTATATCTATGTATATATATGTATGTGTATATATATATCTATGTATATAGTATCTATGTATATATATCTATACATATATATATCTATACATATATATATGTATATAGTATATCTATGAGTATATCTATGAGTATCTTTGCTCCTTCCCCCTTTTCTGCATGCCTGAAGGGTAAACAAACAAACACCTTCCCACCAAAGCAGCCTTAACATTTTTTTTCTTTCCCAGTGTGTATACCTAAGTAAAATCCTTCTTACTGACTGTGATCCTGTTGACAGTGGAGTTTCATTGATAACCAATAGTTTGCTTTACTGATTGCTAACAAACTAATTAAATTAGATGAATGGTACCGGTCAGCTAACTGAAAAAATAATAAGGCTCTTACTGATGGAGTACATTTTGTAGCCACTTTGCTAACCTGCCAAGCATAAACGTGTATAAACAAGTTACTGTGAAGGAGGCTGAAGTGTAAACTTGCAGCACATCAACTGCTTTGCAGTAAGCGTGCCTGTTCTCCCCCCTGGTATCCCTCGAAATGGCTTAGCTGGCCTGTCGGGGCTTCTCCCAAACACCTTCCCCGCCGCGTCGGCGCTGGAGGCGAGAGGAGGGCCGAGGAGGCCGGTGCCCCTCGGGCCGTTCCCCCACCCCGCTGCCGTGGGGCAGGTTTCTCCCTGCTCTGGTGGTGGGAGGAAGGGTCCCCCCCTCCCTGCCCTCCATCCGCTGGGGCCTCGGCAAACACGGGGACTGCGTCTGCCACGGAGGGGATGCTCAGCTCAAATTTACCAGGCGGTGGGATGAGGGACGGGGTAGTGTTCGTGCTAAAAGGCGGTTCCCTGGGGTAGCCCGTAGGGCCAAGAGCATCCTCCCTAGGGAGCGACCCTCTGGGTGGTAATTACTGCTGCACTGCAGTCTCGTTCAGGGTCCGTTCACCGGTGATCTCCAGATGGAAGGAGAGAAGGAGCTGTGCATGGCCATTTTGGAGGAGATCTCAGGAAGGGATCTCCCTACGACATCTCCAAAGGTGAGGAATACACCAAATTAATTCAGTACCTCCATAACATAAAGCCAGTAAAGTCACTTCTGCATTGTTTACAGCCAAGGTCATCATTAGTCATCACGGATTAAGGATGGGAACAATCCTGAATCTGGGTGAAGAAGAGGTGTTGCTCTCCGAGTCCAGCCTTAAACTAGGGTTTAGTAAAGGCTCACAGTTTCTAAGGCCCTTTCCTTACCTCGCTTTCTTGCTGAGCATTCATGTTGGCTTCTCTTTCATTAAGCTGATGAGGCCAATAGTGGGAACGAAGATGACAGTCCCCTGGCAGATGATCCCGAGAATGTGGAAAAATATGAGACATTACCGGAGGCATTTAAAGATAATGCTTTCCAGAGATGTAGCAATGCAGAGGCCTTTGAGAGCCAGCACGTGCCAGAAATGCACCAGAGGGACCTCCTTGGGGAGAGGCAGGATGACAGCATTCATCTGGAAAAGGCCCTTGAGGGTGTCCACGGCATCCTTCTCCACCCAGAAGATGCTGTAGGAGACGATCATTCTGGGTACAGTCAGTGTGAGGAAATCATCAGTTAGACATCAAATCTTCAGCAGCGTGAGGCATCCCAGACAGAGAAACCCCACAAATGTCCCAAATCTAACAAGGGCTTTGGGGGGTGCTCTGATTTAACTCAACACCAGAGAACCCACAGAGGTGAGAAGCCCTTCATACGCAGTGAGCGTGGGGAAAACATCGGGGTGAGCTCCCACCTTATCTCCCCCAGAAGAATGCATGCAGGAGAAAGGCCCTACCCTTGTCTTGAATGTGGGAAAAGCTTCAGCCGAAAGTCTCACCTTGGAAATCACCAGAGAGCCCACGCTGGCGAGAGGCCCTTCGAATGGACGCGGTGTGGAAAAGGCTTCGGTGGTTTCTCAACGCTGACCCAGCGCCAGCGAACCCACATGGGTGAGAAGCCCCGTGTGCATTCCCCATGTGGGAAGTGCTTCAAACAGAGCGCTCACGCTCAGACAGACAGACAGACAGACACCAGCGAGTCCCCACGGGAGAAAAACCCTTTATGTGCGCTGAGTGTGGGAAGGCCTTCCAAAACAAGGCACGCCTCAAGCAGCACTGTAGGCTTCACCTGCAATAGCAGGGCAGCATTTCCCTTGGGTCCACCTCGCCTTTAAAAAATAATGCAATTATACATTCTATGGTGTGATATTGAAAGAAGGACGAAACCACCAAGGGGAGGAGAGGGTCTGTCACAGTACCAGGAGGTTGCTGATCATAGAATCATAGAATCATAGAATTGTTAAGGTTGGAAAAGACCCTTAAGATCATCAGGTCCAACCGTTAACCTACCACTGCCAAGTCCGCCACTAAACCATGTCCTCAAGCACTGCATCTACCCGGCTTTTAAATCCCTCCAGGGTATGAGGTGGGAGGAGGGTGGCAGGGTGGGGGCAGAAGTGGGAACAAGCTTCCCGTCAGCAGGAACGGCTTGTCCGGGGGATTGAAGGAAGAGACGTGGTAACGAGAAACTGAATTCAGCAAAGGAGGAATTTGGTGCTTACAAATCTGACTGTTGGGAGCACGGCCCTTGGAGAGGTGAAAAGATCCCACTGTCTTACGGAGAAGGCAAAAATGACAAAGCAGGCTCCGGCAAGGGGAGCCTGCACTTGGGAAATGAGTCATTTACTGAACTGCGGAAGAAAAGTTGTCCTTTATTCCCTCTGGCAGTGTCTGTAGGTATTTTAGGAGCTCTGTTAAACCTGTGCAAAGATGTCCCAGTTTTCTGGTACATGTTGTAATACTCCAGCTCTTTGATGTGTTAAGTGCCTTCCCCTATTAAATAGCAGCTCTGCTTCTGTTCGCCCCCTTCCTCTCCCGCTCTATTTCTGTGTGCCCGGATTGACCTTTCCTTCAGTGCCAGAGCAGCCATGGCTGCGCCCATCATCGGTCTCACACGCCGTTAGGATGCAATCTCGCTAGCCTAGAAAAATAATGGTATTACTCTTTGTTAAACACCTTTTTGCTTTTCTGAGCAGGGTTTGATAACCGCCTTCAGCAGTATTTTGTCTGCTGCATCTTGAGAGCCTTATTCAACCCTGGAGGCAACTGAGATAACCGTGTATATGTAAATATATGGAGCTGATTTGTAGCTTTACTCAGAGGGCTGTGAATTTTACGTACTTCAGAGTCTTTTGGAGGCTTATGGCCAGCTCAGAGCCTTCTGCCTAGGAACAGAGTGCAAGCAGGCAACTGGAAGGAAGGGAGTGGAGTGTGAATGGTGATGACTGGAGGGAAACAGAGGGGAATGGAAAGGAACCATCTGGTGAGAAAAAAGCCAACAATGCAGGAGACTGGAGGGGAAAAGAACGTGAATGGTGAGGCTCAAGGGGAAGAAGGCATGAACAGAGGGGCTGTAGCTAAACAGATTTTCACCAGAGAGGTCTAGACAGAATGAGAACATGAATCCAGCCTGGCCAGGTCCCTCTGCAGAGCCTCCCTGCCCTCCAGCAGATCAATGCTCCCACCCAACTTGGTGTCATCTGCAAACTGACTGAAGGTGCCCTTGATCCCCTTGTCCAGATCATCGATAAAGATATTGAACAGGACCGGCCCCAGTACTGAGCCCTGGGGACACCACTGGTGACCGGCCGCCAACTGGATTTAACCCCATTCACCACAACTTTCTGGGCCTGGCCACCCAGCCAGTTTTTACCCAGCGAAGCGTACGCCCATCCAAGCCATGAGCAGCCAGCTTCTCCAGCAGAATGCTGTGGGAAACGGTGTCAAAGGCCTTACTGAAGCCCAGGTAGACAACATCCACAGCCTTTCCCTCATCCGCTAAGTGGGTCACCTTGTCACAGAAGGAGATCAGGTTGGTCAAGCAGGACCTGTCTTTGATAAACCCATGCTGACTGGGCCCGATCCCCTGGTTGTCCCGTACGTGCCGCGTGATGGCACTCAGGATGATCTGCTCCATGACCTTCCCTGGCACCGAGGCCAGGCTGACAGGGCTGTAGCTCCCCGGATCGTCCTTCTGGCCCTTCTTGTAGATGGGCATCACATTTGCTACCCTCCAGTCCACTGGGACCTCCCCGGTGAGCCAGGACTGCTGATAGATGATGGAGAGTGGCTTGGGAGCACCTCCGCCAGCTCCCTCAGTGCCCTTGGGTGGATCCCACCCGGCCCCATAGACTTGTGCATGTCTATGTGGTGCAGCAGGTCGCTGACCATTTCCCCTTGGGTTATGGGGGCTTCATTCTGCTCCCTGTCCCTGTCTTCCAGCTCAGGGGGCTGGGTAATCCGAGAACAACTGGTCTGACTACTAAAGACTGAGGCAAAGAAGGCATTAAGTACCTCAGCCTTTTCCTCATCCTTTGTCACTATGTTTCCCCCCGCATCCAATAAAGGATGGAGATTCTCCTTAGCCCTCCTTTTGTTGCTAATGTATTTATAGAAACATTTTTTTATTGTCTTTTATAGCAGTAGCCAGATTAAGTTCTAGTTGGGCTTTGGCCCTTCTAATATTCTCCCTGCATAACCTCACAACATCTTACTTGTTACTAAAGAAAATGGTAATATTTGCACTGGGACTATCTAATATCTAGGGCACTGAATAATTAAACTCAACACAGACTTTAAGCTGTCAGCATCTCTGGAAATGTGATTTATGTACATTAGTACTGAGTCAGGTAAAATGTTTCTGTTCACGCCATCCTGAACATAACAGAGAAATTCCCATCTTCTAGAGCTGTTTTCAGCAAGTGAGCTGTATGTTTAAGAAGCAAACACTGGATCACATCTATTTGTTCAGACAAGTTCTACATTTTTGGCCCGAAAGTCAACTTACACATTCTGCAGAAACTCATACGGCCATCAGAAGAGCACAGGGACAGCACGCGTGCATCTATCAGCCAAAGTTAGCCTTTGTGCCCAGCTGAAACCTGGAAATAGCGTGATTTTTTTTCAGCACTGTTTATTTTTCCTCAGTGTTCACAAATGTCTGGACTCCGCAATGACAACCCTTCAGTGACCAAGGCTGTCCTGCAATATTTTTCTCCTTTTCATCTCGTTGAAGCTGTTGTTCTGCTGGGCAGCCATCAGATTTGTTGCAAAATTGGTAACTAAGAAAATGAGAATGGATGAGGAAGTCTTCACCTGACAAAATCTCCCCCTTCTCTCCCTCCACAAACTGTCCTAACTAAAACTATGCTGCCCTTCCTTACATCGTGCTTTTGGCCTCACGATGCTTACAGAGCCCAAATTTGCTCTCAAGTCTGACTGTCAGGTGAACGGCACACAAAACTGGCCAACGCTCTTGAAAAAATGAGCAAGATTGGTAACAGCTTTTGCAATCGGGTGGCTTCTACCCGCTGTGTGTTTGGGCAGGCTGGCAAGGGCTGAGTGAGTAGGGTGCCGCTGAGTAGGACATATTTGTGAAGTGTAACCATAGTTCTAGGACAAAGTGTGCTTTACAGAAGCCTTAAAGGTGGCATGGAGTGAAAAGAAGGGCTGATGTGTTCACACCATGGACTGTGTGGAGTCTTCATGTCTTCATGCTGTAGATGTAGAAGTGGACGTGGCCTATACAGTAAAGTTACCCTGATCAGCCTGTACTCAACAAAGAAATGAACATTTCACTTTTATTTATTCTGGGTTGGGGCGGGGAGGGCAGGGGGAACGAGGGGGCTGTTACACAAAGTCTTCATTTAAATGCTTTGTAGTTTGCTGCTGCTGCTCACCCAACTCTCCTCTGGCTCAAGGCCCTACTTCTTTCGCCAGGTCTCAGCTCCTCTTAAGGCTTAGGCAGCCTTGCTTTTCAAGTACTGCCTTCTCTGTGGGACCATGGAGGCAATCCACTGAGCGGTGCGCTGCTTGGCCTCTTCCCACGTGTAGCGGGGCATGTACCCAAAATCCTTCTGTGCTTTTCTATAGGAGAAGGTGAATGGGGTGTTCAGTAGAGTGACCAGGTGACGGTTGGTGGAGGGGATGTATCTGACAAAGGGCCTGAGCAAGAAGCTCACAATCTCCAGCAGCAGCGAGAAGTAGTACAACATTTTCAGAGGCATGGGGAGCCGGGGCTCGATTCCAAACCCTAGGTCCCTGGTCAGCTCGTAATTTAGATCTGCATAGCTCATATGAGGAGTGTCATCTGAGATGTAGTAGAACTGCCCCCTGATGTGCTTGGCTTTCTGTGGGACCTGCAGGGCTTTGGCTGCCTGCACATGTGCCCAGGCGATGTTTCCCACATAGACGGGGTTCACCAAAGCCTCCTTCCTGGAGAAGCGCAGGTAGACATTTTTGTTCAACAGACACTTATCCAGATGACCTTGAAGAAACGGGCATCCTTCTCCAAAAATGTACATGGATCTTAGGGCACAAGTCATCAGCATGCCACCATCCTTTAACACCTGGCCATCTGCTTTCAGCACAGAATCCTCTGCCAGTCTCTTACTCTGGGCGTAAGGAAATTTCGATACACTCTCATAAGCTGTATCTTCATCACCATTGAAAATTGGGTCACCTTTGCAGTTTGGGCCTGTCACTTCTATGGTACTGGTATATATGAAGTGCTGGACGTTACAGCGGACACATGCCTCCAGCAGTAGTTGAGTGCCTTCAAAAGAGAAACATGCACATCAGTCTAGAGCTCTCCAAGCAGGGAAAAGTGGGCATTTTAGGTCAGAAACAGCAGCTCTGGCCTGAGCCTGGCCAGATCTCACCTCTCTGCAGCTGGAAGAATCCTGTCCTGAACTGGGCAGCATGTGCAATGAAACAACCTGCTCTGAATCTGTATTTAAGTGGTATCAGTGCACCTCCCAGAGTTAAACAAGGATGAACACTTGGTCTTAATTGCATGTTGTGGGGTTTTTTTATGCCAAGCGTCAAATTTTGCTCTTGCTTAGGCTAGCGTGGATGCTGACCACAGATTCAGGGGCTTGTGCCTGTTGGTTGGATTGACTTGGCCTAAGGCAGAGAACCTTCAGAAGCTGCCCCTCTCATTAGGTACCATCCATTCTGTATGCTGAAGCCCCTGTTTTCCAGCCTTGAGGATGCTCTTGGGTGGTTTGCTAAGCAGGGACAGAATTAATGTGGGACCTGAAGGTTTGCTCCAAAGTCAGCTTCACCCAGTGGGAGTCTTTCCGCCATTCAATTGGCTTTGGAGGAGGCCTTGAAGAGAAAGATCTTAGAACAATGCATGATACTATGTAGTCAAAGCTCATGTAAAGTGCAGCGAGCAAAGCGATGATTGTGTATGTATGCCTCCTTTTTTGGCATATTCTGGATTTTACTTGCAGCAATACAGGATTTCTTGCTTTTAAAATCTTGCTTTAAATAAGGCTTTCATTGAGGAGAGCAGAGGTAAAAACTGACAAGTTCAAGGTCTTTCAAGTAGCCAAGAGGGTTAGGCTAGGAAAGCACATTCAAGAGGAAAAGAAATATTTTAATAAATTGGGTTGTTTTAATTACAAGTAGACTCTTTTTCTCCTGAGCTTTGAGGCAAAAAATTGCCATATTTGTTGTGCATGGTGTAATGAGAGAGATTATGTTTGAAAGGGCCAGTGATTTTGGAACAGAAGATACAGCTCAAAGACATTTGAAAATGTCTGGCAAAGGAACATTAAACCAAAATGACTGATATGAAACCAGAAGGGTGTGGCCTAAAATCTAGGGGATAAAATCAAACACTAGCAGTGAGGTACATGAATGATCTAAGAAGTCTGTTCCAATAAAGGCAGCACACTGCAGAGCAGGCTAGTGTTGCTAAAGAGAACATAATGAATTAAAGAGGTTCAGAGGACCAAGGAATATTGGCAGCAAAATATGGACCCACTAATGAGTGAAGAATGGGAAGAATTATTGAACTGAGTATTGTTAGGGCACCAAAATTCCTTTTTCAAGCTTGAACAAGAAAAAGAAAGAAGTTGAAACAAATGGAAAATAGATCTGGATGAGGCCTTAAGAAACACTAAAGAAGTGCAAAGAAAAAAGGCTACACAGCCAGGAATACATTCACATGAAAAATAAGTCCATGCGAGATGCAAGTCACTACGTTTAGGTGACACACAAGCCAGGGTCATATGGAAAATTAATTAATTAATAAAATATATTATTTTTAAAATTAATAGCTTAATTCCTGCCATTAGTGCTGTTTAGAAAGTGAGGGAAACTAATAAAGTGCAAAACGGCTAGATAAAGTCAAATGACAGCAAGTTTTAAAAAAAACAAACCTAAAATTATCTTGGCAGTTGGTATCTGGTCAAGATCAATTTCACCCAAATAAAAAGTGTTTTATTTGCAAATCAAAGCTGTATGTAAAAAATGAAAAGGTTCTTACAGTAATGGGAATTTGAGCATTTTCACATAGCGTGTGATAAAGTAAATCCTCCATGGAGCAGGTCTCCAAGTTTTGCCTGCACACAAAGCCCTCCTGGCTGCGGGTCTGATTCACAGAGGGTACTTTTCTTTGGATTATATTTCATTATTTTCTCCATTCCCTTCCTCCTAAAAATTTGCCTCCCTTCCTAAAAGGATATTTTTGCTCTGAGGCATTGCGTGGCACGGTGGTGAACTTGGCAGCGCTGGGTTAACGGTTGGACTTGATGATCTAAGGTCTTTTCCAACCGAACCGGTTCTGTGATTCTGTGTGAGGCAGAGGAAAGCCCTGCATCATGGCAAGTTTAACTTGGTTGCTGCTGTTCTGGTTTGTGAACAACCAGAGCTCGTTCCTTGACAAATTTGTATTACAAAAGGTCTGTTTTCCAGGAGAAACAGATCTTTCATCCTGCAAGTCTGTGAAGCACGAGCAGCATCTTGGCTGGTCAGAAAGCCAGAAGAGCAGCAGAATGGAAATGGAGAGAAACAGGGAGGCGGACAGCGGTCGTTACTGGCTGCCCTTAGGGTCAGTTTGCTCTAGGAGCAGGACTGCTGTGTACTTTCGTTCTACCAGATGTTATCAGCTTTTTCCGCCCACGGGCAGACTCTGTTGGGAGGGGGCCTGAAAGATGTATGAAAACCTAGATATTTTGTGCCTAAGTCTAAACCTGCGGAAAGAAACAATGGGACAGATGTAAATAAATGCAATATAAATGTAAATAAAAGCTTTCTGCTTTTGGGAATGCTTTTTAATATTTGTTTGGGTTTTTTGTTTTTGTTGGTTTTTTCTTTTCCCCATGGGTTTAGGCAACACATTCTGCTGTGAAAAACAGATTGTAGCAGGAATACATGCATAGACAGCGAGCTTTGCAAATCCTCTTTCTGAACTCCCACCCCTGTATATTTATTTTTCATACTACCCGATGCCCAGATTTACAGGAGGTCGCCTTTCTGCTCTTCCCTCCTGGCAGGGACCTAAGGAGCCGCCCGCTGGGCTCTCGTTTGCGGTCACTGTCAATTTGTGGCTTTGACTGAGCAGAAATGAAAGGGTCTGGAAGCTGAAGGCGCAGGCAGTGAGCCAGGCTAAAACCACCAAAATGCCACCCCCTGGTTTTAAGGTGCATGTAAGAGACAACTCGGCTAAAACACTCTCTTGCTCTGAACACTGGTGAGGAGCCAGTATTTGTAAAAGTGGTGTCTGTAGAAATATCTTCCTTATTTTTCCGTGAAGGAGCCCTGTATCATTGGCGGAGAGGAACAAGGGACGAGGAAAACTATTCACGTAAATAAGAACATCTTCCCTAAATCCTCACCAAGGAGTGGAAGCAACGCAGCCCAGGAGGTCAGGGTGTGCGCAGGTTAGGCAGCACCAGCTCCCTGAAAGGCACAGAGGGTTTGGGGACCAGAGGGAGGGGGGTGAAGTTGTTCTTTTAGGAAATATATTTAAAATTCCCAGCCCACATGGGCCATTTCTGAACCAAACCCTTCCCCTTCATCTGATCTTTTCATGAGGAACAGGAGCTCCGTAGTGGAAAGGGAGATCCCATCACTGAATGAGAGGTCTCGGGAACCCCTCCCTCCGTAGTCTTGAGTTGGTTGGAGGAATTTGAATTATGAGCTCAAGGTGGGAGAGCATCTGCTCCTCTGTCTGAACTGCATTCATGCACACGCAGACATAATGGCAAACGGGAGGAAAAGGAGACGAGGAGGAAGAAAAAGAACGGGAAGCAGAGAGCCGCACTGGGACCTCAGCAGCGCAAGTTTGCTCTAATTGCAGCCAGAGCCTCCAGTGTTTGTAAAAATTCAAAAATGTACACAGGCAGCGATGCTACATGGGGAGGGGGAATAAGAACCAATTTTCTCAAATGTGCATTGGGATTTTGGAGGTGAATTGCTTCCAGAAAGGTCCGCTGAGCATGGGATTATGGCTGTCCCCACGGAAGGCAGAGCCCGTGCAGATCTCAGGATGGACGTATGTGAATGCTGATGAGGGTGAATGAGCCTGCAGTGCCCTGCAGTGGAAGACGGGTGCGCGCTGGGTGCGGAGGGGGCCAGAGCTGCGTAGGGCTGCACATATGCATGCTTTGCACTCACAGGTGTGGCTGTGCAAGACGCGTAACCATCTGGCTCAAAAGAACAGGTCAGGCGCTCCCTTTCCTGGGCGGGTGATGATCAGGACACAGTAGACACGGGTTTGAGAAAGGTGCTTCACCCACTCACCTGTTACATTGACTTCCCAGAGCAGCCGCTTCTCTATGAGGCCCAAGGTGTCAATGATGGAAGCCGTGTGGATGACGAGGGAGACCCCCTGACAGGCACGGTGCAGGAACGTCACGTCGCGGATGTCCCCTTCCAGGATTTTCACCTCGGTCTTACCCTGGAACTCTGCAAGGGCAGCAGAAAACAAAGCAGAGGACCTCGCAGGCATCCCGAGAGGGCACTGAAAGGGTGGTGGAGGGCTGTGTGGAAGCTGACGCTGGCCTGGGAGGTGCTGATCGGGGAGCGATATTTTAAGGCTGGCAAAACAGAAGGCGTTTTCCAATGGCTATGTTGTCAAGTGCTTATTACAGTGCTACAGAAGTCTATGTTGCATTACCTACCATATTTTTTGAGCCAATATGCAACATGGTTCTTTCTTGGTGGTTTTTTTTTTTAAAGAGAAATCTTTCCCACCGCTAGCAAGGGCCTGAAGCTTCCTTCAGGTGTGACTATTTTAAAGTTCACAGGGGGAGCAGCTTTAGTGATGCATCTTCTGGTGACTGGCTGTTTATAGAAGTGTTAACCCAAGGATACCGAACCACCAGGCACTGCATGCTCCTGTCTTCAAGGTGATGCATGAGCTCTCCCCACCCACAGCATGTGTGCACAGAGCTGCGTTCACACCTATTTTCTGCCCCTTGACCTTGCCCATATTGCGGCGCTTCTAATACGTTACTTACCGTTCTGACGTATCTTTTTTAGGTACCTCGGCCAGGACTGACGTTGCCTCTGCTAACTCCACCTCTGGCTCCATTTCAGCATCTCTGCTGCGGGGTCATTTTTAGCATGCACATCTTTCTGGTCCAAATCGGAGCTCTCAAGGCTGCTCTCCTGAGCTACCTCAGCCCTGACTTGCTTTAACTCCTGCTTTTTAAGCCCTCTCCCTCCCCAGCAGCTAACGTGTGTGCCCCTGGTGCAGTCCCAGGTCTCAGAGCCATCCTCCCCCTAAGTTTTGCTGGGCAGAAGCAGCCCTGTACAGCCCAGAACTCCACTAACAAAACGGAGCCAGCACAGGGCGATCACCTGGAGAAATTTAGACTCGGAGGTGATGCCGCTCTCCTGGGAAATCTGCTGGCCTGGCTGCAGCTCTGCCATGGGAGAGGAGAGGACTTTCTTGGCGTGACTTACAGCTTTTTAGGACGCGGTGCCATTGCAGCAAGCCCTCTGGCCAGCCTCTGCTGGGGCTGCACTACAGGGCTCCGCCGGCACAGCTACTGGGGAGGGACTGCAGCACAGGCAGAGCCTCTGTCTTCTGCCAGCATAACCAAATGCCCGTTTTAGATAAGAACCTGATTAATTTATACAGCTTTTAGCCTCAGCTATGGCTGAAATCTCATGTATCCTAGTGCTCGGTCACCAGCTCCAAAGCAGGCAGTATTTCATCCCATGTCTTTAATGGAGAAACACTAAGACAGCTGCTGGGATCTGGAACTGAGTGGGAGTATCTTTTAAAATGGTTTTACCTCGTTATCTCTGTAGCACGCTAGAATGTAGCCCTGTATTAATTTAACAATTATTCTGATGCAACAGGCTTGAGGGGTTGGTTTTTTTTTTCATCACAGTCAGCTGGTCTGAGATGTGAAATTTGTGAAACTGTTACTAAATCTAGAGTTACTGCCCTCCCGGCACAGTCACTGCCACACGCTCTCTTACGCTCTTTAATTTTACAGAGCGCATTCATTTCCTAGGCCTCCGTTTCCAGAAGGTTTACACTGACCTCTACTTGTATGGATGCAAAAGTGTCAGACGACAGGGCTAAGCTTTTTGTTAAGCACCTGGCACTTAGATTTGCTCTAATAAACCTTAGTCTTTGTACAGCCCTAAGGGCTGTTGATGTTCATGAGTAAGGCTTTGTGGGCTTGCAAAAACCCAAAGGATTGAAGGACATGGTTTTCACAACGTCAGTTCTGACATGTGGCCCCTTCAGAGTGGTCACCGTGCCCGGGCAGGAGTTAGTTAGGAAAATGGCAGTTTTTCCACATGCAAATCAAAGCTTTCAGGAAAAATACAGAAGAAACCTGTCCCTTTTAAAGCTGATCACAGGGATAACTGGTCCCAGTCACTAGAAAGCTGCTGTCTAGCTGCTTTGTGCCTTGTTTGGGCTTGCGATTTTTGTGTGTGATATGAGGCAGGAAAGCTGCTCCTCCATTCCACTTTAGCCAGCAGAAGTTGCCTGTAGTACAATATGGTCCTTGTTCACTCTACCAGCATCAGCTAGATGTCAGGAATCAGCAGATTCATCTCGTTTTGCTCTGGGGAAGAGGAGGACTGCAGGTGAGCTTGGAAGCAGAGGGAGGAAAGAAGAAACGACTGACAGACAGTGGTTTCAGTCTGAGATGGACAGCAGAGAGAATCTTGACTTCCATCTGCACAAACTGTTGCCCAGGCACCAAAAAAAGCACGTGTGTGCCAGGTGGAAAGGGCAGGAAAAGAATAAATTCAACTCAGCTCTCCATTTTTGCATACAGTGATTATGAGAAAGTACCTACCCACTGGGAAAGCTTCTTCTACTTCACCAATGGTTTCTGTGTCCTCTGAGCTGTAAGCAAGGCTCCCTGCTTGCTGTGGGGTAGTTTTTGCTTGGAAATGCGATGATTACTCAATAAAATTCAGTGTCCTGTTGTGAGCAGTGTCTGACTCAGTAATTCAGTCAGACTATTTGCCCTAAACTGTCTTTCTCTTTTCTATGTGTTGTTTAAAGTTCAAGCAAACAGCAATGTCTGTGGGACATAGCTTGGATTTCTTGGTGCTCTTTTATAGAGGTCCTAAGAGCTGTGGGGTGGATGGTGGGGAAGGGCACTCCTCATGAGAGATCTCCACTTTCCTGGTTAACTGGATGGTTTGTTAAAATGGTCTACTTTGTGTATTCAGAGGAGAAAATGAAAAATTGCATCTTATTTTCATTTGTAAAGGGTAAAGCAATTTATTGGCTTCTTTAGCCCAGGGAAGCTGAAATCTTTATTCTGTTCCCATTTCAGCTACTGGGATGTTCTTTTGCTACTCTGCCTTTCTGTTCTGAATACAGGGATAAAGGCAAACCAATGTCTGCAATGTTGAGCAGGAGGAAGATTCCCAGAGCAGGAACTTTCCCCCAGCAAAAGTCCTGGGGAAAAAAAAAAAACAAACCAACCACATTCCTTCTCCCTATACTTCCCTTCTACTTTGGAGCAGTACTGGGTTAGCAGTGCAAAACCACTCAGTGCTCAATCATCACACAATCTATAAATGTCTGCCTCTGAAAAATGACATGAAATGAGGGTTCGGGGGAGAGGGATGAGATGGGGGAGTCAATGCTTTGAAATAGTGAGAAATCCTCTTGAGAACAACCTAGGAGTTTCCAGCTTTTCCAGAAGTGCCAGGGCAATAGTGAACAAAAAAAGAATGGCATAAGTGGAAGCACAGGAAAGTCAGAAAGATAAATTTGAAGTAGAGATGGGAGGTGGGAAACCCAAGGCACCAAACTACCACGTTCAACGTGACGTTCATTCGCAACCACACAGTGTAACTGGGTAGACTCCAGCTCACAGCACTTGACATTGATTGGATCATCCTGGACTCCCCAGGGCTGTGGAAGACCACAAATGCCACCATTTACGCAGACTGAGCGCGATGGTCAAGGTCTCGGCAGGAAAGTTGTTTGGACAAAAGAGGAGTGTCCCTGAGCGTCTCCTGGCACGAAGAGCTGGAACTTGCACGTACTCCTCTCTCTTACTACCTACAGCCCTGACTCTGCAAAGATATTGCAAGTAAAAGCTGCTGAAGAGCTTAGTGAGAAAGAAAACCACTCAGCTCTGCTCCTGGCCACTCAAGAAATCCAAACAACACATGCTAGCAAGTAAAAGTCCCTGCAGTAAAAATAATGCAGGTCAGAAGACTCCAGCCCCCCAGTTTTTGCAGCAGCCCTGCATTTGGGGTCACTGTGCTAGAGAAGGGCTTGAAAGGGAACGGCAGGAAAATAGTTCAGGTAGTGCCGAGCACAAGAACTGGCAGGACACTTGAAGAGATGTAGCTCTAGAGGCTGATACAGACAGAGGGACTGACGGTCAAAGTGCGGGGCCTCAAGGCAGCTCAAACACATCTGAAATGTCAGCCTGTTGTTCCTACTACCTGTTTTGGGGGGGAAAAAGCTCTGATAACTGATTTTTTCCTTCCTTCTGTGCTGGTCAGATAGGCAGCAGGAACGTTGCAAGAACAGGAGAGGGAGCGTCTGGGCAGCGTTCAGTGGAGGAAGAAGGTCCTAGAGCTTTCCTATTAACAAAAACCGGAGCGAAACCTTTGCTGCAGCCCAGCCAAGACACTGCTCACACAAACAGTCATTGTCCCTCCCCAGGAAGCTCCATTATCCCCACAAAGCTCTCCAGGCCCCAAGCAGCGCAGATGCTTCTGTCGCTGCCCTGCTGCATGGGTGCTAAACCACACACGCTCCTGCTGCTGCAAGCGCTTCAGCCTGCTGCAGCTGCAGGCTTTGTCACTGCGGGAACTGCCGGGAAGTCAGAGCAGGGAGGCTGCTGCAAGGCTTGAGGGCATCTAGCAAATCCTCAGCAAAACGCTGAATGAGATGCCATGAGGAGGACGTCCGAGTTGTATAAAACCGTCCAAAAGGCTTGTGCAATTTGCACCAGGTATACGGTGCACTGTTACTGTTCTTTGATGACACTTAAATGCTTTATAGAAACCTTGTGGCTCTTTAGAAAATCATATGGGGATATTCCATAAGGGTTCCCATATAGTTGCCTGGATAGAGGAAGAATAATCTTGAGGTTAAGATGTGATAGAGAAATTTCTATGCATTTTTTTGACAATGCATTGTCAAAAAAAGCATTGTAGGGACTTAAGAACTTGATTGAATTTAGGTTCCTACATGCCTTTTTACAGATGTGCTCAGGATCCCAGGCAATGGGACATTTAAAATACAATCCTCTGAGCTGCTTTCCCCACCACAGACCATTTCTGACACTGGGCATATCACTCATTTGTGCTGTCTCCAGTTCATTCAAGAAGCCAGAGTCCTGACTTGCCCTTTGCAAATGGGTCCTGTCTCTTCTGTGCATAGCACAAAAGGGTTCTGCTCTCCAGCCAACTGTGATAATATTAATAATAACAACAAAATTTAAGGTACCTCATCACAGCTCTCAACCAGAAGATCACTATTAACCAAGCTAATCACAGGTTGAAGAAAACCATTAGCATCTGCACCCACAACTTTGCCACCGCCTTCTAGTCGAGCAGATCAGAGCCCAGGACAGCAGGCCCCGGATACACTGCCCACCCCCAGTACAGCAGTGCTTGTGTTTGCCTTGCCCCCAAGCAGAAGGGTGAGATTTTTGCACTCATTTTGCTCTGTGGTTTTGATGTAATGGAAGTCAGGTTGAAGGCAGCCTGTGTACCGCATGAACAGTACATAGGTCTCTCTTCCAATCTAGAGAAGCCTCAGGGCCTGGCAAAGAAAACTCTTGCTTTTATGTTTTACATCTGATTTCTGTGCTGGAGGGAGAGGGAAGGATAAAGCAAGACTTCCTTGAAAGAAAACCTCTATCTGCAAAGCTGGTTTGGATGAGAGCTAAAGACTTCCAAGCTATCCACATGAGAGAACAGCACACATATCCACATATCCAACATACACATAGCCCTGACGAGATGGTACTTACTTCCAAATCTCCCGAGTGCTTCACTGCTAAAGGCTTTGTCCAGCAGCCGGATCTCAGCCAGCGCCTCCTTTTCTTCCAACAGCAAGCAGACAATTCTCTGACCAAGAAATCCTCCTGCTCCTGTCACCAGACAGCTTACCCCAGCCAGGGACATTGCTCTGGGTTGCTCCTCGGTGGTGAACTGGCTGCCTCTTGAGCCTAGACTGGCTGGTTCACCTCCTGCCTGGGGAAACGAACACACGACATCAGCCTCTGGGGTCTTTACAAATCAAAGGGTGTTACCAGAAGGAGAGACTGCTGCAAAACAAACTCTAACCCCTACATTAAACAACAATTTTTAAAGCATGTCTTACTTTTGCTAGCTATTCCTATTAAGAAGTAGCCTACTCATTTTTCCATGCAAAGAAAAAACTATTTACAAACTATTACAAACTAAAGAAATGAACAAATCTGAAAATGCTCAAAATCAACTTCAATGCCAAACAAACCCCACAAAAGTCTGCCTCAGTCCTTGGTTCCACCTCTCTAGCACTCAAAAGACGGCGGGGGAGATTTGCCTATATTTATAGAGAGCACCACCTCAGTCATTTTGCTTCCCCTCCCTCTCGTGTGCCTCCTTTGCTGCAAACAAATGTGGTGCTTCCACCCCCGCCTCTCAAAGAGGGAGGCTCTGGCTGCGGCGAGGTCTGAGCCGAGACGTGGTCCTGCGTGCCGAAATCCTCGGAGGGTAAACCCTCATGCTGATAATACTCTGTAGCTGTGCTTGCTTGTGTAACACAGTGTTAATATGAAGGCAGAGAGCATTAAAATTAAACGTAAATAGCGGGAGTAGCTGCCTATAATGGTTTGAAAAGTGGACTCTGCTGCTGTAGTTTTTTTGGACACTGGGCTCCTCCATTATAGCATGGGTTTCTCATTCTCCCTGTGCAAGATCGAAAACTAACCTCTGGGATTTTGCGTTTGCTCAGTATACTCGAGGCATTCAAAGGGATGAAATGGTCTAATGTACCACTAAAGTTAAATTAAAGCTGTGGGAGAAAAAGATTCACCTCCGAAATGTCTGGTGTGAGAGTACCTGGTTAAAATAAGGCGGTGGCTGGCTGTTTGTGCCTTTGCATGAACTGTGTCGTTACTTTTTACACCTCCAAAACACAGGGAGAATGCCCAGGTGTTTCACTCCAGTTCTAGCAAAACTCGTTCCTAGTGCGAGACTAGGGCAGGGCTTGGGCATTAGCCTGAAGCTCCTAATACCCGCGCTGCCTTCCCAGCTCTTTGTGCACGGTCAGGGCACGCTGACTGGAGCTGTATTTTCTCTCTCTCTCACACAGGGGTAGGCAGACATCCCTGCCGAAGCAAGATGATAAATAGGTAGCCTCCTCAAGCAAGAAGGAAGTTACAAAGAAGCCCAGCAACACAACTAATTAGGCTAAAATCACTGGAAAGAGGATCACTGATTTCAGGCACGGCTGGAATGGATCTCTAAAAATGCTTTACTTGCATTTGTGCGACTAACTCCTAAACTCCCTTTTTTATTCTGTTGTGAATTTTGTTCAGTCGTTAAAAAGAGCCCTGGAGAAAAGCTATAGAAACAGCTTCCCCACATTGTTACTTTTTTAGAGCAAAACCGGGCCTGCAAGTGACAGGAGGAAAGCAAAACCATTCCTGTTGCAGGAGAAAAGTTTCTCGCTGACACAGATGACAAAGTTTTGGCAACTGTTTCAATCACAGCATCCTTGAAAATCCCCCCGTTACCCCAACAAAGCTTTAAAAAAATTGTTATCAGTGCTTCTTTCCTTGGCTTCTCTCAGGCAGGACCTTGACGTTGTACGTTCTTATCAGAAGCTGCTGCAAATTAATTTTGTGCAGTGCATGCGTTGTGCAAGGAAAAATGACTGACCAAAGCCTGCTGCTGCAACCGGTCTTCTCCGAAACAGTGCTTCCTTTTTACTGTTAGAAAGCAAATAAAATGCCTTAAAGAGGCATTATAAAAACAGACAACACAACATCATAGCCTCTTAGGATAGAAAACACTCTCCTACACCAAGCTTGCCTATTAGAATGACCAGTTTAGCACGGGTGGTGCTTTATATGATGAGTGCTGCATAGGGGACTGTAGGGAGATTTATTGCTGCTGTGCTTTTGTCCTCTCAGGTACTACTGGGCCAAATGCTTGGCTTAGTTTGAGGGAATTTTATATATCACTACGTAGCACCTTTCATTTGAACTGCCACTTGTGGATGTCAGGGATCAGACAGCAGCAGTTGGCTCAATTCAAGCGCAGACCTGCTGGTGCTTGCTATGGTCTCACCTAGAGACAACATTTTCACCTTCTGTTTCTTCTTGATGTTGCTGTGTGGGGTTGCTGGGTGGCACGACAGCTCCTCTGTGCTGCAAACAAGACTGGCGTTCCCCGAAGGACACGGAGGCAGGTGCTGGAATGAATAACCGTGAACACCCAGAACCGTGTCAATGAGCAACGAGGCCAGAGCCCCCCAGGCCCCTGACCACCAGGAACAACTTGAAGGACTTCAGAGCTATTGCACGGGTCTGGGATTTGCAGATTAAAATGTAATTCAGCAGCATCTAAAAAGTTTACCAACTGTGCATTCTGTGTCAAGGCATAGTCATTTTTTAGCTATGTTGTCTTCTTCTCCTTGACTTTATCATAAATTGAGGCCTTCACGATCTGATATTTTGCTGTAGAATGGGCTGCATATCTAAGAGTATCATTTTAGAAAATCAGAGCTTGTAAATTTTGGCTCGTGTTGGAGAATTGCTATACACAGACTAAGTGGATATCTTAGGATATGTGCAGTCCACTATGTCCTGTCACAGCCGTGTCCCTAATGTGCTGGTCCAGGAACAGTGTTGATCCTCTGGCTTTATTGGTGCTTACTGTGACAAAGACACTTCGGGGCCATGGCTGGCTGGTGTTAGGAGAATGCGTTTTCTTAGCCTTGTCACAAGGAGAAAAAGGGATTGGGGGGTGTAGCAGCGATGAGAAGACACTAAGAGAGAAATAGTGAAGGGAAAATTCCCAGCAGCATCGAGAACAAACTGTATCATGGTACTGCAATGAATAAATGCAATAACATTGCAGAGCACAGAAGTTTTAGGTAGGATAAAATATACTTTTACAGAGGGTGATGCTGTTTAATTGTGCAATCAGGCAAAAAGAAGCTAGCCAGGAGAAAGAAGACAAGAACAGATCCTTTTGTCCAGAAAAGAAGTCTGATTTAGGAAAGGGATTTCTGGAGTCTGCCCTGTTGCCCAGGCTGATGAGAACTGAAGCAGGGAAAAGCAAAGGCATGCTCATTATTTAACTGGAACTTTTGCTGTCTAAACATAGAGTAATCGTGACCAAAAAGCCACAAAAAATCCATGTGCTTCTCATATGAAAAATTAATGTGTTTCTTACCATCATATGCCTGTAAGCTCAAAATGCCTGGATGCCGGCAGCTCTGGGAAAGAGGGTGTAGATGTAGATTTGAGATGTAGATTTACTCTAGGAAAGGTTCTCCCCTTCAGGGTGGGAGGCACTGTTCCCTCCTGGAAACATTTTCCTCTCTCTTCTGGCTACACATTGACAGGAGGCAACAAGACTTAAATAATTAACTTTTGGACAGCTGTGCCGAATCAAACGCTGAATAAACACAACTTCTCACAGTGGGGAAGAGTTTTAAGACACTTTAACCAAGGTATGAAGATAATCACCTTAAGAAGCTGCAATGTTTCTGTGTGTTCAAACCTGACAAAGAAAATATCTCCTATTTCAGTCGTACCAAAGTTATTTTGGTAGAAGGGAGAAAGTGATCGTAAACTTTTATTACACGATCTTCAAGATCCGAAAGACTTACTGGTAGGATTCTTTGCGACAGTAGACAGCACATGAGTTTGACAATTAACTAGAAACAAACATTTAGTCTCATTTTCCCTTTAGTTTTAGGTAGAACTGTGTTTCCTCAACTGAAGTTGATGAATGAATTATATATTTAAAGGCCATAGAAATTTGCACCATATGCCAAAGGAAAATGTTTATATTTGGATCCATTTTGTAGATAAATAGACTGATTCCCTGTCCCTGCTACATCCTCCAGGGATGTTGGGAGGCAGCAGGGTTTGATTAGCCCTTAACCCACATGGTTACAATCTCTTCGGGCATAATTCTTTTGGAAGATTTGACCTTGCTTGAATTTGCTTGAATGAAATACAGAAAGCAGGACAGAGTGTAGAAAGGGAGCATGAGACTTTGGTACGCATTGGCACAGGCTTAATCCAGATTGTCGAAAACTTCCAAAGTCTTGGAAAAGTTGCAGGATGGGCTCATTCAACAGACTCTCAGCCTGATCGAATCCTGTGAGTTCTTCTTTTAAGCTCACTCACCAAATCATAGCTTTCTTTTTCCCTCAGAAAATGCTTTCTGCAGCCTCTTTCACAGAGATATAGGCACTGCCTCCGCAGCTCCGGGGTAGCTGATCACTCGTGTGCCAGGGTACAGATCTGATGTGCGGCTCTTATTCTATGATTCTGTGATGTCCCCCAACAACTTAGATTGAAAGGAGCCTCTGGAGGTCTCTGACCCAACCTCTTCTCAAAGCAGCATCAGATTAGACGAGGTCGCTCAGGACCTTGCCCAGTCTCCATCTCTAAGGATGGAGATTTCACAAGCCCTCTGCTGCAGCGTCTGACCACCCTCAGGGTGAATTTTTTCCCACTAATCTCTAACTGGGGAATTTTCCTCATTGCAGCTTTTGTCCATTGTCTTTCACCTGTTTGCTGCACACATCCGATCCGCCCTCCCCTACCTTTAGCCTTCTCAGGACTGAGCCCACCCAGCTGTCTCAGTCTCCTCTTGTACATCCTTGAAGCCCATCAAAGTGTGCGATGTGATATTATTCCTCAGTCTTATCTGCTGGGCTGTCAGTCTGCCAGCGAGGTTTATTATTACTGGAACAGAGAGGAAGGCCTCCATGTGAAGGCCTCTGGAAGATCACTGCAGACACTGTTATCTCTGCGAGAAATTCAGGTCTAAACAGAGTGAGCTAACAGGGCTAGCTTCTCTCTTCTGGCTCCTTCAGGCCAAGTAGGAAGACAAGGCCAACCTCGTCTAATCTGATGCTGCTTTGAGAAGAGGTTGGGTCAGAGACCTCCAGGGGCTCCTTTCAATCTAAATTGTTGGGGGACATCACAGAATCATAAAATAAGAGCTTTTTGATAGCGTGGCTCCTCCTGCGCACACCAGAGAAGTGGGCACCAGGAGAGCTGCCAGTTGCAAGGCCGGCTGCGACCGGGGGTCTGCACCGCTGTGAGCTGGCTCTGTGCCCCAGAAGTGGTACTCTGCAGTGGCTTGCCCTTGACGCCTCAGCTGACGAGCAGCTTCATCATTTGCCCCCAGGATGCACATGCCCGATTCTGCAGTGGTTCCCCTTTGGTACTGATCCCTGTGGCATGATACTCGCACAAACCTGACCGGCAAAATCTTCCCTTCCCCTTACTCCCAGAGGCATGCAGAACTATCCAAGTGTACAGGCATTGCCTCGATTTTGGAGTACGTGCAGATCTGAAAGGGGAAAGGGGCTAGGAGAATATTCTATACCATGTATAGTTTGAAAAATCAGATAGAAAAATTGTATGGCTGTAAAGGGCCAACAGCAAGGGACAGGATTGGAGAACAAGGTATTTCAGCTCTGTGATGCTGCTCATTACAAATGCCCGCAGTCCTGGACCCCTACTGATCTTCATTTCACTTGCAAGTGCTCCATGCCTCTTCGAATCTGGCTCCAGATGTACTCCACGAGACATCCAGATCACAGGAGTTGCAAATTCGTGGCCTCTGCAATCATTTCTGCTTTAAGGTGTTTATGCTATCTTACACAACAAACCTACAGAACAGCTTGATCAAAGGCTGCAATTTGTCTGGCTAACTTTAGTAGGGTTCACATGTCCCTCAGCTCCACCTGCCCTCTATCCCCCAAGCTTTAGTGCCATGGGAAAAAGAGAGAAGGCGATCACAAAATAAACCATTGTGCTTATTTTCATGATGTGGCATTGCCTTTCCTTCAAAACAGATTTCGATCTCATGGTGTTCAACAATGGTGTAAATGAAGCCACCACAAGTCAGCTCAGCAGTGCGGACAAGTTCCATCACAATTGTTTCAGCTCCAGCAGACGTCTCTGAGTTTCTTAAGATGGCTTTCCTCCTTGAAAGATTTCCTTCACAACTGTAACAACAACATGCTTTCCAGCATCTTGTTTTGTTGGCTTTCAATGAAAGCTCAGACTCTGGAGCCTGAAATGAGAGGTTTTTCTGCCTCAGCAGAGCAGCCTTCAGCACTACCTCTGCTCCGAGGAGCACAGACTGCTGTGAGGAGCGGCATCAGCAGACCAGCCATGCCATGCATGGAGCATTGATGGAGTCTGACTGCAAGTGAAAGGTATCTAAGTGAAATGCAGGGGAGAAATGGATGATTTTTCAGTACCTGAATTTCTCCAAACAAAAGGGATTTCTTTCTGTGAATGGGAGCGTAGAATAAGGAGCAAAGGCCTTGATGGTCATCTACCAGGGAGACAGATGAGCTCATTTTCATGGGAACAGAGCTTAAATGCAGTTGTCCCAGCTTCTCATCATCTACTTTCCCATTTCACAGCATCGGCTCCAGAAGACAGAAGCTAAATTCAGGCACCTGCTCACTCTCACACTTTACATGCCCATGTCTAGGTCTTCTAGATCATCCAGAAACATCTAAAAAAATCCAAATGCTCAGAGGGAAGTCACCAAGATGTATCAGAGGAAGCATGCTGGAAATCCTGATTCTCTCGAGAGCTTAGCCAGTTGTTTCAAGTCTGCCAGCAGGCCCCTTCAGCCACTGCCATTTGCAGAAACTGGAAGCCTGTCTCCTAGCAAGTTGAGGACCTAACAAGCGTTATTTGGTTCTTCTAAGATAGGTGCAAAAGGAGGTGCTGCTGCTGCCCCCCCCTTTCCCATGTACACCAGGAGCCAGTGGGCAACGTGCTCAGCAGGAACTGGGGGAGCACATATGCCTTCTCCTCCGCTGAAAAAGCAGCACCTCTCCTCTGCCAGGAGAGAGCCTTGACCGAAGAAGCTCATAGGCAGTTTCATGGGAGGAGAGCTGGCGCTTTCTTGTTGAGACTTGGCCACACAGCACTCCAAACCAGGGTCTGGTAACCATGCGGCCCCGCGCGCCAGCAGCTCCTGTGGCATTTCCCTCCAAGTAATTACGGGGTGAAGTAATGACCTCGCACCCCCACCTTCACCCCCATACCCAAGACAACCTCAATCATTACTCTTCCCTGCCCGCAGCCCCTTATTCTTGGTGCTTTTACTGAACAGTGCCAGAGCTCCAAGGGGAGCAGAGAGAAGCTTCACTTGGGGATGCCCGTCCCTGGTGCCCAGGGCGGTGCAGTTTGCAGGGGACCACCGTCCGAGGTTGCCTTCTGCCAGGAAAGGCAGCCTCGTGTGCATGGGAAGACTGGGAGGTGCACTAAGCAGAGGAGGTGCCCAGCAAGTCGGTACTTCTTTGGCACAAAGCGACATGTGGCATCCCATTGCTGCCCAGCAGCCCTCAGCCATTTTGTACTGCCATAAAGTGCCATAAAAGCAGGGGCTGCACAGAGTCTGGCCTTAAAAATTATTTATAAGAAAACAAGGTCAGGTGTCTTACCAGATATTTTGAAGATCACATTGCATTTTTAAAGATGAGGCACATATTAGCAATTTTCATGTATGTACAGTCCTAGTTTACCTAGCCTCATTTAAAAGACCTGATTAAGCCTGAGTAGTTAAATCAGTTGAACTCTTTACAGAGGTTCAGCTTATTTCCAGCTACACTGGCCCAATTCCCCACTGATTTACACACCACATTTATAACAAAGACCAAATGTGCACACAGGGGTTTTAGCCATTTTAAATAGATGAACCTTACACCTTTACTTGGACAGCATTATATAAGGATTAAAACCCAAGTGTTGTTAAACTCCTCCTAGGGAGAATAGTTCAGAGTAAATACTCATGCTGCAGCCTATTGACACAGACAAACCCCAAGGGACATCAGCGCCAAATAATACCACATCGACAGACTTCTGCCCTGGCTGCAGGGCCCTGGCTGCCCCCACGCTGCCTCAGCTCCGCTCCCCAGCGGCTCCCTCAGCTCTGGGCAGCAGCAGGCTTCCTTGCTCTCCTCGCTGGGCAGCCAGAAGGCAGCTCTGGCGTTCCCACCAAAGGTCCATGACACTGGGAGGCTCATGTTAGTCAGCGATACACAGAAATAATAGCCTAGATGAGGACTGAATTTTTTCTGAAGAAAAATAATGGGGAAGGGGGTCTGGGGGGAACAGAGAGATGACACAAGGAGATGGAATGAGGAAGAAAGAGGAAGACTAGGTGGTGTAGCTGAAGATTGTCCTCTAAGGAGTGCTGCAGAAAAGGAACCACCCAGGGGGAAGGCAAGGAAGGCAAGGAAGGCAAGGAAGGCAAGGAAGGCAAGGAAGAAAGAAAAGTAAAAAGAAAGCAAGAAAAGGAAGAAAGAAAAGTAAAAAGAAAGCAAGAAAAGAAAGCAAGAAAAGTAAAAAGAAAGCAAGAAAAGAAAGAAAAGAAAGGAAAGGAAGGAAGGAAAGGAAGAAAAAGAAAAGAAAAAAGAAAGAAGGGAAGAGGGAAGAGGAGGGAAGAGGAGGGAAGAGGAGGGAAGAGGAGGGAAGAGGAGGGAAGAGGAGGGAAGAGGAGGGAAGAGGAGGGAAGAGGAGGGAAGAGGAGGGAAGAGGAGGGAAGAGGAGGGAAGAGGAGGGAAGAGGAGGGAAGAGGAGGGAAGAGGGAAAGGAGAGCAAGCTCCTAGTTGTTATTCAGGACCCATCACCACCAGGTGATGGCAGGTGGGTGGCACAGCCAAGGGTGTGCTTCCTCATGGGGAGACAAGACCCACGTCTCAGGAAGAAACCCAGACAGGGAAGGAGCGATGAGCACACATTTCTGTTACTTTGGAGAGCAAGGGTTTATGCTGCTCTACGCTGGCAGCAGGCTCAGCGCTGCCTCGCACCATCTTCCGAGAGCAAAGGCCACGTGCTGCTTGGGTGGTGCCAGCAGCTCCTGCCCGCTCCATCAGCCTGTGCTGGCCGCGCTCATCCGTGGGCAGAGACCAGGGCACCGGGTGAGTTATTTACGCCCTGCCACAAACTTGCGCTGTGCTCTGAGAATGCATAGGTCCTGACCGCTGCTTGGATGAGTTTGCCATGCAAATTAACTACGTCATGAAGGAAGAGGCTCTCGCAGCAGGGAGCACAGGGTGTTGCTTTGGTTACTAGTGATTGCATTGCTCTGCATTTAGAAGCAGCAGGCAAGAACTGCCCCCACCTCCAAAGGGGCAGCTGGGGTGCCTGTTAGCTGACGCATCTTGTTTCGGTATCTGGTGAGAATTCCTCCAGGAAAGCCCAAGCTATGGAAGATATCGGCCACAACAGTGACTGCCCTGGAGCAGGAAAGGTGTGTAGCTTGAGTTGCAGTCAGAGTTGGTAGGACAACCAAGTGGAAGAAGCAAGGGACATAGTTTTCCATGTCTGGCTGCCCGATGTAACAGAGCTTGGGAGTAAGGCCCAACACAGGTAATGCCACAGAACAGCCAGTTTAAAGTAAATTTATTTAAGCAAGTAACAATTACCCGAAGTGTTAAAGAACTCATTGGTCTCCATAAAAGCAGAGAACGGGCTTTGCTAACACAGAGCCTTTCCTAATCTCCTCAGGAGTTTCCTGAAGACCTTATCAGATTCTTATTGCACATTCAACATTTGCACCTCCTTTTTCTGTCTTCAGTCTGGTTGGGACCTCAGCGTGCGCTGCTTCTGTTTGGTGGGCATTGCAGGAGGCTGTTCACAGCTTTGAGAACTGAACTAGGTGTCGGCCAATCTCTGAGACACTAGCACAGCCTGAAAGAGAAATGAAAGATGTTGGTGAGAGAAAAAGGTCTGTGGATGAAACTTGGAAGGTCCCCTCTCTGAAACATGGTCTAGTCTTGTATGAGCCATGGGGGATAGGTTGGTACCCAGCAGCCCACTCACAGGAGCCCTACTCCTCAATGGCATCTTCAGCCTTGAGGTTAGGCACGTGAAAAAAAAAAAAAGGATCCTTATAGCAAGCTGAGCAGGGATCTGTTTGATCCAGCCAGAAGTGAAAGGCAGACAGAGAAGACACAGGGATTGCCATGTGTCAGGTGACCAGAGGTGGAGATTTGCATTGCCATTTCATTTGGTCAAATCTGGGTGGAATTGCACAGCCCTGCCAAAAAGGTCACAACCTGCTACTCTTGCCGAGTTCAGTGCCCCTTTTTCATGTAAAGAAGTGTGAGAGCCTCCTGGAAAAAAACCTTGTAGGAATCTTTACTAGTTGAAAAAGTAACCCCAAACCCCAGCCTATTAAGAAACACCCAATGGGATTTCAGTTCCAGCCTCCCAGTCAGCATTGCTATCCACTTGTGTTCATGGTCACTACAGCATGAAAATCTTTAAAACATGATTGGAAGTGGGATAAGACCCTTTGCTGATGTCTGAATACTTCTGCACTGGATCTGCACGTCGTACTTGTTCATGTGCAAAACTGGAGGTTGTACTGGGCTGTGCAAATTTGCTCTTCAGTGAGGGGGTCAAAGATGGCAGCTACAGGTAGGAGCAGGTGAGAAACGCAGAGTGAGTAACAACAGTAAAAGCTTGGAGGAGACACAGAGGCTTGTATAGTACGTGGGATGCAGAGATTTGAACCTGCACTAACAGACTGTATTCTCTAATACACAGAGAAAAATTCTGCATCCATTTTTTCTGACCTTTGCATGCAGCAAAAAAATTGGTTGCATTAAATTAAATACTGAAAAACATATGCTGCAATTGCCAGCAGAACAGAAATTCCAAGTTTTGCTCAGCTCTACTTAGGCGTTCTGCATTTCTTTAATTGGGTCAGAAAGCTGCCTCAACCTCCTTCCTCCTTGCAAGCTTCATTGCTATGGCACCTGAAATGCCAAGCGCTTTCACAGGCAGCAAAGAATCACCTTAAATACAGCAACTGGAACTCACATGGATTCCCTTTTTGTGACCCATCCATCAGACTTTTGATTTTAGCTGGCTTGCATGCAGAAGCCTCTGTATCACCAGTTACACACAACCTGCAAAACGCTTACCAGCTAAGGCCATCGACAAACGAAACTCATCCTGCAAGATTCTCAAAACCTCTCGAAGCCCTTCTTCGCCCTGCTCCAACAGAGAAAGCAGTCAGGGTAAAGGCAGCGCTGGCACAGATGATTGCCCTGTGAGAGCTGGGACAGCCCCTTCGGTCCGTGCCAATTCCACTTTCTCATACAGACGAATGATTAAAATGCTATGATGGATGTGCTCAGTTCATCACAGATTAATTTAGATGCTTTTCCTTTTGTGATACATCTGAGCAGGGAAAGAAAACAAAGCTGTTTTTCACTTCTGACATTTTCTAGCTTTTTTTTCCCTTAGCTTTCAATTAACCTCCACCAATAGGATTGTTTTAAAATGTCAAGCCTTACAACGCTGACAATATTTTATGAAGTAATGAGAGTTTTATATATGGTACAGCTTTAAAAGCTTTACTCAAATAGCGGACTGAACCTTTAAAAATAGCACACTGTGTGTTTTCCTCTGAGCAAGTGACATCAAGAAGCTCAAAATCCAATGCAATGTACATATGATTTTGATCTTACTGTAAAATATTGGAGGATTTTTTTCTTTTTTCTCTTAAATTTTGTTTTTATTTTTATTTCTTGCAATAAAGAATGCTTTGGGTGCAGACAATATCAGTGCTTGTCCATGCCCTTCCTCTCTTGTACGCTAGGGTAATGCCACTGAGATACATCTTTAGGAATACGCTATGGAATATAATATCGAAGCACAGTTAAATTCAAAAAATCCCATCTCCTTTCTGTTTGCATTGTGGGAAAAATGCAGGCAACTCCCAGCAACACCCTTTTCATGCTAGGTCCTTTTTCGCTGTTTCCTGGCAACAGAAACCGTGCTGCCGACTCTTCCAGGTTTCTCAGAAGACTCAGGTGATTTCTTGCTTAAAGCCTAGCTACTGGAATCCACAGCAATCATACCACTGGACAGGAGTCTCATTTAAAAGATAGGAAATGTTTCTAGATCATAAAAATAAATATTTTTTCCTTCTAGAGAAAAGCTTGAAAGCTCCAATCCAGAAGTTAAAAAGCAAAAATTTAGCAAACAACTGATATAATTACATTTTCATTTTAATTATATTATGTTAACCTTCTGCATCAGAGGCTTAATTCATGACTCTGGATCATAGAAATAGGCTAGCAGTTAAGCAGCAGCAAAGCTGGAACTGCGATAGTAGTGGCACGCTCAGGTACCTACAGGACACGGCTGTGCTCAGTCTTGCCCAAAACGTTTCAGACATCAGCAGGATGGAGTTCTATATGTATTTCTGAAGAATTCATAACCCCACTGTGAAACGGCTGTATCAAAAACCATATATTGTTTCCAAGTAAGCCAACAGGAAATAAAATTGTCAGAGTCATCTTTGTGGCAAATAAGCCCCCCTCCAATTTTCAGAAGCACTGATGGTCCCAAGTCCTATAGTATTTTAGCACCAAACTGCAACACCAAGAAATCAGGTCCCATAAAACAATGTTAGCAGCTTCAAAATCATATTTGAAATCATAATTTTCAGTGGTATTTTTCAATCACAGAAAATGTCTGGTTTTGATTCAGTTTGGGGTGTTTCCACTTAAAATTCAGCAAAACCAAAAAAAGAAAGGGGTAAGATTCTTTACTGGTAAAAACTGTCTCTATGACTGTTAAATAACAACAACAGAGTGTTGGAAAGTGTGAGAAGCAGACATGCAACCTCCAGGCTCCTTACTCACCTTGTAAGCCAGACCCCATAAGGCTGGTCTTCCAATAAAGACGCATTTTGCTCCCAGGGCCAGTGCTTTTAATACGTCGCTTCCTTTTCGTATTCCACCATCTAAATAAACTTCGGCTCTGCCTTGAACTGCCTCCACAACCTCAACCAGAGCATCGATCTGCAAAGAAGCAGCCACTCTCACCTTGAGCTCAGCTGTTGATTCCAGGAGAAAGAGATATGCCAAAGAGACAAGCAGGGGTGCAATACCGTAATAGCATACCTTCTGGAAATGAAATGTGACAGTGCATCACACATAGCTCGGCACCAAAGGCTGCCGAATAAAGTGCAGCTCCCTGTTCTGTTTGCCAGATAGTTAACTCCATTTTCCAGTGCTTTGCTTGTACTGATATTCTTTGCTAGCACTTCTGATAAGTGAACAAGTAACATTTTCACCTGCTTTCTGAAAGATTTTTAAAATAAATGTCAATGGAAATAATTGTCGTTAATATCTTACTTTCATTTGAGACAATGATGAATGATACAAATGTCTGTAAAAAAGGCCGATGTCAAACTTCTCCATGCTGCTGTCCAAATTGCCTACACTTCCATTTCACCCTAATCCTGGTGACCACCTGTCAAAAGCCTCCTCAAACCCCGTAAAGCATCTATGACGGATTTCATTTGCTCTGTAGGACAGTCAAGGTATCATTTCCTCCAGGCTAAGTCTCCCGATTCCCTAAGGTCTTTTCTGCAGAGCACAGCGCACTGCCAGGCTGGTAGTGCAGGGCAGTACCACGCAGAGATGCTGGCTCTGGTCCCAAAGGCAGTGCAATCAGTGGCAGGACACCAGACCTAATTAACTCCCCTTCACAGCAAACCCAAAGGTCTCTTTTCTGCAGTCTCCTATACTCTTTTGCCTTCTTTTCATCTTTTTTAAGTAGAGCAGCTCTAACTAAGATTAGTAAGTAGATTTTTCCAATTGGTCATAATTTTTTCTGGAATTTCAGACTGAAAACTTTCAGGCTGAACCTTTCCAGGAGTAGCTCGCCAAGAGCAAGGACAAGAGCTGCTGCTGCCAGGCTTGGCACCAGAGGAGTAGCAGAGCTGAACTAGGTATCTACTGGTTTGTCTGTGTATGCAAGGAAACTTCTAAGGTAGAAGAACAGTTTAATGTGGATGCCATTTCCATTATTACGTCTTTAGCATTTAGATTTTTTTTAATGTTTATTGTTGCCTTGACATAGAAGAGAATTCCCTGCTGCCTATTTTTATTTTACAGAGGAAAACAGAGAAAAGAAAGTCCATAAGATACTATGCAATACAGAACTGTAAAAGAAGAACAATTGGAAAAATTGTCAGAAGCCAAATAAAAGCAGTGAAATACACGTGTCCAAACAACCCACGATTTCTTTGTACGGATTAAAAAGTGGGGGAATTTTTCTCCAGATAAGTTATCCTTTTTCTGGCTCATGAAAGTCAATAAATTCCCATTTAGACTCGAGTCTGTAAATACGCAAGCAGACCTCTCACTAAATCTAGCTGCATTGTTTGTGCGTGTTTTGGCAGATGCGAACAATGAGAATACATTATGCTCTCATTTGTACATTTTTGGTTCCAAAGCTTTGTTTTATTTTTGCTGCAGTGCGCAAAGAGTACGTGTGCACTGCACCAGCTAATGAAGACGTAGGCAGAAAACTTTTACTTAGGCCAGTAGTTTATCTGCAGTTATGCGGGTTCAGTGCTGCTTACAGAACCCTCCCAAGAAGCTGAAAAAATACTCCAGTGGGTAGCCCATGCCAAGGCATGCATCTTACTAGTTTAAAGCTAAAGTACATCTGCACACAGCCACGCAACGAACACACAAGTCCACCAGAAGCATATATACAAAGACAAGCATAGAGATACCCAGGTTAGTGCAAATGTGCGTACAATAAACACTCACGGGACATCCATTTTCTCACTTACGGTGGCAGGTCCTCCGTCCAGTTGCCTTCCACCATGATTGGACACAATAATTCCCTGAACTCCATGTCTCACTGCCAGCTCTGCATCTTCTTTCGTCAAGATGCCTTTGATGATGATGGGCAGGTGGGTCAGGCTCCGCAGCCAGTAGATATCGTTCCAGGTGACCGAAGGATCCAAGCTGTTGGGTGGCAGTCCATACTCAGAACAGTCATCTCCCTACAGCCATAGGGCAGAAGGAAACCTCATCTGAGCTGTAACAATACAGAGGCCCCTTGATGTCTTTCCCTGCCCTAGAACAGATTAAACTTGCTAACAGACATGTTCATCAGCTCCAGAAAGCACGTGTCTCCGGAGGAGAATAATTACAACGGGGATGGAGATCAGTGTCTCTAAGGCAGCTGGACTGGGATTTTGAAGCCAGAACCCAGGCTGGCAGGAGGTCAAGCCAGGACGCTGCAGAACCAGAAGGAGAGAAGACACGCCCTGGGTACAGCAGAGGCCAAAGCAGCAGTTACCCGGTGGTTTTCGTCTCATGTGGTACCCACCAGCACAGTGAATGAAAGGATGGGCTCGTTTTACAAACCTCAAAGGCTCCTTCCAAGTTCTTCACTTTCATGTGGGGAGGAAGGCGGAAACCATTGCGGACATCGTCACGTCTTTTGCCTGTGTAGGGCAGATCCGCGGTGAGGACGAGGCCCTGGAAGCCCAAGGCCTCCGCCCGTTGGACCAGCTGCTGGGAAACCGCCCTGTTGCGGTGGATGTAGAGCTGGAACCACTGGAGGCCGCCAGGGGCGGCCGCGGAGATCTCCTCCAGCGTGCAGGTGGAGTACGTGCTGGCAATGTAGCAGGTGTTCATCGCTTTGGCCGCTTCGGGAGGCATTGGAAAATAATCAGAATCAAGGTCATTTGACACCAGGTACAAGAGTTTTTTATACACAGTTTGCAGAGAACACCTGAACTCCTGTTTTACTTATATCCTACCAAACACAGCTCTCTACCAATTGGCAAATATGCCCCTGGGGTTAAAAATGGCTATATTTACCATGCACTGTTGGAGGATCATGGTTAAGAAAGCAGGAAAGGGAGAGGTAATTTACCAAGTGATGCTTTCATTTTGCACTATTTTTTTTAAAAAGCATGAATTTTATGACTCCATCCTCGCAGGAATGCGCTGGCAAATGCACTCAGTGTACACAGAAACACACACAGGAAAAAAAGGTATTTCCAGGGGTCAGCTCTCCAAACCCACCACAGAATTTGGGATGAGAGGTTATGCTTTTCTTCAAGGGAGACACTGTTCTTACCAGTAACAAGGAATTTACAGGCTAAGTCCCATCCACCACTTTTACATCCTATCTAGAGCCCACAGCACTGAGGACCTGCGTGGTCCTTGGTGTACACAAGAAATGTGTCCACAGTCTCTGCCTTAAGTTTGCAGCAGCCTCCACAGGGCTGATCTTGTAATAGTGGCAGCTGGAGAAATAGAGGAATGTCTATATGGCTCCCCATGCACTTTGTGTCACCAGACCCAAGTGGGTCATCCACAAAAAGTGGTGTCAGAAAGTGGGAAAGGAGTTTGCCCCTTCAAGCCTGAAGATTTTGCTCAGTCACATTTCAAGTCATCCTAACAGCTTCTTGAGGCTTTTCCACAACCCCCTTGTTGCTACACGGCAACAAAGCAGAAGAGTACCTCTGGCTGTGCTTTTCTCTCCATCGGGCCATGCTAGCTGGTGGAAGCCGGTAGGGGCGATTCCTACAGGAAAGCTGATTTCAGTCCCCAGGAGCTTCGTCCTAATGTCCATCATGGATACGTCCCGCAGCATACGTGGCCGGAAACGAATTCTGTAAGGCAATAAAAACCCTTCAGGATGGTAGCTGTCCCGTGGCTTTTCTGAAGTTTCATGGAAACCAGGTTGTCATTTACCTATTGCAATGCAGGAATCCGAGCCAATAAAGAAAACAGCATATAACAAAGGCTCTTTGTCCTTTCTGTTTGCATTTAGAGGTCAATTCAGCCAGCAGTTCAGCCACTTCCAATTTTCATTAATCCCATACTCCTGCTCACTGGCCATAGTACATCATTTCTGCATTTCCCACTCACCAGCTCTTGTTCTCCCGCTGTCCATCCCACAGGTTCCTTCTACTTGCAGCTCAGTCCCAGGTCTCTGCCTTCCACGCCACCAATCACTGTACATTGTGCCTGCCCTCACTGATGCAGCACGTTCCCCAGATCCCATACTACTTACACGTAGGCTTCCTACTGTTCACCAAATGCTCCCCATGGCATCTCATTCTACTATAGCCATTCATCCCCTTTCCTATCATACCCTACCCTTCACCTGGACCTTCAGCATCCCTTATGCCTCTTACAATCTATGTCATATTCAGACTAGCATCAGAGCGTACAGTGTGTCATTCAGGTAAGTGTATTTTGCTTGGGGAGCACCTTGAAAGGGCAAGGTGTAAGGAATCTTAGAATCATAGAATTGTTAAGGTTGGAAAAGACCTTTAAAATCATCAAGTCCAACCGTTAACCCAGCACTGCCAAGGCCACCACTAAACCATATCCCTAAGCACCACATCTCCCCGGCTTTTAAATCCCCCCAGGGATGGGGACTCAGCCCCTGCCCTGGGCAGCCTGTGCCAGGCCCTGACAGCCCTTTGGGGAAGGAGTTTTTCCCAATCCCCAACCTAACCCTGCCCTGGCGCAGCTTGAGGCCGTTCCCTCTCGTCCTATCGTTTGTTCCTGGGGAGAAGAGACCGACCCCCCCCGCTCCAGCCTCCTTTCAGGCAGTTGCAGAGAGCGATGAGGGCTCCCCTCAGCCTCCTCTTCTCCAGGCTGAGCACCCCCAGCTCCCCCAGCCGCCCCTCCCCACCCTTGTGCTCCAGCCCCTTCCCCAGCCTCGCTGCCCTGCTCTGCCCACGCTCCAGCCCCTCCATCTCCTTCTGGGGGTGAGGGGCCCAGCGCTGAGCACAGGATTCCAGGGGCGGCCTCACCAGTGCCCAGCACAGGGAGACGATCCCTGCCCTGCTCCTGCTGGCCACACCGTTCCTGATACAAGCCAGGATGCCATTGGCCCTCTTGGCCACCTGGGCACACTGCTGGCTCATGTTCAGCTGCTGTTGACCACCACCCCCAGGTCCTTTTCCTCCAGGCAGCTCTCCAGCCGCTCTTCCCCAAGCCTGTAGCATTGCATGGGGTTGTTGTGACCCAAGTGCAGTCCACCACAAGCTTCTTGGCTTGTGAAGTCCAAACACTTGCATAAAAATTTAGTTTAAAAGCTTCCAGTACCACACTCCTCATTTCCTCCTCACATTACCTTTTATATGCCAGGATGTTTTCATCTCGGGTGCTACAGTCATCTGCTCCAGCTGCAAAAAAATCCCAAGCAATCTTGGGTAAATACTTTTTAGCATAAGCTTCGAAGTCTGAAAGACACACCATAGCCATTGCCGAGAGAGGCTCTGGGAACCTTGAAGAAAAGAATAATATGGAGCGGAAATTAGATCCCTGAACTGTCATTCTCTCTCCCAGGGCCTCTAATGCCACTTAATGCAAACCTTGGGCCCATCTGTCTTATAGAAGAGCTGCTGAGAGCTTCTCTCAGTCTATCTCGCCATTCATCCTCTCCCCTAGTACGAGGAAAACTTGCAGCTGCAGCCATAAGAGTAGGAAGAAGCTTGCATCTCTGTGCCTCTCCTTAATCTGTCTTAATGAACAGAAACCCAAAGAGGACATTTTCAGTCCTCTGCTATTTTAAGACACAGCAGTTGTATAATTCTATTATAAATTCCATCTTAAAACTAGCTGGGTTATTTGTTCCACTAATTCTCCTCAAAGGTTGGCGCAAAACATCATTTGCTGGATTGCCCCTTAGGACGGCTCCCTGCCTGAACAATTAGTTATGGAGTGCAGTGACTAAATTCAAGCTCATAAAATCGTGAAGCAAGTAAATACAGAATCTACATCTAACCTGCTCCAGCATGAATACATTGCAAAACTATGTCCAGACTCTGGATGCCAGTCACTGCAAGGCCAGAGCTGCAAAAAACCAAAGTATTTTCTACAGATCTTAATTTCTCTTTTGTAACAAAAATCTTCTGGGTGTTTGCATTACATACTGCAGCATGGATACCTGCTAAAAAAGGAGCATATGAAATTTGGACAAACTATGAGAAAACACTGGCAAAAAGCAACTTCCACAACATGAAACGTGATTCTAAGAACTACTCTCGATCTTTCAGGGAATGGAAGTGACATTGTGCGACCTAGATGTTTCATCAAACCAACATAAATGCTGCCTAGCAAACGCCTGCACTTACATGCTTTTGAGCCAGCCAGGACTAAAAGCTATGCAAATTAATGTTTTAGCAAACCATGCCCGTGTGCGAGGAAACATGTACAAAACACAGACAAAATCAATTTGCTAAATCGTTTGTTGCAATTACTTCTGCAGCTCTGATTAAAATAGGCATTTTGCAAGGTATACAAAACCATGAAGTTTTAAAACAGCTGTGGTTTGGCCTTAATTTTTCTAAAAATGTACAGGAAGAAATAAATACCCTAGTTTTCAGGATTAGCCTCCCACCGCAGATTAGCAGGGGTTACAAGTTTCACCAAAACCAGTCCCATGTGTCCGATGTTGTACGCTTCTGGCACAATAAACACACGGGTTACATACACAGATCCGACCTGTCAAACCGCAGACATGGATATGTCTCACTGACCGAGGTGCCTGTGTACACACTTGAAAACTAGGACTCATAATTCTCTGTTAGCAAAGAGCCGAAGATGAGGGGCTCATTGGGAGACGAAGAAGCGTGACTGATTTCTTCAGTACTGTTTTGTCTCCTCTGACAGGCATTAGGTAGCAGGTGGTTAAAGTATCCCAAGCCCTCTCTGTATGCCTTCAAGACATCAAGCACTGCGATAGCCCAAGTCTTCATATGTCATACATCATGATATACCATAAACCACATATCACCACTTCTGCTTTTCCGACTGTTAGAAAGGTCAGAACCAGCAAACACAAAAAGATGAACCAAGTCCTCTCATGGCAGAAAAAATGGGAATTTTAAACAACCCAGGCCCAGCCCTCATTGTCTCCCAATTCAGACCTCAGTTCAGACTTACTTTGGGTTGCGGGGAGAGCTGCAGGAGGTGAGATCCTCTCCTTCAAGATCGCCTGCAAACAGAATGTAAAGGAGGTCTTTTCACCGAGTAGCTGCTGTTTTTTCTGGAGTCA
Organism: Theristicus caerulescens; assembly: GCA_020745775.1. Classification (NCBI taxonomy): domain Eukaryota; kingdom Metazoa; phylum Chordata; class Aves; order Pelecaniformes; family Threskiornithidae; genus Theristicus; species Theristicus caerulescens. The sequence continues at coordinate 836,771 of CM036559.1, read as the reverse complement.
ATAAGCAACCACCAGAGATTAAAGCTCAATCCTGCAGTAAACTTTGTACTGTTTGTACAACACTAACTTTGTTTTGCTATCGGATGATTAAAAGTTCCTTTCAAAACCATGCATCACCTTGTCAGCAACGCGATTGCGTGGGACACGGCGCTGGAGCTGTGCTCTTTGGCCGTGGCTAAAGGGAAGCAACGGTATTTCAGGGGTTTTGACTGAATCCCTAAACTGTTGGTAACTCGCTGCTGAATGTGCTACAAATCTCACCAAAATGATGAGCCACAGACAGTACGAGTTGTTACAGCCCACAGCTACAGAGCCTTGAGTCTTTACCGCCATGTGTGGAAGAGACATTTTTCGCTTCCTACAGTATATGGCTACGTAAAGTACCTTTTGTCTTCTACCATTTTTAAAGGGCTACGAGTGCTGTCTTGATCCGGTTGCTCTCCCACTGGGATTGCAGACTCCCTCCTTTGCCTCCCACCCAGCCATCGTCCAGGAGGACCATGGGTCCTCTCCCTTTCCTGTGCTTGGAGCTGGTGAGACTTCTCTGTGCTTCCCTTTGCCTCCCCTGCTAAGCGTTACAGACTGGGACTGAGGTGCCAACAGATTTATGATATTGACTTAAATTTGCAAGATATGAAAAGTAAACACTAGACAGTTTTATTTGTCTTTTGTTTTTTTTAAGCCTTTAGGGTTCATGCTTTCAGTTTTTCTATGCAAGCACGAGAGCTTGAAACTTTGATTTTTACTAACTGAAAATTGAGATATTTTTCTCATAAACATGTGATACCAGGTGCAAAGGGTAAGGCAGAAACTTGTGAAAACATTCCCGGAGTTTTACTATTGTTGCCCTCCCAGCCCAAGCAGCCCAGCTGGGGCACTGAGCGAGCCAAAGGACTGGGGAAGAGCTGGAAGCTGAACAGAGCTGCAACCTCGGGACCTGGTGTTCAAGAGACTGCTCTGATCCAAGACTGCAGATGTGACGTTCCTGGCAGCAGCAATCCTAGGTCGCTGACACCGTCTTTGCAGCTGTAGTGAACAGCTCTTATTCTGTTAGATGTACTCACAAAACCCTGCCCAAAATCTACCAGGCATGATCATCTATACCATCATCTTTCGAAGCTTTTTTAACTTCAGCCTTCAGAGCTCATTATCCAACAGCACTGTGAAGCCAGCTCATGGCATCTGGCCATGGACACACGTGTCACGAATGAGACAAGGTGCGCACACTTAGCTAGCGGCCCCATGAGCTCCTTGGTTGGCTTTCCTGCCCAGGCCAACCCCTGCAGCAGCCAGCCTCCAGGTCACCTCTGAAGAGAAGAGCAAAGTGCCATCTCTGCCTGCACGCAACCGAGTGCATCCCTGGGAAGGGAAGGAAAACCCTGCGCTCATTCTCCCTCCGCTAGATGTCAGCTTTGGGTCACATTTATCAATCTATGCTGGTAATAACAACAACAACCAGCCCTTGATGGCCTGCCAGGCACTATGGCCTTAAAACTGCTATCACATCACAAGAGCGCCTGCTAATATGTTTGGTAATCTTCATTCCCTGTGTTTTATTCTTAACATTTATTGCTATGCTGTGCACCAGAAAATGTAGCTACATCTGGGCTGGCCTGATCTGCGTTTCAGTCTACGAGTTATCCGCAGGGTCCTCTGTCATATTTCTCGTCATGCTGATCTCAGTATGCTCCTACTTTAGGGATGCACATCGCAGCCAACTCACCAAACCTTAAAGTTTATGGTTTCATTGTTATAATAATTTTACATGAATTAAAAACAGTCTGTGACTACTGCATTTTGGATCAGGAGAGGGGAAAAATCTCTGCTTTTTGTGCCGTGGCTTTTAAGAGACTGCACTTTGCATCTAGATATATTCCCTCCCTTCAGCAATGGACTCAATTCAAAGTAGCAATGACTTCTTGTCCCATAACTAGTGTTTTCTCTGATACTAGTTAGACTTCTGATTTAGCTGTGAAGCTCTAAAGTCCTAAGGAAATCAAAATTTGCCACAGGGATACTTTTTATTAGAGCCCCTGCTATATACTTGAAAAAAGTGGACAGGTTTTAGAGTTCTGGAGCTCTTCCACTGGAGTACAAGAAAAGACTTGAAAAGACTCTCTAAAAACTTTGCAGGAAACCTTGCTGCCTTCTTTTGAGAAGTGAAGAAAATAATATAGGAAATACTCACACGTCTGGTCCAGCTTTGCAGGTAGAGTGTCAAGCAGTCAACAGCCAAAGCTTCATTTTTGCACATATCCGCACAGCTGGGGTTTTGCAGTTGCTTACTTTTCAATACTAACATAGCCAAAGGCTCGTCAGTCCAAACAGAAAGATCCTGTGCAAATCTGTGCTCCAGTTCCTATTACAATCACGATGCTCACGACTCCAGTTGGTGATATTTGTTTGCTTTTCACAGATGGCAAGTTGCCATGGGTCAAGCTGACATCTATCTCACTGATGCATCCACTAGTGGTGGGCTCAGTCTGGGACTTCACAACACTTCGGTGAAGAAACTGGTGAACTCTAAGCAACGTAAATAACTCAGATCACATAACAGCTTGCATACAGTCACCACTGGTTTTCCTTATCAGATGTCTTTCTTGGGCATATGCCCCATGTTTGGAAGGAAAACTCTTTTTCCTTGCTTGTCAGTCATGCAAGAAAGTTTTTCCAAAGTTAAATATTTAAATAGCCATCCCTCTATTATAGGTGGAGATGGCAACAAATCTTATATTTAACATTGCCTAACACTTTCAATTATAAGATCCAGTTTTCAGTTGCTTTTAATTTTGTCATATTTTAATCATTCTAGGCTGAAATTTTCCATCCTTGGTCTCTGTGTTGGGCTGAATTTTTTTGGGAACGTTTCACTGAAAACCGGTCAGCAACTTCCAAGAATGAGGTTAGTGAAAAATATGGTGGTTGGCCCATGCTGAAAATGTCTTACAGTGGTTTCACTGCAGTTCAGTGCTTCATGCAGGGGCTTGAAATTAGCGGGGGCTGATCCCTGGGGGCATCAGCCTGTACTTGCTGGCCATATGAAAATCCAGCCAGATCTGACCTAGCTGTAAATCACTGCTCTGTTCTTGCACATGCTCAGCAAAGCTTGTCTGAAATCCAGATGTTATCTTTACTGAAGACTTGCCTAGTGCAGAGCATGTTTCTGCCCATGGCCAGGGGAGCTCAGAAAGCCCCAAATACGAGGAGAGGGCAGAGAGCTGGGCGCCCCGCACTCTCCCACCCTCCATGGCACCTGTGCTTGGATTCAGCCTTAAACAGCACTGGAGGGGAGAAGGAAGACAAAAATAACAGCTTAAAAGAGGAGCTGCAGGACAGCACCTAGGGACAGGCAGGGTGGGATGTGCAGAGCCAACAAGGTCAGAGGCAGGGGGAGTAAAACAGGACAGGGACATGCCAGGATGACAGGACTTCAGGGGGACAGAGGAATCAAGAGAAGGGGACAAATCTGGGGAAGAGGCAGAAGGGGACAGCCTGTGACACACTGGGCAGAAAGAGGTCTAGTAGACTACCAAATATTTGGCTGTTCTTTCTGTAACCACCTCTGTCGCCAAAACCCAGACAAGAGCATGATTTATCCCCAGCATTACTTTGCAGAACAGCAAATAGCTACAGAGCCCTTTGGGAAAATGTGTCTCATCTACCCCCCGTGTTAGATTCTCAAAAAGGAAAAGTGTTTCCCACTAGCAGATGACTCCTCCAGCTCATGTAGCTGGACTCTGTACTGCATGTCTGGCAGTCCAACCATATAAAGTCTCACATCTCACGTATACTGTCACATGTAGTAAAATGTCATTTCTGAGCCTTTCTGGCTTACCTAACGTGCCAATGTGTCACCTAACTACAAGTCTTCCCGTAAGGTAGCTGCATCTCACTTCGACATCTGCATCAGCATTAGAGAAAGGGTCTGAAGCAGATCTGGTTTAACTAGTGTGCATCAGAGGGCACCAAGCAAAGATCTGCTAAACCAGTGACAACAGGGCATAGCGAAATCGCAGGATGCAAAAGCGGATTGGGCCTGGAAAGAAACACTGAGGCTGGTAATCCACAGCCAGTTAATTGCTAGCACAGCCTCCCTGCTTCCAGTCTCAGCACACTGGTCCAGACCTCTGTGCTCTTGGCTGTAAAAGAGAGATGACTGTTACTATGTACAGCACTGGTTCAGGACCATTCTGTTTTGGCTAGGGTCTGCAAGAGCTAGTGGACTTAGATTGCCTAAAATAAGGCAATCCAAATTCATGGACATGTTGGGAAAACCATGCCTCATGGGGTCCTATCCCAGTTGCCTCACGTTGCCATTATGGCCCTGTACATGGAATCTCTTCTTTTTCCTCTAGAGAGTTCAGGTCAGAAAAACAATGATCCTCTGCCCTTGCAAGGTGCAGGGGTCCCTTCTGTCCTCTCACAAGGGGAAGAGGATCAAGCACAGTGGATTTTCCAAATTACAGGCTGGATTTCCAACTTTAACCCAACCCAAGCCATGGCAGGACCCTTCAGCTGACAACTCCTTTGGTGTGCAGGAGTCTACCTCTCTCCCACACCACATCTATCTTAGCCTCCCTGGACGTGGCAGCTCGTAGGTGGAGCACAACATATTCTGCCATCCATCAGTCTGAGTCTTCTTACATCTCTAGATTCTCTGAATTTTTGTGGTATCCTCTCATCTCATCCTTACCCTTTTTCTTCATTCCTCCTTTCCTCCCTGAAAAAAACAGGAGAAACCAGGAGGACGCTTCTGGGTCCTGCTGTGGATGTCTGTTCGCTTGCATCTCTTCAAGTGAGGGAGGTCTGGAGTGCTTTGTGGCACTGAAGAGAGATGATACAGTCTTTTCACCAGGTTACCCTTCTTCATAAAGATACTGGAGCCACAGACCTCTTCACCAGCAATGCTGGAATCAAGCCAATAGGGTGGGAGGAAAGATCACATCAGGGTTTGATGTAGGAGACTCACTTACCATCATGTGAGGAGTCATGGGCTGCAGGTAGCAAGGAGGGAGTGCACAAGCAGGGTCACGGACGGAGCACACAGCCACAAAAGAGATTTCAGAGAGCAGTTCCAGAGTCCTGTTGCTGGGAAATGCTGAAGGAGGGAGACAATGACTGTCTATTCTCCCTATGAAAATATAGAGCACTGCTCATCTCAGACACATATCTAAGACTACCGCCAAGCGAATAACTGCACAAATAAGTACAACCTGCAGTATGTATGCAAAATAGGGTTAAGGGTGTGAAGCGAGCAAGAGAAGAGTCAGGGAAGAAAAGGGCTGCAGATGCTGCGTTTCCCAGAACACCCTTTGGTCCTCACTAGCTGCTGCCAAAGCTGCCTCCAAAGACACTGAGCTCACACAAGGTGGAGCAGCAGAGGAACTCAGGCATGACTCAGCTTCGAGTCTCCCCTTTGACTTCCATGGGCAGCTGTCCCTCTTAAAGCCAGGGAGTCAGAGGCAGCTGGATATGCCATTAATCATGATACACCCTTATGTAGGGTTGGCTGGAGATTGTTTTGTCCATAACCTTATCTGGCCTAATAGGCTAGTTAGGCTTGTGTTGATGTCCAGCCTTTCTATTCCTTCTTGTTTTTTAAAGTACTGTGGTACCGGCAGTGAAAGAAGTAGCTCACTCAAATCCACAAAGCACAATAAAAACAGAAACAAGAGGTATCCGGGAGCTGTACCTGCCTGAGACAAAAAGCACTCGGGGCTTGATGTCCCACTTCCATTTTATAAGCTGGGCAAAGTCCTGGCAACTTTCCTCTGTAGTGGGAGTGATGCTGCTACCTGACCACTATTTGAGAACCAGTGAGGACTAAGTCTTTATCTGCCATTGCAAAACCATCATAGAGGAATAGAAAAGTAGGGCTGAGAGGAGGCCAGAGAGGCCGTCTAGTCCACTCCTCTTCCCAAGATCAGAATCAGCTATACCTGTGCCCATCTCCATTCATGGAGATTCCACATGCTCCAAAGATGACCAGTTTCATTGATTTACTACCCTCAACACAAGGAAAATTTACAGATATTTCACCTGGATCTCACTTCCCATAATTTAAGCTATTATCCACCCATAGTGGACATGGAAAAAGATTCACTCCCATTCTATTTATGTCTATCTTCAAAATATTTAAAAATAATTGCTAGGCCACCCCCTCCATTGTCTCTTTTCTAAATCAAGCTATGCAAATTCCCTTGGCCTTTCCTCATGAGCCATGTTTCCTAGCCTAGTGGCCATCCCCAGTTCTCTCCTCTGACTCTCCAGCTGTTCCACATCCTCCCTGAATTAAAGCACCAGAAACTGGACATGACCCTCCAGCTGAGTCCTCTCCTGCCCTTATCTGGAACAGAGCAGAAATAATATGCCAATACTCCTGTTTATTCAGCTGTGATGACAGTAGAGTATTTTTGTGTTCGTTACTCAGCAGTATGTTCCATACTCATTGCTGCAGAAGTGCCATTCCATCCTGAGATAAAGGAGCCAAACCTTTTTGTTCATCTCTTCCAGACAAGGTAGTCTCATCTCTTTTTCAACTAGGATAAGAGGTCTGGCTAAGGATAATAGAAGTCTCAAACCCCAGAGATCAACCACCTAGCAAAGAAGTCATTTTTTGCTAAAAATGTTGAGTGGAAATAGATGTTATAAAAAGATTCCATCCCAAATACACAACAGAGACACCCTAATACATCCAGGATGTCTCCCCAGAGAAAGAGAAAAACCTGACATGATACATGATATGAAGGAGGCCTTTGAACAACAGTGTCAAGAACAGTCTGTTATCCTGAAAGATCCACCTCAGCCTTGAGATCTCATGGTGATGGAAGGGCAGAAAATAAGGAGATTTTCATTACTCTCAGTCTGAATATGAATGTGGACCCAAAACCACAACTGATCAAATCCTTTTAGATTTGAGACTGAATTAGTATTTAGTCTGAGCCTAGGACTCTGGAATACCAGAACTGATGCCTAGCTCATGCACAGCTGATGATTGGGAGCTAAAGGCAGAAGATGTTTGTCCTAATAAAACTGCATCCTAGCTTTTCCGACTATTTCTCCAGTTTGTCAAGGTCATCTAAAGTAATTGCAACCCCTCCCAGTTCAGTGTAATACAGAAATGTAATAAATATATTCTCTATTCTGTCATCCATTTGATTCATGAAAAAGTTAGTAATAGAGCCCTCAGGCGAATAGTGAGCTATCAAGAACTACTCTCTAAAATATACTTTTCAAGCAATATTGCACTCACCTGCTAAAAATTGTATATAGCCAATGTTTCCTTAGCTTGCTTCTGAGAATCTCATATGAGACAACATTTAAAGCATGCCTAAAGTTAAGATATATCTTTCTGCTGTTCTTCCCTACCCACAAGTCCTATCACAGGAGCGTATTAGATTGGTTTGGTGTGATTTATTTCTGATAAATCCATACTGGTTGCCACTTACCTTGTAATTAACTTCTGGAGGCTCCTGGGGCCCCTGTCCCCTCATTATTTAAAAAAAAATACTAAGAGGCAACACGCTTATCTCTGTACTCCATGATTCCTCAAAGATAACAGTGTTGTGGTTTAACCCCAGCCGGCAACTAAGCTCCACACAGCCGCTCACTCGCTCCCCCCGGTGGGATGGGGGAAGAGAATCAGAAGAGTAAAAGGGAGAAAACTCACGGGCTGAGATAAAGACAGTTTTATAGGTAAAGCAAAAGCCACGCACACAAGCAAATCAAAAGATTCATTCACTACTTCCCATCAGCAGGCAAGTGCTCAGCCGTCCCCAGGAAAGCAGGGCTCCATCACACATAACAGTTACCTGGGAAGACAAACACCATCACTCCAAACATCCCTTCCTTCTTCTTCCCCCAGTTTATATACTGGGCATGATGTCATATGGTATGCAATAGCCCTTTGGCCAATCTGGGTCAGCTGTGCTGGCTGTGGCCCCTCCCAGCTCCTTGTGCACCTGGCAGAGCAGGGGAAGCCGGAAAGTCCTTGCCTAGTGTAAGCACTGCTTAGAAACAACTAAACCATCAGGGTGTTATCAACATTATTCTCATCCTAAATCCAAAACACAGCACTATACCAGCTACGAAGAAGAAAATGAACTCTATCCCAGCTGAAACCAGGACAAACAGCTAATAGTTCTGGCACTGCTTCAGACAGTCCTCCCAGTATCCTAGCAGGAATTTCATCAAGTCCAGCTGATTTAAAAATATCCAACATATCTCTCTACCATGATATTTCTTGGTCTTGCAGCAAATTGAAAACATTCTCAGACATTCGTAGCAAAATGAAGGCCCTAGACAGTCATTTTGAAATTAAAATATTCCCTTACTGGCTGAAAAAAAGTAGTTGGGAAAGCCAACAGGTGTGGAAAAGCCCAGGCTCAGCATGAGTACCCTTATGAGGAAAAAAAATGGGAAAGTTCTGGATCCTGAAGGAAAGCATGATCCAGAAGATGCAAGTAATCCAGCAGGGAAAGGGAAACAATCAGACTGGGTTTTATACAAGGTGCCAACAAAAGAACCAACGTAGCGGTACACTCACTTTTACACAACGTTTGAAATCTAAAATATAAGATGAGGAACCAGAATGTCTGATCCACAACGCAGACACTGATACACCAGACATATTGGAAACCTGGGGAGAGGAAGGCAGTCAATGGGACGCTAAACCCAGCATGTAAAGTGCACAGTAAAGATAAACTGTGCCAGAGGCAGAGCAGTGCGCTGCCTTATTGAAAGCTCAGCATCAAATCGAATTTACAAGCTGACCAACTCAACCAGTAACATAAAGTCTGTACAGGTTGAAATTCCAGACCTAAATAGGAAGACTATAGTTATGATAAATAATGTTACTGACCCAGGATAGCAAAATACCTTGAATTTGATAAGCTGAAAGAGAGCAGAGAGGCAGTGTGGGCAGGAAAAACAGCACTAATGTGAGACTTCAACTGCCCTCCTGTAGATCAACAAACGTCATGCCGGGACATGAAACAGAGATGACATTTTGGGGCTCTGTCAGCAATTACTCCATGGAGCAGCTGGTTAGAGAGCCCACAGGAGCAAATGCAGTCCTCAGCTTTGTGGCCCTAGCCCTTCCAGTGGAAGCCCCACTCTGTGACAGTGACCACAGAGGACTCGGCTTCACCAGCTCTACAGGAGCACCACAGGCCAAATATGCCACTGCCATTGTCCTCAGCTTCAAGAAAAGCTATGCAGAAATGAGGAGGCTTGTTAAAAAGAAGCTAGAAAGGTCAGCAAAGAGAAATCCTAACAAGCAGCATGGAAACTTCTGAAGAACACCAGACTGGAAGCATAACACCGCTGCGTATGACCTATTGAGAAAGGCCAGAGAATGGACTAAAGGAGGCCAGCACACATAAAAACCCAAGTAAGTAAGTTTATAAGCAGTAAGTAGGCATTTTTCAAAAAGATGCCTATTGTATCCAAACCAATAAAATGAAATGAATAGTGTAGTCAGGCAGATTAAAAGCAAAATCCTCATTAGGAAGACTAAAAAAGAGTTTGAGGAGAACTAGCTAAAGGAATCAAAACCAGTACGAAGTCCATCAAAAATGCCAGGAGCAAAAAACCTGCTATGGACTCTGTGTGGCCAGAGTGATAAGGCAAAACTCAGAGACAATGAAGCCATTCTGCATTGCTGTTCACTGGGGTAAGTTTTCATAAGGGGGAAAATGCAGAGGATATATCTGAAATCAAAATAATTGTGGACGAGATTGTGTTTCAAACAGACACAGCGAAAACTAACAAATTGCTGGAGCCAGATGGTACCTAGCAGAAACCAAGGCTGGAAACACTAAATTGCTAATCACAGTGTGCAACCTCCCACTTGAAACCTCCTTGGGACCTGAAGACTGGAAGGGAGCATATATGAAACCAATCTTTAAAACAGGTCCTGGGGGGAAATCCAGGGAAACACAGGTCTTATGCTTCATACTATTAAACTATTTAAGCCTGGAAAGGTGAGCAGTGCAGCTCCAGGAGACCAGGGTGTGCATGTGTGAGAGGGGAAGTTCTGCTCTTGACAAATCACTAGCACTCAGTAGAGAATTCATTGATATGTGAAGAAATAGGGTACACTTCAAAAGCGTAAAAATTACTTGTGTAAAGAGAAGTCCTGTCTGAGAGGCTTCCTTGATTGTCTCTGAAGGGACCAGCAGCAGACAGGTGAAGATGGCCCCGTAGATAGAATATGCTTTGAAAAGTCCCTCGCCAAAGCTGTTAAGTACAGAAAGCAGCCAAAATATAAGAAGGAAATATCCTGAAAAAGAATTAATTGAAATAAAAGAAATAGAGGGTAGAGATAAACAGTCATTTTCAGAACAGATGGATGTCACCAGAGAAGTTGCACAAGGGTCTGTGCTGAGTCCTGTGTTCAACATACACATAAATGACCTGAAGAAGAGCGCGAGCTGTCAGGTGACGTTAGCTGATGGTACAAAGATATCCAAGTTAATGAGGATGAAAGCAGACTGTGAAGGATGGCGGAGGGATTTTAGATGACTGAGTAATGAATGAATAAATTGGCAGGTGAAATTCAATGCAGATAAATATAAAACAGCGCACACGAGAAAAAGTTGCCATTTCTCATATTAATTGATGACCTCATGCTGACCATTGCCACTAAGGAATGAAACATGAGGGTATAACTCCCTGAGGACATTAGCTCAGTGCTCAGGAGCAAGTAAAAAGCAAATCAGAAGTTAGGAGTTACTAGGAGAACAACAGACAACAAAACAGTGAATAACATCATGCCCGTGTATAAGCCCATGGTTGGCCCCAAACTTGAATCTCCACACAATTCTGTTGTTATCATCTCAAAAAAAGATAGAACTGAACTGGAAAACATTCAAAGAATGGCTACAAGGATGATCAAAAGCATGGGATGACTTCCGTAGGAGGAATGACTCAGTAGACTGGAACTTTTCTGCCTGGAAAAGAAAAGGCGTATGAGAGAAGTCTGCAAAAGCCTGAATGAAATGGTGATGATGCATTACGATAGACTGTCTCTTCCAACTCAGGAACAAGGGACAACAAAATGAAGCTAGCAGAAGCCAGGTTAAAAACCAACAAAGGAAAGTGAGTTTTCATACAAGCAATAAAATTGTGGAGTACTTTGCCTAAGGATGTTATGGATATGAAAAACATACATGGGTTCAAGGAGAGACTAGACAAATGTTTGGAAGTGCACTACATCAAAGGATGTTAGAGAAAAAGCATCAGGATCAGGAAATCTCTGGAGCTAAATTTGTTTGGCAGTTAGGAGAGTGTCATTGATGCCTCACATGTTCTTACCCTTCTAAAGGCATCTGCTGCAGTCATTGTTGGAGAGAAGCTACCAGGCGACAAGGATCCTCGATCAAAACCAGGAGAGCAGTTTTCATGCACCTCTTTCTCACATAGCCCTTCAAGTGACCAGTCTAGGGCGTCGCTGTAGCTACATTCAGGCCAGGAGCAACAAACAGTACAAGGGGCATCTTCTACCTTATCTACGCATTCTCAAAGTCCCCCTTGCATTCAGCCTCTTCGGTGTGCCTTCATAGGCTAAGTATGCAGCAGAAGGTACTGAGCTCTCTTCTCTCTAAATAGACTTTCAAAGTCCTCTATTCGGCATTTTTAAATAAATGGAAAGATAAACATTCTTTATAAATACAAGCTGCAAAAACAGTTGCTAGTTCACATCTAGTTCCTTAAACAATGACAAATACTGTGAGAGTTTATAGCTGTCTAGACACAACCACATGTCTTTGTTAAGCCCCGTTAGGATCAGTTCTTGCTGTTCAGCCTGCATTTCTCATTCAATTTCGTCTGATCGTGCCAAGGTGTTGCCAATGCGGCTCCAGTCCTAGGCTCCCTTCTGCTTTACCATCCATCTCCTTCTTGATCCAAATCTTCCTTTTTTCTTCGTATTTACGCATAGTGTTTATGCAAAAAAATTGGCTGTCAAATATGTATGCTTTCATACTATCCCGCAATGCTAAATTATCAGAAAGAACAGAAATTTTAGTGTGTTTGGTTGAATTGATTTGCTCCATTGAAACAGGGCATGAATTGCTCCATTTGGCCAACTCTCCTACTAGGTTATTAAAGAACTCCTTAGAAGGTAGTATCTACTACAACGAGAAATTTGAATGACTGCAGCATTTCCAGTGTGGTTTTGATTTTTTATATGCACCATTTATTTCTCATCGTTTTATTTTAGGGCAAACGAAAGCTTGGGAAAAAAAATAAGCAATCAGTCTTCCTTAATTAAGGGATATCATTCCCTCTGGTGAATTTGTGGAGAGCAGGAACAGAATAAATTTCTTTTCATTTCCTCACTGGGAATATTAAATGCAATGCAGCTAATTTGTCTGTGAATTAAATTTCCAGCTTTTTTTAGCTCTTCAGTGCTGCTCTTATCTTTTATTGTACCGTAGCAGGGGAAGATGCTGTACTATGGTAGCTGAGGTATAGTGAAGGGAAAAATCTTTCTATTCTGGTTTCTTTTTCTGGTATTGAGTTTCTCTAACAAAGACAAGTATATACAGAAAATAATAAATGTAGTTGCTCTAGGAATCAATTTCTTATCAGTCTTCTCAGCCTATTGAAAAAAATAATTCTCCCTTAGACAGCCAAACTTAAGATGAGGTTGTCTGGTAGGAATTTTTATATTTCTAATGTAGTGTTCTTCCTCAATTTACACAGATGTCAAGCATGAAATTTCTGCTGTCTATGGCAGTAGCTTTAAAACCAGCCTCCCCGAAGGCATTTCCATGCAGGGCTGGAGCCTTGGCAAGGTCTGCGTGAGGGGGCTGTTCGGGGCTGGTGTCGGTGGCTGTGAAAGGGATGTTCGGGCTGGTCTGAAGGACACCAGGACTTCTTTGCTGTGCCTGCATTCCCTCCAGCCCTCCAGCCCTGTTCCCTCCAGAAGCAATGGCAGTACTATCCCTGAGGAAAAGGATTATTTCTTTAGAGCAAAAAAACTTAAAGGGTAAACAAGTTTTAACCTATCTGCTTGCAGGTTAGAAGCCTGACAGTCCCATACATTCATCTTCTCTGCCTTCCTCTGCTCTGAGGGCTTTTTAACTGTTCAATGTCTTTTCCAGCTGTGTCACGTTTGAAGCCTGAAATTCGGCTGTTGCCCTGTTAGTTTGGAGGTTGGTTGGAAATGTTGCTTACTTGTTGGCTACTGCATTGCTCTCCTGCTTACTTTTCCTCCAGGAAGGCCAATTCTTTCCCCAGTGAAAGCATTCTAATCTCAAGTACAGTAAATCATCTCACTAATAATGTCACCATAAAATCATTATATCTCATTATCCTTAATTAATTTGCAGTGTTTCCGCATTTTTCCCCAAGCTCCATGCTGGAGAGAAGAGGATATACAGCCTTTCTCAGAGCAGAATTAAGGATGCGCTCCAAGAAAGACCCTGGGGTAAATCTGAGTTAAAACCAAGATCCATTTTTGTCCCTAATGTACCGTGTTTGGGCTGGATTTTACGTGTGGCAGAGTGGATATTTAACATGTTTATACTAAGTTTAACAACTCCTTGACCGTTACTGAACAAAAAAAAATAAGACTGAATATGTTTGTAACATTTACATGCGAAATGATGGTGTAAAAAATTTCTTGCCCTATTTACTCTGAGCTCACTAAAAGCTATCTTGATATGGAACTCAGTATTTCTGTAAGCAGCCCTTCTATGATCTGCTGTTCCACTTTTCCATTACACCTATATCTGCCTGCTAAACAGCTAATCCAATAGACTATGCAGATAAATATGTATTTATTTATTATATTTTCTGTTTGTACTTCTACTTGAGCTACGGTTCTCCTCTACAAGCTTTCTTAAATGGCTGAGGAAAGCAAGGACTTTGTGGCTAGGAAAAGCCTGCGAAGCATAGGTTGTGATTTCCGTACTCTCCTCAGGCACCAGCAGGCTAACCGACCTTCAGCAATTCACCTCTCAGGATGTTCTTTCACTTGGGACTTCTATTTTTACCAAGGGACAATGTGCAGGATGTGCTATTTATGTCATCCAAAGAATGGTGTAGGACACAGGACAGAATGCAATTGCCATATATTGGCAAGTAGTTGCCTGCTATGGCAACATTTTAATTTTCTCTCCTTGTCTCTAGAAATGTTTACATCTATCCTCCTGGCTGGCCTCTCCTAGACCCAGCACACCCAAAATTCTAGCCAGCCTAGGAGATGGAAACTGATGCAGTACTGGTGGATGGTCTGCTGGTAAAGCAGAGAGAGCACGGATCTACCCTCGTCCTTCTGGGCTCTTGTGCGGTGTTCAGGTGTCTCAGAAGATACCAGCTGTGGGTGATCTGGGGCCTCTCATAAGATACCAGCTGTGAGTGATGCGGGGTACAGGGTGCTGTTGTTTCCTGGAAAGATGCATTCAACGAGCAGTGGTGGGAGGCTGCGTCTCCACAATTAGCCTCTTTACCTGTGGAGTCCATCAGACGTTTTCTCTGCTCTCTCCCTGCTCTTCTCAAAGCGTACGCATTCAAGGTCTCAGTCCTTATGGCTGTACCCTCTGCAGCCTGAGTCCACCATCCCAGAAATAATCCTGAGAACTACAGGGCAGAGTCACGTCAACAAGGCGTCATCCTCCACTGAAAACAGCTCCTAAAGCCTTGTGAAAAATTAGGAAGAAAATGTCTTTTTGCATTTTAGAGGAAACAAAGAAAGACTGAACAGTAAGGCCAGTCAGTAGTGCCCTGCTTTGGAGGAACTTCTTGAAATGGAAGTTTGAATGCATCTTGTGTGGCTTAACATTTGGTAGAGTGGAAAACCTGGGTGACAGCTTTGGATCCATTTGCATGTATTTGGGTCAAATGTATTGCATATATTTGATCTCGTTAGGCTCTATGGCTTAGACCAGAGAAAGAACCAAAAAAAAGAAAAAAAAATGGAGCCTGTGTCTATTCTCTGGTATGTTCAGCACACAAAGTAGCTGTCTTATCTTTTTATGAAAAACATACATGTATTTGAAGGCCTTTTCTCCACCTATCCTTTCCTCAAAGAGGCAGGGTCTGGGTTTATCATTTCCTGCTACAAGCAGGCCTATGACACAGGAACAGGGGCTCGAAAATTCTGTTCAGAAAATAAAATAAAAATGCTTTAAGCAATCTACCCTCCACTCATTACAAGGAATCCATATGCTTTGCAATACAAAGCCAGCCTCTTCCCTTTTCTGATTCACACAGAGGAGGTACACAGCAACCTAGCAGTTAAATATAATGAACACAGAAGTAAAAGGCATGCTGGCAGCAGTGGGCAGCTAGACCCCAAATCTCTTTGGTGAAAACATGTATGAACAACATGGAAGTTACAGCAGAGCTGTTAATACTGACTTAATACAGCACAAGCCTACTCCCAGAGTCTGTTACTCCCTTAGGCTTAGATCCCTTCCATTTGCACAGCTTGACAGTATGAGGACAACTGATGCTGGAAGAATATGGGCTCAGTATGTCAGCCCAGCAAAAGGAGATGAATAAGTATCATACAGATGGTGTGTGCTTAGAGAGGACAGGATGGAGACACTCTCCTTAGAGCTGGCCCAAAATTTAATCATCTGTGCACCTGGCTTCAGACAAAGTCAGAGCAAAGATGTGGTTTTAGTTAGGGATGTAAGCTGCATCACAAAGGCAGAACATCTATTAGTTAATGGCTAGTATCAGTTTTCATGCCTTTTAAGGCCATAAATATTTTAAATATCAAGGCCTTTTTCTTTCATGTGTGTATCTATTTCTCTTAAGTGCATTCCACTGCTGTCTGTCCCCTTCTCCTCTGCTCTGCTCTGCAGAAGATTAGACATGATTTTGTCTGATGGCCACCTCCAAGCCCTCAGTCATGGGAGGTGTTCCTGGCTCACCACAGGTCATGTCAGATTAATCCATAACTATTTCATAATTCCTATTGCCTTTGAGAGAAGACTTCACATTAGAAGACTGGGCACTCGCTCTCACAAAGATGTTGGAAAACGTGACTCACAACAGGGATCAAGCACTGCTCTAGGAGATACGGATTAATTCGAGAAAGGTAGTGTGAAGCTGTGACAGTTAATACTCCACCTGCCTATAGATGCCTGGGACTGATACAGAAGCACAAAAGCAGGCCTGTCTGACATGGTCAGAGCAGCTTCTGAGAGCCTCCAAAATGCAGGGTGGAGTCTGATATCCACGGCCGTTTGATATGGAGACTTACTGTTTGATTTGCCAGATGTGCTCTCCCCCATCCCACTCACCCATCATCTCATTTCCTCTCCATCAGTGACTGTGGTATTTGGAGTGTGTTTCTACATATGAGGGCTTTCTTATTCGGTTCTGTGCAGGTTTTATTAGTAAGGCATACTGTTACTTTGCCCCTGTGATGGGGAATACACTGACCTCTCCTCTGCCTTGCTCAACTTTGTTCTTTTCCACTCCCCCGTCAGCTGACATGACAAGGATAAATGGACTTGCCTCCTCTTCTATGTATTTTTTTCACTCCAGAGAAAGTGCCCGCTCTTTGCATTCATCAGACACCAATATTAGTTAGTGATGTCGTTTTCCACTGTCAGATACAAGAGAAATCTCCAAGTGTGGAGGCTAACAGCACAGGTGAATCGTACAGTGGTGGAAAGAAACAGCGTTTGTGAATTTACCCTTTGAGAGAACTGTCCATAGGGTAGACAAGCGCCAGGGATATGTCCCATTGCCCTGAATTCCCCTGAGAAACACTCGGGTAATTAATTTGGAATAGATCATTCCAGCTCCTCCAACTTAAGTTTTTGTTTTAATAGTGCCAGATGTTAATGAAGCTAGCAGACTTTGTGGTTCCAGAAGTAACAATAGGATCTAAATAGTAGCTAAATCCTGGCTGGAGGATGTTGGCATCAGTCAGATGGTGGAGGGACTGAACAATATTAGGGACAGCAGAGAGGTAGCTCCAGTATTTTTACTCTACATGTGGCATACAAAGATGAATAACCCTGTTTTAACCTCTGGCATCATCTGGTGGCAACAGAACATGACAGAAACTCGAGAGTTTTCACCATATGAAGCTTATCTGCCTTTAACATGCTTTTTTGAGTGCATACTTTATAAGTTTTGCCATTTTCTGGGAGTAAAAGCCTCCCTGCAGAATTGGTCATATATTCACATTCATCTGTGTATGTGATGTGGGTCGTCTGGGTCTCTGATGGTTAAGTGGTCAGATTCCCTGTTTAGGCATTTCAGCATTGAGATTCTTCTGCATTATGATCATTAGCAGCATGAAAAATCTCTACGTTTATCAAGGTTAATGAGTAGGTAACTTTGTAATCACTTGTCTGCTGCTGAGGCTTATGTGTCCAAAACTAGATTAACTCCATAACTTTCATAGTCATATGTTTAGAGGTGCTTAGCTAAACTGACTTCTTTAGATACATTAATTGTTGCTTTCACATTGTCCTTTAAGAACAATCTGTTAGACCTCAAGCAGCTGGGGTCCAGATTGGAAAGAAGATGCCTACAGCAACTGAAGATGTCATTTAACATCCTAAGCTTCACAGAAGGTGTTAAAGGGAGTTGGCATGCAAGCTATGCAAGGGACATAGGGATTCAATCATGCATTGTGCAATTTCAGACAACCCAACTGGAAAGAAAGAACGAAGTGAAATTTGTGCTATTATCTAGGAATGGTCCAAACCACTTTGAAGTCAATGGAAAGATTTTCACTGACTTCCAGAGCTCTGGATCAGGTCCTGGATAGTGTTATACAGAATGACAGCGAACTTTCATCTTCAGGAATGCCTTTCAAGGGACATTGCAGTAAATGGCCTCTACTAGCTGTCAGGGTCAGTGTATCTTTAGATAATGAAATGGAAAAAGTTTGGATCTTCATAGCAACTTCAGCTGTTGTCCACTAAGCAATTCAAATCTAGACACCTACACTGAGACGTATACATCTATATTTAACATCTATATAACTGAGGTCAGACATGCAGAGAGGATGAGCTCTTAGCACTTGCCATTGAAGTTCATGACAACTGAGGGTGATAATCAGATCTAAAAACCTGGTTTCTTGCTGAGGAGCCTAAATACAGATTAATTGGAGGGATGCGTCCAGGAAGAGACCCTGTATTTAACAACGGATACCCATGTTTGTTCACAAACACACCCTTGTTCTTATGCAAATGTCTGCAATCAAAGACCAACCATTCCACAAACATCCTTAGGGACTATATGCTACAGGGCATCATAGCTGCAGTCAAACCAGCCAGCTGTTTGGAATTTGAATAAATGGGATTTTCCCAGCATTTGAACATTCCTCATATAGAGTTTACTTAATCATTTTTATATATATGTATATATACGCACATGTGTGTCAGCCTTACCAGCTCTGTCATAATTTTCGTTCCTTTCCACTGGATTCTTCCAATTTGTCACTAACTGCCTGGTAATAAGGCAGCTCTAACCAAACACAACAGGCAGACGCTCAGCTGGTGTTAACTGGCACAGCTCCACCGACTTCAAAGTCCCTGAAACGTTCAGGTGTGGTCACACCAGGCATGTAGAGAGGGGGTTTATTATCATGTTCTCTGATGTGGTGCCTTTGTGTATGCAGCCCAAACTGCATCGCTGACACATTGCAAACTCATGTCTAATTTACTGTCCGCTCGCAAACTTAGGTCTCTTTCAGCCTACCTATTTCCATGGCTCCCCTGGTGAATAATGGGTTTCAGATAATTTTCCCCATATGTATTAGTTTATATTTTTTCCCAAGTAGGATTTCATTTTGTCACCCAGTGACCTACTTTCTGATTCTTTGGCTTCTCCAGTTTTGCTCTATTCACACTACTCCGAGGCAGTACCCTCCTGCCTGCAGACACGAGGAAGTTGAGGCTTACCCTCTTTTCCATTATGAAAAAGCTAGAAAACATTAAAATTATTACTCAATGTGCAATGTGTTCTGCAAACTTCTGGAGAGCTATTGATTGCACGCTGGTTTTCAGGCAGTCTTCAACTTGCCTGTTATTGACAAAACATTTTAAGTTTGATTTTAGTAATCAAAGGCCCAAGTCTAGAGCTACAACATGATTGACACAGCCCTAAAAATAAGACAGGGCAAAGCAGCTTAGCGCTGTGGTACCTTAGCAGCAAAGCACCCTCAGCACTTCCCAATCTGGCTGCCAGGCCAGTGCCTCCTGAAAGCTAAAATTGCTTGAAGGCTGCTCTGATTCATCTCACTGACCTCAGGCAGGTGGAAGCCAGACACAGGGAGGGGACGGGAAGAAAGCGAAGGTGGCCTGGCTGCGTTGGAGACCTGGAGGAGGGATAAAACGAGGCGGTGCAGCTGGCTTGCTGCCGTGCGGGAGAGGAAGGCGGATGCTCAGGGGCCATGTAAGGCACATTGGAAGCTAGCTCCCTGCCAAAGATCTCGTGTCGGACCTGCTCCACCTACTGCTCTCCCTCTTTCTATTTGTCTCACTCACTACTAAAACCTATTTTAAAAACTTCTGTCTGACAAAGTCTACCCACTTTCTCTTCATGCTTCCGTGACACAGGTCCTGGTGCTTACTTACCCCTTGGCAGGTGAGACCAGACACACGGGATCAGGGCTCAAAGAGAGCGCTGGCTTTAGGCAGTCAAATGACGCCTTCGCTGTGGGATCGTGGGGACGCAGCTGCAGCAGAAGGCAAGAGCTCAAGCACATAAACTGCCAGGATCTCTTTGGTCATAAGGGGGCACACCCCAAACTGCAAAGCATGGCCACAGCTACTCTCCCAGTCTGAACCCACATACCAGTCTGGTGCGTCTGGACCATAAAATCACAGAGACTGCGGTGTTGCACCACAAATGACTGGTGTACAGGGCTCACGAGTAAATATTTTTAAACAGAATAGAAATTAAACATGTGGGACACTTTCTTTGTTTTTAATAACATTGTAATTGCTTTCCTCAGGTTTTTCAGTATTGTCTCTGCTGTTATGAATCATGCATACAGCTTAAACACTACATTTGCAGATGGAATGGAAACTTGCCTGCCAAAAAAGCACAGCCTACATCTACCCTAGTATCTACCCTAAATATTAAACAACAGCCAGGCCCAGGTACTAGAACTGATGCGCTGTCATCTCCCTGTTAAATCATTGCAACTGCCTCTTGGCACAACCTTGGTGTAGAAACCTGTAGCAGAAGGCAAGATGAAGGGACCTTCTTTTCAAAGAAGGGACCACACGGTGTACAGGAAGGTTGTAATCTTCCCGGGTCAGGGGGATGCATTGTGAGGGAACAGTGTGGAAGGCAGGGGCAAGATGGAGGATCCTAAATACAGCAGAAAGGGCAGAAGAGTTGGGAAAGTGTGGGGGAGCCAACTGGGAAGGTCAAGTGGATGAGATGGAGACAGCGCAGAACTCTGTTACTCTGCTACTTTTATACTGCACGGGGGGCCAGATAGCAAGTTATGGCCAAACTGCGCTTGGAAGTTCAACGCTCCTTGCTCTTGCTTTCATACCCATCGCATATCTAGGCCCTGGGTCAATCTGTTGTTTTCTTGCAACTGAATCCCCTTGTACTAACGCATAGTACGTTGCCCTTTATTGGACTGTTTTTCCTGGTGAGCACATTCAAAATATCCATGAACAAAACTGAAGTCACTAATTCACAGTAACAAGATCCATATTTCCCTAGTCTCATTCAATTCCTGCTACTGTCTTGATATGTGGTTTCTTCTACAACAAGAGTGACTGCTTTCACAATTTTAACTCTAATTCATCCTCAAGAACCTCTTTGTTGAATGTTTAGCTGAATGGCTTTTTTAAAGTACCACCAGCAGCAACCTCCTCTTCCCATCTCCCGCCTCAGGAGTGCAGTGTCCTCCCAAAGGCTTTTGGGTGCCCAGATATCCAATCCAAGAATTTTTCATGTCATTTTTCCCTTTCCTGTGGTTTTACCAGGTGCTCGTGGTTGTTTCTGCTTTTATCGTACCCAGAAGCACATCACTGCTCTCCTCGGCAGGGCCGTAATTCACCGTGAGCGGAGCCATGGCCTGCCAATGCTGTGGACGAAGCGGGCTGGGTTCGCAGCTGCCCAATAATAGAAATTTCCAAGTGAACTAATCAAAACATTATGGCAAGTTATACCAATGAAACTAATGAGGCCATTCACACTTTTATGTAGTGGAAATATAATGGAAAGAGCAGCCTAGGAAATAATTTTAGCTAGCTCCAATCACATAAGTATGCAATAAATACAAAAATGATACAAAAGATTTCTATATAGAGTGTAGAAAACCAGGAAATAGTAGATTATGTAAATACATTTCTGACCATTGTAGGTAGGAAAGGTAGGTAGCAATTGTGCTGACCAGCCTGACCTGGAGAAAAATTCCTTTATGACCCCTAAATGTGAGGACATGGTTTAGTGGCGGACTTGGCGGTGGTAGGTTAACGGTTGGACCTGATGATCTTAAGGGTCTTTTCCAACCTTAACAATTCTATGATTCTATGATTAAATTTGGAGAGTGCTTTAAGCTGGAGTGCACAAGCAAGGCATGCCATGCCTGGAACCTAAGAGATCCATCGGTAACCTCAGGACTGCTAGCAATACAGGATCTAGGGAGTATACACATTTCTTCTTTGCGGGCTTTGAGCCCGAGTATGAATGTCAGCAACATTTTTGGCTGAATCTGGATAATTCTGCCATGTGGATTCACAGTGTGGCTTTATTGTGGATGGATGGGTGAGTTACCTCCAGTGGCAGGAATCTACCCTTTAAATAAATAAATACAATTCACCTGTACAGACTGCCACTTCTGCATCTCAACTGCAACACTAGTTGCATAACCCTACAGTTGCTCATTGCTGTTCTGCACAAGGACACAAAAATATTCTGTGAAAATAAATGCAAAACATCACTGGATACACAACTCATAGCTCAATGTAACTTACGTCTCTTCATTCCCAGATCTCAGTGTGCCAGATATCCTGCAACTGCAATACCATAGGCAAAAGACAATTGCTTTAATTGATTCTTATTGGCAGAATCCCCATCTGCAGATTGAAATTCCTGCATAAATGGTAAAACAGATCTCTTGGCAAAGGACAGAGAGATTGATTTAGCAACCGGGAGCTGAGAAAGAGGGGAAGAAACTTCCTCTTGAGGGAAGAACACTGGGAAACAAATCTAAAACTACAGTAGAAAACTGTTCCTCACAGGTACCAAAACAAAAATCAGCCAGATGTCCCACCTGCCTCCTTCCTCTCCCCTCTCCCCTGTTAAGGACCGAGAGGCAGGTATACTCACAGCAATTAGACTTAAGCAAACAAAACAAATTGGAGAGGTCATGAGTGTGTTACCCAAGTGTAAAGAACAGGCCTCTTGCATCAGCATTTAGTGGGCCAGCATGTGAGAATGATGGATGGAGGGTCTGGGGGAAGGGAGATAAGGAAGTGTCCTCGCTGTTGAAGCCCCCATTGAGTTTGATTGGAATATGTGAGCAGGAGACTTGCAAGGAATATGGGGCTGATAATCAAAAACATGACAGGGAAACAGATGTTGCCTGCTTTGGAGACTCTCCTTGCACATTCAACACAATGGAAAGGGCTCAGATAATAAAACAGAGAGGATCTCAGCAAGAAATACAGCGTGCTGACACTTTTATGACCTGAGATGCTTACAAAATACAGAAATGGCGTTTTGTTTGCTTTCCATGCGCAGCTTGATATCACATGCTCAGCTCTCTCTGCTGCCACTCGGAGTCAGGAAGGGCGATATATTTTCCTTTCCAGATAAACCTAGTGATTCTAGTCAGGTGCAGAAAGCAAATAAATTACATAAGAAGACTTTCTGTATCTATTAATCAAGTGGCTTGTCATTTTCCAGGCCTTGATCCACATGAAAGAAAGTGAGGAAGGGGAGGGGGACCTAGGAATAGGGGAGGATGTGGAAGAGAGCAGAAGGAAGATTCTTGCTGGAGCTGCTTGAGAGGTTTCTCATAGCACGAAGGACCACAGCTTAGACAAACACACTGAAAAACCAACTCCCTACCCTCTCCTTTTGGAGCTTTTCTCTGCAAGCCAAGGGGACGCAGTCCAAAAGGAGGAATGCATGAACCAGAAATATTCCATTATGCTTTTGGGGCAGTTACTCTCACATTTCCGTCTTCTTTTGAATGTCGAGAGGAAAATACCCTGCTGCTGAAAAAAGGAGGCACATTCAACACCTTGTCTTCAAGTATATCCCAACAGGCTAAGTCACATACTTGAGGTTCCTTTCCAGCACATAGCTAGGTATTTGTGGAGTATAGCAAGGGAGTCATGAAGCAACAGGCTTGGCTACTTACATAGATAAAGGAGGAGATAATTTTCAGTGTGGACTGCAATAATTCTAATATCAAATAGAGAGATAGGATGGAGTCAGTATACTGTTTGCATGAGAAACTGGCTCTATTTCACACTCTGCAACTGACTTCACATGTAGCATTAAAACAAGGCGCAGAATAATCTTATTAAGGCCGTCATATTTATTTTCTTCCTTGGATTGCTGTGAATGTAAATCAATGAATATTTATGGCATTTCTGAGATCTTCCAAGAAAACAAACTAGAAAAGCATAAAATTACTGTATGGAAGGACTGAGTTATTGCTGCACACCAAACATGAATCAGAATAATATCCCACATGGAAAACTGTCAGGAGAGTTCTTGAACCAGGAACCTGGTTCATGGCCAAAGAGTAAATCTGGTTCTCTCTGAATCAACTGCCTGAGAAAATCTGTCTACACACTGCTAGATAGGCATGTAGCGACAATATGGGCAAAGCAATTTTATCTCTGAGGCTTCTTACAAAGGCTAGCCTTGGCTTAGGGAAACTGATCTCTCTAAGTTCCCTCTACTGTCTGTGACAAGAGAATGGCTTTTCCCAGAGGCACCTTGGAGGACGGGATCTTAGGCTCTTCTGCATTGCTTCCTGGAGCTGTGCGTCTCATCCTTCTAATTTCAGCACAGAAATAGGCAATGAAACAGTTAATGCCAACAGCTACAGTATTATTGTGATTGGAGCGAAGGTTCTAGTTCTGGTGTCCACACCCATGAGAGGATGGTAGAAATTGGAAGGGGTTCAGAAAATAATTTAATGACTAATTTGAGGTCAGGAAAATCTGCTCTATAGTGAGGAATGAAGAAAGACAAACTTACTACTTATCCAATAGACAATTGAGAAGGGATTTCAATCTTGCCTACAAATACCTATGTGGGGAAGAGATATCTGGTAAGAAAGAGCTCTTTAGTTTAGCAAGAAAAGACTATGAGACTTAGAAATTTGGATTAGAAAGCGTTTCTAATTAAACACTGGAATCACCTACTGAGATACACGAGGGATTTTCCATTACAAATATGCTTTACATCAAGACTGAAAAGATTTGCAAAGGATATGCTATAACTCAACCACAGGCTACTAAAGTCACTGAAAAAAATTCTAAACCCTTTTGTTTTATGACTTTGATCTTAAATCCTCTAGAGGCTTACAGTTTTTTGCAGCTCTTCCAATAACCTCTTAGCCTGTTGGCAGTGTCTGTGCTAGGTAATATTATCAACATATTCAAGACCTGCCAAAGATGGTGCTGTAATTTTTACTCCTATTTTAGCATCTGTTGTCAGACAGTCAACGGGAACACTGAAAATACTGGCTAACAAACATTTCTCTGGCATATCCCCATTGAAAGCAAGTCCGTAAGACAGCCATCAAGTCTTTCATAATTAACGGCAATGCGGTAAAGTTTCTTAACTGGATACCTTACCTCCTCAGACAGGGGATTCATCTCTATGATTTACCTTCTGACCTTCTACATTTATACATTCTGCGGGTCCTGATAGTCAGAATACCAACCACAAAACTTTCTCCTCATCGGGGTTTCTTGTAGAGATATTTTGTTTGTTTACTTTTAATTAAGAAGTGGTGCCCTCACTGTCACTATATTTCCTGTTCTGGAGGAATCTAGTTACTTAGTTAATAAACCTCTCCTTTAACATTTTCTTCTGCCTTAAGAAGGTTTTCCTGAAGTACTCTAATATAATGTCGAAGTATTTGCAGCATTAAAGTATATCCTCCCAGTTCCTTTTCTCTTGGAGTTCATATAATTTTATCAAGAGGGGAACAGAGGAGCAGTTAATCCCTGCATCGATCTGGGTGCTAACACCCTTCACAAAGGGCCGAGAGGGCAGCTGCGGCGGTGTTTGAGGACTCCGAGGTCCTGTGAGCGCTGTGTGAAGCTGGCCTGGGCAATGGCATTCTGGCTCACGGAGCAGAACCAGGCTATGTGATCTGCGTCGCCCAGACTCAGCCAAACTGGACAACAGCGACCCACCTTTCCCCCGACACGCTGGACATGATCTCGAGATCCCTGCAGCATGCAGCATTCCCACTCTTCGTTCAGGTAATTACTTGTAGGTGCCAAGTGTCATTCAAGATGACAAGTAATATATCCACTCTGTGGGACTCAGTAAGGCTTTCAATCTACAGATATCTGTCTGTCCAGTAACCCCAGCTCCTCACTCAACTTTGCTTCCATTTTCTGTGCATTCTATTATTATATTTCTGTGTATTCCCTATTATTCTAAATGGTTTTAAATTAACTAACAGGTGCTGGGATGGGAAGACGCATGATTTGCAGCATAAAAAATTCACTTTGTAAAAAGGCGTGAAGAATTTAGAGATGAGATATGTGACATTATGACGTGAATTTGTCAGTACAGTGATCATCAGCTTTCAGGGCTGACCGTGCAAGCTTGTTCATTTTGCACGTACTGTGCGGTCCCAAGAAATGAAACTAGCTTTTTTTCCTGGCATCCTCTTCACTCGTAGGTTTTACTAGAATGTTCTCTGAAAGACAAACAAATTATCCAAAACATTTCTCTCTACACCAGTCCTGATACTCACCCTATTCATGTGCTCAAAGGCTTGATTTAAAGTCTTCAAGTACTGGACAACCAGCCATCTCCCTAAATAAGTTTCTTCAGTAGTTAACTAACTCCACAGCCATGCACATACTTCATACCCAGTCTCAATTTGGCCAGATTTAGCTTTCAAACTCTGGGTCTTTTGTGCCAGAGTTGTAACCTGTCACGTAACATATAGCTTAAGGTACACACTTTATCGATTTTTAGAAGCTAAATATTATTGTAGTGGCTCGACTCTTAAATTAACCCCTTGGAGGATTTAGCACTTCCACTATATATATGGAGGTTGATGCCTTATTAAAAAAGACCAAGGCTAACAGAAATGTTTATAGAAGACATTTTTCTAGAGGAAAGCTTCAGAAATGTGAAATGTGATTGGGCTGGCGCAGCTCTGGCTGTCAGAGGTGTCTATTCCAAAGAGGACTAGCAGTCAATGTTGTTGCTGATTCTGAAATTATCTTGGCTAACATATGTGGACCCAGCACTAAGGAATCTTAAACTTCCGTCTTCTTCTTCTTTATTTTTTTCAGGGGAGTGTAATCAGCCTGTTGCAGCAGTAAATAAACTCATCAGTTCACGTTAGCCATAAACCGATGAAGTCCAGAAGGGCACCAGATTCCCATACAAAGGATGCGACTTATGCATCCAACAGACAGAATTTATACACTTCCCCCCTCCACATCTAATGGGCATTCCCAGATCAACATTTTTCTCCTCTCAAGGAAACTAGTCATATCTGTACCCAGGTCCTTTGCTGGACAACCACCTGGGCTGGGGACAACTGCATTTGAGACTTCATTCTGATCATGGAGCAAGATCTAACCATGGTGCAGAAGTGCTTAATTCCTGTTTGTTTCTAGGTTAGGAAACCACGTTCTATCTGACGTTTAGCATACCTTTTCAAAGACACTGCAACCTTTTAGAATGACACTGCATCCTGATAGAACAATTTCAACTGATGTACTGTCCCCCACAGAACTGTAGAAAGTTATGTTTGGAAAGGAACCTCAAGTGTTCCCATCATTTTTCACATGAAATTCAGTTACATGGTCTTCTTTACAGCGAGAAAACATCATCCTGGTTAGTTTACACAAGTGGAAGTTAAGTGTGATGCTATCCTTAAAAGTATGTTCATGGGGAAAAGATTTCCAGCAAAAGACAGATAAAAGCAAAAAGAAATCCAGTGACTGGAAACTGAAGGAAGAGCATTTCAGGGTATGACAAAGACATACATTCTTGTTCATGAAAATAGCCATTGAAACCACTTACCCAAACAACTCTTCATCAGTTGAGACTTTCAAATAAAAAATCAAATGTACTTCTAAAAGCTAATTTAGAGATAAAGCAGAAGATATTGTTCTATTGATGGAACCACCAAGTGCAACTGCTTGGCTTATCTTACGGAAAAGCCTAGACTACAGCATCGTAGTGGTTCCTCTGGGCTTTAAGATCTCTGGAAACATCATCAGCGCCTTGTGTTTACAGGGGTCTAGTCTTTGGTTTACCTCTTCTGTTTTTAATAGGATGATTTTCAGCTTTTAGCCACATGCAGCTTCTTTATGTCTATAAGTGTCTCTGTTTCTGTGTTGAGCAGCCTCCTTCCTTCCGCGTACAGGGCGTCATCAGTGGAAAATTTTGCTCTTTTTTAAAAACACCGATCCAGACAGAGAGCAAAATATGGTTCTATTTAGCCCACTGAGATGATGACATTTTCCTCTCACATAGCTTTTGCAGTAAGCGATGTTTCAACATCCTCCTTTGACAGAAGAGGGAAAACAAACTTTCAGAGAACCTGCCTCTCACCAGCTGGCAGATCCCCACCGAAGCCTGGGTTGGAAAGCTCACTGTGGCTTCCTTGAGCTACAAACGGACTGCTGGATGTGGGAATGCTGAGTGACCGAGGGTGTGTGTTGTATGTTCAGAAACAAACAACATGACTGTGAATATAGGGGTGGGGACGGTGTCTTTATTAATGTCTGAATGGGTTAGACATTAAAAAAACCTAAGGGTCGCTATTTGGGAGCTAGAACCTGCAGTACCAGTGAAATCAGTGTGGGCACTGTAAATGGCAATCAAGAAGCACTTCTTCCCAGCAAGACCTATAATTTTTAGATTAATGTGGACTCTTGAGCTTTGCTGGCAAGCTCAAGAGAGGCCCTGTGTCCCGGTAGTTCAGCATCTTATTCCCCACGTTGTGCTGCCTTACATGTATTGTCAATGTTCAAGACTATGTAAAACACGTGTAAAACGCGATCAACTCATATTTGACAGCATTTGACGTGTTTGGCTTTACATCCCAGCTGCAAGGTAGCAATGGATGGTTCTCCATAATCTAAGGAGCTTTCACAAAAATAAAACCATTCTCCTTTCTCCCCATCCACCTCCTCCCTAGTCACTTCTCCACCCAAAGACTCAAACAGTGAGCACGTGAGAGAAACAGCTTTCCCGACTGGGTGAGAAATGTGGCATCCAAGTTTTGTTCTGTTTCTGTCAAAGTCTACAGCTTATCTAAACAGTTTGCAATTACCCCAACTAACACCTCTGGGAAGCTGGAGCTAAGGTTGCATGTGCTGCCTGTAATTTAGGAACTTGATAAAAATATAGATAATCTTGCTTAAATAAAATTAATCTGAATTGTAAGAAATGGGAGGTAAGATTACAGATAAAAATATGCTGGAAAGGACAGAAATGCAGAACTAGCAGGGAATTCAGAGTTCTCTGGAGTATGCCTTTGAATATTGTGTATCTACGCTGGAGATCACAGCACCTGCTAAATTTAATACATATTAAATCTTGTCATATCTTATATATCTGGGCAAATGTAGCATACCTTCATATTTTGCTGGCAGCTTACAACTCCCAGATTTCAGGTTATGTTACAGAAGGTATGTAGTCAATTCCCAATGAAAAGCTGATTTAAAGGGCACCACTGGGGATTGTAAGGAGATTAAATTGTTTTAATATTTTCAGTACATGGAAGAGGGAATTTAATGGGAAGCTGGGAATCTTTGTTCCTTATGTGAAACATAAAGGTCAAGATTTTGCCATAGACACAAGAGCTGGAAGATAGTTTCTGGTTGCGTAATGTCCATGTGTCCTGGGTGGGTGCTTAAGGCGTCCTTAAATCAGGTATGATGCACATTGATGGCTCATCTTGTCACTGTACACAGGGATTGCAAATCTATGGGGTTTTTTTAGTATTATAAATGGAAGATGTGCAGTGAGACGAAGGCAGACTAAAGGTTGTTGAGATCTTGAACTTTCTGGGGGTTTTGATTTTTAAGTTACCTCGCTAAATTTCCCATTAAACCTATTTATTTTAAACTCTAGTCTTTCACCATAATTTTTCACTCTTCAGATACGAATAATAGTTTTTAAATTTTATTTTAATTTAATTTAGATTGTTGGAGTGCTGGCTTTTCAGTGGAAGAAATGTCACCCCTTTCTAGAATAAAATTAATCTTGTGCAAAAGCCAGCACAAGACTTAATTTAAATTCCAGGGTGGGACATGAAATCTGTGTTGGCCACTGTGGTCACATTCTGCCCTTACAGCCACACCGTTCTCCTAGCAGCACTGCACCACGCTGGCCATCGCTGCCGATTTATCCACCATAAAAAGTTAATGCAAGCCTTGCTTCTAGCTTAACCCCTCACAAAACTCTAGCCATATATAGCAGGCTATATCCACGCTACTCGTGAGTTATCACAGCTTTTGTATGAGAGAGAAGGAGGAAAAAGGGAGCAAGAAAAGATGGAGGGTTGCCTCTCCACTCTACTCACTCCCAAGACAAAATAAATCACATTTTCTACGATTTTATGCTTTATTTTTTAGCATACTGTGTACCCTCTCAAAGCACCATTTCCTCTCCTTCTGATAGGAACTGATCAGGCAAAGAATAAACCCCACACTCATAGCTTACTGTTTGCACAAGGGGCGAGCATCTGTCACCTGAGAAGTTCAACTACAGCTGACGAAGTCTTCTGAACCTTTGGATTGATGGCGTTTTCATGGAGGAAAATCAGATGTAGACAGCTCCCAGTCACCTCCTCTGTGTTTATCACTGCTTGGGTAAATTCCTCCACACCCACTGAGAGTTCAGCATATGCTGTATCTGAGAAGGGAAGCTACACAAAATTTTAAATATGTCATAGCTGCCTGGGATGGGCTTCTTGAGGCTCATAAAAATCAGCAAGCAAAGCCCTTACAGCATCCATAGGTTTTTTTCAGCTTAGCTAATAAACTTTTACCAAACTAGTCATAGGCAGCAGTCATTGATGAGATCATCAGAGAAAAAAAAAAAAAGGTAAAATAGAGCTACAAAAGATACTGCTATAAATAATTAACATGTTTTCCCAGAAAAAAATATAATTTGGGGTTAATCAAAACTATTCATAAATTCATACTGAATTGAGCAAGACTACAGAGATTTTGGGGGGGGGGAGAGGAAAAAAAAAATTTTGACATTCTTCTTGATAAGCGTTCTGATTTTTCCCCCCAATATTTTTTTTTTAAATTTGTCTACAGATAGTATCCTTAAGAACTGAAAAACAATTCACAAAATTGAAATGAATTATCTGCTTTGATATTAAAGAAAAAAAGGCATCTTGAAACCTTTTTTTATTCTGCTGGGAGAAAAAATTCAATTTGTATTAGCAAAAAGCATTTATTTCAGTATTATCAACTCAGAACTCCAGCTGAAAACCCACCTATGGATGAAGAGCTACTATGACACATCCAACAACCAGCATTCAGTAACCATAAAAAGGTTGACACTGAACACGCATGGACTTGGCTCAATTTGGGCAGCTCTTTCCTGGCCCCTAACCCTCTGTTTCTGCAATTGAGAGGTAACACGTAATTACACGGGAGGTTGTCCTTCAGTACGCATCGCAGCTCCAACTGGCCGTCCTCCATCAGGCAGGGAAGGCGGAAAGACGACCAACTGAAGAAGACTTTTGCCCCTTTTACTGATTGTACTCTCTGGGCCCCTAGAAGAACCTGAAAACCTCGAGTCTGTGGAGAAAACTCATGGTCTTGGCAGATCTGGAATTTTCCAGCCCATATTGCTTTTGAGTCATGGCAAGCCAAAAAAGTTTAAAAAAAAAAAAAAATAAATAAAAAATCTGTTTAAAAGAATGCTTCAGTTTCTCTACGAATCCAAAAATGCCTCATCCAATTTGTTTCAAATTTTCCAGAAAACTTCTGCTCTGACATGAGATCATATATGTGAAATGTAAGACAGAGTGGTCTGTAGTTTTGGCAAAGCTGGGAGAGCAGACAAATTGGATTGTGTTTTTAAAAAGAGAATTAGGGTCTCATCTTTGAATTATCACCTATTTAGGCAAGTCCTGCCACTTGTGGCACTTTAATCATTAGAAATGATTAAAAGAGCAGTAAATACATTACTGGCAACTACTTTGCACTGGCAAAGAGATCATAAAGCATGTAGGAGGAGGATGAGACGTAAGGAAACGAGGGATGTGTGGGGAGACCACAGAGAATAAAGAGGAAGGAGTTGCAAAAACTTGTGAAGATGCCGTGTGCGAGGAAGAGCTGACAGGGAGCTCAGGGGACTGTGTGGTGTAGCAGGATTTCAAGGACCATAGGGCACTGTAAAGTACAGACGAGAAAGGACAAAGATGCTGAGAGACTGGGGAGGTGAAGACCCTTCGGAGGAACAAGAAAGAAAGAACAAGTCATTTGCTGAGAGAGGATGGAATAACTAGAGCCGTCTCAGGTCAGAGAGAAGGGAAAGCCACTTTATGCCATTGCTGGAATAATACATATATACAAAAGCAGCTGGAGTCATTACTCGAGTGGGCTTGGGACACCCACCGTCCCAGCATTTGTACGGCAGGAGATCGCCAGTACCGCACCACCCACCTTGCTGCCAGCTCCTTCTGCACCGCCGGGTATCTACCAGCGCTCCCCAGGATGCGCCCATGCGGGCACTGTCAAAGAGCAAAGTCAACACAAAAATTTAATTAGCAAACCATGTTCTCAGAATGCCTTAGAAGCGGCTTACGCTGCTTGAACCACGCATAAAGTTACCTGGGCTATACAAAATTGGGTAAGATCACCCAGTTATGCTTTCAGCAGACTGAAGGTCACCACCTTAAAGAAATGAAACACTTCAAAATAAAATACATAATGATGAACTACAGCACGCAGTAATAATCTGCAACAAAATAATTCCGAGCTAGAAACCCCCCCAACTCCTGTCTTGAATGCTGTTGAATGCCTTGGGATGTTGGCTTTTATTACTTTTTGTCATGATTTCATTTTTCCTTTGCAAGGAAGAAAATCTCTGTTACTCTTGGAAAGACACGGGAGGGAACCTGAGGTGTCATGCAGCTCACTGCCAGAAACACATATGAAGGCAGCCTACTTGGCGGGGGGAAAAGGCCTGGCCCTGCCTGCCAGCCGCATGCGTTTCCTGGTCTTTATTCTCCCTAGTGTTACCACATGTCACAAAGTACGTTACAAAGCATTAACAGGAATTGCAGGCTTCCCACCCAAACAAAAACACAGAAAACAACTCTGCAATTCAGTATCCGTAACGAATTATGATCCCCGAAGATGGGTCATCGCTCCTGAGTTAACACAATTCATTAAGACTTTTGACTTTTGCACTTTTTTTAGGGGTAAGGGGGAGCAGGGAGGAGGTTTAGTTTATTTTTTCCCTAATCGTTCTGCCTGTTGAGGGGAGAGCCAGGACTACGGGCATTTAGGCGATGTCATGTGCTAGACAGCAGCCATATGGAGAACATGAAGTGGAAGTTTTCTACCCAGCTCCTGGCAAACCTGTGGCAGATGCTCTGCAACTGGGACCAGAGAGAAGTGCTCCACCGAGACGCAACAGGCACGATCCTCATCCTTTAAAATGTGCAAAGGGGCCGCTGGCACGACCCGTGCGACTGATCCGTGGGCAGAGGTTTTATCCCAGGAACTCTCTTCTAGCCCTCGCTTCCTCCAAGGGCTGGCGTCCAGGGAAGGGCTATGTTGGCTGAAAGGAAGCAGAACACAGGACCGTAATGAACCTCCCGAGTCACCAAAGCAGGCAATCGCATCATGTAATCCTTTTAAAATATTTACCAGCCCTGTCTTAAAGTTTGTTCAGCTTCCAGTTTCCATTATCCCTGCTGATGCTTTTCCTCACTCTCCCAATTCACAGCACATGTTTGCTCAGAGCCATTTGTTCTCCTGCCAGGATGGTCGCTCAGCTTATATTGGCCTTCTGTACCCCAGCCACTTGGCCCCGAATTCTGCACAGAGAACATGAGTATCTTCTTCCCGGTCTTCTCACAGCTGAGTTAAAAAAGACAAATTGTCTTGGTCTCCACACATGAGACAGGCTTCCTATCCACAGCCACTCCAGCAGGCACCCTCTGCAATTTTACTTCCAGTTTAGCTTTCGCAGCGTGTTCTCCTGGAACTCTTATACCTGGTATTAAAAGTCAACCTCTGTTAGAAATGCCTCGGTGAACTGGAGGATGACATTGGCTTTCTCCACAGTCGTATCACACTGGCACCTCGCAGCCAACCTGCAATCAAGTAAAAACTCCAGTTCTTACCTTGTTCTGAGCAAATCTGCCATCCCCTTTCTGTGCCGCGATATTCACGGCCATCTGCTTTTTCCTGTGTGGATCATGACATTTGCTGTACTGATGATGTCCCCAGCTCTGTGCCATCAGCAAAAGCCGTCGGTGCTTTCTCATGTTTTGTCCATTACTGAAACTGTTAGATGAGATCCGTCCCACCTCCGTATGCACCTCCCATACCGCTCCCTTCCCGAGAAAGTTTGTCCTGGGAATCACTAGATTTTGGGTACATTATGGAAAGATGTTGTCTAGCCCCCAAAAGAGAACAGGGACTTGAACTACAGAGCCTATAACGCAACATACAAGTTTATTTTAATAATGAAATATGGTTCAAAAAATCAAAAGAAAACATAATTCAGGATGTTGAAATGTTGTGGTTTAGGTGAAGATGTCAAAAAAAAATTACCTGTCTGGGTGAAGCCTTTCAGAACTCCCACTCTGCAGGAAGGGGGATGCTCCAAGCATTTGATATGCTAATGTTAAGGCTATTCTTAGAAAAATGTTACCTAAATATTTATTTCCATTCATTACTAAAATTCAAAATGAAGGTCACTTTTGGATCAGCCACATGAGACTCAGAGACATTCAACTGTAAGACAAATGTTAATGTATTTATACACCGAATGATACAGGTGACAGTTTGCATAGTTATCATTTCATAAGCAAAACCAATGGGAAAATGCAGGCTAGATTGCACGGTTGCTAACCGAGCAAAACGCTCCCCATCAATAATGTGGATTTTGTAACAAGGAGTAACACGTGCTGGGATTATGACCCTATTCTCTGTCGTAGTAGCTGAACTTTTAACTTGCTGGAGCAAATTGAAAAAAGAGTAAATGTACCTGTAGCACCCCTCGTTCTTGCTCTAGTCTGTAAAAATGGAATTAAGCTGGTTGCTCTCACATCTGCCTGTGTTCTCGGTGTGGCATTCCCCACTATTGTTAATCGGTTTACCTCACTCGGGCTGGGAATCAGCCATGATTTCATCTTGAATTTAAAACAATACAACAAAAACAATTACATGAAACCACAGACACGGGAGAAAAATTCCATAAATGTGTTTTCTGACTTTAAAACACGTCAGGGTTCTTAATCAAACCTTTCCAGACTGACTGTGGAGAACAATCATGCAAAATACAGCAAATCGGCTTCTGCAAAATAAAAGCAAAATGTCTTTCAAGTAGGCAGGTTGGCTTCTTCTATTTTAATTTCCCATGTTTTGCTTTTTCTTTAGGAGACTATGTCAAAGTGAAAATGCTGTATAAATTATAGACATGATCTATGACGCAGAACAATATTTATAACATGCCTTTCAAGTTAGGTAATGCTGAGAACAGAAATGCAATTAAAGTAGAGAGGAGAGGAGAGGAAGTTCTGCACTCCGCAGACTGCGCTGTCTCATCTTTTAAGCAATGCAACATGATGGAAACCAATAAATGTTTCTGCAGAGGTGACTGGTTTCTCGTATGATGTATTGATATGGGAGGGGTTGATCTCAAAGATACATTTTTTCAAAATCAATTTTTCAAATTCATTTGGGGAAAACAATGACATTTTCATTTTCTTTGTAAGAAAAGTATGTGCTATCTTCCCCATATGTTCTCAGAAGAATGCAGGCAAAAGGGGGCATTTGGAAGTTATTTTCTAGTTTGTACTAAATTATTTCACGTGTTTCAAAAATAAAAAGCCATGTTTATATGCATGGATACATTTTAGAGAGAGACAGATAGCTTCTCAGAAATGGGAACCCAAGATGCCAGGGGCATCAGACGCTTTCTCAGGGCGTCAGCTGCGCTAGAGAGGTCTCTTGCTTTCCACTGACAGAGTAGGGGTAATTAATTTCATGATTTCACTTTCACAAGAGAGATTATTTTTATTTACTTGCTTTTCATATAGCAACTTAAATATTTATCTCTCACTAGCTCCCATCTGCCACATTCTGCTCTGTGCAACTGTTTGTTTGCGACTGATGAGTACCAGAAATGTACCAAGTATTCATCTGCGTAAAATGCCCATAGGATATCAGGTACTGGAATCATTAGCCCCTTTCGAAACATATCAAATATAACGTCAGTGTCATGTCCCAAAAGCTCCTCGCCATAAAGCTGCCATAGGATATCTTTGCCTTCTAGTGCTCCACGCAAAGGGAAGATTGATCGGAAGCGCTGGCACCACGCAGCCCCATAACCCGTGCTGCGCAGCAGTACCAGCAGCGCTAACGACATTTCTATTAAGAAATGTTAGCTTGCGTCTACGAAGAGTTGTTGTTTTGGGTAACTCACGCTGCTATGCCTCTCCAGTATGGTGCCCTAGATAACTTCTTAATGCACAACGGTGTGCCAGGGAAGGACTGATGGTGGAGAGATGCTGTGTGAAACAGGAGTCTGACAACTGGGGAGAAGAGAGGCATCAAGGAAACCATGTAAATGAGTACACTGCAAACCTTAATTTCTGGGGACATGTTGATTTTTTTACTGAAAGAATCCAAATTCCCTGGGAAAATGCCCAAATCAAATAAAATTCAACACTTTCCACCCTGCTCTAGCATATAAACAAAAAGAGAAGGTGAAAACCAAGAAAAGACATCCAACTACAGTAATTTGGAAGTGTTTTATGCTCATTATTATCTCATTTGCTTGCTTTTCTTTTGGGGGCCCGATCTGTTTGGGGAATATGAATTTTGCCTTTCCCTGTATTAGACGAGCAGGGTGTATATGAAGGGAAATGCAGATCAAAGCCTGAGGACACGTAAAGGAGAGATGGCACAGAAATGGAGCGGAGGAAAGGAACAGGGTAAGGAACACGGAGGAAAAGTTGAGAAGGCTGCTAGTTATTAAAGCCAAAATAACATCCAGCAACTACGCTCTGAGGGTCACAGCCTGAAGACATGACCAAAGGTGATGGAGAGAGCACTGGGGATCACCATCAAACTTGGCTGTCTTTCCTCCTGCTCCTTTTATCTTCCACGACATGATAGCAGCAGGTGAGGGTGTCGCATCAGGCTCTGAGTCCTGATCTAGACCATTCCCATGCCCTGGTTTTATATGGCAAAATATAACAGAATTTTATTCTGGTAAGTCTCTGTGTATATAACACACAAATGCACTTTCCGGAGAAAGGGCTTCATAGATTCTCTTCTGTATTAGATAAGGAGGATCCTGAAGGAACCTGGGCTGATTTGCAAGACTGCGCAGAAAGATAATTAAGTTCTTGTATATTCAGATTATTGCTGATCACAAATTCCGTGGTGAGAGATCAGCTCCTCACACATCTTAAAATTTGATCTTTCTGTTAAGCCACTCGGATCTGGCAATCTTATCTCCTCAAACCCAACCACGCGCACTCAGTTGAAGCTGTTCCCCATGCTCGGGCATCACCAATGGCTGCACTTGTATTTCTCCCTCACAGAATGATCAAAAGTGAACACACTGGGACTTTTGCAATAGTAACTTTAGAAATGTGAAAATTTCTAAAAGAGAAACTTAATGGGAGAAAGATGAATTCAGCATTTTAGCATGTCAGAGGAGTCTCACATGAGATCCTCTTCGAAATGGATATAAATGCATCAAAATGGACAATTAATTGCAGCGGGTTAATTGTGATGGAAACGTTCTTGCTGTAGCTAGTTGTTATTACACCTTGATTTCGAACAGGATCTTACGAATTCTGACCTATTTATTTCTCTCTCCAGCAAAGATTATGCCACACTTAGAACTGGGATCAGGCAAGTTTTTAAAGGGCATAATTAGTTATTTAAGGAGCAAATATAGAAAACAAAGGTGTTCTTCCAGCTGAAGCAGGCTTCAGGGACCCAAGGATTAGCAAAGTGAGGGCTGAGCCATGTAGATACCCGATTGTACCTTCTCACCAAGCAGAGGGGTGCCAGAATAACATTCCGTGCTCTTCCAGGAGTCTGGATACAAGCCAGTGCCAACAAACTGTAGCTACAGAAAGACAAGCCACATGCTACAGATCCGAGCTTACCCCACCATGCTGCGGAGGTTCTGAGTAACCATGGAGCACCAGACACATCCAGTGACTCGGAGAGTGAATTCAGGGCTACTGCTGTCTTAGCCCTGCCTCATTAAGTCTGTGCTGGGAAAGAAAAGCCTGTGCCTAATATTTTTAACATTTCCTTCTTAAAAGCCTAGAACGGAGAAAAGAAAAGAAAAACAAACACACACATTTTTGAACAAGTGACAAAAGCTGACAAATCCTGGCCCCAAAGTACTTAAGCTCAGAAATGGCACTCTAAAATTTGGAGTTTAGGTTTTGAGAAGAATATGTGAACGACTTCGAGAAAAGAAGATTATTTTGAGGAATCTTCCATTTTCAGTAAAAACTCTTCTTTTTTTTTGATAAAGTAAAGTTTCGATGGACATTTTTTAGCTAGCTCAGATACATGTCATAGGTCTAAGACCAGCCACATGGGCTCATTTTGCTAGGACTCTAGTAAAATATAAGCTCTTCTCTGACTTCACAGATATGAAAGGAAGCTAGCTTCTTATGTTAGGCTTTTGGTTTCCTCCTTCTGCTCTTCAGGACGAATGAAGAGATAAAAAAAATAAGCTGAATTAGAGGCATGCAAGCTCGGAAGATAGACACAACACATGCATGCTGCGGTTCCAGAATTGTAGCTCATTATATTTGGTAATACCTCCCAGAAAACTTCAAAACAAGAGTCAGGCAGAAATAATTTTTATCGAACACTCCACTTTCTGCCTTGCTCTCCTCCCACTAAAAGAAACATGGCTATTTGCATAAAAACTGCTTTGATCTTCATTTTGGTTTATTTTAAGATGCACGTGTCCCACTGTTTAGTTCTCACCGAAATGCACAGATTTCCTCAGAGCAACCAATAGCGATGTGATGATCCTGGACTCGAGTCCTGACACCCGGGCAAAGATCAAAAAACCTAAAAGACTATTTTCTGGCAAGTACTCTCAGAAGTGTTAAAACTTGGAGGCAGAGGGAGAGCATGCAGGTCAACTGGTGGGCTGCTAGTGCTGCCATCCTGCCAAAATTACATTTGTTAGGGTTGTAATTGGGACAGGCCAAACAGACCGGGGACCTCTTGTGCCAGGTCCAGCTGCAGAGGAAAAAACAGCCTCTGCCCCACAGAGCTTATGCTACAAATGCCACTGACATCGCTGAAATTAGATTAACAGGGCTGCCTCTAAATGCAGAAGAGGGTTTTTTCCTAAAAATGGTCCAGCCTGCCTGAGTTCAGTAAGGTGCTTGAACACAATGTTATGGCAGTCACCAGAGTAGTCCCTTTCATCTTAATGGACTACTCACATGCTCCACACCACACATTTAAGGATGCTCCAAACTGGAGTCTGGACCATCACGTTTCTGTGCTCCCATTTGATCTCTGCTCCAGACCAGTGCGCCTGTGCAATGAAGTCACTTCTCTGTAACTGGGTTGTCTCTGACTAACACATATGAAATGTTAAATAAAACATCACAACAGGCATTTTGCAGGCTGTGAAAAGAGACTGGCGACAGGCATGATTCCACGCATGGTACATCAGGTGCCACCGCCTGCTCTACAGGAAGAACATTCATGGAAATCAAAGGCAAGACAGTAAATGTGTTTAAAATGTAACTTCTCTACAAAATTCATACAGAAGGTTATTTTCAAACTCTGAGTTCATTTAGAGCTGGTTCCCAGGTGACCTCCCTCTCCCAGCTGTGCAGGCTGTCTACAGGGCAGGTGCAGCACCAGCAGACGTAGCATGAGTTTCTCACATATTCACAGGGCGCATCCACGGAAAAAGGACTTTGTTCACACAACACGCAATTACACTCTGGGTCTCATTGCTCCGGGAAACTGGTACGGCTCAAAACATAACATCAATAAAAAAGAACCAGATATTTATGTGGCTCTCAAGAACATCCACAGTTGTCACAGGCAATACCAAACATTTTGTACTTGAGGGCTTATGCCTCTTCCTAACTCCTGGAGAGCTGAATGGCACTGGACAACAAGGTCAAATTAGCCTCTTCTCTTTTCTCAGCCATTGTAGCACAGGATCCTCAAGTCTTCCTCTGAAGACTTTGTTCTAGATCACGTGGGATCTGGACGCTGGACTGGATGAGCAACAGTCCAATAAGGCCATTGGTTCCCACTTATCTGTACCACAGAAGAAGGAAGAGGGGAGTTCACTTGCCTGATGTTTTTCCTTCTTTGCCCCTTTCTGGTGAGATTTGATAACAGCTGTCATGAACTTCAGTGCCTTTCATCCACAAAGCTCAAAGTACTCTCTGTAGAGGTTGCGTCCTGTTATCACCAGCCTAGAAAGCGATGTCAAAAGAGCTGAAGTGACTTTTGCCAAGTGTCGCACAGCAACTGAGCCTAAGAATCAAGAGGAAAACCCCAGTATGCTTCTAGACCTTCATAACTTTGCAGCCAAGCTGGTATATTCTAGTTGAGTTGCACGTGTCATGACTCTGCCCACTGTAGCCTGGCATCCAGCCTGCTGCTTTCTTCTAATCAGACTCTGGCTTCTCGCATTGGGATTGTGGTGGGCTCTGCTTTGAAATGAGATGCCTGAAAATGGTTGACACCTGTAGTCCTCTGGCTCTCGGGAAAATTTGTTAACCTTCAAGAAAAGTCTTGGAGAGGAGGGACTTTCAAGTTTTACAAGATGGTGAAGTTCTCTTTGGTTCCTTTAAAAAGCATTAGCAAAGGTCAGATTAACAAGTCAACACTGAAACTAGATAGGACCAAGACTCCCAAAATTGATGCAGAAAAGAAAAGAGGTGGGTGGGGACTGGGTGTGGGGGAGAAAGGCCCACAACACAACATTGGCTCTGATCCTTTCCCCCTTGTTGGGCCTGGGGCACACTTGATAAGGTGAAGGGAAATTGTAAAATTAGACCTGGCAACCTACACAGAGAGGCCCAGTGCAAGGCCCTTGGCCTGAGGCAAGCTGAGAAAGTTGAGGAATTGTGGGGGAAAGGGGACTTGGCAGGCTAACTTCCTGTGGCTGCATCCAGGGCTAATTAGTTTTCAGTGTTCTGTGTGTGTTTGAATGGAAACGAGCCAGCACTGAGAGGCACGGGGTGAGGAAATCAAAACCACATGCACCGAGAAGGAAGAAGGGGGGAAAAAAAAAAACCTGTCCTTTTTAGCTACATTTTCTTTTTCAGGAGGGGATCTCATCATTTTGTTCCATGAGCACTAAATCACCCCGGCTCCCCTGTCTATCACATCTCACATCTGCTTCAGAACTCATTAAACATCAAAAGGCCTGCCCTATCAGTTCTGCTTAGTTAGAAGTCTGAGTTACTAGAGTCCTAACCAGGGAAGATTTTGTATGTTTTTAATAATAGCTTAAGGAACTTCTTAGCACCCCATAAATTACTTAATGCAACAAACTCTTCCTGTGGACCAGCAAATGTTTTACAGAGGAGCTGAATGCTGCCTCAACATGCTTGTGGTCAGTCCGGAGTTACATAGCAACCTGCTTAAATGAACCTTTAATCCACGTTTCAGTTTAGGAATTGTTTTCTCATGTATCCTCTCCTGCCGCTAGCCCACTCTCAGTTTTACTGCCGCTCTAATTTTATATAACTACATTATAACTTGTGTTTCCGTAGCATTTTGATCCGCAAGAACGCCAAGGCAATTATTAAAACGGCGATCATAATGCTACAGAACCAATGAAATCTGCCTACTTCTGCCACACCATTTCCCCTACTTTAAATACACACGTACAGTGCCCTGCACTGCTGCGTATGCCAGACAAACAGTTCATGAAAATAATTTATATACAGGAAACACAATGAACACGGTAAAGGCTCCAGTGGGCGTTTGTTATTAAGAGTACCACAAGAGCTCTTTAAAATGAACTGAGCCTAGACCGAGTGCGATTTCTGAGTGCTTGTTACTCAGACAAAAGCAAATCCATTTTAATCAGAACAACACTCACAAACTTTTGTCTTTAGTGAAGAAGGGTTTTTTTTCTGCCTAATTTGCAGTTTCTGTCTGCAGCTGTTTTATCACCAGAGCACTTCCATCTCTCTTTATAGAGTCAGAAAGCATGGGGTTTGCACTTTTCCTCATGCTCAGGAATGACTAAATCACTTTTGCTCACACTTTTTAAAAAAATCTGACCAATGGTCAGGCTGGAAAATGTGAATCTCATAGGTGAAAATTTCAGATGGCGACAGACAAATCAAAGAGAGGCTTTGAACTGAAAAAAATCCTGCAGCCCCAGGTTTAGCAATCATCATCCTCACTAGACTGATACCAATAAGCTTTGTCATCGAGCTGCAACTGTTCCTTCTTCCATCTGAGGTTGGGAGCACATCTACACTCCAGACAGGCTGAGGTTCAGCCTCCACTGGCTATCTAACGCTCACCTTGGTGCAGACGAAACAACCTTGGACATCAGAGGTGTTATTAGACTAAGAGTCAAGGAAAAATTAAGTCAATGGCAAGTTACTAACCCTTTTCTAGGACTGCTATTGCTTGCCAATGAGCTGTGGACACTGCTTACCAAGGGAGACTTCCCTTCCCAAACACCGCGTGTCTGGTTCCTTGCAATTTAGTGGAGGACACTCCTGCAGAACAGCGAGGACTCCGACACCTGCGGTGGGTGCAGGACAGCCTCTAAGGGAGCACATGCTCCTTATGATCGCTTCTCCTTCACGCAGAGGGTTCCCAGTGCTGTCTGACCAGATCAGACCTAAGGGAAAAGTACGAAGTTTATTCCAACATGATGCACCATTAGGGAAGAAGTTCCTCAGTTCGGGAACAAGTACGAGGAAATTAAGTCCAATAGGGGATACCTCGTCATTTAGTTGTGTGTCAGGAGCTCCCTTCAGTGAGAATGCAGATAGGACAATTTCACAGCTGTCAGAGCTGCCAGCTGAATTCTCAGGTGATCCATGGCCTCTGTTCATTGCTCCTCTAAAGAGGGACCTTTACCTGGGATAAGCTTCCCATAAGAAAACCCCAAGTCACCAGAGGTCCTGTTCAGTGTATCTGTGGCTCTGGGGACTGTCCGTAACCCTTCCCCTTGACAAGTAATGTAACTAAGACATCAGCTCACAAGAGCACATCAATGAAATGCAATCAGCCACAGTATTAGTCTCTCTCATACTATGTGCTTAAGGAACGAAGCACCAAGCTAATCAATAAACAAATCCCCTTGTACAGTGCAAGGCTTACACCCGCTACAAAGCATGATGTTGGGGATTAAATTTAGTCCTTGAGAGTTCACATATGTTTAAGCACAGAGATGTTCAATGACATATGACTCCAAAACTATTTACTACACAAATACTTAAATGATAGAGAGGAATCCAGCTTATTACTAGCTCTAAAGAGAGATTAAGCACATCAGGAAATGATGACAACTTGAAGGTAATGATGTTTAGACTGAAAAATGTCTCAGCCGCAGCTCACTGTGTTTGGGAACCCACATCAGGCCATAAATATTCACTGGAAGACTACGAATAACACTAAAATGAAAAGTACCTAGAAGGTATCATTGCATGGGTAAGCCTTTCAAACTGGTGGGCCACGTACTCCAGATCTAAAGACAACTATGCTCAACTCTTAGCTGATGTTCTCTGATGAGGCGTTCAACAGCTGTAGTCTTCCTCCTGTAACTGTTATTTTCCTCTGTATTCAAGATTTGTATCCCGCACCAGTTTAAATTAAGCACCCCTATGGAGGAAATGACAGGTTCTGAGTGAAAGAAGCTCTAGGGAGTGTGTGCGCTTTCCCACTCTTTGATTTCCCCTTCATGTGGAGCTCACACTGCCTTGGGATGATATTTACTCTTAACTTAGAGTCAAAGAACATATTTGCTTTCTGTTTTTCATTAAATACAGAGGGTTT
The DNA here is from genome assembly GCA_020745775.1 of Theristicus caerulescens. Classification (NCBI taxonomy): domain Eukaryota; kingdom Metazoa; phylum Chordata; class Aves; order Pelecaniformes; family Threskiornithidae; genus Theristicus; species Theristicus caerulescens. The sequence continues at coordinate 793,377 of CM036559.1, read as the reverse complement.
CACAAAAGAGGCCATTTTTCATCAAAAATTGTTTTCAAGTGAAAAATATCTACCAGCTCTATGCCTGACTCTAAACAATTCCTGGCCGAGGAGCACATTACTGTGACTTTACAGATCATAGAGTGTGACTCAAGAAATGAGAAAAATGTTTTCAAGAAGTTACCATGAATATTTTAAAAAAAACCTGAAGTATTTATATCACAGCTAACAGTCCAGCTGGTAGCCTGCATGCCATCTGAGACAGCCACAGCATTCACTAGCATCAATCTTGCTCCTTTTTTTGATGACGGGCTCTACATTTGCTTTCACTCAGCCTCCTGCTTCCTCCCTCATTTTCTATCACTTTAAAATAATTGCCAGTAGCATCATATAAGCTGAAGTGGTTTTGTCCTTCTTCTGCCTTCCTAGTCTTCCTGCACTTAAAGGTGCCCTAGAATAAGGACAACTGCCTAGGCTGAAGGAGGCAATTGGACAGAAGGTACTTGAGAGACGTCAGAGCCATAAATTGAAGACGCTTGATGCGTTGTGGCTGATGTACCAAACGGGACACGAGGGCTTGCTCTACGCTAATGCTTTAAGGGGTGAAGTATGTCTTACTTGGGTTCTAAAAACTTTCGTAAGACGTTCTTCATATGTGCTCAAATTCTTTGCGGCTTCATCAAAGCAAAATCTAGCCTCTGTTCAAGCAGGCAACTTACTTTTTTTTTTCTTTCTTTCTTTTCACCAGAGACTTCCTGTGTATCTTTTTTTCTAAAACGAAATAAATCCCTCTCTCATCAGACCAGTGCATACAGCATATTTGGAGGCAGCTTACATAAACAAAATAAAACTGAGTTTATTAGCAGAGATTAGGTCAACTGATCCGAGCCCTACATAGTAGTGTAGTTTTGCACCTATGGAAGCCAACAGCAAAAATTCCCCTTTAGCTTCAGACTAAAGCATTGCCAATCACAGAGCTCAGAAACCATGACTCAAATGCAAGAAAATTGTTAGACTCACTTGAAAGTCATTAAATATACTTAAAAATAATAAATTGCAATATTTTTAATGTCTTTCTGTATTTTCAGCCTTCACATTTGGCCCTCTTAAGAAACAAATATGCTATTTTTATGGACGATCCCTTCTGCAAAACAAATAAACCAAAATATTATCTACCACAAGGCACACAGGTAAATAAGATGAATTAGCGGCATGAAGCGAGGTGAAAAGGCACAGTGGAAGTTGAGTCTGATTTTAGAAAAACACCAATGCTCCCCTTTTCCAAGTTCTGAGACAGAATATAAGGTAACAAAAATAAAAAGACATCTGCACTCAGAAGACCCGATAATGCATTCCACGTTGGCAGGACACCCTGAGCCAGCTACTACATGCCAGTAACGCAGCCAAAGAAGGCATCATGGCCCAGGAAGAGGCGAGCTGAAGTCGTTAGGGATATGCTAACAATACAACCACTGAGTTATAACTGTGCATCATGATTTCTCTAGAGAGATAAGCAGAAAATAAAGCTGCTGCCTCCTCCGATGAAGTATATCCAAGAAATGCAGAAGCAATGCTGCTTGACATCTCTAGAGTGAGTCCTCCCAGTAAGCAAGACACTGGATATAGAAAGCAGGTGTGATTTTTTTAGCATCTCTGCAACATCTGCCCATCTAAATATCTAAGCGTTGGTAGTACATACATCACCATGATGTATGGAAGTCCCAGAGTTATTATCCCAACAACATAAAGCCACAGTCCGGCAGCTGAGGGAATTTTTAATTTTATTTCTTCTCCTCATTTTCCATTTTCCTCTTTGCCTTCAGTTGTTGTTGTTGTTGTTGTTGTAAGCTTCAGCGAAGACAGAATTTTCTACATTTTATTCACAGAATGCCGAGGTCCCATCTCCACTGGAAAGCAAGACAATCGCTGGGAAAATGTCGTCTCCTGATCTCATGCCACTGCTTTCCAGTCTGACAGTTTCATAACACTTCCTGTAAAATCATACAGAAACTATACACCATATCATTTGAACCCTGAAAACATAAAATTTCACCTTTGTTTATCACTTAATTGATTTCTTCACCTATGTATTATTGCTCTTGCAAACTATTTGGCAGACATACTGTCGCTCCACTGGAAAGAATGACAGCTATTCATTCTTTCTAAAGAGCTGAAAGGTAAGGACGATCCTTGTCTGCACGTACTCTGAGGTTCGGTTTTCTCTGGACCAAAGCTATTATAAATAAATTTCCTGCAAATCAGCAGCACTTGGTTTTGGCCAGACCAAGGTCTTCTGCAGCATGTTTTTTGCCTTAATAGTGGCTCTTACTCTCAAATAAATTCACTTCAGCTTTGCAGACTAAAGAGTGTTTCACTCCTGAATTCTGTCTTGACTATTAGTGGTTCTTTCTCTGAATGTGTTAATGAAATCTCTGCCTTTCCTCCCACAGAATAAGCATACTGCGTTTCCATTTTCCTGTCTAGAAAATGACACCAATAATGCAAGAAATAAAAAATAACATAAAGAGTTACCCGTTATTGGAAATCATCTATATTCCTGGGCAGCCATCCTTCCAAAGGCTAGACTTTCTGAGATCTAGTTCAACAATTCACGCTCCCTGAATGGCTTGCCCTTCTTCCTTCTTTTCCCTTTGAAAAACAGATTTTTAAAGAGTCTAGGTTAAGCATTAACTCATTCTTCTTCCTTTGCTGCTCTTCTCCTCTCCCTTCGAGTCTCGGGTAACTCTTGCTTTGACGCTCTCTGTCCCAACAGTTTCGTTTACGGATCAGTTGCATTTCAAACCTCCTGTCTCAGAACAGCCCCTCGTTACATATGCTGCCTGCTTCTTGTTCTCTGAAAATGGCTTTTTCCTAAAGGAATGCTAGCTCTTTGTGCTGTAATTACAATGGGTCTGCAAGAGAAGGCTCCGGGGAAAGACAAACTCTGTGAGGATGTCTTCATGGTGACTTCCTAGGAGGGCTATTGGGAAGGACACAGCTCTCCCAGGAAGGAAAATGGTTCCTCTCCCAGAGCACATGTATCCTCAGGGATATACTGAAGGCAAGGCCATCTGTGGAAAAGCTCTGGATTTCCCTGCTCCTACACATTTAACACTAGCGGAAGGGTGTAAAAGTGAAGACGCTGATGGGAGAACTAGCTTTTTGTCAGCCCCACAATGTCCATTCAGAAAAGGACAATATGAAAGCGCACGGCTGCCCTTCCTCTTCCACTGAGGATCCCAGTTTTTTAGTGCTTGTTCTCTCATCCACTAGAATCAAAATTGCAATGCCCCAATTCTACTTGACTGTGGTTTTATTCCTATAAATTTCCATGGCATTCAAATGGAGCCAACTTGAGCAAAAAAGTAAGTAAACAATGAACATGGGATTGAGGGTTTCGTCCTACATTTCCTAATCTTCTTTTAATTTCTCTATTTGTTTCTTAACTTTTTTCTTTTCTTTCTTTTACTTCTTCACTACACTAGTGAGTTCAGTAATTCGCTCCATGTCCTGTGTCGGCAGAACCTCCTGGGTCCTGGTGCCAAACTACTCTCTGCCTCCCTCATCCTCTCCAGCCCTCTCCGATGGCGAAGCAGTGTCTTCGCTGACTGGGCTCCCTCCCTTCTGAACAATGAAGTTATTTTTCCGACTCAGTTTAGGAAACTATTTTGTCCTTCTTTGACTAACGGGAATTTCTGCCAGTTATCAGCATACCTCAAGCTTACGCTCCTGCCTAAACTTGGCATTTTGCGGCACTTGCTGGTTTGAGAGCATGTTATTCTTATTCTCTTCTGCCTCGGCGGTTAGCAGCAAATGCACGTTTACATTTGTTTGTTCCCTTTTCTTGTGTCCTTACTTAAAAAAATTAATCAGCACGCTTTTCGTTGCTGAGTTGTAGCCAGCTAGAATTGCCTCTTTGCCCTCTTCTGTTCTGTATAGCTCGTACGCCTCATGCTGTCCTGCCAGTTTTAAGTATCGCTTTATTAAATTTCAAGGTTTGTTTACTGCATTGTCAGAACTACTTATCTGATTCACAAGCTCCCTGTAAGTTAGTACATTCAGATGTTCCTATTTTTAATGTTTAAAATAACTCCATCTTTCAGCCTTTGTTTATCTTCTGATGTTGGGAGAACCCACCAGACTATTTGTGTTAAGCAAAAACTTGTGCTTCTTATCAGGTTTAGACATACACTGGAGAAGCAAACTCATCCATCATGGATCATTTACACCTGTACATGTCACCAACTCACGATCATCCACGGTGCGTTGGTAACACGTGTACATAATGCCAAAATGAGATCATCTCTTACATGTTGTTTCCACACATGTGAAGTCCCTACATGTGAAAAAAGAAATGCAACTATTAGTTACAATTGTAATTTTGCAAAATTGAACAGCGGAATTAACACCAGCCTGACAATCAGACCCAAATCTTCTCTTCGAATCATCGCTGACAGGAATATTTTGCTGAAATCCCCAAAGTCAAAGCTCAGCTATACAAATAAATACTGTAGCAGATCCTGACAGGAAGACGTTCAGCCCAATCTTTTCCAGATGGCAGTGATGGATGGCTGTGTGCTTCTATTTATTTGGTTTCCCAGGCAATGGTGTCCTGCTTTCCCTGGTCATCACTTGAAGTGCTTTGGCTTACAGACCGGCACAACAGTCGTGTACACTGCCAGACAGGTATTCTGGTGGGTTTACTCATTGCTTGGATGTCACGACTGCAAAAAAAGAAGCTAAATTTTACCACTTTGCTGGGATTACCTTTTCTAAAAACTGCATGTCTTAAATTTGTGACAAACTCTTGGCACAGGACTCAAGGAGCTCCCAGGTAAAGCAGAGACCGCTCATACGGAACTTGCTGATGGCCGCGATACGCCAGTTCTGAAAACAATACAGTGACCTCAGGAGGAGAGAGAGGGAGAGGAAAGACATCCAAATCCCAAACCACATTGACTGAAAATGTGGCTGTCACTATTGTTCTGTTCTGTAAAACACATGGTAGGTTACACAGGGCTATAAAACAAACATCCATAGATCAGGGACTTACGTTATAGAATAATGTGTGGGGAAGAGTGGAGCTGGGATACAAAGGCTTCTGAATCCAGACCATTCGTTTTGCCTGGCCATGCTTGAATAGTGAACCAAAATTATTAGCAACAAACACATGTTTGGTGGCCTAGGTAAAATGATCCATTGCCTCCAGATGATGTTCATTTTGCAGGCATCCATACCAGGGAATAAAATGAGAAGAGAACCGCTTGCTGCAGGGGTATGGGTTGCGTGGTGCTAGCACATTGTAGGCAATTTGGGGAAGAGGCTGTATTTTCATAGAATCGTAGAATTATTTAGGTTGGAAAAGACCTTTAAGATCATTGAGTCCATTAACACTGCCAAGTCCACCACTAAACCATGTCCCTAAGTGCCGTCTTAGTGTACTTTGAATAGGGAAACAGGATAAGAACAAAAGAGTCTCCAAAAAGTCTCTATAGTAGAACCTTTTGAGTAAAAAGCTACGTTTTGACCAAAGAGAAAAAAAAGCATTCACAGAAGGATCTTCCCCCAGTTCCTTAACCATGTGTTCATATAACATCAAGCATGATGGGGCCATATTGATGACTGGGGCTTTTGATGCTACTGCTAACAGAGCAATGGATAAATGCAGACTCTTGATACAAGAACTTCCTGGTGAAAGCAGGTGACAGCTGAGATGTGGAGACACCCAGAACGCATAATGGGAACAGACACAAAGAAATGCATGCCCTTCCCATGGTCTCAAGTCACAAACTTACTTACAGAGTCATTTTTAGGAGGGCAATACAGCCAATACAGTGCAATTCTGATAAAGCCTCCTTCTAAATGAAAGCACACACATTAACATCAGTAAGTGGACAGATTAGGGGCAGGTTTCTTCAAAAAAAAGCTTTATCTGGAATCCAAAGACAGCAGGAAGTGAACGAAATTGGTTGAGGCTGTGGGGATGTGGTCACGCTTCTCTGTGTAGACGAACAGATGGGCAGCAGGATTCGGCATGTGCTGGTTTGGCCAGCTGGGCCTCAGGGAAGCCATAGCAAGGGAATTGTAAGAGTATGAGAGAGTGAAGGCAGGCTGAGGACTTCAGCAGAGGCTGAGCTGCAACACCAGTGTGCTCAAGCACAAGCCTTGCAAAAAGCAGTCACTACCTACCAGATTAGAGACTAAGGCTACCTGCCGGGCTGAACCATGCTATTCAACAAACAGAAAAATGAAGTTATAAAAACACTAGTAGCCATTGCAATGACAGATAATCTGAAATCAGAAATAAATGAGTGTGCCTGGTTTTTATGCCGCCTGCGTTAATTAGGCTCTCCTGTGGATGCACACTATGGTTCTACCTTTAATTACACGACCATATCACACTTTTTCTTTAAAAGCTTCGCCTTCAAGCTGGAAAATCAGAACCACTAAAATATGGCACACTAGTGGCACGCGTATGGCTCACCCAGAGGATAAGAGATTTTTTCACACAACACAGCTCTAAGTTGTGTTATCAAATACCTGACAGCAATATTAGGTTGTCAACTTCTTTATTCCTACATATAGAGATGAAGCCCTCTCACAGTATTATTCACAGGTAAGTGAATAACAAGGGAATTCACGATTCTCAGTTTTCACCCAGAGCCTGGAAAGGAATGAAGACTCTTCCTTTTCCTTCCAGTTTGGCCCTTTTAACCCTTCCTTCTATGTGTCTCTGTCCTGCTTCTTTCTCACCTCTGGGCACATAGTCCTGCTCTCCTCATCCAGCTGTTCACAGCTGCCTTCCTTCGAAAAATTACCTTGGCCCCACACCACGACAGAGCAAAATCTAGCCTCAGCCTTTCCACCAGCCCCTTCTGATTCCCTCTCTCACCCTCCTGCCGCCACGTGCCAAGTCACGGTCTCTTGCCCAGGTACACGCGGTCCCTGCCAGAGCTCCAGCCTGCCGCAACGGCCGAGCCGTCTAAGAGACACCATAGCTAAGGAAAGTGAGGATTTCCAAATGGGTCGTGGCAGTAATTTATTTTATACATACTCTTGGCAATAAATCCATTGCTCGCACACAATATGCTGCTGAGTTCCAGATCATTATTTTCCTAGCCACTCAGCACCAACACAACAGCTGCAGTTGGCCCGAAGAAACTGAGGAGTGAGGTGAAGACACAAGCAGCAGCAGCAGCAAGATCCCAGTTATTTGCCAAACGTGACATTTTCATACAAGAACAAAACTGAAATAAGCATAGGCAAGCTTCTTTGTTTATGATGAGAGTTCGAAAGATGATGCCAGTGACTTTAATTCGCTCTTCCTGTAGAGTCTGAATAGAAAACGATCTCAGCTTTCAGGATTGTGCTCAAAGCCCACCACAAAGGAGAATAAGCAATCCCACATGCCAAAGAAGCAGATGAACAGGTAGGCACATAGACTTTATGGCTAAAGGAGAAAACTGGAAGGTTATCTTGACTTCCAGTGCAATACGAGGCATAGAACTCCTCTATAAACCCCAAAAAGTTCTCGCTCAGCTGGAGGACATCTCACAGGCAAACAGCCAGCCATAATGTAAATTTACTCAGGCACTTCAAGTAAAGAGGAATACAATGCATTTGCTGAGGAGTTTTTTCCAGCAACTCTTTGGCCTCACCGTAAGTGTCTGAACTTGATTTTCCATGTGAATTTGTCTATCTCGCAATGTGCAAATTTGCAGTCCCTGGATCATTTCTGCCTTTGTCTGAGCTGTTTGAGCAAAATCTTCTGTCTGTATAGTTACCTACAGACCATCGCTGAGCTTTCTTCTAGCTGCCACTTGAGTTGCTCTCTCATTATGAAGACTCCCTTTGCGGTCCTATTTGTAATTGTTTCTAAACCCTCGTCATTTTTTCATCACCTTTTTGAAGTGTAGACAGCAGAACCGGGCACACATCTAGTGCCAGATACGTATCGCCAGCGCTGTTTGCAGAGGAAATATGATCTCTTTATTCAGTATTGCCTGTTTATACACTCGGTGATTACCCAGCCATCACTCACTGGGCTCACTCAGCCATAGCACTGCACCAAAAGGTCATATTCAGTCCTTCACCACAAGCTGGACTTTCCTTTCTGAGTTACTGCTTCCCAACTGATAGACTTCATCACACAAGGGCTACCTACTTGCTTTGTCCTCCTAGTGTATAGCATTCCATTAACTCCAAATGGGTGAAAAAAAGGACTTTATTCCAGCAGGGTAGGAGTACGCTGTGTCAGCCTCATCCAGAACTTCACAATAAGAGCACTTCGACAACTCACCCCTACAGCGTGGCACTAACTGTGGGATTTAACAGATCTAGCCAGTTCCTTTTCAGACCACGTATTTAAGTTGCGTTTCCTGCTATCTAAGGAATATCCTTTGTGTGACAGCTCAAGAATTCTGCAGGCTGCACCATTTACATCCTGAAAGAGGGAAATTGGACATGAACCAAAAAGGAAGAAACCTAACAGGTAAGGAGGAGTCTAGGAGAGGTCCCAGTATGGGTTATTTCTAGATACAGAATCCTACTTGAGTGCTCAGCTACATGCAGAGAAAAATAAATTGATCACATGCCATTCAGTCACGCTATTCATTGACTATGGGTTATGTTTGTCATGGAAATGATGTTTATTCACCTGACTTTTGGCCAACTCCAGATACAACACTTTTCACCACCTAAGGATTTCCACTTCTATTGACATTCCAGCTGGGGACTGTGGAATTTCACTCAAAGAGCTCACCACAAAGGGCACCCTCTGTCAAAACAGGAGCAAAAGCATAAAGAAACTGCCCTCCAAATACCCTACTTAACCTTAGCGTAAGCTGATGCAATTTGTCTGAAGACAGTATATCACTAGCTGATGTTAAGGCCAGCATCGGGTTTGACTGTCCATTCTCAGCATATCTGAACAGGCTTGTAGGCACTGGCTGAAAATATATTGGGATTCTATGATTGATGTTCTCTTATTTCTGCCAATACACTGTAGCAATACAATTTTATTTCATTCAACTAGAGACATTTTAAGGGGGAAACATACAGAAAAAAAGCCAAATCCCTAGAGATTGAAATCAGCAGCTCCAGGAATGGAGAATCAAGATCTCTCTATTTCAGAATTTATTGGACCGGAGAGGAGGGGCTCAAATTTGCACAAGTTTTGTGCAAAGGGACATAAACTTGGGGAACTCTATGCTGCTGACGCTCTCAGCAGGGGCCGAAGACTGTTTCTGGCTGAAGTCCACACTGATTTACAATGCTCAGCATCCTATCAAGACAGCAACATATGTTATTCCTATTATCTTGCATTCTTTCCTTCCACTCAGTTGTGGAGTATTGACTCCAACACCATATAGTCCAGTGCTAGGAGAGATGGCAATCACTAAGAGTTGTAATTATATTGATCTAATGGTGCAAAGGACTCTCTACTGCAGACACATTTTCCTGACCAGAACCGTGGATTTGAGTTTTACCCATGTAAAGCCCAATTACTTGAACTTCTCTCAGAACACCACGTTGCTGGTTGTGTGAAAACTATGTTGCATATACTTAGAGCCTTTTTAACTAGAAAACTAGTGTTTGGGTAAATGCATTACTTACCTACAAATTAAATGAAAGGTATGACTAGGGAACACGTATCAAATCTGCCTCATTTCCCTGTCCTACCTCTGTTCCAGACAACTACTTCCAATGCTGCTGAGTCCTTGCTGCCTGAGATGCTTTGTTTTGGGAACCAGCAGCCTAGAACTAGCAGAAAGTCTGGTGAATGTTTTCCATACACATGAGCAGCCCAGCATAGACTCCAAAGAAAGCTGTAACATTTTGAGTCCATAAGGAAAAATATTCTGTAATTCTGGAAAGTCCTTCAAAGGCAGAAGGGTCTGGTCCACAGGGACTGGATGTGCTAAAACTCACCATGCCCCATATGATATTGGACACGCAGAAAATTCTATACTTTCATTGTGTGTAGACATTGTGTTGATCAAAGCAATATTTCTTCAAATATTGAAAGCACCAGAACCGTGATGGCCCCTGCCATCCCCTGACTGCAGAGAAGAATGCACTAAAACGCTGAATGTAAACACCAAACTATGCGAACATGAACAACCTGAACAACTACTTGGTACAGAAAAACTATTTCAGAGAGTACCTCGTGACACTAGCCTCTGAATATTATTATTTCTTAGAATGGTGACTGTGATAAAGACAAATCTTCCTCCTTAAGCGGGGACACTAGACAGGCGGGGGTGCACAAGGAGACCATGAGACAGAAAAGAGGCCAGCAAAAAGGTTATTTTCAAGCTTTCTGAAATACGATAATGAAGAACTTTCCTGAAGTATTTATTTACTTTCCTGAAGTAAATAAAAGAGAAGGAGGAGGTAACTTTGTCAATTGTCTCTCAGATACAAGGAGACTAGCTAAGAACAGGAATCCATGAGGTATCCATGATTGCTGAATAAATGCATGAATTAAAGTGTCTCAATATGTACCAGAGCCCGCCCCGAGTTTATCAACACGCTCTGCAACCTCTTCCCTCCCCATCCAAGGGGCTTGGCCACCTGGAGCACGACCAGCTCTGGAATGGCACAGCTGTGTAACTTGGATCAGATGCCGCGGAAAGAGTTTGAAGACGCCTTGTCGGAGGCCTCCCACCTTTGCTCAGGAACTGCACGGAGGCTCAGGGCTTCACCTTTGCTCCCTGCCAGTGCCTGGCCTCATACCACATTAATCCCGTGCCTGGCTCACTGACTCGACCTCCTGCCCTGCCGCTAGAGACTTGTATGGCAATCCCCGGATCCTTGGCTAAGCCCCGTTAGCTTCACTGGACCTGTCCTGCTCAACCTGCTTGGGTGCTGTGGGACTGTGCTGCTTTGTGGTGAGGTCCCAGCCCCTGCCTGCCTTGCTGTCACCCTCAGCTCCCACCTCATCTTTCCTTGCAGGGCAAACCGCTCTTGCTGAGACAGTACACAAAAAAAGTCTCAATACTTTGAAACATCTAGTTGGTGAGATATAAGTACCAAGTTTCCTACAGATAAGCATTATGATCAGAGTAAACTGCGACTAAAGAGAAGGTCTTTCTTTGAGTTTACAGAAAAATATGTGCAAAGGAGTGCAGTTAGTGCTCCACGCAGAAAGCAGCCCATGTAATGAACACTCCTGATGGCTGAAGCACCGATCGTCGCGTAGGTGGCAAGCTTACTTCAACAGAAAGTGCCGGCCTATGGCCCACACCTTCCCTCTGAGGAGCTCCCTAAATTGTGCTACTTGTACAAGATGAGCATCAAATGGATTCGCGGAACAGTGGAGAAGGCACAAGAGGATATGTACATGAATGCATATATATATATATATGCATATACATATGAATGCAAACCAGCCCCAGCCAAAATCACACCGTCCTGTTGTGAAAATGTTAACATCCGAGACCAGATACAGTTCTGGCACGCTGTGAAGAGCACTGCTGTCACATAGCTGCAAACAACAACAAATGCAAATGATAGGCTACACAGCTATAAATCACAGTTTATATGGTAAAGCAATACCAGGAGGTTGTTACAGCTCACTCACATCTGCGCTGCTACTGGCTAAAGCACTGTATCTGAGACATCCAAGGACCTGGGAGCCCAGGACATAGAAAATTACACTGAGAGATGACTCTGCCCATTAACACTTAGGCCATGTGATAATAATGGTATAATAATAAACAACTCCCCAATTAAGTATTGTAATACAACATGGAAATCCTTATGCTTCCCTAAAAAAGTAAGTTACAGCTATGTTTTGATCTGCTCATACCAGTGGAAATGCAGAGTAATTCCGGTGACTGCGGCAGGGCTCCAGAGGACTGACACACCAGCACAGGTGACACCAGAAACTGGTTAATTGTGCTTCCTGTCGCTTTGCCTCTTAAGTCTCCATGCAGTATACAAAATTATCAAACTGTGGCAGAGAAGACTGTTGGGTGTTTATAAAGGTTCATAAGGACATGTGGGTTGTCGAAGGGGAAGATTATCATGTTAGTTTGCTTCTAATTTCCTTTCTATTCTCTTTCTTCTCACAATGTTGCTTGAAGAGGTTAGCCAGTTTCAACTACAGCTGACACAGGTGACGACATTTCAGGGTTATTAACTCCAGATAGCCAACATAACAATCACTAGCTGTTGAGGAGAGCCTTCACCAGTGCTTCCTGCTGCTGGGGAGATGGCAAGGTAAGCTCAGCTCTTCACTGACCCCAGAGAATCCATTCAGAAAGCCACTCCTGAAGCCAATTAGAGGAAGAACTTCACTTCTCTGGTGTCATTATTAGACACCAAAGTTAAACTACCACAAGATACCAACCATGTTCCCTTAATTCCACAATTCATGGAGTTATTTTTCTTCTATTGTGTTTAAGGCTATTCCGACGATACTCTTCTGTAATCATTGACCCAGGACAGGCTTTAGCAGGGGATTAGCCAATTCAGATAATAGGTCTGCAAACTGGAACTGAGAAAATAACAGCCTCTATTCAGGGAATGCATTTCCAGAATTAGCACTAGACTGTAAACTCTTAGATCCCATGAAATGCAAGATAATGCTCTCCAGGGACCCCATGGAGAAGACTTCGCTTCCTCTGCCAACAGGGACAATTTCCTGGCTTTCTTGATGGCTAAGCAGATTGTAGTGATAGTTTCATGTTAATGAGAGAAGGAAAAAAAATGCTGGGAATATGGTTAACATTGCTGGAGAACAGTTTGAACAGCCTGGTCATCTCAGGGCTTCTGAGATGCAGTTCCAGGTGTCCATCTGGCCTTTATGCATGGGTATCCTTCGCCTAGGAATCTACAGATTCCACCTGCTCCGAAGGCCCTTCTAGGAAAGTCCATGGATTGACCGTACTGGGTTCTTGATGTTGTTGAAGGGCCCAAAGAATACATGGAAAGAGCTAATCGGACGGAAAATGCTAAGTACATCCATACTACAGGCAAGTGTCTACTTGAATGTATTTCAAAGTGCAGTAAACACCTAAGATTTTTCCTTGGCTGTGACGACAGAGTGAGCCCACAGCCGAGTTATTTCTGAGGTCACTTCCATAAAGAGGGTGGACAAACGCTGGAATTAGGCTTTGAGTCTCAAAGATCTTCTTAAAACGTGGAGTATGTAGAAGCCCACCCACAAAGTTAAGAGACACAGGAACCAGGAACTTGCAACAACAAGGACCAGCTTGCGAAGGTAAAAACACTGTGGGGCTTGGATCAGGAGTATGGCACAGGACCCTCCCATGAAGCTGGGAACTCTGGGGCATATATGGACTTAGAGTTTGAATCTTTTTTTCTGCCGGTCAGTGGTAGGTTTTATTTATTTATGGTTGTTTATATGTTAGAGCCCTTGGACCCTACTTCCGAATACTACGCCCTGACAATCACCTCACTCTTCCAAGGACTTGTGCGTAATGGCAAGAAAGCTGAATGCTGTAATCTGATGATATGGAGTACAGGGATAGGGCTACTGATTCTGTAAACTTCCCCCTTCGACTCCAGCCACAAACAGCTTGACAGAGACGCTCGTCTGACAGAGGACTGTGGGTACTTTATACTAACTCCAACAATTAATTCGGATTCTGAATCACTCAGGTCTCACTAAGGTACCATGCTGTGTTACTAACGCTAATAATATGTTAATATTATGTCAAAAACTAATTAATTTACCCCTGCTGTAGATAAAATACAAATTATGTTAAGATCTTGTGGAATGAGTTTGCTGGTTCAAAGGCAGGCAGAAAAGTGGTACAATGGGAGCTGAGGGAAGCTTGAAGAAATCCCCTATCTGAATAAATTTACCAGTACGAGATTCATTAATAGAAGCTAGACTGAAAAAAACCAAATCCAACAACAAAAGAAACCCTTATAGTTTTGAGACCAGTTAAATCTGCATAACTTTATTTAGAGGTCAAGTCCATGAAGAAAATGAAGAAAGATATGCAGCCACTTACACCGTATGCGTGCTTGGCTATAGCAGCTAAATCTTATTCCTTATGCTCTTCCATCAAATTCCTGAGCATTCCTCTTGAGCCCGAAAGAGCCACAGTTTTCACACTTCTTGCTCAGGAACATTCTGAATACATTTTGCTTCTTTGTTCAACATTTGACTTCACATCACCTCTTCTGCCCTACTGCCAGAGTCGGGATAATATGGTAAGTGCTTTCTTGAACGAAAGGTGAGCAGAAAGCTTGGGCTTGGATGGGCTAAGTGAGCCGACGGCTGGGTTATAGTTCTCCAGAAACTGATCAGAACAATCCTCAGCCTTGTTTCTGAGTATAAAACAATTCAACAAATCAACCTTGGAGATGACGATTGCCACGGTGAAATCAAAATCTGATTGAACAAGGCCCAGATTTCTAGATACCTGCAGCTAAGAAATGGAGTTATTAGTATCTATGTTTTGGGGGCTATTCAGGAAGAGAAAGGAATCCGGAAGGATGGAGCATGCCTACTTCCATGATAATTTGAAGTCAGATACCGTTAGATGAAGGAGTACATTCTGTTCTGGAGCAGATGAGTTTTTCAAGGCAGAAATTCCCCCGCAGATTTCCTCTGTCCTGCCAGGCTCTGCCTGGCTGTTCTTTGTCTGGCTGCTGATGTTTTCCAGGTGCTGAAAACAGGGAGATGATGCTATTTGCATATGAGGTAAAAAGATGTAGAGCTGAGACTTGCTCTTTCAGTCTTGTTCAGTGGCATCAAACACGGCATTGGCAGACAGAGCAAAAATGAGGGGGATGCCAGAAGAGTCACAGACTTCTTCAGTTTAAGGGCCCAGGCAGAGGACTCTTGGCCTTTCAGGAGTCATTCAATATAAACTTCTTTCACCTTGCTTTTGTCAATAGTACAGCACCTGCTTTATCGGTGCTTCATGAACATATGGTCACCTTCACCATTATCCCATGTAAAATATATTAGTATAAACGCATGGGCCACGTCTGGGCCTCTTGCTTGGCTCCAAAACCATGCCTTACTCGTGTGAACTTTGTTTCAAATTGGGAGTATTCTGGGGTCTGGGACTGTTTTTGTTTTGCATCGTGTTCAACACAGAGCACACTGAGACTGCTTAACACATAATAAAATAAATAATAACCCTAAATGAAGAGGAAGCCTTGAACTACGGAAAGAATAAAAGCCTTTCCAAAGGTGTCCTGACAATGTTTTACAGGTTTCAAGCAGCAGCTCGATGGCTCATGATCAAGGTCAGACTCGGCATCTCTCACCCCAGCACTTTGAAGTGCATCTGAGCTGAAGAAAATGTTTTGTTTGTTTGCTGCTAGTGCTTGTGGTCCCAACAGCAGCATCCCCTTTTGGAGGACAAGAGCCCTTTGTCTTGCAGCCCATTCTGCCGCAGCAAGCACGGGGGTGAGACTGCACCTCACCTTTTATCCCAATTTCACACATTGGCTTCACAGCGTTAATAAATTGGTTTCGTTTGCCACACATTTGGCAGGAGAATTTTCTAATAACATTTTTATCCCCTTTGAGAACATGAATCACTCACACGCTGAGTATAAAATTACTTCCCTCCCTCTCCTTATTAAAGGCACCGCACGTTAGCAGGGGTCAGGCACTCAGCCTTGCCAGTGGCAAAGTCAAAAACAAGGGCACGGCTGGGAGGCACGGTTGTAAAGCTCACTGCTTTTCTTTCTTACGGACGGTGGATAACCTATTTAGCACTCAGAATACATGGTTTTCTCCAGCTGTCAATCCTACCTGGCTGGGGTACAGATTGAGAAAATGTGTGAGATTTACCGCGCCACTCACACAGCCGTTCCAAACAAGAAATAAATAAAACGTGTGCAGCAGATGTCCACCGCTGCCGTCCTCGCAGGGGCCACCCGAAGCTCCCAGGGGGGCCGGGGGCAAGCGGCACCCGCCCCGCTGTGGGGTCCGGGCCGGGCTGGCCGCCGGAGCGGCCCCGGGAGCTGCCCCAGCCTGGGAGAAAGGTCCCTTCCCCGCAATGGGCACGTCGGGCTGCACTCGGGTTTGGCCTGAAAGCATGGGGAGTTCAGTGACAAGCCGAAAATCATGGTATTCACAAATTTATAAATCCATCTAGGTTTGATTTCTGGTTTAAAAAGGGAAAAAACCCCACTTTTTCTGATTTCTAAAATAATATGTTTTTTAAAGGGAGATGTTTGTTTGAAAAGACACTTTAGACAGCAAGCAGGTCACGCTACCAGAGCTGATTAAGTACATGGCTCGAGGAGCATTGTATTGAATGCCATTTTGTTCCAAATCCACACCTCGGTCAAAACGCACCCCTTGAAAATAACAGATCTGTCCTCAGATTACCTTTTCTCCCAAGTTCTTCGCAGAGACCCCCTGCGACGGATGAAGGTGGAGGCAAGACAAGTCAGAGAGATGGCAAGAACTAGCGTGGACAGACAGCTACGAACGAATCCCTGCGGCCGGGCGGGATCAGCGGCAGAGGAGACGATGGGACAAGCACGCGGATGACCCGCCCGAGTCCCGGGCTGGGATTTCTGTTGTGTCACAGAAACCCGAGGGGTGTGCAGGGGAATCTCGCTCACACCACGCTGGTTTTCTTCTCGAGATCTTGCAGGTTACGTGCTGTGCTACCTAATGCAGTTCAAGATTTAACTGCTCAGCCGCAGACCTTCAAGATCACAAGGAGCTTTGCTGGCAAAGCCTTGTAAGGAATTTAGACATCTTCACATTTGGCAGCAGCTTTGCCAGCATTTTGGCATATCCAGAGTTAATGGCTGGACTTGATGATCTTAAAAGTCTTTTCCAACTGAAATGATTCTGTGATTCTGTGATATCCTTGAGCAATCTAGATGTTGGTTCTTGGTGGTGGTTTTTTTTTCTTTTTAATGAGGCCTTTGTATTTCATTTCTGAACTGTTCATAGGAATATGCACACAGGAGTGTTGCACAGGTATAGCTTGAAGCTGTTATTTCAGTGATGATGTCATGCATCCCCTGTGTTACATGAGAACAACACTGTGACACCAAATATCAGCATCTTTTTCACCATTTTGTCCTAATACGCTACTTGCTGCATGGAACTTGTCAACAGTTCTTTTAACGATTTTGAATCAGTTGCAGGGGGTGAGATTTCATATCCAGCACAGCATGCAAACTGCTCCCTAGCAAC
Source organism: Theristicus caerulescens (assembly GCA_020745775.1). Taxonomy (NCBI): domain Eukaryota; kingdom Metazoa; phylum Chordata; class Aves; order Pelecaniformes; family Threskiornithidae; genus Theristicus; species Theristicus caerulescens. Next base: position 776,240 of record CM036559.1, on the reverse strand, counting down.
ATATTCACATTTAAACACAGAAATGAAAGGCCAAATTTAGTGGATACCACCGATAGGCAGTTGTTCGCTGAGCGCCAGGTTTAGTGGGCTCCTGTGCTTTCCACATTTGACCCTTCGGGGCAGGTTGTGCTTTTTCTAGCTTCTGAGGCATCAGCAAGAAGAGCCGAGTGACCAGCTCACAACAAAAATACAATCATCTGAGGCATCTACCCTCTCCTCCTGCCGGCGCAGAACTAGCGGCCAGCAGGAGAGCCTGCGCTGCAGCTGTCTGGGTTAGGTTTGATTGGCCAGATAAATCACGTCGTATTGTTTCCATTCCTTTTGCCGAGGGAATGTGTAAGCACTTCAAAACTGAATGCCTATGCATGAGAGCTTAAAACTCATTCACTTAAACGCACACATATGTATCTTCAACATCGGCTTTTTACAGATTTTCTTGTCAATAAAAGTAAATTGCTTGACTGTTCACAGAAAGTTAACATAAACACAAAGTGAATTCGTATTTTAAAATTGTATTTTAGCACGTGACTGCGTTCAGCGACAACTTTGTCAAAAGGAATGATAAAGTCTTTACTGCCGTGACTCCATGCCAACCGCTGCACTGAAGTCCTTTCTCTACCCGAGAGCCCCAGCCTTTAAGGAACAGCAGAGCCAACACCGAATGCCTGTTTCAGCGCAGAGGACTTGCTGATTTACGGCAAGTTGTGGGTAATGGAATTGTCTCAGCTCATCAGAGGACGCAGACACTGTCCAGGTACTTCCCAACTGTGCAAATGCTTGTGTTTCGGGGCTGACAACTCTATACCTTTTCACCACTTCTCAGGTCCTTCTTCAGGTTGATGGAGAAAGCCTTTCAGCGTACAGCAAAAAATCATGCCTCGTCATCTTTCCCAACGCTCACACATCCTCGGGAAGCAATCACAGCTGCTCCACAGAAGGGGTCCCAGCACCTCCTGCCTACCCACCCCCTCAGCACCATGGAGACATTAAAGGAACAGGGAAAGAGAATCAAAAACCTGAACGTTTAGGAGAGTGGCTGGAACAAAAGGAGTGAAAGATAGGGGAGCATAAGTGGTGTTGGAGTTCTTAGGACAATTATTGATAAGGCACGCATGGGACTACTGATGAATTAACTCGGGGCAGAATACTTGGTGTGTTTCTAGTTTCTCTGTCTTTGCTATGAGTCCCAGTTACGTGAAGCCCACGTGGCAACTCCTCCTCCAGCAAACTGAGCCTGAGGGCACCATCAGCTCCCCGTCTGCCCAGTCCTCCCATAAGGCCGCTGCCACGTGAGCTCCAGTGCAGTGTCACTCTTTGCACTGCTAGCATCAAACCCTGCTTGGTCCCCCATGGGTTAACCGTGACGGGCAGCTCTTCTGGATGCGTCAGTATTGCTACGACAGTGGCTGCTAACGGGACAGAGGCAGGCAGGGGCTAATCCAATTTGTGACATGTAAGATCAATTCTTTTTGCCTGGAGACTCTTGCAGACCTGACTGACGGATGGGGTCTAATTCCTGTAGCTATTGTAAGGTTACCTCAGTCATGATCTATCCTTGATCAACATGGCTGCTTCAGTCTCTGCTTCCCTTCATGTGTGAAGCAGCTGCCCCTGTCTTCTGAGGATGTGGGGTGGAACTGACACAATTAAAGGTCATCCTCCATATGGGAAGAGAAAGTTCTGGTCTACAGTGAAGCACGGGGGCTGGTTTCCATTTTGTCAGAGTTATGTAATCTCTAAATAAAAAATAATTCCGCTGTTCACTACAAGATCTTGTTGCTTAATGCTCCCTAGAAATGGCTGCCAGATTCCTGTGCGAACGTAGCGTGTACACAGTGTTTTAAAACCTCCATAGATTGGAAGTTCTTTAAATTGTAAATGCAAAGCGTTATTTTATAGAGGGGAATCTGTTCTTCCAACTAAAAAACGCTAGTGCCTGATTTCCAGAGGTGCTGAATTCCAGCTGAAGCCAAAGGCAGCTGCTTTTGGTTTTGTGCTGCCCCTCTGAAAATTAAGTCTACGGTTTTAACAGCACATGTTAACAACAGGCGTGTTAGGCGCAGGTGAGAGACACGGAAATAAAGTAATGACACACAGGATACACACAGAAGGAAAACTAGACGAAAGGGGAAGCAGTCAAGCCTTTAAAGAAAAGCATCAACAACAACCATTTGCCACTTCAGATTTCATAATTCCCGATTCATAATCCAACTGAACTATGTTGCAAAACCCGAACTTAAAAGCTTTGGGCTTTCCAATTTAAGTATGTATGCTCAAGAGCCGGTGACAAAAGCTACATTTCTGCCCAGGATTAGGTGAGTGCACCCTTGCTTATTTTAGACAACAAAATTTAATTTACTGTCTTTTCCCCTATCCTCACATATGTCAAAATACACTAATGTCCAACTAAATGACCAGGTTGCAACGTTACTTCTTCATTCTTTGTATTTGTATTTCAATCTTCAACCCAGATTGATCTCTTGAGGATTGATTTTTTTCCTTTACTCAGAAAAGTCTCTTTTAACTCCTACTGATTTCTTTCTGATTGTGCTGAACCAGCATAGCTTACAGTGGGGGGGATCCATGTACAAAACCAAAGGCTGTGTTTCACTGTGGCCTCTGTACCAGGACTGGAAGAGTGGCAGAACCAATGAGTTGGAAATCCCTGGGACACAGCGGAGTTTCCATGGCACTGCTCACCCGGGCGGTCCTGCTTGCTTGAAGAATCTGGCACAAGGGCATGGACAATGTGCTGGCGAAGGCACAAGGTATGGCCAGAGTGCCTTATGCCCTGGGAAAGCACTGACTCCCCACCTTTCTGCTGAGGTGGGTCCTAGACCCTCCTACGGGAACATTTTTGGGTTGTTCTCTTCAGCTAGAGCCTTTCTGTTAAGTTCCCAGATATGTACCTGTTCTGTGATCAATAGCTGGACTTCCATCACCTCACGTGTCCTATCACATGGCATCACGTCGCTTACATGGATCTTTGGGAACGAGGACTACAGGGATTACCTGGTGGCACTAACCATGAGAACAACCCACAGAGCCTATAACTTGCTCTCTGTACACATGCCTTGAGGGCCTTCAGAAGAGGAGGGCAAGAAATGGATTGCACGCTGGACTAACCACGTGTCAGGAAATATCTACCTTGCAAGCCATAGTTTGGCCATTCTTGAAACATGTTAAGAGGGGAAGCGAATGGTCCTCCAGAATCCAGCAGGTGAAGTGCAAAGCTGGCAAAAAGTAATATGTTACTGCACTGAGCTCTGCTTGTCCAGAGTAGGACCTAAATATATAAGAAGTATGTGCAAGCCAGAAAGAAACCAGCTATTCTGGTTCCATTTAGATTTGTTGATCTAAACTCAACTGATGTGCTTAACTAATGTGTGTTAATATAAGCTAGTGTACTCTGGCATCACTGAAAGACAAACTTGATCCCATCAGGGATATTTTTAATTAGCTTCCAGTGTAGAACTAGACCTTAGTTTAATTCTGTACATATACAGCACGCAGTATCTGTGGATATCCAGCATCAGTTAAGGTATTAAACCTACAAAATTGTGAGTATATATTTATGTGGAGAATCGGTTAGGTGCACCACATTGTATACATGTCATAATATCTGACATTATTCCGTTTCCCTGCAGAAAATCACAAGATATTTTGGGAAGGAAACAAAACCAAAAGGAGATCTGTCAAAGAACACAGAGGTCTGCTATTTTTAAAAAAAATGCTTTCATCTGTCTCTAATCTCAGTACCAAAATTCATTTTTCCTAGCCCTAAGCCATGGATCAATCACAGGAAGACTGCAAACCTGCACTACATGGGTAGGTTGTCTATGTGGTCAGCATCCTTCATTGGTGAGGATCCACTGGCAGAAGGCAAAACAACGAAGTCTGTTTCTCCTTCTGCAGTGACAGAGAGAACTCAGCTAAGTGGAGTTTACTGATGTTTGCAAGGAAGAGTTAAGATCTAGCTACAGGTAACGGTGCAGGTAAGCTTTTGTTACGTCCCTTGTGCCTGGTTGTCACTTATTTTGGAGTGAATGCAAAAACAGCCAAAGCAGCTGTTTCTAGCACACAGCTGCCACAAACAGATGCAATCACAGGCTCTGAAGAAAAGGGGCTTAGAGGAGCTGAGCAAAGCTAGGATCAAAGGTTGACGTGGTGGCTGGACGGGCCATGGTGGCACTTTGACCAAGAGACAGGGTAGAAGAAAGCAAGCACAATGGAGTGTCCTTCAGAGGGATTCAATAGGGTCTGAATTAGAGACCAAACATAACTGATTTACAATAATTTGCACAGGATCAAAAATTTTTCACCTCCAAATCCAGGACACGTTTTCACCTGTGCCTGCTCTTGTTAAGGAGGTAACTTTCACTCTTTGATGTCAGCATCTTCCCTGTGCACGGATGTCATGCCCAAGATGTCCTCACGCAGGAATTTGGGCCAGGCACGGTGTATTTCAGTTGCAGGGAACCTATTCCAATCTAACCCCAATGGGCACGCAGACACACTATCTTCTTTAGAAATTTCACATACGTAGATTACAGCGCAGCACGTATAAATTGCTTTTCTTTCACAGACCCTTTAGAAGCAGTCCCCTGATTTCCAGAAATCTGTGGATCACAAGTTGAAAGCCACTGACATAAGGGCACTGCACCTCATGGGGAAAGATGAGACAAGCAGTGGATTCAAGATAGAGAAAAGAAAGCTACAGCTGGCCAGACATGTAACAGACTGCTAATCATCGAGTTTGCTTTTTAATCAAGGTTTACTTTGTTTCTATGCATGCGCTTTTATTCAAACAGGAATTAGCTTGAGCATCCCAGCTGTGTAAGTCAGCCCTCAGGTAAGACTCGACAGGCCAGCTACTCCCTCTTCAGGCACGGAAGCCCATTGGAGTGATGGGAGCTGTGCCCAGTATTTGCGTGCTTGTGACATATTTTGCCCCGTTACACCTAAAGCTCAACAAGGCTAGATGATAAAATGCTTAGGGGCCGGTTTGCCCTTCTTACACTTAGAACTGTAAGCTGATGTGCGGCTATAAGCACCCCGAAGGTGCTCTATATGCACCGTCACGAAGAGAGCTCCGCTCTTGCAGCCCTTTGACATGAGACGTTCTCAGCAGCTAACAGACACAGCCAGGAACGCGTTTTCCTTGCAGTACCATCCCATCGTTGCCATCCACTGTACACATATGGAACCCCTCGCCCTCTGCACTCCTGTTTACTGGGAAGGCCACACTAGGGACAACAGGTTATGCTTAAAGGAGCTTTACTGGGGGAACAAACGCATGTGGCTCTCAACAGACTACCAAGGCAGTAAACATCCAGCCGTGTAGAGGGAAATCTCCAGTCTTTAGACAGCTGTACAGCTGTCATTAATGAAAAGGAGAGGAAATCTTTCCAAAGTGAAAATATGCCTAGATCTGCCCCTGTACATTAGAGAGGCAGGAGATCTAAGCATCAGTTTTTAATGAGGTAGAGCCTGAAAAGAATTCCATATATGTTAGGTGATGTAAGAAGCATTCTGTCACAGAACAGAAAGTGTTGCAACCATGTCTCACTGCATGAATCAAATTACTAGAAAAACAGCCAGAATCCAAATGTGGAAGATACCTCACCATTTCAGACTGTTAAAACAAAACATGCACTGTTGCACGTAATCTTGCATTGGCAATCAAGAAGTGGACCAAATTATCCGATGCTTGGGTTCTCATTCATATGCATCTGCATTTGCAGAGATGGCGTATTCATAAAGACCGAATCTGAAAGGGCACCCTCCCATTGCAGCTTCCTAGCATCCCCGGTGTAAATTTCACTAAGCAAGAGATCAGTGTGAGTCACTTACCCGTGCTGCAAGTATGATGGTTTTAAGGTGAGTAAAGAACCTACAATCTGATCTATCCGACACTGCTGTGTTGCAAACGTTCCAGATATCCTGCACCCTGGCCTGCTGCATCCTTTAGAAACTGCCACCTTTGGGTTACTGGACTCAAAGGGAGATAATTCATCTTTAAAAAGCAACGGAGAGCGTGGGGACAAGAGAAACATTTCATGCTATTTAAAGATGGACATATTTCTTCTCCATTCTGACAAAGGATGAAGGATCCAGTATCTTGCATTGCCAGCAAGGGCTCATTAAAAAAGGCTGCCCTGTGTGGCTAAAAGCATAGGTGACTGTACTGCTTGCAACAGATGCAAGTCTCCAGCATGGTCTTAAATCCACAGGGACCCTCTGGAGGAACCATGCTAGGAATCAAAAGCATCGAAGCCATGACCCCTGGCTTGAGCGGAGGCTGCTCAGGGTGTCGTAGCATCCCTGTGAACAGCTGACAGTAGATCTGCCTCACCGTCTCTTACAGAAAGGATTCAAATCCCTCCTAAAGCACAATATTAGAGTAGGGCAACCAAAGACCTAATTAGCATCGGGGAACGGAAGGTGGAAACGGGGCTGAGCGCAGCGCAGGGATACCTTTCTCTCTCACACAGCCCCTGTACGCTGGCCCCCCGGTAGCCACCCCGCGTTCACCTTCGGCATCTGACCCAGACCTCCAGCCTTAGCCCAGGTCTCCGAGGGAAGGCTGAACGCGAAGCTCTGTGCTGCTGCTGCGTCTCTGATGGATGTGCTGCAGGACGTCGCTGAAAGCCCGACAGCCGTGTTCCCCAGGGGCACCCGGGCTTCCAGCCGCAGCCCGGTGAAAGGCAGCTGCCATTCGCCCCAGCACCAGCTGGAGAAGCCACAGCAACACCAAGAGTGCCAGCAGTGAAAGCCTCGGGGGCGAAGAGGGAAAGAAACGACGTCACTGTAATGGAACCCTTCCCTGCCTGTCTGTCTGTCTGTCAGCAAGGACTTCTGAGTCAATAAATACCAGTCAGAAGGCACAATTCCTGCTGACCTGCAGTCCCCCCTTCATCTCTGGAGAAAATAAACACGGGCTGTGGGTGCTGAGCCGCTCTGCCTTCTTCAGAGCCCCCATTGTATTTGTGTTTGCAGCGTTTCGGCCAGCAGCACCGGGCAACGCTCACTCAGTACTCCCAGGAACTTGGAGGAACTCCCTGGTTATTATGAGATTACCCCTTCACTGCAAAATAAACGGTTCTTTACAGATACCCTCTCAGGGGTGTTCCCTCACAGATGTCCGGGAGTCAGGAGGGGTCAGGACAGGAGGGATTTGACGTTGTGTACAAACCCTCTCGGTGCGAGCCGCAGCCCCCAGAACAATGCCATCCACTGTCCAAAGCATCCACGGGAACGGGAGCTGCCCCTGGGAAGCCTACAGGAGGCTCTGTCTCACACCTCAGCCCGCAGCAGCACCCGACACATCTGCAGGCAGCTCGAAATCGGACGCGGACGGGAGCGCCCGATCACTCGTGTCCGAACAGAAACACCAGTTGCCATATCCCAGTTTTCCCTGTTCCTAGGGGAAAGCGTTTTGGTTTGGGATTCCACATCATTTAGGGAGGTGATGGTGCCCCTGTATTCGGCACTGGTGAGGCTGCACCTCGAATCCTGTGTCCAGTTTTGGGCCCCTCAATTCAAGAAGGGCATCGAGGTGCTGGAGCGTGGCCAGAGAAGGGCAGCGAGGTTGGTGAAGGGTCTGGAGCACAAGTCTTATGAGGAGCGGCTGAGGGAGCTGGGGGTGTTTAGTTTGGAGAAGAGGAGGCTGAGGGGAGACCTTATTGCTCTCTGCAACTGCCTGAAAGGAGGCTGGAGCCGGGGGGGGTCGGTCTCTTCTCCCCAGGAACAAGTGATGGGATGAGAGGGAACGGCCTCAAGCTGCGCCAGGGCAGGGTTAGGTTGGGGATTGGGAAAAACTTCTTCACTGAAAAAGTGGTCAGGCCCTGGCACAGGCTGCCCAGGGCAGGGGCTGAGTCCCCATCCCTGGGGGTATTTAAAAGCCAGGTAGATGCAGTGCTTGAGGACATGGTTTAGTGGCGGACTTGGCGGTGGTAGGTTAATGGTTGGACCTGATGATCCTAAGGGTCTTTTCCAACCCTAACAATTCTATGATTCTATGATTCTATGATAACAGAGCCATTTCTCCTTGCTCTCAGTCAATGTTCACAGTATAGTTGTCAAACTGCCGATTTAATAACAAAATGCCCAGCATCCCTCGAGCTTGCCGTTTGCTTGGGGGGAATGAAGGGACAGAAATGTGTTTGCTTCTCAATTTGCTAGCAGCAGTAGCAGACTGCCACTTCATATTTGGCCTGGCCGTTAAAGGGGGTGAGGCACACTTCGCCCGTGGGCTTCACAGGTACTTGATGACACTGGAGTGAGTCAAATGCGTTCTGGATTGTCTTCCACTTTCTCCAAATTGGACCCCGGCGGTGATAGACCCCTCCAGCCCCATTCTGCAGGGCCATGATGCTGCTACTAGCATCATCCCATTCCCAGTTTCCAGTTCTGGATTTTCTGTGCCCTGTTCCTTGAGACTGTAAGCACGCTACGGCAGGGACTGTTTTACACAACGCCTGGGAAACACCTGATACACTGAGATGCTCCGTCAGCAATTTATTCAAGCCGTTTTTTCTCCTCCTTCCTCCCACCCCCTCCAAACACTCAGTTAAAAGAGAAAAAGATTTAAAGATATTTTAATCTGGAAGGGAAGGTGCAGGATTATTTGTTTGCTTCTTTGAATTTTAAAAAAGTAGATTATTACTGCCAATTTTTGACAACAGAGAACAGAGGGGCTTTTCTTCAGAAAAAACAGAGTATACAAATATTCCAGCGGGTTTCAGGTCACTTCTCTCCTGAGCTATCTGGGGTCATTCTGAAAGCCACCGCTGCTTCACAATTTCCAGAATTTGCCAGACAGAAGAGTGGCCCAACGGGACACAAGGGTGGAGAACTGATCTCACAGGTGATGTGCACAAGAGCACTTTAAAAGCTTCTGAGAATTGCAGTTATGGAAATAACCGTGAGAACCTGGACCGGGGTGAACCATTGCAGCAATGCAGGGCTGCCTGGGGGCTGGAAACAACGGCTCTTGCATCACCTTCTCATTTCAGTCACAGCCTCGTTAACTCATTTATTCTGCAGCAATGGAATTTGGCACTTTCTGATAATGCATAAATACAGTATTTCACCACCATCTGTAGTCAGGTACCCGACATCAGTTTCTGGCCAGCTTGCAAGCCAAATGCAGGCAAAGGCAGGTAGCAGGAGGCAGTCCTGGCACGTGGCAGCGGCAAGGCTGAGGACTATGATCTGATAAGCTGCTGAAGCCATCTACAAGTTAACTCCTTCCCAGGCACATACTGGAAAAAAAGTCCTGGGCTGTGCTTCTTGAAACAATACTTCACGAAACAAGGTCCTGCCAATGGAGATAGATTGCCTGGAGATGTTGTGAGGTCAAGAAAAGATAAAAGCTTTCTTAAAAGAATGGCTGAAAATACTCGTTGCCATATTGTGGTGATGACTATTTTCAGCAGATATGGGCCACAGCTGCACATGTTTGTGTGCAGAAAGGAAGATAAGAATGAAAGGGGTTTTTTTATATCATTACCGTTTGGTCCCATCTCATTACAGAATAGACAGAAGCTGGCTTTGCAAAGGATGCGTTCTCTTGAATCCTTGCAGCTTGGAGCCAGAGCTAAGGTAAATAGTTGCTAATTAATTTAATTTAAGCCATTAATGAGATACAGAATCTAACTCACTTTACAGCAGTGTAGGTCCTGGCCTATATGCCACACCAGGTCTATGTATTGTATAAATAATACTAATTTAAGAAACTATTAATGTTGCAAAGTCCAACATTCGGAAGTTAAGGAACATCAGCAATAAGCCTGACGTTATTTCAGCCCTACCATGAGCTACCTTACTATCTTTAATTACTTAACCACATAACAATTTTCCACTGAATCTCTGCTGAAGATCCTGTATATTTCCAGTCTTCTCTTATACTCATTGTTCAATAGACGGTTTGTGTCTTATTTACTGCATATCATCCAAACTCTGCTCCGAAGCCTGAATCACTGATTTTCTACGTTGGGTTTTTTCCTGTTATATTTAATTTCTGAATTTCCAATGTGTGGAAATTCCTGTTCTGTTTCCAGAGACAAGCATCTGAAGTCCATGCCTCTCCCCCGTCATGTTTCCAGTCCTACCTGTAAGCCCCCCACCCTTTCGCAGAACACCAGGATGTTGAGCCCAGCAGCTCTTTGTCCCAATGCCTTCGTTCCCGGCACTTCGGGCCCAGGTCCCTACCTTCCGCAGTCTTCTCAGAAAGGTTCTTTCTCCTCGCCCATGCTCTGTCAGACAAACACTGAAACCACAGCGGAGGCAGCAACACTGTTCATCTCCTGTGCCCTGAGACGGCGCGGCCACACCACCTACCTCGCCGCTCTGGTGGGAGAGAAGGTCGCCGTCCACCCCTGGGCTTGAGAATGGGCAGAAATCCTTCAGAGAACACACATTTCTCCTGTCTTTGTACAAAGCGGGACCTTCCGAGGCTCATAACTTGGGTAAATGTGGGAAAATTTTCACGGAAATAGGCAAGTATACATTCCTGACATCAGAGGGATCCTCCGCCCCAACTGCTGATCGAAAGACAAGTCTTTCATCCAAATTAGGTAGGGATTAGGAATTCTTACTGGTATCCCTTTCAGGTTTTTTTTTAGCATATACATAGGAATAAAGTCTCCCTAAGTTTTTTCTGAAAACTCAATTATTTTTCCTCCGTTTTTCAAAGAAAGGGGAAAAGAAAGATACAAGGTACAGAGATTAATCCCTGACATGAGAAATTTCACCCTAGTTATTTCAACTGTAGCAAAGTTCATACACAACTGAAAGCAAAACATGATAATGATGTGGCATAAATTTTCAAAATACTTAATCATAAACATCTCCTTAGATGTTGGCTATAACAATCAGTTTCCAGGACTATTTCTGGTAAATGGAAAACAAAACTCTGTTTTGCTCTCATATTGATTAAAAGGTGTGCTAAGATCTTGCAAATATTCAGTCAAAAACTTGTTAATAATCCTTCCTACGTTGTATTGAAAATGTTTGCCTCAGTTGAAGCCACCTCTTCAACTGAGTTCCCCCAGCCATCGCAATGCAGTTTTACCTTCCTGTCCCAATATAGACGACGCGGATACAACCAGCGCAGTAGAGCAGGGCGCCCAGTACAAATTAACCAGGGGATCATTAAAGACTCCAGGCTATCAGCTTAGGGATTCGCCCTCCTCTCCTTCTCCTGCCAGCAGCCCATCCACCTTCCCAAGCCCCATGGCCGCTCTCCTTCACACACACACCTTGGTCTCTACCTGGGGTGGGCAGTTGGCCAGGGCCCATGCATGCAGGGCATGTGGAAAATAGGCTGGACAACCCCAGAAAACCATCGTTTCTTGTGCTAAAGGAAGGAGTGGCCAGAAGTGAATGAGCAAAATGCTTATGTCCCTGACTCCCGTGACGCTATGGTCAGAGTGAGCTCCGGCTCAGTTTTTTATCAGTCTTAGCATCAGGGTTGAGGACCGGTTAGAAAATTGAATTGCCTTCTCCCCAGAAAGGCCAGAGGAGAAGGTGATTTTCCTGGCCTGGGTGAGGTGCTTTGAAAGGGGATCCCAAGGCACGCTGATAGGGGAGCCGGCAGCTCTGCTGCTTCGGTGGTACCTGTTTTGTGGACAAACAAATTACTTCAGTTTCCAGTGCTGTAAATCTGGAACCCCTCATCGCCACCAAATTAATAAAAACGGCTTTAAAAAGTGAATAAAAAACATGTAAAACACGCTAACTAGCCAGCAGTCTGACGCTTGAAGCCCAAGATGGGACAGTAGAGAGGGAGCAGGGGGTCTCTTTCTCACCTAGGTAATGATTATACGAGCCCCATAAGGACATAGTTAAATCAAGTATTAAGAAGACTGCACTTAAGAGGGGGAAAATATGTCAATCACACTTTGCCTTTGACAAAAGGAAATTCCTTGAAACTGAGAATGGGGAGAGAGCGGGAGGGAGAGCGTCTCGTCATGTGGGTGGCCAGGAAACTGGAGGCCAGAAAAGTACGAGAGAGAGAAAGAGTAAGAGGGGGGGGGGGAAAACCCACCAGACTGAATTCTAATCCAAATGCTGTGAGGCGTTCACACCAGGCCTTGTGAGAATATTAACAAGGTTACAGGAGAGGGGCCTTTAGCCTCGGGAATTATTAGTGAATATGGAATTATATTTGCGCAAACACAACCAGATGCAAGCGGCTAAATGCTCTGCAGATGTGAAAGGAGACGGAGTGTGTTCCAAATGGGCGGCAGCTCCGTGCGTTTTAACCCTCCATCGTGGTGCCGGGTTGCCTGTCTGAGCGGGCTGCTTTTCTGAAATGGCAATGGGATGGGAGGGACAGGGTCTTCTTTTTTAACAGAAATTCGAACGTGGGTACACTTTAGGGATTATTCTTCCCCAGAGCCACTAGCATCTCCCAGCTGACTGACTATGACGCTGAAGAATACGTCCTGACTACATTCTTTTATCTCTCTGTGCCTTAGATTCATTTCCTGCAAGTTTTCATTCTTCTTCCATTTTGCCATGTCTTTTTCTAAAATCTTCCTCTGTCCTCCTTCCCTGTTTTCCCTCATTCCTTGCTCTCTCTGGTCGCGTCGTCTGACTCCACCGTGGCCTGAGCAGTTAGCCCGTAGCACAGCATCGCAGGCTGTTTCCATTAGAATGAGAAATTGATTACAAGAGCCAGGTATTGCTTTGAAGTAATCCTGTTTTACTACAAACAAAGTCCCGCTTCTTGAAATACAGTAAGATTGAACACCAATCCAGATCTGCTTGCAGTCGGGGCTCTGCTCAAAAAGCTCCTTCCCTTGGCTCCCTTTCAAGACCATTGTGTGTGCACTTCATTTCTTGTGCCGTGATTTTTGGGTTTGCTCCCTGCCTGCTCCCTCCCGCTTTCCACTGTTTCATTCACTCTAATCGATCCTCTGACCCTGCATTCAATGTTTACTTTGGGCAATGGCCTCCATTTTTTACGTTATTACTAAACACAGGGTGTTCCCTCTTTTAGCCAGCGTGGAAGGCAGCGAGCGCACCTCGCACCCCGAGTGGGATTTAGGGATGATTCGAAACCAAAAAGCTATCTCTGAGCTCCCAAACTGACATTATTAGGTGTACAACATCAGTAACTCAGTGTCTCAGCTGAGAATGCAGCTTCATCGCTCTAGATGAATGGCTGCTTCCAAAGTAATGACCCTCCCTCCTCTGAAAAGGAGAGAGCATATACTGAATCTTTAGAGATCGACTTTATCAATTTAAGTACAGAGCCACAGAAATGGCCAGAGGCAAAATTATAAAGGGGTTTAGTGTCGCTCTGCGGCAGGTTTAAGACTTCTGCTCAAGAGGAAATTTTCTGCTACGAACAATAATGGCAGCAAATGGCTGTTCACGCTATAGAATTGTAAATGTAAAGGTACGGAGATCCGGAGGCTTATGTATGTGGGATTGTAACTGATTACAGTTTGACTTGGGTGACTATGCTAATTGTGATTTTAATTACCTGAAGGGTTTGAATTCCCATTAAGTAAGATCTTGCCCGTTTATTTCCTTGAATCACAACGCTTGTTTTTGAAAATAATCACAACATTCCTACAGTATGGCTTCTGCAAAATTACTGACGATACATGCCCTCAAATTTCACCAGATATTTTAAAATATCTTCTATCACTGAATGCGTGTTTTAGAGGCAATTAAAGACTCCGGAGTCAGGGCAGAATTTTCAAACTCAGGCATGCTTTATCGATTATTCTTTACTCTCTATGAAAAACACAGTGTACTCTCCTTAACAGTACAATATGTATGGCTTGATTACAAAACAAATTTTCTGGTGATTTCAAAGATGTATTTGAATATATTAATTTGCTTAGAGATTAAAAATCAAGCATTTAAAAAAAAAAAAAAGGACCACCCATTATTAGACCTCTCTTTGTCTCCTATCTTGGTAAAAAGAACACAGACTCCCGCAACCCAAGAGCATATGAGGCAGGAGGCTGCCCAGTGAAAAGGGAGGGTGGAAAAATATCACAGCTTCATAGATGAAACACTTATTATTCTGCGACAAAAATTGTTTCCTATTAAAACTGTCAAATAAGAATTTTGTTCTCTTAATATTTAAGGGGGAGTCAAGGCATCAATGGGAGAGAGCAGCAGAAAGGACTTCAACCTCCCCTACAAAACTGGCTCAAAGCTCCGTTAGCTCCCACAGATGCGGAACTCATTGTAACCTTGCACGAAGACTTTATTTCACTTGCTTCTTGTAATTACGCTGGTTTTGCCTGGGCATTTTTCCTGTTGCATGTCATCCTGTTTTCCCCCCAGGCAGGGCCCAGCGGCTGCTCGGTGGACCACCGCCTCCCCTCAACGTGGCTGCCACTCCCCCATGCTCCGGACGGGCCGAGGGCGGTGGCAGGCCTCAGCTGGTGGCCACGTCGAGAAGGCTTTTCCCCATTGTTCCCAACGGGGTCTGTGTTTTATGATGCCTCACAGTATAGGCAGCCACCATCTCCCCCGAGGGCAACGGCAGTTTCTGTTTCATGGAGAACAATGGATGATGGTGGCCAGTCCAAAAGGGAACAATTCTGCATGGGGGGGAAAACAATAACAACAACAAAACAACTTTTAGTTACAAAAAATAACAGCAAGTATGGCCATTCATACGAAGCATCTGGGAGGAAAGCACCTATTGTGCCAGATCCTCTTTACAGACAAGCCGAGAGGGAGGTGGGAGGCAGCGTGCTCGTCTTCTGCTCTGATGGGGAAGCCAGGAGCACCCACGCTGGAGGAGCGATGGAGAGGAAAGCCAACATGTGCAGACGGCTGGCTCCAGGCTTGTAAGCAATGTGGGCAAAATCGTGTTGTGCTGCCCAAAGGAGAAGGGACAGGGTCACTTCTGCCATGAGATGGAGGAAAGGTGAGGAGCTGAGGCAGAGGGCTCAGGGAAAAGCCGCGGAGAGCTGATCGGTCGCTGCCACCACCACCAAGAGGCCAGAAGAGCTGGAGACAGGGACCGATTCTGCTTGGCGCTGCCGCCCTCCTGCCCAGGCAGAGCTGGGGCCCGTGCAGCGCCTCGGCAGCGGCGGTCGGCCCCGCTCTCTCAGTCTGCGGCACAAGAAAAGCCGGCGGCAGAGCAGGGAGGGTTTGCCGTCACCCCCAGCCGAGCCGGCGCTCTGCGCAGCGGGTCACTATCCCAGTCTGCCGTACGAGGGGAGCGGGATTGTGCGAGCCCGGGGAATTTCATCCATTCACAGGGTAAAGCCAGGCTAAGGGAATGCCAACAAGGGGGTTGCGTACGAAGAGTAATTAATGGTGGGAGGCGACAAATCAGCAGGGATTTGGAGTGCAGAAAGCAAAGGGTGCTAGAGCCTACTTCAGCAACTTTTCCTTGCTCTGGTGAAACGCAGCAGCTGCAAACCCAGCCAAAGTATCCCATATACCATAGGTGTTCTGCGTTCCCCAGATGGGAACACAACAGTCAGAGCATAGCCAGGAATGTGTGGATAAATGGTAAAATAAAAAAGTTAACATTGAAAGTCTTTATCTGGGAGTGTTATTTAATATTACATTAACACACCTGAGTGATTTTTTTAGAGATAATTATAACAACTCTGCATTTTATGTGCTTCAGTCTTTCCGGTATCTAGAAATACACTTGGCTGTGCCATATCTACACTATTGTAAAGTGTTTATTTTGGTACTTCGTGACAGTCTTATTTTTTAAATTAACGTAACATTCATAAAATTACCAGTGAAGTATATATGGAACCGTACATTAAACGGATGTTAAGTCATTACCAGTTCAACAGGTGTAAGCCCCTGACCTCACATTAGCAATTATTATTTTTATTAACCCCATAGAAAAAAATAGGAAAGCACTGCAAGTGAAGTTTGCAGATGATGCACAGCTTGGTGGCGTGATAAACAGTACTGAGAAAGAGCCGGTTACGTACAGGGGGTTGTTTGGTAGGACGGGGAACTCACTCAAGCAATGTGTCTGAAAACTCCTAAATGGGGAAGGTCACACACCTGGAAACAAAAATCCTACGTCACTCTTACAGGCTGGGGGGCTGTGGAAATCACCAGCACTGAAATTGGTAGGCAGAGATCAGACAGAAAGAACGCGAGCTCAGTGCGGTGCAGCAGCTAGCACTATTCTCAGATGTATAAACGTTATTTTTTGTTCTATCAATCTGTGCATCATCTGCAAGCTTTCTTAGCAACACTTCTATTTTTTTTTTTAGCAGATGGTTGAGTAGAAGCAGACAAATTGTATTGAGAATAGCAATAGTATTGTGGCACATTTTGGTGCTTACTCTGAACAGAACAACTTGAAAAACTGAAAAGATTAAGGAGCCACAATTGTAATTTAAAATGTATAAAGCCTATTTTATGACAGTTTTGAAAAAAATCAGTTCATGCCATTTCTTTAAGAAAAAAAAAACCTAAAATATACTTTGATTATAAGGGGAGAAGATTTCTGAAAGTAAAAGGTGTTTTAGCTTAAAAGGCAATGAGGTTATACAATCTAAAACTGGAAAGCGAAATTAGACTAATTTAGATTGGAAATAGGGCATATTTTTAGGAACTGGAACAATTTATAAAAATAAATCATAGGTTTTACACCAGTGACTTTTCAAAAGTGTCTGGTGCCTAATGACCCCTGATTTAAATGCGAATTAGGCAAGCCGATCTCTCTCCGCCCTACTCTCACATCCTTATTCCAGGTATCCTACCTCAGATCCTTATTCCAATGAGCAGGTTGAGGGATTCACTTCATTATTCTTTGTAGTCTCTTCCGAGAACCTTGGACAGACATTTAAGTCACGGGCAAGTGTTCACCCTGTAATATAGCCTCCAGAGAAAGCGAGCGAGATGTCATGCTAATTGCCATCGCCAAAAGGCAGCGGTGAGGTTCTCTTCCTAACCTGAACAACCGGAGTTACAAAGCAGAGGTTCAGACTGCCTGAATTCCTACCTACTCCTAAATTTTCCAAATCTGTTTGCGTATGACATTTTTCCTAACAGACAATTTCTTAACTTTGCCAAGCTTGTTTAAAACTGTTACGTTTTCTTCATTTTTCTATTAATTCTAGTAATAATATTTGCAGTCTTCAGGGTCTTTGATATGTTCACAGGTATGGAAATACCCCCATCAGTTGGGTACACCTGAAGGAGGTTTGGCAGATGGGGGAAATGATTAGGAGAGAGAAGACCATCCTCATTAATAATGCTGCCCAAAGTAAAACTGTAGTCCGTGGACTGTTACCTGAAGACGTGCTTCCACTTCAGAAAGGAAGAATCGCTGTTGCATACCAGCAAAAGCCTCCTCAGCGCCCAAGACGACTATGACGGAAGAACCAGTCCAGACAATGATTTTATCAAACCCTTTCCCAGATTTGTTCCAGTTTTGCACACAACTTAACAGATCTTTGGGTACAATGGGCTGAGGGAGCACCTGAATCTAGTGAAATATATTTTGGGTGGTATTTGCATTGATGCATATCAGTATATTGAAGTTTTAAAAGGAGGGCGTTTATGTAGGAGATAGGAAGGTCTCAGGGCAGCATCCAAACCAATGAATTTCCTTCTTTCCAGGGCTAAATTCCCGTAAGAATACCAGAAAGTATGAGAAAGTACTGCATATCTGGCCCCCAGTGCTTCTTACAACATCTTTTCTCTCCTTTTCCAGTCTTGCTTTAAAAAAAGTTTCTTTAAAAGCAGACAGATATGGATGATACGTCAGCACTGATTTTTGTCTTTGTGAAGTCCGTTGACATAGCCATTTTTTTCTGTCTGTGGATTTCATTTAACCTACAGAGGGTAAGTACGTCCATTCCCCATTTCTGGACAGTCCCTAAGAACACTTATCTGGACAGCAATACTTGCATGTAAAGCTGAATTTCAGACACAAAAGAGAGGAGTTATTAAAAGCGTTGCTTATGTTACACCCAAAAATACGTTAAGCATTTTAGAGATACAGAATAAGATAGCTGTCTGCTGGGAACAATGACCGAAGGTCTCCTCAGACACCCAGGCTGGATTAACCATCGGAAATAACAGCAGAATTGGGTTTTCTATTTACTGTAGTAAAGCAACCTTGTCTATAAACTCCTTATTGCTGCAAACCAAAGGTGTGTGTCTGGGGAGGGCAAGCTGTTCCCCTTGATGTTCCAGGACAGGGAAATACAATCCTTTTTCAGACACAGATGTTTGCAATAGAAAACTTTCACTCTGCTCTCTTCTGGTTTTAATCTGCTCATGACAGGAAACACAGATTCAAAATGAATGTAAAGAACACAGTCACCATAACTGATGATAATACAAAAGAACATGTAGGAAAGATTTCTTTTTCCCAACGTATTCTAGGGAGAAAAGGTTTACAGATTTCAGAAGATTCTAGGTGTTTTTATTTCTCGGTGGCTACCAACGCAGTGTTTTTCCATGAGCTCCCCGGGACACGGCGCTCCGCAATGCTATGATACTATCAACAGTTTCAGCACACAAAAGATCACACAACACTTCTTCACGCTCCCTGCCAGATCGTCAGTGCTTGCACATGAGTACCCTGCCGAAGCTCCACCGAACAGACAGATGTGTAAAAACGGTCAAGGATTCTCCTGTAGCGTGTGTAAAATGTAAAATGAAACAGGTAAGAGGAACTGATTCGCCCTCCCCAGCCAGTCTTGCTGCTAACCTCGAGGCTCTCACGAATTTCAAAGCCGTGCTTTTAAACTCCGCCAACCTACACGTCCCCAGCGCAGTTCTTTACGTACGACACGTGAAGGGGTTGCCTGCTCCAACTTCTCCTCTTACTCTGCTCTTCAGACCCCACCCTACCTGGTCTCCCTTCTCCAGCTTGCCTAAATCCCCTGTCCTTGCTCTTTCCTTCGGGTAGCACCTTGCTGATGACATCCTTCACTCAAAAACCAACGGGAGTCACAACATTTACATGGCGATTGCTGCAAATTCCTTTATCAGGCTGTGCGTCGGACGCTCCTTGATCTGTGTCCATTTTGTCTGTTTGGACTGGAGCTGGTTGGAGCTGAGGCTGTCACCTGGTGCGTGCTTGAGCCGCGCAGGGCACAAAGGGGTCCTACTTTAGACAGCACCTGAGCAATACGGTAGCAAACAATAAAACCGATTGTAATTATAATTACCCCTCCTGCAAGCTACATTAAATAACCTGACCAAACGCTCAGAAATTGAGAAATGACAGCATCAACTCCATGATGTGATTTTAATTCATTTCCCTCTCTTCTTCTGTATAAACATTATGATACTGTCTCTAGCTATACGATAGCACACTATTTTTTCTGCAAGGGTCTTGCCTCATTGATTACTGTTCATTTTTTAAAGTATTTTTTATTCCAAATGCTGTCCTAAAACTTTCTTACCATAGGATTTTCTGCCATAATCCCTCGATTGAGTAGAAAATTACTGATTTCCTTCTACATTATTCTTTGTTACTTTTATCAGAGAATGTGCATGATTCAAGAGTATTAGTGAAATTATTTTGAGCATGCTGACTTGAATAGCTGTTACTCTCACTCTCTTTTAAAGACGAGAGCTAAAGCTCTATGCCCAATTGATTAAGCATAAAACATAACTTTTACATGTTAAATTAACAGACATAGGTTCTAATATTTTAGGCTGTTTCATGTTTTTAGCACATGGTAGCAAAAAATTACTGTTTTTAGCACAGTGGCAAAAAAATAGCTTTTAGCTAGGAGTGCATAGAATTTCTGCTAATTTTTCAGGCAAGGAACACTAAATATTTTCGTACGCACGACTTCTGACAGTGGCAAGGAATAAAGCCAGGTTTTCAAAATTTATTCACCTTCTTTAACCATTCTTCCTTTTTACATTCTGCTGCCAACAACCAAACAACTTCTAATTTCTACATTAAGTAAGACGAGGAGGCTGTGCATGAAAACTCTCCACATATCCCTACCTAATTCCCAGGACCCCATCCGCATTGCAGACCAGCCAAGGCTGGGTCCTGTGTAAAGCACGGCCTCTTCAAGGCTTCAGGAAAATAAAAGTTGTGTGGGTGTAGCCCAGCGACGAGGTCTTTCTCCTCGGAAAAGAGAATCGCAGCCTTGCTGTTCTGCTCCTAGCACTATCCTGCATTTTCACTAATTACTTATTTGAGCATATGCCTAAGTCTTCTCTTAAATCATTTTACGGCTATTGTCTGTGGTTTTTCCCCTGATTTTTCAATATCTCTTTTTAAGCATGGAAACCTGACGTAGACTTAGTATTTACTGACTGGTGCCCAGTACGAAAAAATCACTTAATTGGCCATTTCAGCAACAGGACTGCAGTAGCAAAGAGAGTTGCTTGTCCAACACCAACTCTAGATCTTGTGCAGAATGGCTGTGTCCCAGGAGACACAGACACAGTCTAGAACTCGTTTCTAAGTCAACGGTCAGTTTGGCGGTATTAAAAACAGAGAATTGCACTAGTGATATTTTGACCGAGTTCTGGTTCATGTTCACCCGCTACTGGCATTTTCCTAATTTGGGCTCAGTAGCAGATTCTGCACATCTAACCAGTCTTGAATGGAGTCACAATGTGCATTGGGGTAATACGGGTAGGGGAAAAGTGCCTGGGACCCATACACGGGAAGGGTCACAAGAGTTTTGGCGGCAGCGGGAGATTTCAGAGGACAACAAATACGAGCGGTGAATCTTTCCCCTCCCCTGACTGGGCCATCGCGCAGATGCAAGCCGTCTCGTCTTCTCTGGGATTCTCACGCCAACCTCTTTGTCTTCTCACCCGCCTTGCGCTTTCACACCACTCTGCCTCTCTGCCTGCACCAAGAATATCCCGTGCTTATTCTTCTGCCCCTGCTAGATTCCTGTCATAGTAGTGGGCTCTTCTTGTGTTAAAGAGCTATTGTAAATACTGTATTGAATTTTTTCTTCTTGTTCAGCTTGAGTTTGGGTTCAATAAAGACTTCAAAGTAATAACCCAGGCTCAGTTCTGGTTAAAGAAAAAAAAACCCCGGAACTACTTTAATTCCAGTTTTTACTTCAGTTTCAATTTGATTTTAAAACATGCTTTGTTTTAACACACTCCTATTATCAGAATGGTCTGCGTGATCACCGTGTTTTTAGCGTTATTTACAGTCTGTCAATATTTGTGTCAAGGGCACATTTGAACATAAATTATTCAGTATCTACTTCCAGATTACCAGTAACAGTGTTGAGCAGGGCAAAGCACAGGTCACCACAGAACTCTACTAGAAGTCTCCCAATTCAAATTTAACAAGCACTTTTGGAGAGCTGTCAGCTAATCAGCCCTTAGTCATTTAATGTGTGCTTCTCTGGTACGTTTAATTAGAATGCGCTGTGGTACTAAGGCAAAGGTATTACAAAAGTCTAAAAAGTATCACCTTTTACTGTTCCACTTATTAACTCAAATGCTAATAACCTTGAAAATGAACACTAATACTTTTAAAGTAGTATTAACTACACCTTCATTCTTTAGTCTTTCATCACTGAATCCCACATAGCTTTTTTCTTCATCATTTTGCCTCAAACCAATATCTGTCTTGCTGATTTATAATAACATTATAATATTTATATTTATTTAGCAGATGCTGAAAGTTTTCTCCTTGGCAATTACTTACTGGAAAAGAGTTTGTTTTTAAATTCTTTACAACTGAAAAATTGTCTTAACATTTCCTTATCGCATTATCTCAATTTCCTTTACAACTTTTTGACGCTGAGTCTATATTCCATTTGCCTCTTCAGCATCCCCCTCTTCACTGCGTTAGTTTAAGACAGCTCTACCCGCTGCAATTAGTCTCCGAGGGAGAACAGTTCTAGTTGTGAGACAGAGGCCAAGGCATCTGTGCACGCTCCCACCATCAGGGTTGTTGCCCGGTGCTCCACTCAAAGCACGTCTTCAGTCTCACATCGGCGCAGCAGCCACAGGATCTTGCCGATTTTTTGGCCTTAGGACTGGAAAATCTCAAAAAATATCACCTGGACTTTTCCATTTTTCAATTTCTTTCCTGATGTCTCCTATAACTCAACCAGCTTCACGTGATTTTTGCCTAGTTACGTTCTCAAAAATGGCTGACACATTTTTGCTGAAAAATAACACTGAATAAAAATGTCAGACAAAGGTGAACAATGCACGTAGAAGCTTTCAGCTCAAATTACAAACAATATCTAAAGTGATGATGCAAATGATGGAAAAATTGTATGTAGAATTTCTGGGTTCAAGTTAAAGTTCTTATTGACTGTGCAAAGTAGTAGTGGTAGTCGTCGTCGTCATCGTCGTCGTCTTATTGACTGTGTACTATAATACAATTTGTATTATATACAATTATTTTATATTATTTGTATTCTATACAATTTGTATTATAGTAGAGTCTGGAGAACTAAATTAAATTAAGATATTTAAGAAATAAATTAAGAGAACTTAAATTAAGATTAGGCTCCAGTGTACTAAGCACCATACATACATAAAATTTAAAAATTGTTATGAACAAATGCATCGCAGTGAAAATAAATAAAGTTATGTAAACTTACAGTGGGTTTTTAGCTATTAAAATCACTCCAGGATTTTACAGTTAGGAACATTCTATGGCAATCGCCTCAGTGACAGGGTCTGGCCTGATCTTGCTCAGGACCGAGCTGGAGATGGCCCGTGCGATGGGCAGTGCCACTGATAACAGACCTACGCGTGCGCTTTATTTCCCGATGGCTGTTTGCTTCCCCAAATCCGCGGTAGTGGATTCCCTCAGCCACTGCCCCGATGTCTCCAGCCCTGCGGAGGAGCCGCAGTTCTCATCACCTCAACGTGGGGAGCGAGGATTTTCTGCCTTCCCAGCCTGGGAGTTGGACTGGGGAGATACGAACTGGGGAGAAACCCGCACCCTTCCCAAGAAGGCTGGCACAAAGGGTCGCTGCACGACGTCTTCAGGAGCACGTTAAACCTCATTTGTAACTTCAGTGTTACTCGTTCAGCTTGGTTCTGTTATCTGGGGCCTGGGAAGCGGCATGGGCGCACGGAGAGGATTTGGGGACGCGCCCCGTCAGGGGTGAACGATGGAGAGAGCTGCTTCGGCCTTGCCGCTCAGACAACGCAGGGCGGGCTCAGGGCCCAGAGCAGCTTCTCAGGGTTTTCTGCGGGGACGGACTCTGGGCAGCCTGACGGGCGGGCAGCGGCGGGGATCTCTGAGCAGGGCCCGGACTGCGGATCTCCACGGAAAAGCCGCTGCGGGGGCGGTCAGGCGGCCTGGGGGGGAAGCCGGGGCGGCCTCGGAGGTTACGCAGGGGCTGGGGGGGACACGCTGCCGCGAAGAGCCGCCTCAGGGCCGCCGGCAGCGGAGGCGGGCCCGGGAGCAGCGCGGCGGCGGGCGGGCAGCGCGGCGCTGACAGGACGCGAGCCCGCCTTCCCCGGCCCCGCGCGCCCGCCACGTGACCGCGCCCGCCACGTGACCGCCCCCCGGCGGCCCCGCCCTCCCGCCGCCGCCGCCGCCGCTCCGGCGCTGCGCGTGCGCGCCCCGGGGGTACGCGGCTGCGGAGCGCATGCGCTGCCCGCTTCCCGCCTTTGCCATGGCGGCACCGAGCGGACTGCTCCGCGCCCTGCACCGCGCCGCCCTCGGCCAGGTAACCGGCCCGGCGCACGTCCCCCCCTCCCGGTCTCTCCGGTTGGGCCGGCCCGACCGCCGGACCCGCCCCGCCGTGCAGCGGGACGGCTCCGCGCATGCGCGGGGCGGTGGCGGGGGGCGCGGGGCGGGGCGGTCGCCCTCAGCTCCGGCCGCCCCTCAGGCCGCCCTCCCGCGGCCCCGGCCTCCCCGGCGGCCGGTTGGCCCTGGCGCCGCTCAGCCGCAGGGGCTTGCGGGCAGGGGAGAGCGGGAGGCCCGGGCCAGCCGCGCCTGGTCGGTGTCCGGGGGGCCGTTCCAGCGCTGAGGTACCGCCGGGCGCTAGGCAGCCTTGGGCTTTGCTTCTTCCCTAGAGCGTTATCCCCCGACTCGAAATGTACCTACCTGTCTTCTCCAGCAGCGGAAAAACCCGCATAGGTGTCTGAACATGAGGTGTAGGGTGTATGTCAGTCTTGGCGCTTACACGGCTTCGGTGGGGTGTAGTAGTGGTTACCTTTGCTTAACGCATTTAGGATTTTCATTGTAACCATAAGGGACGGGAACTTGCCTCCCCCCCAGTACAAAATTGAAATAAAGGAGCAATTGATTGCATTGATGGTATTTTGGAAGATACCCTAAGCAATCAGCCGAGGCAGGTAGGAATGTATTCAGCGAGCAACCTCCTTCATAAAGTGTTCTATCTATAAATTATTTGCCTTACCAATCTAAATTTTTATGTAGTTTGTAGTCTTGTTTTTAAAATGAGTGGAAGAATTATTTATCAAAACACTTTGATGACAGTAATACTAATGCGACATCATTTTAGTGAATATTTGTTTCTCTCAGCTGGACAATTGGCTTTTCCATGAAAATCACACTCACGTTCGTATTTGGATTTGGATGATTCCAAATCCCGAATGGCATGCTGTGCTTCTCTAATGGACCGCTTTATCCAGAACGGGTGTCGGGGTGGATGTGTCTCATGTTGCTTGTGAGGAAAAACGGGATAAGTCGGAGATCAAAGGTGGCTTTCAGTTTCGTGGTGTTATCTGTGCTATCGGTGGCCTTGCAGCACCTGAATTCTAGCTGTTACCCTCAGCTACGGAGTTGTTATTCTGAGAATTTCAAGCTAAAACATACGCTAGTACACAAAAAGTTGGTGTATATAGTGGTGAGTCTGGGGAAACTACAAGTTGCAGGAATGTTTGAGTTATTTTAGAACTAGGGTTTTTAAAGTTAAACTTAAGAAATTAAGGCAGATTTCAGTTACTTGTCAAGACAGCTGATAGCATGCAAATGACCTTGATTCTGCCCTTTCTACTGAGGAGGTGGAGTGAGAGGGAAAGAGGGAGAACCTGTTATCCCATATGAAACTTCCATAACCAATATTTTACTTAGTAACTGTATGCTTCCTACTAGGTGTTCCTATGAGGCAGAGGTAAGGTTTCCACTTACATTTTTTGTTTCAGAATTCACTTGTGTATAAGACTACTTTGAATTTTAACCACATAGAAGACCTAAAGCGTCTTGACGTGGCATACTCAATAAGCTTGTTGGGTGTTCCCGTTCCTTTAGGTGCTTTGATTTCATTTTACTTATGTGTATGGAAATCTTCCTAGGTTTTAACACTTAAAATTTGTCCCTGTAATAGGTTTGCCAAAGCACACAACATGCAGATCTTGCAAAGATGCCTCAAACCACTTTTTATTTTTAGAACAAGAACTGCAAAGTTCTTTGAAAAATATTGGAAGGGTTTGTATGTGCTTATCTTTCCCGCTACTCATGGTGGCTCTTTGGGATCTGTTCAGTATCCTGGCAGGTACCCTGCCCTGCTTTCGTTCCTCTAGCAAAAGATTCTGGTTTATCTTGCATAATAGAGAAATCTGCTCTGAGCAAACTTGGCTCTGTTATATCTTAATATTCGCTCTGACATGAACTTCTTTGCCACCTCTGAGTCGCCCGTCAGGTCAAGATTACTCATCAGGTGCTTTGTCACCTGGTTAGTTACTTGATGTCCCTCAGGTGTGAGAGGTCTGAGAATATACTTCCTTCCTATTATTCTTTCAATGTTTTAATTTAAAAACCAAGAAGCCTGAAGTTAGTGTTCGTTATGTAACTTCCTACCACCTGCCCCCAAATAACAGTAGCAATTTAAGCTGTTTCTCTGATTTTAAATTTGCAAGTCCAATATGCTGTGGGCTTTTGTCACTTTCCTCTCTCACTTTAAGTGCCCTCTTATGTCTGTCTGGAAAGAATTGCACTGGAATTGAAGTGGTACTTCAGTGCTTCTTCAAAAGAATTGAAGAAAAAAACTGGCTTCCTAATTTATGCTGTTCCTGTTGCCAGACTGGACTTCAGAGTAGTTCAATTGTTACGGCAGACAGCTTGGAACGGGTCATGTATTTGCTGTGTGCTAGTGAGGAATATTCAGATTTCAATCTGGAAATGTGTTTATCTTCAAGCTCGAGCAGTATATATCTACTGGCACCCTTATAGTTTTGGTCTTTAAACGTTTGATAATACAGTCATACTTATTAGAAGGTGTAATTTCTGTGCTTTCGGCTTTGTTTCGCTGTAGCGCACAGTTCATCATTATGCTGGATTTATCATGCTGTGGAAAAGTTCCTCTGCACTTTTTGTTGTACATACTTCTAGTACACGACTAGAATATGTAGGCATAATGTATGTGGTTAAGAAGAAAGTAGAATTTTGTTGGAGAGATTAATTATATTTTGGGTATCTTGACTTTTAAGAGCTTATTTTCACATTCCTTGATTTACTGTTCTTCAGTGGTCTCTAAGCCAGGGTTATAGAAAGTCATTTCATCAAGTCTGTTACTTTGATAAGACACTCTTAAAAATGGCATCTAACAGGTACTCAAGGGAATTACTGATAAAATTCTGAGAAATCCAACTATGGCATAACCTGTCGGTAGGAAAATTTAATCTAAGGTGAGTTAGTCAGCTGTTGGTGTATGACCTGATAAAATACAAATTAGATTTAGTCCTGTCAGCAAAGCTCTAGAAGTTGTTGCTATCAATGTAAGTGTTCATTTATATCTTAAATCTTACTAAATCAGGCCTCACGTTGTGTCAGTCAGTGAATTTCATGGGTTAGCTCTTACCTCAGTATCCTCAACTGATAACCTCTCTGTTGCAAAGCCAAAGCATTTA
The DNA here is from genome assembly GCA_020745775.1 of Theristicus caerulescens. Lineage (NCBI taxonomy): Eukaryota > Metazoa > Chordata > Aves > Pelecaniformes > Threskiornithidae > Theristicus > Theristicus caerulescens. The sequence goes on along the minus strand of CM036559.1, from coordinate 749,471 downwards.
AGATCAGAAGTGGCCAGTGGTTGAAGCCCAGCCTGCGTAGGCTTTCTTTTCTCCAATTCAGACCTTCATTCCTAACTCTAACAGCTGCTGATCAAAAAAATCTAGGCACGTGAATGAAGTAAAGATAGGGACTGTTTGTGCTTAGGTGATTAGGGAAGAAAATCTTATCTATCAGCAGTACTACCAACGCCCGTGACTAACTGTGGAGCATCTCTGTACTGGGGTGAACTCAAGCTCTTGGACAGGGTCTCTCTTTTTCTCCTCTGTACCCCATAATGGACTTGTAATTTGTTCAGAGAGGAGCCTAGTCAGCATTACACATACCCCCTTCAGACTTTCTGATAGACGTAGCTCCTGCTATGTAGTATGTTTGAGACATACCAGAGGGTAGTTTACTACCTTCATGGTTACCCCAGTGAAGCAGAAGAATGATGAGGTCTTGCTTTTGATTATAGAGTCTCATGCGTCACTAGATGGCTTTTCAGGCTCCCAGCTGGAGGCCTACTTTTAGATGTTATTTGCCTTCAAGAAGAAGTCAGGAGTCTTTGGCACCATTTTTTCTTCTTCTAGTAGCAAAGTCGTTATCACTATTACAGTTATTGTAAGAATACCTATATTCCTATTCTTCCTGAGAGCGTCTTTTAAAGAAAGCACGAACCTCTCATTTTGCTGCCTTTTCTCCTACCCCGGTCTTCCCTCTTTGGTAGGTAAGCCTTCCCTGGCCTTCACACATGATCTATTACAATGGCTGCATTGTTGTTGCTAAGCTGTACATTTTGATGTCCTATAACTGTCATCTCTTGTCAACTTTCACAGGAGTGATGCACTGGGAAGTGGCTTCTCTTTGAGCTTCATGTGGTACGGAACTGCATCTTCCAGCCACAAGGGTTGGTATTTTTTAACACAAAATACTTTCCTCTTTGGTGCTAGAATTTGGTCATTTTTTTTTTCCGGCACTCAAAGTTGGATTTGCTGTAATGAAACTCGGGACAGTGACTCTAGCAGGCGCTGTTCGGCTCGTACAAAGAGAAGATTGGTTTGAGTCCCACAGTCCCAAGGTTGCTTCTTCTGCCTCTCGGTGAGTGCTGCACAGAAGACATCTCTGGTGAATGTTTAGTCAGGACCACCGCAAGTACGAGACCTTCAAATCCAAGGAATCTTAGCCAACATGTTGGTAATCTTTGCACCTTATTTGGGAACGTTCCTGTTTCTTTACCTGAGTTAATGTCTGAAAAAATGCCACAGCATAGATCCCTGTAGGTAGTTTCTGTAGGTTGCTTTACAGTTTGTGACCGAAGGTGGTGCTGAAATCAAGATGCATTTACTGCGTCTTCCTCTACTGTGGCAGCCTAATGGGTCTCAAGGCCAAAGTTAGACTAATCTGGCATGCGTTGCTCTTAACAAATCCATGTTTGCTGTTGTTTTCCTCTAGTTATCTTCTAGGGAATTGCAAAAGATGATTTTTGTTCACTGAGAATTGATGCTAAGCAGACTACCTCCCAGACTGCTCCTCTTTTCCTCTATTTTTGGAGACAGGAGTGACATTTGTCCTTTTTTGGCCTTCTGATACTTTGGTAGGCCTCTGCGAACCTCAGTGCTTCTGGCCAGTATTCTCAGTACTTTAAGAAGAGATCTTCAGACTGGTTGGCTCTGATGAAATTTGATTTGTTTTTTGAGGACCTATTGTTCTTTCTGTATTCAGGCCACCTGATCACTCCATTGTTGCTGTGCTAGTCCTCTTAATGACTGGTCATGTTTCATATTTTTTAATGAAGATGTCTGTGAAAAAGGCAGTTAGATAAAAATTGAAGGGTTGTTTTGGAGGAGACCATTAAAATGCTTTTTCCCAGATTGCAAATTTAATCTTGAAAAATTTTAGCTGTAGTTGCTGTATGGCTTCCGGAGAAAGGAAGTAACTGAAATTACCAGGCCATAATCCTTAAGGATTTCAAAGATTGTAGTTAAAACTATAGCGGGAGAGAGAGCTCAATTTTTAGTATCATTCAGATGTGCTATGAATGAAATGCAAACAATTTAAAAGCATCCGTGTTCCCATCTTGAATTTGTTGCTGTCACACAGGGGTCACTTTGTTAACCATTAATGAAATGAGTCCCCAGATGCGTGTAACCAGCTGCACACGTACACAGGTTACTGCAGCAGGTCAACTTCAGAACGTCCGTCCAGGCAGTCGTGTACTGAGATTGATGGATGAGCAGACAGTTTTTTAAGTGCCTGCCTTGGATTTATGATGGTGACGGTCCCCAGTGTAGCATCTCTTTCTTCTACAGAGTATGAAGGTTGGAGGTAGCAAAGTGCTTTTGACTGAGAAAAAAGGCTGGAAATGCAAATACCTCTTAGAGAGCAAACGCCCGTGCTGTTCCCTGGTGCCCAGTATGGGGTTGTTCAGTGTGGTGTCATCTATAGGACCTTTAGGAAAGACCCAAGGGACTGGAGAAATGCTTTCCAAATACAAGTAGCCTCTATGTGGATTCATGTGTAGAAATTGGTACCTTTTCTTTTAAAATTTTCTGTGTTCCTATTTTCCTGAATTTTAACTTTTTTTTACTATTGTTGTTGGGCACAGATACCAGAAGTTATTTAGTTACCCAGCTCCTCCTGAAATCAGCTGGATTTAGCAACATGTGCCAGCCTTTGGATTAAACCTCTAGTGTCTCCCATCCAGGTTGGAATGGAAGTCTTTCCTAATCAGTCATTTGCTTTTATTTTAGTCACTAAATAACTTATATTTAATCCTCTAAGGAAACTGGCTTATCTTTCAGATAAGTGTTCTCTATGCCGGAATGAAACCATTAGCTTGTGTATCATTTTCAGAGCTGAAGGGAAGTTAGTATGCAGAGAGAATATACGTTTCTTGGGTCTTCGCTGGGTTTGAGAGAACTCAGATTTCCACACAGATTTATGAGACCTTCCAGTCGTAGAGAGACTTCTCCCAATCTGCCTCGCTTAGTGCCTTGTCCCTAGTGGATTTTGGCCACTGTTGTAGCTGCACAGGAGAGAGCCCCCATTGTAGACAGAAATGAAGGATCTTTGAGGCGTGAACGGGTCCTATTCATTTCCATAATGGAGTTCTAACAATAAAGTCTGGCAAACGTAGATTGTTTTAGCAGGAAACAGCCCTTTATTCTGGCGTCTTGGCAGGGCTTGGGTAGAGTCCCACCATTCTTTCCCCCTCTGGCCCTTGCTTTCAGTCTCTTGGCTGAGCCTCTTTTTTCTCTTGAGAGACTTCTGTTTTTATTAACTTGTTTTTGTACAGTGAGTTTAATGAAAGATGCTACTCTGGCAGTCCTGGATGTTGAAGTTTTGTGTAAATTTCTCCAGTGCATATGTTGGACAGACACATTGTGAATTGTACGGTCTGTAGTGGATCACCTCTGTCTCTGGACCGCAGACTGGGGGTCTTGTTTTAATGCCGTTTGATTGGCAGATAGAATTTCCATTTACTAATAGAGCAAGTGCTATTCTAGACATTCAACAATTACTTTTTCCATGACACAAGTTGTGGTTTATGCTGGGACTCTAGGGTTAGATGAACAAACATTTTGTGGAGTTGACTCAAATTACAATAGGATCAGAAGTTGAAGTGAAGAAAACCCCTAAACATTAAGTCAGTTAAGTCACCTTAGATCATATATTTTCTGAGCTCTGCTGAGTTTGTAAGTAGTGAATTGAAATTGTTTTCCTTTTGGTTATTTGAGCCCTTGACTGTAACAATACCATTCTTGGAGTCCCCAACTCAGACAAATCACGTGGCAGATTTTGTAATTTTCTGTTGTATCAGGCAAATCTATGTATCCACTGGACAGGATTAAATACATTTTTGCCCCCAGAGATGTCCACCTTGAGAGTGCGCTGAAGTTCTCGCTGCGAGGGAAAGGAAATAGATATATGTTTGTATATATGTATACACACACACACATGAATATACAATGAAGTATATACACTTACTTTTTCATTTCCCTCATTCTTGTGATGATCGCTACCAGAAATGAAACATTTGCTTTTACTTTTAACTTTGTGTTCTTGGAATTATGCTAGGGCTTGCTTCCACTTCTTGGAGCTGGCAGAAGTAATGGGAAGGTGGAGTTTACCTGGCTGCTTCAGTGATGTCTGCACGATATCTGAATGAAGAATTAGTGTCACTAATAGGGGGTTCCTCAATTTTCATGGTGTTGCACATAGATCGTGTTATGAACTACTACCAGGATGCTGATGTTATCTTCATAACCAGGCAGATAAAACCCTGCTATGCTTCATAGGTATTTAGATGGCACTTTCAGAACTGTACAGACTAGGAACTTCTTTTTGTTTGGATTACCTTGTTTATAGATAAGGGGTTTGGAGCCTTACGGTACACATTGGAAGGTGAATTAAGTGCTTCTTGTGGGTATTTCAAAGTGGGGTGAGCCCATCTAGTTCACCTACTTAGGTGGGTGTCATTATTTACGTTCCTGTGAGAGAGATCCCGGGGTTGGATAGTGCTGAGTTTCCATTTTTGAGGCTCAGAGCTCCTGTATTCTAATCCTGTACTTCTACTTCCCAGAAGTATTCAGTGAGATGAAATTGTATACATACTCCCACTCCGACAGACGGAGTATATGTGGTTTTGAGTCCCATCACTGTTGTTTCTGGTCACATACACTCAGTGACAATCAAATCTTATACCTTGGTCTTCCTAGTGTCCTCCTCACAATCTGGACGCTGAACTATTAACCTCATTTGGAAGGTTGTTGGCCAGCATTCAAAAAAATTGAATTGCTAGCGTCTTCACAACTTCCTAGGCTCACCATTATCTTTTTTTTCCTTTTGCCAGATGCAAGTTCTGACTTTGGAATCTGACATGTTAGCTGTGCCTTGGACAAGATATAGCAACATTTCCATGTTAATAAAAGACTCCAGGCTTCCTGATGATCTCACCAAAGATTCACATAGCAACTATTTCTGTCACTTGCTTTCACACTCGTAGATACTCTAATATCCCTGTCCGTTGACAGTGAGATTGCTAAACGGCCTGTTTTGAGCTTATCCAACAGCAGGAACAGTTCTTTTCAGGGATTCTGCCTTAATCCTTTCTCTTTTCTGCTTACCGGCATTGCTTTTTACATTAACAGCAGCAAAGAAATATGGAGAGGTACAAACTTCTGATGACAGAACCACGTTATGCTATCCTTCCTAAATATAATCTTCTTATAGCCACATCAAAGTTTCTTTCAAAGGTGGTCTTTGACTTCTACTTGAATTGGGTTATCCATTTGCAAATATTTTTCTTGAAATCACATACTTGCCAAGATGTGGAAAGACTTTACTTAATAGGCATCCATAGGGTGCTTTCCGTTTGCATGGAAGAACAAAACAGTTTCAACGTTTCAAAGCCTCTTTGTTGCTTATGTAAAGGGAATGAGGGGTCCAGCCCTCTGAATTCCTGACCGAATCTCATTTTGCATCTCTGCTGGCAACAAATTAGCCCATGTAATTGCTGCCACCAAGAATGAGTATGAATTCTGCTCTTCATACACTTCCACTGGGTTTTTTTGGGGTTTTTTTTTGTTTTGGTTTTTTTTCCTGGAAGATAGCCACATTTGAGATCTTTGCGGAGTTAAAGCAGTGTCAGCACTTTGCGTGTTCATCAAGCATTAAGCCAGGCCAGAAAAGGCAAAGGTGCTGCCGCTCCCTTCAGAGGGACATTTTTACAGTTGGCCATGCAACATTGATTGTAAGTCTCTCGTAGAATACTTGCCAGTACTCAAAGGAAAACGGAGTATTACACATCTCTGGGATACCTGCAGTACAAACAGTCGGCTTCTCGTACACTGATGTACTCCAAAGGGTACATCCAAATTGGGAGTTGGTGATTTGCCTGGTTTCCTGTGGGCCAGTTTGTATAATACAGGTAAGTTAGCAAGGGAGAGCTCATCTTCAAAACAAAGCAGCGAGTGTCGCACACGAACTAGGGCACTTTGCATTTGACGTTGTCCGGGCTCAGGGCACGCAATAAGCGGGACCGTGACTACAGTTTGCTGTGACGTGGGTGGCGTGTGCTGTGGCCGTTCTAGTCTCACAGGTAATGCTCTATAAACTTCTACATCTCAAACACGGTAACCCTTAATTGTACTGCTACAAATCCTTACCTGTATTGCTTTTGTTTTTACATTCCTTAGATGTTAGTGACCAAGGGGCAGATTTTTTTAAGCAGCGTTTTATTGTGCTAGTGACTGAAGATGCTGGTGCACATTAGATATCAGTCCTGCAAGAACTTCCTCTCATGTAAGCAAAGAATTTGCTCTATATACAGAAAACTTCATCAGTTGTAAATTCAGTCTTCAATAGAAATACAGAGACTACACTCATTTTCAACTTAACCTCGGATTAAATTCCTTAGGAAGAGAATACAGCTTTTATTGACCATTTACTTTTTGGGGTCAGTGCTTGTATCTGTAGAAGTCTGTAGGAGTCCCTGATACAAGTATGATTATTATGTCTAAAATATTTAAATTGATGGAATTCTCTTCAGCATAGACAAGGAGGACCAGCTGTAGCATTTTCTTTGTGCATTTACTGAGACTTCCACCTCCTGAGGCCTCTCAACAGCCATCAGGTCGTTTTAAAACTTTCCTTTTCACCTGAGAGGAATTTCAGGCGGTGACCACAAGGTGAGGGTTTTTGAACAGCTGTGTTAATTTTGGCCCCATGTGAAATGGAGCCAACTTTTCCTTGCTACAGGAAATTGCCAAATAAAATAATGGAGAGGAAATGAACTACTCTTTGAGTTTCTAGGACAATATTCTGAAGAAACATAGTAATTCCAAACAAAAAATATTTTTTAAAAAACATCCCTCTAGATGTAAGTCGATAGTCTTTGTTTATATCCCATAGGGCAACCTTGGTAGCAAGCAGACTCCTCACTTGAACAAAATATATAAAAAAATATAATAAACTCTCTTTCAGCTAGAGGTCAGAGGAGGAGCAAGAGTGATCGGATGTTTTTAAGAGATTTGGGTACTACTGTGATCAAAACCATAAAACTTCTGTAATTTCTCTGGGAGGGAAGTATTTAGTTATGGGGGCATTCTTTAGCTTTTTGTTTTGTTATGCTTTAAGATTGCGATGTTTTCGGTACTTAAAATGGTTTCATCTGTTAACTTAAAAGCAGATCAACACTTCATATATCAAATAACCTATATTTATAATTCAGAAATACGATATACTTTACTTTTTGACGGTAACGCCTGTATCATGTAGCAAAATGAGTGCTAATTCTTCACTTGTTGCAATCAGTGTTATTCTGTTGAAGCAGTGTACGCTCCTGAATGTAGGTATATACCAATTTACAAGTATTAAATGTTAACCTGTATTTCACGTCTCTTGACAGCACGGAATGGTTTTTCAAAGCATGTCAGTGTTCAGCTGCTAGCTGTGAAAAGGCCTCAATTCTTAATTTTTTTTTAAATACAGGTAGAAAGACTTGAATCTTGAAATGCTGTGAGATTTAGCCTATCCAAAGAGAACTCTGAGTTCTCTTCCATCCTCTTTGGTCATTGCACTTTGACCTTAATCATGCCTATGTAAGATCGTAGGCTCAGAGAGAGACCAGCTAGAGGTGATCTGGTGCTTCCCCTCGCCCAAAATAAAAATTAGCTGCCCTACATCTTTATCAGCACATCTCGTATTTTTTTTTTTAATAAAGAACCTCTCTAAGCACTCTTCTGAAATGTTTTCTTTCTCTTAACTGTTGGAAACTTTTCTTTACATCTGGTCTTAATCTTTCCTACTGCAACTTAAGCTCGTTTCTTACCCTATTAACCATGGTCTCAAAAGTCGTATGTAGAAGACTACATATTTAAGACATGTTTAAGACCTTGTCCCTCCACGGTCTTCCTTCCACTGGGCTAAACCTGAGTTCTCTCAGGCTTTCCTCTGTAGTCTTATTCCTGAGGTCTCTCATTGGACTTGATTGTACTGCTGTGGCCTCTTTCTACCACTGTTTTGAAACACAGGACCTAAAACACGTGCCAGTGCTCCAGCTTGAGGCCATCCTCATCCTTAGCAGGATGAGTAAATTGTTTTGTGTCGTCTGGATCTTAATCCTATTTGTATATTCCTGTGCAAGTTTTGCTGTGTTTTGTAAAAGTGGTGGTTTTGCAGCAGCATGATATTGATTCATACTCAGCTTCTAGACGGTTACAACCCCCAGACCCTGTTGTGCAGCTGCTGCCTGGACAGCTGTTCTCCCTCCTGCGTTCGTGAAGGTGAGTAGTCCTTTCGGTATAGATCCATGGACTTTTCCCTGGTAAATAGCATCCTGTTTTTTTCAGACCCTTTCTTCGCTTCGTCAATATCATTTTGAGCCCTTATCATCCTTCCACCTTTGTGTCATCTGCAGATTTAATGAATACTCTTTATTTCATCATCCAGATTACTAACAAAGATATTAAAATATTAAATAATACTGGACCCAAGAAAAAACCCTGTAAAACTGTATTTGGTATATCTTTCCACAACCCCTGTAAGCCATCAATAAGTGCCATTTTGGTTTTTTTTCTGTCTGGTTCCACCCGCAGCATATATTATGTTCTAGGTGCTATTTCTCTAGCTTGTGGGCAACTGAGATAATATTTGAACTTAATGAAAATCAGGATATAACCTTTACTACTGCTTCTCCATTCCAGCATCTCTCGTGCTATAGAAGGTTATTAGAGTGAGCTGACATCACTAGTTCTTGAGAAATACTGCTGTCTGCTGTTTATAGCCTTAATTTCTTCTAAGTTCTTTATTTGTTCCTGTGTTTTTCCAAGAACTGCAGTTAAGCTGACCGATACAGAGTAACTCTGCTTCGGTGAGGTCCCGGAGCGGAGCGTGAGGTTCTCCGCTCGCTCCCTGGTGCCAGTGTGCCTTCTGCCAGCCCGGGGCTGCCGCTGGACCAGGAGGAGGGCAGGCCTGGTGGGTGCTTCCAAGAACGGTTTCCAGAAAGCATCTGTGCCCTCAAATCTTAATTGTTTGGTTGCTGCTGGTTCAGGCATATCGTTCGATGGACAGTAAACTAGTTTTTCTGCGGATTTGTGTCTTAGGGGTGTTCTCCACAGTGTAATAAGCCTGTGTCTCTGCTCCCTCTCCTTTTCCCTTGTGCCACCTTCTCCAAGCAATGCCTACGGTACTGTAACTATCGAATTTTCAGTTCTGAGCACTCTGTGTGTCATCTGATGGATTTGGAAGCAGCAGGTACTGAACTGGCCTGGCCTTCGTGCCTTGCCTGGCCGGCCAGAATGTTCCTGCTGATGGTTCAGCACGCTTAGCTCCCGCTGCAGCCTCCTGTCAGTGAGGCACTGATTTGGTTTATCTCTTAGCACCTTAACGTGTGCGATGGTTGTAAGAACATGGTGTTGTTACGTCCTTTACCCTTTCACTCAGTCTGGGTGAAATGGGCTGATAAGGCCTGCAGTTCACGTCTGTAGTTAGGTACTTTGATTGAAGAAGCTTTATGCCTTAGCTTAAAAAAAGGGAAGCAAATGGTTTGAGAATGGTTAATGCAGGGTTAGGGCTGCTAGGCTGCTGCCTGCCTTGGACCGTGTGAGACCATTAACTGCAGTTCTGTGTATGTCTGTGAAAAGCAGGAGGTGCAGAAGTGGCGCGTGTGTCAGCACGCGTTGGACTGGCCCTGTAACCGCGCCTCCGTGGGCTATGTCTCGGCTCTGAACGGATGCCATAGCATGCTGTCCTTCCTCTTGATGTGGAAAACTGTAGGGAGCACAGCACAAAAAAATAAGACCATCAGGCTGTGGCATTGCTAAGGAGGACATTGTGGTCTAGAACAAGGTTGGTGACCACCCTTGGCTGCGTGCAGACCCAGCGCTTGGTTCCTTCACCGACTGTGCACAAGCCCTTCCCGCCCCGTCAGATGTTAGCAGCGCTTTTTGTCCCAGGACCTCTGCAGAGTATTTGGGTCAGCTCTTCTGTTTTATAGACTGCCGGCTGCTTAAAGTCCCCTAGCCAGAGTTCGTATAACCCGTGTCGCTGGGCGCGGGAGGGAAGGGTCCGCGGCCGCCTGGGGTCCAGAGGTGCCTTCTCTTGCGTGGCGGCCTGAACTGCGGCCACCGGCGGTAGGTAGTCCTTGCGTCTGTCGCTAGCACATTGAGCGGCACGTGGAGCTCGTAAAGGCAAGTGAGAGAATGCATTTGCAGGATGCAGCGTACGACATCGCAGGATCCGTTTGCTCAGTCATCTTTAACAAGGCAGCGTGAGAGGGCAGCCTAACCAAACGCAGTTATACTGTATTTTTTTGCTAGCCCTAGAGGGCAGAGTTAAATTTATAGGGTGGGGTTAGTACGCGCTGTAAATGTTCCTCCTTTAAATGTGTTTCTCATTTTAAATATAAATATGAAAATCTTACTTAAGTTTAAATATAAATGCATTTGACATTCAAGAAAGGGGTACCAGGCAGTGCTGTTTAAATCTTAATTTAGTTCAGTTTCTGAGCAACGAGTTAATCCTTTCTCAGAAGCTATTTATCTGAAAACTTGCTCCGGTCTAAATGTGTTTCTTTCTAATTTAATGTTAGCTCTTTAATCCCTAATTTTAAGAATTAAGCATGATAAAATAGCATTTGTACCAGATGAACTTGATATACTGAATTACCAGATCAAGATAAACATGTTTTAAAGGTTTCTACAGCAAGTTTGTGGAGAAGTAATTGCTTAAAAAGCAATAAATGAAGCAAAGTCTGTAGTACATAGACTGCTTCTAAGTTTCCCTTTTCCTTCAATTTTTTTCCTATCTCTAATAACATTAGCACTTAAATTGTCCCAATTAGGCTTTTAAATTTATGCTATAGCTAGTAAAATCTGACTTGTCTGGTTTCCCTTCACTCTGCTGCTTAATAGCTGTCTGAAGACAGGTTTTGCTGAGCCAAGATTAACAGACGAACGTATCATTTTAGCAACGAGAGCTTTGAAGTTGCAAAGTATTAATGAGGGAAATAAAAAAATCATAGACAGATGCAAAAGATGCAGTAGTTGGGGACTTTTGTCAGCCGAAGAATGTCTTTTGCCTCTGAGGTTGAGGCGAGTTTTGGGGGTTTTTTCCTTCCTTTTTTGATCCCTGTTGGGGGGATCCTCGTGTTTGAAATTTCAAATTCTCCAATTTGTGCGTTTTACTCATGTCTGTGTTTGCTTAACGCTGCTCTTTCTTCCCTTTGACTTTCACGTTTTCTTTTCCTCTGGCAAATTTGAACTCGCTTCGGTTTGGGACAACTCTGGCTAAACGAACCGCCGCCGATAAAATTATAACAAGAGGAGCAAAGTCTGTGAATGATCCTTTGCTGTTTCCTGAGTCGTTCCAGTCTCATTAATCAGCGCCGGTGCTGCGGAGGCTGTGTGGTGTGTTATGTCGCCAGCACAGCAGCTTCTCCGTCCCTTTCCCCCACCCCCTGCGTGCCTACGCAGTGGGGAAAACTAGAGAGGGAAGCCATCAATCTTTCCTGTCGCAGATGTCAGCAGTGATTCTCCTGTCGGCTTCCTGCGTTCTCGGTCCTGCCCGCCACCTGTGTTTAGAATTAGCTCTGATGCTGCAGACCTCGCTCGGCTCTTCACCTGTTCTGCCCCGGCTAAAGAGCTGTTAAAATAAAGCAGGGCGGCTGAATGCTATAGCATGTGAATAGTAACCACCGCTGTGGGTTGCGGGGTGACCTCCGTTGCAGCTGCTATTGTACTGCTGCTATTGTAATACCGTCATGATTTTCTGTAACGGTGGGTTTTTTAGGCCTGAAATCTCTTCCTTGTGTTTCAGCCCCCAAAGGTGAGCTTGTGAGCAAGTCTTTATTTAACGCAAAGATGAAAATATTTATTAGATACATTACAGTTAGAGGCATAAGCCTATCTCCCGTCAGTTAGCTTGCTTGGATAGCTTCATGAACAAAGTCTAAATAAATTAATTAGTCTGAAGCCTTGTCCTTACCTTCAGTTACTCAAAGAATACAATTAGCAAAAGACTGTTTGGGAATTGATTTTATACCTCTATATCTGGCTAGTGGGGGGTCTAGAAAATGTAAGTGTCTGCCTCCCCCATCACTGGGTAGATTGAGAAGCTGAGATGTACTGCCTCTGTCCTTCTAGGGCAGGATTAACGTCGTCATCCTGTGGTCTGTTGTGTTAAATAATAGGTCTAAAACAGACTCGAGCCAGCCCAGCTTTGATGTGTACTTTTATGTAATTGTACAAATGTTTTCCTATGGAGTCCTGAGAGGTGTCTGTCTGTTGGCAGCTTTCTCCTACCTCCTTGACTGGATGCTAGCTTTTTCTGTTTTTAAAACCCACAAAAAGATGAAAGTGTTTATAAGGCGTAAGGTTTCCTTACAACTGTAGCTTTTCTGCTGTCATTTCAAGTGTATGATGGCAATATTTCTGTGGAGTTATAAAGAAGAGAGGCTCTGAAAACCTTAGTCCTGTGAATGCTTTCACTTGATTTTATTTGTGTAACTTCTTTGTGAAGTGGAGGAACTGTATCATGGCTGATTTTACTACATATTTGAGAAGCAGTTTTCTGTTGACCGTGCCAGGCAAATACATGTATTCAACAGGTAAATGCTTGTATTCAGCCCCCACAGAATTCATAAAGCTAAACATGAGAGGTGTAGTCAGGATGCTAAGAATTGGCTGGTGACAGGGGATGTTTTGATCTGCAGGGATCTTTTCAGTGTGGCTTCTCGGTGCTTTCAGAGACTTGAGTTGGTTTCTTCTTTTGAATGAACGCAGTTTGAAGCTTCCCAAATCACTGGTTACCTCTCCAAATAGCTGTATTTTGTATGTGTGGTTTGTGTTTCAGTATGGCGAGAGTTTCATGCTTGAGTTTGCCTGGTGCTTATCCTGATCGATTTAAAAACAACAACAAAAAAATCTTCCTGGTGAAGTCTTAAAAAATCTTAAAAAAAAAAATAAAAATAGAATGAAAAAGGGTAACTTAGTATAATTTTAAAGGAGGCAGAGGTGGCTTCTTATACTAATAAACAAAGGGAGACTTACCATTTTAAATGTTGCAGATGTGCTGCTGAGCTCATGGAAGGAGCCCTGTAACTTTATGGTCAGTGATACAATGAAATGCTTTCAGCAATGGGGTTGTCTTTTGCTCTCCACTTGATTTTTAGTTTGGAAAAGCAATTCTAGAGTATGGTTGGCTGTTCGCTTCCATGCTTGTTTTTAAAGGAATCTCGAACTGTTACTTTCCAGACTCTCTAATGTTTAATTTTTAAGACAGACATGTTTTCACAGATTTTTCTAAAGTAACTATTAATATTTTCATTTCAGTTTTTAAGCCTGTAAATGTTTTGCCTGCGTAGATCCTCAGCTTTTTTAAAGATGCCTTGTAGCTGTCGTGTTGTTTAGATATCAATTATGTAGATATCTATTAGAGTAATATGTACTCAAATTGTACAGACGTCTAAATTAGAGGGTATTAACAAAGTAAATTTGAGTCAGCTGAAAGTCATGGAATGAAATAGAGAAACTTTATTGTGAAACTTTTTCTACAGCTGCAGATGGTTTAAGGAGCACATGGGGTCCTGCTCTGGAGGTTGCAGAAAGCTTTTAAACACAATTGGAAATGCAATATGTACAGCTACCAGCATCCAAAGAACTGCATAGCTGCTTTTAGGGTCTCGTGCTGCTGGGCTGCGGAGAGCTTGGAAGCTTCTCCGTGTGCTCTTTGACAGAGTCCTGTGTCTGCTTTCTGAGGTGAGCCTTTTAACCCCTAAAATCGATTGTCCTCCTTCTCCAGGTTTCCTATAAATAGCGAAAGGTGCTGTTTTCTGATACAGCATGGCTGACCATGCTTAGTATGCGAAAATAGTTTGGCCTACTAAGGGCAAAAACCAAACTCAGTCTAAGGCAGCTGTGTTGTTTGGGTCCCCCCTTCTTCGAAGAATTTTTGCGGTGGGAGATTGTTGTGAGTATAAATTTTAGGCAGTTTGCATGTTTCTTTTAAAGATTTGGTGGTCTTCAAAGATGTAACGTTCAGTGGTCTTCAAGTCAGTCTGCCCACGTCATTAATAACATGAGAAAGTTGTGTATTATACATACACTTCCCTGTATGACTGAACAGCATTGAGTTGACTTTACTAATATTCTTCTGTAAAAATTTTGTCGATTAGACAAGCATGCTGTTAACACCTTCTTTCGTTTAAAAATGAAGCTCTCTGTGATGGTCTTTAGGAGACATACAGATAGGGTTTCCTTAACTCGGGCAGCTTTGGTTTGTTCTCCAGTTCTGGCACACTTGTCTCACGAGCAGGGAACGAGTGTGGTTTTGACTGCTGAATTGACGCCTTGACAACTGTAGCCCTCCTTACTACAGGTGTGGCATACGAGAAAAGCTCTGCTTGGGTCCAAGAGAGCAGCATTGGATTTTGGAAGCGATCATCTTTTCCAGTATACTCTTTTGTGTTGAAAATGGATGTGGCCATACTGCAGGGCGTCAGGGCCAGACTTCAGCCGTCTTGCTCTGGGACAAGAATGTAACGCTTACTCCTGATTATTTGAGAGCATTTGGATGCTGACGGTTTTTCGGTGTAAGGAGGAGCAGTTGTTCACCTCACCATGAAAAAGGAGGTTAGGTAAGAGAATACCTGAATCTTAATGGGGTTTGGGCCAAGCTTCATTTAGAAATGCTGCTGAGAAATGCGCCGTGGTGTTTGGAATTGCCGTGCAGAAGTCTTATCGAGAGAAAACAAATAATAGATGTTAAAACATCTGTCAGATACCACGCTTTTACCAGGAGCGAAGCTTAACATGCAGCACTAGTGGTGTAGGTGCACACACCACACAGAGTTAAACATACGAACAGCAGGCTCACACTGTGCTTACTACAGATGTCTGAATGAGTGAGTGCCTGTGGGCTGGAGCTGCATGTCTTGTGGCTTTCACTCTGCTCCGTTGGGAAGTCTTCACTCCTTTTGTTTTTATCCTTTTCCAACTCCAGTCCTTTCGAACACACAGCTCCCATCCCCTGGCCTAACAGCTCCATTGAAGTGCATTCCAGCCCCATGATTTCATGGTACCAGGCAGAACTCCCCTGCCATGCTGCTATGCTGCCCGCTGCTTCTCACGGAGTGAACAAACAGGGAACATAAACTCTCTCCAAAGGAGCAATGTTCTCTGTATATTTTTAGTGCTAGAAATCCAAGATTCATTTAAGGGTGTTTGGTGTGGGCTTTTTTTAATATAGACTTCTGCTAACACAATGGAATATTTCATACCGCCCTGTTTGCTGTAACATCTCGTGCTTTATGTTGTTAAATGGAATCAAAGGAGTTAAAGATGAAAGACTCCTAGTCAACTGGTCCCTCAGCTGGGAGCCGGTGTGAGTTTGTTCTTTGTAATGTATTTGCTAGTGCTTTACCGGGGTCCAGCCTAGCTCAGTTTTCATTATTGCATTTGCTTGTTTCTGGAAATTCCACCCTTAGGTTAAGTAATTGCTGAGCTTAGGCTCAGTATAATACTGCTACTGTTTGTTTCTCATGTTTAACTTGGTATTTATTGCCCGTACACTGAACAAACCTTTTATAAGCAGTTGTTTACCATTTGAATGTACAAGCATGGTTAAAGATGCCACGCTTGCTTGCCCAGGTATACTCTGCGCTGGATGGACAGAGGACTTTGTTATCTCTTTGTATGAAACTGTCCATTTTACATTGTGCTTGGGTGTTTTCTTTCCAACATGTAGTGCGTCACCAGATGCTAACTTACATAGTGTTACAGTAAACCTATCTTTAATTAGCTCATTGTTACCCTTAAATTATTTCGACCGAGTACAGAATTTGATTGTGTAGTGTATGTTGAAACACTGATATCTTGTATTTTCTTGGTAAAAAATGTTCTTAAACTACCTACTTAAATGTCTCTGTTGCATTTGTACCATCTATTTGAGTGTATGATTCTCAAATTAGGGGACATAATTTTGCCAATACATCAGATATGTTCCTAGTGACTTAATCTACAGTGACCTGGGAAGGGGAAACGGCAGATAATGACCATGTTGTGGGAAGCTGGGACCGCAGCTGCAAGGGAACGGAGTCTGCGTGACTTGGGGACCGACGAGGTTTGTAGGCAGAGCTGTTCTCCACCGGCTCAGGGTGCCAGCATTTTTTGGGCCAGGGTATGGGCACGTGAGCTGATCCGTGCTGACTGCACAGAGATTCCCGCTTTCTGGTATAGCAGACATTTACCCGGGGGTAGAGCTGTTTGCACTGGAGCAGCACCAGCTTCAGGGTCCCAGGGACGAGAAGCAATAACATCAGGAGACATTTCAGGTGACGCTGTCTTTGCCTAGACTGCAGTTGGAAGATGTGCAGGTTTCTGCACCATGCTTTAGCATCGTCATCCTAACATGCTTTATTTGATGCACATCCGTAGTGGATTTCTAGAACATCATAAAGTTTCTTAGCTATTCTAACAGTGCAGGTAGGAAGCATATTTTATATAAAAGTCACTGGAGGCAAGGCAGCAATAGCTTCCTTACCATATGGTAAACTCTGTGCCTCCTTACTGCCTTGATATACCATGCAAGAGCTCTTCTGGGAAGCAGGAGGTGGGAAGCACAAGTGGAGGAAGAAAAGAATACAGGAACACTGGAGGGGTGAAACTGTCTGATAAGAAAGTGGAGAGTAGGGCTGTAAGAAGCTGTAGCCTGTGTAGAAGAGTGTGGTTCAACAGGCATGTAAATGGGCAGTGGAAAGCAGCAAGCACTGTGGGGAGGAGCATCAGGATTTGAACTGGGCGAGGGGAGACAGGGAGATGAGGGGATGTGCTCTGACAGACACTCAGCTGTTCTGGGATCCCTGTGGGGGCAGAAAACCATCTCAGGGATCATCTGTCTGTAGCCTGGTTTTCGTCTCGAGCTCTTATTCGCTTGGTGAAGAGCAGGGACGTGGGAAGCAGAAGACAAATGTTATGCCTGTGAAGTACCTGTCGTATTGCCTAGCACTGCTCTATGCCCTTAATAACAGATGCACAGCTCTGAAACCTAGTGAACCTGAGTTTCTACAAGACGTGATTTTATTTATGTATGTTGGGATTCTGTATGCGGCCTCCTCTAGGTGAGCACCTGGCCCTTCTCAGCGTTCACAAAAAGCTGGCTGCAGTCCTCGGGCCAGGTAGTAGCCTGGTGGGAGGTGAAGGGCTTCTGCGAGTCGTGATGAATGCTCTGATGTAGGTTCCTAGGAAAACAAGGGATCAAATGGCAAACAAGGAATTGAGTGGCGTAATTCCATTTTTGTGTAATGGAAAGGAGAGGCGTGGGTGGGAGCACAAGAACTGGAAGTTAGAATTGCTGTTGGAGGAAATGGTGTGCTTTTTATTGCGGCGACTACCTCGCAGCTCCTGTGCTGGAGGTTCTCCAAGAGCACTTAGAAAATGACTCAAGAATATACCTCGAAGTCAAGCAGATATTTGGGATGGGGTGAGGGGGTTACCACCTGGACTTAAATGTGTAGGCATTTATGTGAGCAGGAGAAATTAGCGTGGCTGCTAGCCCAAACCTGCTCTTACCTGTCAGCGCAAACACTTAAACGTGGGATAAGAACATTGTCCTGATCTGAAAAACAGGCTTACTTTGAAAGCAAAGAGATTTTTTCAGCAAATTTTGAGGGAAATGGGCTAGGCTTTTCTGAAGTATAGATCATTTTAGAGAAAAAAAAAAAGTCCTATTCCACTTGGAGACACTTTGTCATTAATTTTTCTTGAGCCTGAGTCAAAATTAATTGAGTCAATTTGAAGTCCTTTTTTTTTAATAGTTAAAAATAATGGTACTTGGCCTTGACTTTTGCTGCCATTTTGTGTGGTTTCATAGTTGCATGACTTTATTATTTTTTTCTCCCCCATACATTTGTAACAGGTTCACAGAAATGAAAATGGACTACATCAGTAAATAAGTTCTCTCTACTTTGTTATCGATGTTGCTTATAAAATTTAGCAGGAAAAAAATCATGCAGCCGGAGGCATAATGCAGTTGACGTTCCTGCTGCGCAGCAGAGTCTGAGGGTTTATGTTGTGCAGCTTTGTAACTGGGACTCCCCGCTGAGGTTGGTGGGACCCTCATTTATAAGTTGAGCAGTCTTGCATGCTCTTACAACTTGGCACACACAAGCATTTGCACATAAACCATTGCTGGGTTGCTTTCTGAATATGGTGGAATTCTTTGGAAAGGTCGAGGAGGTAATTGATCACACGCTGACAGCTTGGGGCTCTGAGAAAATGGTCAGATGGAGGGCTGGGATGCAGGAAAACAAACTTTCCAAGATGGTAACTGTCACTTAGCCAAGCTATACATGTTTTAAGCTTTTTAATCTTTGTTCACAACCTCAGCTTCTTCATCATTTTTTGCTGCTTCTCTGTGAACTCTTTTCAGATGTTGAGATTTCGCTGGCACTGATGCATCCACAGTATTCCAGGTGTGATCTTGAGCAGTGTTTCTTTGTAGAACTGTTTTAGAAACGCTACTGCTGCCAAGATGGGTGGTTTCAGGACTTTGATAATCTCTTTCATTCTTCTTTGACCTTTGGGTCAAGGACTAGGTTTCTTTCAGGAACTGCTCAAAATGTTCTTTGCAACTAGAAAAATAAGCCTTCAGTGTTTATGGGAGTTAAGATTGCCATCTACTTGGATATTGACTATGTTTACAACAAAAACGTTTCAATTTCTCTACCCTGTGATCCCAAGTTTCTGTATCAGAGCGGATAATGTGCTAAAGAGAAACACACAGCTTTGGCACGAAAAAGGATGAAAGAATCTACCACTTGGTTTCTGAGGTCTGGTTTTCACTGGTCTTGTTTACAGCTATGTTTGTTTGCATACGCAGCCTGACAGCTTAAAATTATACTAGTTGTCAGTCTCTCTGCAGTAAGATAGAGTATTTTGAGTGACTTACTGCAGTTATTTTTAGTCAATCCTGAGGTAATTTATACATTAATACACTGACAGGAGGAGCGAAGAGACAAGCCTAAGTGAGGCTTTATTCATGACTTCAAATTATAAAAGAATCTGTCAAAAAAATGCACGTGTTAATTTTACCAATTCTTTGTAACAGAATATGGCCGTGGATCGGATTTTCTCTGGTATTCAGCCAACTGGGACACCTCACCTGGGTAACTACCTTGGAGCCATTCAGAACTGGGTGAATCTGCAGGAGGAGTGCGGCTCAGTGCTCTACAGCATTATGGACATGCACTCCCTCACCATGCCCAGGGAGCCAGCTCTCCTGCGCCAGAACATCCTGGACACCACTGCTGCCGTCCTGGCCTGCGGTGTTGACCCAAAGAAGTGTCTCCTGTTCCGACAGTCGCTGGTTAGTGCTCCTGTTACGTTAAATTAAGTGGCTTTCCAGACATGTTAATGAATGAGCATAGCGTTACTGAACTCCTTTATCATCTTTGTGTCGGTGGTCCTAGAAAATGTTAGCAGTGTTGGATTTCAAACTTATCCCTTGCTGCTGTTTTGAAGTGGCTGAAATCATGATTGAGAAGTTCATTTAGGGATAAGTAGATTTTAAATTTCCCAAGCAGAGCTAGGGGCTTGTGCGAGTTATGAGTAATACACTGAGAAGACCTGTTAGGAGAGCATTAGTTTGGCTCGGTAAGTTTCACTTCAGTTACAAAATGTTAACTCATAAATGCTTAAACATAGTCTGTGCAACCACAGAGGGAAGTAAAACATGTTTCTATGGTTTTGTATCAGCACTTGTCACTTAATCTGCACAGTATCTCCAACAGGCGATCGGCACGGTAAGTTTTATGTCCCTTCCATCGTAATCACCAGGGCGTTCCATCTCCTCTGAGGTCTTTTTGCCCTTCTTCGCTATAACCTCCTTTTCATATGCACCTTTTTCCACCTGATCTGATCATTCATATGTGAAATATTTGCTGCTTCTCCTGACCACTTGGCACATGTCAGGCTAGTCTATCGCATGCTGCATTTTCCTGGAACACAACTTCGTTTCTTGCCTGATTAACTTCCTGTAACTGACTCTAAACTGGCAAACTTCTGTAATTTCTGACAGAGGCAGATGTGTCATAGCTTCTGCTCTTGTGAAGGCATCTTTAAACGGATGTCCAACTTGCAGCAGAACTGCAAAGGCGATGAGCGCAGGGTCTGAATTTTATCAGTGCAAGATGAAATCACGGTATTGCATTCCTCCTTTGAACATGGTTCTTCACAGGCAGAGCTTCCTGTGGTTGTCAAACTGCAAATGACAATCATAGCTCCATATCCCTGGTGGATATTGAAACGATGAAGACAGATACACTTCCTGCTTCGCTTTTCCTCTGTATTAAAAAACCGATCTAACTAGATTAGCTCAGAATTCTAGTGGAGATACGTTTAATTTATCCTTGGTTCATATCTGTTTATCCTTTTAAATAAGTTAACAGCTTGGGTTTTAGTTTGGCTCTACTCTGACTTAATTCACCTTGAGGCTGACATTAGCTGGAATAATCTCAAGGTGAGTTACAAGCCAGCGATGCAGTAAAAACCAGTCTGGAGTTTTGTTTTTTCTTATTTTCAAGCAACTGAACAATTCACTTAGTGACAACACAGGAGCAGTGACTAGATACACAGAGAGGACTCTTCAGCCTAGAAGAGAGATGGTTTGCAGGTTATGGTTAGAGAGGAATAAAGTAAAGGTTATAAAACTGCAAGTGAAATGGAAAAGTAGATAGGGAACAACTGTTTTATCCCCTGAAGAACATGAACTAACAGGTATCAAAATAAGTTAACACCTGGTAGATTCAGCACAAGCAAAACAATGCTGCATTTCATTAGGTCCACAATTAGGCTACAGAACTCCTAGGCACAGGATACAGCACATGCTGAACTGTGTATGAATTCAGAAAAGGACTCGAGAAATTAATCTGAAAAATCTGGTGAGGGCTGTTACATACCTGAGGTGCCACCTCTGCAGGAAGTGCTGCAACCACAGCTGGCAGAGTATCTGTGCTTTTCTGTACTTACGCTCTTTTCTGTTGGTTGCTGTCAGAGATGGGTGTTTGATCTGTTCCAGTGTTGCTTTCTTATGTTCTTACGAGTCTAAAAGCTAAACTACTGCTGCTCCAGGTCTTGCTAAAGCCAACACGCAGACTTCCCTTGAAGCCAGCAGATTATCAGTGAGAATCTGACATTGCAGTCAGCCATAGAAAGCACGTTGTGTCTTTCACAATATAATAATGCAGAGATTGAGTCTGTGAGTCCCCAAAGAGAAAGTATCAGATTCAAGAAATGAAGGACTGTAAGTGATGCTTTTACCGAACCAATACAGTCAACAACCAATGAAAAGTTTAGATGACTAGACTTCAAAAATATTCAGCTTTATCAAACAAAAGTTTCCGCCAAAGACGATTCTGGTTTATGTTACAGTGGTTAGTCTGTTAAACACACTACCTTTTATCTTAATTTTTCTGGGTGTCCTTATCTGTCCTGATCTAATGGCTTAGATTGAATAAGAAGAAAAACCATTAGGTATTTGCTTTCTGTGGGCAGTGTCTGATGTCTCGAACCATATTCTTACTGATACTTATCGCACATGTATCAATACAGCTGTCAGAAGTGGCTGATCCCAGCAGATTTTTGTAAGCTCATTGTCACGCTGCAAGCAGAAGAAGGGCTCTTACAGCTGTTTGTGAATCCAGACTGTTTCAGGAATGGTCCAGGCTGAAGTGGTTTGTTGGCTTCCCAAAACCAAGTCTATTCAAGCTGTATGTGGTGGTCAGATATACCCAGAGATGCGCTACAGTCTGTTACAATTGCATTGGCAGGACCAGACGTTTCTCTGGAAGCAATTAAGAGGAATATCTGCCTGTAGCTCTTGATGCGAGGAGAGGAGACAGGAACCTTGCTAATGTGATTATTGTTTTAGTATGATAATGAAATAGTATGTTATGGAATGTCATAATATCGAGATGATTGTACCTAAAAACAAAGGTGCAAGATGGATTGCAGCTCTTGCTAATCAAGAAAGTTTATTGCTTGATTTTGGATGGGTAATTGCTCGGTTTTCAAAAAAGGAGCTGGCCTCTCCTTTTCAGCCACTGTAGCAGTCTCCAAGGGTGGTCTAAAAAGCCACAATTTTGTTTACAAACATTTGGCTGAGGGGTAAAGCGAAGTGACCTAAACCGATTGTATACTGAAATGGGTTGTACTTCCAGAGGTCATCAGGAAAGCGGTGGAAATCCAGCTGCAAATAGAGAACTGGTTTGGGTGTTTGGTTATGGGCAAAGTAGCTTTCTCTTTTCAATACCAGATCAAACTGATAAATGAGAGGCTTCTCAGTAGATTAACGTGCTACAATTATTGCTGTATTCTCAGTTCTGTCTTGAAAGTTACCGAGTCTATAGATCACAGAAGTGCTACTGCAGTTACCTCTGATTCACACTTCTGTTCGTTTTTTTAAACAAACATCATGCAATGAAATTATTATGGAGTAAGAACTTTTGGTTTTAATCACCAAAACCGGCTACAACTAATGACTGGTAGCACCCTGATCCTGTAGCAGTATATAGCAGAACGAAATTCTCGCACTGCAAAAGTATGCTAGTAACGGTAAGCTCCCGTTAAGGGAATTGCTCGTGCAGTCGCTGTTGTAAGTGCTTCTGTGTCCTCTTACTTCCTCTGGGTTAACTTAGGCAAGAATGGTCTAGAACTGCTGAAGAGGGGGTTTTGTTTGTTTGTTTATTTGCTTGGCTTACTCTTTCTGTTCTTTCTTTCTGTTGCTGCTTGTATTGCTTCTCTGGAATATGTTTGCCATATGTGAAAAAAATATTGATTACTTTGTTTCTCGAAAGGCATGTGCATTTGGTAAGGGTTTCGCTGTCAGTAGGCTGTTATTTACAGCAGGATTTATGCAGATCACATCTCTAATCCAGAGCTGTCTGAAATACCTGCCTCCAGAGTTTTCCCACGTTTTATCATCCTTTCTAACACAAGCAAGAGACAAAAGGCTGAACAATGTTAATCACAGATTGACTGCTGGGAAAAGGTGTGGTGAGAACAGACACCTCTCATGTTGACACCAGATCCAAAAGGTGCTGCTACGATAAGGATACAGGGGATGTTGTCTTGGAGTCCCAGGACTGATTTCAGTGATGTCCTTGCCTTGCAAGTAAAATGAAATAAAAGTGAGAGGAATTTTGCATAGACTGATTTCTACTGTATTGCTTAGAGGGTACACGGCCTCTGTTCTTACGTATCAGGTATACAGCTAAGTTACCTATAAATGGAAAGTGCTAGTTTGATGAAAATTAGGTTTGTATGCTTCAGAATCTACCATTTGTAAATTATAGTCTTTTATAACATATATAAACGGCAAGTTAATGGCTGGCTGTATATTTGGTCTCTATACATAGCAGTTCACCAAATACCTCCCACACTTACATTACCATATACAAACTTGGACTCCAGCTTAGGGAAGTAGTGGCTACAAAGAGCCAAAGAGAGGATAACTTGAAAATACTTAGAAGCAAGAAGGATAATGAAGAACATTTAGGGTAGTGTCTGGAATCGCATTGTCTGTGAAGGGTTAGAAACAAGCACATGTAATTAGAGTATCTAGGAAAACACAGTTGTGGAATATGCTGGACACCAGAATGGCCTCCCAGAGAGAGAAGCTCTTTCATTACAGCTCGATTAATTAAATTTTCTTAAGTAGGAAGACAAGTCATAGAAGAGTGACAATTTCTGTAAGAATAAAAATAAATGCATATTTCAGAATTATGCATTTTTATTTGGAGCGCAGCTGCAGGATGTGTGAAATGCTCTTTGCTCTTAGAAAAAATAATGTCAAGATACGCTTTTAGTGGCTGCCTTTGCCTACCAGGCATAAAAGAGAAGTAACAGAATAATGACTTAAACGACGTATCCTGAGAATACTAGAAGAAAGAGCAAATATATTCCTTAAATTGTACCATAACTGATAAAAGCTGTAACAGTCGTCTTTCATAAAACTTAGAATGTTTTATTAAAAACACAAAGGGCTACGGGGAGGGGGAAATAAGGAAGACAGTTAGCAGTCTGCACACATGGTTAGCTTATATGGCATAAAGCATTTTCTCTGGTGGGTACAACACACATTTCAGTTCCTACCCATAACCATCTTGTATCTCATCTGCTTCACAGTCAAAACAATTTTAGAAACTGCTGTTGCTTGTCTGTGGTCTCAGGCTGTTCCTCCTGTTCACCTACCCATTGTAGGAGACGCGTGCTAAATGTCCCAACAGAAACTAAAATTCCATCAGAGTTGATTCAGCAGGCAGTGGTTGATGTGCTGCACTAACACTTCTCTGAGGAGTCCTGTGAGTTTCTGGACAATGTAACATTCAGTTTCTGGGTGGAAAATTGCAGTTTTCAGCCTTCTGGATGGGGTGATTTATTCTTTGAGTATAATCAGCTGCAGTATTCTTGCAGTGTGCAAGCAAACTGAAGCAGTAACTCTGGGAGGTGGGAATTTGCCAATTTGTCTTAGCCTTAACTCCAAAAGCCAAAATACAACAATTTAAATGTGTGCACTAACTGTTTCACTGCTATTATTTTCCAGAAATATCCAGCTGCTTTGTTTTGCGGGCAGAGTTTGAATGGATTCATGCTACTTCTTGCCCAATTTTCAGAGGGGCTTAAAAGCTTCCATTGCATCATAGCTTATAAATTCATTTAAGTACATTAATTTAGCATGGTCCATTGAAAACTTCCTGTCATGAGAGGAAGTATGTGATATTTAATTTAGAAAATAATTCTGCTTCTCTCATCCCTCTGTTTTCTCCCTCATAGGACTGGGCTAGACATAACTAGAGCTCAGTGGGAAGAAAAGTCATGGTTCAGTCAGATTTCTTTTTTTTTTTTTTTCTTTCTTCGTTAATTTACCTGGTTTATTTCATACTATTATGTAGCTGTTGTATGCTCCTCTCTCCACCAATCCTCTGGATACACCAAGCTAATTACTCCAACAGTATTGTGGGTTAAAGTAGGAGAATGTCTCTGAAAATAAGTTCATTTCATAATGAATAAAGGGAGGGAAAAGGGTGCCTGGGCCAAATTACTGTGCTCTATCTGGGTTTATAACCAGTATAATCTGATTCCAGTAGGGGTATTCTTGGTCAGGCTCTTCGGAAAGGAGAGACAGATCTTATTTCTGTAAGTTTTAGCCAAATATAAACAAGGATAAGTAATTAAATTGTTCAAATGTAATAGTGAAAGCTGTAAATACTGATAGATTTACCAATGATAGCTAGATAACCACGCCCAATTCAATACATTGCTTAACATGTTCTTTAAAGCAGATGTTGCCTTTGTAACCATGAACATATTCCACCTGCACTTGAATTATTTCTTTGACCGGGAATTTGGGATACCACGTCAAATTGTCTGTCCCAAAAGTATCTCACTGGGTGTTCAGTTGCTGTGTGCATTTGATTCAAGAGCAGTCTAATTTGTCTTGTTTATGGCCCCGTTTTTCTCTCTAGCTATATAATATAGAGATGCATTACCAAGTGTCTTGAACATATTGTTTGCAACCTTGGGCATTAATAAAATCTTACCTCTTATTCAAGGAAAATAAATGTGAGGAGCACTTTCTTCTAATAAGCCTCTTAAATTTTTTGGCAGTGCTAACTGGTACTTCTAGGAGAGACAAAAATCCTAAAAAAATGTTTCATTTCTTTTGAAATTTAGGACACTTTCCCTCCTCTGTTCAGATTTCTTTTAGTACACAGCTATCCAAATGACCTCCCCAGACCTGTTTGTTTGGCCTTTACACTGTCAAAATCAAATCTTCGAAATTTATTACCCGTTTAAAACGTAGCCCTTAAGGAGGTTATGCTGCTGAGGGGAAGCCCTTTCCACATAACGGATATGCAGCAAATTTGCAGCCCCTTACAGAGAAGGGCTGTAGGTTGCAACCTGAGGAAATCCATCTTGAAAATGAACCACTGCATCTCTTTTTGCAGGAAGGCACTTCGGCTGCCGACACACACCTTGGTATGATAAGCCTCAGAAAGCTGAGTTCCAGTGTTGCTGATGTGCCTGCTTGCAGATCTGCTCACAGCATCCATGCCTTTCCCTCTGTTATCGTTCTTGAACCTCATGGCTCGCTGTCCTCCTCAGCCGTCTGTCTCAGCATGAGAAGTCATCTAGAATTACTTGGACTAAATGTAGCTGTTGGTTTTCCGTGTATATATCATCAACTGTGGCTGTGGGCAGGGAGTAGCAGCAATAACTTGGGAGGGAATAGCTAGGATCAAGGACAAAGTGATAGATCGGCAGGGAGAAGCCCTGAGGTTCTACTTCAGCATATAAAGCCCCAGAGATGATCCGAGCGTACAGTATGATCCGAGTTTAATAACGTCAAATGGCCGCACAAGCGAACAGTTCAGACGCTATTTGTCTGTAAAGAGGGAGGAGCAGGGCACTCAGCCAGGTGGAGAAACAGAGGTGTTTTGTGCCTTCTAGGTAGCTGCTCGTTACCACGTGGAAGCGGTCACTTCTGTTAAATAAGCGTGCTTAATAAAAAATAGAGCAAAAGGAATCTGACTACGCAGACTCAGGCTTGTCGGGCCACAAGGAAGGAATGTAAGTAGTTTGTTCTGGAAATAACTCTTTGATTAGTGATTAGTAAGCCAGGTTGTGGGGGATGCTTAATGCAATGGAAATTGAAGGAGGAAATGTGTCGCTGGTAATAGCAGAGAGATGACCATCTCGACCCTTTGAGAAATGTTGATGGGTTTTACAGACTTGTAGCAGATTAGGAAAGAAAGCTGCGTTAAAGTGGGAGAGAGCGCAGAGAAAAGAAAGAAACGATGTAGTTACTGAGAAAAGCAAAGGGTATGATTTGGGCTGTCTAAAAAGAGGGGTTCACTGTAGGGATCTGGTTAAGCTTTTCTTGTGAAAACTGCTAAGTGGGAAATAGTTGGCTTTGTAAGGGAAACAATAAATAGAGGGCTTAGAAGGCTGTTAGTCCTCCAAATATTTTCAGCCAAGCTGCAAGAAATATTTCCTGAGAAAATAATGCTTATATTGAAAACAGGCTATTATATTATTTCAGGACACAAATGTAGCTGGGGTTGACATGAAGGATTTAATGGATTAGATAGCTGTTTTTCACAGTTACCAATGATTGCGACATTCTTGGAAGCTGGTTTGACATACAGTTCAGGAACTGTCACTGGTTGTGTGTTTTGTTCGTTGGAGATGTAATTCTGTTTTTCTGAGTTTTGTGGCGTTTTTATACTGGGGTATTTGAGAGAGAGAGCACTGCTGAGAAACCGATGTCTTTGTTGTAGAAGGGCTAAGCCGATTATTACCTGTTCTCTTTCGGGAAAGTGGGACGTTCCTGAAGTACGTTGTAGCTCCAGAGCGTACTTCTGTTGTCAGATTTTAAAATACAAACCAAATTAAGTTCTTCACTCGTTCAAGTATACGCAGAGTAACCTTAATTGATTGGAACTCTATATACTTTTATTTCCTAGAGTCATAGTTAGATTTTGTCTGAACTCCTTTTTTTTAAAAAAAAAAAACAAGCAAGCAAAAGACTCTCTGACAGTCCTACTCTTTTTAATGATAATTTTGTGAATAGTGATGCTTCTTTGACAAAGGTCTTCCTTGCGATGGCATGATAAATGCTACCTACCAGAATAGGAAGCAACTGAAAATCATTTGTCAGATTGATACAAAGATGAGCTGTCTTTTTCTCTGTTTCATTTCATTGTTTGAATTTACTGGAGGGATTGCCTCTCTCCGTAATACTATGGGGAAATAAAAATACTTGTGGGTGAAGATACCAGAATCGAACAGAAATGTGTTACTGGGGTTGTACTACTGACCCACTGCTCAAGATGATGATAGTGATCAGGAGATGTTAACTGAGATGAGAGAAGCTGCAAATTTAGTACAGGGGGCAATAGTATTACACTTCAGCTGTCCACATATAGCCTTACTGGGATGAGACGTACAGATAACATTTTGGGATGCAATAAATTGTCCTTCCTAGTTTTACAGTCTGTTGGAAATGATGCCATTCTACATTTGCTCTTTGGTGGTGCACAGGACCTAGTTCAGGATGTTTTAGTGGAGGGCTCTGAGTAGTAACAACCTCATTATAGCGGTGTTTTAGCATCGTGGCTGGAGAGAGCAGACCAAATAAAGGGCGTGAATGTTCTGTTTCAAGAAAGGAAGCTAGGTGAAAATGAAGTCCAACTGTCAGAAATAAATAAACAAAAAGCAAGAAAGCTACAAGTATCCTGGAGGTGTGTTTTAAAACACCAAATGTATTTAAAAAAACCCAAACAAACAAAAAACCCAAAACACAACAAAACCAACAGTTAAATGTGTGGCATCACTCATGAAGAAACATTGGTCCAGCAAATCCCTTTCCATGGTTCCATAAGTTAGGATGCAACCATAGGAAAAGATTAGATTTTCAGAAGGGAAGACTTGCCCAAATTAGAAAAACAAGAAAGCGTATGAAATTGGCAAATCCCTTTTTTTAAACAAAAAATTAGGGGAGCTAAAATTTGAAGAGCACCCTGCAGAGGATGCTTAACTAAGTGGTCTCGCATCAAAACCAGGAGGTCGTTTAGGAGATCAATGAGCGCAAAGTGTAGAAGATGCTCAGGGTTGATAGGCCCTAAGAGCAAGGCTCCGTTTTTGCTCTTGGACTGCTGCTGAAGGCATTGGGAAGGTCGCCGCTTGATGCAGTTTGTAGCAGCAGATCAGAAGAGCTAAGTCAGTTTATTGTAGATTTACAGAAACTATTATGTAAAGATAGTTTAGGCACGAGATGGCATTCAGCTGGGAGTCTGACAAAGACTCAGATGTGAAATGGCAGAACTGGTGGTCAGGGGGTGCAGTCTGCCACCATGAATGGTCACTGCCAGAGGAACAGTAGATCCAAGTCATGTTGGGAGTACAGGAGCAGAGCTCTAAAGGGGACCCCGGAAATTACAAACTGAGGATTTTGACCTTCATCTTAGCAGGGATGGCAGAGTCTTCAACAAAGAATAGGGCAGTGAGTGCATGAGCAAACACTCTCTTTGGAGAGTCGCTATGGTTTCTTTAAAGGGGAATCCTCTTTCACTAAACTGCTGGACTCTATGGGGGTGTCCATAAGCATGGGGATAGAGGGCATCCCAGGAACATGATGGATTTGATTTTATTAAAAAGCCTTTGACAAGATTCTATATCTATTCTTATTTAAAAAAAAAAGTATGGGAGGAAATGTTCATTACCAGTCTTGCAGCTGGCTAGAGTTGAGAGCCAAATAGGGCATAGTGATGGTTTTTTTTTTGAATGGCACAGTCGGTAGTCATGTCCCTCAGGGATTCATGCTGGGAGCAATTCTGGTCAACATCTTCATTCCTGACCTGAAGAAGGTAGTGAACAGAAGCTTGTGGGCAATGCTAAGTTCCTCAGAGTAGTTAAATGCTATGCCAAGGAAAGGAACTCCAAAATGACTTGTGAAACAGAGCGAGTAGGCAAATTAGTGGTAGAAGAGCTTTAAATGCAAAATGAAGCGTTTAGGTAAAAGTAATCTAAACCTTCTTTACGCAGGATTGAGCTGAGTCACAATTCAGGAAAAAAGTCTTGGAGTCATCGTTGACGGTTCTCTGAAATCATTGGCTCAGCACAAGTAATTTTCAAAAAAGCCAATGATATGTCATCATCACCATATCCCAGGAAGGATATTGAGAACAAGAGAGGTGATGTCTTGTCGCTATACAAAACCTTAGTGTGCCCCTATCTTGAATATTGGGTAGAGCTTTAGTGTCTGCATCTCCAGGTGGAAGTAGTGAATTAGAGATGATACAAAGAAGGGGAATTAATGCTACAGGGGATAGAGTAGCTGCCTTAAAAGGAGAAATTTAGAAGTCTGGGATGCTTCAACTCGAAGAGGAGAAGGCTGAGGTGTAGGTGCAGTCGAAGTTTACAAAATCAGAAAAGCGCTGGATAAACTGAATTGTTCACCAAATTGTGCAATACAAGAAACGGGTGTTATTCAAAACGAGTAAACAAAGAGTGCAGTGGATAAGTGAAAGTACTTCTTTACACACCAGGTTTGAACCTCCGGAGCTTGTTGCTGTGTGTGGTTGTGAAGTGGGCAGTATCAGCAGGTTCAGAAAGGGATTAGGCACATTCACGGGGAACATGGATACCAACAGGACTGGGCCAGGGATAATACCTTCTGATATTCCCTGCCACAAGTTATGGATGCTGGAGAAGTATGAGGGACTGTAGGAAGCGATAGGCTCCTGTGCTCGCCCTAAATGCCATCTCTTGTTGCTACAGCTACAGCTACCTCTGTTGTGATCCGGTACAATATTATTTCTTACGTTCTCATGTCTTGGTTGCTTAATGAAGACATTTGCTCAGAATTTTAAATGGACTCGGGGCAAGAGGGTGACTGAGTTTGTCTGAGAGAATGACTTCTCCTAGTTGTGATCCATTGGTATTGCTCAGTGCCAGAAAGGACGAGTAGACTGGGCCTTTATTTTACTGGTATCGTATACATTTTTACTTCTTCCAGTTTCTTTGTACCCAAAGTTATCCAATCAAAGTGATGGAGTACTGTAGCTTAATGAGTAACCACATTTGAGCTGATGCAGGGTGACTGACCAAATGCAGCAATTACCTGCCCCTCTTGCCAAGTAAAACACAGTAGCTTAAACCATGATTTAGTCTGACAAATGATTTGTGGTTTAAGCCTAGTACCTCCTGATTCACAGACCAACATACAGTCAGTTACTGCCATTTGGGTGATGAATGTTAACTCATTAGGCTCCAGTACTGAATTTTTTTCCAACTGAAATCTCTACCCTTCTGTGCAGTTTTTTATATTTTCTCCCCCTTTTATCAGGCTTTTTCTTCACAGTATTCAGCACTACAGCCTTACTTAGGAAAAGCCTGTGTGTGTTTGAGGATTAGAAGTGAGTATAATCTGCTAGGACCCCAGAACTGTGGATTCAACTCAACAAATGCTGTTTAGATCCCTGGGTGTTTTGGTAACTGATGTAATGTCAAAGCCACTGATGCAGTGAAACACACATGCCGTCTCGGCTGTGGAAGCAAGCTCTGACAGGGCTGGATCAATGACTGCATAGCTTTTAAAGGGAGTCCTTGTCAACACAAGTGCAACAGAGCACCATCTCCTCTCTGTCCGTGACTAGAAGAAAGGAATGAGAAACCACTTTGAACCAGATGGCGATTCCTTCTAAATGAAATGGGGCTCTTGAGCTTAGTATTGTCTATAAAGTTCAGTTCACTCTTCGTATCTTGCAGAAGGTACGTTTGGTGCATCTTGCTGCACTTTGGCTTGTGCACAGAAGATTGCAGGTCAAATAAGCATGAGGAAATTAAAAGAAAAAAAGAAAAAAAAAAAGCTGTGGGAAAGGCAGAATGAAGGGAAAGAGAATCAACCTGGGATATTTCATATCTCTGACCGCTGAGCTGTTGTCTTGAGGTCGGATACCTCTATACACCATTGGCAACCAAATAGTCTGATGACTGTTAGCTAGGAAATTACTGCATTTAAAATGTGACAACAAAGGAATTGCCATTAACAATGCTAGTAATTCTTACTTGTTAACAAACACTTTTTACTGCCTTCCATCTGGGTGGTTGTATCGTGTTGCAAGCATGAAGCTTTGAACCTCTTTGAGACGGTTACCATGCTCTTAAACATCCAAACCTGCCAGGATTGAAAAGCGTGAATCAGACATGTAAGCAAAGAAGAACATAGACCACCTTTTTCTTTTGATGATTATCGTATATATAGCTAACTAACAACAGTCAAAATGACAGGGAAGAAATGAAAGAACAGCGTATGCATCAGCAATGCTTGCCTCTCTTACTAATCCTAAAATGAGTATTTGAAATGCAAAAGCTGAAGAGGGTACATAAAGAAGCTAAACATGGATTCATCCAGCAGAGGTGGTTGCACAGCACATTTCTTGTCTCTGCCTGTAGAACGTCTTTCTCTTTGCAGGAGGGGGGCAATCACTCTGATGTCCTTCTGAAACAAAGTTCCACTCTCACCGCAGTCTCCCCAGAATGTTAAATGAAGAGTTTGTTGTATGAGCTTAAACGGGATCTTCTTTCCTCTCCCGCCTTTTCAAACCACCCTTGTAGCAGAGGGTACGTGGAGGCCTGATCCTTTTCTTTCACCTGCAGATCAGTATTAGTTTTGATAGGATTGCAGAACTGAGGGACAAATGAAGCCACGATTTGGGCTGTACTGCAGTTTGACTTCAGCAGTCCTTCAGCAGAACTTCATCCCTGTTCTGCAGACAGGTCAGGGTCATTAAGACCTGTTGGTGCCCCCAAAGGGGCCGTCACCACCCCTGCCCTGATTAAATGCTGCAGGACGTTGTCCTGGTCAGGGGCTGTTCCTGCCTGGCTTGCGGCTGGCTGCAGCCACAGCCTCGCGGAGCAGCCCACCTCTTCTTGTTCCCTGGCTGTTAGCTCAGGCTTCTGCGAAGGACCTGCGGTTGTTAGACTGCCAGACGTGCCGCAGCGTAGCTCGGGCAAGGACTAGGGGCGGTCTGGCCTGAGCTTAGAGGGGGCTCCTGGAGCCGTGGGTGGGGGGCTCAGGTGGGGCTGGTGAGGACGGTTAAGGGAAATGAGTGCCTTCAGGGCCCGGCTGCAGAAGAAATGAAGCTTGGGTGACTTACTGGCACTGGACATGAGAAAGGCAAAGAGGTTTTGTAACTATTTGGGTGTTATCTCAAAGCTGGGGAGGCTGTGGCACAGCAGCCAGCAGTTGGTTAGTTTACATGGGTGTTCAACTCTGTTATTGCTCAAGCGTTTTCTTTCTTTTTTAGAATATGAGTGGATAGGATCAAGAACCTTGCTATGCTGCTTGAGTGTAGTGCATTCAATCCCTCCGGTGTCCAAAACTTTCCATTAGCTTGTTGCTTAACCTTACTGAAAAAATAATAGACAAAAATAAATGGTTTTCTGATCTCTGATACTGTTTATCTGTATTGAATTTGAGAAAATATGCATATAAATGCAGAAGATTAAAATAGATTCTGACTTTGTACTTCCAGGTTCCTGAGCATGCAGAACTTGCCTGGATTCTTGGGTGCTTAACTAACGTGCCACGTCTGCTGCGCTTGCCCCAGTGGAAGGTACGGACAGTTTCACACGTTGGAAGGAAATGTATGGGAATTCAGTAGAACCGCTGTCCTTGAAATACTTGTTATCTGTGAAGTACCAACTGTGCCTTGGTTATTCTTGCTTTAGGTTTAAGTAATTCTCTAGTCCTATGGTGGAAGGAGGAAAATGTGTCTTTCCAGGTCTGTTGCTTTCAGTGAATGCTTTTCTACTGGAAGCTACAGGATAATATTTTTGGGCGAAATTTGCAGAAGCTGTACTAAGTAGGAGGGTTGTTTAGTGTTGTTAAACTGATTTTGCTAGAATGCTTGGAGTTGTTTCAATGCTTATTTAATAATGCAAAACAACTACCAGCTATTGCAGTGGAAACCTTGAGCCTTGCTGATTAAGGAGTTCCATAAACAGCTTTTCTTTTTCCACCGTGAAGAGTGGCTGTTCTGTAGATTTTATGGAAGAGGGTGCAAACGAAACGTACGTTGGAAGAGGAGTATAGAAATTATAAATATTAAAAATGTGCTGAGTGATAAAGTTAATGCACCTTAAATGTTTGCTTTTACAAGTTTCAAGTGTTCATCTTCTTAATCTTGATACTGCATCAGCATGACAGCATCAACTGAATTCTTGCATTTAATTTCCTTGTATTGTATTTTGGCATTCAGTAAGCAGAAAAACTGAAAGGCAGGAGAGAGAAGTATCAAAAAAGGGGGAAAAAAAAATCTTAAGAGCAGTTTGGCTTGCAGAGTTCAGAGCAGTCTTAAATACCTCCAGATGTTTTCTTTTTTCCTGTTTTTCTTCTTAATTAAATAAAAACAGTAAAACTTAAATACAGCAACTAGTGTTAATGCATGGCATAGATTAAAGCCAACCTTTTCAAACCTGAGGTTCTAAAGTTAAGCTCTTAAATCCAACTTTGACTGGATTGACTTTCCAGATCTACAGATAGGTGTTACAGGTGCTAGGCTTTGCAAATTAGGTCCCCTGAACCCCAGGCACTTAGAGGTGTAGACAGAAGACAGGATCTGCGTGAGAGGGTGAGAAAAATCTGAAGATATTTGAATAGTCTTAATGAAATAATTAAGATTTTAAGGATTTTAGTGTATTTAACTCTTGTTAAAAGCAAAAAGTAGATACACAATTGCTAGAACAGAATGAGTATCTGTAGCCTGACTGTCTTGGTTTAAATGATCCATATCCTAGAGTGGCAAAGGGTTTCAGGACAGTGGGTGGATTGCTGGGAGCAGCGTGAACTAATGGAGAGAGCGCAGGACTCTGCCTCTGTAGTTCTGGGTTCTCCTCCTAGCTGTCACTGACTCTCCCGGTGACTGTGTGTGAGCACTATGTCTTGGTCTCTTTTCTGTGAAACACGGGTATTTTTTTGTATCTTAGTATAAACTGTTTCAAAAATTTACTGCTGAAAATGCTATTTAAAAAGTAGGGGTTATCAATAATGAGTGTAATAACCCAGCCTGATTGTTTTGTATTTATAATCATTTTTCATCAGTAAGGTTACAAACAGAAAGAAAACACAAGCCTATGTTTTCTCCTCACTGCAATATCAGAACAGTGTAGGGAAATTCATAAATATAGGACATAAAATGGGATGTGTGTATCCACAAGGAGTGGATTTTACATGGCACGCTTTTCTCTAGAGTTACACAGTAAGTTACTCAAATTAGTCAGAACTCTAATATATTAAAATCACGGACTTTGATGCCATTAGCCAAAAGGGTGATTTCTCTCTGTTTTTCTTTTGCTAACAGATGAAGCGTACCAGCCAGAATAACGAAGGAACTGTTGGTTTGTTGACGTACCCTGTGCTTCAAGCAGCAGATATTTTGCTGTACAAGTAAGAGGCAGAATGTGAGCCCATGGGCAATGTCTGTTCAGCTGCATTAGAATGAATGTTCGTCGGGTCAACGTGCTAACTTATTAAGTGGGGGAGCTGGGTGTGATTAGATCAGAAGATTGGAAATGGATGACAGCTTTTTTTACCTCTCAAGTGTCTGGTTGAAATCTAGCCTGGCTAGAAAGCAACTGACAGGGCTGTAAAGAGAAAAAGCTGATCACTTCAGAACAATTCTTAGGGAATTATAACACCTTGATGTTTAATTATACATATTACATATTCATGCACGTACATATACATATATTTTTTTAGGTAGTTATGCTTTATTTTATGCAGCGTACTGTAGAGACACTAAAGCCGGCTGTATATAGTATACCCATAGTAGTGTGGGATTCTGTGTAGGGCTGTTGATACTGATGAAAAAGCGAGTAATTTACTGCACCTCGTGGTACCTGGGCTAGTACGGTTTTCTCTGCGGTGTACTATGTGCTGCAATGGAAATGCACCCTCCTGAGGGACCGCCGACTCCGCATGCCCAAGTTTGTAGCCTAGCTGACAGAACTTGTAGTGCGTTGTTGGGACTGGTTGTATTTCGTCATATGTTTTAAACTGTCTCAATAAGTAAATGTCAGAGACAATGCACTATGTATTAATTATTTTTATGTTCTTTGTGGAATTGTTCTGAAGTAGTGAATATTTGTTGGGACAGGGAAGTAATACAGAACTAAGAGGGCAGGGACTTTAGGAGGACAGAGTAACCAAGATTGGCAAGTTGTTAACCCAGAAAAATCTATCTAGAGAAATTCAATCCTAAGTGATCATTAGTAAGGGAAAACAGTAATGTTAGAAGACCAGTAGATGATATTTCTAATTCGCTTGAATTTCAACTAAAAAGAATGGGAAGCAAAAGTCAGAAGGAATTTGAACATTAAAATAATCTTCTAAGCAGTGAGTCCCATTTGATTGTCAAGTGTTTAAGGGTGAAATTTAGACAACTTTCTCAGAAATCACCTTGTTTTGGTTGAGCCCAACCATGTATGTCTTTTCCATTTCTAAGAAGGTCACGGGATTCATCATTCCTTAGTGAAGCCTGTGGTTTGTTTGCTACCATGTGTATTAACAGCAGGCTGTCCAGACAGAGCACAAAACAGGGAAGTGAAAGAGAAACAATATCTCTTTGAAGAAATTTGGCATAATGTCTTTAATAAGAAATGTTTTAATGTAAAACATAATATAGGAAACAAGAATCGGGGAGAAATAGAAACACAGAGAGGGAACAGCAGTCGTGAAGAAGACTTAAGAGCTGGAGGAGGGGGCGAAACAGTACTAATTCAGATGAACCAAGGATCAAAGAGACAGGAAAATGGATAGAAAAGGTAAATATATGACAGAAAGGAATAAAAATAGCACCAGGACAGAAATATTAAAAAAAAACAGCAAGGAAAAAGGCAAAGAATCATGCAGAGGCATTTATAAAGACAATATGTTTTCTGTTTAGTGGCAAACTTTGTGAATATGGAACCATTTTGACATATGGAAACATTTCTTTGGACCTGCTTAAAGTATATTGATTATGGTAACTGATTTTCTTTCTGTTAGTTGTAGGCCACTGTGATTTCCTATTGGCTACTGTAACTGTTTTTAGGTTGCCTTACTGACTGTTTGGTGGGGAATAAAGGTGGACAAATTGGTTCCTGGATGTCAGCCCAGTAATTCAGAATCGGAAGGAAGGAGTACCGTGTTGAACTGAAATTTTTGGGGAACTTAAAAGATGCATAGTGAGCTTTCTTAGACTGGAACATATCCAGGATTCAGAGCTGACT
The DNA here is from genome assembly GCA_020745775.1 of Theristicus caerulescens. NCBI lineage: Eukaryota > Metazoa > Chordata > Aves > Pelecaniformes > Threskiornithidae > Theristicus > Theristicus caerulescens. The sequence continues at coordinate 712,661 of CM036559.1, read as the reverse complement.
ACCCCACAAGCCTTAGAAAAAAAAAAATCTGCTGGGGGAGGGGAGAGTAACCAGAAGCTGGCAAGGCTTCAAGTCTGCCTCATCTAAAAGAATCATACGTTTTTAGCGAGTATGATTAAACATGGGAAAGAATCACCGGGGGAAGTAATGGATTCTTCACCTCCTCATGTCCTCTGATGCAGATTGTGTTTTCCTCCAGAACTGCCTTCAAGCTCTTGAGTTCAATACAGAAGATCAAATGATCCTTTGATCCTGCCAGTTCTAATCTGTGAATGATAACACTTGTGGCAGCAGAGGCACTGGCCCACATGATAGTTATATAATGGTGACCCATGAGGAAGAACCACTCTCTTCATTCCTTCCCTTGATGAATCCACAGTACTAACATCTCAACAACAGTTATGTTTTCCTGAGACTTGACAAGGCAAAGTGTTTGCGCTTTATGCCTTGCAGACCTTTCTTACTTTGTCCGCACACCGTAACACGTGCTCTTTGATCTCTAAAGAGGCAGCAGGAGATACTACAAAAACCTTTCTCTGAGCTGAGTTTAATGATTTGCTCTTAATGGTATCTTTACTGTATATGTTTTCGTGAAGGGCTATTTTTGCCCTTGGAAATGTGCTTCAGTTCAGCACAAAAAGCAGACTCGTCCTGGGATGCAGTCAGTTTGGGATCTCGTTCCCACAGCACCTCTATCTAGCTGGGGCTGAGCGTTTGCCTCGGTCTGGCCCTCGGTCATGGCAGACGCTGTGACAGTCTTGAGTAACATGTCAGCAGAACCAGAGAGGTTTGCTGAGCTTCCTGTATCTGTCTTTTATTAAAAGGTCGACACGTGTTCCCGTTGGAGAAGATCAAGTCCTGCACCTGGAACTAGCCCAAGATATAGCACAACAGTTCAACAAGAAATACGGAGAATTCTTTCCTGTGCCCAAAGCCATTTTAAGTGAGCTGGTCTTGGTTTGGTTTTTTTTCTTCCCCTTAACTGCACTTCAAGGTTGAAGATGGATTTAAATATTGTGGAAATGGTTTTGGGGACCAAGAAAAGGGAGCAAACTGATGCTAAGGGAGTGGAAAATTAAAAACAAGAGACTAGAGGCTGTGAAACTGAACTCCCAAGATAGACATAAGGCTTTACAAATCCCCGGTAGAGGAATGTGTGCGACGTCTGGTATTCTAGTCCAGGGGGCCAGGTGCTCTCTGCTGCTGCCAGCCTTGCTCTTCAAGTCTTGGACCTTTTAGGAGCGGGGTCTCTGCTCCATGTTGCTAGTTCGGGAGACGTGTAAGGAGCAAGAGGAGAGACCTCTAGCAAGCAGAATTCTTCAGTGTCAGAGTGGTAGATGTTTACGTTAAGCATGCTCAACAGCTTATAGGTTTATTGCTACAATGCTCAAAAATCTTTTAAGTGTGTTTAATATATACTTGCATATTTCAGTAAGGGTCTCTTACAGAGTTTAGACGTTCCATTTTTGGTCTTAGACTCAGGGAGACTTATGAGGAAAATCTTCTCAGCCATTTTTGAGCTATAAGGTCATAGGCCGGGGGGTGAGGAGGAGTCAGATGGCGCAAATGGCATGTTTGTTAAGAAACGTGAAGAATTGGGCAAGGAAGAAGCACTGCATCTTTGTTGTAAGTAATGTAGAGGAATGCACAGCAGAGACCTTCGCCCCTAAAAGGGCAAGGAGCTCTCACCTTAGAAAAGACAGGCAGTAATAAACCTTTCTCAATTTTCAAGCCTCAGTGACAAAAATGGTGTTAGACCCGGAGCAGAGCTTAGAGAATACCAGGTATTGCAAGCTCTGTAGTTTCTAATGAACAATTAAATACTAAGCACTGTAACGAGGAGCTGAGCATAGCCTATGATGCAGGCGAGACTGTTTCCCAGCAAATAAAAAGCTCAATTTGGGGGGAAAAAAAGAGAATATTTAAACTTTCCTCATGAAAAGCATTCCTTCATAAGCGCACAAGTATATGCAAACCAATGAAATACCTTAGACGAACGGAGGAGTTAGGGACCTACTCAGGCTCGCTAGCTGTAGGCCGTTAGATTACCTGGGCTCCTTCACATGTACAGAAAAGAGACAGACCCTTCCGAAAGGTGATTCAGAACAGAGCACTTTCTGGGGCAGCCTGAATTGTGCCCTGGAAGAACACTTATCCTTTCACTGAGTACGTAGGCTGTCTATGAGGAGTCGGCGGGTAATTTAGCTGGCTGTGTTAGGTGTCTAAATACAATTGGTGTGAGTACTTTCTAGATCAGTGGTACTTTGTGTACTCCATGAATGATGTTTCTTGGTGAAAGACTGAAATTGGTTGGGTTTATGCTGTTAAAGAAAGTGCTTTGCAATATTCCCCTAATGCTACTATTCTGTTTCATGTACATGCCTACATCTTCATAGTTTGTACAATACCCACACCTCTCTTACCTGAACAGTGCTTTCCCTCTAACGGAGCCGGTTAGCATTCACTTAGGGAACTTTTAATATGTCTTTAGTGATGTTTAGGAGAATTACCTTGGGTGGAAGATTTTCCTAAAGTAAGGAGATTACCTGTTCTGGGATTCTTTTTTACCAGTGGATTTAACCTGTTCCTCCACTGTTGCAGAACCTTTCAGGAACGTGCAGTCCGTGCTCTCTAGGTAACTTGTCCCCAGTGCCAGGAATACAAGGGAGGAGAGAGTTTTCAGGGAAGATCAGCATGTAGCCACAGAAAATATTAGGAAGTGTCCCAGCAGAAGTTTCTGCTTAGTGAGGAGGGGACAAATGGAGCAGGTTTTCATTTAGGTTGTGGGAGGAGAAAAGTGGCTTAGAAAGACAGGGAGAGGATAAGGACTAAATAGGAACGTACATGATTGCGCTCACAACTCATTTTTAAGCAAGGATAAACAGAGAACTTTTTGTCATGCTGCTACAAAGTGTTCTTAGCAATTGTCATAAGAAAATTGTCATAAGAAACCGTTGTCTGTGTGTGTTCATAATTATTCCCTTTTTTTTTAAGGTACAACAAAGAAAATAAAATCCCTCAGAGATCCAACAGCGAAGATGTCCAAGTCAGACCCGCAGAAGTTAGCTACTGTTAACATAGCGGACAGCCCTGATGAAATAGTGCTGAAATTCCGCAAAGCTGTGACTGACTTTACCTCTGAGGTGACCTACGACCCGGACGGTCGCCCCGGTGTCTCCAATCTGGTGTCCATTCATGCTGCAGTGGCAGGGCTTAGCATCAAAGAAGTGCTGCACCAAGCTGCTGGTCTCGACACTGCTCGCTACAAAATGGTGGTGGCAGAGTCAGTTATTCAAAAATTTGCACCTATCAGGAATGAAATCAAGAAACTCCAGGAGGACACATCCCATCTGATAAAGGTTTTAGAGGATGGAGCAGAGAAAGCCAAAGAACTGGCTGCCCCCATCTATCAAGAAATAAGACGACTGGTGGGATTTCAGTAGAAACTGCTGAGTTGCAAGGACTTTTGTTTCCTGGGACAGACGTTTTGTTATTTTTATCTTCTTAATCGTTTTGGTTTGAAACAAAACCTTTTTTTCCTGGAAAATCCAAGTAGGACGTTGAAGGTCTTTGTAATAAAAAATGTGCACGAAGCCAGATATTTCCAGTGGGACCAGCATTGAGCTTGTCTGGATAGTCAAAGAGGGAGGGCAGAAGCAATCGCAGTTCACGAAGAAATCCCGCAAAAGCAGAATATAAGGTTGCCCAAATGGGGCTTGGGGTTTTTCCATTGACCGCTGCAAGAAGCTGAGGTATAGGCGAGGTGATCGGAATCTAGCAGAAAGATTTGTAATCTTCTCAAGAACACCATCTTCTGAAGTACATGTTAAAAGGTAATGAAAGGCCTACAGGTCCTGTGCCAGCGTAGTTAGGTGTATCGTTGCACTTACTGGTGCTGTGTTTGAAATTGCTGTACTGTAATGTCGATGGAGTTCATCCTGTACTCCGGCAGCTCATAACCATGCCTATGGCATTTGTCATGAGGGATTGCAGTCTTACATGACTGAGTTAGTAAAACCTGGGGGGGGGGGGTGTCTACTTAGTGCAGTTATTTGTTTTTTAAAAAAAAAGATTTAGTTTTAAATATAGTTAATTATCATAGTGAGGTGATTCAGAAAGAATTATTTAATTTTGCAAAACAAGAAGTTGTGGACAGAGCGTCTGCAGATCTGTACTGAGACCTGTATTCGTTTGTTAGGGATCTGAAGAAGAGAACTGCCATCCAAGAACTTGATGATGAGAGAGTTTCTAAAGTTAGTCAAGACTAGAGGAGCAGAGTGGATGGAGGCAGAATGATGGGAAACCAAACTCGGTGTAGACAAGTCCAAGGTAATGTCCTCTGGAAAGAATAAGTATTAAAAAATAGTCCCTGGTTTCAAATTAGCTGTAGCAGATTAGGAGAGGGCACAGTTCTAACTGCAGTTTTACAAAACTTTTGTCAGTGTTTAACAGCTGCATTAGTCTGCATGGGAACTGAGAGAGAAAATTAAGGCACACGGTTACCGCTGCTTACTGACTTGGCATAAAGTGTTTGCTGTGACGCTTTTCAAGGTGGGTCGCTATCTGCAAAGGTCCCACAGTAAGTCCCTTAAGAGAAGCTAGCACAGTGCTCATGGGGACACTGAAAATTGTTACCAGTAGCGTGTCTAGTTTCTACCTGTTCCTCTTTTTCACTAGGAAAGATAGGAGCACGTATTCAAAACACAAGTGATAGTTTCAAGGTGTCTTTACACCTCTGATACTCGAATCACCTAACGTATGGGGTTGGCATTCAGCACAGCTCCTTTGCAGTGAAAAGGAAATAGGAGTATTCATATGTCTTTAATACAATGTATTTTTTAAAAAAGGGGGGGAGGAGATGACATCAACAGGCAGTTGAGGCTCATTACCCAAGCTGTTCTGAGCAGTCTTTCCAAAACCGTGCAGAAAATCACATAGGTGAAGCAGGAAGAAAAGCTTCAAAAAAGCCCTTTCTTTGGGTAGGGGTTTAATATGTTATGTATTTAGCAGTGTTTCAATCAAATTTACTATTTCATCTCTTTTTAATTCAAGAGTAGATTGGAGTTTTTGCCTTCCCTTTTCCCTGTCAGTCGAACAAATCTTGCTTTCCTGACCCATTTCCTTCAAGTGAGGAAATATGCCTGTTTTTTCTTCTTCAGGAAAGTTAAACTTGTGTAAAATGGGTATGTTCACCTACTGGTTGTTGACTTAGCCTTTTTATTTTAGTAGCTCCTGTGGAGCAATTCTCAAAATAAAAGCTGCGTCTGCCCAGTGAAACAATCCCAATTCCACTAACGACCATGATCATTAGAGTCCCCTGAGAGGAGACAAGTGTAATGTAGGTGTTTGCAGGTATCTGCTGCCTATTTCAGTTTTCTTAGGGCGTGGCTTTTCTGGGAAGCTAACCATCGTGGCATTCGGGTTGAGTCTAGCTGGGCCTCGCCTGGCTGCCTCTTTGCATTCCTTGAGCCGTTTACTTGGCATCTGGGAAGAGTTTGGCAGGAAGAAGCTGAGCTTGAAGCAACATGCGCTCGCTACTATGAGTAAAAGTTGTTTGATACCAAGCTACTCGGATCTCTCTGCTCTTCTTCTACCTCCCTGTTTCCTCTTCAGGCCATTTTTGTAAGCACCCGTTCTAGATGGCGTTCTGTGGCCGTGTTTACTTTAGCAAAGTAGTGCAGATAAGTCAGAGCAGCTTTTTAGAGAACAGTTGTTGGAGAAGGCTTGATGCTATGTGTTTCAGAAGGATTGTTTTCATGCTAACTCTAGTCCGGAGTGCCGGGGATTTACTGCTTGTTTATATCTGGAGTGCAGTAGGTGTTTGGTTTCATCCAGTTCATATTCGCCGAGACTTCTCCGTGATGCCTGCTGAAGTGCAGTGAGTGGGGGCAGTGGGGAGTTTCTGCAGAAGCACCCTCCTGATCCCAACCGCAACGCTGGTATAGATGTGCCCTGCGGTGCTGTGGGAGTCATTGCAAAGAGTTCTTCCAGGACTGGGCGGGAAGGAGATCAAATCGCATCTCTCCTAGTTGAAGAAGGAAGAGTTGAAAGGCGGAGAGATATCCTTACCCCTTGCTGTGTTGCTCTTTGTTTCATCTTCCTTTCCTTCAGCGATCATTTTCCGCGAATATGTGCAGTAATTTGTGTCTTAGTCTCGAAATCTCCTCCTTTCCCATTCCTGGGTGTTTAGTGCGTGGGAAGTACATATGTAGTGGTTGGGATCTGCAGTATCAGGCCTGGCATCGCCAGGTAACTGAAGAGATTCACTTACCTTTAGAGATGAACATCAGCTCCACAGTGAGTAACTTACTAAGATCTAACAAACATTTATACGCTCGAGACATTTAGCTTTGTGGCCAGTGGTTCCTGGGAAGTCACCACTTATCAGAAGACGCTGGTAGTGAGTCTCAGTTCTGTGCTCCCATTTTGGAGCATGTCTTCATCGGTGGTGTGACTTCCTTGTCATCCATTGACGTGAAATAAGTCACGCGCTGATAAAATTAATGCAACTTCTGTTAGAAACATTGAATGTACGTTCTCTGCTACCTTTGATGAAAACTTCTTTCCGGATGCCTCAGGATTTATAGAAACATATTGTTAAGCTAAATACAGATGAGACTTATCGAAACAAGGCTGCTGGCTGGCGTTACCCAGAGTTCCCATTTTGGAGCACAGAATTTACTGGGGATTTTAGATTCAGGAACAATGTTTTCTTCAGCAGAGACTCCAGATGATGGTTGGCCTCATAAATTAACTCTGGCACTGCTCCGGCATCTGCATACATCCCCGCCTCAAATAACTGCAGTCTATGTATATTGTACATTATACTGGAATTTGTTTGTAACTCTTAAAGATGTGGTTGAAGTATACTTAGTTTTCAGACTCCACAATCTGGGTTCTCAGATTCTCCAGGAGGCCTCGTGCATGGTTCTGATTCAGCGTGTGTTTATCTACAAACAATTCAAGCAAGACTCCTGAGCAGGATTATGGTTGCCTCCATTCAAGGTTAGGGAGTTCCTATGAGCGAGCTGAAAGTTTAAGGACGGTGAAAAGGGATCCTTGGGGGCTGACCTGCAGCTAAATGTTTGGGGACTCTGGGCTATCGGAGCAAGTGTTTTCTTACCCTTGGTTAGGGCCATCATGGTCCTGACAAGAGTACAGCAGTAAGTGCTGCTGAAAGCCTTTATGTCAGCTTATGTAGGACCTCTGTATCTGATCTGTTGAGGACTGTACTATAACATGAAACTTGAACTTTTCTGCTCTCTACAGTTTGCTAGATGATTGTGTCAGCAGAAATCTGTTTGGAAACCATTAGCCAAAGCCAAATCTAATCCTCAGATCCAAAGCCTTTGGATGTTTTCCCAAGACGGGGATTTCCCAAAACAGCTTGGTTTTGATAAGCTACAGTACCAATTTCAGTAGTCGCTGTAGGATCAGCGAGAGCCAGAGGTCCATTCTGAATGACTCCTTCGTCTTTGTCATTACTGCTCTGATGCACGTTCTACTTATCCTGGGGCTCAAGGGCCACGACAGAACTCGGAGAGGGTCTGTGTGTGGTTCTGGCAATAGCAACAATATGGACCCAGGTGGGTTTGAGTCCTGAATCTAATGAGCATCCTCCTTCAGTGGTCCAGCTTGGTTAGATTTATGTTCAGAACAACAGATGGATCTTTCACCTGTACTGATATCTCTGCCTTTGAGTTCCTGGATGCTGCCTACCTGTTTGTTTATGACTGCTTCACAGAGAGAAACAGTCTAGCATGCTAGCCCAGGGAGTCTAGTGGAACAGGTTTTCTGTTCAGGAAAGATGTTACCTGTTCTTGCCAGGAAAATAAAAACCCTCTTTCCGCTACATTGGACTGTCTCATTTCCTTTAAATGTTTTGATCTGTTCCTTCGTTCCGGGTAAACTTGGCAATAACAGCTACGAGAAGAATGTCACTTTATTGTGTAGTCTAAAGTCTTGGAAGGCCCCAGACATCTCCTCTCATCATTTCAGAAGTCCCTTACGTCGTGGGACTTTACTAGTTGCATGAGGCAGTTTCAGGGAAAATGCCGCAGCAGAACTGCGATCTTGTGTGACATTCATTGGTCTGATTAAAGCTTTTGTGGTTTGGTTTGGTGTGTTTAACTGGCTAGGTTGTGAGAGAAGACTTTTGTTAAACTTTGAATTTCCAAACAAGCTTTCTATTGCATAGTCCTTTGGTGACCAGGTGGCCGCTGAAGCAATGGAAAATTCTGTTTATTGTCACAAAAGATTCTGTGCTGATTCCCACTGTCTTCTCTGTCGGTTTTGCTCGTTGTGCTAATGGTGATATTGTGGAAGGTTTGACAGAAGAGTATTTATTTTGTTTTGTGCCAATGAAAAATCCTTCTACCTGCAGCAGTCCCACATTGTTACGCACATGGCAGATTCATTGATCATTTTGCTTTTAGGCAGCAGCTTTGGCTTCACAATTATTTTATATAAAAGCAAATGCCAGCCTCCTGCACTGAGGGATGAGCACATGTGCCCAGCCACAACGAACAGTGTCACATCTGGGAAGATGTTTTGCTACTGTGGTAAATTGCTGTCACAGAACACCGTGACCGACGATGAGATTATCCACTGCGAGTGGTCTCGTGCTGCCTGTGGACGTGAAACTAAGCACTGAGCTTAATGTCTGTGGTGCTGTCGTGCTCTCAGCACTCCAACGCGGCTGTGAGACAGGAACAGCAAATCTGTGCCGCACCAGGAGGCTCGGTCCGTTCCAGATGGGCTGTGTTTGGTGTCTCTGCAAGACGAAATGTCAGGACAAGAGTTCCAGCACCGAAATCCTTAAAAGTTATTAAATATTTGGTAGTACCGGCATGCTTGTAAAAGCCTGGGTATGATAGCGTGTCATAGCCTCATTCACATGGCTGCCACGAGAAGTCACACGGCTGTATGTGATGGTGGAGTAAAGCAAGCCGTCTGCTTCCTTGATAAAATCAGTGCAAAGACAGCGTAAGTCGAATTTGAAGGGTTAATGGATTAACCCTTACAGGTGGGAAGCAACAGCTTACGGCAGAGCATGGTGGTACCAGATCTCTCTTGCTGTCCTACGCCATCCTGAAACAAGATGCTCGCAGTTCAGGTGGGGACATCAGGTCGTACAAAGCACAGGCAAGATCCTGCGTGGACAGTGCCGCTTGTCCCACGTGCTGTCCTGTCTACGACTCTCCGGTCAGTCTGATTTCCGAGGCATGTCTTCATCGGTGGCGTGACTTCGTTGTCATCCATCGACGTGAAATAATAGTCACGCGCTGATAAAATTAATGCAACTTCTGTTAGAAACATTGAATGTACGTTCTCTGCTACCTTTGGTGAAAACTCCTTTCCGGATGCCTCAGGATTTATAGAAACATATTATTAAGCTAAATACAGATGAGACTTATCGAAACAAGGCTGCTGGCGGGCGTTACCCAGAGTTCCTGGTGTAGGTGGTCTCTGGCTTCATTCACCCTGTTTACCTTCATGTTTCTCTCCCTAAACCACATCCCTCTCTGTAAAATCTTGTAAAGTAAAATCTTGTATGTTGAATGTTGTGAGACTGACTTTGTGTTGTGCCTGGAAACAGTTGCTCAAATGTATTTCGAGACTCTCTCCGTGGCGTTTGAATGAATAACAAAGATCTCCAGAAGTGCCTCTTGAGTGCTGCAGCCAAGAAGGATCTTGCTGAGTGGGTTGGGGCTTTCTCTGCCCACCCGTGTTCCTTCACGGCCTGTCCGGCGGATGGTCCTACAGCGAGAACGGGAAAAAGAGCAATTTGCTGTCTAGGCTTGTGGGCCAAATGTACACTGTGAGTGGCAGTGTGGCATCCATTCTTTTTAGGCAACCCTCATCAGCTTTCTGTTACTGACGTAAGTGCTTGCAAGCTCCCAAAATTGAAGCTGTATGGATATTCGGGGGGGGGAGGGTGGGTATTTACCTTCCAGGAGCTGTAGTTCTTCAAGACTTGTTATCCACATGTGCTGTGTGTCCTGCCTTCCATCTGTTCTGATCAGAAAGTTACTCCTGAGATTCTTGGTCTTAAATATAGGTTACACTTTCTTCTGGCAACAGGAAGCAAGGTGTGCAGAGCCGACGCTGCGCTTCAGTGGCTGTGTCTCTTAAAAGGATCCAGTCATACATTCCCGGGGCATATGTGGAATCCATGTGGACCAGGCATCTCAAAGGACCAGGGTTTAACTATAGTTTCGATGCACAGAGAGCTCCTCCCCATCGCATCAGGAACACTTCTCCAGAAGCACCGGAGTTAACGTCTAGTTGCAGGCTGAATGCGCTGGACGTGAAGGACTAAGCCTGTTTCTTAGAGCCGGTGTGTTCGCTAGGCATGCGTGTTGATGCACGAGGCAGAAGGGCCTTGGTGGACCTCGGGGAAACGTCGCCTGGGAGAGGATTACCGCTGCCGTTGCGACAAGTGATCCAAGCTGTGACACTCCCGGCTGGTCTTCAGCACCATGAAGCCCCCTCGAAGGAAGCCGTGAAGTGGATGAATTTACTGTGCGGGCTGCGTGAAGGCTGCAGGTTGGTCGTGTTGGTGCGACCTGTTGGGAAGGTATCATTTTGGTGTTCAATAGCCGTGGCAGGAACGGCTCGGGGGATGTGCTGGGCTTCTGAAGACCTTGGATTCAGGTGTGTTGCTGACTTCTGTGTGGGAGCAGGCTGTTCTGGCTCCGCTGAAGATGAAATGTGCTTTGGGGGGAGTGGTGGTGGTATTTCTAATGGGCTTAATTCTTACAGAGAAAGAGTGTTGTTAAAACAAAGTTCGGAGTTACAATACACCTGTGCAGAATAACAGCAAAATTGAGGCAGTGAGCATCATCGCTGCTGTTTTAATCCGTTTTGCTTACCAGCATCCCATGCCAGCAGGCTGCCTTGGAGTAGAAACTCCCCTTTTTCCCTTCTTTAAGCCAGTCCTGACTCGAAGGGCTTCGCTCTGCGCTCTGCCTGCCTTTGAGGAGATGGATTAGCTGAAGTGTGAATGTCGTCTTTGTGGTTTATGAGGATGTTTCAGGAGATGATGAGTGGGTTGTCAAGGGATATCTCTGGGTGGCCTGAGAAGATTTAATGGATGCCGGAAGGTTGCGGGGTGGGGGATAGCTCTCGTTAGTTTAAAAAAAGAGTCTATCTTCAGCTGAGGATCAGCAGCTGAGAAATAAAATAAATAGAGAAGATTTCCTATCAACTTCATAGAGTGTTGTTCCGCAGCTTCGTAGAAAACAGCAAAACGTGCGTCAGCAAGGCCATTTTGGTCCATTGTTTTTAATCTGATTTGGCTCTTTGTCGTCTGCCTTGCAGTTTTCTGCTCCTTTAATATTTCTGCAGGAAGAGTTTTGCTCTTTGGTCAAGCGAAGAAAATCTAAGAATATGTCTTACCTTCTATTTCTTTGATGCCCTTGAGCAGGGTGCTTAACTGTGCTTTGCCTCAGTTTGCTGTAAAATGTGGCATAGGAGACTTCATTACGCAGGTATTGGGAGGCTAAACTAATATTTGCTAAGCATTTTGAGCCTTCCAGTTGAAGATGCCCTCACTTGGCGCTGAGTTACGGCATTTCTTCCTGAGATGCTCTATCAGCGGTGCTTGTGGCACGAATAAACCCAGTGAAATGTGCTGGCGGGCAGACAGTTCACTCCGGAGTAATAAATAACGGATCCAGGGAAAGCGCCAAAGTTGTCTGCTTCGCAGAAGCCTGTAGGCTGTTGCTTTCTAGCTTGATACTTTTTGTTCTGCTGCAAAATGCCTGAAAATGTCCCGAAAGAAACGTACGCTACGGTCCCTACTGCAGCTCCTTCACCTCCTTGCAGCCTGAGGGCCTCGGGCAAGGATCTCATATCAAAAGAAGGGTAATGCCACTACAGCGAGGGGGAAAATAATTATTATATTTCCTGAATAGTAACCAGTTTGGGTTGTTTTGGGTTTTTTTTAAGGAGCAGGTCCCTCTGCTCGTTCGCCCTGGCTCTGCTGCTGGGTGTCTCTAGGGCGGGGTGCCCCTGCCTGCCCTTGCAGGCCGCTCCCCACCCCGACAGCAGCAGCCCATGGGGAAAAGAGGTTTGCCGGGGGAAAGCCCCGCAGGGGCCGGCCGCGGTGGGAGCCCGGGGGCGGGACGGGGCGGCCCCTCCGCGGCGGCGCAGTGCGGGGCGGCGGGCGGCAGGGGGCAGCCGCGGGGCGGGCGGGGACCCCCCGGGCACGGAGCCGGGCCGAGCTCCCAGCCCCACGAGTGGGAGGAGATGCGGCCCAGCCTTCCCCCTCCAAACTCGGCCCCGCGGGGAGGGAGCCCGGCTCGGCCCCTGGTGTCTGCGGGGTGCCGAGGTCTCCGTGCCGGGGCGGGGCTGTGTCCCCGCGCTCCCCCGGGGCCTCTGGGCGCCCACCGAGCCCTCCTAAAGGTCAGAAACAACCGGGAGGCCTCTTGACGCCCCTTTCCGAGCCCCTTGTCCTCTCCCCCTCTCCCTCTGGGGCGATGCTGGCTCATTGCACGGAGCAGAGCCCCGGCACTGACGGCCGTCCCCGCATCCCGACGGGCGCTTTCCTCGCCCTCCCGCAGCTTTCAGAGCAGAAAACGGGGCAGACCCTGCCCCACCTTCGGGGTAGTGAAGCCCTGCGGGGGAAAGGAGGGTAACTCCGGGCCCCCCGCTCCGTCCCTCTCCCGGCGCTTGTTATTCCCGGCACTTGCCCTCAGGCGAGCCGGGGGCTGGGCAGGATTTCGGTGGCCGAGCGCTGGGAAAGCAGAGTTATTTGCTCGGCCCTCCCCGCTTCCCTAAGCCCGAAAAACCCGAGAGGAGCCGAAGGCTGGCCCGAGCCGCCGCCTCCGCAGCGTGGGGGGAAGCGTGCTGCATTGCCGGGCCACCTCCCATTGCTTTGGTTTCAGAGAAGGCAATAGGATGGACAGGGCAAAATGCCCCTGATCCTGCCGAATACCTCCCATTGCTTTGGTTTCAGAGAAGGCAATAGGATGGACAGGGCAAAATGCCCCTGATCCTGCCGCCTGCGGCGAGGGCAGAGTGAGGGCGTGGGCAGCTAAGGGCCTTGCCTCTCCTCCGTCCCCGCTGCCCTGCCTGGCTAAACGTGCCTTCGAAAGAAAAGCAGAGCTTTGGGAAGCCGCGTCCGATCCCGGCCTTCGGGCTCCTCCAGCCCTGCACCGCGGTGCTCGGCCTCCGGCCCTGCCTCCGCGGGGCCGGGGCGTTGCGGGTCTCCGGCGTGGCGGGAGGGGCGGTGGAGGAGAGGGGCTGGCCCGGAGCCCTTCGCCTCTGCCGGCCTCCCCAGGCCCCAGGCTTGCGGTGGGCAGGTCTGCGGGCATCTCTGCCCCGCTCCGGGGGCTCTCGGGGGGTAACGCCGGGCAGCGGCTGCCTTCCTCCTGTTTTGGTTTTGCTGAGGCAGGGCATGAAGCTGCGGGCTGCACCCCGTCGCGTCAGGCTCCCCGCAGCTGGAGCTCTTCGGGACGAGCGGGAGGTTAAGCTCCGGCTTCGCCTGAAAATACCCCGGGGCCGGCGTGCGTGGGGCCGGCGGCGGACTGCAGCCCTGCGGCTTTCGGGCATCTCCGCGGGGAAACCGCGGCAACTTCCCCGCCGCGGAAACCAATTTCGGGGAGAAAAAGAAAAGAGCAAACAATCAGGGAGTCCATAGGTGTCGAGAAGCGAAGCCCTGGGCGCCCGGCACCGCTCCGGTCCGGCCGCGGCTGCCGGGGCCGGTCCCGCCGATCCCGGGCTGATCCCCGCCGGGGCCGGCGGAGGCTGCGGGAGCTGGAGCCGCCGTGCTGCCGTGCCGAGTGCGGGCCGCCCGCCGCTCCTGCGGCCGCCCCGGTGCTGCCCCGGCCGGAGCTTCCCCGCTGCCGGCTGCTCCCGGGGCAGCCCCGCCGCGGAGCTGCTCTGCCCCTTCTCTCTCCGGCTACATCAGCGCCTCGCCTTGCCCCTCGCAAACTCTCCCCGAGCGTTGCTGCGTCCGAAATAAATTTTCTAAACAAGCATTTGCCTCCCCAATACGGACATAATCTTCCCGGGCTTTCTTTTTAGTGATTTCCATTGAATCGATGCCGCAAAGCTCTTTATCTTATAGTGCAATACGGAATGTGGCGTTGCGCACATATGGTTTAGGTTTTTCCCCCCTAATTCTTGCGAGCCGGGCAGCTTTGAGCCGGGAAAGGCTTATTTATATGTATTTGACTCCTTCCACATTCTAAGGCGCTGCAGTGGTATAGGATGCTTTGGGAGATGTGTTGGGGCAGAGAGATTAAACCGAGTCCCGGGCGAATGCAGGTTAAAGCGGATTCCGAGGAAGCGAGGCTGTCCTTAGGACAGAGCCAAAATGCCCTGGAAAATCGTTGTTGCTGTTGCGGAAAATAGGCTAAGGACGGAGAGAATGAGCGTTAAGGTCTCCCGTGTGAAAAATAAAATCTAGAAGGAGAAGGGAGGGAAGGTAGGCGTGAAGCCGCTGAGCAAGGATGCGTGCAAAGCCGGGAGGGCGGCGGGGCCTGGGCGCGGGCAGGGGTGCGGGCAGGGGTGCGGGCAGGGGTGTGGGCAGGAGCGCAGGCGGGGGCGCAGGCAGGGGTGCGGGCAGGGGCCGCTGCCGCGGGGCCTGGCGTGCGGTGTGTGCGCGGTGCGGGCGGCTCCCCGCACCCCCCCCCCGGCCCCGGGCGAGCAGGGGGCTCCCGCAACTCGCCCCAGCTCGGAGCCTGCGCCCAGGGGCTCCCCGCCTCTCACGGCTCCTGTTCTAACGTGCGACATCTGTCCGTCTGTCTGTCGGTCTGTCTACCTTTGGGGTTGGGCTTTCTGGGAGAGGCAAGCTAGGCCCAACCAGTGAGTATTCAAGTTCATGCCCAGTCCTTTACCAGTTCGTTTTGGGTGGGTTTCACCCCCGCCCCCCGAATTCGTTCTTATTTGAGTAACGAGGCAAAGACCCGTCTCCTGCCCGAGCAGCTAAGGCCCCCACAGCAAAACCCGCTCACAGCAAAGTTCAGAGGGCTTCTTTGGAAGAGATGTATTTGTATTTGTATTTCTGTAGACGAGCACAGACCCGTGAAAAGCTCCCGAGCCGCGCCAGCGTGTAAACGAGGTGTCAGCCCCGGTGTGGTGTGAAAAGAGATCACACTCATCTTTGCATTTGAAATAGGTTCCCGGTTTATTGTTGGGGTTTTTTTCCTCCAGAAATAAACACGCTCTGATTTCTGAAATGGTTACGTTCCCCCCCCGGCATTCCCCCTTTTCCGCGAGGTAGCTGCCGTTGCAAACGGGAGACGAACAGTTTCGAAATCGGGGATCGCGGTTAGAGGACGCGAAAAGTTAATGCCGCCGACCCAGCTCTGGTTCTAGACAGAGATTTATTTTTAAAATGGCAACGCGCTGAAGAAAAGGTGCTCTCGGAAAGGACGGAGGAGCCGCGGAGGGGGGAAGCTCTGCGGCTGCCGAGACCCCGGCCCGCAGCTCGGAGCTCTCCAGGCCGGCGATCCGCACCGGGGCCGGGCTCTGCGAACCGGAGGGGACCGGGCCGCGAACCGGAGGGGACCGGGCTGCGAACCGGAGGGGACCGGGCTCTGCGAACCGGAGGGGACCGGGCCGCGAACCGGAGGGGACTGGGCTGCGAACCGGAGGGGACCGGGCTGCGAACCGGAGGGGACCGGGCCGCCAACCGGAGGGGATTGGGCTGCGAACCGGAGGGGATTGGGCCGCCAACCGGAGGGGACCGGGCCGCCAACCGGAGGGGACCGGGCCGCGAAGCCGAGCTCCTGAGAGCCTCCGCCCTGGCAGGGGAACACCCCGGGAGCTGTCGGGGCACCTCCACGATCGCTGCGGGGCCGCCGAGGTGCCTCCTCTCCCGGGGCTTGTGCTCCGGGGCGGGGGAAGCGTTTGCTGAATCGTTTTCTAACGCCGAGGTTAAACCGAAACCTTTTCGTTTCGGCCTTTGAAGGCGGCTCATGAGACGAACCGTGTAAAGCTGGAAACCGAGTCGCCGGGGATTCGGTCGTGAAACTTAAAGCGGGGATGGGGAGGCTTTGCAGCAGCAAAGAGGATTAATCGCCTAACGCCGGCTAGACGGCGTCCGCCCGAGACCTGCCTTTAAAAATCAAAACGAGAGGGGGGGGAAACCAAAGCCAGTGCGAAAAGCGCAGGGAAGATGGAGCTGCAGTCGCGGCAGGAGCGGTGCCGGGGCGGAGCGGGGAGGGAAGGTGCCACCCGGCCGCGCCGGGGCCTCCCCCGGGGCTGCCCCGGGCCGGCGGGCGAGGCCGTGGCCACGAAGCGGAGCTGAGGCGATGGGCGAGGGGAGGGAGGGGTCCCCTCGGGGGACCTGCAGCCCCGGTGGCCCAGCTCGGCCTCTGTCGGTGCTGGAGGAGAGACTCGGAGCTGCTCTTGGTTTGCCGGGCAGAGAGCAAAGCGCTGCCATCTCCCCTCCGCCGCTCTCTGGGTGATTCCCTCTCTGCCCTCGTACGCTTGTCCGTGAACTTGAAAAACTTTCTTCGCGAAGGTTTCTGTTCCCGGGGCTCCAGATACATCTCCTGAAGAGTCGCGATCGGCTTTTTCCCTGTCGCACGGAGCCCCCCAGCCCGTCGGGGTCTCTCCAGGTTGACCCTGAAGTCGTCGGGGGGCAGAAGGGAGAGGCGCGGGGTGGCGGCGGGTCCGGAGCCGCAGGAGCCGTAGGAGCCGTAGGAGCTGTAGGAGCCGTAGGAGCCGCCGCCTCGGCGGGCTCGCCCTCCTCGGCCTCAGCCCTTCGCTGCCGGCATCGCCCCGACCTGGGGACCCCGGGGCTTAAGGGGCACGGGGGGAAGGGAAATGCCACGCTCTTTCTCTTCGGGCACGGACTAAAGAGATGGCACTGAGGGCCACCGAGCTGCCGAAGGAGTTTCCCCACTCGCTCTCTTCTCCCTTCTTGGGATCCGTGATCCCGAGGGTCCCGGGCCAGGCATATCCCTCCTAATCCAGGGAAGGAGCATTTCCCCGCCGCTCCCGGGACCTGCCCCTCTCCGTCCCCGGCGTCCCTCGGCTGAAACCTTCCCCCCGCCGCCGCCCCCGCTCCCTCCCTCCGAATTCCCGGGTTACACCGGGTTGCTGTGTTATTCGGGGCATCTGCGGGGCTGTTAGGAGCCTCCATAAAAGAATAAAGACTTGGTGGCAGCCCGAGCCTGAAACTCGTTTCCCTACACGTTATAACACGGTCCGCAGGCGCCGTTTAGTAGCGACGGGACTGGGGCTAGGAGAAAGGCGAGGCTCGTATCGTTTCTATTTGATCGCAAGAAGAAAGCCGTGTAAGGTGTTTGCTGTCTGCTTGAGACTCTGTGCGGCCCTTCAGGCAGGTTATTTCTTTGGAAAACCGCCACGGAGCCCATTGTCTTTATCTGATGCTTGAAAGATTGGGGAGGAGAGGAAGGAGAAAAATCGTTGTTAAAAACCACTTTGAAGTTGTGCAACTGTTGCTGCTCCAGTTTTTTTCTCCAGTCTCCAGATGCACCAGAAATCGTTACTTTGATCTCACAAAGCAGCAATTTATATTTTTTAATTTTTTTTTTTTAAAAAAAAGAAGGTTGGGTAACTGAGCGCGTAATGGCAAACATGCCGGGAATGAGGTCATCGGGCGGCGGGGGGGGCCGGGAGCGGGGGCCGCGGGCGGCGGGGCGGCGGGGGGGGGCTTTCCCTGCGGGCGGGCCTGGCTGCGGGAACATCTGCTCAGGGCCGGGTTACATCCCCGCGCCTTCACCAGGGAGCAGCCTCCGCCGGTGCACATGGAGCCTGCCAGGGCCGGGCCTGGCCTGGCCTTGCCTTGCCTTGCCTTTCCTTGCCTTGCCTTGCCTTGCCTTGCCTTCCCTTCCCTTCCCCTTCCCCTTCCCCTTCCCCTTCCCCTTCCCCTCCCCTTCCCTTCCCTTCCCTTCCCTTCCCTTCCCTTCCCTTCCCTTCCCTTCCCTTCCCTTCCCTTCCCTTCCCTTCCCTTCCCTTCCCTTCCCTTCCCTTCCCTTCCCTTCCCCTTCCCCTTCCCCTTCCCCTTCCCTTCCCTTCCCTTCCCCTTCCCCTTCCCCTTCCCTTCCTTTCCCTTCCCTTCCCTTCCCTTCCCTTCCCTTCCCTTCCCTTCCCTTCCCTTCCCTTCCCTTCCCTTCCCTTCCCCTTCCCTTCCCTTCCCTTCCCTTCCCGTTTCCTTTCCCTTTCCCTTTTCCCTTTTCCCTTCCCCTTCCCCTTCCTTTTTCCCTTCCCCTTTCCCTTCCTTTTCCCCTTCCCTTTCCCTTCCTTTCCCCTTCCCCTTTCCCTTTCCCTTTCCCTTTCCCTTTTCCCTTCCTTTTTCCCTTCCCTTCCCTTCCCTTCCCTTCCCTTCCCTTCCCTTCCCTTCCCTTTCCCTTTCCCTTTCCCTTTCCCTTTCCCTTTCCCTTCCCTTTCCCTTTCCCTTCTCCCTTCCCCTTCCTCTTCCTTTTCCCTTCCTTTCCCTTTTCCCTTCCCTTTCCCTTTCCCTTCCCTTTCCCTTTCCCTTCTCCCTTCCCCTTCCTCTTCCTTTTTCCCTTCCTTTCCCTTTTCCCTTCCCTTTTCCTTTCCCTTTTCCTTTCCCTTTTCCCTTCCCTTTTCCTTTCCCTTTTCCTTTCCCCTTTCCCTTCCTTTTTCCCATCCCTTCCCTTCCCTTCTCTTCCTTTCCCTTTTCCCTTTTCCCTTTTCCCTTTTCCCTTTTCCCTTTTCCCTTTTCCCTTCCTTTTTCCCTTCCCTTTTCCCTTTTCCCCTTTCCCTTTTCCCTTTTCCCCTTTCCCTTTTCCCTTTTCCCTTTTCCCTTCCTTTTTCCCTTCCCTTTTCCCTTTTCCCCTTTCCCTTTTCCCTTTTCCCTTTTCCCTTTTCCCTTTTCCCTTTTCCCTTCCTTTTTCCCTTCCCTTTTCCCTTTTCCCTTTTCCCTTTTCCCTTTTCCCTTCCCCGGCGGAGGGGTCGGGTCCCGACCCCCCCGAGCTGTGGGGAGCCCTCTGGCCGCCCCCTTTGAGCCCCCCCCCCGAGGGGTCTCCCCAGCCAAGCCCACGGGTCTCGCTCCCGGGTGCGGGGACGCGTGGGCCGGCGTTACCGGCCCCCCCCGACCCGGCCGGCCGCCGTGGGGACGGCGGTGTCCCCCTGCTCGCCATCCCGGTCCCCACGGTCCCGGCGGCCGGCGGTGATGGCGGGGCCGGTGCTGAGAGCGGCGGGGCGGCTGCCGGCGGCTCCCCGGGCCACAGCCACCTGCCCCGGGGCTCGGCTGCCGGCGAGAGCCACCCCCGCGGGGGCCGGGGCTTTATTTGGCTCAGGAAAATCGAATGGCGAAAATCGGTGGCTCTCCCGGGCCCCCGCGGGGCCGCTTCCCGAGCCCGGCGGGAGGATGCGCCCCTCTGCCTCGGCCCCGCTGGGGACGGGCCCACGGCAGCCCCCTGCGAGCAGGATTTCGGTGTCGGGCCGCCGGCAGCCCCCGGGCCGGGCACGGCGGGGCAGGGCTGCGGGCAGGGCAGCGCACGGCGGCGGGAAGGCGAGGTGCCCCGGGGGAGAGGAGGGGAGCGCGGCCCCGGGGCGGGGAAATCCCTGCTCTCCGGGGCAGGGCGCAGGCCGGTGCCGCTGCGAGGGGCCCTCTCCCGGGAAAGGGGACCCCACCGAGCCGCGGGTGAGGTGGCGGGATCTGTCGCGACCGTTCGCAACCCGTATTTCTAAAAGGGGGGGGGAGGGAAGCGACAGAAACGAGATGCTGACACTGAGGAGTCGCAGGGAGACATCAACAATTGGTGCCTATGGACCACATCAAAGGACTGCAGAGCAGCAATAAAATGCCTTGAAATACTTCTTAATGCAATGTTTGCATTGGGCAAGTCCGCAAATGACGCCGAATTTGCCATCGCAGGGGAAAGAAAGCAGCAGATGAGGAGGTTTAGCCAACATTCCTCCGAAACCCGGCTTTAGCGGGACAAGAGAGGAAGGGAGAGGGAGAGATTTGATAATCCCGAAAGGCAAGGGGGGAAACCGCATCGGCGCGGAGCGAGCAGACGCGGCAGGGCAGGGCTATCAAGGCACAGGGAGGTGGTAGCGGACGGACCGATCCGCAACAAGGCATCTGTAGAGAAGAAAACGTCCCATCGGGGGTGCCGGGGGGCGGTTTTGGCTGTGAGGCTATTGCTCGGCCCCGCTGCTTGAGAAGAGGCCACGCTTGTCCCCCTTGCGCATCCCCCCCGGGGGGCACCCACCGCCCCTCTCGCACTGATGGGGAGGGAGGGGAGCGGGGGCGAACGTGTGTGCTGGCGAGGGGAAAGCCTCCAGGTTCCGCTCGGCCGCTGCCAAACAGGCAGTCGCACTCGGATGAGCGCTTAATTGCTATTGTCTTTCTCTCTTTCCCGAAGGCAGAACCCCCGTTCCCCGAGCGCGGCTGCAGGGTGGCACAGGCTGGCTCCGTCCGGTTGCTGCGCGGCCGCTGTCGCCGCGCCGGTCCCGCCTGGCTGGAGCCCGAAGCCGGGAGTGCCGCTTTAGCCGCCTGCCACCCACGCACGGAAGAACCTCTCCCCCCGCCTCCATCCCTGCTGATCCCGCTCTAAATTTGCTTCTCTGCCCCGTCTCCCGTGGGCGAGCCGCTGCCCCCTCCGCGGCCGCTTCTCCCACCTCGGCCGCCCGAGCTCCGCCGCAGCCGGCCGGCCCCGCCGGGCGAGAGCCTTTCCCCGAGCCGGAGCCCCCTGCGGCCGAGCCGCCCGCCCTGGGTTCCCACGGAACCTCCCGCTTGCTGCGCCCACCCCGGGCGGCCTCGGGAAGCGCTGCCGGGCTGCCCGCTCCCGCCCCGGCCGCGGGGCTCCGCTCTCCCCTGCTGCGGGGGATCCCCCCCGCCGCTCGGCCCCTGCGGCCAGGAGCCGGCTGCTGCACCCCTCCCCGCCCCCAAACTTTGCTTTCCCGGAGCCCGAGAGGCGGCAGCCTGCGGGAGAGGGCGAGGGGGGATCCCGCGGCTGGGATCCCGCTCCCGCCGGCCCCGGTTTGGCTTCGCGGCGGCTGCCGAGCCCGGGGCCCGGCGCCACGGTCGCAGCCCCGAAAGCGCCGGGGAGAGGGCTCCCTGCTCCCTGGGGGTGGGCTCCCTGCTCCCCGGGGGTGGGCTGCGGGCTCGGGCTCCTCCTCCGGCCGTGCCACACGCCGCTCGCTTGACCCCGGGCGACTCCGTGCCCCTTCCGACTGGGACTCGCCGGGGGCGACCGAGGGGGCAGGGAGAGGCCTTGCGGCGGGGGGAGCATCGCCCACGCTGCCGGGGCCGCGGGAGCGCGGCTGCGTGGCCACGTCTCCTCCGGGGCATGGAGAGAGAAGAGACGTCCACTCGTAGTCTCAATGTCGTGATAGAAAGTGACCCCGACAGGAGAGCAGCGCGGGGGAGGGATCTTTTTAGGTTTCCGCGCCTTTGCTGGGAATTACCGGGATGGGCCGCGCCGAGGGAGGGATGAAGGCTCGGCTGGATCAGGGGATGCCCCGCGGCGGCATCGCCCCTCGCCCTCCCTTCGCTCCCAAGGTTTCTCTCTTCCAGCCGGGAAAAAGCCCTGCGGGGCGGGCGAGGGGCCGCAGGCAGCAGGAGCAAATCCTCCCGGGGCAGCCCGCAATTTCGTCCTGAGATATAGCCCAGTCCCCGGCAGCTTTTTGGCTACTAGAAACCAATAAAAGCAGTATTCGACACTTAACAAAAACGGGCTGCATGGTAAATAAATGCGGGTCGGTGCGGGCGCGGTGGTGCCCAGCGCTGGGCGCGGGGAGGAGCGGGCACGGCCCGCACCACCGCTCCTTTCAATGGTCCCCTTACAGTCTGCGCCTTTTAGGGTCGGCCCTAAAGGGGATTGTTTACAGTATAACACATCAGGTATGAGGTGGGGGAGCGCACAGACCTCTCTTGGTTCAAAGAGCTGTGCCTTGAAGAGAAAAAAACAAATTCCCCTTATATTTATTTTTTCGACTGAACACACATTGAAACGCTGTGCGCGGCTCGGCTTTCTCCCCTGGAAAAGCGGGCTTTGGGTCCCGCCTCGGTAACAAGGGGCCGGTTGTCCGCCTGCAGTGCCCCATACGAGAACCATTGTGTGCGAGGACCCGCAGCGTTTTCGGGGGGAAGCCGCTTTTTCGGCGGGTGCGAGGTGTGGGGACGAGGGAGGGGGCCAGGGGGGAGCGCGGCTGCCAGGGGGGTCCGGCCGGGGCCGGGGGAGGTGAAGCCGCGCCGGGCCGCTCCGCTCCTCCTCCCAGCCCCGCGGCTCCGGCTGGGGCGGCCGCCGGGCACCGCGGGCCCCGTGGGCGGGCGAGGCCCCGCATCCCCCCCGCTCGCCGCACTCGGTCCCGCGGGTTTGGGAGCCGAGGCTTGCCTTGGGGCTGGGGGGGGGGAAAAATCAAACCAACCCCCCCCCCAAAACCTTCCAAACCCGCAGCCTACCCCCAGTCGTAATAGCGGCAATAATCTGCGAAGAAGTGGCTCTTCGACGCGCCGCCGTGTAAATGCAGCTTGCGGCGTGAAACGGATTTCTTTTTCTTTCCCGGCGGAAAAGTGAAGCCGGGTGCTCGGCGGGGAACAGTCACCTTTTAGACCGAAATCTCCCCTCCGGGACGCCCGTGGGCTGGCCCCGGCCCGGCTTTCCCGCTGCTCCGCGCATCCCTCCGCGGCGTGGGGCGGGGGGGCACGGCCGGGCCGGGGGCGGCGGCGGGGCTGAGCCCCTCGGCCTCGGGGGTGCTTGTGGCCTGGCGGGCAACCTCCCCGGGCCCGGCTCATGTGCCCCGGCTCTGGCAGGGAACCCGGTCAAAGCTCTTGTCCTAGAGCTTGTCTGGATACGGCCCCGCTCTTTCCGCGGGATCTCCGCCGAAATCCCCTAAGGGCGGTTTACTTCTTGGGGGAAAATTAAAACAAAACAGACCCAAGGACCGCTTTGAGATCTCTCTCAGTCCCTTCCCGCCGGCCCAAACACCCCCCCAGGAGTCCACCTGCAAACGGGGGCAGGAAAAGGGAGGCGCCGAGGAAACCTCGGCCACCGGCCGCGAGTGGGGCCGGGGCCGCGGGGTCCCCGCGGCACCAGCCTTCCCCCGGGGGCCGCTCCTCTGGCTTTGCCACCTCTGCTCGGGGGGGGACACACACAGATGCGGCTGCCAGCAAGGTAACGGGGCGGCTGGCGAGCTGTGGCCAGGCTGGCCTGGCCGATTAGGCACCTATTTCCCCCCCGCCTCCCTCTCCCGCTGAGGGGAGCGCAGCCTTTTTTGGGGAGAGCTCCGCTCGCCGGCGGGTTTGCCGGCCTCTGCCCTCCGCGGGGCCGCCTCTCGCCCCCCGAGAGCTGCACCAGGCCGTTCACCTGTCGGCAGCGACCCCACGCAAGGCGGGGGAAACCTGCAGAGGAAGGTTTCTCCCCCCGGAGGAGGGGGAAAAATCAATATATTCTAAAAAAGCGGGCGGCAGGAGCAGGCGGGAGCGGGTGCCCGGGGGTGTGAAGGCTGTGCCCACGGGGAGCGAGAGGCAGAGCAAGAGCAGCCGTGGGTACCTGCGGGTTTATGCAGGCAGCGAAAGCTGAAAAAAGGCTGCGGGAGCTCCGCAGCCGGGCGGAGTGGGCGTGCAGGCGGCAGATGAAGGGAGCGATCCCCCAGACCCCCCTTATCGTCCCGGGCTGCTCTGGAATCTGGCGTGGTGAATGCAAGATGCCTGGCTTTGACCCCTGCCCGTGGTGTTGCAGGTTGGCAGCTGAGAAGGCAGGAGGGGCTTTAGCCGGGATTTTCGTCTTTCTTTGCGGGGGGGAACCTGCGCTGTTTGAATCATTCCTCGGAATCGCCCGTTGCCAAACGGCTCCGCGGGGAGGCTCGGGGGTGCGGGCAGGTCCGATTCCCGCCTGCGAAGAGGCAGACCCGCAGCTGGGGGAAATTCAGGGATAATTTAGGTTCCCGATTCACCCCCCTCGGGGCCCACGGGGCTGAGGAGGGGGGACAGGCCCGGGGACACGGGGTTTGGGCGCCTTAAGGCCAGGCAAGCTGCCGGTGCCTTTGGGCTCTGCCTGCTCCCCTCCTGCTGCCCCGAAAACTGGAGGGACAGCAATCGTGTGCTTGGTCTGCGGTGCCCAAACGAGCGGGGGGAGAAGTCCTGGTAAAATGGAGGGAAAGTAGTGGCTGGTTTTTATAGTCCAAGTGTATAATCGGATTTTTTTTTCCCTCCTGATAGAAAGCAGATAAATTTATGAAGGGAGAGCTAAGAGAATAATTACAGGGTGAAGGTAGTTAAATTTTATTTCGAGTCCCAAAGGCAAAACCTGACATTTTATTGCAAACATCTGGAAGGCTTAAGAGACTGGCATGGCGTTTGTTTAAACACTAATAGAGATTTTTATTCTGTAAAACACAAACAAAGCCCATTTAAAAACACTTGAGACTGTAAATATTTTGCGGTGGTTCAATTCTCAAAGCCTGAGAAAACCGGGGGGAGGGGAAGGAGGGGGAACGAATCGACGGCATAATAGGGGTATAATTATGAATTAGTTAATAATACGCAACAATACCGTTTGTGCAGACCATAAAACTAAATCGCAGGCGTGTTTTTTTCCGCAGTCACCGTCGCTGAGCCCGCGCAGCCCGGGGACATCACCGCGCTCCGGTTTCCGAGCAGCGACCCCGGCTCGCTTTGAACTCGCCCTCCCGAGAGCGCCAGCCTCCGAATCCGCCGGTCCTTCGCGGAGGATAATCGACGAAGATTATGGGCAGAAGATAAAGTTGCATTAAAGTCCGGTAAATCACTCGCTCACCTTATCAGCCTTCAGCCCGCACCCGCTGACTGGTTTGAACATCGTTTTCAATTACTAACTTTAAAAAACACGTAAATAATAATACATCCCCGGGCTAGGTCTGGCTAACGGACCTCGGGTGAGGTTTCCCTTGCCGTGGAGCAGGGTTTGAAGGCGGCTCGGCTCAGCCCCTGCGAGCAGCACATCTGGACAGCACTCCCGCCCCGCAGCCGGCTCCCCTTATTTCTCTCTTTTCCAAATATTGCCAGATAGAAACAAATATTTTCAGGCTCGCCCTGCGACAACGGGAAAGCAGGAGTGAATGATTTCTTTATAAACCCCGGGGCCTGGCCCTGCGACCCTTGCTCCTGCCGCTTTATTCCAGGGAGCAGTTTCCTGGATTTAATGGGGGCTACCCCTGCGAGTGAGGGTCTGGGATAAAGACCAGGCGAAGGGACGCATTCGTCTCTGGCGGCCGGGGCTCGGAGTCGGATCTCAGCGCCTGAATGCAGACGAAGCCCAGGCCGACTCCAGATTTACGCCCCTCGCCGAGGGGAGCGGGGCCGGTCCCCAGCCTGGGGAGAGCGGCGGGGACGCCGACGCGTTTTGCTGGGCGAGATTTTGGTGCAAAGGCTGAATCGAAATGCCATCCCCCGGCTTGAGGAGAGCGGGTTTCTCTGGGCGAGCCCTCCCGGCGCAGGGGGCAGCCCCGGCCCCCCCAGCCCCATCCCTCCATCCCTCCCCTCTGCCCCCGGCGCATCCTCCCGCCCGTGGGGCCGCAAGGTCGCTGCGGGGGCCGCCCTTGCCCTCCGCTCGCACTGAGAAGCAGCGATGCCTTCGCCTTTATCCTTTTCGCAAAACGCTTTAGCCGTGCTAAATCTCCCGGGCACCGGCGGAGCGGCAGGGCAGGAGGGAGAGGAGCGACCGACGGCGGCTGTGTGTCCCCTCGCCCCCGGAGCCGGCCGCCGGCACCGCGGGGAGCTGCTCGCCCGTCGCTGGCGAAAGGCTCTGCTCCCTGGGGTCCCTCAGTCAGTGAGGGCCCGGGGGCTGCCGCGGGGGCTGGCCCCGCCGCCGGGGCCGGGCGGGGGGAGAGCCCCCCAAAAGGGGTCGGGGCTGCTTTAAACTGTCGACCCGTAAAACCCCACTTAACGCTGCGAAAAACGCGTTTCTGCCCTCTTCCATCAGCCCCCAAATTTCGTTTAAATCGCCCTGCCTTTCCAACACCATTTCCTCGCGCTAAAACGCTGTAAATAATCCGCTGTTTTCTTGGGCTCTCCTTCTAAAATCGCCCTCCAGCTTCTTTAAAAGCCTTCCTCGGTGTGTGTCTCCCAGACGAGCGTTTCCGAGGCTTTCGGAAATAGGGAAACGGATTTTTATTTTATTTTATTTTTTTTTAAATTTGGGAGACATTCCTTCGCCGGGGGAAGGACACCCAGCCGGGGGGACGGGCTGGAAACGCGTGTGTCCCCTCCGGGTCCCCGCTCCTCGCTCAGTCCCCGCTGCCGGCTCCCTCCAAGCCCCTGCCCCTCTCGTTCCCTTCGTGCCCCGGGATCGCTCCCCGCGGGGCCGGGGGACGCGGAGGGGACACCCCGTGTGGCAGAGCCCTGCCGGGGGCGATGGGCAGGAGGGGAGGGGAGCGGCGGGGAGGGGGGGCGAGGGGCGCAGGGCGGGTGATGGGGAGGCACGAAACCTGCACCTCGGCCTAGGCGGCAGGGCTCAGCGCTCCCGGCATCTCCCGAGGAATCGCTTTTCTTGCTTTGCATCCGAAATCCGTGCCCGCGAAGCCCGGCGGGAGCCCGGCGCTGCGGGCCGGGGGGCGGCGGCCGGGGGGCTCCGCCGCAGCGGGGACGGGCACCGGGGGCCTCTCCGGCAGCTAAAGAAGTGGCGTCCCCCCACGCCTGCCCCCTTCACTCGTGGCCAGCCCCATCGGAAAACCTCGCCCTAGGAAAACCTCCCCTCCCGAAGGCGCGGAGCAGCGCCGGGAAACATCATCCAAGAGGGATCCCTGCCTGGGATTCCCTGTCTGTCCTCGCCCGCTCTTCCACCGCGCCTCAATCCGTATTAATTCCCTCCCTTGCTTTATAATTATTTATTGTTTATTTCGAGCCTGTTTTCGATCCTCGGGATCGATTAACCCCGGCGGTGTGTTCCCTGGAGGGCGTCCGCCGGCTTCCCCCGGCCCCACCGGCCGATGCTCCCGGCGCTCCCGCACCTTCTCCACCGCAGCCCTTGCTCCTCGGCCACGCAGGGCCCGGGAGCGCGGCCCCGCCGCAGCCCGGAGGGTTTCGGGGCAGAGGGAAGAGGCGAGGAGGAATAAAATGCTGAATATCATCATCCAGGCAACCGGCCGGCACCGCTGCCGAGCGGGTTCGTTCTCTCTGCAGCTAAAGTGGCGAAGGGATAGCGGGGAAAGAAAAAAAACCAAGAAAAAAGGAAAAAATATATGTATATATTTAAAAATCCCTCTTCCCCCCAGAGCAGGCGCTGCCGCCCGGGGTGCCCGGCTCTGCCTGCCCCGCCGCCCACGGACACGCGTGGTTTTGAAGTGAACCCCCCCCCAGAGGTTGCTGTTGGGGGCCAAACACCGGTTCCGCCGGGAAGAGCGGGGACCCCGTGGCCCGAGTGAGGCTGGGAGAGCCGCCCCTCGCCGGCGGCCCCGCCTGGGGGTCCGGCAGCAGCAGCCCCCGGGAGGGCTGCGGCGGAGAGAAGTGCGGGGTCGTTACCTCTCTGCATTCAGAGCTATGGCTTTCCTAGCGGCTCCCCGTTCTTCAAACAGTTAATTCTCCCGGCCGGTGCTGCAGGACTCAGATGGCCAAAATTCCTCGCCCCGAAGCCCGAGTCTCCCTCCCCTCGCCATTGGGTCGCAGCTTTTGGGTCTCTCCCGAGCTCTCCCTCCCATTGGCCGCGGACAGTTGTTGGTTGGCTTTGGGGTGGGTTTTTTTCCTTATTTTTTTTCTTGACAGGCGCACGCAGCCTGCCTAACTCTTGGAGAGAAAAAAAAAAAAAAAAAATCCCAGAAGTTTGGATCAATCAGAGAGAGACAGAAGGAAAGGGGAGAAGGAAAAAAAAAAAAAAAAAAAAAAAAAAAGATGAAATCCAGCCTGCAGCCCCTCTGAGCAAGTGCTGGGGACCTGGGCTGAGCACACCCTCCCGGCTCTGCCTCCGGAGTATCTGCAGCCTCATGTAGTGCCTTCGGGAGGCTGAGGGCTGGTGCTTCTGGGGGTGCAGCTGGGGAGGGGAGGGGGCAGAAAGCGGCGAGAGGCTCTGCCTCTGCTCCCCGAGCTCCGCGCTCCCGGCCACCGCTCGCCCATCTGCCCGAGGGTCCGGGCTGGGGGATAAGATGAGCGAGAGGCGAAGATCGGCGGTGGCCCTCAGCTCCCGAGCTCACGCTTTCTCGGTAGAAGCCTTGATTGGGACAAATAAAAAGAGGAAACTGCGAGACTGGGAGGACAAGGGGCTGGATTTGTCCATGGAAAGCCTCAGCCCCAACGGCCAGCTCGGGGACAATGAAGACCCGACCCAGTGCCTGGACCTCAACCCCGGTCAGTGCAGCTCCTTTCTCTTCGGGGACCCCGGCCCCGCCGCCGAGCCCGGCCGGGCAGGGCGGGCAGCGCGTCCCGGGACGCCTCCGGGAGCGGGGCAGGGGAACGCGGGGGGAGCGGGGGATTTTGCGGAGATTCTTTGGATTTTAATTTTTTTGTTTTTTCGCTTTACGGGGACTTTTCTCCTACTCACCTCGGCTCTTCCCCCCCACGGCTCCATGATGTCCCGGGAAGGAACGGCCTGTCCCCCCCCCCGCTTCCTCCTTCTCCCTCTCTCCTCCCTCTCCGTGCCTGCCTGTCGCGATAGTCCCTCCCGGCTGTCTCGGGACACGCGTTTCGCCTTGCCCCGGGAGCTTCCCGACCGTCGCGGGGGTGCCGCGGGGGTCGGGGGCAAAGGAGCGGGGCAGGACACCGGCCCCCCCCGGGGGGGGATCACCCCTCTCCCCCGCCGTGCGCCTTTCCGAGGCACCGGCCGCCGCCCCGGGGCCGCGCCGCCCCGGCCGGGGGCTTCGGCGGCGGAGGGGGCGGGCGCCCCGGACCGGCGTTGCGCCGAGGCGAGGGGCCCCGGCTCCGTGGCCGCGCACCCACGCCCCGCGGCGAGCTCCCACCCGAGACCTCCACGGGCGGCGAGGGGCCGGGGGCCCGATCCTTCCCCTCCCGGGATCGGATCCTTCCCCTCCCGGGAAGGCAGCGCGCAAGCCCCGGCGGCGGGGCGGGGGGGACGGCGGAGGGAGGTCTCCCCTCCCCGCAGGGACGCGGCTCCCGGCGGGGGACAGGGCCGCAGCCAGGGCCCCCCGGGTGAGGGGGCTCCGAGGGGTCCGGTCCCCGCTGCCGAGCCCCGGGAACCGGGGCGTTTGGAGCAGCCCCGGCCCCTCGGTCGGCCGGCTGCACGGTGTTGGGGGAGAGGGAGCGCGGCACCTCCCGCCCGGTACTTTGATTTTTAATTTTAAACTTTTATTTCTTATTCACTTTTATTTAAAAGCGAGCCGGTAGCTTGGAGTGATCATTTGGCTCAAGCGGAGCCCTCGGGCCGCTCTTGTCCCCCCCCGGGCCGTTTCGCTCCGGCCTGGAACCCCGCAAAAGCAGCCGGGGACCCGCGGGGACCCCGAGGGGTGAAACCGCGCTGCTCCGCACCCGCGCTGCCCCGCACCCGCGCTGCCCCGCACCCTTCTCGCCGCCCCCCGCCCCGCTCCCCAGCGCCCTGAAACGGGAGGCAGGGAGCGGCCCCCTCTCGCAATTACGTTGTTACGAGAAAAGGCATTTGTAGGTAATTTTACTTTTAATATTCGGGCGGGGGAAAAAGGTCGGGCGATTTCTGTGCGCGACCCCGTAAGAGAAAGGGCAGAAATTTCCTCCACTCGCGCCAAGTCCCGCCGCACTTGGAGAAGAAAACACCTTTTTTATTTATTTTGCGTTTTGTTTGTGTTTTTTGGTTGGGTTTTTTTTTTTTTCGTGACGTTCCCCGCGCTATCAATAAGCATCAGCTGCCCAAAACCCAGCACAAAAATAACCCAACGAACCAAAAAAAAAAAAAAAAGGAGAAAGAATTAGAGATCGAGGTATAAAAAAATATCTGCTGTAAAAAAAAAATCTGTGAGGTGTTTTTGAAGGGAGCGAAAGCCCGGGAGCTCCGGAGGCCGGGCCCGCTCGGCTCGGGGGCCCGGCCTTTGCCCGCCGCCGCCGCCCGTCCCAGCGCGGCCCCCGAGGAGAAGCCGGTAAAAATCTGCTGCCTGCGACCTCCCGAGCCGCCGAGCCACGGGCGTGCAGCAGAGGGGACAGAAGCCATCGAAATATCGACCGCTAAAAAATAAAAATACAAACCAACCTCACGGTTTCCGCGCCTTCCCCGGTGGAAACAATAAATACGCGAGCGAAACGCAAAAACCCGCTTTCCAATAACAGAGCGGATATGTGCAGCGGTCTTCTTTTTTAGAACCGTTCCTCATCATTTTTAGCCACCATAGGATATATTTTTGGACGGTCTAGGAGTTTAATTTACCCGTTTCTCCGTGAATTGGAAATGCAAAGTGGAAAACTCCCCCTGCGCCAGGCTGGGAGCGGGAGAACGGCTGAAACCTTAGAACGCAACCGTGGTGTTTTTCATAAAGCAAAGGAAATCAAGAACAGTTTGAGAAATCATTTTTAGGAGGTTGATAGACTTTAAATAAAGTCCGCGACTGTAATTTGCACAGTCACTTCATTAAACCTAAACCCTCCGCGGCGTACCTTTGCTGCTGGGTGCAAATTGATGAGCGGCTGTGTAATGGCCACCAAATTCCGTCTTTACAAGACCCAATTAAGAACAAACTTTACACCTAAAGTATTTCCAACTCGCCAAATCTCCAGCGATATACCAAAAAAAAAAAAATAGAAAAATAGAAAAGGGAGTTTTTATAGCCTCGCAGAGGTTCCAAGCGCCAAGCCGCTGCCCCCGGGTAGCGCAGGAGGCGGCTGGGGCTGTTCCTGCCGCTGGGGTGGCCCTGGGGCGGGCGAGCGTGCGGGGAGGCCGCAGATGCCGCGGTCTGCGCTGGGGAATGGTGCCCGGGGCTTGCCGGGGATAACGCAAGGCTCCATCTCTTCCCGCACCCCCCAGGTCCGGCTGAAGCCCCCTCGCCCTTTGCAGCTCTTCCCCCCCGCAGAAGGGTGCCGGGGTTTCCCTCCCAGGCGTTGGCCACCTCGCCGGCCCCGCTCCGCTCCCGGCCGGGGGCTCGGCAGCCCTCGGTGCCGCTGGACGGGTACAAGATGCAGCCTTCGGGGGAGGGGGCGCGGGGGGCGGTTTCCCCGTTTTGGCGAAATCCCTCACCCCTTACGTGCGATTTTCCAGCCGTGCCCAAACCCTTCGGTGACAATAGTGGCGATGCCGGGTCCCCTGGCGTGCCCGGGACCCCCCCTCCCGCGGCCGCATCCTCCCGGGAGCAGGGAGGCGGCAGGCTGGGTCGGGGGATGGCGTGGGGCGAGGGGAGACAAGCCAGCGGGTACATCTCCCAGGTTTGTAAAACAAAAAATATATATCTATCTCCCGAGCATCCGAGTTATTTATGTCTCGGCAATGAATCTTGTCGCCGGAGTTAATGTGCTGTTTTACGAGACTCGTTTAAAAGGGGGATAAAGCTGGACTTTAATCACGTGCGGGTTTTAATCGCGAAGCTGTGGAAAGGAGCTGGGGCTGCGGCGGGAGCGGGGGAGGCCCCCGGGAGCCCCGCAGCCTCCGCCGGCCCCGGGCCGCCGCCGCCGCCGAGGGGAGGAGGAGGAGGAGGGCGGCGGCCGCCCCTCCGTCCCCTTGGCAGGTTTGGTTTCAGAGGGCAGCAAAACAATGGGCTCGGATGTCTTGTGGGTATTTATAGATTAAACCTGAGCAGCGGAGAGGTCACGGGGGGCCCAGGCGTTGCCTCCCTTGATGTATAGATTATTTACCAGCGGTGGCTTTCCTCGGCCCGTCCCTCTGCCGCCCCGGGGCGCAGGGACAGGCGCGCTCGGCTCCTTTGCTCGTCCAAAATTTACGATATTTTTATTTCTTTTGGGACACACACACACACGTCTCCCCCCGGCCCGGTTTCCCACCCGAAACACGGCTGCGGTCGGGGCCGCTCCGGGGAGCGCCTACCCGGGCCGGGCAGAGCGAAACGCTGCGGCTAGAAAGAGAGCATCCCTCGGCTTTGGGACGGTCCCCTCCCTCGCAGAGAGGCACGCTATGAAATGCTAAACGAATTTCGCCAGTGCAGTCGTCCCATCACACGTCCCATCGGTGGTTTTGATTGCGTATATTAAATGCACACATCACTTAAAAAACAAAACAAAACAAAACATTTTCGAGAGTTTTATTTTTGTCGCTCTGCGAAGGCATTGCATTGCAGATTGGTTTTCGTTCCGTATGTTTCTCTAAAGCTACGTTAACGAACCACTGCGAAGCTTTGCAACGAGAGAAAACAACACGGCACGCATTTCGAGACCTACAACGTGTGTATTACAGCTGCTTATCCCTAAGATTAAGATCCGATAGCTTGACAAAGCCTTCCGTGGCTGGCAAGGGTAAAACCTCCATCCCTTGTACCGTGGCGCGGTGTTCTCCTGCCTGTCCTGGGGGCTGCAGGAGTGTCCATCCCAACCCTGCTCCGCCGCGGGGTGCCTTGCCCCGCTGCAAACCCCCTCCCCGCCGACCCTCCGGCGAGGCTAACAGATTTTAAGAGCAAGAGAAAAGTGATTGATAATACGTGATTTTTTTTTATACCGCTGCTTCTGAATGCTCGTATTGATGAGGTCCCACTTTTTGAGCAGTGGCTGTTAAAGCCGTGAGCAGGGAGCGACATAATTTGTTTCCAGACGTGGTTTCTCCCTTCAGCTTTTGTTCGAGTGCTGGGTGGATGGGACGAGGGTTTCCAGAGCTGGCAGAGAACTTTTTCTCGCCTCTTCCCTGAGGTAGGGGGAACTGGTGGACGCCATCCTTTGCGTGGTCCTCGGGGCTCGCCGGTGAGCACCGCTCCGTAACAACGAGGTGTAAGAGAGAGCGGCAGCCTTGCCTTTGGCAGAATTGCTTGGGACTGGGGTTTACTGATGCGACGTCTTTCTAACAAACGCGTGTGTGACTGGGATTGTATGAATTCATTCCACCTGTTGGGTCATCAGTTTGCCTCCTAAAGAGGGGATGCCGAGCTCAGCTCCATTGCTCCCTTGCGTAGACGATGGAAGGAAACGCGAAAATCCGCCCCTCGCAGTGCCCCTGCTCCCCCCGCGCTCCGGCCGCAGAGCCAACGCGCTCGCCCTTCCCAGAGGAGAGGGTCGCAGGAGGCAGACGGAGCTGTCCAGAGGAGAGCCCGCGGGGCTCGGGAAGGGGTTGCCTCGGTCAAGTTCGCACAACTCTGACCTCGCCGCCCGAGGAGACGGCGAGCGAGGATTCGTCTCTGCGGTAACACGCGTCTCACTGACTGGGCGAGCTCCTGCTGCGGGGTCTGTGAAACTCTTCCTGCAGAGAGGTGAATTGCTCACGCTGCATTACCAGGGCAGGTGACGGAATAACAGCGACAAACCTGCCAGAGCAGCAGCGTGTTAGAAACAAGGCAGCGCGTCAAACAATGGCTTCCTTTCTTTTTTATGTATTTTAAACCTGCAGCGGTTTTTACACGGGTTTATTCCATCTGCCGGGAAGGGGAAAGCTGCTATTTCAAAAGACATTTCTTGTCTTTGACAAGAACTCTGGGAGAATCCAGAAAGCTTCTGTTACAAGCAAAAGTCAAGTAATTCCTTACAAACCATCAATCACTTCTCCCTCCTCCCACTTGGGACCGAGCCCTTATATCGAATATCAGCCCAGCTAGCCTCTCCTCAGGCAGAAGTGTCCCGCTTTATCTGTGTCTGTCTTTAAGGAAAACTGATGCTTTTTTCAGATGGAGAAGTTGAAAGATGTCTTCCAAGAGCGCTACATTCAGGAAAGGGCATTTGTGTCGTTTTACAACGCAGTCGGTGCCGCTGAAGTCCCCTCTGCTCACAGCTCACTGCTCCTATTTTCATCGGTTGGATTCCTGTATGAAGCTTCGCTTGCAGCCTTATGTCTTCAACGGTCAAAGCTTGTTTTATTTCTTAACTTTTCTTTTTTCCTGCCTTCTGATCTAGATATAAGCTTACACTGGTTTAAAAAATGCACTAAAATCAGTCCGAGAGCACTGAGAAAATTCCTCGATGTCTTGAGACCGGCTCATGTGGCGTTTACATCAGTTCCCGCTGCAAGTAAAAGCTATTCAGGTGCGATTTAAGTCACCCCAAGCGTCCACATTGAGATCTGTAGTTTACACCGGTGATATAAAATCAAGTTCAATGAAAGAAGCTTAAGTTTTCTAAAACTGACAACGTTTCGGAGAGCAGCAGGGTTTCCCGCAGAGGCAGAGCTTGCTGGCGCCGGTCGATGGAAGGACAGGGTCTTATGCTAGCCCTTAGCTCTCTGACAGCCTCCTGAGCGACACGACGACTTTGCAGTCAGGGGATAGGAAGTTTTGTTTAAATCCCGAGGGCAAACGCGGGGTGCGTACACAGGCACTAGCTGGTGTCTGCCAGCCCGGGAGCGGCGTGGCTGCGTCAGGAGGAGCAGCGGCGCGCACCCGGGGGTACGGGGACGGGCAGGCAGCTGGGGCTTCCCAGCGCTCCGGTGCCGAGTCCTGCCCCGAGCAGCTCTGCGTAGCAGGACACTGAAAGATTTGGCTTTTCTGCCTTATTATTCCAATTAGAGTTTCCACAGGTAGAGAGCACAGTGCAGCAATGCAGAGACCCCTTTTTCAGAGAAAAAAATGGTGTAGCTTTTTGCTGCTTCTTACCAATACTGGTTAAACCAGGGTACGGTTCCGACCCTCCTGCCTGCGAAGCATCTGCTGTCTCAAAATGCAACGCCATTGCATTTCTTGTGGTAAAAGCCGTAGCATGCTTTGGTGAGAAGGGCGAGGGAAAGATACCGTGGTGTTATGGCAAAATTAAATTGAAATATCTTTGAAAGCAGATTAAGAAATTTTAAAACTCCGAGAGGAAACGCAGTGCCAGTTCAAGTTCTAGCAACAATATTCCTGCCCGGGGCATCTTTTAATTGCGTATTCTGCAAGATCAGAAAACAATGAATCAGTAAATCAATCCAAGAAGTGACAAAAGCACTTGTTACAATAATATTTACAATAATTTTTCCCTATGCCATTCGCTCAGTTGAGCTATTGATCTGCCAGTATTGAGAAGACGGTGAAAGGGTTGCCCGAGTCAAGCCCCCGCGACAGCGGGTTGCCCAGTCTTTGCCGTGGGTCTGCCAATGCAGACTGGGAGCTGCTAGAGGGAAGGCTGTGCCTAGCACCTGCCTCCGGCAGCGCACACTGATGTGCAGCGACAGAGGAATTCAGAGGAGGATTTTTCATTTGGGGACTGAGCAGAAAGAAAGAGAAGACGGTGAGGAGGCATTTAGGCTTGGTTGAATAAAAGCTTTTTTTTTTTTACTTTATTGAGAAACAGGAAAACTTAGGTTTTGGCCAAACTTTAAACATTTATTTTTGTATCATCAAACTGCCTCATGTTTTTAAATTACGCAACCATTTTAAAAATGGATCCC
The DNA here is from genome assembly GCA_020745775.1 of Theristicus caerulescens. NCBI lineage: Eukaryota > Metazoa > Chordata > Aves > Pelecaniformes > Threskiornithidae > Theristicus > Theristicus caerulescens. Next base: position 677,370 of record CM036559.1, on the reverse strand, counting down.
CAAACCTCCTTGTTTGAATTCATTACAAATATTTTACAAATAAATTATGAGATGAATTTGCAATTAAAAAAATAAGGCGTTTTGATTTAGATAATAATGAAATCAAGCGTTTCGACATTCAAAACTGCTTCCCAATTTTTCTTCTTTTAACAATCAATCAAAGTTATTTGCCAAATTCCACAGGGTTTCATAGATAAGTTTTCATTTCTCTGAAGCTGTATTTTCTTGGTCAATTCACTATATATATATATTAAAAAAAAACCCTTTCGGCTAAACTCTTGGACGGTCGAATTCAGTCCCTGTCACAGTGGACAGTTTCACTGCACTGCACCTGCTCGTTCTTCTTCAGGCTTTTGCTTTTTGGGAAGGAAACCTGCCACCATTGTTAATGGACATTCTCAGCAACGTCCACACGTGTAGCTCTTGGAAAGGAGCTTGGGCAGAAATTATTGCCAACCGCCTTTAAAAGGACCGATTTACGGTTTCTAAAGAGTACTTAACCAACTGGTTAAGAACCGACACAAATCATATTAATAATCAGCACATTTATGTGAATGCAGCCACAGCAAAAATTGTTTGAAAATCAGTGGGCCAGGGCACCCAGAGTAATCACGAAGGGCTCACTGTGCTTTGACTTCACTCAGGGACTGGGTGCACCCTTGGCTAGCATTAACGTTCTTCCCATGACCGGTGAATTAACAAACCCAAGCCTCTACTTTCAGAAGCTTCAGGAAATAGAGAGCTCCCTGATCAGAAATCGACCCCAAAACGAAGGGGAAGACTGAAGACACCAGAGCGTCTTTGCTTTTAATGGGAGTGAAGAACTGTGCATCGCAGACTCCTTAAGAGGCCGCACCAGCTAACAGCAGTATCCCTAAATAAGATGCCAAAAGTGCTGACTGACTGTGTGGATGCTTACGGACAGAAAATAATTGTAAGGAGAACAGGTCATAACATTTAGAAATGTAGGGTGCATACGATGAGTAGGTTAGGGAGTCTTCAATAACAGGTTCTTGTTCCTTTGTCCCTGAAATGACCATGGATCAGCTCTGTAAGTTTGAGTTTGCTGAGGAAGAAGGGACCTTGGGAACAGATGGAGAGATTCACAGGTAGACTTCTTCTTCACCTACTTGCTGCACTGGATTGTCCGCAATCCTGCTCAGAGGATCCTATTAAAAAGTCAGTTATTAAATGTTTATAGGTGTTATTGTCATCACTTCTACAAGCATCACTTAGTTTGATGAAGACATTATCCCCCTGCTGCCCTGTCGTCCCTCTCTCAGCTTTGCGCGTAGATGCAGTTGCACAGAAAAAATGCCAATGTATTTTTATTGTGCTTTAAGCAGTCTTTCTTATCAGGGCGAAAAAATAGTAGAAGCCGCCCTGGCGAGCATTCCCTTGTGCCCCCCCTCAGACCTTACTGGAAACACTCCTACTGGCTTTTTTAGAAGCAGACTTCACCCTTGAGGTTGTACTGGACGCTGCTGCCGCCTTAACTTGTCATAACGTCCCATGCAACAATTGGGATCGGCGATCCTACATTTTTAGTTGACACATCCTTTTGCAAAGACGCGTATTGCCCCAGAGTTTGTTCTTTTATTTATCAGGTATCTGCAAAATTAGAAAGCAGAGACCTCGGAGGTGTCCCGTGGCACCGCACAACGCGGTAAGGCGAAGGCCGCGCGGAAGCGCGCTTGCGGGCAGCTGCTGAAGGAGGGCCTGGTCCTGCGAGATGCCGAGCAGCTGCATTTCAAAGGACTTTATGCTGCTGATTTTCAGGGGCGCAGCTTTTGTGACCTGATTTTCAGCGGTGTTAAGAACGTGTGATCGCCACGGAGATCTTGACCTCTCACTCGATTTCTGCTCTGAGATGCCCTAAACAGTGCGAGCCAGAGAGCAGCCTCCCCCTCCGCACAACTGTCAGGGCTGGAATGGTTTTGACTTATGTACGGGGATTTCTTTTTCATCTGCTGGAATACCGTCTCGGTCGGTATGAGTAAAATAATCATGACAGCGAGGTTAATGCCCGGGTGATCACTTTTATGCTATGGAAGGATCACGTTTTCCTCTGCCTTTCAGTTTTCCTGCAGATGCCTGATCGTGTGAAAACTCTCCGGCTGGATCAGATGCAGGTTTCTGGATTATGCCCGTCTTCGCAGTTCCCAAGTGTTCCTGCCTTTTTGTTGTGCAATACAATAAAACAGGGCTCCATACAAGGCAGCGAGGCTCTTCTTTTTAAACTGAGAAGCTGTTTTTTACTTCAGAAAACTTCATCTTTTTACGTATGCCAGAAGGTCGTAGGAAGCTGGGAAAATATAGAATACAACACATGTCCGTGGGTGCCTAATGGTTTTTATTTTGCTCCAGCATTTAAAAGATAAATAAAAGATTTATTATTGTAGGATTTGGGGGTTTCCTGTGCCAGGCTCCTTGGAGCAAGTAAAAAAACAGTCTTCATTCACCATCAAACAAGCCTAGCAAAGTCTCCATCTGCCTGGCGGCAAGGCAGCCCCGTTACTCACTTCATGCTGGGGAGAGTTACCCACATAAGACTGTACCATCCCGGGTCTGTTACGCAGGTCCCGGCAACGCCGTCGGGGTGGCAGAAAGCCTACGCTGCCCCGTTCTCCCCGACTGCTGGGATCGTTCTCTACAACGTAATTCTGTTTGCGCCACAACGCAGGAAATTGCGCCTGGGCTGGGGAAGGGAGGGCGGCTGTGGAAGCGCCTAGCAGTGTGCCGTTACAGAAACGGACAATAATTGATAGCTTTTGTGAAAATATAGTCACATAATGCAGCTTCAGGAAAAAAAAAACCCACCCTCGTTCTGCTTCTTGGAATGAAAGATTCGATTGTGAAGTGGCAGTTTATTAAGAGTGTTTCAAGACTGATTGCTCGAGTTACGTTAAGGTGCTGAGCATCGTTTATCCAGGGTAATTTGGGAATAATTGATTTAGAAAAAATGCAGAGGGGCTTGACTGAGTTGAGCACATACGGGGCACAGGAGCGAGTGATCCAGTACGGTTACAGCCTTTAACAGAAAAGCAGTTCAGCCCCAAGAGGGGATGGAAAATGTCTGGGGCATCTGTTGCCATGTCAGATGCCCTGTCCCTGGTCGTGCTCTCCGACACCCGCTGGACTGGGATGTCCCTGGGCTTCTGTAGGTGCCGACTTGTCCTTGGGCTGAGAAACGGGAGGAATAACAAACCAAGGAGTGCTGTAGCTCCGCCTGGGTGAGGACTGGGTGCCCCATATTGCTCCGAGGGGCTCGCTTGGCGGGGACAAGGGACGTAATGCGCCAGCGAATGGCCCGGGTCACCGTCGTGTTGGCTTCATGTTAGTGTTGGCTCGCGTGCGTACACCGTCCTCCTGGGGGTGAAATGACGGCGAAATCAGGAAGAGAGGGGTTAATAGGGGCAAAGGAGTAGAAAACCAGGCAGAAAGGGGGATCACCGCTGGGAAGGGAAGAGGAGAATGAGGCAGGAAAGGGGGAGGTTCAGGGCTTCGTTTCCTACCCACCGGCTGCTCGCGGCACGGGGAGGAATTAGAAACTATTTTCAGACTTTCTCCCTGCATCTGGGTACCCTCCTGTTTGGTTTTTGTGTTGGGTTTTTTTTTTTTTCTTTTTCTCCCCCCAAGTAATGAATGGCATGGTTCCTGTAAATGAAATATGACGTTCAAAATAGTTTATGAAGGCAACTTAGTACATTGTACCAGACAAAGGTAATCATTGGGTGCAGCTTAGATATGTAAGAGGCCTGGGGGAAAAAAGGGACAACATCTCAAATAAGCTGAAGCTTTCGGGGAAAAGAACAAAGTTTCTTCCCATAGTCTTTGTTCTCCATGGTTTGATGTGAAAAAATGAGGAATTTCAGGAAAAATTATAAAAACTCTTCTAGAAATATTTTCTCTTACAGTGAACTCCATTGGATTTTTCTATAATAATACTTAAAATCCTATTTGCTACTTTTGCTACTTTTATTCAGGCCTTAAGCCTTTTTGTAATCCATAGATGTTACACATGGAGTTGTTTTAAGTCTATTTTATTATACAGTTGCATCGGCTGTACATTATCAATTTCCATTGTATATAAAAATCAGATATTTCAGTGCTTTATGTTATTAACATTTAAATTGTCAGTATACAGAAGTTTTTTGTGTGCCTGAGAGAACATGTTAGTGATTATTGCAATGAGTGTAGTTATTTATTATATAGGTATACCTAGAGGCAATGTTTAATAGCTGATTAAATTATGCGTAGCACATTTCTTATTGTTAAGGAAGTGATTAAACTTGACTTATGATAATCAACTACTTCAGATAATTCAGTGTTCCCCCTCTACTCGAAATTTCTACTTGTTATTTTGTTTATTTGTCTGTTTTTCCCGGGGGTGGGAGCGGAGGGAAGGGGGAGGCAGCTTTTCTGCACAGCAGCACAAGTTTTTGGAAATGTCACTCTGGCTAGGGCCACGTCATTTAAATAAAGAATTTTGAATAGTGGTAACAGTTTCTTATTACAATTATTTCTAGCTGAATGAGAATATTTATTTGTGAACTGGCCATTAATCACTTTATTTATGAATATTCATACAATTGCTGAGTATTCATGAAAATGCTTCACAGTCCTGAGTTAAAATATAAATAACTACATCTCAGATAGTTGCTATTCACTGTAGCATTTACGCAGTGATGTTTGCTGTGCAGATAAATGGGAAGAAAAAGCTTATTATTATTATGGCCGTCTAATTAAGTGTATACTAGTTATTTTGTATTTATTTCCTGAAATATAAGTGTGTTGCTTTTTTAGTCTTTTTTCCCTATTATTTCCCCTTCCTTTTTTCTTTACTCTGGATTCACAGTTGTAGTATTTTTGACTCGCCTGAGTCATGACTTCTCTCCTGTAAACCCGCGTGCTTCCCTAGCTTTATTTCTGCAGCGAGAGGCGATTCATTGCTAGCACTTGGGCTGTTGCACAGACTTAGGCTGTTGACTCTTTGGGACAGCCCGATGATCTCCTTTGCTTACGTTTAACGGTACTGCTGAGCGTCAATCCCCGTCAGGGCTTCGGGACGTTACGGTTGTACAAAGAATGAGGCTTTGAAGGTGTTGCTGGTTAGGCACCTTCCTTTAATAAGACAACGTTCACACCAACTGTTTACATTGCGGTTGGCTAAATTTTATCCCGTGTACATATTAAGATGTGATCTTCATTTCGCATGCCAGACTTTGCTTCTTTGAGCACAGCAGGTCAAATGCTCTTAACTCTTCCCTGGTATCTCCGTCATTCGGGAAACGGGGACTTCAACCGGTATTTTGCTTGTGGTCTGAGTTTGACATAATTTAATAATAAATTCAAAGGGACGCTCGATGGTATTTGAGCAGGAACTCAAATCTCAGTACAGTGGAAACCCTAAATGAAGAAAGAAGAAATAACGAAAGTAGAGTTTTGTGAATTAGAACAGAGGTCTTGTGTTGTTTCAGTGCACAATGGATTACAGGGGAAATCTCCATTTTATAAAGGAATATTTTGTGAAAAAAAATCAGAAATCCCTGAGAAATGTTTCCTCTTCCTCTGTCTAAGATGCTGGGAGAAAAAACCTTTCTTCCTGTAGAGCTTAAAAATAAACAAGGGAATAGAAAGCAGTAATTTCTCATTGCAGAGAGCACTCTGATGGCTCAGTTTGCAGAGTCTGCCGAGCAATTAAAAATAACAGGATTCCCAATTCAAGTGGTTGGCTTGCAATGCATCCTGATTTAGTAAGGAAAGCGCAGGAATCAGTCAGCGACTGAGTCCCTTACGCAAGGGATTTGGAAAACGGGAGATCTACCAGTTTCATTTTCTTCAATTACATTTTGGCTACCCTCGCACAGATATAAAGGTTATTTTTTATGAGGGCATGACTTTCAAAAGTTATTTTAAAATATTCGTTTCTTTGTTTCTCTTCAGAAGAGTCTGCAGATAGCTACTTGGGGCCAGATTCAGCAAGCAGCTGGGAACTCTAGCCGCTCCTGTCGCCGTATTTAAACAAAAGCTTAACAACAGTGACAATGGCTTATACCAAATATCTAATATTCCCCATTTTTAGTGAATGGAGTTCTCCCTCTCCTTTTTGTTTTTGTTCTAGAATGTCTTTTGTTTAAGAACTGGGGATTTTTTGCAGGGAAGAAATTCCCACTGCTTTTACCAGTTTGGAAAAAGTGATTGCCTAATATTGAACAGCACAGAACTTGGGTTCGAATCCCATTTTGCTTGCTATATACTTTCTCCACATTGTGTGCATGTATAAGCCTCTGTATATAGGGAGATTTATAATATGTACATGTATATATTATATAATAATATTTTGGATGTGTATATATATATTATTTTAATAAGACTGTAGTGTAATCTTTTTCTAGGGCCACTAAACCCCTGAATTTAAACATTTAACATATTTTAAGTATTTTAGAAATACAAATCTTTTCCGTTCCTATTTCACACTTACAGTTTGTTATGGCAACACGTATTAGATACCAGTGTTACGTTTGACGGCTAGAAATAAGAGACTCGTGCGCTGCAAGAGGTTTCAGGCATTTGGTAACGAAAGTCGCTTTCATTTTACAATGGAATTTAAACACCTGTTTTTGCATAGGGCAGAAAAAAATGCCTTGCTTTTTAATGGGAAAAGCATTGTTTTATGCATTGATTTATCCGATAAAGTTTGCAGCAAGTACCTAATGCTCAGGAGTTGAAGGTAGAACTGTCTGCTCGCTTTGGCGAGAGCCACTCGACAACAAGCGCGTTCCCATTTATCCAGCAGATACATTCGTGGCAGCAAGAGTTCCCCTCCAGGCAAAAGTGGAGGTGAAATCCTCTTTTAGAAGGGCAACTCAAAAAATTCCCCATGTTAAACAGAAGTGCAAAAAACTCTTTTAATGAAAGACAGATTGCAAGCGTTTGCCTGAGATTATCACTAGGCTAAACTGAAGCAGAGCAGCCAAAATTCCTGCATCATTTACATCCCGCGAGGAAGGCAAGGGCAAAAGCTGGAGGGAAAATATTCCATAGCATAGGAGCAAACAGCTGCGAGGAAGAAAAAGCTGCGCTTTTAGTCGCTGAATCTCTTAGCAAAAGAAAATAATAGTTTAGTAAAAGCCAAACTAAGCAAACCCTGGGCTGTGCCATGCCATAAATCCTTAAAGGGACACTCTCAACTCAGATTTAAAAAAAAAAGATCAGTTCTGAAGCCCTCCAGTTTCTGCTCCCTTTAAATACTCTGGCTGGCATTTAAAAGTGTGTAAAACTTTAATTTTTGTCCCTGGGATCTCTCCCTCTTTGTGTTTGCAAAGGTGGTTTCTGTTAGCCAGTTTCCTCCTCGCTATCCGAGGCCCCGATCCTGCCAAAATGGATTCATGTCCTTTACTGCGGCGAGTCTCCCATCAAAACCCCTCCCCGCGGGAAAGGTGAGCTCACATGTATGTGTTTGTAGGATCAGCGCCGAACTGTAGGGGAAATGGAAACTGCACCGAGTTCTGTCCGTGGCACAAAGTAAACAAAAGAGAATATGGAGTAAAATATATGGCTTTAATACTTCAATTATAGAAACGCTCGATGTGATGTGTAACTCTAGTAAGGGACAGACCCTTCAGAGAGGAATGTAATTTTTCATGTCATAAGTATATAGTTTTAAGCAAGAATAGCTATTAAAATAGCATGTATTGAACTTATTGCAGTTGTGAGGAGAGGAATCGGGTTCTTTATTTTCATTCTCTGTTTTCCTTTCAGTGTAAAACTGTGAAGCCCTTCTGTTGCTTGCCCTTGAACTCCAGTGGGACTTTGGTTTTATTTCCCTGGTGCATCGTCTTGTTTTGCATATTTAGCAGTTCTGATGATGGAACTTAAAGATAAGTCCATTCAGAAATTGCAGTATTTATTAAGTCACCTTTTATGGTGGCAACACAAGACAGAATGTTAAACAAAATGAAGTTGTGACCCCTTATATGTCCTTATTCAGAAAAATAGTCTCTCTGAAGTCACTGGGAGCTGGAAAACACATCAGATGCAATTTAGCCATTTACTCGAACCTAAAAGCTTAAACTGCATTTGAAACTGAAAAAAAAAAAAGTGTGCTTAAAACATTTACGCGCTTTCAAAGATGCTATCAAGATTTAAAGTATGATACTGGCATGCATGGCCATAATTGAAAGACCTAGTCTAGCCAGAGCATGCTACCTTGAACTCCTGCTAGAGCTGGTTGAGATAAAGACTGCAAACGTGCTGTCATCTTGCAGAGCTAGGTAAAGTCACCGCACAAACCTCTACCAGACCCAACATGAAGAATGGGAATGATAGCAGACTGAGCTGTTAGGTGAGAAATTCGCTTTCTTTCTGGGTATCAACCTGCGATAAAAGTTGGGGAAAGGTGCTTTGCTATTTTGCTTTGGACTTCAGTTGCAGGAACGTTATGAAGAAGAGAGGCCATCTTTACCTCTTGTTCTCTCTTCTCGCACACTGGTGCAGCTGTTTTACTGAGAGCCGTTTGCAGAGCGCAGGCGAGATGTTGGTATTTAGATCTTATAAAATAAAATACAAACGGCCGCATAGCAGAACTTCAGGAAGATGTGGTAAGCATTTTCAACTCCAAAGGCCTAGCTTTGCTCTTCTTCTGGGCCCTGAGCTCTTGATGGCTTTTAAAGGGTATTTTGGTGAAAGAAGCAAGCTTCTTGCAAGCAGCTGGACAAATGTCTTGCATTATGTCCTGACGGCCCCATCGCGGAAACGCGAGTTCCTCCTGCCCCTTCCCCAATGGCTGTATCCTGTTGTTTACCAACATTTTCAGCTCCACGTACTTTTCTCTGAAAATCCCATAGCACCCCAATTTCAGTCCCAGCTCCTCTACTACAGCCAGGCACAGGGTAGCGTTTTCTCTGTCTGGCTCCTGTCTCGGGATGTTCTGCCTGGATGAGCACAGAGAGCGAGTAGCCAAGAGAGCCTCTTAGTTGAGGGTGCTAATTTGTTTAGCCATTGATTTGCACAGAATTTGTAGAAATTTAATTCCTTTGAGAGCTCTGTCCCTCTGTCAAAGTTGGTTGAAGCTGACCAGTGAGTCAATTTGGATCAGCGAGTACAGAATATTAAGGGAAAAGGGAAAATTGACCGGCTGATGGCCGCCCTGATTCTCTGTGCCCTTTTGCTCCTGACATTGGTCTTTTAAACACAACGTTTCCTCTCTTTTCTCACGGTATTTGATAAGGAGAGTGATAGCTAACAAAATGCAGTATATCATGGTTAGCGAACAAATTAGCACCTGAAGATATAAACGTCAAAATTGAAAACTATTGGTTTAGAGACTCTGCAGATTCACACAGACGTCCGTAAGGAGGCTTGCAGACTTGCTTGGCAGCTTGGTTTAAAGGGTATCGTGCTTCCTGATGGCGAGGGCAGAGGAGCGCGGACAGTGGGGAGCCGAGCTTGGCGCCAGGTCCTGCTGCTTGACCTTAAACCAGACTTAGGCCATAGCAGTTTTCATCCCGTTCCTTTTGTTTCAGCTGGTATTTCAGAGTTCAATCAATGATAAATAAACCTCTGTGTGTGTGTGAGACCCATTATCTGATATCTAAAGTACACTCAAATACGGTGAAATAAAGACTACAATTTGAATGCAAAGCTTCAGTCTTAACTCTTGTTTTGAGAAGTTCAGTGTATTAAACCGCATTATTAAAACACTTCAGGGTTTTATGAATGTCATTTTACTCGCTCGATTTTTCTGGAAGGAGATTTGAGTTGTTACACACTCAAGTGGTGTACTGTACCATTGCCTTGACGCTGACTCTGACAAACGGCTCAGGAGCGTTTTCCCGGAGATCGCTGTGCCTTCGCCACTGCCCCTTCCCTCGGGCCGGTCTAGAAGCCCTGACGACTCAGCAGGAAATGTTTCCCCTTATTTGGTAAATGTTAACATTTTTCTAAGGATAATTAATACAGAATTAACCTTTCATAGTTTTTTCAGTGGTTTGATATAAATAGTTAAATCCTCTGAGTGAAAATCTCCCTGGCCGGGAAACCCAGATTAAGAACCCATTTACCACATAAGACTAATTCAAACCCCATATTAAGGGTTTAGTAGAGTTTGTTGGCTCTTGTGTGGAACACTGGATATGAATTTCAGCAGAATATTTATAGATACAACATTCCTCCTTTGTATCACCATCTGCTCGCCACCTCTGTTTCTCTAGCCGAGCTTCAGGGTCTGTACCAATGTCAGCGGAAGCTTTAAAATCTGCCATTAAAATAGCAACAACAGCAGAGATCTGCTGTTAAAATAATAGCAACAACATCCCTCTGTGGGATGCTAGGGAACACACGACTACGGACAGGCCTGATCCAGCATTCCTGTCCTGCCCTGGGAGCTTTTTTGGGGGGGAAAAAAAAAAAGAAAAGAAAAGAATGTATGGGCTGACGCCGTTTGTGTATAGATAGATGGAAATGTGGAACTGCTTTCTCCCATTGTCCTTCTAGCTGAACACTGGGGAGAGAGCGGAACAATGGATGGAAATGCCATGGAGGGAACGTAAAGAGATGCTCGGCAGATGAATTCAATATAAACAGAGCTAAAACCACTGATAATGTGAATTTCTACATTTTTCAAATGACTCTCCATGCAGTTGTGACTGAGCCAGCTTCTACACATACTGCAGTTGATGGGAGCAGGATTAGAGTTAATGGGAGCAGTCCTTGTATCTGACAGCAGCGGGACTGAACTTACGGGGCATGTGTGAGACACCCTGAAAACACAAGTGAGCAAGAAAACAAGACATGAGAATGAAAGTAATAAATAAACATTAAGCGTTTGGCAAATTTTTATTTGATTGTAAGGGAAAACCATTGTGGCAACGTCATCTGGTTTGGTCCACGAGTTGTTCTTTTTTTCAAAGGGCCAGCGATATAGAAAAAGTTGAGAGAGTGAATAACTGGGCAGACAAACAATTCCTGTGTCTTGTGGTGCAATCACTGCGAAGTGTAACGCTCACTGGGGGACGCATAAGGAATAAAGTCTGGAGGACCAAGACTTATTAAGTATCAGCTGCATGTCAATGAAGCGACTGCATGGAAGATATTAGTGATAACTGATAGCTGGTCATTTCAGAACAGTAACATTGTTATGGGTAAAGTGTTCAATCTCTAAAATACTCGAGATCCTGCTCAGCTGTTGCACGGTACAAACAGACACTCGCAGTTTCATGGCATAGGATGAATATACACAGAATTAACTAACAAAGAGCGACACAAAATGGCAGCTTATTAAACAACCAATTAATGTCTTAACAATGGTGAAGAGTAGCGGGAATACCATCTTTTTATGCAATTTTATTTCCTCTTACGCTGTGCAGGATTTTTTATCTTGCTTCCCTACGCGTTCAGAGCGCGCTGTTGGTTAAGCGGAACATCAGAGGAAGGTGTGAACTGCGTGCGTCTCTGCTGTCAGAGGGAAAAAGGTCGCTGCATTTTGTTTTCATCTCAACCGCGCGAGTCTGCCAGCAAAGACTACGTGGAAATGAACAGGAGACCAAAACAGGAGGGGAAAATAAGAGATCCCCTTAAGATAAGGGAACCCAATTTATTATTTTTAATGACAGGCATATGGAAGAGACACGTATACCACAGTAGTAACAAGAAACAGTCTACCATTTAATAACTGTAGAAGATAGCATTTATTTTTATGGCAGGTCAAGAGCCCGATCCGCAAACCAGATGAAGCTTTGCTTTCATGAGCTCAGCAGGCCAGAGCCGTACCATGCAAGCCACGGCTGCAGTTGGACGGGTCTTTGAAGTTCGTTGTATCTGCCTTTGCAGTATCAGGCACGTGAAGCCCAAGAACGTCAGGGGAAAAAATCTTTAAAATATTACCGTAGAGAAAAGGGGAAGTAGCATAAAGGAAAACAAAGACAAAAATCCACATTCTTGAGGCTATAAATCAGTTCCAGTCACCTGAGTGAACTTTCCCTTGTTGATACTATGTGAGGCTGACCCAGAAAGACAGAAATACGAATACAGTAGCCAATTGGGCAGAACAGCAGCGAGATAGGCATTATCTGTGTAATCTGAGATAAATTCCTTTTATTTCTGTTCAATAAAAGTAAGAATCGCACAGTGCAAGCCATACAGATGAGGTCAGACTGGGCTGCATCTCTTCTGCCCGCCTATGACTGCCTGTCGGGAATCTACAGGAGCCTGAGACGCGGGTTCCAGGCTTTCATTCCATCTTGCACATCTAGTGCCTCTTACTTCTTTGGTCTATTAAGACACTGTAGGATCTCTCCTGCTCACTCTGGGGTTTTGCAGAGAAGAAAACTGGGATGAAATGCCCAGAAGAAGGTTCCTGGCCAGACACACCTTTTCTGTCAAGGATGGATCTGCCTGGCTAGGAAGAAGTATCCATCATTAGAAGGGATAGCTTATTTGGGTACATCGACCCTGCTCCTTCTTGCTTATTCCTGGCTACTTTCAGCTACTTTCTGTTCAGCTCCTTTCTCACTATCTCTTCCCCAGCTGTCCAGCTTCCCCCTTTTCTTTCAGAATCCTCTTTCTTTGCTTTTCCCTGGAAAACTCACCATGCTCATACTCCTAGACCATCTTGCCTACAGCAACATTACTGCTGATAATTCCCTCCAGATGTTGTCTGGCACATGATCATCAGGCCAGGCGCTTCCTAAGCTGTTGACCTTCCATTAAAGAAAAAAACAAAGACAACTTTCTGTTTAGACAACTAAAAAACCTAGACCAAAACCCAGCTAGAACATGCAGAAATTGCAAAACAAGATATTCACAAGATTCACAAAACAAGAATCACAAAACAAGATTCACAAAAACATTAATGTGATATGATTTACATAATGGAAGAATTATGCCTATTAACAAATGTAAAGTAAAGTACTATGTGAATAATATATGTGCGATATGTAAATAATTAATATAATTAATAAAAAACATCATGGCTAGGGACTTGGGCTGATTACCTGGTGGATTTCTGCCTTTTGTGTAAGTAAAGAGCAGAATCTAGACTTACAAACACTTTTTCCTCTTCTGCCTAATTTCTAGGAATGTGACCTGAGGAGGTTCACCTGTTGCCAAGGCAGCCCAGAATTAGCAGGCTGCACCTTTAAGGAGGAAAGGGGAGGGCCAATTTAAGGAGGAGACTTGATACCTTCCACATTTGACCATTTCACACTTAGGGTCTCCCAGCAAGAGGGACAGCCTCTCTTCCTTCGGCCCCCGGTAAGCTCCGTGCGAGGAGCAGGCAGCCCAGCGGGTCCAAGGGGTATTGCTGTCTGCGACAAGGGCCAGGGCTCTGGGCAGGTCCACCCAGGATGGTCGGGTCCCTGGTGCCACCCAGAATGACAGACAAGGAGCTTGCATCTCAAGAGGTTCTCCACTGGGAAAAGTCACCGCCACAGAACATGTGTTGAATTGCTACTGAGGCAGATACCTAGATAGAACTATCTTTTATTAAAGTTGTTTTTCGAGCAGATCACACCTGGAAGGTGAGTACCTTATGTGTTCTCTCTCTCATTCCCCATGCTGACCTATCTATTTCTTCATTAAAATCACATGTATTTTAGTAATTATTCCATTTTTTCCTTGAGTTCATTTATGTCAGTTGCCCAGAAGGGCAAAAAGGTCAGATGAGAGCTCTTATAAGATCATTGCTGATTGCTATTGCTGGTAGAAGAGAGGAATTTTTACTTTACTAATCTTTTAATAAGTTTTGATATCCTCCTCAGAAAGAGTTAATCTAAATGGGTGACAGCTGTCATAATGCAAACAGAACTCTACATTAGACTGAGTGAAGAATTCTTTATTTTTAGTCAAGATGGTAAATGGGGAAAGATGAAGGGAAAAGAGTTTTTTCCTATTTATCTTTGTATATCAAAGAAGGCCAAGCAAAGAGGTGGCTTTAATTTTTTTTGCCCTTAATCTCTTTCTTATGCAGCACTCAGAAATTTCCTCATACCATTCTTATTCTGTATCAGTCTACAAATACGGCTTTGTCCACAAGTATAAAACATCCTTCAGCCGAGTTGTGCTTATTTCAGCTGAGCTCTGTACTAACGTACCGCTCTTTCAGCCCTCTAAGATTTCCCATTGTGGGAGGCCTCAGTAATACGGAGCTGTTTGGTTTTGGCTCTACTGCCAGATGAAATTCATGACAACAGCTTTTTAAGTCTTTAAAGTGCTGTCTGGTACACATACAAGTAAGTAGTGACACAGGAAAAGAATGTGAGGGAGTATACTCATTTTCACAGATTTTTTTTTTAGCCCATCTCAGAAATCTCTTTTCTTACTCCATTTCTTAAAGCTCCTTTTTTAAAAAAATAAATTTTATATTTTGGACCAGATTAATATACCATGACATATTAAAAGACCTGAGATATCCAGGTATCTCGTTGAATCTTTAATCCGCAATAGTTTTTCACCTGAGCTTTTTTTGGGAAATGCAGAAACCCAACACCTTCCTTTTACCTTGACTAACGATTTTATGAGTAGAAGCTGAGCTGTATCTGCAGGGTTGAACACCACTGCTTACGAGGCATCCTGTGCTGAAGGTTTCACAGCGAGTTATCACAGGTCCTGTCTCTGCTCTGCCCCTTGAAGACCTCCAATCCACTAACAGACGAGCTGTAGGATCTTCACAGAGCATAGGTGCAAGTCCTCAATGTATCTTCGAAATCATACTTTTAGTACCATGACAATAAGTTCCTGTTATTTAATCAGCTATATTTCTACATCCAGAGACAAGAAGTCCAACACGTATAATCCTCAAGATTTACAACTATCTGGGTTTTAAAATTTTAGTTTATTTCTTTCTTCTGGAAGAGAAGCCACCTCTTCTTTGCATAATCTTGGTAAATAGGTCTAATGACACCCTATTTGGTCGTAAACCCATCTGTTCCTGCTGCCTTTTTTGCATTCAGACTTTCGATGATAGTGCTCGCTTCCTTCTTTTAAGTGGGTTATCCAAGAATTCTGTATTTTTCTTGTGGTTCTGTGGGAAAGAAGCCCTTAAAGCAATTTAAAAGTTGTTGGCTTTTGGAGAGTTGACCTGTGATCAATAAAACCTTTTGTTCTCGCATCCCCCAGCATCTCTTCTCAACATGTTACCAGATGTCCCTTGCTGTCCCTTTTTGAAGACTGCCATATTATCGGCTTTTTTCAAGCCTGTCCACCATCTTTCCTTTACATAATGTTTTGGTTTATGCATTTTTAGGCTGGTTCTGTTTAACAGATTTGCAGGAAATCCAGTCCCTCCAATCCCTGTGGATTTATGAATTTTATAACAAAACCTTTTAGTACCTTTCCCCTTATCTTGGATTGAAAGGGATCCACCAGGCCTTTTCCTTCATTGGTTCTTGATTATTTTTTTTTAAGATGGAAAGCTTTACTGGTAACTTTACCATTTATCCTTGCCTTACAAGCATCCCACAGAGTTTTCTTATCTCAATGAGCTTACTGTTTTCTTCTAGATAACTGAGAAAGCTACAGATATTTACTTTGCCCTAAGTAAAGTTCCATCCAATTACCATCAGTGTAAATTGTTTTAAATTTCATTCTTTTAAAATTAAGCATGGGGGGTGAGGATACTGACTGATTACATCCAGAGAGAGCAAAGTAATAGGGTTTAACAAGCTCCTAGTGACAGGGAACACGTCAGTGCCTGAATATGCATCACATGGTTGACAACAGCAAGAGCACCCCCTGAGTTAATTGCTTACCACCTGTTGAACATTACCAGCACCTAACGAGGTGACTAGCTTTATGTTACCTTCTTATCTGCAAATCCTGATCACCTTGGTCTGTCAAGGGCTGGATTCATGAACTGACTACCATTCTCTCTCCTGTCCTAATTTTATTAAAAATTCTTAAAAAAAAAAAAGTGAAATGGCGTGTCCCTGGATGGAACAGGATGGAGCATACACCCTTGTAAGGTACCCTTTTAGAGGTCTTTGATC
This sequence comes from Theristicus caerulescens, assembly GCA_020745775.1. Lineage (NCBI taxonomy): Eukaryota > Metazoa > Chordata > Aves > Pelecaniformes > Threskiornithidae > Theristicus > Theristicus caerulescens. Next base: position 661,384 of record CM036559.1, on the reverse strand, counting down.
AGAATATATCTGCCATCTTCAAACACCAGGCTTTTAGGATGAAAAGAGGGTATTTGACTAATAAAACTGCCACCCCTTTTCCTTTTGATGGCCTGAAGAGCAGTATGGTGTCTCTTCTCCTATTGCATCTCAAGCAGCTTTCATTGTTGGTCTGCAAAGGAGCTTCTTGTAATTGTACAGTCATGTTATTTTTTTTTTATTGCTTGTTAAACTTGTTGACCTAAGCTGGTCAACCATTTAACATTTAAAGGCATCGTTTGACTTGGTTCATCTGTTCTACTGGTTTTCCAGCTGTTGCTTTTCTAACTTTTAAACTTAAAGGCTGTTATTCTATTCCTTTTAGCTGATCCTTTTATAAACAATTCAATGCTGCCTGTTGCAATAGCCAGTATCCCCTTTTAGCGATAGAGATGGCAAATCTTTGGGTAACTTTTCAGGCTTCTTACTACACTCGGTTTGCTTCCTTGCTTCCAGTGTTTCATACTCTATATTGCTGCCCTAACATTCATTGAGTTAACTCTAGCCATTCTGAATTTCTCCTGTCTTAAATACCTTCTTGCTACCCTTCTGGGTCTCCAAGCACTGCTGTGTCCTGGGCATGTGGAGCACAAGCAAAAGGTCGAGTGACCAGAAATTGCTCATTAACAGAAGGTACTGACAGCTAAAGGGGAAGGTGCTTGCAAAATGGAGAGAGATGCTGAGAGAGCAGGGAAGGGAGGGCATCGTTATTTTCAAAGCTCTGCCGGCCTGGCCAGCGGGGTCGATTGCTAGCCTGCCAGACAGCCAAAAAGCAGCTCTTTGCCTGCCCATCTGCAGCAGATCCTTCAAATCAAACGAAGGACGGGGTTTAAAAGGCTGCCTCAACCCCAGCGGCAGCGTGCCCGCTTCAAGATGGTGTCTCCGCACGTTGCGCGCCCGCTGCCAAGAAAAGGGTGTCCTCTAGGAGTTTTATTTCGTACATATGGAGGGGGCCTCTCCGTCCGGGGTAACTTGGCAGAGCAGTAGACTTTGGGTGTCCCCAAAGCTTTTGCTCTCTTTGAAAGTCAAGGCAAGGAAGGCACCCTGCCTCGCTAGAGAGGTTTCTGCTGCCCAGACGGGGGAAGTGCTGCTTGTTATTAAGTCTCTTGAAACTGTGAGCAGTTGTGAATGCATGTTTGAAAGCAGGATATGCTCTACAGTGATATCCAGGGCTCATAAGAGATTTTAAAGGAGTTCAGAGAGGAAATCAGACCTGATCAAGAGAGCTCGAAGACAGTAATTTAACAGGGGAACTCTATACAGTTTGAGGGTGTTGCTTTCCTGTGTATTGATTTTTCTGTGATTCTGAACAAAAAAAAGGCATTAGGATATTAAAACCAGAGCTTCTGGAGTATGGTTTGGATGAAATCAGGAAGTGGGAGAATGTGGCAAATTTGCCCACGCAAAGCCCAGTGTAAGCTTTTCCTTAAAAAGTCACATCAAAGCCATAAACATTGCAAGATGTAAAGCCCGGCAAATGCGCAAGCAGAAAAATACCTCTCCCTGTTCTTTCCATCTGAGCCTACAGAGGAGAGGACAGGATAAGCTAGAACAGAAAACGCTCCCGGATGCAAGGGGAAATAGCAAAGCAACCTAATTCAGGACCGAAAGCAAACATTAAATTACTCTTGCAGTCTCTGCTGCAAATTTGCTGTCATATTGATGTATTTGAGAGCTGTCTTTAGCACGGAAGCTGGCGCAGACGTGCGGTCCTGATAATACCTCTCCTGTCAACAGAGAGCCTCTGGATTCATGCCATGGATGGGGGAAGGTGAAGGGCATTATGGAATTTGGTCCGTCTGCATCAGAGGAAAAGGAACTTGCTTTACCTCTCAGGTTCTTTTCAGCTTTATTTCTGATTCAACCTCCCGCTGGTTTTGAAGCTCAGAGGAGCTGAATAGGGTAGATAACTGATCAGTTCTGCGATGTCTGCATCCTTTTTGTACTGAAACTCAAAGAGAACTTCTGGCTTTCTCGCTTTAATAACATTCTTTCACAATAGTGGCTTTTTAATACAAGTAAACAAAAGTACGTTATGTACTTTGACACTGCAGCTGAAACCTTTTCCCCTAGCAGCAGGGATATGCTGCAGACCACGAACAGCAGAGACTGAATAACCTACTGATGGCTTCTAGTGGCCTTTGTAAGATTGCCTTGGTATGATGCTGATTAGCTATAGTATTCTACTGTTTTCTACCAATAAATTACATTAGCAGCTTATGTTTCTTTTACAATGCAAAGCAATATTCACTGTTTCTACATTTGCTGTTGTATGGTATTAGGGAAAATGCACATGCTGAACTTTATTTTTTTTCTTTTAATACTAAGAGAGTCAAAGCCTCACACAGAAAATGGGCTGTGAAGCCCCCTCGAAGTCATCATCATTACTGAAAGCCAACAGCTTCATTGTTCAATGCTTTCATATAAAAGCCTCTAAGTCCAATGAGCACAAGGACTAAAAGAGTTATTTCTTCTTAATGAAATCATTCAAGATGCCTGTAGCTTTATGGTATCCTTGTGTGGAGTAAGGAATGGTCTTTGGCCCTAACAACAGTCGTCTTTACTTTGATGAAAATCCACGGAGCCCACCTACCTTCTAATCATCAGAAGTAACAGCAGTTTCGAGATATGGTGTTTAAGGACCAAAGAGACCATTAGATTGTCTTGTTACCTTTCCGTCTGTCACAGATTGCAGCATCTTACTCAGTCACCTTTTCGTTTAGCTAAAGAGTATCTTCTAGAAAAGCACGTAGGCTTCACCCGAAAGGTTCAGCAGCTGGAGAATTCAGCACTGCAGGAGATAAGAACATGTGTCGTCTTTCCCTCAGAAAAGGGCTTCACCTTCCTGCATTGGTTCTTGTCATTCCTGCCTCCAGGAAATTAAAGAATTCTCTTATATTTCATGTTTTGTACCGTAAGCGTATTCCTGCATTGTAATAAACTCACTCTGTCTTCCTTTGGTATACGAAGCAGGCAGACCTCCTTACATCTTTCTGTAACACATTTTTCTCCAGACCAGAAGCAATTTTTCTGTTTCTTTTCTCTATCCCATCGAACTTTTAAACATCCTTTAGAAAATATGTGCACAGGACTGTATACAGTATTCCAGTAGTAGTACTGCTACTTTAAAAAACTTTAAAAATCTAGATTACAACCCCTACCTCAAATCCCACTGAATACTCCCCAGTTTAAAGATAGTTACCTTTTTCCCCAGAGCATTGCACTGGGAGTCCATATGGTGTTGCTTGTCCCTGTGACACCCCCCCCTTTCGGACACACCACCGTTCAAAACACAATCCTCAGTTTGTAGGTTTGGCTCCCATTCTTTGTTCCTAAATACACAACTTTTTGCATTTGCCTGCTTTAACATGCCCTGTTTAACAAGATTTATGTTCCATAGAATTATGTGATATGGCTTTATTTATATCTTTATTCTTCGGTTATTTTATGAATGGGATCCCTTCCCATCTTTCACGTTCTTCTTGCCCAGGAGCAATACCAGGCTCATCAGCAGAGCTCCTCTGCTCGTCCTGTTCACTTCGTGCTGACACTATTCTAGTCTCTCAGTGGTCCCTGCGTTTCCAAGCTACGTTCAAGACCATCACAGCAGGCCAGGGATCTCTTTAGCCAAGTCTCTGAGAATTGTTGTGCACAAGTGGCCTCTGCCTGCCAAGTTGAATATACTTACTCCTAGGGGACTGATCTGAATTTATCTAGCATCCTCCTCTGTTACTAATAAATATAAATGTTCTTCATCATTCTTACATGGTGCTGTCCTACTTCTGAGTCCCAGGCATGAGTAATTGCTGGTTTGCATTTATATTAATGTATTTGAGTGCATTGATCTTATTAATTCAGCATTCTTAGTTTTATAGGCTACAAGCTAATATTTACTGCTGTTTTCTGATGAAGAATGTTATGCCTGTAAATTCCCTGATACATTTAACACTCACTAATGCAGACCTCCTTGCTGGTTTTGGCTAATTTACCCTTGACTCATTCAGATCATTTAAAGCTCTAGCCAAAATTGCCTCCTTTGCCCATTGCTTCCCTCATGCTATGGGTTCCTAAGGACCCCTGCTTTTTCCCTCCGCAAATCCAAGCTGCATTGGGACACTGAAATGAGTTGCTTCTAAATACAAATACCCATGCACTTTTAACCAACTCTTGGGTCAGGCTTGAGACCACAATTTGACCCTTAAACTGTTAGCCACAAAAAGTGTTAATCTTTCGCCCCCTCCCTCAAGCAAACTATTTTTATGAAAGCGATTATCTCGATGGAAGCTCTCACACCTGCTCTCAGGAAGCCTTGGTGTGTGCTAATAGCTTACTGTAATACTAGAATTGCAGCTGCTTCGGGACCGGGGGCTCCCGCTGTCATTCATGCGGACACAGGGCTTTCATTCTTTGGTCCTGCGACCTGGGCTTGGTGGCTACCAAGTCACCCCCGTTGTACGGCAGGGTGCTGCCTCCATCTCCAAGCACTGGAGGAGATCCTGGTGTTTGCTCCGTTCGCAGAACAAAACATCATTTCCATAGATTTGAATTCTTCCTGAGCCTGCTCTTCCCACCCGCAAGTGGGAATGGGAGCACCGCTACAATTGCATACATTTAAATACTTGCGGGAGGGAACCCTTTTTCTTCAGGTCAGTGTTAGAAGAAAATGACAGGGGAAAGGAAGAAATAGGGGGAACGTTCACTTACAGCTGACAGCCACCTGGGGGATGCATCTTAATTCCTGCTCTGTCACCCACAAAAAAACAGAAATTATTTCTGACATTCCAGCCTTCAGATGCTGAGAGACTGAAAAATTGTAACTACTCAGTCTAGAGAGAAAAGATAATTACCAACAAACGAACGGGAAACCGAAGGTAAATTTTTGGTTCTAGTAATACAAAAATAGGGGGATAAATTTAAGAACAAAATTCCTGGTGCGTGTAGCAGAGATCACAACTGAACGGAGGGCTTCAGGTATGTCTGCAGTAAAAAAAAATGCAAAACATGCATAAAACATGGAATATAGCCTTTTTCCACATGAAATGGTTCCAAATGTTGGCATGTGACTGTATGAAAGATTGTATTATGTAAATATTTAAGTAGGTAGCACCGTGGTCTCTATTGTAATCCTAGAGAACCATTCTGAAATACGCTGTGCTTGCTCTTTGCTCAGGGGTGATTTTCTTTACTTGTCAAAACTGGACTAAAAACGGTTCTGCTGTTTGTAGAGACAAGGTGGGGGTCCCGTGAGTGGTTTACACATCCTAAAATAGCAATCTCCCTCCTAGCCTGCAGGCTGGAACAAGAGCTGGACATTTTGCAGAGGGATATTTCCGTTCCACTCGGATTTGGTACAAATTACCGCTGGCTTATGTTCATTTAAGGTTTCTCTAGGTTTGTCCCATGCTTTGGTGGGCAGACTCCAGCCATAAAGCTCCTTTACCCTGCCATGGGAAGGAGCTTGGGAAGCTGCAGCAGCAGCAGGGATAACTACTGCTGTTTATCCTTTTTCCTAGGAGAAGGCAAGAACTAGAGAAGGGGAAAACAGGGGTGGTACCAGAGCTTGCATTCTCTGGCTTGACCTGGACGTGTGTCAGTGCACATTAGGGACACGGTTTAGAGGTGGGCCGGGCAGTTAGGCTAACAGGTTCGACTTGATCTCAGAGGTACTTTCCAACCTTAATGATTCCATGATTCTATGAACATACATAATTTGCATTTGCACAGAACACTGACATGTAGGGCAACAAGTGGATTTTCTGAGATTTTCTTTTGCGTCTTTAAAAAGCAAACACTTCCCAACCCTTTTCCATGCAAAACATCCCCAAACCCCCCATTGTCTTTAGAAACAGGCACATGTTCTGCTCGAATTCACTCATTTCACTTAAGAAAACAGCATACACTAAAATTGATCCAAAATGTAAGTTTTTCACAACACACACCAGCATTACCTCATAAATCATGAAGGGCAGCACAACCAAGATCTGTTCTCATCTCTTTTAGCCATTGGGGGTAATTACAGTGTAAGAGGCTGAAAATGAGGCAGAGGACAGCAAGAAAAGGATTGAAATTTTGCACAAGCGAACGTAGATCCGTCACCTCCAAAGTGCCCAGAACTTGAATATTATCCCAGTTCTTCCTGTACACACTGCTGGTATATAGACAACTTGGTACGCAGGGATTATGTTCACAACGTGGTGGTAAGAGATGGTGAAAGTAAAGCACAAACTATTAAAAGGCAAATCAGGAAAAATTCAGATATCCAAACGCCAGGAGTGTGGGACAGCGGGAGGAAAAAGCTAGGCGTGGATTTACAGTCTTACACCTTCCCTGCAGAAAACACGCAGGCACTGCACATGCCCAAGCGGACTACAGGTGTGTGGGAAGAAGTGCAGAAGTGGTAGCCTCGTTTATATAAAGTTCATTGCCCACATCTGGACCATCAGAACAATTAACGATTCTGCATGAAAATCCTTCTCTGCTGTTGCTTTTCCAACGATCCCTGTGACTCGGGCAGTGAGCGGGTTGCAGATGAAATGAGCTCTTTTGGCAGCTTAGCACTTGCAGTCGTCTTGTTGGACCTGCCTTCCCCCTGCCTCTGTCCTATGCGTTTAGCTCATGTGACGAAGGGCCTTCTGATCTGCTGAAATAAGTTGGAAGTACATATAATCACCACCACAGATGACAGGGTTCAAGGACTCTTTTAAATAGTCATGGTTAAAGCAGCGTATTTAGCCTGTTATAGTTTCTCTTCGCTGGCACAGTTGCTGGGTATTCGAATAGTTACGCAGGAGCTCCTGAAACCGTTTGAATTTTAATGGTAATACTGGAAGTACATTAAATAAGGGCTTTGCCACAGAGGGATATGCTGGAAGTTTAATATGAATTAACTTTTAATGTATTACTAATTTACATGGAAATCCTGGGTAGCTGTTCTCTAGAGATGAAGTAAGTAAAATCGGATCAAGGGATCAGTAGGGATTTCCACTGAAGTGGCTTAATGCAGTTTAGCAAATCCACTTAAATTACCAACTTCATTGGTCCAGTATAGCTTTCCTGAATGTCTCTGTGCAGATAGTACCTTGAAGAAGAATTCCTGTAAAGTGGCATGAATGTTTTTTCCCAGTTTTCTTGAGATTGATTTAAAAAATAGGGAGCTGACTTAAGGTAAAGGGAAACAACCCACTCTTCACCTAGCTTGGAGCCTTCCCCTTAAGGTTTAGTGTTGGCTTTCTTAGTAACATTGCTTAATTAATTCTTCCTAAGAGAACCTTTCTAAAGCCCAAGAAGGAGTTTTTCAAGTACAGATTACATCCAGGCAAGCTTCTGGTGATAAAAGAGGGGCTAATAGAAGCAAGAAGGAAACCTACTCAGGCTGCGTGAGGCTGGAGGGAGAAGGTTAAATGAGAGATTCTGCAGAAAGCCTGTCTTTTGGAAGGGCAGTTTGCTGTCCTGATAAAGGAGGAGAGGCATGAAAATCACTGTAATTAACACGTACAGAAGTTTTCATGATGGAAAAACGGAAAGGGAAGTGGTATGAAAAATAATGTCGTCATAAAAATAATGGAAAACAGGGGGCTGGGAAGATTGAAGAGCAAAACTCCTCCTGCATAAGGGAAGCATCAGGAAGGCACAGCGCAGGTCACAGTGACTATGTCAGAGTGAGTTACAGAGCAAAACCAAACCTGAACCGGAAAGGTTTTCTGTACTAACTGTACCAGCGGTTGCTGATGGCTCTACATTGGAAGTCAGTTTTAGCTAATATGTTGCTAATTTTTTCCTCCTCTGTTAAAATGTTTTTCATTTTCTGGTGCACTGAAAATATCTCTGAATAGGACCTTACAAATATATGAACTTTTACCACAACCCATGCAGGCGGCGGTACGAAGAATGCTGGAGAAAATTGCTTTTGGCTTGAGGGACTCAGAAGACAATGAGAAGCTTCTTAAAAAAAAAAAAAAAAAACAAACCTAGTTTGAATTTTGTTGTGGAGCGGACCGCAGGACTTGGTTATGGGAATCATCCCACACAGAAACGCGGTCAGCGTCTCTCACTATTGGTTTGCGTTGTGCAGTGGAAGATGAACCGCTATTTTCTGCGGCGTTGGTGGGGAAGAAGAAGTGTAAGCGAAGGAACTATCACATACTGCTCTGCAAGAGGAGGACAGCTTCGCTGCTTCAGCTTTCCAAGACAAAGTAAAAGGCTGGAATCCTTCTGTCCTCTAGAAGAGGAGAAATTCAAGGGAAAGCCTGCCTGCTGCACTAGAGCTAGGGAAAACTGTGCAACGCTGGCAAAAATAGGAAACTAGCAGTTTATAGCCAGGCTGCACAGTATATTGCCCATACAGATTTTCAGAACAATGTTTTTTTGTCAGTATTCACAAAATAACTATTATTGGCCTTTAATAAGGAGCAAAAGCTATTTGGAATAACTGTTGTACAGGAACTAAAATGTGTAGAGGCGTAAATCCAGACCTCAGCACCTGGCCCGCGCAGTCGGGCCCAGCAGTGGGCAGGGAAGCGGGGCGGGAGGAGCGGAGGAAAGGAAACCCTGGGAACTGCTTTGAACCTTCTCCGCAGAGTCCCCACGGTCTCTTTTGTACCACACGGCAGCTGAGCAGGCCCTGCTGGCAGCAGCGGCTCTGTTTCTCCTCCTTGCCACCTTTGTCTGCTTTTCTGCAGGGCCCCACGCAGGCTCGGGTCGTGCACGTCTCTGTCGGGGCTCCTTTGAGCAAGCGCAGTGATGATACGGGGTGGGGATTTTTGCCCACGAGTCATCAGACATGACGTTTACAATTCACCAAGTCCTTTTTGCAATTAGATTTTCTTTTTTTCTGAAAACCTCTCATGGCATTGTTTCTTTTTGCTGCTTTTCTCCTTTGGTTCACTATTTCCATTTGGTCACGTCCTTCAGCCTGGCTAACAGTTGCTTTCTCTGTCTTCTCTATGGTTGAGGACTTAATCCAAGATTTTGTCTTTTGCTGGTTTTCACCCAGATGTTCCCCAGCATTTTATGGAAGGTGAACTCCCCACCTTGCACACACCAGCCACCATACATAGTCCTGAGGCTTCTCTTTGGAGGCTGAAAATTGAAAAATGATGGCAAAAACCCTCCTTAGAAACAACTTCCTCAATAAACCAAGGCACACGTTTTTCAAAACTGCCTATGGGTTTTTTTGGAGGATAAACCTGAATTATTGTGTGTGCTTATTTGGTTTGCATGGTGTTTTACAGATTTCTCAGTGTTTGCCTTAAAAACCTGTTTTAATTGAACACCATCACCAAAAATGTACAGGCAGACCACTGGTTAGACATTAAATCCTAATTTATGTATCAATTGCCTTTGTGTGCAGCTGGATGAATGGCAATTGCAAATAATTGTGTGGCCAACACACTGTGCGATGCTGAGAATTCGGACCACAGGGTTCACCTTCTGAAATGCTCCCACTTCCCATTTTTTGGCAAGACAAAAAAAAAATGAAAGGAAAGAAAAGGAAAGGAAAAAGGGAAGAGAAGAAAAAAAGGAAAAGGAAAGGAAAAAGGGAAGAGAAGAAAAAAAGGAAAAGGAAAGGAAAAAGGGAAGAGAAGAAAAAAAGGAAAAGGAAAGGAAAAAGGGAAGAGAAGAAAAAAGGAAAAGGAAAGGAAAAAGGGAAGAGAAGAAAAAAGGAAAAGGAAAGGAAAAAGGGAAGAGATGAAAAAAGGAAAAGGAAAGGAAAAAGGGAAGAGAAGAAAAAAGGAAAAGGAAAGGAAAAAGGGAAGAGAAGAAAAAAAGAAAAAGGAAAGGAAAAAGGGAAGAGAAGAAAAAAAAGGAAAAAAAGGAAAAGCAAAGGTGAAGCTGCTGTTATGAATCAAACTGCTTGTGTTGCGTACCTAAACTGCGCCTTGCTTCTGCCCTGGAGTCCATAAGTGCAGCTTCTAATGACATTGCTCCAGCTGCAGGAATCTGCTCAGCGAAAGAGGAGGAGGAGAAGGAGGATGGCTGCTGGCCATTTTTGTTTTCTAACGTGCATGAGTTGAAGAAAGAAGAATCCCTTGTGGGATTTGATTTAGATGGTTTTGGCAGCTGTAAATTACTCACAGCATGCTGTGGAGTTTGTGCTATGAGATATTTTCAGTTCCGTCGAAATCTCATGCTACAAAAAAAAACCGCCTCACTAAACTTGAACAAAAATAAGGCAGCAGGACAGGGGATCGCTGCAGACGACTTTCAGCTGGCTCGTGCCTGCCTGCTCTACAGGAGGAGTTTTAAGGAGCTGGATTAACTGCTTAAGGAATCCTGAAGAAACAACAGTGAATGGCACCAAAACGTTGGTTTTCACTGGTCGTGGCAAAGACAGTGCTTTTCCTTAGACTTTGCATTACATGAGGGTACGCTTACCGAGGTACTGTCTGTTGGTCTTAAGAGTATACTGCAGCACAGCTTTTTTAAAGGAATCGGGGAGTAATGAGTTAGTACTTCCTAAAACATTGTTTACTTCTGTGGTTATGTCCTGAAGGCCATTTAAGAATATTTCTTAGTCAGAGGGCAGAGCTGCTGCTTATGAATTGTACCTCCACAAATAAGCAAACAAATAAACAAAAACCTGTGCTAAAATTAAAAATCTCTTGTAATTGTAGGAGCACTGTGTGCAAATACATCTATTTTGTGGAGGGCAGCTCTTAGAGTAATTTCTGCTTTAAAAAAAAAAAAAAGCTGTATTTTTACAACTTCCTATTTCTTCTGCTGCAGCAGAGCCAGAGTAGCAAGAGAAGTGAGATTGCGTTCCATTAGGAAAGGCGTTGCTGCAATTGCAAGAATAAAATCTATTTCAGTGAAGGGGAACCTTGTGGAAGGAGCTCAGCTTGGGTCTCAACTTCCAGGCCAGCTTGCAAGGTGAGACCCCTGCCAAACCCAAGGGAAACAATAACAAACAAACAAAATCCCTCCCCAAACTTTCTTTGCCTGTGAATTGAATGGATTTAGCCTAGGAGTGGTTGAAGAGAGCAGTCGTGCTCCTTCAGGACACTTTACACTGCACCAGGCGTGCGGCTGTACAGCCTTCCCGCAGCAAACGGGGCCTGCAGCAGAGCAGGACACCTGCAAAATCAAGGGTTGTGGTGGAAAGGGAACAAGAGCTGCTCACCTTTCCCTCCATCGGCTGGATCCTTCCAGCCTCTGTTCTTACTCCACAGCTCTGCCCGGTATCTACTTTATTTTTGTTTCCTGTACCACTGTGTATAGTGCAGAGTAAAATATTTTAGTAAGTGGAACTATGTAAAACATTTCAGAAAAATATATTGACATGATAATATTGATATTTTTACAAATGTCAGTACAAAAAGGATCATAATCATCAAAATGAAACAGAGAATTAGACAGTTTCTATTATGAAACAATAATAAAACCTCTTGGAAACACTTCTACTTTTACAAAACTGCATTTTCTGAAGAAAAACTGTTTAATCAGCATTATTGGACCAGCTTCAGTTAAAGTTTCATTTTACCATCACTTTCTCAACTGGACTAGAACAACGGAGAGTCAAGAAAAATGCTAGTATCTTGTATTACTAAATTAGCGTTCTAAATTGAACTTCCAGCCTCCTTGCTGCCTTCCTTCTTGCAGTGGATCCTTGGTTGCAGGTAGGAATGCACACACACCCCCATCCCGGTGGCTGGGCAGTGGGCAGCCAGCTTCTGCTCTTGCTTGATGACATGAGCTCTGTGTTATGGTCCAGCTCCTTCCGTCTCCACCTTCTGGTGTGCGCAGCCTGTTAAGGCTCTGTGGTTATAGGCTTCTCCTCAAGAAACTGATGTTAGAGGACCACGGGACCCAGCTAAGCCTTCTGCTGGCAGTCCCTCAACCTCCTCTGACCAAGAGGTATTGGTGGAAGAGAAAACAGGGGAGAAACAATGTGGACCACAATAAATTCTGTTGTTACTGTTCATTTTGTGTAAGGCACCGCGATCCCCCCTCTCTCTACTACAGGGGAATTATGAAGGCTGTGCAAGCTGTTTTCTCCTGTTCCTCTGCCAGATTAATGGCCGCAAAAGCGGGGGCAGCTGACCAGTTGTCATCCCTGGGTTCCTGTGGGTGCTTTCTGATATTGGAGGCTTCTGTTGGTGCAGACGAGAGAGGTCATACCTCAGTTTGGGGCCAAAATGGTACGACAGTGGTTTCATACTGTTGTCTGCTCTCTTAAGCATTGTCTTTGCATGTTGTCCAAGTAAATCCATAATGGCTTCTACAAGACAGCAGGGGAAGTCCTGGCTTTGGCTGTCTGAGCGGGTCCATTGCAAGGTCCTCTGCAAGAGCTTGCTAAATTGAGATAGAGGTCTAGAAATATTTTCTCCAGTATATTACACCAAAGAGCTGGTTCTCCTTTGGTTTGCTGCCTGACCTATACCTGTGCTGAAAGAGAGTGCAATGGAGAATAATTAGAAATCTCTAGTATCACTGTAAATGAGGAAAAATGCTATCGAAGTTGATAGATGTAACTGTTGTGGCTGGGAAGAGAACTGGAGTTACTTTGCACTGAGTTAAATGCACACAAAGAAATACAGTGGTTGGTTAAGATTCGATATTAGAGGAGTCTCATAGATTTCCTGCATAATCCAGCATCTGTGGCTTTGTGCCCACCTGAATGTGGCTGTCTGCTTCATGCCATGTGGGCATCTCACAGAAGTATAGAAATTATACCTAGGGAGCACTGGGAAGCTGTTCAAACCATTTAGCAGTGGCAGAGTATTTCTGAATTTCAGCTTGACTTGCATTTTCCATAGTCTGTTTTGCTTTCATGTTTTTATGCCTTTCTAATGTCCTTTTAATGTCTTTACGTTTGCTTTGTTTTATTATTTGCTCTATGCTTTTTTAAGCTGTGCTGTTATAGCTTTTACTGTCTTTTCCTCTCTTAATCTCTTCTCGCACTGATCTCTTTAGCTTTCTCCCATTCTCCTTTTCCTGTGCTTTCTCCCCTCTCTTACAGCTGTGCAACCTGCAGTGTTTCCGTTTCCCGTTTCCCCTGAAAACATGTGGACTCAGGACAGTCTTAAGAGTTTTGGGGGGGGAATACGAGCCAACAGATCTTTTAGGGAATCCTACGATCAAAGCCTTAATTTTAGTAAATAAAAAGGATTGTAGGCTTCCCTGTGGCAGGAGAGGTGGCTCCTGAGTGTTTGCATTGGCTTCCAAGCCACGTAGGAAACTCTTGAGAATGTTTTCAGTGATTCAATTTGTTGGTTAGTAAGTCTGCAGTCACTGAATTATTTTGTGTATGTGTGGGCAGATTTTCTCTTTTTCCTTTATTTTTGCCCTTTTCCTTTATTTTATTACCTCTCTGGCTTTTTGTTTTTATTTTTCTTTTCCCCTCCCTTAAATTATTTTTCTCCCCATAACACCACCACATCATCTTTTTCCATCCACTATGTCCTGCCAGGTCCTTTTCATCTTGCTTCTTCTACCCTTTTTCTCCTTGTATTCTTCTTGCTCTTATTGTCCCTAGCGTACTTCGCTTGCTCCATTTAAAGCTACTGAGAGCAGAGAGCCCCATGCCTCTAAGGAACAGGTTTTGATGATACTAAAAATTAAAATTTGGCGTGTTCAGCTTAGGAGGTCTGAAGGTTACCTTTCTTGAGACAGTAACTGAGTTGGACCTAAAATCTACCCGCGTTTCTCCTGTAATGGTCCCTGCTGGATGCTCGGACTTTAGGAGCAGGCTGAAGTGACTGTTTGCTAAGCGCTCAGGTAGCACACAGCCTCAGAGAGCATCAGCGGCTGCCACTTGCCTATGGCAAGGAAATGGGGAATGTGAAGGGATACAGGCTGGGAGAAGGGCTCCGCTGCCCAGGCTCCTCCTGTCCACGGCGGCTTTCAGATCTCTTTTCCCTTGGAGTCTGGCTTCTTCCTTCCCCCGGGAGAGCCCTGTGCGGGGTGGGGTGTCCTTTCTCAGTGAAACATAGGGGTGCGAAAGCTCTTGAACCGCTGCTAGCATTAACAAGGTGAAATTGCCTAAAGGTTATGTGGTGGATCTACCTACTAGAAAGGCGATAGTGGTGCTGTAAGCGATAACTTGAGGTGGTTTGTGCAAGTCCTCAGGCACCATCAGTGAGCCCGCCAGCCTTCTGTGTGAGGGTTTCGTGTTCGTACGAGAAGGCAGTCTGGCCGATGGTGAACGTGAATGGATTTACTGCTACTTTGAGGTAGCAACTGCGAATTAATCATAGCCCCGATGAGGGAATGGCTCAGATCTGAGCAATTCTGGTAAGCGTGATTCAGCTTGGACTTCCCCAGGATGCTTCCAGCACAGCCAAGCGCAGGCACAGTAAATAGTCCTGGCAGGGGTTTGAGGGTGTTGTATGTAAGTAGATGTGTGTGTCTTTGCTCTTGGGCATGTATAACCCTTGTGTAAGACCCCTCAAACCAACTTTGGTCTAAAACAAGTGATAAATTGCTCGAGCTCATCGAAGAAGCTGGAATGTAATAGTTTTCTGTGCATGGAATCGCTTTAAACTGTATGCAGAAATCAAAGCATTTCTTGGGATCTGCACTAAAACATGTCTGTGCTACCACAGAGCTTTTTGCCTTCTGGTGGTTTGTACTATCAAGGCAACCATGCTGCCTCATGAAGCTTGAAAGCTCTGTTCATTCTTAGGCAGACTGTGCTGCCTGTATGACTGATTTGTGCGAACTGTAATTTGCTTTTTGCTCAAGAGCTGTGTGTTTCTGGCAGATTCTTTTGAGTGCTTTGCAAACTTTTGAAATAAAAAGCTGTGGAATATTTGAGTGCATAAATAAATGGGAGGAAATCACATGCAGTAAATCACCAGGAGTGCATAGACAGCCTAAGGATTGTGAAAGAAATAAAGTGTGAAATAGCAACGATACTGTAAAGGAGATATAATAAAATCAGAAAAAACAGTGTGTCAGGTGCTAAGCAGCCTGAAGGCTGCTTTGCTCCACTCCGACAGCTCAATATAGCAGTTAAACAAACATTTTATAGCTGGAGGTACACATACTCTAGTTCCTCTGCAGCCGAGTGCTGTGCCACTCTCACCGTGAGGGCGAAATAGTAGCGCACAGTCCTTGCGCCGGCGGTCAGGGACTCCTTCACTGGGTCAGTGTGTGGGGATGGGACAGACGCAGTATTCACTGCGCACAGGTTTTCGTGCTGGAGCTCCTGCTTGGTTCCCTGCCGGTTCCCAAGCTGCTCTGCCCAGTCCCGTATACAGCAAGAGTGGGGGAACCACAAAGGGGTGCTGAAGACTGGAGCATCTCCTAACTTAATTGAGGCAACTAGGCAGTTATCCTTATCTTTTAAATACATTGCCTCCTGCAAGCAAATGTTGGTTTTCATGCATTAGTGGAATGTCACAGGAAATTAGGCATTACAGGCAAAACATGCAGGGGAAAAATTTGTAAGTTTGGTCTCAGCTCTGACCCCTGGTGCCTGTGCGTGACGGCATGGCCCCAGCACCGCTGTACTTAATTTGTTAATTAATGAGACAGTGATGTATTTTTTGCAGCTGATCTTCACTGACAATTGCTGGTGTGCATGTGTGTTTATGGAAACTATGCTTAAACCATACTGAAGGAGTGTAATTACAGGGGCATCGTTATGCCAGAGCATTTTCCCCACGAGGTGACATTGATCAGTTCAGTGGGTGACGGTGGTGAGCTCAGCTGTACTGTAACTCTTCCCAGGACTTTCCAGTGGGTCTGGTGGGGGCAAGTCTGAAGGAAGGGTTGGAGGGAGAAGAATCACCTGGCTGCGTAAATGTTTTCTCCCATGTGTGAAAGGTGCCATAGAAGTCACAGAGATGCTGAGATCTGTAGCACCTCTGTAGCCGGGAATAACTGCTGGCACCGAGAGCCTTCCGATGTCTGCTGTGGGGATGGGGGGAGGATGGAAAAGGCTGAGCAGGTCCTTGAAAGGGAAAGATTTTTCATTTTTGTACGATGTAGTAGAAAAAGGGAAAAGAGTGGAGGGACGTGATACAGCGGGGGGGTCAGGTGACAAGATGGGAAGTCTATCCTCGCAATGGTGTTTTACACAAACGTAACTGTGGCAAGACTGTGTTAGGTCCCAGAAAAAATGATATTGCAGTAGACAAGATGCCGGTACTGACAAATCTTCTCAAGACTGGTGCTGACAAATCTTATGGATTTATCATAAAATAGCACAGGTTTTGCTCATGCTGCATCAGTTTCACAACACAGAGACAGGCTACTGGCTGAACAGGGTTTTTAAGAAATCAAGTAAAAGAGAAAGGACTGCTCAGAGCCTTGTAGAGAAATGTGTTATGCAGGAGACCCAGAGGAAGCTCCAGCTCTCCTTAGGAGCCTGGGTCTCGCACCTCTAGGTACAGGTAATCTTTGGTAATGGCTCATCACATATCTCACTGGCAGGGTGGGCACCCGGCAGAGTTGGAAATGAAGTGAGGTGTCTGTCCTAGCAAAGTTCAGTCTCATTCTTTTTTCATGCAGTCTTCCAGAATGAGCCTTTCAGAGACCTTTCCTTTTGCTTAGTTATCTTCTTGCCTAATAGCCAGTAGTACTGTGTATCACCCTTTGCAAGGTGACCTACACATGGCTTTTCTTGATGCTTCTATCACCGTTACATGAAAAGCGACTGATTCTTTAGCTCAGATATAGACCTGAGACTTTTTTTTTCACATCTAGAGGCTTCCCTTGAACTCTTGACTAGCAGTCTTAATAGGACTTTATTATGTTTGCTCATTTTGGTGTTTAATGCTAGACCAGAGGTAGAAACTAAAAATTTGATGGCCACGATTTTTGGCTAGTAGTTTAATGCTTCGGTCACTGCAAAATGTAACATTGGCCCGTTCGTATAACAAGTAGCAACATACCTCTTACCTACTACTTGCTCTCCTGTATGTTTTGCCCTAAAATGTTTTTGTGTCATAAACCCATGAATGTTGTGCTAGGTGTTTTATTTGCAAGTGTGCAGTTTTTGTTTAAGGCTCAGGGGTGACAAACAGAGCATTTGGTCCTGAAGATGATGCTGTCTGTTATGCAGAGAGAGCGGAAGACCATTTGGTTAAGCTCTTAAGATCTCAGCTTTGGTTCGGTTGATTTCTTTCCAGAAAACTAATCTCAGTTTTGAAGCCATAGCATTAGCACCAACAGGTCTTTAGGATATAGCTAGTGGTTTACAGAGTCTTTCAGCACCAGATCAGAATCTGGATCAAGCCCAGCTCAGGGTATATAACAGTTATCCCCAACTTCATGCATGCACAGTGGTCCCTCTTTAGGATGAGTTTGGTGGGTCTCAGTTCCTCCTCCTACTGCACAAATGGGCTGCTCAGTCTTGTTCTCTGCAGCAGATATGTTCTCTTTCTGTGTGCTTCTTGAGTGTTTAGCATAATGATTGCCTGAGTAAAGGCAGACCTTCATATAAGAGCTCCTACCAGGGCCAAAATTGCTCCATGGCAGATGTGATGCTTACAGAAAGCTATTCCCACCAGCCTTTCTACAGCATTTGAATCTCTGACCTGGTAAATGATGACTATTTTGTGAGGTAGGCTAGGTAAACTATGTCAGGGAAAGGCTTTGGAAGGTGAATTCTAAGGGTGAATGTTTAATATATTTTTCTCCCGGTCAGATGATGTTTTCTCTTGGGTACCTCATGGGTAGGATTGGGACACTTATTGGGTGTCAAGGCAGAGGTGTGCTGTTGCTGAGGAGAAGGCTTGCGGTGGACCTCCAAACAAAGCTTTGTGTGGACTTGCTGAAGTCTGTTGAGAAAGACTTTGAAATTTGAGTTGCATGAGTTTCATAAAGGGGGAGGAGCCTTGCAAAACAACAACTAAACAGTGCCTTTACTGAATGGCAGCAGCAGCTGTCTTGTACTGCTCTCTGGTATACGTTCTCCTTTTCTTTCTCAATGTGTAGCTGACAACGCTTGTTGCTGTATAATGGATTAGGTGCAGGGTGGCAAGGGAAAAGCCACATTCAGAGGTGGAGCATGACCGGTTGGTTGCAGGAGGGGTGTGCTGATGCAAGTGCCCCATGCTACATGCAGGAGAGAACCATGGTCTTTCTTGAGGTGAGGGAACGCTCTTTATCACAGCCTTTCCTGAAGGAGGGGTTGGCTGTGGCTCAGGTTTCAACCGGGGGGACAGCGGGTGCCTCCTGTTTGTGCCATGGAGCGGGGAGCGCTCTGCCACCTGTCCCTCCAAGGAGCGCTGCGTGGCCACTTGCTGCTTGAAGCACAAGGGACCTGAGCAGTACAAGTTTTGGGGGTGTAAGGGTGGATGAGTGCGGCGGAGGTGGGTAGGATGGAGGGGTTGGTGGGTGGGATGGAGATGGGTGGGACACCATAGGTTGCCCTAGCAATATTCTTCACAGGACACTTGCTTTGTTCTCCAAGGGCTCCTCTGCATGGGAGGTTCTTACTGAATTTTTTTGATTGCCAATCAGTGTAAGGTATCCTTTACTCAAGAAAAAAACAAAACCAGCACGATGCTTGCTACCTAATAACCCAAAAGTATCCATGGCCTATAAGTCCACGTGGAGATGCCTCACTGGATTTAGCAACACCAGAGGTATTACACAAAGTATGTCTCATAGATGTGACCTTCTCCATTCCTCCCACTCAGTAAACAGTGGCATCGGTTGTTCTCCAAGTGCGTCTTCCCTGCAAGAAAGGCACATTTTTAACAGTAAGATACATAAAAGGAAGTTAGCTGTCTTTCTCTAAAATACTTGATATAACGAGCTTGTGAGGGGTTTGCCCCGGTTGCGGAGAAAGTAAGAGAGAGGCAGGGGATGTAATAGCTGTAATGCTGGAGTTGCTTTGCTGCCTTCTGGGGGAAACTCGTTGCTCCGATTTTCCAGTGAGGCCGCCAAAGTGCATTAGTTTACCTTTCTGTAAATATCCTGGCTTGTTTTAGCAGTAAAAAGATACCTGTGGCTGCAAAACTGGCATTTTGCAAAGACACCTCGAGATTCAGCTATGGAAATAGCCATTTAATTTCAGCCAGCCACTTTTATTTTATTTTCTTTTATTTTTTTCCTCTATGCCTCAGCGGAACTCTCCTGCAACTGTACCGTGTTGTTAGTGAGGAGTGTTGTGAGACATGCTGTCTGCTCAGAGCTGGGAGAAGGAGTCTGCAGATGGGTGAAAGGCTTTTTAGTACTGGTTTCTTTACAGCTAAACACTGTAAGATTTAAACAAAGAACAGACTCTCCAGCCAGGATTCTGGGTGCCTCATGCAACAAAAGGTATCCTATTGAAACAGCCC
Organism: Theristicus caerulescens; assembly: GCA_020745775.1. Taxonomy (NCBI): domain Eukaryota; kingdom Metazoa; phylum Chordata; class Aves; order Pelecaniformes; family Threskiornithidae; genus Theristicus; species Theristicus caerulescens. Next base: position 642,131 of record CM036559.1, on the reverse strand, counting down.
CACATTTTTGCATTATGTTCATATTTTCCTCCAAACGTGAAATGGAAGTGGGCAAGCAAGCTGCTGAGATGGGTTAAGAGGTCCCTACTTACCTGGCACGCAGAGGAGGAGATCATCTCATCTGCTCGAGCAGATCAGACCTGCAGCCAGCAGTAGAAAGCGAGGCTGTCTGACAAGGGCTGTGGAAAGGGAGGGAAAGAGTTGTACGGCGCCGAGGACATCAGCTTGGCTCATGTCATTCCTTCTGCTGGGGCATTTTGTGAGAAGGTGTAAGGTACAGCGTCGTAATGCTTCCTGGACTGTCATCTCTTTACAGCATTCGGTGTCAAGAAGCCAATTCCAATAAGCTGTCCTAATCCCCAGCCTCTTCCTTCTCCTTTCTTACTCTGTACATTTGTTTAACTTCTGTTTTATCCTTGTTTTCTTCCCTTCCCTCCCTCTCTTTCCCTGCCTTCCATAATGCGTCTCACTGAAGAGCAGCCCAGCTGCTTTTCAGACCCTGCTGGGCTGCAGGGTGGAAGGGGTGGGTCACAGATTCGCTTTGAAGCATCACGGTGGGGCTTCGCAACTGGGCTAGGAGAGGAAATTGCTGCCTCCTCCTGTAGCCACATGGTCAAGCTCAGCAGCATTAGAGACAAGCTTGGGCTGCTTTTCACATCAGATTTTACCACACAAGAAGAAGGCGACGGAAGTATGATTGAAGGGAAGGTGAAGAGATGGGGAGAAAAGTACATTGTTTTGACACGAAACTGTATTTTCCTTCTCTTTCCCCCCGTGAGAACTGGTGGATCTCTTATTAGTTCAGTGCTTCTCTCTGACCACCGCGTGCTGTGGAATGGGAAGGGCTGAAAGGACCTTGTGAGCCACAGATGGCAGCATTTCAGCAGTAAGGAGGGCATGGGAGGATGCACAAAGGCATGAGAGAGAATAAATAAAGTGATAAAATAATGTTTAGGGGCCCAATAAGGGATGTGCTAATTGGCTGCTTGTGCACTTATACCCTGCTCATAATGAAACTCCAGTGACAATTAAAACTCTGCTTTGCCTCTCTGCTCTTCCTGAGCTGCCCAGTAAGATAAATCTACAGCAGCCTCTGGGAAGGATGTGAGTGATCACCCGTATATCAGAAAGTCACGGGTTTTTTCATTAAGACTTTTCACGTGGAGGATGCTGAATGGTAACAAGCACTGGTAGGACTGGTAGATACCTGGATTCTTGGGGTGTTGGTGTCCATGGGTGTCTTTCCATCTCTAGGCTCTAGCGTGAATGATTTTGCCTTTCCGTTCGGTGTATTTTCTGCAGTGGCACACTATCGGTTTTCTCTGTGCCGCTGCTGTTTGCGATGGAAACCCCGAAGTGCAGGAGGAGTGGCTCAGTGTGCAAGCTCCAATGCTGGACAGCAGGGTGAGGTTGAACAGGGCTTTTTGGGAGGCACAAGATGACTGCAAAATCAACTCATTATCTGTTTATTAATGAAATGGTTAATGATATTACCCCTACATTTACCCTTCGATTTCACAGTTAACAGCACAGTGAGATACGCTAAACAAATCGCATCATTCAGAGCTGATATTCCAAGAGCGCAGAACCTTGAGAAGTTGCTGTTATATTAAAGTATATTCATTTAGCTGTCAGGGATTTTTGCACACTTGAGATCTGGAAACTTGGTTATTTTAAACGCATATCCTGAAAGCTAAAGTAGAAGTTAATGGTGATGTAAATTCTTGTTGTTTTCTACTTCAAAAGTATATGGAGTATTTGCTTTCTTACCTGTAGTTGAGATTGAAAATTTTGAGAATTTTACAGATTTCCTTTCCACATGTAAAATTTTCATCCTCGTTTTCTAACCAGAACTTCTAAAGTAATTCAGTAGAATGCATCACATTGCTTCTTTTCATTTGCAGTAAGATACAGCAAACCATTCTTCCTACTGTCAAAAAACCGAACTTTTTTAGAGAGATGATTGGAAAAAAACCTCAATAAACTCAAAATATGCATATAATTTTCCAAGTGTAGTACATGCTTGTAAAGGTTTTAAAAGAATGGGTTATGAAATAGTTTAGTTTTGCATGGTTGAAAATGTGTGGGTATTCATACACACAGAAAATTACTAGCCCTGTTTTTGACATCCATAAAAGATGCTATCTGAGGTCAGAGAAGCCAACAGGTTTGGGAGGTCACCGCTGATGCATTGACAGGGCTGGTGGGGGAATCAGGCAAACCTGAGACCTTTGCAACTGCAGGGCTTCCAGACTGTCTGCTTTCCAGCATATTTTGCTGTAAGGTATAGCTTGCTGAGAACACCACAGTGGGGCATCCCGTTGTTCCTAGTGCACTGAACTGAGAGCCAGGCAGGCACAAGCACTCTGAATTAAAGCATTTTTCATAAAATACCAAACACAAGCTATCAGAAGTTTTTGCCCACATTCTCCTTGAATGTATCTTTTATAGATTAGATGCAGATGAGAGAAACAAAGGAAAAAAAGACTGGAAATTTCCAACATCCAGAACTATTGAATTATGCAAGTATCAATCTTAGTGTTAAGCAGTGGGATGCTTTTAAGTTAACAGATATCTGGATATTTGGATGTGATTCTTCATTTCCTTTTATCAGTTTTATTCTGGCCTGAATTCTAGCCAGAAAGTGGAAAAGTGAGCCTCATAGCAGATAAGAGCATGTAGGCACACATACAGGTATGACTGAGAAATAGGTATGTATATCTGTATGCACGTTATGTGTAACGTCTGTGAAGTGTTTAAGTCAAGAGCCATTCATGCCCTGTTATTCAGAAGGGACTAAATGTACGCTTTAAGAGCAAGTGCAAGTGCTTGGTTGTGTTTCTGTGTGTGGGTGTGAATGCCAGGTTAAGAGCACATACTTCTTTCAGTGAAGTGGAAAAGGTTATGCACCTCTTCAGTGGATGTATAGATGAAGTGTTTGTGAGTTTTGTAAAGATGAATGAAGCTCATGGAGTTATTACAGCTAGCTTGTGATTGCCAGATGTTGGAATAGGTGTGTGCATGCATGCTGGTGCATCTGTGGTTTGGATAATAGGATATACACATGTGGGACAACTGTGCAGCGTAGGTGTTATTACACTGGGGACCCTAGCTTCAGCAGGCGTAAATCAGGGTGGCTCAGTGGAAGGCAAGGAAATCCAGCAGCGTGCGCTTCCTGCAGTCAGTACGTGTGACTGCGTGTAGGGATTTTGACGTGTGGGATTGCGGTTGGCAGAGTGTGTCAGGATGTGACTTTGGGAGCTTGAGCTGAAGACAGTTAGTAAAAGAAAAGAGAAAAAGCCAAGCCACAAATACACATCCAAGGAGCATGGATGTTAAGGGAAAAGGAAAGAATACATGCACTGAGACTCATCCTCCAGGCTAAGCCACCAGTTTTGTGCTGCTGTTTCTCTGTGGAAGTACATGGAAGCTGTGGGATTTTAGAATACTGATCTTTTACATAATTCAGTCGCTGGCAACGTCTGCATTAACAAGCTACGCAGGCTGACAGGAGCAGACCTGCAGGGTGAAATGGTTGGTGCTCAAGATCTGATGTTCAGGCTGTCCAGACTGTCTGACTTTTGAGTAGGGTTAATTTAATTTAATTGCTGCGGTGGAGCTGGGGAGGGCCTGGAATCTCTCTCAGCCATGACCTCATTCCTTGTTGTACTGCTGCTCCATAGGGGAACAGCTCATACCTGCTGTTGTGCCACCTCTGAGCATGGGCATGAAGCTTGTGCTCCTCTGTCCCCCGGCCCTTCCTCATCCTGCCTGTCTGCTGGATTGAGGAGGAACGTAACTCAGCATCTCCTTCCTCTGCTGTACGTGAAATGGGAGTCTCTAGCTACGGGGTTTCCTCATGCCCTGGTTGCTAAATGCAGCCACAGCCTGGCTCTCATTGAAGCATTGTCTTTGTATGCACTGCCTAGGATTGCAGGGGGTTATTTTGTCTGGTCCAATGACACAGTATGGAAGCCCACTCATCTGTCCTTTCTCACCCCTAGGTCTCTTTCAGCATCCCCTTCCCTGTCTTCTGTCAACTACAGCTGCTGTTGATGCGCTGCCTACATCAATCTCTCAGCTCATCTGGGCAGTGGTTTAACTGTTAAGGTGTTCTTAAACATCAGTGCCTGGCACCGCTCTCTGGATGTGGAGTGTAGCCTCAGCTTTTGCAACTTTGAAAACTTTTACAGTTTAACACTTTCTGTGAATAACCTCATCCTAAGCATTGTTCACTTTTGCAAGTTGCCTGATTATTTTAAAGTTGTTAAGATAACTTTCAAATTGATCCGAGGTACATTCTTGGTTGTAGTTGAAGGGGAGATTCCATTTATGGCTTGGCATGTGTGTCTGATATTTCAGATTTCTAGTTAAATTTGTTTTGTATGACACAGTTGCCTTTCATAGCACAGGCTGGATCGAAGTTCCTAACGCATCCTTTCCAAGTCCATGCACCGCATTCTCATAATGCAGTGCTGTAACCTATTCAGTCTCTCGTGGTTCTGTCCTCCGTGAACTCATACCAACTCCATCCCCTGTTCTGTCATTTTTAAAAGTAATCTTTTTATGTTCCTGGCTCGATCTTGAAACACTAGAAGTTAAAAAAATCAGCACTGTGCCACAGGTGCTTCTGGAGAATCTTCTCGCTCAACCCTACCTGCATGGCTATGTAGTCAGAGGCAGGAAAACTGGCTGGTTTGGATGCAAGTTGGTTGTATGTGAAGCAAATAAAAGGAAGAATATGTTTATCACTTGTGAAAAATGCCCCAGGCTCATTGTTTAGTAAAAACATCTGGTCCCTCTGCAGAGGTGATCAAAACAGCAAACAGAACGTTAGGCTGCAAGAAACTTCCCGACAGAAAGTACCATTGAAAATACTATAATTTCTGCTATGTGAGCCAGTGGCAGATCACTGATTTAAAAGCCAAATACATTTTTAAGAATTCAATCCCATACATATACTTATGTGTGTGTGTGCCTGCCTGTATGTAATAAAAATAGAACAGATTCAGAGAGCAAGCAATTTAAATGTTTAGAGTCAAGGAGAAGCTTTGTTATGAATAAAATCTGAAAGGATTTGGGTTACAGTCAAGAAGTTTAGATAGAGGGCAATCAAAATTGTACTAGGGCAGATAGTCTTCCAAAGTCTGGTTCAGAAAGGGGGGTGGGGGGTCTGAAGGACAGCTTGGCTAACGCAGCATGTGGATGAAAAAAATGTAGTTTAATGATTTGTTGAACTATTACAAACCCAAACATCAGTTCAACAGGACTAGCCTGATAATTACTGTTTTCCCAAAAGAAAATTGTCAATTGTGAACAAAATGAACAATTTAAACTTGAAACTTCAGCTTAATGGAGCTGCATGTTCTTGTAAAACCATTCCCATGGAAATTTCCTAATGATTTCCTTTTGAAATGGTTTTGTTTAGAAAGGAAATACAAGCAATATGTGGAGTGGTATTTATCTCGTTAGAACACTGCAGCAAATGAACTCTCATACTAAACAGGCAACGCATTTTAAAGTGAAAAAGGACTCTTTCTCTTCTTGTGTGCGCAGTTACACGGTGGAACTCACCGCCATGTGACAGCAGTGCCAAGAGCTCAGCAGGACTCGGGAAAGGTTGGACATTTCTTGTTATTAAGATGCCAGCTGGCTCCTTGATACTGCTGTCACGATAACCACCACGGTATAGGGAAACATATGCAATGTCTCTTTTCCTGTGGTTTGTAGGCCACCAAATATCAGCTTGCAAATATTTAAAATGTTAATCTTCATTTATTTGAGCTGCGTTCATACCTACAAAAAGATGTCAATATTTTCTGGACATCACAGACATTTTAAATTTCTCAGCGATTTCACATTGGTCTCGGAGAGAATGGATACCTCTGCAGCATTAATCTTGTGTCATGTTTTCCTTTTTTTGCGAATGATTTTTTTTCCTGGCTGGTAGAGAGCAGTCCAAGCCGCAGAATCCAGAAACAGACTGTCCCAGAGCTTGTGCCCGCTCCCATCAGGGAAGGGCCTGCCACAGAGCTGGGATCTAGTTTCAAACTCCTGCACAATTTGTGGTTATTTAGAGCCAACATTTTGGTTTAGGCTGGTCTCTAAATATTTGTTGTATGGTTTTATTTATAAGAATAATGACTCTATGTTTACGGGCTACAGCATATAATGCATCTAATGCCTGGTCTCTTATTTTTTTTAGCTTTCCCTAACTTTCAAGTGCGTTTCCACTCTTTAATTTTACACAAACTCTTGGACACTGGCCAGACAAATTCTTTGTAGTCTGTACAGTTCAGGATCTTGGCCAGATTAAAGTTGTCATCAATTTCACCTCCCTCTTCTTTTAATAACATCCCACTTTCTCCCTAGTACTTCTCATGTTTTTAAAGGTTGCCGTTCTCTGTGTTCTTCTGCATTTTCTTGAATATTATGCTCTTTTACTTTATCTCATGATTTAACTGAATCTTATTTTTCTGCATGCTCTCTTTATAGTCCTTTACCATTTTAAGTATGGGCTTTCGGAATAGTTGCTACTGAGCAGCCTCTTTGTGAGGCTGTGCTGGGGATTCCTTGTCCTAAGGCAATGCTGACTGACAGCTGCAGAGAATCTCCTCCGGGAATTTTAGGAATCTATTGGTTTCTTCTATACTGAAATTTCAAATTGCTGTTTCCTCAAAGCTAGTCTGACATACTGAAGAGCCAAGCTATTTTTTGCTTTCCAGAAGACAATAATACAACATCAAACACTGAATCCAAGTTTTGCTACTTCAGTGGGGTTTGTTCTTCTGAAATATGATTGCCAGAAGCCTCTGCTGGGGAAAGGTTTTGCTTATAAAATACTTTTAAGCAAACAAGTTACCTGAATCCAGAGATGGGAGAGTTCATAGAACAAGTTTTTGGCTGACATCCATTTGATGGGATATTTTTAGTTGTGATGGATAGTCTCAAGCACAGACTGATGATTTGCAGGCAGTTTTCCTGAGAGAATATGGCAGGATTGGGTATGAAGTCTACAAAAAATCCTGTGCTGTGACACTACTCAGAACACTCCTGGTCACCTAGCTTACACTTCTGTAATGAGAATTTGTGTTTGCCAAGGATGACTTCAGAGCCCAGCAGCCAGCATCTCCATCTCCAGTTTTAGTTGATGCAGCTCAAAACTGGAGCTGGTCTCTTGAATGTCTGGTCCTAAACTGTATGTTGGCAAAAGGTGTAAGCTTTCTTTTTCTCAGTATTCTTAAAAAATACAATAGATTGTGAGATAAAAAATCACTTTAAAGTTTAACTGTGGCTGATATTCTTTCTCCTGGCTGGAGCAAGAGTTAACTTTTGAGGGCAAACCCCCAGGGCTAAGTATACTAGTGAACTCCAGCTGCTTTGTACTTCTTTGCCAATACTGAGAAGCCATAAACCCAATTTAACTTGCTGGTTAAACCAGGTTTACAGCTGTTTTGCATTGCTGGAGTGGAGCAGAGCAGCTGGAGCATACCAGTGAATCAGGGTGATTTTTTCTTTGCTGGGTCTTATGTCCCTTTGTTGAGTCTTACATGGAATAAGCCAAGGCAGAGGCAGTCGGTTCTTGGCAGTGCACAGTCAAGTTGATGCAAGACTTGCATTTAGAGCCAAAGCCACCGTGTTTTTTTGTCTTTGTGTTTGCTTTGATATTCTTCGACTAGTTGTGTTTGCCATGGGGATATAGATGTGTAATAATTTCATGTCATAGTGGCCTTATACTTAGTCTTTGTTTTGGTAAGGGCAGCCATCAGCTTAAGCATATTTTACAAGCTTTGCTGGCTCAAGTCATCTTATGAAAACACCTTATAAAACTATAATTCAGGAGGATGAAGAAGTCTTTGAGGTTAAAGTGTCAGAGGAATTCTTCACTTCTGAATCAGCTTGTCTCTCATTGATTTCACTTGTGACTGTATCAAGTCTCTTTCTTTATTTGTTTATGCCACATTTTCCCACCTATACAATGTCTTCTAGTTTTGTCTTTTTGAGTCTTGCTGATATTAATGCCATTTTGTCCTCCTGTTGTTTCATAAAAGGGACTTCTTAGGCTGGAAATTAATTACTTGAATGCTTCTTTTGGCTGTCTGAGATTGCAATGCAACATGAGTACAGATGAAGTTCTCAGCCTGGACAAGCTTGTACTGTTTCCAGATCAGTAAATCCTGATACTGGTTGCAACTTGTAGTCACTAATGTAATAATAATAATACATATTATTGGACGATAGACTAGATGATCTTTAAAAGGTCCCTTCCAACCCAAACCATTCTATGACTCTACTATCAGTAATAAACAGGTTACAAATTCTACCTGTATGCAGTTGGTAATGGGCCTAATGCTGGAAGAAGGCACAATTAATGTAGTAGCGTATGTGAATGAATGGAAAACAGTTCAGGGCGATAAGACAATATATAAGAACACCTGCAGAACTATCTTTGTGTTATTTGTTGTGTGCAGCATGTGCATATGGTTACAATCACCCGGGAAGTGTTTAGAAACCTTTGCCTACAGCAAGAGCAATTGCCGGATCAGCTGCGTAAAATGCAGCCATGCTAATTTGGATGGCTCTGTTGAACTCCAGCCTGCTTCACCTCTGCTGCTCCTGCTGCCTTTGCCACAGCTGGGCTTCTTGTGTAATTTTGAAGTTACTGAGGTCTTTGTTTTAGCTTCTGCCCAAGCATTAGTTATGGGGGAAAACAGTTGTATACCTGAAGTAGTTGCACCAGCAGCTATCGCACCATGGCCAGATGAACTTCCACTCTTCCAAACTGTTTGGACTTGGTGAGTTTCCCTTCTTTGACTTTCATAGGGTTGTGACATTTTGTATCTGGATTCCAGCAATGTCACGCTGCTATGTGCACGGTTCCTACGTTGCTGATTTTGTGGGGTGGCAGTAGCCAGTTTGAAACTTAGAGATCTAAAAAGAGCCATGAGATCTGTCTGCAACCAGCAGCAAAAGCAAGGTGTCTGCTCTGTTACTTTCAGCTGCGTTCATAGGGAAAAAGTGACATCCCCCAAATTTTCTCTGCCCATGCATGTCGAGGATTTTGTACCTTCTTTGTAGTCTGCAGACCCCGACTGCCAGCAGATGGACCGCAGGGGAGAGGGAAGCACCACCTGTTGCACTAAATGTTCACAAACCTTGCAAACAAAAATAAACAGTAAAAAAAAAAAAAAACCTAACAGCTTGTAACAGCTGCCACATTCCACCCAAGAGAAATCTTTATGCTAATGGAATCTGACAGGATCTACATTAGATATCTACACATATGCAAATAAAAAAAAAAAAAGAAAAAAGGAGTAAAAGTTTAAAAAAAGAAAAAAGAGAAAGAGAATAAGTCTTTTGGGCTCTTCTGGCTAGATGGTGTTTTATGTATATAAGGCTTTTGTCATTGTTCTCATTCCTGTAATTTGCATTTTTGATACCTTGGAGTAAAACATTTGTCGAGTGCATGAGCTGCATGATATGGCCAAGGACTAAACTGAGCTCTTTTTGTTTTATTAGTTAAATAAGGGGAGCAGTATCCCTGCTGTGCTCCAGCTGCAGAGAAAATTCTGCTGAAGTTCCATGTATGAAGTTGCTTCGAAAATTAGTCATTTAATGTCTCACGTACCAGTTTGCCTCTTGTACCAGACAGATGAAAAAGCAGGGGATGTACATGAGGAATACTAGGCAGCTGAGCTGTAGAACAAAGTCAGGCAGCAGCAGCTTGCTGTTTTGTGTAAGAGGGCCCTGATCCCAGGACATGTAGTGCTGGTGCAGGAAGCCGGTCAGGGTTATTTTCCATCATCCTGGGCCGCTCAGTGGGGATGCTGGCCTCGTAGTCACCATGCTTGTGAGAATGGTGTTTTCCTTCCTATCTGCCAACAAGAAGCCTGGGAATTTGTGAATCAAAAGAAATTATGAGCTGAGGATTTCCAGAGTGATCTGGAGATAGTAGAAATGGGAAAGAGATTAAGAAAGAAAAAATCTGACCTAGTTTAAAGTTCCTCTGTAATCTCAGCAATGGCCATGGTATCCCTGGGAGCTCTGAAAGTGACCCTGTGGCCTTGTTGGCAGGCTCAAAGGTTGCTGAAAGTGCTGAGAAATTTCCTCTCCTCCAGGTCCACCACTGTCAAACTGCAGTAGCTGGACACGTGGTCAGCGTGGTAAGAAGGGATGATAGGAAGCCATCCAACAGGGTAGTAGAAAGGGAACAGCCTTTTTGCAAGTGGCAGTGAAAGAGAGCTATGCTCAAGCCTCAGAGTTTTTTTGCACGTTGGACTCATGGATCTTCTCCATGAACCTTTCAGTAGTGTCACATTGGATAGTTTCAAGCTCCTTGAAACACAATGCTTGCAAGAGCCTGTCTGTTTTTGACAGATCCCATGGTCAAAAACACTTGGTCAGCCTGTTTGTCCAGGCAAGCTGCCTGTAACAAGGGACGGTATTTTAGGAACTTTTCTCTGTGTTGTCTCTGGGGAGAACATATTAGTCTGGAGGAGTTGAGCTTTGGTCATCAGGTCCTTCTCCACACAGATCAAAATATCTGTGTTTTCTTCTTAACAGCAGAAATAATCAGTGGAAACATCAGAAAAAAGAACATAAGGAATGATCAAGAGTGGAAATGGATGGTTTTAGATGAGATTTGCAAGAACAGGGAAGTGAAAGAGGCAGAGTGATACGAACTGTGCAGTCAGCAGGAGCTTTGGAGACATTCACCTCAATAGCCATGGTGCAGCAGGAAGGGCCCTTCTTCAAGCAGACAGGTGAGGGGAAGGACCTTGTAGAGAAAAGTAGGTAAGATCAGAAAGCACAAGTTCATGGGTGCCTGTAAAAGCAATGAGGAACGTTTTGGCCAGAGGCTGTCTCAACTGAAAACTCAGTGGAATACTGTAGGTTTAGAAACCTCAATTGCGTCTACTCCCACTTTTGCTAGTTGACAGCAATGGATGAGCTTGGTTTTGAAGGATCCTTTCTCAAGGACTGTACTCTACCCTAGCAAGAGAAAACCATAAAACTATTTTAATTGCTGCTTGCCTAACATATGCCAAAAGTGGCATGGATTGCAACCTAACATGGCACCAGAGAACCAGTATTCCTATAGTAGTAGCCTGAGAAAGTTTCCTAACTCTGAAAGGAAGCCACTGCATAGGGCGTCTGCATTTTCCTGTGGCTGGACCTTGAATTCAGCATGCGGGCTTTTGTGTAAGGCACCTCTTTGAGGAAACGCAAATAATCTTATCCTGTCACTTTGGAGCTAGAAGAAATGATGGGAAGCTTATCTTCCTCAGAAATCCTTCTGTTTGTCCTTCAGTCAGACACAATATGTATTACCAGCCAGAATCTGCACCTCAGGGTGGTCACAGCATGTTCTGTTTCGTTGGAGCTTCAGGAGCTATTTCCCCCTCTGTTACACTAACGTCAAGTAGAAGTAATGTCTTTGAGTTTAGCAAAGTTGCACCCCACTGAAACTGGTGCATGAAGAAAACCAAGCTCCCAGTTCGAATGCCAGAAGAAAACTCAGATCTTCCTGTCTTGTTTCATTGTGAGCAAGTATGTGCAGCAGAGTGCCTTGAGCTGTGCTAGCTGCCAGCCGCCACAATTAATTACGACGTACTGAGACTGATTCACCCTGCACTCCTCTGTATGTTGCTCGCTTACAGATGTTGAGACCTGAATTCAGAATCCTAACACATGTAGAGAACTCTAGTTAGAGTCAGAGTCTTCTAGAGCTGGATGTCATTAGGGATGATTTTCATATGTCAGATGCACTTAACTTCCCCTGAATTCCATGGGTCTGGCATAAACTCAGTGTCTCCAACTGGATGACGCCATTCAGGAGGGCTTAGCTCAGGAAAGGCTGAAGAAAACACAAAACCCATCTAAGTGCCTACTGAGACTGAACTAAGAGCAGCAACACTAGTGACTCTCCCTCTCCCATTTCCAAAATCGGAGGAAGGAGAGGTGCTTGCTGTTCTGCGCACTAATTTGGGCGTAATTATAGATCATATTTCAGGGCACAAATTTTTGTGATGGCAAAAAATAATAGACCTTGGACGAAAAAAATTTTTTTTTCTCCTTTGTGTGGTACTGCGTGGTGGGGCAGATACTGGCTCATCAGTAATTAGTGAATTCCTTTTGCAATTTTTGATTTGTGCCAGCACAGCAAACTATATTGAAGGTTGTGGCTCTCCTTCCACTTCCATCATTGTCAAAAAACCCTCCAAGAGTCTGTAAAGTCAGTGGAATGACATCAGCACAAGATCAGTGAGAGGGGGCTTAAGCCTCTGACATTTAATTTTCTGCAGCATGCAATTCCAGTCAGTTCCCAGGGATCCCCAAGGCTCCAGCCACATGCCCGGTTTGAAAGGCTGTCCAGGAAATGCTGGAATGATGTGGGGGCAGCCTCTAGCCAAGTGCCATCTGTTGGCCATTTACCATACTGCTTCAGAGGATGCAGAGTTCCTGAGTGCCTGAACCAAGCACAGAAATGTGGCCTAAACCAGGCTCTTTAGATTCAAACCTGCAGTTTAGTACCTCATTTCGGGAGGAGGATGCCATAATGGAAGCTTTTCCCTAGGTCCAGTCTCTTCAGACTCTCAGTGTAGTTTACCTTTGCTTTCTTAGGACCTCAGAGAAGATGTAAGACTTCTAGTTAATGGTTCAGCACATGGGTAGATATACAAAAAGGTCTTACTGTGATTTGTGAAGCATACTCTTGCTTTTTGTTGAAGGATGAAGTGATTAACCATCACTAGGAAAACAAATGTCCTAAAGATAGTGACCCCTGCTCAGGCTTACCCGCTCCAGCCCTTTGAGGTAGAATAACTTGAGCTAGAGGAAGCAAAGCATCACTTTGCTCCTGCATCACTGGGCTCCTGAAGCAGGGAGGAAAATGTCTCAGCCCCTCTGTACTCTCAGACTGATTCTCTGTCTTGTGGTCACAGCACCCCAGCAGGTTATCTCATATTATCTTGAATCAGCTTGTGCCTAGGATAGCAGTTTGGGGTGTAGTACTGGTCTCCATGTTACAATCCTCTGTTGGTAGGTTTGCGCTGCTCCTTTAGAGGGATGGACCTGTTATTGCTTCAACCCAACTTGGAAGTCAGTGGGAGACATAAAGGACTCCATATTCAAAACAGATTGGGAGCAGTACATACCGAACCTTTCTAATGTACTACAGAATTTCTACGTTGTACTGGCAGATTGTCTAAATCATTGGCAAAGTTTACTGAAAACGTCCTTCAAGCAAAATGTCCGCTCTCCGATGACATATCACCTAGGGTTCTCACAGAAGAGAAATGCTTCCTGATGGCACTTGGGACTGCAAGTTTCTCATATACAATCAGCCAAGCAGTTTATGTCCATGCCACTGCAGCAGTATGAATTTTCCAGAAATGTTTCCATGTGGCAGGAGGTGGGGCTGGTGGTTCTGCAGGTGGCATCTTCACCCTCAGCCTCTTCTTAACTATAGCCCTCTGCACCGATGCGCAAGCTGCTCCAGGAGACACTGTCTCTCAGAAACACTGTAAAGCTGAGACTCAGCCTGTATGACCTCAGGGTTATTAAAGAGTTTCTGGCATTTGCTTGGTATGGAAGGAATCTTAGCTGGGGTGATTTCATCACGTTTTTAACACAGATTGTTACTTTTTGTCTCCTTAAATTTCCTCTGCAGGCAGATATCTCTCTCTTTTTCTTAAAGTGCAGAGAACATATATAAATAGTTGTTTTATTCCTTCGCTAGAATGCTTGCACTTATGGGATCACTGAGGACACTCTAAAGTATCATTTATGTACTGTCTTTGAAATCCACAGAGCTCTTCTTGAGCCATTTGACCGAGTGCTTCACATCACTTTATTCCTGTGTCAATCACCTATATAATACTAGTGCCAATTTGTTAAAAATCAGGTTCGAAACATAAACACGTTGCTTTGCAGAATGTATTCTGAATTATTTTGATGTGATGTGAGCGTGCACTCTGCTGCAAAATAACACTGCTATTTGCAAAATTCCATCTTAGCCCTACTGTATGAGAACTAGGACCATATATATACCATATCTACCTAATACATACGTGAGATATTTTTGCAAAGAAATGGCCATCTGACTCAACATGCCAACCTGGACTTTTCAACTAGTCCAACCTCACTTTTTTGTTTGTTTGCTTATTTTTTGAGCAAGCCGCCTTCTTCTTCTCCCCCATAAAGAGAGGTGGTTGTCTTATGTGCTCTTTTCTGCAGTTTGCTTCAGTTGCTTTCCTTGGTAACATATTCCATATGTTTACTATCTCCCCTTTTTTGCCCTTCAGTAGCCTAGAGCGTTTTCCTCATCAAAAGCTGCGTGGTTATTTTCCCAGGAAATATAATTGTTCCAAAAAAGATATTATAGGAGCAAATAAAACACATTTCCAAAATGGTGCTGCCAAATAGCAAAATGAAAAAATGCTCATTATTTTTGATGACAAGGATATTAAAAGGAAAAAAAATGCGTTGTTTAAAAATAACCAACTCTTCAATAGTAGTGTGGGAGGATATTCAATTAAATGGAATGTATTTTTCCAGTGAGCCCATCTAATCTTGGATTGAAACTATGGGTTGAATTAATTTTTTTCATTTCTATTTTTTTAATCTATATTTTGTCCTCCATTCCCAGCATTGTTTGTTACTATTTATATTTTATGTTGAGGGTCCTTTTTTCAGCTGTTTCTAAAACTTTACAAAAATGCCAGATGTCATGTTGGAAACCCAAAGCCCCAAATCAGGCCATAAATCACAACAAACCATAAATATATGTGTTTATATATATATATATAAGGCTATTGTACTGTTATTTAGCACTTCCCTTGTTGGCTTTCCTCTTCCTGCCCTCTACCACTCGCAGCAGGTAGACCTGAAGTGTCTTACCTGGCGTGTTTACTTTGCAGACTCGGAGCAGAGCACTGGATCAGACACAGAGGTGCTGGCAGAAAGGACGTCTTGCTCGTTTGGCTCCCATTCTGACCTTACATCTGGTGGCTCAGGCCCTCAGCCTCCTCCACCTTCATCCATGGAAGAGATCCAGGTAGAGCTGCAGTGTGCTGACCTCTGGAAAAGATTTCATGACATTGGGACAGAGATGATCATCACGAAAGCAGGCAGGTAAGATATCTCTGGCTTTTTGTCTAGTTAAAAAAAAAAAGATCATAACAAACTAAATTAAAAAATATTTTTTTTGAAGAAAGAAACCCTTTTTTTTCTTCTTGATAAGCCAAAGGAATAAATATGCAGGAAAAATTAAATGGCTGTCAGGGTTTCACAGCTGTATCTCCTATAGCTTTCTTAAGACAGGTAAAGTTGTTTCATATTACTGCTTGAATCAGTGGCTCCAAAGGAGAACTGGCAGCTGCAGGAAACTGTTGAGGATAGTCTTTCCTTTGAATAAATAAATCAGGAAATGATCATTGTGCTGTTGGCTGTACTGAATTTAAGAAGAGTTATGAATTTGGGGGTGAGCCATTTGAGTTTCCTTTCAAGTTCAAAAAGCACTTCATGAGCCAGTTGATTTAATCTCAAATACAGTGAAATTCAAGCTCACCTTTGCGCCAAATGAATGTCTTCCTGCAATTCTAAATAGATAAAATGTTAATGACTTCCTGCATAAACAATGTGCAGGCTTAATGTCTCCCTCTGCTATTGCAACTGATACCACGTCAGCTGAGCTTAGGAAGAGTCACTAATAAGCCAGATTTTTTTAAAAAGAAAAACTCACCCTGCCATGCTGTTAGCCAAGGGTCAGACCTTCATTGCTGTCTGCTGTTAAAAAACGGCGAGAAGTCTGTTTGCCAAAACACAACTTGAAGCTAGTTGTAAATTTCTAGATCCCTCAAGCTAGGATTTTTAGCCACGTTTGCATCAAGACAACGTTCCTTACTTCCACCTAATGAGGTTTTTAATCCCGGTTAACGCCGTGAGGACGGGGGTCAGCACCATGGACAGGGCCGGTGCCGCGACCAAGCCCCGTGCCTGCCCCAGGAGCTGGCCTGCCCCTCGCACGCACGCAGGAGGGAATTCCCCCAAGACTGGGGAAAAAAACACCGTCCTCTATTGTTTATAACTTTATTTCATGTCTGTGCTCTCAGAATTTGCCAGAACAGCTAGACTTGTTGGTTTATGTTCTCGTGAAGTGAGCGCTATTACTCTGTAGCCCCAGGAAGCCCAGATAATTTGAGGAAAGTCGTATCGGACAAACAACCCAGACAATCCCTGGAGAAGGTTACCAGAACTAGATTAGCTCCTGGTTTCAGATATGCGATCTCATTGGCACAGGAAGCATCTTGCATCAGTACAGAGAGGGCTGCTGGTTTTGCCCTTCTGCTTCAACTGGAAGAGGCAAAGTAACAGGAATTGTACCACTTGCTATTCTACAACACCTTTTCTCTGGAGATGTCAAACCACACGCAGAGAATATTATTATTATCCTCTTTTCATAGGGGGTGAAACTGAGAGCTAAACAGATTAAGTGATCTGCCCAGCATCATTAAATATGACACTGGCAGATCCAAGTTCCTTGCTTCTGACTTTGTTTTCCTGGTGCCTGGGCCATGTTGTCTCAGAAAATTAAAATAATATCTGTTGGATTAACTAGAATTAATTCTCTTATGATACATGGAGTAGATAGACTTAGCAGCAGCATAAACATCTCGAAGCCCACCAACGCCAGTGCACACTAAAATGCCCAGGGCTTAGTGGTATGAAGATGATCTCAGCAGCTCACACGTTTCTGAATGAGGTAGCCGACCTTTCTGGGATCTTAAAAAGCCATACCCTGATTACAGGGGTTTTCTTAAAAAAAGTCATCAAAAAAGTTGCAACAGCAATGCCACTGCAGTTTTGCAAATAGTGCAACGCAGCTTCTCACAGAAGCCTTGATGGCATTGGCAGGGGTCTTGGAGAAGGAAGGGTTAATGGAAAAAACCACAGTGAAATATTCTGGGGAAATATAACATAATGAAGTTAAATACTTTGGATCAGTTAAAAAAATGAAAAATTTCTATTTGGTCGCTCATGCGCATATACAAAAAAGATTCTGTAGTTCCTTAAAAGCTTTTAGGAAATTACAATATTGAACACATTGCTGTTTGTTTGGTTTTTTTTTTTAAAGAAAAAAACAAATTTTTGTTGACATTTTTCATCTGCTGTCTTCAAGCTATAAACTCTTATTTGTTGATTGGAACTATGTATTTTAACACTTTTGATATAAAACTGGTGTTCTGACATTTATGAATGGGAATGTTTCGTGTCAGCAATCGTTCATGGAACTTGCCATTCTTGTTGCCTTTCTGACAAATACGGCTTCCCGTATCGCATATCATCATAACAAACAATAGATACATGTCCCTGCTTACACAGTAATAAGAGGAAGCTGATTAAGAATTATTGAGATGTACATAGTTCCTTCCATATGGGTACATGATGCAGCTGAACTACAATTCCAGTGAAGCACCATGCCAGGAAAAATGAGCCATGTTTAGTAAAGAAGCATCCCAAAACAAAACATTCAGATTCACTTCCCCCACCTGATATTTTCTCTTTGCTTCAACTTGGCCACAAACAAACAAACAAACAAAAGTTTTGATTTTCTTAGATTTTGGCTCAAAGATTTTGGTTTTCATGTTTTGGAGGAGAAGCCTCTATGCTCTGGGGAAAACTTTGGTCTGCATTTCTGATGAAATATCTCTTTCCCTATTTATGCAGCTGTCAGAGGTGTTTAACAGCACATGTTAAGAAAGACAGACACCCTAACTTTATTTTAAGGAGTCCAAAACAATATGTATTTTGATAATCTTTAGTAGGGAATAGACATAGGGAAACCTGTAAGGACTGTAAAGAATATTTCTCTTTCCAAGGTTGTTTTTTTTTTCTGCACCACCATTAATAGCATTCTCAAGTGCCTTTGCAAGCTCCAGTTTTGATAATTTTTCCACTTATGAAAGACCATGTATCACAATACAGAGTCATAACTGACTGTGCAAATCATATATTCTTTACAATTCTAAATAATATTCTTTCTCCCTGAAAGGAGATGCTCATTGTTACTTCAGTCCTGATGGCCAACTGGCTCATCACTGGCTGCCCACACAAAATCTATATAGTTACTAAATATATGTGTTTTTTCTGTTTGATGTTCTTCTCCAGAAGTAATGTTAACAATGTTGGAGGGATTTTTTTTCTCTGCTGACTACATTTGTATGTTAACCATTGCAAAGCATAATGAAGAGTTGGGCAGTTTCTTTAGGTAGTACATCTGTTTATTGGGGATGGTCCTTATAGATATGATAAAATTCACAAATTAAATGTTTAACCTCTCAGGTTAAACATTTTTCTGTCACAGAGGATGTGTCAGTGATGGGTGAGAGCTGAGTCTAGCAGTCCTGTTTCTCCATATGGGATGCGTGGTATATGATGCGTCCCATAGATGAGATTGTATGATTTCTGGCAGAAATAGCAGAACTGGTGTTATTTCCTGAAAATTTCCTACTACTTATTGAAATTGTGAGAGACGCACAGTGTAATTTGCAACTTCTTCCTTCCCCAGGGAAGATTTTGCTCTTCTTTTTGCTCTTTGGAAACCATGTTTGAGTCCTGTAAGGCCTTCTTGTTTTGAAAGCCCTTATAATTACAGACTCAGCTGACTATAACTACAGCTGCTCCTTAATTTTCTATGACTCGTATGGCACTGGTTGGTTCCTGCCTGATCCCACAATGTCTTTCTGCTCTTACTGTGTAATGCTAGTTTCTAACCTACATTCTCATTTTAAACATATTTCTGGAGCTATATCCTGCCTATGTCAGGCCTATTACACTTTTTAACTTTCAGACTCCTACTCCCACTCATGTTTAATTGTGCTTTGTTTTTTTCTTTTCTTGAAGCTGTATTTATAGATGTCTTTTTTGTGTGTTTCCATAAACCTACTTCAGTCCTCTTAGAACTTTTCCTTTCTTCCTTTGCATCAGAAAGTTGATATTCAGAATTTAATTAGATGCTTATAACAAGATTCCTTTGTTCATTGTGCAAAAGATGTAAATGGCTTTCTGTCAGCTGCACTGCATTCAAATCTGCAATCACCTTTATCTCCTTTTTGTTTGAAAGGCAACCTTAGACTCTGTACAAAATAATACATTCAATTTAAGCCCTAGGTCATACTGATTTAAGCAACTGTTCCTAAAAACATCTCTAACTCTCTTTCTCTACTCTCCTTCACCAACGGTAATCACACATGTACCCTGGCAACATCAGCAGAGGAATTTGAATCCCTCCCCACACCTCTACAATCCCTAGCTCAAGCCCATGGTCACCTGAGCTGCAGGGGTAACTGTTAGTTAACTGCTGCATAGAAGCGCTGCCCAAAGGGGAAAGCAATGTGCACTCATTACTGGGGGATACACTATAAAGAGTGCTTGGAGTCCTGCTCCGGAAGGGACGCGCTGCCTACTGTTAATGGAGGTGGTTATACGAGTGTGGCCACGCACACAAGCACAGCCAGGAGGTATTCCTCTGGGAACCCAGGTTCTACCTGTCACAGAGTCAGGATCTCATCTCAGCAACGAGGGAAATGATCTCATCTGCCATATCATAGTTATCATATCTGTACTGCAGGATGGCTCAAACCTAAGTGTTGAGGCCAGGCTCAGTAATAAGAGTGGAAAAAGCCAGTAGTGAGTGGACAGGTGATCTTGTCCTCTCCTGACTCCTCTGTGCCTCCTGGTAGGTTAAATGGTTTTTTTGGCTGAAGTTTCTTTGCTTCCCTGAAACCATGAGTCTGAGCTGTTTGAAACGTGTACTTGGGGCTGTTTACATTACCAAATGGTTTTTTTTTTTTATTTTCAGTGGAAGGAAGGGCCCCACAGTGCTCTTTAGTTAGAGACAGCAGCAGGGATTTTGTTGTGAAGATCTGTTGATGCTGAAGGGGCCCATGGAGAGGACTTCTCAGAGTGAGGGCTGGTAGGCTACAGCTACCAAACTGCCACCCAGAGGTCCTTGCCCAGTAGGCCAGATAAGCTTTCTCCAGCTTCCAGAAAAATGTCCCCTTTGGGAGCTACTGAGAAGATCTTCTGGGCTCCCTCTCCCTCATAAACAATAAATCCTTTGGCTCCCAAACCCTGCCCTCAGCCTTTCCTCTCAACACAAACATCTCTTCTGCATGACCCCTCTTCCCTTGCCTCTTCCCTTGCCTCTTCCCTTGCCTCTTCCCTTGCCTCTTCCCTTGCCTCTTCCCTTGCCTCTTCCCTTGCCTCTTCCCTTGCCTCTTCCCTTGCCTCTTCCCTTGCCTCTTCCCTTGCCTCTTCCCTTGCCTCTTCCCTTGCCTCTTCCCTTGCCTCTTCCCTTGCCTCTTCCCTTGCCTCTTCCCTTGCCTCTTCCCTTGCCTCTTCCCTTGCCTCTTCCCTTGCCTCTTCCCTTGCCTCTTCCCTTGCCTCTTCCCTTGCCTCTTCCCTTGCCTCACTTTCACTCCTCACAGTTTTTTTTTTATGAAGAAATACACAGTTGGCACTGGTCTTAAATGCAAGGAAATATGAGGTATAAAATAGCAATGATAACTTCAGGCTGCCCTGTAAACTCATGCACATTGTAAACACCATGCACACTTAATCTGTAAACCTCAATCAGATTCTTTTGCAGAGTTTCCCAATCAGATTTTTTTATGACTGCGAAATGACCGCTCTGTCTGTTACTGTCAATAGACAAATTGTCTTTTGCTACCATTAAAGAGCACATCCATTCATTTCAGGGTTTGCATTTAGCAGATGTCACCCTTAACCAAATTTAATCTTATTTAAGTTAAGCTGTTGTTTATGCAGTGTATAAATCATTACACTAGACAGTCATGAAAACTGTGAAGTAGATTGTGCCAGTCCTTTAAACTCTCATCTGACTTCTGCTCACTAAGCGGTCTGTACAGGAGTATTTCCAATGTCTGAAGAGCTTCAAGGAATTGCATTTGTGTTTTGAGACAACCTGTCAGGTACCTTTTAATTTCTTATCCCCTAAAGGGGAATCGCTGGCACAGTCCAACTACTTCCTTCTATTGCTGAAAGTTCCCAAACATGGTTCTTAATATCTGTACGCTGCTGTGCTGGCAAATACTATTTTCATCAAGTTTTAGAGATCTTTATATATCATTAATTTTCTTTGCATTCATAACTTCATAAACCTCATTCTCGTTATGGAAGGAGACAGGAATTGAGTAGACTGAGGCACATGGTTGTTACAAAAAATGCTTTTTAAAACACTTCTAAGTGGTGCTAAAATAATTGTAATAACTTATTTCATATCACATCATATTCCCCCTAAAAGCGTATTGTGTGTGAGTTCACAGTCTGAGTTTAGGAAGACTGTTTTCCTGCTGAGTGGTAAAGCTAACATATAACTTGATCATCCCAAACTGCTGCTGATATAAAACCTCCTCCTAAGATATATCAGATGTCATCACGTGTTCCCTGCGAAAACAGACAGCCTTTGTGTCTGTAACTGTTGACTATAAAGCTAGCTGGTATCTTTCTAGATGAAAGGTTCTTGACTGTTTATTAATACAGCCATATTCAAATAGCCTGAATTCCTTCCAAACCTTTGAGCCTCCCATTTTCTATAGGGCTGGTGCCTCTGTGGGGCCAAGAGCCAGCCAAGAGGAAACAGAGCGCGGGGAGGTAACCAACAGTACACCTGCGTACCTAAGTCGCCACTGTTTGCCTCTGCCTTTTCCATTTTCCCCTTTCCAGGCAGCAGTGCTGCTGGAGACCTGCTGTGACAGTTCCAGGCCACATCCTTATGGCAAAGAAACCTGAGTTACTTTTACACCCACAGAAAAAAAAAACCAGTAATAATTTACAAAACTTTAAAAGTACACTTAAACCTTAGAGAAAGCAGTGGGATCAGCTGAGCCCTCTCCGATCATTTTAGAGATTAGCCTCTAAGCCTGTTGAATGGTCTGCGGTAATCTTTTACAAGGTATTTCATAAGCAAGCAACGCCACAGGCTACACTGCAGCTTTACACGGGGCTGCAGATTTGGAGAGAGCTTCTCAGGACACACAGCGTTCAATTTTCCCAAGACAGTGCGCAGACTTAGATCCAAAGCGACTCGGATTTAATCCTGGGTTTCTCATCAACATCCTCTGAAACATGACCTACCTCTTAAGCTGCTCCCAAGCCACCTCTCTCCAATTAAGGAGAGCTGGACTGTAAAATGCCACATCCTGTACCCATTTGGCTTGGCAGATTTAATAAGCCATTGTGGTAGAAACAAGGTAATGCCCTCAAGACACTGAAGACTAATCCATTATTCCTGCCCCCCCCAATTGTTCAGCTAGCAAACTCACACCATCAGTTGCACAAATCTGCTCTCTCCTTGAAGGGTTTCTGCAGATAATATTTCTGACAGTTTTGTGTCTCTTATAACTCAGGTTAGCTGTGCTGTGGCAGCTGTGGGGTGGTGCTCTCCCCACCCCCCACGATAAATACCCTTTTCCAAGGCAGATGCAGTTACTAACAGGTCAGAACTTTCCTCCTCAGTGGCCTGAAACGGAAGAGCTGTGGGTAGGGCGAAGGCTGAGTGCTGACCTCCTCCTTCCCACCCTCTTCTGCAAGTTGGGTATATGTGGCCCGGATGGGAAAGAATAAAAGCTTCTCATGGTTGCATCCCTTCAGTGCAAAGTTTGAGAGACACGTTTGGAGAAGTTGACATAAACTGTTTTCTTCCTCCTCCAGGCTGTGTTCACTGGTAATACTTTGAGAAACAGAAATGTTGGGAGGAGATCTAAATCTTCTCTGACATTTCACTGCTCCTCACTAAACAGAAAGTGTCATGCTGGTTTCTAGGGAAGGCCCCTAGAAACGGTGGACAAACGTTGCTTGTATACTTTTCCACGATTTTGCCGTTGTGATTTTAAATTCCCGTCAATATTCTCCTTCTGTCCAAACTACCCTAATTCCATAAGGATATATCTACTTATCAGAGGAGCAGAATGTAATTTCTTACGAGCATCCAGTACTTTCAGAGTTTCTCCTACCAAAGCTCTGTATCTTCTGGGCAGAAGTCATGGAATCGAGTAACACCATCCTGTAGGACCTCAGCTCAAGGTTTTCTCAGATAAGGGCTGAGAAGCCACTCAAGTCGAGCTCAGGTTTGTTACCAGTCAGTGAAACAATGCAGGGTTTCTTTCAGTGCTCTGCTGCTCGTTTCCTTTTGCACTTCACCCAGTTTTGCTCCTCAGATTTTATGAAGACACTAAAATACTACATTAGCTGCAAACAAAATATGGCATAAACAATTCACTGGGCATGCTGTTTGAGGGAAGTGTAGAATGGCAATTGGACTACTGGCAACCAGAAAATTTTTAAGAAGGAGAAATGATGCCATAGCCACACTAACACTGGCGTGTTTTGAGGTTACAATTGTTCGGAGCTGTTCTCTTCTGAAATAATTACCTCGCTACAAACATCGCCAGACCAGTGACTAGTGCACAGCAGAGCTAAGCTGCTGCTCAGACAAGAAAAAAAAAGGCTGAGTATCGATTCTTGCTGGTGTAGACTTTTGTAACTTGCCTATCAGAAAATGCTTAAGATAGATCTGGAACATATGATGTAGAAAAAACAAAACTTATTGAGAAGATTGCACAAAATACTACCAGGACTTCAAGGAAACCATGACAATAATGTCAGCGTTTATATTAAGTGTGAAATATATGCCTAATAAGCAGATTAATATGAGGGACATTTTTTCTTAAATAACTATAAACGTAAGAGTGAGAGGATCTTTCAGGATGATGAATTTGCTTTAAATATTACTCCAGTACTATCAAACTCTATACTGAGATGTGATTTTCTCAAAAAAGAGAACTAAAGTGATCCTGCATTTAATGGAATATGATGGAATAATATAGATGGACGGTCAGCAGGAAAAACAGCAGGAAGAAGATACACTGCCCATCCTAGAAATGCCTAGAGAGGACAATTTGTGTGGAGCATAGCAGAACTGTCTGCTAGGCGCTGGGAACAGACAGAGTGCTAGACTGGAAGTGTTTTATTGTTACTCACAGGTTGTTATCCTGCTACCCCTTTTCTTAAGTGGGAAAAATTTGAAGATTCAAACCACTGCCGGCACAGTCGTTGCTACCCACACCAAGCCCAGAGCAGTCATGCCAAGAACTGGGCTGTGTAAAGTAGCGTGCTCCTGGTGTCAGAGAGAGGACTAAGGAGCCCCTTCAGCTTCCTTATTCACCATTTTCTTCCTTATTTCTACTCTTCTGTTCCTAGGAGAATGTTTCCAGCCATGAGAGTGAAAATTACAGGTTTGGATCCCCACCAGCAGTATTATATTGCCATGGACATTGTGCCTGTGGATAACAAGAGATACAGGTAAGTTTTTAGGTGCAGAGGTAGGAACTTTGTGATAACTTACTGTCAATGACAGCCTAGGAAAGACCCATGCCCTTATACACCATGCACAGGTATGCTGGAGGAGACCATGTTGATTTACACCAATATAGTTGATTTGACCAGAATCGTGAGACGCAAACCCAGAGGTTCAATATACTCTTGCACTTTTGTATTGAAATCTTGCTCTTTCCAAATAGCAGTTTTTAATCGGGGAGATCCCTAGCATGCATTTCACAATTGACATGATTAGCAACAACTGTCTGAGGGAACGGATAACTTGAGTTATTAACGGGGAGTCTGGAGCCTCTAAAACTACTTCAGCAGGAAAGGAATGGACAAGTAGCAGCTGAACTAAGATGGGTATCTCAGGTCTGGCCTGAACTGAATTGGGTGATTTTAGTTTTAAAAGCATTCACTGTTCAGCACAGGAGCCACAGGGCATATGGGCCCTGACCCACAGTATGGAGACATTGAGAAACCCTCTGGTGACTCTCCACCACTGAGCTGAAAGACAGGAAGAAGAGATTTCCCTGGGCTCCCGATCCTAAAGAGTACTGTGGAAAACTCATGGTCCTCTGCATCCCAGAAAACTATCCATACAGAAGTAATTTATCTATACTCATTGAAAGACCCCTGAGAGTAAGCCTTTCCCCAAACAGTCTTGACTGCGCCACATTTCAAGAATTGATCCTCTGCTTCAAATGCTAAATATTACATTTTTGCTCTCAGATTGTGCAGCGTTTCTCAGGAAAATGCTTTTCCTGGGAAGCGCAAAGGTAGTGTCTGATACTCAGCTAGATGTTTTGTCCCTTTCTTTGAGTGCGATTCTGACAGCATTAATGTAGAAAATGAATATATTGTCTTACACTTTGTTTCTGTCCTTGTTAGCTTGTGCAGCCACATAGAGCAAACTAACAGTGAAAGGAACAGATTTTTGTTTTTTTCCATTTCCTTTGAAAATACATGAAATGAGCCACTGTTTGTAGGTAAGGACTGAAATAGCTTGGCAGAGCTGAGTAGACACCCAATGAGGGGCAGCACAGGGCAGAACTCAGAGGTGTTAGCAGTTTCACTGTTTGTGAAATGCCCTAGGCTGCATGACAAACAAAAAAAGTATGTAGGCAAAGCTGTGGTAGAGAAATTTATGGCATGTATAGGATGGCTACGTCAGGAACATGAAAGATCACAAAAGACCAGGAACAAAAAAATTATTTTTTCCTCTAATCCCAACATTTGTAATACTATATGGAATTTCCTATTTTGCAATATTTCAAACCAGAAATTCTGTTTTATCAATTGCTCTAGAGTTATCCATTGGATTTTTCCTTTTCTGCATGAAGACACATGTGTTTTGCACAGTCTGGTATGGCAGCCAGTGCAGATTTCCAGAAATTCCAGGGTGTTTACTAATATTTTCAGACAGGGCTTTGTTTACCCATATTTTCTAGCCTTTTACTCTGGCTCAGAGAGGGTTAAGGAGTTGAGAAGGCACATGTGGCAGAGTTTTACAGGGCAAATAACTGCAAAGGTGGTTTTAATAAGGAATCAAGTCTGAACAAGTGGCTCAGGGGTAATCTGGCTTTCATTTAGAAGGTAGGAGGTTGCAATAAAGCACATTCTCCCCTGACTGCAAATGAGAGCTCGGGGTGCGTGTGGTAGGGTGGCAGGGGAGGAGGAGCCCTGGAAATGCTCCTCAAGTGAGTGAGTGACAACTTCCCTTAGCCATCACCCCTTCCTCTTTCAGGTATGTGTATCACAGCTCCAAGTGGATGGTGGCTGGCAATGCTGACTCCCCGGTGCCCCCAAGGGTTTACATCCACCCTGACTCACTGGCTTCTGGAGACACCTGGATGAGGCAGGTGGTCAGTTTCGACAAGCTCAAGCTGACCAACAACGAGCTTGATGATCAAGGCCATGTAAGTGAGAAGCTAACCCTGGTGTCTACTATCCCAGCCTCGCTCCTCTCAGATTTGAAAGGGTGCTGCTGCTCCGATGCGCCTGTGTCCTGCTGGGCATGCATGTCTGTAGCTCTGAGTTACAGAGCTTTTTCCCCTACTTCAGTGCTTTTCCTCAAAATGTTGCCTGACCCTGTAAAGCACTAAAACCCCTTTCTCCCTTGAATGGGAGTTCCGCTTTGACATGGCGCCTGCATATAGCACAAACTTGGTCTTGTACTTACTTGTAAGAAAAGAGTAATTTTCTTCATGTTAGCCCTTACTCCATCCCTGCTTCCTTGTGCCTCTGGATGTAGTGTTGATGTTTGGGGGGAAAAAAAAAAAAATCCTTCTCCTTTTGTTTTTTCTTCAGATCATCTTGCATTCAATGCATAAGTACCAGCCCCGTGTTCATGTCATCCGCAAGGATTTCAGCAGTGATCTTTCTCCTACAAAGCCAGTTCCTTCAGGAGACGGGGTGAAAACGTTCAACTTTCCTGAGACTGTCTTCACCACAGTGACAGCCTACCAAAATCAACAGGTAAAGCTGCACGCCTTCAGGCTCCTTTTATGTTGTGTGTTCATAAAAATACCAGTGTGCTCTTTGTGTTTGAGACATTAATTTCTCTAAGAAATGTAGCTCAAGAATTGTGTGCCTTTGACAGGCTCACTGTTTTTTTCTGCACAAAAAGAAAATGCTTGCTATGGGGTAGTGTGTAGACATGAGGTATCTAGCCAGAAAGCCATCTTGCAGATAAGGTCCCTGCAGATTTTATTGTAAAGTCCGTAGGTGAGATCAACCATAGAGAGATGTATTGTGTTCACTTTTCCTTGCTGCCTCGTGGTACAAACTACAGTCTCCTGTCCCCACCGTAATTTTAAAGGCAGTACAACCTGTTAGCTCACAGAGAAAACACATAGGGTTTTTTTCACTGCTAAAGTGAAGGAACAAGTTTTATAGAAGAAGAATCTCATCAGTTTGCGGACAAAAGAAGCTTTTGAATGTAAGCAGCAGCAGTCCACATATTGCATGTGAACTAAAATTCTCATGCATAATTCACATTTGATTTGGATCTTGCACAGTTCCCAGTGGAGAGTGTTACCATTGACTCCAGGTATCATAAGGAAGAGAAGTTGCTACAGTGGGATCCTGTCTGCAGAGGTCTTCACTACTGAGCTTTGTTACTGATCTGCCCCTTTTTCTTGAACTAGGCTTCATGGCTCTCAGAAATGTAATCTCAGCCCACGCTCATGTTTGATCACAGAATTCCCTGTCTATTTTCCCCAAAAGACATGATATCTTTTAGAGGAAATTAATTGCTAGGAAAATGTGAGCATTTGAGAATGTAAGCATTTGAGACATGAGCAAAGAAAGGAGTTTTGGAAAGGGCTCGCTGTGGATTACACGTTTGCTCCCCCTTCTCCTTCAGTGGCCAGAGAAAGATGGTGTCCTAATCTTTGAGGAGGAGGTGGCCTACTTCATCTCTTCCGCAGGCATGTTCGTTGCACACATTGAGAGCTCCTTATATCCACCCATTCCCTCTGTACTCTCCTTATGTATTGCTCCTCTGCCAGCCACCTCTGCCTCAGGGATTCCCGCTAGCCTTCGCACCACCTCTGTCAAGCTTTGGGCTCGGTGTGCTCCTCTTCTCTTGTTCGCATACACATACTGTCTATTTTATTCTCAGGTGAGAGATGCTGTGCACATCCCATTTCCCTTTCCTGCCGTTCTCCTCCTTACTGGGGTGGGTGTTGTGATGGCATTAAAAGAGCTCTGTAAGGTGATTTTTTCCCAGAATGTGAAACAGAATCTCAGTTGGTGAAGCTTTTTGCTGTGTTAATAGTGTGTCCACGTAGAGAGCACAAGGTACTGTTATAAGCTAGAATGAGGGTACAAACTGGCTTGGAAGAAAAAATAATGTTATCAAGCCTGTTAAGAAAATAGGTTATACAATTTTCTGCCATAAATTGCAGAGGAATCAAATTGGAAATGGCGAGGTAAATATTTCTCCATGACAGCATCTGTGCTTCTGTAGAATGACTTCATGAACTCAGTGGATGTCTTTATACTGTTCTTTATATATAGAATGAGAGGAAATGGCCTCAAGCTGCGCCAGGGCAGGTTTAGGTTGGATATTAGGAAAAAATTCTCCACAGAAAGAGTGGTCAGGCCCTGGCACAGGCTGCCCAGGGAAGTGGTTGAGTCTCCATCCCTGGAGGTATTTAAAAGCCGGGTAGATGCAGTACTTGAGGACATGGTTTAGTGGTGGACTTGGCAGTGGTAGGTTAACGGTTGGACCTGATGATCTTAAGGGTCTTTTCCAACCTTAACAATTCTATGATTCTATGATACTCAGTATTCTTGGATTGAGGGGCAAACCCATGTCAAGTCAGCTTAGGGCAGATTGTCACATTTGGACAGTGAATTGTTATAACGTTTTTATTTCGCAACGTATAAGAGAGCACATGTGCTGACAGTGCTCCCATGACTGCTTCTGGATACTCCTAACTTTTTCTCAGTCTGGTCCCCTTGAATTGGCTTAAATCAGGATCCAAAATGGATCAAATATTCCAGCAGAAAAAAATATTGCAACAAAATGGTGGGTTTGCTGTCATTGCAGCATTTGAAGTTTCCTGCCACCCCTGCCCAAATGCATGTACTCCACAAACTTTAACTGTAGACCAGACATGGAAAGAGGACAGAGAAAGGAGAAGAAATGTCAGGAAAAAGCCTGTCATTCTTCCCTAATGACCAGACCTATACGACATAATTACACAGGTAAGGGAGGTGCTAAGGGAAGGATCTGTCAGGCACTGGCACCGTAAGCCACCTCACTGTAAAGAAGCACTGAAATTCCTTCCTGTCTCTCTGAATTCCACACATTTGGGGGTTTTCTCCAAAAAAATTTGGCGGAGAGCATTTTTATAATACCAGTAAAGGACATTCTGGTGGGTTGGAGAAAACTTTTCATTAAAAATAAATTTAAATCCTCTGAATCTGCCTGCATGCCCTCCAGTGGCTGTAAAACTTTGCCTTACTGGGAGAAGCGTCTCTGGAAACAATTGTAAAATGTTAGCAAATCCACCACAGGGATTCCCTCTGCTGTAATTCCATCCTCCACAGAACATATCTGTCTCCGTACACACAAGTCCCAGGACAGCTGCAAAGTCAGGCTAGCGGAAATTAAGTTCACAAATTAAGCTTCTGCAAAAATAGGAGCTGCATTCCAGATCTGAGGTTAATATTCAGAGTAAGGGCTTGGTTCTGACAGAAGCAAAACACCTGCAAATCCGCTTCAGATCAGTCTGTATTAAGCTAGTCCCTTTTGAGCAGTTTCAGCAAAAACACCTCAAATTTAATAGCATCTGGAGATCTTGCTCCCTTTTTCACTCCAGAGACATGGTCTCTGGGACAAGGTGAGGCTGGCAGAGGGGACCTCTTGTGCTGTACCAGGTTGGGGAATATGATAGCATGGTCTGCAAGGTCAAAATCCCAATATTATTTTCCATATTTACCAACATGGAATTCATGTCTAAAAATAAAGCAGGAAGGAAGATTCCCCAAAAGCACTCAGTCTGGCTGTTGTCTTTTTTTGTTTAGAGGAAGGAAAAAAAGAAGGAGAAAAAAAAAAAGCGGTTTCCAGACCAGAAAACCCTTGAATCGGCCACCCAAACACCGGCCAGAACAGCAGCACCTTGTGCACGGGACCGGGTGGCCAGCTGCTGTCTTTGGAGGCTGTAGCCTGTGCTTTGCTTGGCTTTTTCTCCTTAGTATTGTTTGAAGGTCCATGAGTGCATCCAGCTGCTGGATATCTAGAGCATCGAGGCCGGGATAACCCAGATACCAAACCCGAGCAGTATGCCTGCTTCCCGAACCACACAGCCGTTGAGTTATGGCTGATGGGGTTTTGCACCTGGGTCCAAGATGCGCTTCGCCTTCGGGAACAGCCTCTCAGCCCCAGCGCTGTGCCAGGTTTCCCGATGCTGCCAGGTTTCTGCCTCCAGCACTGTTCATTTGCTTAAGCAGATAATCTGTTCATGGGTAATGGAAGGGCGACTTTAATATAAGTCTGGGCAAAATACGTACGAAAGATCATCATACAGGTGGTTTGGGCAAGGGTGGTAATCATCAGTAATTTTCATTTGTTGAAAGAAAAAGATTTTGAAGAGACCAGCTAATTCTCCTTTTCTTCCTTTGTAGATCACCAGATTAAAAATTGACAGAAACCCCTTCGCTAAAGGTTTCAGAGATTCTGGGAGAAACAGGTAACAGGAGTTTATTTGTGTTTCCTCACTGATCTCCTCTCACTTTCCCCTGCTGAGTGTACAGAGCACGCGTCTAAGGCTGAGGAAGGCGTTTTGCAATCCTTATTCATTTTTACAGGAGAAATTTGCTGTAGACTAGCTCTTAGAGGAATTAGGACTGTTTTACTTTGCCTAAACAGATCCAATGTATAATGATGGCTTCCTTTTAGAAAATACTTTCCAGGCCCATTTCTTGTCAGAAGTTTCTTCCAGTGCTGCTCCTACCTCTGCCTGGATCCTGCAGTCCCAAAACCTGAGCGAGGGCTTTAGATATTCTCTAGGCAACATATCTGTAAAGACAGCTTATCATTTTCCAGCTTGACAACATTTTTTTCTATGTCTATTTTTTTGCTACCTCAGTACCCCTTCCATTAGCACTACTTTCCAGGCTGTTTTCTTCTGTATATATGTTTTGCTCTTGTTTTTATTTCCTGCTGGATAATTAATTTATTTATGCTCATTTCTATTATTTGCATGTTCATCTGAGCTTTACCATTTGTTGTTGAGAAACACAATTAAAACGTTCTTCAGCATCTCTGATAGGTTATTAAACTGTTCTGTATTACTGGTATGGTGCCGTGATATCCAGAGAACTAGGTAAAATAAATGAACTTGTAAAGATACTGTAGAGTTTCTTTAAATTGTTTTTTGTTGTTACTAAAGTGAAGAGCAGAAATAGAAAAATGGGGGACTGCAGATTATAAAACAGACAAATGGGTCACATGTTAAAACTCTGCAAAATAATGAAAGTTGTAGGAAAGAGGACCTAGACACTTTTGCTTTATTATACACAGAAATGGTATGAAAGGCTGAAAGGCAAGTTTTTCTTTTAATTTTCACAGGAAATTCCAAAACTTGGAGACAAATGCTTGCTTTACATTGGAAGAAAAAATTGAGTTTCTGATAAGTTTGCAGGATAAAAGTGCAAAAATGTTCTGGTTTCACACTGTTTCAGTTTTTCTCCAGTGATGTCAAATGGTTTCACTTTGTGTTGCTTAATTTTGTCAGGATTTTTACAAAAAGATTAAGTAGAACACCTTAAACGTTATTTAGGATATGTTGTATTTTAATAACACAATAGTAACCCAGGAACTTGAATCCAAAACCTTTGGTATTAGTAGAAGACATTACCACGTTATCAAAAAAGAAGAAGAAAGTCCAAACAAAAAGATTCAACTTTTTCTGCCATTCATGAATCCAGCAGCGTGCAGCAGATCTTAGTATTTCAGATCTAAATGACATGGGTATCCTTTAAATCAGTGTGACAAAGGCTTTAAACATTAAATGAATTATAGAATTAGACATATATGACTATGTTACAAGAACCCTAGGGTTGTAAAGCAAGGCTCTGAGTGCGCAGACCAGAGTGAAAGTCCTGTGCGTAGCCCTCATTTGCTGTCCCCATGGGCGCTGTAACTCAGTTTTTACTTGCCTGCTCCTCTTGTGTGTGTTCGCCAGGACCGCTACCTCGCTCATGGTTTGGTATGGGAAGTGTTCAGTGAATGGGCAACCGCCCAGTGTTTCCCATCACCCGTTTAAATGCTACACTCTCCATCATCACGAAGAAGACATCTTACTGACCTAGCAACTTCCTAGCTCAGCTCCTCTGTTCTCATCTTACTGTAGCGACGCAAAAAGATGTTACCGCCCTTATTTAATTCCTGCCGTGAGCGTTAGTTCTGATACTTGAGGCATATGTGACTTTTACTCTGCTCTCCTCTCCTGCGTGGGGGAAGTAGTCTGTGCCCTGGGTACAAGGTCTTCCCTCTGCACAGAGATACAGCTGCACTGGAGGCTGGGCTTAGAAGGGGGATTGATGCAGTTCCAGGTACGCGGTGGGCTAGATTAACGTGGAAGGCATTAATAAGGCCCTAGCCCAGCGAATTTGGACAGTTTCCTGAAAAGGTTGGGAATTACTGATCTTTGTAGCTCATTGATTTAAGAAAGGGCAGGAAATTGCTACACAGCTGCAGCTGTGGGGAGGGCTCAGTAAGGCTCTCTGCTGATGTAAAGAGGAATTAAAATCTTTAAGGTATTACACATCAAAGAGAGCAGCCTGAGGCTTTAGGAAGAAAAAATAGGCAAAGGTATTTGCAAGCATATATAGCAGTCAGGCGCCTGCCTCACAAGCAGTGGTCTGGCTAAGGTTGCATCGCTGTTGTCAGCTAGCGGAGGACACTCTAAGGCTCAGCTGCTCCCTTTGAAGAGGACACATACATAGATGTACACACAGGAGGGAGAAAAGCCTTAAGGTCCGAGCAGTGTGTGGCAAGGACTCTCCAAACGGGACTTTTCTTAACTGTGCTGGCTGGCTCCTCTTCCCCTTGTGACTTTCTAATCTCATCAGGATCAGTGGTCAACCTGAGCGATGATCATGATGCTCTGTAGCTTCCTGCATCCTCACGACCACTTCGGTCAGCCACAGTGCATCAGGCTGTAGCTGGAGAATGTCCCACTGAAAATGCAGGCCTCCTTTGAAAAAGAAACAGGGTAATTTGAAAAAGGGGCCATTTGTGAAGCAGGCAAGTGCACTATATGTCCAAGAGGTTTTCTGCATAAGGTCTTAAAAGAAAAAAAGAGTGTGGCAGCAGCAGGGGCCACAGAATATCTGAGGCTCTCCAGGGCATCATATCCCAGTGGTATTGGGATACTGAATCAGAGCCATGGGTAGAGTTTGCCAGCAAATGATGGAGAAAAAAAAAACCAACACTGGAAAAACCCAGCATGGTGGGAGAAGAGGAACTCTTAGGCTACTTCTTCCCTAGGACGTTTCCTTTCTGCTTTGTGTTGAGGCTTTTCCATGAAATGGAAAGGGATGTTTTTCCTTCACTTATTTCTTATTCTAACATTGTCTCACTCTTGTTGCCTGCTGCAGAAATTATGGGATTGACTGTTATTTTTAAAGCTAGTTTCTCTTTTACATCTTTTACTTCTGTCAGCTCACAGCCTTCCCGTATGGTTCCTTATGATTGTGGTCTCCCTTCATTAGTACCAGAGACTGGTAAAAACCTGCTGCTCTGGGACACCCCATCATGAGGTAACTGCCTGTATCCATCTGGGGGAGCGATATTTTCACGGATGCCTTCTTGGGTCTCCTTCAGTTGTGTGCGTGGTTGTCTCCCTTCACGGCTGACTGCCTCGGTCCTTGTGCTGGGAGAAGGAGCAGTGAGGTATTCCAGAGGGATGGATGCAAACAGCTCAGCAGCTGGACATGGTTTTGCAGTCTTTGAGCACTCAAACCATGTTAACTAACGGTGTTCAGCAATCTAGCCATTAGCCTTGATGGATTAGGGAGCTAGCCTGTGTCAGAAGGACGAGTCTTAGTTCCTGCTTATTAGAGATTCCCTCTACATGATTTTTGGTCCCTCTGCTTTATCTGCAAAAGCATGTGGAGCATCTGTAAAAGTGAAACAAGAGAACTGGTCCCGGTGGTGAAAGAATGCCTATGTAATGTACGTACGAGGCAGGTATTCCTTGGTTGCTTTCCTGAACTTCAAGAGATTGAGAACCAGAGTTTTTGACATATGGAGCTCTCGGCTAGCCAAATGTTTGGGTAGTGAGGGTGCAGGTTTAATGCCACAGAGCCTATTTTTGGAGACGGAGAAAAGTTCGTTTGACAGTGGGATGCTTGCAGGAGCTCCTTATCCAGGAGGAAGCCAGAAGGAACAACAGTCAGGAAACCCAGCAGGGTGAGGGAAGAAAAAAAACCTAAGCTGAAGGCAAGCAACAGCACTTTCCTTTCAGATGTGGGCAGCTGAGGTGGATAAAAGTTGTTTGTGTTGGAAATGCTCTTTGAGCTTTTGTCTAGGGTAAGGAGCCAGGAGGGTGCTTGGAGCCAATAGTTGGGCTTCCCCACTGAACAATGAAACGATGACCTGAATCCTGCGTGCAGCGGGAATGGCAAGGTCGGCCATATGGGATGGATTATGGAGGTGCGCAGATAGCTCGTACATCTTTTTTCATTTTTCAGACAATGGAACTGTTTCATTTATTGCCTATTATTAAAACTTTATAGCACTAAAAATAAAAAAATGAATGAAAAAGAGAGAGCGAATTTTGGATGCCTTTTAAAGGACTGACCTTATTAAAATAAAGCTGGCAGTGAGTCCTCTTCTGATACTTTTTTTACTTCCTTCATAAAGATGGTGTGAGAGGGGAGGGTTTATGGCCTGATAGACAGTTTGAAGTCAATTTTTCAGCACAGTTCTTTGGAAGAGAAAGTGGATGCCACATGGATAATGTTCAGCACACTTGGTACCAGCAGCCCTCACCAAAGCCCAAAAGAAGTTGCTGAGATTTCAGAAATGCTGAAAACAATTCTTTTTTTTTGTCAGCATTTATTGCTGCCTCAAAATGTCTCTTCATTGGCCAGGAGGCATTCATTTTCCCTGTTAGGGGCTGGAACACACAGAGAATGGCACTCCAGTATTCCTGCTGACTAGGAGAGCATTACCTTTCTGTCCTGTGGTGGAGGTCTGTGATGTGTCTCTGGATATCTTGGTACCATGCTAATGTCATAAACTGCTATGGGAGAGACGGTTGTTAGAGTTGACAGTGATGGAGTTTCCCACCCCCTCACCCCACCATTTTTTTACAAAAATAAGAATACATCACAGGAAGAAGAAAAAAAAATATTGAAAGGTTAGGGGTAGAGTTGTAAAAGGTGGTGCAAAGGTGGTGTGGATTCTGACCCAAGCTGGTTTTGCATGGCTGCACGTCGTTTTTCTGCAATACCCCATACACGGGGTGGTAGGTGCCTAGCAGGTTAGCACAAGAGGCTGCTGTCTCGCCGATCTTGTCTGATGCATTGAAGAATCTGAAAGTTTAGTAAGGATGTGTTCTGCTGAGATATTATTTCAGAAACACCCACAACATTTGCTCTGCACAAAGATTAAAAAAACCCCAACCAACCAAACCAGGAAAAATCTAGTATGCAGGGGCCTAAATTTGTGTATAGGAGAACTGGACATAACTTTGAGCTCTGTCACCCACACACTTAGGGAGGGTGTTTTATAATGCATGTTCAACATGTGCACACCTCTGGGGGAGTAAAGGACTCTCATTTGGGGCAGTAAAAGGAAAGAGGGGGTTTTAAGCCAGCTGTGGAGTTTGGCATCCATTCTTCAGGTCCCTGTGGCTGCAGTGCTGCCCAGAGCATTACATGGCATCTGTGAACCTGGCGAAAACGCAGTGCTGCTGCCAGCAGTTGCAGTGTGGAAAGGGGAGGGTGACAGGAGCCACATGCATAGCAAAGGGGCTGTTCTAGACCTGCTCCCCTGGAGCAGGAGGAGGTGGGTCCCTGGTGGCATCCCTCCTTTCCTCGACATATAGGGCAGGAATAGAGCAGTTTTGCAAGCTGCTCTGGTACGCTCAGTGCTGCCATTTACCCTCTGTGGCCTCACAGGCACAGTGGAGTCCAACCCCTGAAAGCAGTATATTATTCCTGATTTACTCTTTTCTTTCTTCTCTTTATTATCTCCTGACTATTCTCTTTTTTCCTTTTCTAAGTACAAATTATATGGTACTTGCGAGAACTATATTGATACAGGGAAAGTGGT
Source organism: Theristicus caerulescens (assembly GCA_020745775.1). NCBI lineage: Eukaryota > Metazoa > Chordata > Aves > Pelecaniformes > Threskiornithidae > Theristicus > Theristicus caerulescens. Next base: position 605,926 of record CM036559.1, on the reverse strand, counting down.
AGACAGAGAGCTAGAAACTTTGAACTGAGTCAAGCTGAGCTGAGAACGACGCAGGCCTCAGGTAGAGGCAGGGGTAACAGCTTTAACCTGCCTTTACTGCTTCCCTGAGCCACCTCCTGTTAAGGGTTGGATTTTACTGGAAGGAGTCATGAGAGCAGAGCTAGAAGTCAGATGCTGGTGCAGAGCGGGGTTATGTGTACAGGGATCTAATGACTGAGCCAGACTGTGTGAACACTGGTTTTAGTGAGCTGGCCTCCCTACTTCCCTGCACGATCCTCGTGGCAGATGCAGAGCAGCTGGATTAGCACAGCTGGAACTTTCAGTCTGCGTTTCTGGATGTATTACTTGGTTTCAAACAGCAAGGCAGGTCCTTTCAACAGTGCAGGTCTTGTTGCATTGCAACTTGCTCCGGGCATTTTATGCCCCCTGGTTATATGGTAGCAGAAGTTCCTCCCTCAGTGTTTGGGCTGGGGATCGTTTATGAGGCTGCAGAAAGGTACCATTCTCTTCCCGGCCGCGTGTGTTGAGAAGCAGATGGAGTCTGAACATGTGTGGCTTTCTCACACAGGGAGCGGAGGAAATCCTGGAGGTGGTACCAGTCATCGAAGAGCTGCTTTTGCACACAGAGCCCAGCTTAGCAGATGGGTTCACATTCTGTGCTGCCTTGTTGTCTCTGAGCTCCATGAGCTGGCAGAGGCCACTGTATTAACCAAATAGTTTTGTTGTAATGTGCTCAGTGCTAGTGTGAGACTGCTATGCAGAGATGTCTTCTGTTTCTACTTCTAACAGCTTAGCAGCTAATAAACACCATGCAACAACCTCTCTTCTAAACCTCCTCTTAAAATACAGAGTTTGATTTGCCAACTCCAATGTATTTAAAGCATCTGAGCTTCCGGGGAGACTTTGGAAAGTTAACTGAGTGAGTGGAGGCACGTGCAGAAAGACATTTTCAGAAGCAAAAGGCAGCTCCAGTATCAGCTCAACATCTGATGGGAGGCTCTGGGGATGTTAGAGCCTTTTGCATTGAAAGGGGATATGTTCTCGCATTTGACGAAGCATCTCTGGTCGTGTTCAATCGCTGCTGGAAAAGAGGCAGCGGAAGGCGAGGAATGGGGAACAGAGCAGTGTGCAGCTTCCACAGAGGGAGAGCCTTTCCTGGGAAGGAACTCCAGGGGCTTGTCTCATAGAGAACATGGGGGTCTTTCCCTGATAACGCACCTATGTCCTCATTGAGCCTGTGGAGCTGGAGACTTTCAGCAGAGCTAGCATTCTGTGGTGAAAATAAGAACAAATCTGAGACCCCAGCCCTTCAAGAGAAAAAGTTCCAGCTTGATTTTTGGCTTTTTCTCTTTGGTACTGTCTTTGCAGTGAGGTAGGGACCCAAAGCAGAGATGCCACTGATCTTTTATAAAAAACCTCTTATGCATTTCTAGTTGAAGTCCAAAACCAAGGAGATTCCCTTTTGGACGGCTTCCCATAGCACTTCAAAGCAGTGTCCAGAACTAGGAGGTGACAGGGAAAGCCAATTCATAAAATCTCTCTGATTCTGAAGGCTGAATCCCAGACCTCCCTCGTTTGCGTCACAGCTTGCATCCACAAGGTGTGGAAGCCTGCTCTACAATAAAGCATGCCTTGAGGAGCTGACGGTCATGTGTTCCCTGCAAAGCAGACAGAAAGTTTGGGATCCTTGTTAAAAAAAGAAAAAGGTGCTGGAAGACTGTTAGGAGCTTTTGAAATCCTGGGCTGGGGAAATTTCATTTTACTCTAGTGGCTAGCACCTGTGCGGGAAAGCTCGCTTGAGGAATTCACAGATGCCAAGGTGACCTTTCAGTGGCTGCTGGCAGACTGTCAAGCGAGATGGGAGCCCTCTTTCCCCGGCACCAATACCCTTGCCAGCTGACTGACATTCTTCTTCTCTCCTTGTTTTAATTTCATTGCACAGGACGGGACTGGAGGCCATTATGGAGACCTATGCCTTCTGGAGGCCCCCCGTGCGCACTCTCACCTTCGAAGACTTCACTACCATGCAGAAGCAGCAAGGTGAGCGTACAAAGGGCATGCAAAGAGCTGTAGAAAGAGCAGGAGAAGAGGGTGTAAGAGCAGCAATGCACTCTGCGGTGCATCTGGTGGCCGGGGCGGGGGTTCACGCACCTCGTTGAGCTCTTGACTGCTGTGAAAGGACACGGAGCAGAGAGGATATATGGAAATGGTGGACAGGCCATGCCTTATGAGGTGCAGTGCAGCCACTTCATCTCCCTGATGTCCCCAGTGCACCTAAGAGCTAGAAGGAGGAGCAGGAAGGAGCGCAGGGTTGGGAGAACCAGCCCAAGTACATGGCATGAGTTAAGTTAAGAGTTAAGAAAAACTTCTTTACTGAAAGAGTAGTCAGGCACTGGAACAGGTTGCCCAGGGAAGTGGTTGAGTCCCCATCCCTGGAGGTATTTAAAAGACGGGTAGATGCAGTACTTGAGGACATGGTTTAGTGGTGGCCTTGGCGGTGGTAGGTTAACGGTTGGACCTGATGATCCTAAGGGTCTTTTCCAACCTTAACAATTCTATGATTCTATGAAGTGTGAAGAGAGCACAGAGAGACCAAGGAAACACTCCAGCATGTCAGGCACATTGTTCTCCATTTACAGTTAGAGTTTGCCATTTGTGTGGCAACACAAGGGGAAGGGGCGTGTGTCCTCTGGAAGCTTTAGGAGACCAGAAATGTGCCTCCCCCAGGATCATGCTGCCTCCCTTTCAAAACCCGGCGGCCTTGCTGGAGAGAGTTTCTGTTAGTATGAGGCTGGGAAGAATTATGAGGCAGGCCAAGTGTTTTCCGCTTGTTCATGCTGTGTCTTTTCATAGCTCCTGCCCTTTACATCTCTCATTTGTTAAGTAGGGCTTTCATCTCCAGTTTCAGGCTGTGTTACTATTTTTTTTTTGCACTGATAGGACTTCCCCATTCACTTCATTGCAGCTATTTCTAGTTAAAAACACAGTGATCACTGGGAAGAGAGGTATCAGGGCAACCTGACACTTTTAAAATTCCAATATAAATGCAAGAAAAGAAACAATCCAAAGCCGTGTTCAAATGTGACACTTGTGAGGTTAAACAATTAAAACCAAATGCATGCCCTGTGTAGCAGATTCTCACGTTTGAGCTTGACATCACCCCAAAACTTCCCTCTAGACCTCAGATCCATCTGGGGATGGCATGGTCTCCTCCAGAGGGAGGGCAGCAGCAGGGGCTGCCGGGGCTGCCCATCACAGGGCAGGAGAGGTTTTGCACAAGCTCAGTCAAGCAGCACTTGCAGTCAGGCGTGCGGTCAGAGATGAGTTAAAACAGGGATTCAGAAACGTTTTCATCACCCACCTAAATAGAAACATAACAGCCTCTCCTCCTGGTCATGGTCGCTGAAGCAGCCTCCCTCCTCTGTCTCGCTCCCTATTCGGGCTCGCACACCTCCCCTCCCCTCCCACTGGTTATCAGATAACATCCTAGTGGTAAGTCCAGCTATTGCTTACGTGGTAAGGTAATATTAGGAAAGGAAAATATTTAATGTATTTTTAGCTTGTTTTAATATAGTTTGGCAGCTGAAAAACCAGGAAGCAAGCCAGTACCCTGTGACCAGCCGGCTCTGTGCGGACCACCACCACCGCACCACAGACCGCTAGGTTTAAGGCAGCCCTTAACTAAAGTTGTGTCCACGGGTCGGTCTCAAAACTTAAAACTTGCTACAAAACAGTGCTCTTGAGCTCTGCATTTAGCCATGTGAAACAACCTCAACAATCAGAAATATTCCCTCCATCATAGTGCTCACCTCTCCAGTGGCTGCTGTAAGAAGCTGACCCCTGGTCCCAGTGGTAGGTGCAAAGCCAAGGTACAAACGTTCTCAGTTTTAATTTCTGGCTGCTGGGACAGCCCCCAAGGGCCAGCACAAATATGCTGGTCTGGAGGCCTTGGAACTGCTGGCAGAAAGAGCAAGAGATGCTGAGGTGGCTTTAAGCCACATGTGATTCTTCCCTCCAAACCAAAGATGACCAGGATGTACAGTGCCCATACCTCTTCATCTCCTTTCTTTAAAGCACATGAACTGTGTGACAGGTGAATAAATCACTGGTGTTTAACTGCTGACTTCAGCATAAGCTATTGCACCTCAGATCCTCTGAGCCTTACCCAGTCTTTTCATGTAAGAGACTTGCCTGCGACTCTACTCCTCTCTCCCACCTGAAGCTTCAGCGCTCTGAGCTGCATGCTGTTATCTCATACCCCTGCATATTTATGGATCAGAAGTTTTCAGGGTATTATTTTAATAACAGGCACTTTAATTCTAGATCATGCTGTTGTCTCCAAGCTGGGTAAATATGTGGCATTTCTGAATAAACCCTTGAGCAATTGCAAGCCTCCATTTTATCCTTTGAATTATTAGTTGGGAAACTGCACTGGGGCTGCAGGAGACTTTTGGGACTAGATGTGTCCACTGCAGCTTAAGAGGAGTGCATGCTTACTGCAGAGAGGCAAGATGAGAGCAGCAAAAGTGGCCAGATGCCTAGGAAGAAACATCATCAATGAGGAGTGCGTTATGGTGGTTCAGCCTGGTGAGGAGGGAGAGAGTGCATAATAGTACTGAAATAAGATGCTGTCTGTGGTGGATAGGAAAAAAACAATAGGCTGTAGTTATATGAAGTCTAGTGAAGTGCTGGAACAGATCCCCTGTAGGAACTGTGGAATTCAGCCTTGACTTTCTAGCGGTGAGTCCCCCTTACTGTAGTAGAAAAAAAGATACTTTCTGGGGCAGAAGCTTGGGCCTTCAGCAGTATAAATATAGTGCCCTTACTGCTTTCCAGCTAGATTTTCTTGTGTTACGGATTGCTATGGATTCTTAGCTTTTCTTTTGTCACTTGGTGATTTTTTCATGAAATAAACATGTTCGCTGCCTTTTCCAAAACAGTTTGGTCAAGCAAATCCAACTGAATTATTTGGTTAAGTAAGAGATTTGACTGATAGAAGCAACTGTATAGGTGTGGTGGATTTTTGGAGAGCATTTAACTCATTGCCACATGTGCCAGCTTGGAAAAGTTAGCATTAGTGTGTATTAAGAAATGAGTAGCTGACTGATCTCAAAGCTGACATGATAAATGTGAAAACACCATCCAGTAAGGACAGTCCTAGTGTTGCTCTGCAGAGACTGGTTCCAGTACTAACTTGTCCAGAACTGAATGAACCAGTGCAGTTGCTAAAAGGTACAAATCTCATAAAGGCTGCAAAGTGGTCAGTAATGATGGGGACAAAGGGATGAAGAGCAATAGAGATTGCTTGGTAACCTGCATGCCTTCAAACAAAGCGTGGCTTTTAGTTCAGCCAGGTACAATATCATGTGTCTAGGAACAAAATGTAGGACATACATATCCACCAGGTGTGCTGGGAAGCGTTGGCACCGACAAGAACTTGGAGGTCTCAGTGGATAAGCCACTGCACGTGCAAGGGGCAGTGTATGTAATACTGTGATAAAAAGGGGCATGCAATCTCTGGTGTAGAAAAAAAACAGCGGTAAGCAGTGGGGAGACAATTTCCTAGCTGCAAACTGACATTACAATATAGTCTTCTACTGTGTGTGGTTTTAAACGGTGGGAAGAGATTGAAGAGGATTCAGAGAAAAAAAAAAGGAGAATGATTTGGAGAAGATGCCTGAGAATGAAAGCACAGTTTGCATAGTTAATCAAAAAGAAGGACCAAGTACTGAATCTTTATGGCCTGTACTATCTTGCAGAGAGAAGAATATGTGGTAGCTTTGTGTCACCCATCCTCGATAGACTCTTGTGGCTGCAATTTTCATGTTTTTATGACACGACTGTGTGGCACATGTTTCATTACAGTGGCTCTGATTTTTCTACTCTAAATGAATGTTCATCCCTTTCTGTGGGATGTTGCGAGATAAGGACAACAGAAGTTCCCCCTCATCCACCTTCTTCTCCATACAATTAATTTTTTTACAGATTTTTATGTCCCTCTTCTGTGCTTCTCACAGTGAATAGCGCCAGTCATTTCTTTTATCTTCAAGTAGGAAGTTTTCCAGGTCCTTAATCATTTCTTTAAAAACAAGTCTGCACAGAGTATTCCAGATGCATCCACATGATACAATTATCTAAAGGTATTATAATTTTTTCCACATTATCCTTTCTCCCATTCAACATGCATCCTAGTGCTTTGCTCATTCGTTTGGCCCAAGCTGTGTGTTGAGCAAGGGCTACAGTGACACACCGAATCGATGCTTGGCGCGCTGGATGCAGCTGTTTCATACAGGGATTAAATAACTTTCTAATCTACACAATGATAGGTTTCAGCTGCCACACAAACTGGAGAGCCTGATATCATGACCAGTCACACAGATGCCTGGCGCGGCTGACTATAGTGATCCACGAGCTTTATTTGCACGTATTGCTGTTGAAGTAAAGCACAGCAGTAAGTGTCTGCAGGTCTGTGACCTGAGTGGTCACCGTATTGTCCTACCAAGGAGAAGAACATGACGTTTCTGTCAGTGAAACCCTCTGACCTGGGTACAAAACCTCTCTTCTGGAGCATGCAATCCAAAAGTCATCACAGTTTTACAAAGCCAAGCGCCGCGGTTGACACAATCACAGCAGATCTGCAGCCAGTTTGGAAAAAGAAAAGTCCCCTCGAACAAAAACTTTGCAAAAAATGTTCAGAAAACAGCAGTCCAGGAGAGGCTGACCTGGAGAATGATGTCACCTGCTCTGCAGTTTACTTATTACTAGGGAAAAGGGGGCTTGGGATCATTGAATGCACATGGCAATGAGATGTGGGGAAAGCCAAGAATCTATTAAAGTCTTTAATTGGAATATATTTTCAAAATTTAGATTGAACCTCATCCAGATTCTCATTATTAAAAGTATGTGGCTCAGTTTCTTGATTTTAACAGGGAATATAAAAAAAAAAAAAAGGAGGGGGAGAAAATAAAAGTTCCAGTAACTCTGGATTGTGTCACTTTCCAAGAGTAAAAAGAGCCATTGCTGGCTCCTATGTGATACACAGTTTCCCACAGGATATTGAGATAAGCAGATCCCTATTGGTGACTGTAAGTTTTGCCAGGACATAGGGACTAGAAAGGCACTGTGGCAATGCTAGAATAGTGATCAGTATCTGATCCTTCCTATAAAAGCTGATGACTTATGCAAGAAGTAAAATTGAAGGTACCATGGCAGCTGGTAAAAAGAATTGCCTCCTAAGCAGAGTATCAGGACCAGTATGAGAGTCACACGATGTGGCATATTGGCAGGTTTGCAGCACATAGATTTTTACTTCACCATTAAATTACTGTTTTGATACGTGCACACCAAGTCCTGAAGAGTCAAACACCTTAGCTTTGACTGGTGAGTTCTCAAGGCAGCTTTCCTTTCAAATGGGGTTTCTTCACCTTAGTAGATGCCTTTGCTGAGGACTCTACCAGTTGCTTTCAGTAGATTCAACCCGTTCCCCATCAACTTGAGCATCTCCATTGATCTTGCACTGGAGACCTGAGGTAGAGAGGCCACCTATTGGGGAGGGTGTAAAATCTTCATTAATGGTTGTTGAGGTTAGCATCAAAAGCTTGAATTTTGTCTAAACCAGTTCTGGAGGCAGAGGGGTGTGCTCCTCGCCAGTAAGACAGCTGTTGCTAGCTCTGGTATCAGCAGGTATCTCTGGTAGCAGCAGATATGCTGCTATCTCTAGAGCAGCATGTGTGTGCAAACTGGCGACTGAGAACAGCTCCTACTGTCCTCCTCTAAGAGGGAACATTGTAGTGCTGCAGTCTTGTGTCGGCAAGGACACGCACAAAAGGCTCCCTCTCCTCTGTGTGGAAGAGGTTCAACCTGCTCATTTACTACTGGAAAAGAACAATGTTTTCTTGTAGTAGCGATGAGTCCAGACAGACCCTAAGGCTGCATGATATATCAGCAGATGGGAGACAGATACCCTGAGCTGAGATGTTGCTGCTTTTCCAGCTTCCCTGTCTGTAAACATTACTCTTTTCGGGCAGGCATCACCTCTGTCTTGCCAAAGTTTGTCTGTACTGCTTGTTACTCCTTTCTTCTTTGATATACTCTTCTCCACGTCGGGTGTGGTGCTCAGAGAGCCACCCTGTTTGCACCCATCTGAAAACAATATTGTGAATGCACAAACGTGCATTGGTGTCAAGTGGAGGGAAGACTGAGCCTTTCAGAACTTCATCTGAAGGCATCATAGGTGCCTTGAGGTAGAAAGAAGCAAATAACTGTTAAGATCCTTTTGGCTTTATCTGATATCCCAGATGCCCAAAATAGTGTCGCCCAAAAGACTGGAGCTGCTGATGTCAAAGGAGGCTGAACAACCTACGAATACATCTGCTTGGCCGCTTGCCTCCTGACGGCAGCCATCAGTTGTCTCAGCCATGCCACCAGGATAATCTGGATGCTGCTTCCCTTTCAAAATCAATTGTGAACGGTCTAGTCTATTGGCAGAGGTCAGGTATCTGGGTTTGGTCTCAATTATCTTCTTGATTCTTTTGACCTTGAAGAGGAGATTGGAAACAGAGTAGTTGTTGCCAGAGTTATTGGGATCAAGAGCTGGTTTCTGCTGCATACTTCAAATGGCTAGTAGATTGACTCATCCAAATGAAGCAACAGGGAACACACTGTTCCAGCTTCTTCTTGGTTGAGCTGCAGACAGGTTTTCTTTAGGGAAGGGGTGCTTCTGGCACTTCAAGGTCTCATCTTTCACAGTGAAAAGCTAAAATACCCTCCCAGATGTGATACAAGGGGCTGAAAGTCAAAGTCTGCGCCGCTCCCTGATGACCTGAAAGGAGCCTGAAGCACTCTGTTACTCCGGGGAGGTGTTTACCCAGAAGTCTAATTACTGAAGCCTAAATCTCTGTTATCTCATGGGTGGTGATCAGATTTCACATGGATTAATGGAGGGGGGCAATCACACTTTGACAATTTGCACAATTTCCTCAGAGCGGCACATTATTTTGTCATGAGTAGAAAGTGGTGTGTGCTTTGAGCTCGCCACAATACTGAGACATTTTTCCTCAGTTCAGAAATTTTGAACTACAGCACTTCTGGGGTTTTATAGTTGTTTATTGTATTTTTTTATTGTTTAATATGTTGGAGATTCCACAGCCTGTGTTGGCCCAGAGCAGACTCCATCAAGAATGGCAGGAGAGGTTTGCAATTCAGTTTACTTTTGTCACCACCAAAGAAATAGCCACAATTTCAGTTAATCTCAGCTGCAAAGTTGCAGCAGCTTCTGTTGTGACTTTCTGAAGGATTTGTGCCACAGGGAGTCCTTTTCTGCATCCTATTTTCATTCAGTGTCATCTTCTGGGGTAGCTTTCGTCACATGACCTCCTTCTCAATGTCTGTGCCCAGCTGATGGTTGTAAATGTGAGGGACTGTGCATAATTGTCACTGATGAACAATTTTCTCCACTAAAGTGGGGTGCTCATCATCGTCCAAGCCTGAGTTGATTTGATCTCTCTGTACTTGAAGATGGGAAACAGGAGACATTTCTGTAGAAGCTGATGTACAGCTCACAAAAGTGTTGTGTACGCCGTGTTACAACTGTCTGCGCACAAGACAAAAAGTCACGTCCAACAGGCCTTCTCCTGAGACAGCATGGAGTTGGCCCAAGAATACTGTGTGTTTATATGAGGAGCAGAAAGGAGTATTAAAGATAGTCTGAGGGGATAGGAAGGGGATGTTGTCTCTTACTTTTGGGAAAGCCCTCTTGGTGCTCTGGATGTAGATGGGAATTTAAATCAGACGTCCTGAATTGTACTTTTTGTCCACATTAGAAAAAAAGGTTGTTTTTTACCATTAGGTTTTGAAAATATTTTATGTTGGAGGATGACTGAGGCAAGTTTTATCTCTAATTTTCTGACTGTTCAGTTTGTGTTGCAGAAATCTGTAAGAGGTAAAGGGAAGTAAAGTGTTATTTTGAGTTGTTCTAGATTTACCATTAATTCCACTCATTCTCATAATTAGAGGCAAATGATCCTTCTCTATAACTTACTAACCTTAAATAAAATTTCCTTTCATTCCTCACTTCTGTACCATACCATACATACTTTCCCCCTTAAATCTATTGCTCTAACCATCTTTTTTGCACTCTGTGAGCTGTATCTCAAAGAACTACAAAGCACCCTTTATGTTTCCCCTACCAACCCAGCAATTTGGCATGCAGTAGTTTTCAGGTCTCATTTGGGCCTTTTAAAGATTTTACCAGTGGATTCATAATTTAATAATTGGCCAAGGGCTCTAGAGAGAAAACAGGCAGCTGCATTCTGTGAAGACAGAAATGGCTCTCATTCCTATGAAAGAGGGAAGTTTTCATTCCTAGAAATGGGAAAGAATGAAGAAAGAGTCCAGCATGTCACAGACCAGGTGTCCCTGCCCTTGCTTGGTGAGAGGATGAGGAAGAGGCATCAAAGCTGTTTAGTTTTCCAAGGTGGTGAAGAAGGAACTCAGAGGGGTAGTGGTGGCACAAGAAGGATGTGATGAAGAATCTTTAAGTCCTGAAGGTTGTAGGTTTGAGTTTTGGAAAACTAGGAATGGGAAGAAGAGACCTCAGGCTGTCAGTTACACTTGCAAGACAAAAGTTGTCATGATATGTGAGAGCAGGAGTGACACCTGATTTTGTGGCATTTAGATGCTTGGAGATGCAAGTAGGCATCGAGCATGACTGGAGCATGTGCTGCTTGGAGCAGGAATGAATCCAGGTTTGTACTAGGCCTGGCTCTTAAAGGACATGAGATCAGATGATTACAGTGGCACCCTCTGGCCTCGTAATCCATCAGTCAGATCACCTGGCAATCTGCACCAACCTCATAACTGGCTCAGATTTCCACCTTTGGGCAAGTACTTCATTTTTGTTCTGCGACCAAAGGTACAGTAACTTGGAAGACAGGGATTAAGTTTCATAAGCCATGCTTAGGGTGCATGCATGTGCGAGTGCTCAGAACGGGAAAGGGATTTTTATGTTTTTGTTCAAATTTGTCTTCCCACATGTATGCCATCATTTTTGTTTACTGTTGTGTCCAAGGGTAGAAGATTGCAAAAAACTGGTATCCCTTTACATATGTGTACATGTCTGTAGAGCCTTCACAAAAATCAGACCTTTCAGGAGTGACTTAGAGTATGTCTGCATGGATGGGCTCCTCTGTCTGTGTTCCACACTGGCCAGACACATGCCAGCTCCCAGCCAGCTCCGTTTGGAAAGCTGGAGAGCTACATTAGCATGGCTCTGTGCCCAAGTGAATATAAACTGCCTCTCAGGAGGGCTTATTAGCTCAAGCAAAGCGCCAGGAGGAGAGCCGTGAGCCAGAAGAATGACTAGTGGCCACAGCCCCTCTTTCCCAAACCCTCAGGTGCTCGGACACATGCCTGTCACACGGTGGAGATGCTGATGTGTTGAGCGTGTGTCAGAAGAGGGGCTGTGGAGACTGATCAGCAAAGCTGCGCACTGATCACTCCAAAGCATCTGGCCTTCAGGCTAGGTCCTGCTCACATCTGAAGGTGGGAGAAGACAGCTGAGCTGAGGCTGTGGGCCAGACACTGTGCTGCTGGGCTGAGCACAGCCTCTGAGCCATAGGCTGGCCATGCCAAACATGCAGCCCATATCTGTGGCCATGATAAGCTAAACTACCTTGTAGGTGGAAGTGGGCTGAGCTGTTTAAGAAGTGTTTGCACTCAAAGAATAATAACTTTGTGCTGACTGACTCATCAAAATGTAAAATCTTAAGACAAATCACCTTGTGGTTCCCACCCTTGTTAGAAAGTCAAGGCACAAGCTCTGAGGACCCTCAGCCGCATCAGTTCTTAATGAGACAGTGAATACCACATTATCACTGTCTGAGCCCAACCATGCCAAGAGCTGGAGGCTGCTGATGTGGTCAGATAATGGCAGTGATCAAGTTGCCCAGACTATTCTAAAGCTCTTGCCTGTAGCTGTCTGATGAGACTCTACCATTGCACAGAGCATGGCCCTCATGTTCAGATATCTTGTGCTGACTGCAGCTTCAGCTTGTGCTTGCTCTCCTCTGCACTAAGCAAGGACTTCAAGGACTGAGAGGTTTGTACGGAGGCACTGCAGGTGATGGTAGCAAGCGATGCCTGGAAACATTAGCAAGGAAAGTACACTGCAGTTAAGTCCAAAGTGTGATTTATGTGCACCTTTCAGATAAAGGAGGCTGGGGTAAGTTGTGGGTCAACTGACTGGTGTGGTGTCATTCGTAAGAGAGATCCCAGAAATTTTTCCGTGCACAATTGCTTCAGGCTCCCTTGGCACTGATGCTCCCTGCTATCTCCCTGTTGCCAGAAAGCTCCCTTGGCTAACACTGGCTGCTGGCAGATGCGTTTTCCATCTACACTGCAGTGTTAGAAGTTCTCTACGTGACATGCCCTGTGTGGAAGAGATCCCCTTTGCCTTTCAGACATCCTGGCATGCTGAATGCTTCAAGAATACTCCAGCCCCTCACTTTAAGGCACATCATACCCATGGACTGTGTATGTTTGGGCTTGCAGTTTACCCTGAAATTGTCCTTACACAAGCTCAGTCGAGGTAAATGCAAAAGCAAGGGTCTATTGGGAACATATAGAGAGACAGCACTGTTATCAAGGTTTAGAAGGACACAGGTGACAGGAAAGAAAGACCGGTCATAAGCTACTTGAGATGAAATTTTAACGGCAGTTCTTACTTGTATCCAGATGAGAAGCTGTAGTTTCTTTCCTAATCCTTGTGGGCAGGTATTTGATACTGGTGCACAGCCAGCATTTCCATATGGTGTTCACAAGAGAGAACACTGGCATGAGGAAGAAGGTTTGCCTTTACATCCCACCCTCTCCACAAGGTTTTCCCGTCTTCCACCATGATTTCATTCTTCTTTTTCCCACCTCCCTTCTTTACCAGTGATTTCTTACCTCTTGGTCCAGTTTGCAGCTTTTGACCTTTCTTGCATTAGATCATTCTCCACTCCCCCTCTTTGGAAATGCTCCTGTCCCTTTGATAAGGTCAATGTAGTTATCACTTGTATGCCCAGACAGAGAGCGGGTCCCTTTTAGGATGGCACCAGGGCTTGGCTAAGCCCTGGGCATAACGGCAGGACACTGCCCAGGGCAGGATTCATCCATGCAGGGCAGGATTCAGATACAAAGGAGGGGGGTCTGAAGTTACGAACCTTGCGTTTTATACAAATGTGACTTGTTAACTGCACATGCTTGCAACTGATGTATGCAGGGCCAGAAATGATCTTCAGAAGACCGGACACTAGTAATTAATCACTCTGGAATAATGGTAAGTGTGGAGGTGAGAGATACTGTGACATTCACGGTAAATGCTGCTGGTGTTGGCAATTGGTGAGTAGAGAAAAGGAACAGAGGAGAATTATGAAGGGATTCATTTTGTTCTTCCTTAAATGTGGTTTCACTTGACTTAAACCAGACTTAAACATAGCCTTGTGTATCAGTTTAACTAGATTGGTTTGTATCCATGCCTTCCATTAAAATGACATACACATCTGTGTATCTGAGACTGTAGTATGGTGTAGATATACTTGCTGGGCTTGCTGCCATCTCTAGGGATATTTGGCTGGCTTTGTAACAACTACAGTCCAAGCTATAACTTCAGAAAAGTCCAGGTCGTGTTTGGCCCATACTTAGTGCTGCCAGCAAAGATGGATCAGAAATATCGTTCAGAGCAGAGTAGAGCTGTTTGCTTTCTGAAGAGGGTGAGCTGAGATGGGCCTTGCTTTGTCTTGTTTCCCGTTCCACTTAAAGGTGTAAACATTATTCTGCAAATGATCAGGAGCTTCAGGATTCTGCGTTATGCTCTGTTGCAGCAGAATTGTGGTGGGTCCTGTACTTATGGTTGGCATTTGCAGCAAAGCATTCTTGAAAGACGCTCGTCAGGTCTGGCATTTGCTGCCACTGATACATCTCTCACCTCCTCATCATTTTAAAGTTAAGGAGAAAAAGAAAAAAATCTTTTTTACTTTGTTTCCTAATTGCTATATTGTCACTTCAGGGTTTTTCTGTTAGCCTGCAAATAGGGATAATTCAGAGCAGAATCACTTAATCCCTCTTTTGAGGTAACCTGAAATGTGCAGTTCACTGTTTCAGTTTTGGAACCATTGAGAATACCTTATAATTGCTAATCAGAGCGCTCTACTTGCTCTCTGTGGAGACAAAGCCTCAGCTGTGGGTATGACTCGACTGTAACTCCTTAGCAGATGTTTAAAGCCTAATGCTTGAGGTAACTGGTGTGTGTGCTCTTCTCCTGCATAGTTTTTAAAGGTTAACTATGGGGTAAAGGAAGACTGAAATGAAGACATTGTAGTTAATCATTTATTCTACATATTTTATTTCAAACAGATCATTAAATGCTCATACATCTATACATATGTATTTTTACTTATTCTCCAGACACTGTCAGCAAGCCACCGTCTGAAGTTTGTTCATGAAATATGTGGTGTAAAGAATCAAGTGCGGAATTACTGTGGGTTAAATACATCTCACTTTCTGCTGTATTTGTTTTGTGATTATGTGACCTCTGTATTTTGAGCTTTGATAGCTAAGTGATGATATATGAACTCAGCTGTCTGCCTGCCCTCTCTGTCAGAGGTTATCCTCTTTAGTGCAGGGCTAACAGGAAAATGCGTGTCTGTAGTTGTGCACCTCAGTTCAAACTCAACTTTATCAGCAATTCCAACTACAATAGACTTTGCAATGAAACTACTTGTGTAGAGGCAGACGTTCCCTTCTGCCGATCCTGCTGCAGTATTGACAAGCTGTATCAGAGATACAGGGAGAAAGGCTGGAGGAGGTACCATCTTAACGTATCACAACAAAATTAGCCAGAGATTGTCTGTTAGAGACTTTAAATGAACAAGGGAAGTGTGCCTTTTAAAATAAATACTACATTAGAAATTCACACAAAAGAGTCTTTGAGCTCTGGAGCAAAAATGCACTGCAAGTTTGAGCATTTCAGTGTTGTCAAGAAGGGAATATAGAGACCTCATGATGCCATTTGAAACTTCAAATTTTCTCATTAATTCTAATGGAGATTTGACTCAATGCTTCTCTTTTAAGCTTTTGAATGAAGATCAAAAGGAGTCAGTGGCTTAGCAATAAGCGCTCATCCTCATGGTTGGTAGTGGGAATGACTGCTTTGACTTAGCAACACAGAAACATGCATTTTCTTGATGCTGCCTGGGTCAGCAGCAGCTACTCTAGTCTGTGCTTACCCAAGGCTGTTTTTCTTCTTTTTTTCTGGCTCTTGTTTCAAAATTTTTTAAAATTAAAAAATCCCAAATATTTTTCATGTCTTAAAGATATATTTTCATTCTAACGCCCCATTCTCTTTCATCCCTGATGTGTTTGAAAGAGTCAGATATCACAGAATCATAGAATAGTTTGGGTTGGAGGGGACCTTTAAAGGTCATCTAGTCCAGCCCCCCCTGCAATGAGCAGGGACATCTTCAACTAAACATCCTCTCTGGTTTTTTTTTCCCCACAAGGAAGGAGACACAAGAGAAAGCTGTCCCTTACTTTTGATCCTCAATGTGCAATCTCTGCCTTTGTTAAATTTCAGCTGCCCACTCTAACGCCCTCTTTTCCAGTCCCTTTGCCTCTCACCTGTCATCTTCTACCCTGTCCAAAATGCTGCCTCACCAGCTGTCTTCCTAGTTCCTCTGGTTCTACTTATTCCCTGGTCAAATCTCTTCACCAGCACCTCTTTGCTCCTTTTATAAGACTCTTCAGTGTTAGTTGCCCTAATGCAGAAATGGGATCTCATGCAAAGGGAATAATTCAAACAACAACAACAAAATGTTTCACACTGAAAAACTACATTCCCTTAAGCACAGAACTGATTTGCCTGGTTGACCAAGAAAGCTCCCTCTAAATCAGAATCTTCCCTATAAATAATCTCTTCTCAAACTCAAAATTGTGCCATCAGCTTCTTCCTATCACTTACTTTCAGTTTGTTACTGTTCTTGGTAGTATTATGCAGTATTGTTTTCCCAGGTCAGAATATGTGATCATCCCTGCTGTGCAAAATAATCAATTCTATCATTCATAGCATAAATAATGTATAATACATTGATACTACCGACATGCATATATATCAATATTTTGTTAACACCAGTGATACAACATATGGAATCCCTCTTAAAGTTAAAGCACATGATTGAAAATCCTGACACATCCCCTTTCTCTGCTCGGTGGAACAGGCTACAGCTTGGAACTGTGTCCCTTCATTTTAGTGTTACTTCTGGCTTCAATCAGTACCATTGCACCATGAGCCATCTGAAAAAACTGTTGAATAGTGCAGAAGTCCAACATGCTTTCAGCCACTTCCCACCACAAGCCCCCTGAGCAGACGATAAAGCATGTTTGTAGCAGGGCCATGCAGCCCACTGACTGGTGGTCTTCCTGCAGACCAGGAGAGGGAGACGAGACCTTTGGGTTTTTTTAAATAGACTAGATAAACATGCCTGGAAATGGCAGCACTCTTGACTGATGGAGCGGTGCTTCCTTGCAGATTTTCCCACTGCCTTCAATTGCTCCGTGGCATGCTTGTTTCCCTCTCCTATTTTAAAAGGGAAGAAAATCTCCATTGAAAAACAAAATCATAACAGAAAAGCAGCAGGAAAGACCAAGGGATGCTATTAATAAAGTGAGGGCTCTTGCCAAGAAAGGCTGAGTTTTCCAGCGGCCATTTTACCACCCTTGTTTCTTTATTAAACTAAGCTGTTTTTTAATGAGACTGTCTCGTTTTGCAGATGTGGTCCTGGGCTCTGAACATCCTCCCATGTGTTTTGTTTTGCAGGAGGCAGCACAGGCACCTCCCCGACCACGTCCAGCACGGGGACCCCATCGCCCTCTGCTTCCTCTCACCTTCTCTCTCCATCCTGCTCTCCTCCAGCCTTCCATCTGGCCCCCAACACTTTCAACGTTGGCTGCCGGGAGAGTCAGCTTTGCAACCTCAACCTGTCTGATTATCCCCCGTGCGCCAGAAGCAACATGGCCGCCTTGCAGAGCTACCCAGGGCTGAGCGACAGCGGCTACAACCGGCTGCAGAGCAGCACCGCTTCCGCCTCGCAGCCCTCCGAAACCTTCATGCCTCAGAGGACTCCATCCTTGATCTCAGGAATGCCAACTCCTTCCTCCCTGCCCAGCAACAGCAAGATGGAGGCGTACAGCGGCCAGCTGGGGTCCTTCCCCAGCTCCCAGTTTCAGTATGTCATGCAAGCAGGCAATCCTGCCTCCACCTCCTCCTCTTCACACATGTTCGGTGGCGGCCACATGCAGCAGAGCTCCTACAACACCTTCTCCCTGCACAATCCCTACAACCTCTACGGATACAATTTCCCTGCTTCCCCCAGGCTGGCGGCGAGCCCAGAGAAACTCACCACCTCCCAAAGCACTTTACTCTGCTCTTCCCCGTCCAGCGGGGCCTTTGGAGAGAGGCAATACATTTCCACAGGGATGGATCATGGGATGCACATGATCAGCCCTCCCTCCAGCAACCAGCAGATGGCCAACGCCTGTGACAACAGACAGTACGGTGCGGTTCAGGGCTCCTCCTCACAGATGTCTGTGCACATGGTCTAACAAGCCGTGCCTCTCCTTGGCATCGAAGGCAGCTGGACCTTCATCGTTTCCAGGGGAAAACCCATCCCAGTACCTTTTTGCCTTCAAACTTATAGTGGAACTAGTATTGTAATGATAAATAAGAACACAAGCCATCTAGCTATGCACCACAGAACCTTGTGGAAAGCCTCGACTGACAGCCATCGCAGCTTGTTGTAGCCCAGGGCCTCCAGACCTGGCATGGAGCATCTGCTCTTTCTGGACATTGCAGAAAGAAGGGCATGACTTTAACGAGAAGCTGGAGAAAAGCAGTTGAATATACTGTTTATGCATTAACTCTCAGCCTGTGTGAGCTCTCGGCGTGGAGGGAGCCGTGCCCCGGTGCTGCCTCCTCCGGGAGCTGAAGAAAGGCAGTCTCCCAAGCCTTTGTCCTCTGAAGCTGCACTGCTTTAAAGACCTTCCCCTTCCCAGACTGTTCCTCACTGCTGGAGTGGCTCAGCCCATTTCTGAAGCCAACAGTGGCCCGTGGCTCCTTCTCCCACTGTGGCACAGGAATGGCGTTGCTGGGCTGGAGATTCTCCTCCCAAAGAGGTTTCTGCATTTTCACCATGGCTCTGCCCAACGAGCGGTTTCTTTCCGAGCGTCGAGCTTAGCAGCACCCAGCCTGCAGACAGATGGGAGAGAGAGATGAGAGAGAAAAGTTTTAACCTACAAGTGAGCCTCCGACATAAGCAGGGACTGATCTTCGGAGAGATGCATGGGGGAGAGGGGGCTCAGCTCCTGTTGATGTGACCCGAAGTGATGCACCCAAACTGAAAGGACGACAGCCTTTGTGGGGAACGGGTGTCCCGTAGCACTCAAGCCAATGGGAGGAAACTGTCCAGACTGAGCTCATGGGGAAGAGCAACGAGAAAAGAGAGCTCTGCTCTACAGAAGTGCAGCCGGCCTCCCTCACCTTGCATGCAAGAGTTGCCATAGAAAACCATTAGCATTTCAGTAACAGTGAGGTCGAGTATTCGCCAGCCTCCTGCCTGCCACATGATCTCTGTTTAACCAATAGATCATTGCCTTTGACATCTTTCTTTTCTGTTTTTTTTCTTCTCTTTTTTTTTTTCTTCAAATCCTTTAAAAATAAGAAAACAATTGTAGCTTGGTGCAAGCTATGCATTTAAGTTGTGTGAAAATGCAAATACCAAGTAACAGAATACAGATATTATTGAGATTTGTTGTGAGGTGTTGTAGATAAATGTATTTATATGCCTAGTGGGGGATTCAATATTATGAATATAAAAGAGGGCAATAAAAATGGTATGTAAAATATGTATGAAGAAAAGGTGTATAAAGATTTGCCCTATGCACGGAACTCTGTTTCTAAGTGCCAAGCACAGAATGCGCTAAATAAATCCTTGCAATTGTTCCCTCTGTGTTTTTCTCTGTCTGTGAGGCTTCCTCAGTGGTCTTCTAGAGACAGACACTTTCAAAATACTGCTATGCCTGTTTGCACAACAGAGGAAAGGAAAGACAGGGTGCTAAATTGTGAAGTCCGGGCAATATTACAATAAAAATTAAAATTCTGTCTTCTCAAGAGATTTTAAAAATCGAGTGTTTGGGATGTGTAAGGTGCCTGCCTTCACAGGAAGTGTGTCTTATGGACAGCTAGAGTTGTTGTTTTGATTTCTAAGGTGTAATAAAAGCCTCTTCAGAATATTTTTTCACAGTCAATATAGAAAATAATACTTACAAATAACAGCATAATTTGTTTCTCATTTTGAAATGTCATTTTGGGGTGTGTGTCAGTTTTTCATTTGCACTACATTTCTAATGTGAGATTGAGACATTAACACTGAAAGCAGTGGGGAAGCTGAAGCACCCCCAAACCTGGCTGTAAGTTACGGCTGCAGAGTTTACAGCTTTCCTCCTGTCAATAAACTTTTTTTTTCTGAATTGAAATAGCACCAGGAAGGTAAAAAGACCTTGAAAGATAAATTCTGCAAGCATTTCTTAATTTTTGTTTTTACAGGGGAAGATGAATACACTGATACCATTCCCAGTTCTGTGCCTAGTCTGGCCGACTGTATTCTGGCTTTTATTGCGTCTAGCCGTGGATGCTGCTGAAAAGGGTTGGAGGGACTACGGATGGGAGACAATCTGTCCCTCCCCTTGCTGTCTTCTGTTTACCCCTAATAATTAATTCTTGGTTTAATCTTGAAACAGGGAGTTCTATAGCCTTTCTAAAAGTCCTTTCAGAATCTTTCAGAAATATTCTTCAATCTGTACTTTGAGGTTTGCCGTGCTTTTGGGTTTGACTCCATCCTATAGCAACGATTTCTACAGGTTAATAGTATGTCGTGTGAACTAGTATTTCCTTCTGCTGGCTATTTGTATTAGATTGCTCTTTCTTATTTATTCCGTTTAATTCTTTGTGAGTGAGTCTGTATTTCAGCTAAGACGAGAATGTGATTCAACAAAATCAAAATCATTCTCAGTATCAAAATACATGTTTCTAATCTTGTTTAAAACAAAAAAATTAATTTAGTCAAAAATTATCACTGGAAACAGTCACTGAAGAAAGCAAAAGACAGATGTAGGGCACAACCTTCAATATTAGTGTGAAGAACTGGAATCGCAGTTTTCATGCATTTTAATAGGAATCTGTGGGGAAGAGCTTTGAAATTGTCACCCAGACTCTTCAACAATATGATCCATCAAGGTATTGAGCACCCTGTCCTGGATGCAACCAAGCTCTTCAGCGTACTGAGATAATGTTAATCCATCCAATTGCCTTCAGTATGAAACTTATTGAGCTTAGAGTGAGCATTTATTGACATATTTATTTAGCTCTTACGTGGCACATTTATAAAATGAGAGAGATTAGTTAGCTAGATAGTTATTCCTTCATTTTAGCATATGTTTAGGTGTTTTGTTGATCAGGATCAGAATATTCAGCATCAAGACTGAAAAAGCACAGGAAAAAATACCTGAGAGAGGCTTCCCTGTCCCAAGATGTAAAGCTATAAGTGCACAAATATGACTCGGTGTGAAAGTTACGTTGACAGTCAATGAGGATTAAACACAAGCTAACAGTGAAATGAGAAAAAATAGTAAACTTTTTCCTTGGTTGTCACTGTGCCAAGCAAAAGTAGAGCAGTGTTTGGAAGGCAGTATCAAAAATAACAGGCTAAAGCATGTTAAAATGATTTACTTACTGTTCAGTTAGGTGTACAGGTGAAATCCTCCTAGGATACCACTCCCCTGAGCAGACAACCTGCCTTGACACCCTCCCAGAAACACGAGGTGAGCATTATATTTGAAATGGACCCAGGTATGACAGAGGTATCTCGTGTACAGCCGTGGCTCTTCTCCCCCTGCCACCCCCATAGGGACACAAGGCTCTGAGCCATTTGCCCCTTTTTACTGAGGCTTCCCAGAGGAGAGGCGATGGCAATGGGCAATGGGAGAGATGCACTGGGGCCAGTCTGGGAGATCCGCTTGGGACCAGCTCGCCTGGTGGGCGGCCTGGGTTGCAGCACACACAGCAGCCACCCTGGGAAGGCTCCCTTTCCTTGGGTGACTGCCCTAACCACAGGGCTTGAGAGCCCTTCTGGCATGGTCACGCTCTCATCCAAGAACCCTTTGATTGCTCATTTGCAAAGCATGTGTGCGTGGGGGGCAGAGGTGGCTGTTGTGTGGTTCCTTTCCCCTTCCCTCCCTCCCTACTTCACCACGAACATTTGAACCCCTTGGCCAACTTTAAGCAGCTTTGATAGTGTGGTCACAGTCGCAAAGATGTAAGTTCTCAGATGTTTCTTTAGAAGAGACAGGGGAGGAGGACGGGGCCCTTATTCATTTTTCCAGTGCAGGGAAGGCCACCATGTGACATCTCCTCATTCAAAGAAGCCACACAAGGATCAGGTATCCTGAATGCATGCCCTCCCACCCACCCAAGTTTCATCTGGCATAAGCACGTTATTAGACACCAGAGGATCTACCAAGAGCTGTAGAAAACAGGGAGTCTTTACTCCACCACTCCTGGGCTGACCCGTTTGCTCTTAGCCCACGCAGCCTTCTGGCTTCCATTCCAGGAGAAGAGAAGGCTCCCAGTTAGATGCTGCAAATTTAGAAGGTGAAACATCGTGTACCTCTTTGAAGAAGTACCCATTTTTAAAAGCCGATCCAAATGCCAGGGAGGAAATCTCGATGATAGGAGATCCCTCATTTTGCAGCACAGGCTGTTCCGAATGCACACCTGGCAACTTGTTACACAAATGAAAAGGGTGGGGCAAAAATAATCAGAGCAGGGTTGTCAGCTTTGCAAAGTTTATTTAGCTTCATTCCTTAACACACTGACAGGCACGGGACATAAATATTACCATGCCCACAGCTCAGCCAAACCAGGACATTGCACTCCAGTGCGACATAGTGTTCTTGGAGGGAATGTAAGTACTGCGTGCAAAATGCTCAGGGCACAAACGTAAATACAATTTAGGTACGCAGCCTGTGACATTATGTTAAATGTCTACTACAGCAAAAATTACAGCAGATGATCTACTAGTGTGGTTGATTTATTGCATACTGGGTAAAGCTTTACTGAGGTAGGTGAGGGCTGACAGCTAGTCATTTGCCATTAAAAAAAAAGTGTTCAGATCTTTTTTTTCCCCCAACACAACTAAGCGCATTGACCCAGAGCACACATCCCATGTTAGACTAGCACTAGCGGATGAGTTTTGCTGGATGTTGCTTCTTGGGCATCGTTCTAAACAAAACAACAACATGGAAGTGCACCCAAGGATTGGGTAGAGGAACACCTGAGCATGCCAGTTACATGCTACAGATGCACTAGAGATGCAGCTATAAAAGCGGTGACAGAACTTTGTGAGCAGGGTGCTGGTGTGGCTGAGGGGTAATTTGCTATAAATAAGCCAGTTTCTATCGAAGGAACATCTGACTCTTCAGCACTGTTTCTTCCTTAGAAAACCAGCCTGCAGGACCAGGTCTGTAACCCAGCATTTTGAGTCCACTGATGGGACCATTTCTAAGAGCTTGTCTGTCCGTCTGCTGGGAGGGGTTTGTGTAGCCTGCTGCTGACCCACAGAACTGCTAGAAAAGTGGCTCACTCGGTTTTCTGACTGCTCCTTCTAACTTGTCTGTAATTGCTATCATCTAGGAAAATGTGTAGAATACAGCTAAAATCCCTGGCACTCTTTTCAAGGGTCATTTTTCCATGTCAGTAACTGTTGCTGATCACCCCAGAAGAGTAATATGACCACAAATGGCAAGAGCAGTGTATGGAGCACACCTCTTTAAATATTAGCTCCTTTCTACAATAAAAATCTCCAATAATTCTAGCCTGCCTGAACAGAGCACTAGACTGGAAAAGAGCAGTTCACATGGCTGCACGCTGTCGTGTTGCGACAGCCCAGTGATGAGCATGGCTTCTGTGCTGGACAGTGGTCGGCATCGGCTGATTCGGGGAGGAGCAATAAAGCTCCACAGTAGGGTTAATTGTGCAATAATCTATCTCTGGAGCACTGAGCTTGTCTATTTTTCTGACTCAAAGTGGAACTCATTGGATGCTGTGGGGCAGAAGGATTAGGAGCCTGTATAATTTTACACTGGTTGAAGTTCCTACAGATGCTGTTCTTAGTCCAGTAACGTTCTAAATTTGTTGAGCATTTTGGAAGCTCTGACATTCAGCTGGATAATGCCCATCTCTGCTGAGACAGGGTGACTTCTGCGGGCTCCTCTCGGATGCTTTCACAAGCAGTCCTACGCTTTGCTAGGCCATGTCTCCCCTTGAGCATCCAGCACCGTGCACACCTCAGGACGCTATTTGCCAGCTGACTGGATGCAGCGGTACTGGAGAGACAGAGTTGACCCAACTGGGGCTGTGAGCAGAGAGCATCAGCCCTTCTCTTAGGATGATGGGGAGGGTGGCGCTGGTTCAGCCAAAAAGATGGGCTGCCTGCAGTCATTCTCAGTGAAGGTGCCTGTGCCTGGGAAGGGCTTTTCCCTCCAGACTACCCAGGTGACAGCCCTGGGGTCATGCCACATCGCCCATCACCTTCCCAGTGTTTCTTTTGTAAGAATCAGGAGTGCCCAGTGGGTGGCAGGAGGGGGTGACATGGCCTCAGGTTCCCCTCCTGCCTGAGCTGGTTTATAACATCTCCCTTAATGTGCAGGCAGGTAACTGCACATTAATACGGTTGCATTTTAAGCTGGTGTAAGTGGCCCAGGAACAGGCGCAAAGAAAAACTGCAGTCAGTTTGCTATATTAAATAAATAATGCAGTCCAGTGATGGGAGACGATGTAATTACCTGCATCTGCCTCTCCCAGTAAAGCTGGAACAAGTTGCAGCGCAATTAACCCAGCATAGACTTAAGCACAGCCTGCCAACCATCCAAACCAGGGCCAGCACTGTACTCCATGGTTTATATTTTGTTGCTATGCAAAGGTCTGTATACAGAAATATTAAGATTAGTTAGAAGTATAAATGCAGATGTGTGTGTGTAAAAGCACCAGAGGACCACGAGAGCGAGAATTCAAAGAACGGCCTGTACTGATAGCCAGGGACATGACCAACAGCAGCAAAATTGGTAAACACTGAGGAATGTGTTGCTTTCACCAAAATCACAGCATGGATGACTCAACAGCAGAAAACCTGCAATCCAGTAACGGGATGATGGCAACAAGACTACAGCACGCTGTGTGTGCCATTTCTTTTCCTGTAACCCCAACAAGAAGCCAAGCTTTAACAGTAAGCTACCCAAAATGAGGATGGAGAAGACAATGTGCAGCAATGTCACCCAAGGTTTACGATGGGTAATTAACCAAGACTCCAAGGTGAAAAGCTCAGTACCTGTGACTCTTGAAATGTATAAAAGACCCATCTAAAAACCAATTCATTACCACCAGTGAAAAGAAAGCCAGAAGATGAAGTGAAGGTTTGATGGCGATCCCTTGCATGCAAGTGATTCTGCCCAGAATACTTGAAGACATACCTTTGGAGCTTGTGAGTCCCATGTGTGCACTGGCAGTCTCAAGTTTTTTAGAAAACTAAATAAAAATCACTTCCACGCCTATACAGTCTTGCACTCAGTTGTGTTACATCAGTTCCTGTAGTATTACCCATAAAATACTCCAACTCCTCGCTCTGTGAACGTTACAAAATTGGGAGCAGTCTCTTTACAGGAGACCAGAGGAAAACAACAAAAATTTGGTGAACTGAGGGAAAAAAAAGTAAAAAGAATAAAAGAGTATATAAAAAGAGGTTATGTTAGCTTGAAGAAACCTACATAAAAATGAAAAGCAAAGTGCACGCATCCAAAATAAGAAAGAACTGGCCATGAACACATAGCAAAAGGGACAACATAAAGTCTGTGAAGATGTTTTGTGAATAGCTCAGATACTTTTGGATAACGAATAGCAAACTGCCCTGCTTCTTGGATGGAGAATTTGAACTTGTCCACAGGAGCTTGTGATGCTCTATCTTCTGACCACAAAGATAAAAATCATATCAACAAAAAAATCAGCCTTTGAAAGGAAGCATATTCACTCCTTAAACATGAAATGTGCAGTATTAAATTTGTTGTGTACGCTGTATACACTATTGTATACACTGTTTCTAGCTGCTGAACGTATCAGGCAACTAATCACTAAACATACACAATTAAAAGCACATAAAATTGGTTATGTTGTCTGTACATAAACATAACTGGTTTCATGCTATGCCTAATTGTTCTTTATTTATTCCCCGTGTGACACAAACACCATGAAGTGTTAGGAGTTATTATCTCAGCTGTCTGTCCCGGTAACAGGGGACTTGTGAAGCATGTTCCATCACTGCCATGGTCTGGGAAGGAAACAGTCTGATTCAAAGAACTTCTAGAGTTAAAAACTTGTTTAATAGTGATTCCTGATTTATCATATGTGCTTTCCATTGAAAAATGAAGACCCTGGCTCCTGTCTTAGGTCATGCACAAATCCAAATTGGGGAACTAAATAGATGGGGTGGGGAAGTTCTGCAATGGCATAGGAGAAATATAAGGCTGGAAAGATCTGTCTAACATGACCATAGTTCAGGCTGTCAACTAAGGCTTATAAATAGTAAAAAGCAAGACGGGGAGAGAGGGGGAGCAAGGCTTAGCTGTCATATGGCATTAGTTCTTTGCCTTCTCCTTTCTAATATCCAGGTCATATTCACATTGCGAGTGTACGAGCGTGCCGTGAATACCTGATGTGAAGGGATCTGCTGATCTCTTTCAGGTTTAAGCTGGTGGACTTCTCAGTGTTCATTGTATTAGCATCAATGAACAGTAGCTATGAAATTGAGCCACAACGATATAAAAATCAATATGACCTATATTCAGGGCAGTTTGACACCCCTTGACACCGAGTTTCAGCAATAATTTACTTTTCATCATATACAACATGTTGTGAAGAGAAGATAAAGTGGGAAAAGGGAAAGTCAATGGGAATATCAAGTAAAGTAGCTTGACAAGCTGAATTTAGCTATGGAACAGAGGCACAGTGCTAAAGCTCGGGGAAGTCCTGCAGGAGCAGTCCGGGGTGGGCTGTGGACTAGATGCCCAGTGCTAATGCAATTTTCCATTCCTAAGTCCAACAGTTCTAAAACAGAAGGAGCAATATACAGCATCCATGAGTTGCCCCTACAAGGCAAGCAGGGAATTCACAATTTCAATTGAGCTTGAATACAAACCTAAAAAATTCTTGAGGTTCATCCATCCATAATATCTATGTTTTTTTCTCCCTTTAGCTGTTGCCACAATTGTGCCACTGGGGGGTTCTTTAAATCAGTTCACTACTTTTATCCATGTTTCCCAGAATGCTAACAGCTGCAATATAATGAGATTATTTATGATTTCTAAATATCATTTTCTAATGCGTCTCCCAGGCCAGCAAAGTGGCAGCCCAGCAAATCTCACGGAACTAGAGCTGCCTGTAACAATCCCAAAGTGTCCAGCCATCCATTTCCATTTCCTGGCCCCACTGGCTTCTCACTGCACTTTTTCAGCTTTCCTTCTGGATCTTTGTTTTGTTTTGTTTTGGTTTTTTTTTTTTGCACAGCAATAACAGAAAGAAAAATGTTATTGGCTGCTGGTGTTCAGTCCCTGAAGAGGCATTGCAGCAGAAGCCTCTCTTCTAGGACTATTTTGGTGGTGTACAGAGCAAGCAATACAAGTTCTGTCCTCAATGCTGTCCCCAGACAGTGTCCCCTGACCCAGCAGCCCCTGAAAGAGAGTCTGCAGTGACATGGATGGATGCGCTCCCACAACCTTCTGCTCTGGTCTCAACAGCTGGCATTTCTTCCATTCCTGCATTTTTCTCACCCACTTTGGGCCTTGCCCTTTCAGACAGGTACGTACTTTAGGGTGAACACACTTCTGATGCTGCAGGTGCAGACTGAGTCTCCTTCAGTGTGAGAATGAGTTGACTGCTTTTCAGGAAAGTTATTGGGCATTTATGTCTAAATAAAGACTTTCATATAGCAACAAAATATTATTTCAGGTTTTCCTATTTTATGTTGATTAATTTTTAAGATAATTTTTGCTGCTTTACATAGCCAGAAAAATACCTACAACCTCCTCTTTGCAATAGTACTTGAAAATTTATCCTCTACTTTCCATGGCCAAGGCACTTTTAGATACTTTAACTAAGTAATCCCTGCACCTCCCTTGCTGGTCAAGGCAGCATAGCTCCATTTCACATACCAGTAAAATGAACAAAAGACTTGCCCTTGACCATGCATACCCTACTCCAGTCTCTGCTCCATTTATTGCAAAACCGTAATCACTAGTAAAAGCAATGACAAAGTTCCCATCTTTGCCAATTTGGTTCTGCATTAAAGGTAATGTTGCTCTGTTTATACTGTCAGCATTTAAATCAGATGGGAGGAAGGGCGTGCTGTGTGATGACTGACACCACCAAGCGTAGGTAGTCTGAGCTATATTTCTCATGTTGCTGTTGCAACACCAACCAGCCATGCAGGCTTAGCGGGACCAAGCTTAGTATTTTATCACCGACCCATGGCAAGGCGACGGTGAAAGAGTTTCCAGCTGAGGCTGCAAAGGCTGTGGGTTGCACAGGCAGCAAAACTCGACCATCGTGTGCTACTCCAGAGCAGTCCTGCTGCTGGCCAGCGGAAATCTCCAGGGCACAATTGCCAGCTCCTTACCAGCACGCAGAGCTGAAAAGTGCACCCCTGGAAACTCGGTACTTGTGCCGACGGTGCTCTTCAGTTTGGTTTTACTCTCCCTGTGTGTGTGGATAAACACAGCCCTGTGCCAGCAGCCTTGTGTAGGTGCACAGAGAAAAAGAGACAGTTGTCCAAACAATATGGTATGGAGGGCTGGGGAAAAGGCATGTTGAAAATGTAAAGGACATTTACGTTAAAGAAAGGTGTGAGAGCTGTAGGAAGAGCCAAATTACAAAAAAAAAAGTGAGTACTTCAAGCAGCCAAATTAAACAAGGCACAATGGGGGCCAACTTTGCCTCCCAGGCATTTCACGAGCCCACACCCCAGAGTTCAGGGGGTGCTGGGGGGAGAACCATGTGTCCCTCCAGGTCTTATTTAACTTGGCAATGTGTAAAGAACTTTAACTCTTTTGTGACTTGCCTGTTTCTACAGCACTCATATCTTCCCACTTTTTGCTTTATTGCTGGGTGTTTTTTGTTGGGTGAGTTTTAAATCCTTTTGAAGACAAATAATTTCTTTCTATTTAGAAAAATAATCAGTGGAGGCAAAGCGTAAAGTCATTTCGATCATAGTGTCTTGGAGGAAAATAGATACAGTATTTTGGAAAGAATTTGAAATGAAAACACAAAGCCTGATGGGATTTAAATGTAGAAAACCAAAAATTCAGTCTCGCCCCCTCTTTTCCCTCCCCCTATTCATGAGGTCACCATTTCTCATCTCACAGACTATGGCATCTTGCCGGGATCCTAAGGCAGCCACCAGAAAAAGTGTTCTTTCTCCTGCGAGCGCAAAGCAGGATCAAACTGGCCAAGAGAAAATAATCAGAGTGGTTTCTCAAGGATACGAAGAGAGAAACTTTGTAGAACCAGCAAGATGTCCAGAAAATGCAGGCAACCTCTCTTGTCCCCTCAAAAATTTGATGCATAAGCACTTGAGAAAAAGGAGACCAGATGAAAATGTGTGAAATAGTGAATGCGCACTGAAATTCAGCATTGTTGCCTGTAAACAACTTGCTCGTAAAGGAATTGTGTGTGCATGCCTGCGTGTGTGTGTACGAAGGATGAGAAGCAGGAGAGCGTCCCTGCATGCACAACATGTGCCAGACCTCAGCTCAACAAGTTTAACTTTAATCCTGCTCGCAAGCCCTTCGCTGCAGCAGGCTGGCTCTCTGAAGAGGGAGGGCTGACACCGTTGACATCTCAGCTCTACTCCTGCTTCTGTGGCAGATGACTTTTCTCACAACATTACTTGTACTGCCTCTGCTCAGACCTCAGGAGGTGGACCTCTGTTCAGCCCTGGCCCGCTGTGAGCACCACCTAAACTTTGCATCCCACATAGTTCTCAGCCCACCTGGAGAGCAAGTGATCATTCGCTCTCTGACACTGCATTGACCTTGTTTAGCTACAGATAATTCACCCTTCTTTAATAAATTGTGACCCGTTTGGGGGCAAATCAATAACATGAAGGGAGCAGAGATTGTGAATATTGTTCTCTCCTTGCAGATTTCTTTGCAGAAAGACCCTGCAAACTCAAAGGACTTCCTGGCTGTATTGGTGGCTCCTACTTGCTCTGTCACAACTTCTGGGACAACAGTGGCAAAGTGAATGCTCTAACTCTTACCAAAGTCAGGCTGCAGCACGATTATTTTCAGTGTAGATTTCTGAGTTATTTTGTTGCTACGTAAGGCCAGTGTGGACCTGAGTCGAAGATCCAGTTTAGAAATGCATCCTCAAGACAATTTCCCCAATGCAAGAAAGAAGGAGAACTTACCACAAAGAGAAATTTGTGCCCTTTAGAGAGAAAGATTTGTTTGTTGAATTTTGGCTCTGGATCTGAATTGTCTCCAAGGAAAACTGATGGCATTAAGGGCATGGAGTCAGTTTGGCTAGATGGGATAGTCCTCTGAAATAAAGGAAAGTCTTAAGCATGTGCTCAGCATCAAGCACATTCCTAATATCCTGTCCATAGGAATATGGATGTCCATATGACAAAGGCTGCGGCCAAAGTCTTCAGCTTGGTAAAAGCACATCTGCTGCCCATGGGCATGACTCAGCTACCAGCGAGGAGCACAGCTCCTGGCTGTACACCTACAAAGCTCTAGCTAGAAATCACCATTCAGTGATTTACCATTGTGCTGACTTTGTTGCTCAGGACAAGACGAGCTCGAGCTGTATCTGACAAGACTTCCAGCCTACCATGGTGTTAATCACATCATTCAGTATAACGGTAAGGGATTCTCCTCTTAAATTTCCTTTCCAGTCTGAAAGCCTCCATCTGCCATGTTCTTCTCAGCTCCTTAGGAGCAAACAGGTGCTTATTTCTGTTCAATGCCATGCAGCACCTTGGCTTGAAACTGTCCCATACACCTCCTGGAATACACACTGGGATTTGTACCTAGGTCTGCAGTTGTCCCAAGTGTCTCTGAAAGACAAATCTTCTGGTCTTTATTCTTTTCTCATCCTCTGCTGCTACTTTTGTCCTCGATCAGATGGAGCTCCTCAGTCCTGTACTAATAGTATTTTCCTTACACCACTTGCAGGAATGTAGGGATGAGCGCAGAGTGTCTGGCCCTGACACTGACAGATCTCACGCTGCTCCCAGGGAGACGCCCAAATGTTGCAAAGATGAACCATATGGGCAGCCCCAGCACTTGAGGCCATTAATAGGAATTTTTAAGCAACTGTGATTGATGGGGCAGCTCTTACAAGTCTGAGATCAATGAAAATGCAACCTGATCTTTTGAACTCAACTCCTTAATTTTTTTGTTCCTTTTTCTGCAGAGAATCCCATAAAACCATTTCTGTGCAGACAAAAGCTGTCTGGGACACTTCATGTGAATTTGTCATGCATTTTCCTTTTGCTCCCCCCTCCACCCTGTTTGCAGTTTCACATGCAGTTTGGTTTTGAGTCTTTCTCCATGATTTGTACAGGCACTTCAATATCAACTTTTTCTTGTGATCGGGCATTGTCTTAAAGGTATTTTTTGAGACTCATTATTTTTCATTTGTTTTCAATTTAATTAATTTACCCCTCATTATAACTTGAACACCAGGGGGAAAAAATGGTAGGAAAAAAGAAAAGCAAAGGTCATTGAGGACAGAGGAAAGGCTGAACAACCTTCAGGAGAAAGCAGAGAGACCAAGAAAAGAAAAAGAGAGAGGACGCAACATATAATCATGTCTAACGAGGCTTGAATTATCCGATATTGATATTTTTCCCTCCTGATCTGCTGACACAAATCAACACTATCCAAAATGGCTCCATCTTCCAACATTCTCTATCAGACTGTTGACCAACAGTGCAGTCACTCCCAGTAACTTTGAATTGAGCTGGTCTTCAGCCAAGACAGTAATGGTCTTCTACTGGCTGGATGCTCCTGGAAATGAAGAGGCTGGCAGACTACTTACAGCTAGAGGCGAATGAGCCTAGAAAGGCAGAGGGAAGCTTCTTAGAAAGCCAGAGGGGGAATTAGGGAAAGCCTGGGGAGCAGGGACAGGTAGTGAGAGTGGTGTGGGGAGCTGTAGTTAGCCTGGGGATACACAAGAGAGCCCAGGCTGCGGGAGGTAAGAGGAGGCCAAAAGCAATATGGATAGCATGGATGAGCTTGAGGGAGCAGAGAGAAAGGTAAGGCACAGCAAGAAGAGAGGGCAGAGTGGTCCAGAGTGAGGATGTGAACAGCAAAGGGCTGCAGAGGAGAGGAGGGGAGCACAGCAGTAAGGAAAATTGTGAGAAAGGCAAGGGAAGAGCCTTGGAGAGTTTGGGAGGGATGCAATGGGAGAGGGGGAAAATCAGAGACAAACAGCAACTCTTCTCTCTCCCAGGAGGGGAAGAGCAGGAAATGGAGCCCATGTTTTGTGTGGGATTGACAGCTGTATTTTGAACTTGAAACAACCACATATGAGTCAAGAATTGGGAAAATGTCCCTTTGGGCACTAAAATGAAGAAACAGGTGAAGGCAATGAAAGCCACGTGTTTAGTTACATGAAGCTTAAACCAATGTCAGTGCAAAGGGGATTTGGAGAAGGAGTTGCAGGGGTGGTTCTGACTCTTGGATTAGTAGTGCCTGGGGTGGGATATCTTCCCTTCCCTTAACTAGCTGTGGGCTCAGATAACTCAGTGCATGGCTCAAGGTAGATAAGTTCTAGCAGAGTTTTGGGACAGGCTGCACATACTAGGCTTCCAGGAAGGATGAGGATCTGCTCCCAGAAATCCCAGTTTGAATGCATTTTCTAGAGCACACCAAGCCTTAATGGAGTAACGCTCTAGTAAAAGTGGGGAGGGCTTTTTTACTACCCCTTCCTGCTTGACTGCTTGGCATAAAGTTGGGCACACTTACCAGCTGAGTATGACAAATGGGAACAATGGGAGCACTGGTGGTGGAAGATGCAATGCAGTCCCTCGGAGTTATATAGCACTTCTGAAACACAGTGAATCGCCATTCTTGCCTTTCTTTGCAGCTTTTGGTGTAAGGCCCAGCTAAGAGAGAAACAGAGAGGTGGAATGAACTGGTTGAGAATGGTGTGAGTCTAGGATCTGGGATTGTTCAGTTTGTGTCAGTTGCAGGCTTAGCCCACCCTGGCTCATGCTGCTTCCCTGCTCTTGGCCATGGTTGTCAAGGAGCAAGTCTGGGTTCAGAGCACACAGCCAACTCAGAAAAAGAGTTGCTGAGGGCATTGATGGGATTGGGAGCACCCAGCTCTTCATTACCTATCAAAAGCACAAAGAAAACTGAAGGTGTTCACAGGATCCAGCGACACAGCTCTGCTCCAGACAGCTGGTCACCAAAGTAATTTGGGTACTTACAGTATGTGAGTAAGCCAGCGTAGCCAGGCTTTCATTACAGCTCTGTGTCTCTTTTGCTAGGGAAAGAGTCAGACCTTTCCTCTGAACAACACCTGGGATTCTCCCTTACATTAGCAGGTTTCCAAAACTAGTCCCTCCGGGACACGGTCCTGGACAGGCAGAAGGAAGGGTGGCTACAGCTGCAGGGTAGGAATGAGGGGTCCAGCACAGTCCTCTGGAGCTCCCACCCACTTGTGGGAGAAAGGTAAGCAACTGCTAAGCAATGGAAAGTGTTTGTGCACTCTCCAGTCCTCAAGCACCCCAAAGTGTTCAAGCACTTTGATACCTTCTAGCAGTGGGCAGAGATCCAGTTGCAGCTGTATGCAGCCTGGAGACTTTAGTCTTCAAACAAGCCCTTCAGTGGTGTCACACAGATTGTTCACAACGTGGGTGACTTCCAGGGCCTCACCAGGATCTTCTGGAGAACCCACATCTCTGGTTTGCAGTTCATATGTGACAATGTGGTATCCCCAGAGACGCACTCACACTAGATGGGTTCTTCCATTAAAAGCCTTAATATTTGCAAAATGCAACACTCCCTCATTAAAAATATTAAACTCATTTAGCTGATGGTAATGACTCAGATGTGCCTTAAGCTCTGGAGTGAGCCAGTGACAATGCTACTAACCTGAGTGGTTTGGACTTTACAGTCTTTTCTTTGTAACTAATACATGTGATTAACATTTTCCTTAAAAATGATCGTGGAGCAGTGAGACATACCAGGCTGGCAGCGTTCAGAATTGGAGCTGTGTCCCCAAAGAGCAGATGTAGGTTGACAAAAGACAGGGCCAGCTTCTCACACCCACACAGGTCTCTGGCCCCACCACTTGGCCTCACACCCAACTTGGAGTGACAGCTTCAAGAACTGAACAGCGAGCTCAGTTGCCACAGCTTTCTCAGATGCTGGCTGCAATTACTGAGGCTGCCAAAAGCCACAAGAAGGCAGCCAGATAGCATCACAGCATGCTGGCAAGGCTTGCCTCTTACGAACACCTACTGACTGGAAGCCCTTTCATTGCCATCCCCCTGCTTTTCTAGGTCAGCTGCAGCACAGGGTTGAGCTTTAACAGGAGACCCAAACCAACCATCCATTGGCCAAACCCACCTCCCCGTGCAGACAGTTTGCCTCAGTTGGGCACTCCTTGAACCAGGTGAGTGTTTGCTTCATCAAAACAGCAGCCTGGTCTTACAGAGCCTCTGCGATTGGTCACATTTAGCTTTTTCCTCATCATGAGCATTAGGGAAGGACTAAATGGTTGCAGGGAAGTTCCCTTCAGCCTTGCTTTCTCTGAACCTCTGCTTTTTTCTTTCTTTCCTATTTTCTATTCTGTTTTTTAAAACTTCCTTTAAAATGACACTGACTCTCCTACTTACAGTCGCTGCTCTGGAGCTCAGTCAGCCTTGTTGATCCCTGCTGCAAGTGACAACACTTCTCACTGTCTTTTATATGTCAGCTTAACAGCCTGATAACAACTGGGCAGGACTGGATGTTCCTGGCACTCTGCATGTATACTGTGCAGGGCTTGTAGTACGGCACTAGTTATATTTTGCTGTCTCTTGCTCTTGAACTGTTACCTTCTGATTGCTTGAAAATGACTCATGAGGTTCATATGGTCCAAATTAAGTCTATAGCTGAACGCTCGTGGTGCTGTAGATTACTTAAAGGATTTTAGGCAGAATCTTAATATTTCATTGTATGCCTGCAAAATCCTGAGATTTTTTTTAGCAGGAAGCAAAATGCAAATTTTGCAAACTACAGAAATGTTTCATCAGCTGAAGATCTGAACCCTACTTCCATGCTCATTTAATACCTTTCGGAGCACACTATGCTTGATGCAACTATAAAGCAATGTTGTTATGGAAACTTTCAGTCTCTCTAGGGCATTTCTCCAGTTTTGTGCACTAGTTCAACACTAGAATTGTTCTTCATATAGTGGAGCATCTTCACCAGGTGTTTCTTTAAAAAACATGATAAGCATCTAATGGGACATTTCCATTATCTTGGGTTGTAGAAAATATTACGTGTATACAAGCATCCATTTTGAGCTCTGGCTGGCAGGGTAATCTCTACTGTCAGCAGTTCTTTTCCAAGTCTCTCTCCAACCCCTATCCCTGTTCTCACCCTCCCCACATCTGCAGCACTGGCCCTGCACTCCTGGTCCACCAGCTCTGCTCCTCATCACCGAAGCAATGCTTGAGGATTTTCCAGAGCACATTTGGCGATGTGAATTGGTGAAGAACAGGCAAATACTGCTCCTGGTGTGCAATTACTGCACTCAACAACACTTTGTCAGAGCTGCTGCTAAGCTTACTCTCCATTTGACAAGTATGTAGGTGAGACTCAAAAAGCTGAAAGGATAAAAGTCTTGGCTTCTCTATTCTCCATTACCCTAAAAACCTGACCTACCTACTGTTTTGGGGAGCTGTACTGTTGGTCTGGAAGTTGCACCCCAGAATTTGCTGTGGAAAAAAAAATTACCCTTCCCTAGGTCTTAATTCTTTTATGCTTGATTCCCCAGCATTCCCAAAGGGTGTTCAAAACAGCTTTAGCACTTGGACTGTCCATTTTAAATTTTAGCAAAGGCTGGAGGGTTTGTCAGTGGTTTTGCTTTCCCAGCATAAGCCAAACATGCCTGCCAGATTTCTCAAGAGGGGATGTAAGATTTTCCAATTTCTAAATAGGCCAATGAAGCATAAAAATATCGAAATATAAAATGAATGTGTTTTATGAAAGGATTCTCTGTTGTCAAGGAAGGAGGGCTGGCAAACACCTGAGGGCGCCGGGAACTTTTCTCCTCTGTGACCTGAGGCTCTCAGGAAATGACCTTTACCAGCCTGGAGGCGCAGGAATGCGGCGGTGCCAAACTTCCCCTCCACGTGTTGTGGGCAACTTAATGGAAAAACCTGTAAATATTGCAGAATGTCATGAATTGTTAGTAATATTACTAAGTCTTTAGAGAGAGGCATGTACTGTGCATTTTATTCTCTCTAACTCTCTTTTCATAACAGTCAACTACTGTCTAACAAGGAAAGAAAAGTCAGAGGTTTCATGCTCACAGGAAGTATATAGTGTCGATGGATTTGCATAGTATTTAGAAGAGTTAGAGTTACATTGCAGTGACGCAGTTCTACAGCACTTGCTAATTCCCTCTTCTCCCCAAATACTTCCTCCTGGCTCCCGCTCTTGTTTGTTTGAACATACCCAGTCTGTTACTCCTCTCTCCAAGAGCTGCGCAGTTACCGGACAATTGCAGTTTAACATAGTAATGCTGCATTTAATATTCTGCAGCAGATCTCAGGCTGACAGTGTGTCCAGATGGGGGTCCACTGCCCCATCCACAAGCATCAGACATGGTCATCCAGACTCTCCAAACAGGAATCACAGACATTTGTCTTTTGCTATCTATTTCCATCTTGCTTTCTGTCTCAAAATGTTGCTCTCTATTCATGCATCTATTCCAGCAACCGCAGTAAACCAGGTCTCAAAATGCCACTTGATTGCCTAGCAAAGCAGAGCGTGAAGTGTTCCCAGGAGAGTTTGTGTGATGGTGAGCTCCACGTCAGAGGCAGGCTTTATATTTGCAGATTTCTATCCAGAGTTCAGGTTTCACATAGATATTACCCCATCCCTACACACATGTGGCAGCCTGTTACTCTGCAGTGCCTGACCAGAAGTAGCAGAGCTATTGTACCAACTTCTGCTCTGATTCTGGTAAAGGGGCAAACCTCCCATGAACCATCTAACAGCACTGAAACAGTGACCCTGGAAAACTCCCTGGAAATGCCCTTTCCTCTTTCCACCTTGAGAGCTGGTTTCAATTGCCCTCCTTTCGTGGCAAATGGGGGTAGAGGTGGTGACATCAGGCCCTTCTTGGCAGCTCCCTTTTCACAAGGAAGCATGCATTCAATTAGAGGATTTTAATTAAAATACTTTTCTGTAGCATCCTGTTTCCAGGCCCTGCTGTAAATTTAACTTGACGTTCTCTCATTTAACAGGTGGGTGAGATTATTCTGAGAGCTGCCAGATGGAAGAAAGCAGAAACAGGGCTGGTTGTTGAGATAGAAGAATGAAGAGAGGAAGAGAGAGAGCAAAAGCAAGGAGTGGGACAGATATCTGCTGCATATCTGTCAATATTTACTGTGTAACATGCTATCCTTTCTGTGATGGTTCTTCATTGCCATATGCGCATGACTTCTTAAATTTCTTTTGAAGGATAAAAGTGGCAAATCCAGGATCAACACAGTTGCATTTGATTTCCTTTCCTTTTAGATCGGAGCAGTTCAGGAATAACCAATGAATGGCAACTGATGCAAAATCAAATCCCCATCCTATCCCCCAAAAAGAAAAAAGCCACCCTTTAACCTGGAAGCTGGAAAGCAGAGTAACAACAGCTGTGAGGCTGCAGTGGTAGCCATGGGAGTGGGCAGTTTGCTAGCAGTCCTTTCTGCCACTGCAGCTGTGTCAGCACCAGCTTCCAGATGCAACGGGTTAAAGGATATGGGAGAGAAGAGATTGTTTCCAAGAGGTTAAAGCTCAGTGGCTAGCAGGAGTAAGGATGAGGAATGTGGAAAGCTGCCAGCTGGGAGTCTGTGAGGTGGAAAGGCTGGAGGCAAGGGGTGGCTAGGAAAGAAAATGAAAGGGACCAAAGGAAGAAAGAAAAAGGGGAAGGACATTCTGGGAAGGAGGAACCGTAGGCAACTGGAAAGGAAGAACTGCTGGGCGTTGCTGAGCACAGGGAGAAGACTGGGAAAGCCACAGAGGCAACAAGGAGAGGAATAAGGAAGGAGAGGAAAGAAGACCCTTATGCTCTCTTTTTCCCTTTGAAAGCAGTAAAACATAAGGGAATTAAAGACCAAACTTCAAGCTAATGTGGAAAGGTGCCTGCACTGATCTCCTTCTGCTGTGCTACGTAGGACTGGAGTACTCCGGCCCATCCACCACAGGCACGTGCTGCCAGAGGTGAGATCTCCAGAGCAATGCAGGGTAGAGGCTGCCTGAGGCAGTACAAAGCTGTGGAGCAAGCAAAGAGGATATTATAAATCCTCAGAAGCATTGCGCGCTGCTGTCATAACGCATAGCGGTGGTGCAACTAGTCTCACTTTTGCATTGGACGCCTGAACCAGCTGCTTTCAAAGGAGACTTTTGCAGCAGAAGGCTTAGTAGATAAGGTGTCACTGGGGAAAATTCCTGGTAAGACCTGTCTTTCTTCTTTCCATTTGGTAAAGATTGGTTTAGGCTCCAATGTGAGAGGTCTGGAGCTTTCACAGCTATTGATTACCTCTTTAGATTTGCTGTTCTAACGCCAGAGGCCTGCTGAGTGAATCCACAGTCTGCGTGATTTGGTTGTAGACTGAACTTGAAATTGTCCAGGTAAGCGCTGAGAGTCCTCATGGTTTCCCCACAAAGAATGGGATTTCAGACAGAGCAGCGGTCAGCCCAGGATGGACACAAGAACTTTTCATGGAGATGTAACCCCACTGAAAAGTCTACCCCCAGGATGGAGTAGCAAAATACATAAGCATATTACACCTACATTTGTAATTAGACTTTGCAGTATCATGGGCAAGTACAGCTTTACTTCTGTTTAGCAAACTGAAATATTTCAATATACACCAAAAACAAAACATGTAGTTTCAATTCTCCAAACAGGAAAAATCCTATATAAAACAAGCTCCCATTTTTTTTTAAAAAAAAAAAAAAAGGAAAGAAAGAAAAAGAAAGCTTCAGTGGAAGATTCTTCACCAACAAGCACAACCTGACATTTGTACAAGCTGTGGCTTACATCAGAAAGTCATCGCACAAAATCAGGTGCTTTGGCCAGCAAACATACTTTTATCGGTCATGTTGTAATCACTCTCTAAAAAGAGATCTTATATTTTCCCAACAGGATCTGCTCTCCGTGTTATTGCACCAATGGTCTTTAATTGCATCAGTATCCTTTAATTCTTTACCAGTCATGTTTCCTACGAGTCTTTCTATAATTTTTCCTGGGATTGATGCCAGGCTAATGTGCCTGTGTTTGCTTGAGAAATATCTCATTTATCTTCTTGAACATAGGAACAACAACTAGCTTTTTTCTCAGTCATCTGGAACTGTCTCAGTGTTCCAGAACAAGTGAAAAATCAACAGGAATAGCTCAGAGCTCTCTTCAGCAAGTCTCTCTTAAGCTCTCTGGTAAAATGTACCTGGTCTGTGGACCTTAAAATGTTTAATTTTAGTAATTGTTCAGAACCTACTTAAGTTACTCTTGAAAGTATTTTCAGAGATTCACAGGGAAGAAGGGCCCACCAGGCTGTCTGCTGAGACCTCCTGGGTACCACTGGCTTGTGACACACATGTTGCCCAGCTATTTTTACATGAATTTCCAAGACCAGAGCCTGACCAAAGCCAAGGGCAAGGTACAGCAGAAGCCTCCAACAAGCCCTGTGCTCATATCCCTGCAGGAGCGTGGGAAGCGATCCATGAACAGAACCGACAGCCCTGCAAACAAAGCGCGCTCTGCACTGCAGAAGAAGGTGAAACCCCCTCCAGGTCTATGCCAGCGTGACCTTGGGGAAGCCCAATCCACAATTCAGGTAAGTTGGGGACTGTGACCTTGAACAAAGTGGCACAGGATATCATTCCCAGGCATCTGCAGCAGAAGCGCTTTGGAGCACAGGTCAGCTCCCACTCAAAGAGCTGTCTTTGACTTTAAGTGATTTCTCAGGCCTCAGGAAAAAGCAAAGCAAGAAAACAAACGTTACTGCTTTCCCCAAAAGCCAGGAAGCACACCAGAACATGTCTGGTCAGCCGAACACTGAAGAAAACCTCCCTTCTGATACCTGCAGGGAACTAGAGGAAATCCTGATGAACGGCATTTGCTTTCAGCTGTTGCTCATTTAGAGACCTATATAGAACTGAAGGGGTTTTCAGCATACTGAGGGCAAAGGGAGATAATTTTTTTTCTGAGAACTTTAATGCATGTGACTTTGAGCCATTGCTTTCTAAACTGTGGGCTCTCATGCTGGAAACTGAACGAGCATTTGTGAGTCTCAAGATTTTCCCATGGCTCTATCCTTTGTTAACCCCCAGAGCAAAAGTAAGAATCCTCCAAAACTTCCAAATTTTCCCAGATTCCCAAGATCTGTGAAATGAGTATGATTCAGGAAGTTCCCTTCTCTACTTCAAGAA
Organism: Theristicus caerulescens; assembly: GCA_020745775.1. Taxonomy (NCBI): domain Eukaryota; kingdom Metazoa; phylum Chordata; class Aves; order Pelecaniformes; family Threskiornithidae; genus Theristicus; species Theristicus caerulescens. The sequence continues at coordinate 566,083 of CM036559.1, read as the reverse complement.
TCTTTGTTCTTTAATTTAAGTAGCTTCTGTCTCACACCTTCCTTTGCTACAGACCGCAAACTTTTTACTCCATCCATAGTATCGTACATAATAAACCCCATCCCTCTGCTTTATTTTGTCTGTAGAACTGAAATAGGATGTGGACTAAACACCTCTGACTTTACAGTTTTGCTGTTAAAGCTACCTGTATCCGAGTAAGGCTTTTTTTTTTAATTCTTGTTCCTAATATATTTTTAAATGTTCTCTTTAAAGCCACACTGGTCACGTCTATTTTAAAAACTGCTTTATTTTGACTTCTCACGCATGTATTTTTAATTTATAAATTATATTAACCACCTGCTATTTTCTCTTTCCCTATTTTTTTATCTGACAGCTTGTTATTTAATCACTGCTTTCAGATAGCCTTTTAACCAGGCTGATTTCCCTTCAGCTATATTTCCATCCATACCCAACAAAATCGCATTTTACACATGCACATCATGTTCTCTTGTGAGCATTCATCTGGTAGGGGATCCACAAAGGACTCCTGGGCTTAGCTGAGCTCTTCCAAGTTTTCCAGTCATAAATACTTACAAACATTGGGAAATGGGCTTTGGAGTCTTAAATAAAAATTAGCTTACTGTTTCATGCAATTCTGTTTGCATGTGACAAATACACTTTTGCCGTTACTGGCATCGAGGCTACCAATGACCCTTAGGTTAGTTATTAACTCCTTGTCCAGCACAAGAGTTGGTACTGAGTTACCTCATCCCGGATGCAGGATACTGTGTGTAAAGAAATTACCACCTATTATTTTTAGAAACTCTCAGAAGTTTTGTCACTAGCAACATGAGAAGTCCAGCAAATACTCCCCAGGTTCTTCTCAGCCAGATGTCTGTCATTCCCTATCCTCAGTGAAACTAGTTAGACCTTTAGCTCACGTGCATTCAAATTTTGTTATTCTGAAACAACGGTGACTCTTCAGTACATTAGAGCCTCTCTGATGTCTGGAGACACAGTCTCTCTGCTGCTATCCCTGCTGGACAAGTTGTAACTGTGAATTTTAATGCCCGTATTGTAAGATTTACCCCATCTGAGTTGTAAGGACTGCTAGTTTTTTGGCTCTAGAATTGATGTCACCCAGTTTGGTTATTATCTCATGCACAGGTGGAACAGAGAAACATTCCTTTCATCCATGCACACAGAGGCATCTTAGAACTTGGACCCCATCAACTGGTTTGAGAAAGGTGCCTCAATGTCTTTACTTTTACACGTCCCTACTGAGCGTACAGTCATCTCAGGTCAACCATAGCCGTCGCGGTCTGACTTCTCACTCACCCATCTCCTTTGGAAACAGATCTCTGTGGCCAAAGCTCAAGGGGACACAGCTGGGAAGACTTCCTATCATTTTGGATGTACGAGTGTGAGTTAAGATAATTTTTTGAAGTTGATGTGAACACAGGTTTTATTTCTGATGTTATCACTGTAACAACATGGCCTATGGGATTAGTTAACCCCAAAGGCTGCCAATTTTTAAACATTTGGACTCTGTTTCATGCCACAGAGCACTGCTCAGACCTCTACATCTCCCATAGCCTTGTTTCTTCTGAGGAAAAAAGGAATAAAGTGATTTAGGAAGAGTTAATACCCCTGAACAGATGCACCAGCAAGAGATGTGACAAAATGTCAAGTGGAATGTGCCTGAGGGCTTGGAATTTGGCCGTGGAGGCAGCAGATGAGTCCCCAGGATGGCATGTCCCCCAGAGGCCCGGCATGCTTTGGTGACAGCTGTGATTTTTATGACCCGGCTTCGATGACAGTTTGGGAGGGGTCAGTTCTGCTCTTTTCTGACAGGAATTTGGTTTGTCATCAGATTCTAAAATCCTTCTGATTTACGGCATCAGCCACTGCTGGCGTTTTACTCATATGCACGTCCTCTCCCCACTCCCTGCAGACTGGGAGGTTAAGGTGTAAACAGTAATGGTTGAATTAAACTAGTCGGGAGGAAAAGGAAAGTGGCAGGTCATGAGGTGATAGGAAACACCGAGAAGAGCTAGCTCCAGAAATCTCTCATTAAGAGCACTTCATCTGAAAACAGACAGCTCTTCCACCACCATCTGAACACCAACTCTTCTACTAACCTCCACGGTCCATAACGCAACAGACATGCATGTTGCAGGGAATTAAAAGATAACAGAGGCCTACCCCTTGGTACCATGTCCCCTCATATTTGCCAGTGACAAAGTAACCTGCCAGAAAGGTGATCTGCTTGGAACAAAAGCTTTAAGAGTAGGTGTCGAATGCCTCCAGCCACATAGGGTAAGGGCCATGTCAGCACAGCACTCTTCAGCTTCTCAGCTCCCATTTGGTGTGACCACAGCGTGCATTTCCGTGGTCACTTAGCACCCAGCAGGGGACCCATGTGGCACTTGCATGGGCCCAACTCCCACCAACACTGGCATTTAATTCACATCCTAAAAGAAGATGTTACAGGACAAGTAGGTCCATTCTGATGACTCTTTCAGCTGCCACCACAGCTTAAAACAGGGGAAAAACAAGGTTGTTGCTTCCAAACATCACTTACTCACCCTTTACTTACCTTACAGGTACAGCTCTGTTATCAACCAGAGGGGTTCCCAACTCCTGCTGGGAACTCCAGCTCTGTTTAGGCTTCATAGCATCTGGAAGACCCCAAGGTATGGGATATTCTCTGGGGAAGTGAACAGAGAAAGCTGAAGTGACCATTCAAATGTCTGAGACAAGAAGAAAGGACTGGTTCTGAAGCAGCTTCCTTGCAACCATGAGAAACACTGGTTTCTAACACAGTTGTGATCACATTATTAAAAAGTCCTAAAATGGGTACGAGAAGACATGGGTATGTACCCATGTAACGGGATGAGTGTCTGTTCCAGTACTCCTCATGAACTCTGCTATAAATGTGACTGCACAAGCCTAGGACAGAGGCTGGAGACTTCAGGGATCGTTTTTTGGGGAGATGACAACAAAATATTCAAAATCACTGGATACCCTGTGGCCGAGCTGTGTGTGCTCTGTGGGATCAAGAGGGGTTGAGTGGTGGGAATTCTCAACATGGCACTTGACACTCTTCTAGCAAGATACATGTATTTCCTGCCTGAGTGCACCACCATGCTTGCCTGGCATCCTCTTACCCTCGGGCCTCATGCATTTGCTTCCCTCTTTCCTCCTTATATTCTGCCACATGTCATTTTTAGCACTCTGCTTAGGAGTTCCTGCCATTCCTGCTTACTCAAGTTCTTTGCATGTTTGTAAACACACAGTGTCACTAATTACCCAGTGGTCCATTGGGTTTTCCAGGCAAAAGGTGTAAAGATGTAATTTTCTACTGTAAATTTCTAATGAAGTAAGTAAAAATTAAAGAAAAAAAGACAAAAATGTATTCAATCCTTTTCATTAAGCATGAATCAAAGGAATCCCAGGCTCGTATTTCTCATTGAAAGTTATCTGACCACAGGGTTTTACAGGATAAATACACTCCTTTCCACACAACTGATTAAAAGGATTTTACATCAGATTTCCCACAAATTTGCTTGACATGTTTGGCGAGTTTCTCTTTGCCCAGGCAGGGGAGAAAATGCAAATATTCCCAAAAGTAAGAGAAACAATTCAAATCAATCAAGATTTTTTCACCAAAATGAAAAAGCCTGGGAGAATCATGGTAGAACAACAGCAAGAGGAAGCTCAACTCAGATCCTTGCTCACAAAGGATGCAGGGGACACAGAAGGTCCCAGGAGCTCCATCACACCTCCTGGGGACTTGGAAAAACAGCTGAACTGGCCCTTGCCGTGGAAACAGTCCAGTTCATTTTCTTCATAAAACAGCTACAGTTTTGGTCTGTTGAAAAACTTCATCTCAGTAAGAAATGTCAGGCAGAGGTCAATCAGGATGTCTCAGTATTTCTGGTGCGGTGGAAAACCATAATAATTTTGTCATCCATCCATCAGGATGAAAAATATTTTGAAATATCAGAGTTTTCTGGTGAATGGGTGCTACAAATTCCAACTGCATTTATGCAGAGTCTGGTTTTTTCCCTCCATTTGCCATCACAGGGCTCTAGTAGTCGTGTTATAGCACTTCTCACAATTAGCTCTGTGTGAGAGAGGTATATGAATGGCAATAGAAATCTCTGCCCAAGGGACTGTTCTGCTTCCTTTATGGCTATTTTGGTTTATGTTCCAGTTGTCATCCTAATATGCAACTGCCTAATCAGATAGCAAATGCTCCCTAAAGACCTCAGGATGCTGCGTGCAGTTTGGGGGCAGCACTGAAACAGGAAAAGCCAGTGCCACATGAAATAGAAGAATACATTTTTTGTTAATAGTCTAAATATTTTTCCCCCGATTTCCAAGCAGCTGAGTTCAGTAGGCATAATCCTCCTGATTCCTTAGTTAGAGGGACAGCAACACCAAAACACAGGCGTTGGGCAAGATGAGTGGCCAAAGAATTGCAGGGAAAAGAAAGGACTGATCGATTACAACTGCTAACACAATCAGAAAGCGTGAAATACTGGTCTGAGGGCCCAAAAGACTCCCAAGCTCCACAGCTGTTTGAATAAGCAACCAGAATTTCAGTACCATCTATCTGCCTCTAGACTCCGCAACACTTCACAGATTTTTTTTTCCCTGAGAAATGTTTTCCAGATTTCCTCTACTTCTGCTTCTGCCAGTGATACAAATACCACAAGAACAGTCTATCTCAAAAGTGTTCTGGCAAACAATTCAGGTGCTGGCTAAGAATCTAATGCGCATTGGCTACATTAGGCTTTTATAATGTGTCAGCTGGCCCCTGATAGCTACCATGTGGTGATAACGATTATTCAGTCCAAGCCCTAAACGAGATGGAGAAAGCGCATGTGTAAACTGGGAATCCATCTCTGCAACCATGCTCTCGTTCCTAGACTGGCTAGGGGTGAATTCGGAGGCCTGGGCCGTTACCACTGAAAGAGATCCTACTCTTCCCAGCCTCACATCTGTGCGTTCATCACCACTATTTGTCACCACTGTGTCTTAATCTTTTTTTTTTTTTTCCCCAGCTTAGTGATGCAGAAGTTGTGGAGAGTCTAGTGCAACTCACATAGCTCTCTAAAGCAGCTAATGGTCCGACAGTCCGCTGGAGAAAATTGATTGTGTCAGAGCAAATGAGCCACTGCTGGGCTGATCAGCCTCACCAAAGTCAAGGTTTGCGCTCAGTTGCCGATATTTTGGAGCTGCACGTCAGGTATAATTTAATACTGGGAACTCAGAAGTGTCTGACTGGACTTTGGAGAGAGCCTAACCACTCTGTTCTGCATGTCAAATTAACTACCCAGTAGTGAGCTCCCCTGGCTAAATGATCACCCGTTGGCCAGCTGCCACACCACAAAGTTCCCCATACAACCGTCTCAAAAATGGAAACTTGTTATTCTGGAGCTGCCCTGTGAATACCCGTTCTGTCAGGGCTGGAGGGAAATATTTGGGGCAGGCAGGCTGAGAAAACAGAGAGGTGTTGGGTGTCAGAAGTGATTTAAATGGGCTGCAGCTTTCCACGGGAGCACTGGAGCTCAGCAGCTGGAGGATGGGAGGTAGCCAGGGTGGGGGGCTCAGGGGCAGAAGAAAATGCACTAGAGATAAGCCTCAGATGCCTGAGAGCATCATTTGGATGAAAGAACAGAGCATTGTCTGCTCCCACTTGACATGTGACGCCTTCCTAATCTTCACAAGCACTCACAGGTAGCAATTGTCCTCTGCTGCTGGTAAATCAATGGAGGTTACTTCCCAGGGGGCCTTGCAGGCTGAATTGCCAGGGGACCCAGTACGTCTGAGATTCAGCCTCAGCAAATGACCTTCATTTGAGTCAGCTGTGGAGTTAACGGTGCACTGCAGAGAGCAGGCAGTGACTGCTCACGAGACCTTTCTGAAGACCCTTTGAGGGTGCTTCACCCCACAAAAGATTCCTGTGTCCCTAAAGCTCCTGCATTATCCAGACCAGGAGACCTACTGGAACACACCACATCTCCCTCGTTTCAAGGGAAACCAGGCTGGTTAGGGGCTGGTGAATACCGCTGTCATCCAGACATGCCATCAGGATATAGTCAGAGTGTGCCCAGGAGTCAGGAACTGCAAAGTGGTAAATTGGGATCCCTTGATAAAGGTGTGACCATGACCTAGAATCACAGGATCCTGACCACCTGAAGGATATCTCTAGCCCGAGACCCTGCCCAAAGCAGAGTCAGCTGTGAGAACAAATGAGGTTGCTCAGGGCTTGCTCCAGCTGTGTTGCTTAATCCCTCTGGGCAGCTCATCTGCTTTAATGACCTCATGGAATGAGCTTCAGCTATATAAGAGGTTTTCAATACTTCTATGCTACCAGAAGGACAAGATGTTCATGATGGATGACAGAAAATGCACCACTGTAAGTCAACTGTCCTATAACCTTTTCATTGGCCACAGACCACCCAAATCAGATCATATCAGTTTACATAACACAGCTAGTCTACACCAGATTTCTTTAGACTCCTGGCTGCTGTCACCCAGACTTCATGGAGCAAGTTCACTCATGTAAGCGCAGGGTAAAGCATAGCCGCTTATGCACTGTTAAGCAAAGAAACCCTGTTCTTGCAACTTGCAGTCGCAAATTCCCAGGGTTGAGCTGGGGTACACCACCCAGTTCTACGCTTCCTTACCTCAGAATGCTAGAAATAGACCATTCAATGAGTCAGTCTTCTGGGGAGAACTGTCTTTCTGCTCTAAGTTCATCACCAAGAAATACCACTCTTCCTCTATCCTCCAGAAGCCACATGCTTCACTAACCCTACAGGTACAAGTGCCTAAACACTACAAGTGACACCAAGATGCTACCATACTAGGACCAACACAACAATAGCAAAAGCTATTTAGGTCCACAAGAAATCTGGGGAGACTGGTGTGCACATGAAACCAAGTGGCAACACATTATATCGTTGTGAGCTAAAGTCTACAGGAGTGAAACTGAACATGAGGAGCTCTTCTGTCCCTCATAGTATGGTGTCTGACACAATGTGCAGTCAAAGAGTACAGATCTTCTTGGAAACAGATACATATACCTGCCATTTTGTTCAGGTGGACATATTCTACATGACTATTTTCTTAGTCATAACATGCTATGTTCTTCCCATTTGCAAATTAATTTTCTACTCCAATTTCCAACATCCATAGAAAGTCACCTCCTATCTATGATACCTAAACAGATTTGGGGCAAGCAACAGGGACCATAGATAAATATGTTATAAATATCTTTCACTCCTCTTCCAAAACTATTTTGAAACTGTTTCCACGCTTGGTAAAGTTACCTGCATTAAAGTGTTTCCTCCCAACTTGCATTGAGCCATTTTCTTCCTCGTCTTACACTAGTTTTCTCTTTCTATTCCACAGCCTGTTGCCTGAAGTTCTGACCATTTTCAGAAGGCTTTCTGGCTTATTCTACCTCACAGAAAAAGACCACTTACCATATTTTCTTCCTCTTTTTAATATCCAATAGCATCGCATACAAGAAATCTTTCTAAAATCCATTTTATACCAAGATAGTGTAAATCCAGTTACACATCGTGCTACATATCACTGTTATATGTTTGCATTTACATTGTTCCTTTGTTTCCAATAATAAAGATAAGTTTATCGTAATTTATTTTTACTTTCCAAATACAAAGATGCTCCACTCTGTGATAATAACTTTGCTGGGCACAACCAGTCTGATCTGTCACCCCATAAACAGTTGAGCCGGTTTAGTTACACAGCTCTGTTAGCACTCCTGGTGACCTTGGTTCATCCTTTTCAAACACATCACTGCAGGGTCTGTGAGTCTACAATAAGAGTGCCATAACTTATCATATCTTCAGCTTTAGAGAGGCCCATCATTGTAGGCTTGACGTGACATCTCTGATAAATAGTTTGCTCAAAGATCTCTTACGAACTTGCATATAGTACACAGGTGTGTATCAGCACTAGCAACTTTTTAATCTGGTCTGATTTCTATGCTTGGGCTGGCAGGCTACTCAGAAAAGATGCCCACACATGTTTCATTATCATCCTGGGCTTCCAGAGAATGTGAACGGTCAACAGGCTTGATAAGGCCACAGTATTAAGCAGACATTGCACTGGTATGTAGCATGCAATAGATTTAAATCATATCAGAAGTTTAGCAGTCTCACAATCTCTTTGTGTTGCTCTTTCTGCAACTAGCAGTCTTTCATAGGCATTTCCAAAGTATTAGGACATTCACTTATGTTTTTAACTACCGTTTACACGACAAGACTGCTTTCCAGAAAAAGCGTTGTTATTTGCTATAAACTCAAAGGGGTAGCTGACTATTTGATGAGGTGTTGGGTGCATTGTGTCTGTTTTGGAAAAACAAGAACTCTAATCTCAGGGAAGGCCTGAAGAATTTCGTCAACAGTATCAACATCTGAAGCTATGCCACAAAAAGGCTGATGGGAACTGCTGTGAAAGGCAAGAAGGTAGCAGGGTTCAGTATGGAATGATAAACAAAAGTTATGTGGATCACGTTCAATTTTTGAAAGTTTTGGATAGGACTTGGATATCATGACATCCCCAACAATAAGGTTAAAGCAGAAGCAGCAAGAATTCTGCTTGTTTGCAAAAGGGGACTTCAGAAAGGAGTATCTTGAGGACCCACAAAATGGCATTTGGGCATTACATGTTAAAACTGTTTCTTTTCCAGTTATTTCTGGAGGGACATGACAATTGTCATACCTGACCAAATGGGAACGAAATGTGCCCTAGTGTCCTTTCTGTAGCCAAGTCTGTGGAATGGAATAATGGGAAAAGCTCATTCTTAGTTTTTGCCAACAGAAGAGAAGGGGTTCATACTAGTGCTTTTAAAAACATAATTTTCCACTGTAACTTCATTGTTCTCCTCTACCACAGCCACTTTTGAATCTCATTTAACCATTACACAGTCCTCAGATATTTTTGTGGCCACTATGGATTCAATATGAACTATGTAAAAAAAAAAATCTCCTTAGATTAACCTTCTAATCTGATGCTGCTGCTCAAATTCAGGGATGCCCTTTGCTCTTGGTAGCATTTTCCCTCCTCCATCTCTCCTTTCTACACTGGACAGATTTGGTCTCTTCGCTCATCTGGAAGCCTGTCATGCCTACAACCATTTTTTCATCTGACACAAACCCTTTCCCAGAAGTTAGCCGGAGCTGCTCTTTACCTGGTCGGTTCCATCTGTGTGGCCACAGTGCAGGCTAGCAGTACGCAACTCAAAGCATCCTACCAGATTTGGATCTGTTATTCTGCCAACTGTGCCATTACCAGCAAACATTGGAAGATGTTTCAAAAATGGCTTGTGAATTTTCACTTGCCCACCTGAGCCATGTGCAAGTGTGGGGTATGATCTATTTTGAAATCACAAGCACAAATGCCATAAAATTCAAACATGGTAAGCTTGTGTGCAGACAAGCAGTATAGCCTATGTGTTTGTGAACTAGTTACTGACTTGCATTAAGGGCCTGGCTGTACCTCTGCCTGAAAAATCCAAGTATAGAAATGGAAAAGAGTAAATCTCCACCCTCCTCAGCAACTCTCTGCTTGCAGAACAGCAGGTGCAAGTTTCAAGGGCAGGTCATGGTCACTTTCAAAACGTGGCCCTTCATGTCAGATTATCAAAGATCATCTTTTCCTTCCTAAAAGCCCATAACAGCACAGGCTCCCATCAGAAACTGAATTACCTTGCCTTTGCCAGCAAGGAACCTTTCTGTTTCATAAATCTGATGCCTACTTTGCCTCAGTACTGCAACACAAATCTAACCCCAAGTCTAAGGGTCTTTAATCTGCGATAGGTAAGGAGACAGAGATTCACACACAAGAAAAAAATTGCTCCTAAGTCTTTCCAGATATTCTACCTGCCTGTTCCTTTTTGGCCTTTTAGTGCCTATCACCAGGATGAGTAAGGTGGCTGATGCACTGAATTCTCATCTCCCTACTTTAGAGCTTTCCCGATGGCATCATATACCAAATAGGTCTGACAGAGATCCTTTCCATGCTGACATTCTTTGAGGCACAAGTGAAGTCTTTCCAGCCTTCCAGCCTAATCGCTATCCTTGCTCAACTCATGCTACCCTTTCCTTCCCCCAGAATTTCCAAGCATTCTCCCTCAAAACATGAGCTGCATCCAAAGGCCACTTTCCTCTTAAAGAAATAACACGGTAGAAACTGCCTGGCAGTGTTATCACTGCCTGTGCTCTCGCAAGGGAGGCATTCTCACGGCTGCCTTCCCAACCAACCTGGGCAGAGCTCTTGTCAAGCTACCGGGAGGAAGGAGGCTCAAAGCAGTCAAGTTCAAGAGCTTATTTCAGGGATATGAGATTGCTGTGTGACCTTGTACAACACAGGAACTTTCCCAGCTTAGCAGTTTCCCCAGAGGTGTAATTCTAAAGCACCCTCTGAACACAGCCCCGCTACAGCTGCTCTGAGAGCACTTCCCAGCCCCACCATGCACATTCCTCTGGGGATTCACAGTGGCACTACCTCAAACTGTTTCTCACGAGGAACAAAGCACCCATTACCTCCCCTGTGGCCCCCCAGATGAATTCCCCCCGGTGCAGGTCTTCTCACCTGGTCATATTTCTCAATCTCCTCACTCCTCGACTGTCCTTTCATAGCTTCTTTTTTCTTTTTCTTTTTTTTTTTTCTTTGAGAATGAGGACTCTCATCTTGTAAACATCATGTGCCCTTTTTTGTTGCTGTATGTGCACTGTGTATTTGGATATATTCACACATACGTTCAACTGTTTTCAGCATTTTTCAGTTTTCTTTACATCCATCAGATGCTCCCATCGTCATTTACTATGCCATCAATCTTGTACGATCAGCTAACTTAATTAGAAATACTTTTTATACTTGCTTTCAGACTATCAGTAAAAATACTCAACAGTGTGAGACCAAAAGCAGACCTCCGTGGGACTGCATTAGAATCATACACCCCGTTACTGAAGATTCCCTGTTAGCAAATACAGTTTTCAGTCACTTAGCTGGTGCCTATTTGTTTACTATGTGCAATAGTGTCTTGGCACAGTCCTAGTTTTTAATCAGAATGCGAAATATTTCAAAATCACATTTTGAAGAAATGGAACCCTACCCTAACAGGATTAGCTCTGTCAGCCAGGAACACAATCTTTTCAATGAAGAATGTGAAGTTATTTTAATAGAATCCCTTTTCCATGAAACCTCATTGACTAACACTCGTTGAATTTCTGTACTTTAACTGTTTATTGATTGTGTCCCACTGTTATTTTTTCCCAGCATCAATATCACCCTAACTGACCTGTGACTTCCCCTGTTATGCCATTTATCACTTTAAAATGTCAGCAGACTAGCTTCCTAATATTTCACTGGAATCCTTCCAGTTCTTCAAAACTTGAGAAATTAAATCCAATATCTCAGAAAGCTCCCTGATCCACTTAAAAAACCCTTGACTGCAAGTTAGGCAGATCTTCTCACTTAAGATATTTAAGCTTTCATAGTTACTGTTTTACTCCGCTACCGCTGGACTGCACCACATCTACCAGGACACTACCCTAATGCAATAGATCTTTTTTTTGGCTACTTTCCAAGTTTTGTTCTCCAGGAATTGCTTGGGCTTTTGGCTCCTTTTCAGAGGAAGATATTGGGTTTGGGTTTTGGATCTCTCCACATTTTGGTGCCTGGTATGATGGTTATGACCATTTTGACTGAGATTCTTCTCATGATGGTCCTTTTTGTGCAAAATCCCAGCTACAAGGTCAAACATTCTCCAGGGAAAGTCCACATTCTGAGAGGCACATCGTTAGCAGCACATCAGAGTGTGAGCTATGTTGCATTTTTGTTAACCAAAGATAATTTTTTTTCCGTTTCTGTGTTTTATTTTTATTTATACGTTGCTTACAATCAGCTGAGGGCATGTGGGCATTTGACATTAGCAACGCAAATACTGAATAAGTTAATCTGCGCTGGATTTCTTAGATTCATTAAAACAATCTAGCTAACTGAAATTTTACTGGTTTTGTGTATAATCCAGGATGTATATCTTCTATATGTGCTAACACACATGCGTGCATCTATATAAACTGTATATGACATCAGTGTATTTTTTCAGCTTTATCAACATGGCCAACTTAATTTTCTCATTGTCCTTCATCTTTTCCTTTCTTTTTTTCAGTGCTAAGACACTATTCATAAGCCTAAGAGACCAATCCCATATGCCAACCAATCTAAAAATAACAATAATTACCTTCCTTTAGTTCAAATCAACTTTTTTACTAGCCTGGTTAGGAAAAGCAGGCACAGGTAGGTATATTTTCTTTTTGTTCTTTTTTGGTTGTTGTTTTTGGGGTTTTTGTTGTTCTCTTATCATCAAGTATGTCACCAAGTACGTAAGCATCTATCCAGGCTGTCTTTATCTTCAGTAATCCTTCTTGCTAATTTTGGTTAAAATCGCTTTTCTGACTGGCAGATCAGAAGATGTAAGTCATTCCTGCTAGAGCTGCGGTGCCCGTGCCAGTGCCTCTGCATTGGGAGGCACTCCAGATGGCCCCTGCGAGACATGGCCTCTTCCCCAACAAGGAGACGTAGAGAAGACAGGAGATGCCCTTTTGAAAAATCTGAGTCCCGTGGTGTAGCAGGCACCGGTACCCCACTGAGGCAATATGAATTCTGTATTTTTAACACTTCCTTTTTCAAAGGCTGGCAGTTAGGGGTTGTTGAAAGTATTCATTAGAATTGCCTTTTTCATAACAAGCATGCAAAATTGCCAAGCAGATGTCACATCTGAGGAATTCTTTGAGAGGGTCGAGCAGTAAGCGTAGTGCCTTTTTTAACCACGAAGGTGATGTTCACTAGCCACGACACTACCCTGCGTGCTTCAGTCCCTCTCGTGCGCTCTCGGCCTCTTCCTTTCTTTTTGCAGTTGTCAGTGCTGCGCATGTAACAGGACGCCACTGAAGCCATGCAGCACTTTCCATTCTTCCCAGCAGCATTATGCACATGCTCTGCTAGCTCAGCTAATCCCTGTATTTCTCGAGAATGGAGGTCACCTCCTGGGAGAGGACTGAAGGGAGATTCCTCCTCCTCTGTGGAGATGCCAAATACAGCAACACATGGAGCCAGTTGGTGCGAGTTCATGAACAAACTGTGACACATAAAAAAGGATCTCTCTAGCGGGTGTTCTTTTTTGACATTTCCAAGTCTATAAAATACAAAGTGACTATTAAAATGCAAAATCCAGACCTATTTCATCCCGTGGCTGCTACAGGGTGGTAACAAGTTGAGAAGGAGAAGGGAGTTTTCCCTGCAATCGCTTCTGATTCTAGCACCGATCATCTTCCCTGTTTGTTTTTACATGATGTGGTACAAAGGGGGAAGGACTGGGCTCCCTTTAGTCTAGGAATATGCAGCTGACATTGGCTTTCTGCAATAGCACCCTCCATGATCCTCTACTGCACTGATAGTGTTTTGGGGATATATCCAGGGTAGTTTTCCAGCATTCTTCATTGATGTCCTTTGGGCATCAATGCCAATGTCGAGACAGTCTGTTAAATAACCACAGATACAGACCAGCCAAGTCTTTGAGATGAAAGACAAAGGCTTGAATGAGGGGATCTCTGTGGCATGCTCAGCTGGGCTGCTCTGGATAAATCACCAGAGAAAGCGGGAATGGCACCGAATTGGCTTCAACTTCCTTGGATCTCATGTTCTCATGACCTTGAAGAGTCAGAGAGAAGGGGAAGACAGCTGGTATTTTATGCCAAGGTCATGAGCAGCATGGCTAGGACTCTGTCTCTGGGCCAGCTGAGGGAAGCATCCAGAGCTCACACTAATTTTGATATAGCAAACCTCACCACGTCCGCTGGCAAAACAAGACTCCTGTAAGGTCTTCTAGACATAGGTCTGCTGCCTCACAGCAATCCTTAGGGAGACCTTAATGGGACAATTGATCTGACACACTTCTCAGTTACATGTAGTTAACTGCACTGTAACTAGGATTGTTCCCTCAAGGACAGAGAAGAGCAGAGACTGGACTAAAGTATTCTCAGCCTGGGGTGTGAGCATTTTCCTCTTGAAGGGGCAATCAGGTGTTATGCATAGTCCTACGTCTGTTTTTGTCGAAAGTCTGGATCTCCATAGTTCAGTGACACAATCCTCCTGTCCCTTGGCAGTCTAATGAAAAATGAAAACCATGTGAGTGAAAAGTCCCCTAAATCCTAACCCCCTCCCAAATCACTGTTCTGCTCTTTCACTATTATTCAACACACTCTCTGCAAATGATGTCCGTGCTTGTTATTTTCATAGCGGTACTGGCAGCGCTGACTGCTCTTGCCCTTTCTCTCCTGCAGCACTGGCTGAAGCGCTAATCTTGGCAGAAGCCATTGTGAAAATCTTATCCTAAATCTGCCTTATCACTTTTAATAAAAGAGAAGGTCTTAGCCATGGTGTCCTGGCTGAAGGCCAACCCAGGTAATTGCATACTGGATTCTTGTAGTTCCAGGCAATGTCAACTAGAGTCAAGGTTCTTTGGTGGTGCCTCAAGGCTTTATGCCATGCACTCTGACACTCAGCTCATAACAAACTATATGCTCCATCATCACCTGCGCACCCACTCCATAACTGTCTCTGCCTTCTTTCAGCATCACCCCAAGATATGTCACATTACTATGCCTGAATAGATTTAATCCAGGGCTGTAATGTAAATATTTTTCAAGCTTTATGTCTTGTGTTGCGTGCTGATGTAATTAAAGACCTTACCAGAATGCAACTAGCAGGCATAGACTCGCTAAAGCAATCGTGACTCTGAATTTCCTGATATTTTGAAATACAAGTCTTAACTTTCATGCTATATATAATTTTTTTCGGTGTTAGAAATATCTTTTACAAGCTATCTATTCCTGTGCTCTGGTTCCTCTGATCTACCATTTCGCATGCCCTTGGGGATGTTTCAAGCTTTTCCTGAAATTCACCAGATTCCCCTCATGCTCCTGGCCCAAGTCATGGCAAAGAATTCTACCTAGATGGCAGGTCACATCAGAAACTATAGTGCATGCTCCTGTATAACAGAGAGGGAAAAGCATTTAAAACCTTGAAGGCAGGACTTATTTATTAGATAGCAAAATTTTCAGAATTTGTATGTTTTGTTCTATAGAAAGTTCTGATATCAACATTTATTTTGGATGCACATCTGGACGAAATGTTGAAACAGTAATGTTTTTACTGAAAGCAAATTTGTCCTTTCTCAGAAAAAGTTTAGCTTCAGCTTGGTTCGATATAACTGTGCGTCCCTTGGAACTGCTGTGGTGCCTCATGAGGGTGATACATCATGTTTCTCAGTCAACGAAGTTCCCAGCCAGCGTCCTGTGATGTTTTGTGGCCATCTGACTCTCAGAGTACATTGCAAAAATTTAATGAGAGAGACGATTATGATGCATTATGGGAGTATGATGTCTATAAATTAAAATGTCCACAAGGCACATAGTAACTCTTGTGGACATAAATTAAAACTGAACAGCCCCGTCATGAAATGTTTTAATTCAGTTTGACAAACCAAAGTATTTCAATTTAGGCTGAGCTAATTCAAAACAAAGCATTTTATTTTTCCCAATAGGGAGTAAAAAACTCCAGCAAAATGCCATGGGGAAATTCAGAGCTCTTAAAGACTGCATTTCCATTCAGAAAAAGATATTCATGGGAAATATCTGACCCCCTATAATACATACTCCATTTCCACATATTTATATAAATATATAGATAAATATATTATCACAAATAAAGAAATATAAGACAGGTCTGTTAAATATAGCTTAATATACAGTTGGTATTATTTGAATTATAGTTTGATGTATAATACCCAAGTAGCAAGCTGGACAGAGGAAGTCACAGAGCATTCATTTCTAATCCCTATATGGATGAATCTGTATGTTGCAAGCTCAGTTCACTGGCAGCTATTTTTCTTAGTTTCTTGGGAAGAGAGCAAGAGAGAAGTGAGAGGAAAAGACAATGTATTTCATCGCAGCCTTGATGTGTTCACAGCACCGACAGTCCCTCGATTGCTTCATTATTATCCTGTAATACTCCTAGCAATTGGGAAACATCTCATAACTTCTGCACAGTTTTCTGGCTTCCCATTTTACAAGAGGAAATTTGTTTCCCTGAGACAGAGATCTGCTATTGAACTGTGGCAGAAATCTAGTGTTTATGTATTGCTGGCAAAGGCCTACACGCACCTTCTGTGTTACCACTGTTTACTGGGAAAGATTTCACTTAATGGGAGCTGCAAATTCCTTCATTTTGGGCTCCCAGAAAAACTATTTCCCTTTCTTTCAAAAGGATTTCTGTTTCCTGGAGTCCAAAATTCCGTTTATGCCCCAAAGCAGAGTCCTGTCCCCAGGAATCTGTGCCATCAGAGGTGGAAAGGTGCGAACAGCATCAAATCCAAACATCTCACACTTTTTAATGAGATTTCACCATGGGAAAAGTATGAAATTACACTCTTGTTATTCTTATTTCAGGAACCATGAGTCATTGTAAACTGTTTCAGACACAAAATAATGGCAAAGCAGCTTTAGAAATTGATGGTAACTTCTCACAGCGACAGGGCTTGCCACTTGCAGCTGCAACGGGGTTTCTGTAAGAAATGCAGCGTTAACCTGGCCTGTGATGCAAGAGAGCCCACAGCCACGTCAGCTCTGCCAGCTGGATCCCGCTTCCAGCAACAGCGAGGAGTCCTCTAGGAGGGGACATTTCTGGGACAGAGCTGAGCCACAGGGGTTGCAAGCAGCAAGGGTTTTACAAGACTGTGTAGAGTCAGAGAGGGGGCACACAGGGAGAGCCATGTCCCATCTTCCCCTAGGCTTTCTGGCCCCGCCTGACTACGCCATAACAGCTTGTGACTGTGAGCAGCTTCTTGATAAGCAAACTAGACTGCCCATTCTCCGTTCCTCATTTTGCTCATTCAGCTGCAGGGTCTGACTTGCCACTCTGCCTCAGCCATCTGCCCGCAGTTATCCATCCCCGTGACCTTTCCAGAGTCTCTGCTTTCCAGGATGTGTGCCCGGCCTCCCCGGGCTGGAGAGAGCTTTCCATTCTGTGTTGGGAGATGCAAGTCCTGGCATTTGTGTTTATTCAAGCCTATTTTTGCTCAAAGGGTCCTGTTCTACCAGGTGATCAAGACTGCATCAATAGGCTGAATGAGTACCCCCTCCTCCCCATCCTTTACCACGCCACCAACTTTGTCTTCCCTGCAAACTGCATCAGCTATGAGTTTGTACATGTCACAGCACCCTGAAGTGACGTGCTTGTCCCTGTTTGCCAAGATTGCACGTTGGATGTTTCCACTCAAAAGTATCGCTGTAGAATATGAGCTGAAAATAAACAAGATAACAGCTGACAAAAGAAGCTGGAAAATATTGTCTCTGGAAGAGGAATAGCGAATGCATTGTATTGTAAAACACAGGGCAAAGCACTCCAGAAATATGGATATAGCGTCAGTACTCAGTCAAGGGTACTATCAGCTCTTACGTACATGGGGGCAACGAGGTCCTGTGAACCTTCTAGAGAGACACCAGCATCCAGGGAGAGACAAGTCTGTGCAGTGCAGGTTGCCTTTTCTCCGTGTCCTGAGCACTTGCTACATGACAGCATCACCATCTGTAGCTGCAATTTTGAGCTACAAATAGCATGAAACATTTTTTCCTTCCTCCGTGCCCGCTATGCCATTCACGCCACCAATGTCCTGCTGCAGACCCATCCAGTCCTTATCCCATTTACCCTCCTCCTTCCCTATATTTGTGCCAGACTTATTTTGAGCCCATTTATGTGAGCCATTAATCATAGCGTGGTTAGTCATTTAAAAATAAAAAGAATTACTGGTCTGTGGACGTGACAAGTCATTTCCAGCTACTGAACAACTTGGCAAGGGATTTTTTTCTCTTTGGTTGAAAATATTCTAGATACACCAGGGAGGTTTTTTATCTGTGTGTTTGTATAAAGAGAACATGTAAATGTGTCAGGGGGTGAGATGGGAAACAGCCAACTCTTGAGCAGTTGCTAAAAGATGACACTTTGTAAACTATGTTGATAACCCTCTGTGGGAGGAATAGCAAAAACTTAATTAGTACTGAAATATATTAGGAGAAGTCTTATTTTTAGAGTACCGAAAGGAGCCTGCAGGACTTCTTGTCCCTAACTTCTCGTGCGGAAGTACAATGCCTTGACTCCATGGGAAGGTGAGAGGCTTGACAGGGAATAAGGTGACCCACAGCTTCCTGTGACTTATCTCTGTTCAGTCCACACAAAAGTCTTCCTGACTTCTAGGAAGGACAAAAATCAGGCTTGTAATTTCTGGGACCTAAACTAAAATGAAGAAGCAAATAGTCTTGTCGTCTGGGAAAGGACCTCAACTACGAGATGTCCCAGATCAGTTTGCTGCTGACTCCTTGAGTAATCTTGGGAAAGTCATTGGACCTTTTTGTACTTCATCTCTGTGCTGGCAAATGGCAACAGCAGCAGCAGCTGGGGCACAAATAGCTTTTCCACCTTGTCAACATTTTTCGCTTTTAACATATGTTGTGCTTTTTGCATTAAGACATGCCAAAAACCTTTTAAAATTACCTACAAAAGGACAGAGATCGTAGATGCAATAGCTGGTAACAGCATGCTAGGATCATTCACCCTGCATGTGAGAGGTTCAAGAATAAGTCAAAAGTCTCACCTGGACATCTGAACCCAACCCTTCTTCTTTAAACGTTAATAACTTAGCTGCCAGGCCCTTGCCTATTCTAGGTCAGGCCAGCTTCACTCTAGAGTAGAAGAGACCCTTTTTCTCTCAGATAATGATTTTTCAGTAAAAATATCTCTGGCCCTGCAAAAATTTATGGTTTCCTGATAAGAAGCTGTTCTACTCAAATATTCTTCCCCATTCCAGATAACATTTTGCAGCTTTCACTTTGGAGCAGTCTCATCTGGTAGGTGGACTTTTCAATGAGGCTTCAGTTGAAGTGAATAGAGAACATACCATAGACTTTGTTGTCAGCAGCATTTAGATATTGCACTTATCTGAGGAGGACACGCTGGTCTTGTGGCAGGTCCCTTGGTTTTACTGCAGAACACAAGAAAAATAATGAATTAGTAATAACAAAACTGAACAGTGACAGACAGTTGCTGAAAGCCATATGGGAGCACTGTTGTGGGTGCCTCTTCCACTGTGCGAAAAGTCAGAAACGGCGTAGCTGAAAGGGAAAACACGGTGAGCAGATCTTTGTATAGCATCATAGAAAGAAGCCTAAAAATAGCCCAAATCTCCTTTCTCCACTTATTTAAATAAATCATCTTTCCAAGGAGAACTGACACTTTGCAACCTCACAGCCATATTTATAGGAGGTGGTAATAATTTGCAAGAATGGTCTAAGCTGGGAGGGAAGTAACTGATCTGGATGGCCACAGCAGATTGGTGATGACTGATTTAAACTGCAACATGGTGAGCTGAGATTAAATAGCAGGGAACTTTATAAAAATGTCAGCTGAGCAAGAGAAAAGGCTTTGAGGAAGTGTGAAGGATTCAGAGAGCTTGGGGTGCATCAGGTCAAGGCTTGTGACCTCTCCCAACGCAGGGCTTCTCCAGCAACCCAAGACATCAGTACAGGGGATGCTTGCAGCCCTGAGGGATACTAAGGACATGTCCAGGCTGCTCTCAGCGATGCTCTAGCTCCCTGCACAAGGGGATGCGGTGCGGCAACACCATGGAAAAACAGCCTGTGACATGCAAGCGTTTGAGAATCTGCCCTTGGACTACCCCGGGTAAGGCTTCTGAGCCACTGGTGTTGGTGTGGTCCAGATGATAGCTGTAGGAAGAGCTGAGCGAACACCCCGGGTGCAGCCAGCCAGTGTCAATGCTGTACAGACAAGACCAGCAACAGCTTTGCTGTTACCTTCAGGAGGCTCCATCCCATCTCCACCCTGTACAGAGCCATGTGGATGGTTGCTCTGGGCCAGGATTCCCAGCTCTTCAGCAAAACCATTCCAGTAAATTAGTGGAAAAGCTGCCCTGCATGACACCTCTCTGTGGGTGTCCTGTTCCCTGGAGCTTGGGTAGCTCTGAACAATTCTCATCATAACAAACATCTCCCTTGTTTCCACTACGGGCTGGAAGATAAATGAAGGGAAAACCAGCCATGCCCAGGGAAAGGAAGCCCACAAGGAATTTTGAATATAAGTGAAATATAAATGTCAGTGTACCGTACTGTGACAGGAAACACTGCTCGGAGCCACATTCGTCTGTCCCCCTTTCTGTCTTTTAAGATCCCAGCTAGGCCAGCTGACAGCATTGTGTTTTAATAACTGCCACACATTTTCAGACACTTACTGTCCAAGGAAGGGTGCTGAAGAACCCATCAACTCTAATGAGCAAGAGAGTTTTCTTCTGTGATGGGAATCATTTATTCAAGCCTATTTCTAAGATGAGGCTAAAGACAAATTTGACCTTAGCTGTTAAAAGCATCCAGCTTTATTAGAAATTGTTGCTAGAGCACAAGCAATATTTTACAGCCTGTCAAATCATTCCTCCTGGGGAATTTCAACAGTGGGAATTTTCTTCCCTGTGTTTTCATGCCCTCCTGCTGTATACACTGGAGGGAGAAGGAAGTTATCAGGGATCAGGGCATATTGAAACAGACAAGAAAATGTCTGCATCTCCCCTGCTTTCTCTCCTTGTAGTACTGTGTGAATGCTGCCTCCTAGAGATTCTCAGCCTCTCCCAAGTTTCATGGCTATCTCCATTTGCGAAAGTAAATTGCCACTGCAGCTGCTACCTCCTCCTTCTTCATTTTCATTCCCAGTTCCTGCTCAGTGGTGGGATGAACAGGAGTGAATGCAAGCGTTCATCATCGTAGCCACAAAGCCTTTTTAAGAGATACAAGAGTGCCATACTTCAGCCACACCACTTCTCATCCTGCAAACAGGCCTGCCAAACCAAAGGGCCAGGTTGTTTTGGGAAGAAGAATGAAGGGCTGCAGCTGGTCATTTGAGCGCAGTGGCTAAGATGGCACTTCTGTTTGCCTAGCTGGTCTCTCAGAAGGCCACTGCCAGGGACAACGCACTCTGGGATTTCCTGCTACATAGTGATGGGAAGAAGGCAGGCTAGAAGAGACGGATCCATCCGCTTAAGAGGAAAGTTCCCTGCTCCCTGCAGAAGGACAGCACACAGATCCACTGATGGGAAGGCAGTCATGTGCTGTCCAAGACTGGTAGCAGAAACAAACTGCTGCGGACTTCCTCTGTTATCAGCCAACTATTAATCATGTTTGGAGACATAGTCCAAGCTTGTGCACAGCAGATAGGGTGCCCAGTTGCCACTTGGACTTCTGAGAACCCACTCTGTTGTGGCAAGCACAGGCCATGATTAGTGCTAACCGTACCATGAAGTGGTTGCAAGCTGAATTAAAACATGTCATATGCATAGCCACTAATGTGATTGTTTTGGGTTTTGGGGACGAGAGTGAAGAAAAGATCAAATACAGCACAAGGGAATCCCTGAGAGACAGAAAGACTCAAGCATTTGTATCTCCCAGCTGGAAAGTTGAGTTGTTGAAAGGAGACTGTGGTTTTAAGGAAGCGCACTGGATAAAATCTGACAGGGCGATAAAAATAGTTTGTATTTTTGTTCCATCTCCAGCAGCACCCATGTTATTCCCAGCATGGTCATGACTTAGGTCTCAGCCTCCATCTGCCTGCTTAGGGGAGATCATTTCATTGTGTCAGCTGTCTCAGAGTCACAGATGTGCACAGCACCCCTAACCTGCTGCAGCAATCTTTCATGGCAGCAGTCAAATTTAGCAATAGTCTTTTACCTGCATTTAGCTGAGTGACAGACTCTGCCCTGCCTTCCACAGCAAATGCCTTTAGAGACCAATCCAATACCCAGTGGCGTCACCTGGGGCTGACCTCCAAGGCAGTTGGATCAAATTGATAGGGTAGGATTCAGCATGTCTAATTTCAGGTGTCTGCAAGGAAGCAGTTTATGACTCGGTGGGTTGCCCTGGGACCTCTTTACAGTCACAAAGAGAAATAAACACTTTTAGGACCTGATGTTTCACTCTTTTTAGGTGTCTGCATTACCATTAGGTACCTAGCACTCTGTAAAGGGAGAGACTATGCATCAAGACATCTAAGTCAGAGGAAGATGCCCACATTTGGTCAGCTGCATCCCACCCATTGTGACTAAAGGGAAAGAGTCCATCATACTCGCTCACGGTCAGAATTTATACTGTCCACAGCCCTCTGCCAAAACCAGCAAGCCTCTTCACATGATGAGACAGTACTCAGTATTATGTGGTTCTCAGTTACTCCTTGAAACCTGAAAAAATCAGAAACACTAAGTGCAAAGAACTCTTTAGTGCAACATTGACCTTATCACACAAGAGCATCTTTAGTGCATGAAAGCCCAGCTTCCACTCGCAACTTCTGGCTGATGGTTCCAGGCCCTTAATTCATCCACTAACTTAAAAACTTTGTAAAAGCTCTGTGAAATAACAATGGATACAATAAGGGAAAAGAAAAAAAAACAAACAGGATTTGCTAGGAAATATGGCTCTAATTGTTTTTACTAAATCACAGGCAAATGTTTTGCTGAAGCAAGACAGACTAAAACTGCAGCTAGTATTTAAAACACCCCAAGTGACTAAACAGTACTTGACCCAGCAAGATTCCAACTTGAGGTTACTGGCAGCTGGTTGCCTAGAAACTGATTAGATGCAAACATGAAAATCAATAGCTTATTTTCATTGCAAGGAGCAAAATTGATTTTATGTGAATCAGTTGAGTTTCTTAAAATTCTTCCATTTCTTACAGTATGAAGTGATACTTGTAATAACAAGACATAGTATTTGTAACACAGTAAGTAGTTTTGTTGTGAATTTGCCTAGAAGGTTATGTGACAAGAAAAACAAGGAGAATATATCTGCACTGAATTTGACAGGCAGGGACTTTTCCATCTTCCATGATTCCAATTATTTCACTTGCATTCAATCAGAATGAAAAAGCCACAGAAGACAGAATTGACTAAAAACTCATGTCCTCCAAGAGTTTTGTGGAATGGCTCTATATGCTTATAAATCTGAGCATCACTTCAGTGTTTAACAACTGGGGATTTTGATGCTAACATGTAATTGTTGGTTCATTCTGGCTTGCGGCACCAGATAGTTGTGGTCCACTCTGGTCTAACTAATAGTGCCTTCTCTACAACCTGATTTTCTGCAGTTGTAGTTCTTACACTACTGGTTGCTAAACATTTGGAATCCTCAATATTTTAAGCCCTGAGTAGAACTGTAGAATCATAGAATATCTCGAGTTGGAAGGGACCCATAAGGATCATCGAGTCCAACTCCCATACATATAATTAATTTATATACAAAGATATTGCAGATGACAGTAAATTAGAGCTGAGTGTAGCTTTTTTTGAGGGGGAATATGTGGTGTGACACTGCACAGGATGGAGCCTTGTGATCAGGAGAGCAGCACTAGGCTCTACAAGACCCCCCAGCCACAGCCTTGAGAGATACCTGTGCTCTGCTCCTGCTCTGCTCCGACTCCCCGACACAGCGCTGGCGTGGACCACGCTGTCTCTGCCAGGTTTGCTGCGGTCGTGCCAAGCCCAGAGTCCCAGGGCCACCACACCCTCCTTCAGCCCCAGACGTGTGCACCACTGAGTCAGCCGCTTGCTCTGGCCTTTAGCTTAAGGCCCGCGAAATTAAAGGTCTCTCCACTGTGTTGACAGCTGGATCTGTTTTGGTTATGACTACCCTCCAGCATCACACTGCTTTTTTGATTATTCTGACTAGATGATGCTAAACAAAACTCAGCTGAACTTTTCAGGCTACAAACAGCTTTGTGAAACGAGAGTGCCCCTGCCACACAGCCCTGCGTAACTACCATCATTCATTCTCAAAAGCCAGCTTCAGACAGCACCATCTATGTTTGATACGCCCTTTCCAAACATCAGGATTTATTCTTGGGAGCAGACAATACCCTGGGTCTGTATTAAAGAACTCATTGTTAGAGCCCACAGGCCTCAATAAATATGTCCCAATCTTCAGCTTGCCATTTTAAAGGAAAAAAATGTCAATTATATAGATAAAACTAGGAAAAAATTGCCTCACACTTCATCTGCCTATGATTAACAAACCATACCCTGCGCCGAGACTGGAGAAAGGGCATCATCCAGCCTGGCTGTTTTGGGAGCTCCTGGAAAGGACATCTGTCTTGAAACCCCTGCGTAATGCTCGGCATTGCACACCATTGCTCCAAGTGCTCCTCTATGCAGGGACGAGTGGCACAGCCACCCCTTCCCCACCAGCGTGGATCCCTGTGGATCTTCACGCTGAAGCTCTTTCCCCATCTTGCACCTCTGCGGGAAGCCAGTGTGGGAGGTCCTGCTGTGCTACAGTTGGACGTGCCTGCTGTCTGCAGCAAGCTCTACCCAGCATTTATTTCCTGAACTACCTCTGGCATTATTCAGCTAGATCCCTGCCTGGTGGAGACAAGCGTGTGGACCTGAGGGAGAGGGCTGAAAAATCAATTGCAGTAAACTTTGCTGGTGAGAGGACCACCACAGGAAAAAAAAGGAAAACACACCAAGGGGGCTGATAGAGCAGCATGTTTTACTGAGGGAAAACTAAGCCAGTTTCAGGGCCTCGGTTTTAAGAAATTCTGTAATACCATTGAAAAGGACATATAGTGAGAACCACAGTCTTCTACCCCATCTCCACAGCGCTGTCTGCCCCCGAGGTCAAGTGGGCAAAAGTATCTTACACTCTTGGCAGCAAGGCATGGATTTTGCAGGAGATGAGAATGGCCCCAGATGGAGTGATCTTCAGAGTGAAACGCTTTTCTTTAGCCTGTCTTGATGAAAGTAAGAGAAAAAAAGGAAAGAAAGAAAGAGGGAAAGAGACAAAAGCAGAATAGAGAAGGAGAGAGAAAGGATAAAAGGAAGGCAGGAAGGAGGGAGGAAAAACTGGAGACTGATGATGTAGGAGAACTGGAGAGAAAAACAGTGAGAGAAAGATTAATACATTATAATAAAAATATAAAGAAAAAAGTCTGTAAGCATGATTACAGAAACTACGTGCAACCTCATTGGTTTGTGCAGAGTTATACATAAACAGGTAAGTCTGATTGAAAGCCTAGAGAGACAGGTAACCCCCTCCAGAAGGAAGCAGAAATTGGAAGAAGGTTTCATTGCTCATGGGCAGTGTTATGCCGATTCTTCTTTTCCTCAACTGTTCCAGAAACTTACATTATCGTCATTGCTTCTACTCATTTGTGCTCCTTTGCATTGTAAACCGGGAGCATGACTTCACCATACAGACAAGGGGAGAGCTTTGGGCCACCCTGAAATTTTGCCATCTCTAGTGAAGAAGGTTTAAATAGTGACAGAAGTTTTACAGCACAGCACAGGCAGAGAAACAAGACACTCCATCTTGGGGAGATGACACATACCAACTTCTAGGCTTGTTATTGATGTCCTATCAGATACAACCACACCAGATTATCCTGGCAGGAATGGTAACATGCAGCACAGAAGGTGCAAACAATCATTTTAACTCATCACAGGAATACATGCACTCAGACACTACATATTTTGACAATGTTATCATGCGGAAGGGACATCTATTACCTAAAGAGAGGCATAAAGCATTTGTAGCCTTCTCAACACATGCCTGCCCCAGGCATTTTTATATACAAACAAGCTACTTCTTGAAAACAAAGGACTGAAGCTCAGACAAATATTTATTGGGCACACACCTATTTAAATGCTGGTTTGGCTGCCAAAGCACCAGACCTAGGAAAAGAGAAGAAGCAATAGAAGTCAAGAACTTTTGAACTAAAGTCCTTGAAAAGCAAAAGACTCATGAAACCACAGTGGCTCTGAGTAAATGTCTTGTCTGAATGCTAATTCTTGCCACTGAAAAAGTACATATAACATCAACAATAGCAACAAGGAAAAACGTCCATGCTTTAAACAAACAAACAAAAAGCCTCCAAAACCACCCCGAACCCTATGCAGTGCTGGAATACAATTATTTGGGTATATACTCTGAAGGAACAGTTTTCATCAGCCACTGGCTGGATTACATTTTCTCAAATAAATAAATTGTATGTGGGTGACTTTCTGTCACTTCATAAAAACAAAGTTATGTAAAAGCCAGTTATTTGCAGCATAACCTTTCTGAAGAAACCTCAGCTGATGTCAGGTAATTATTTGTCACCCGAATCTAATACTTTCCGCCCTGTGCCAAGTCATTTTCATGGGATCTGCAGGGTGTGATGTGGATCAGAAATACTTTTGCCATCCGTCACTGCTGAAAATCACTGGAGCTGGATCCATCTGCCTGTGTTTACCCAGCAACCAGAGTCGCGTTGCTAATGTGAAGGTCGCCCCATGTGAACCCATCAATCAGCGAGCTGGCGTTTTCAGCCCCGTACCAATATCAGAAATAAGTTCAAGGGAACAGCTTTTAACCCTTCACTCTTTCCAAATGGCCGGATATATCTATCCTTCATGGAAGTAATTTTCAAAGCCACATCCCAAGTGACCTTCAGTACGCAACTTATACGCCGTACCTATGAGATACCCCTGCGACCTGCCCATCCAAAACTGTAATTTTCCTGCTGAATACATCACAATATAGACAGTGTAGCTAAGAGAGCTGTAACTGCTGGATTTAAATGTCAAGAAAACTCCTCTAAACTGATTACCAGCTATACTAAGAATACAGTTTCAACATTTCTACTCAAAACACAATGTTACATTTAATGACAAGTAGCTTTTGATTTTCTGTAAGGTTTAAATGGTTCCTGTATTGTTTTTTCCTAATTTGATTTTTTTCGGGGGTCTATGTCAAGATTATAAATGTAGTCAGCTGCTCAGTCATACTTTAAGATAACGTGCTACGTGCATTTTTCCTTTGTACAGACCCATGCCTTCACGCTCTTTTTGTGATTAAAGCTAGCCAGACTAATTAATCCAAAAAATATTTCTATTTCTAAATTGTCTGCAGACAGACTGGGATTTTCACTAATTTCTTTCTTGTCTGAAATCGTTCAATGGATGCTCTGTCCAAGCATACCTCAGACCGTATACTCTTCGTAACTGACCTGCAATGACTGATTGTGTTCCCAGAGAGAGAGCTGTGTGTCTGTGTGTCGGTTGGAGCCCTGAACAGACAAGAAAAGATTTTGAAAAAGGTATGTGCTACAAAGGTTCACAATTGCAAGACCTGGAGTAGCTTATCTTGGAGCTTGTGGAAAATAAACATATCTAAAAAAGACAAGATCTTCATGTGCCACTGAAGTGTATCCACCTCTGGGCAATAGTTCATAACAGTAGCTTAGATTTCCCAAGAGACTGAGGTCAGAGAGTGAAAAATATCAACTGAAACCGAGGGAGTTAATTTTGACTGGGGGCAATCTACATGCTCTAGGTGGACCCTGGTCTGGATACTGACTTTATAAAATTTTAACCCTATGAAAGTGTCCTGAAGCATTCAGTTCAACAGTTGAGATGACCCAGATTATCGCTTGAGCTAATAAAAGCTGGTCTTTTAAGAAGTTCAACCCTGTCGTGTTCCCAGGCCCTTTGTGGGGAGACAGTTAACTATGAAATAATCCATAGCATTTCCCTATGTGTCCTAGATTATGTCACTACTTGTTTTTTATTTATTTGGCTGATTTGGGTTTTTAATAAAATTGTTTTAAAGCATGCTCTTAAACAAGGTTTAAAACAAAATGGAGTGATCAATCAAAAGTCACCTTCTTTTGAAAAAACCCCCACTGTTTTTAGGTGATGCAATTTTGTGAAAACTTCTGAGAAATAAGTGTTTTATGGCATGTTTTTGCAGTGTCTGCCACTCGTGTTTGAGACCATCAGCTCACATCAATTCTCTCCTCTATCATTCCTCTAAAGTGTTGCAATGGGGAATGATTTTGGCTTCCTAGGTGTTTTGTTGCTACACAAAATCCAGTGACAAGTCATCAGAATGCTTGTGATGAGACGGTGGTCTCAGCAGCTTTCTGCAGTGGCAGAGATGACAGTGTGAGGTGCTAATACAAGCCAGTGATTAATGGGATATAAGAGCCCAGATAGATTAGACTGGATTAGGCATGCCTATGCTTCATTTAAATTAAAACCATCACCAAAAAAAAAAAAATAATCCTGTGTTTTGTTGCCTTGCCAGATAGATCAAGCTATTCCAAGTCACTCTCTGGCTTTCCAGTGGCAGAGAGCTTTCACTCAAAGAAGTCCTAGGTAGCCTGGCAAATCGTAGTGTTTAGACCTGAACTCCTTCTTTCTACTACCTGTTTTATACCTGTCGCTGCAGCAGCAAAGATAGATAAAGGACCCAGCAGCAGGTTGTAGGGTGACCCTGGCCCTGGGCGTATTGCATGTTACACTGGTGTAGACAAAGGTGGGATTTAAAATCAACCAACCCATGTAAGCAGTCACTCCTGATCCAGTAATAATGTGGTTTATATGGTGTTAACTCAAGGTAGTAAAGAACTGTTGCTTTATTTTTTGTTCAAAAAATTGAACAAAGAGTTGAGAACAATCCATGCTACAGCAGCAGCAGTAGCCCCGTGTAGTACTATTAAAACCAACCAAAATTCAAGCTGTGTCACAGATGTACTCACTGTGCCTCATTTTTCCACCGACGAAACAGGGCTGCAATGCTTAGCAGAGTTTGCAGTTTGTAGGGACCTGTGGTAAGGATTGTAGGAATCCATGGCTATGTGTTACCATGCACTGGGATATCAAGTGATCTCCTGCTCATAGATTTCCCCAGAGTTCTTCTTTCCCTGTATGACCACTAAGACAGTCCTCTTATGAGCCAGGATTTCCTGTTCTCCTGCTAGCTCATACATCAACCTCAACAAAGCCAGGTCCATGCAAGCATGGTTTAAGCCCCCTGTTCCTTCATGAAACAAAATGCAGTAGGAGTTGAGTACCTTCCTATTATTTCTGTAGACACCTTAGTTTGAAATACTATGAGGTTTTATTTTAAAAAAATCCTGTGTATTTTCTTTTTTGTGCCAAATTATGCTCTCCCCTTTCGGTGCTTAAATACTGAGTGATGTTAATGGAATTGCTGGGATAAGGAATATGGAAGATTAGTGTGTTGCCTCAGATGCAGCTCCTCACATGAGTGAGAGAAGTGTGCTTTGGCCTTTAGATATTTTTCCCTTTGCCTCCTTCAAGGTCTTGGTAAGTCACTGCCAAGTCAGAGCCCGTCATATGCAACACGACATTGTTTGATCCCAGGAAAACCCTGAGGGGCCTGCTCGGAGAAACCTGGCTCAGCTGGAGAAAGGAGCACATCGGTAAGCACCCTGGCTGGGTATCTGTGCTGTGCCTAATCCAGAGGAGCTCATGGGTGTGGACCAGGGCGACAGCCGCCGGTTCAGTGCAGAGATCCCACTGGCAAGGCGTTGTGTGAAGCAGAAACCAGCAACAAACCAGCAGGCAGTGCCATGCATCTGGACCAAAGCACTGATACGCTGCCAACGCTTCAGCAAAGGTCTCTTCCAAAGCTTTTTTAGCACAACTAGAAAGAGAAACAGAAACATTTGCAAATGCACTACTGCTGAGCTCCGTCTCACTGGCGGTGTTCACCGGCGTGCTCAGAAGATACGCAGACCTGTTTGTAGTGCAGTTCAGACTTGAGTGCATCAAAGAAAGGTTGAGAAATTAACTCCACCTCCTTCTGCTCCAGCATCTGAATTTTAACCTGGAGTTCTTTGCTGCTCCTGAGCACCCCTTTTCCTGGACAGCTGTGACGAGCATCCGAGGGATGCCCTGGAGGGGAACTTCACCAGGGTGCCTCAGGTCAGCGTGGAGGTACCTCAGCATGGCTGCGGGACGGCAGGGCAGCCATCTCCCCGGTACCACGATGCCCTTTGCAGCGTGGAGGGAAGAGGGCAGTAAAGGGAAGAGCGAGCAGAAGGAGCGTTTAGAAGTGAATTGGTTAAAAAGTTACTCTCCATGTGAACCTGTCAATCTTCTGTAGAGGATTAGGCCCACTGGGGTGAGGAAGCCCAGGCGTGCACACACACACACACACTTTCACATAGTATCACTAAGGCCTTGCGGTTAATTATAGCTCTGAAATCTGACAGAGAAAAATTAGAGGGGAGAGGGACAGCTGCGGGATCCTGGGGTGTAGGGTCTGATTTCCAATGTAATCTGCAGCCCACCAAAGATCTTCACTTTGGAAAAATAACGTTCAGCCATTTCTAGTCCCTGCCTGCTGCTTTTCCATTGCCTCATGTGTGCCGTGAGCCTCTGAGCTCCTAGCAGGGTCCCCATAGCAGCAGCCTGGCCCATGCTAAGCAAGGGTGGCTTGTGCCAATGAAAAATACACATAAGTCGGGATTGCTCAGACCTCCTTCTTTTCTTTCTACCCTGCTTTTCTTTCTAGCTTGCTGCAGGAGAGGAGTCAGGAAGACTAGCGCTAGTTTCTTTCTTCCTAGGTCTGCCTGCAAATCTCTCCTAAATCTGGAATTAAAATGAAGTTGGCAAGTTTTACCCTTTTCCGATCACACGTCGTTTGGCTCTTCTGGCCTCCAGAGCCACAGCCTCCAGAAACGATCCTGTTGATCCCATGTTTTGAGGATAAGGATAGTACAAGGTCTGTGTATTGCATCTGCCTCCCTTTGGAGCCTGGGAGACTTCAGGGGGTCTTGCTGCCCATCCTGAACCTGCTTACCTACTTACATGTAATGATCTCATATTAAAAAAAACAGAGACCCCGTAAGGTTGTTGCAACATGAGCTAGAAGGGTGAGTCCAAAGATTACACAAAGCTGGAATCACTGTGTTTAAGGTTGGTGCCTCTGGTCTGGGTTACAGCAGTTTGAGAGTCATTTTAATGTACATAGGCAAATAATAACTCCTCAGCAGTCTAAAGTACAGTCAGGAGTCGGGACTGGGTCTCCACTACAGGGTCAACCCCATTGTTGGATGCAATGGTAACTTTTAATGCATCTTGGAAGGACAAAGAAGCTCCAATGAACTGGAAAATGTTAGTGATGTGCCAGTGTTTGAAGAGTAAATGTGGTGGGGAATTACAGGCCACTTAGCTTGACAACAACCTGAGGCAAAAATCATGTACTGGCTGATCAGAAGATGGAAAATCCTACACAACTTTAATAACTTCTTTAAGTTAGGAATTTCTCATAGCAGTTCCTTCTTTAGTATTGCCATTGTTTACTAGTATTTTCCAAGGAAGATTAATTTAAAACATCCATACCAGCTTAATGTCTTGCTGTACTAGCAGACATGAATTAAACGCAATTCATCTTCAACATAAGAATAAAGTGCAAACCTCATGCAAACCCAGACCTCAGACTCTGCCAGAGCTCATTAGAAGCTAAGCACAATGCAAAATATCCCATTCCTTTTGAAATCTATGACAAATTATTTTTCAATAGTATAATTATGGTTAACCAAATTCTCATTTCTCCATTCGTAGCCACTCATCCAGGATACACTACAACTTCCTAGACTTCTTCTGGGTAACAGATACAGTCAGGCATGGTTGGCCAAGCAGACAGACATCTTTAGGACCCGGGTGAAGCAGCTGAACACATTATCAAACCCATTTCCTTCAACCAAACTTTCAATAGAGCTCAGCTGGCATAACATTAACCAGAGCTAACCTGCCGCAATCTAAACCAAGCAGGTTAGTTAAAATGACCTTTACCAGTGACTTGAGCCATAACAGTCTGACTTTGCCCTCACACAAAGATCATTGCCACAGCCTGGTTTGCCAGCTCTCTGGAGTAGACAGTAAGCAGCAGTGTGGGTCGAAGTTAGATCAAATTGCTCAAAGCCTTGTCCAGCTGTGTTTTGGCAATCTCCAAGGGTGGAGATCTTAGGAAAGCCTAAGATGACTTTTTTTCCTGGATGGCTAGGCCCATCACAAAATACCCATTCCCCTTTGCAGAGAACATTTCCCCTTTGCTGGGCTACTAGGAATGTAATCTTCTGTATCGATGTACTGATTTACAGCCTCTGCTCTATTCTGCTGGCCTTGCATTACAATCCCTTTCCTGTTAACCCATGCATGGGGGCATGCCCCAGGGGACACAGATACAGTAACCTAACATCACCACCCACAGGGGCTTTGTAGGGTCCCACTTGATGCACACATCGACTCCGGGTCAAAAGCTTTTCTTGCAGCTGATAATAGCAAGGCAAGAAGCCTTGTTCCAGTTTTGACTGCATAGCTAGGTGATGGTGAACGGCACACGTCACCTATCCATACAGTTCCAACTTTAACGCAGTCACCATGATAGCTAGCCATTTAGGTGGTTTCACCTCTCAAGAATGCGTTGGGATTGCCAGACGGAGGCTCTAGTGAAAGGCAAAACACAGTGAGCCTGATTCTCCACTAACTTACCCCTTCATATAATTCAAGAGAAAAACCGCTGAAGGTGTAAAGACAGCGTAAGCAAAGCAGGGAATCTGGTGCCATAGGGCTGCTATCAGGACCACTGAGCCACCCAGAGGGAGGCTGCATTCCCAGAAAGGGAAGTCTGTGATGTGTCCGGAGGCAAATCAGGGCTACACACATCTTTGTTGCTACGTTGCATTGAAACATTGCTTTGGAGGCCCGAGTGAGCGGGCAATGCTGAGACTAGGTCCAGAGCGCTGACAGACCCTGTAGCCACAAAGCTGCTTAAGCACTTGCTGTTTTCTCCATCAGTGCAGAAATTACTCCCTGTTTAACTGTTTACGCTACAGCCTAGAGAGAACGTAGTCTGAGAAATGACCGAGTATTATAACATGGTACTCATCCCAAAGCTCAGCTGCTCTCATTTCTGCTTGTCTTTGTTTCCTTCCCTCAACCCCTTCATTCTCCTGGCTTATCCACCACCCATTCATTTTCTCTCCTTGGTATTTTTTTCTCGTATGCCTCCTTTTTACTCTCTTCCTCCGAACCACTTCTCCTCCCCTCCCCTTGCCCTGCATTTTCTGGCAGAGTTTTGGACTCTGAGTTCAGTTTTATTCTTCCCTGGAGAAATGACTTAATGCCTTGGCTCTAATGAGCAGTTTGCTAACTGTGAGCCCTTGCTGCTTAGTCTGTATGGAGATGTGCATGCCAGTAATTGGGAGCCCCATTTTTCTTCTGCTTTGCTTTTCTTCTTCCCCCCCTCTCTTCTTTTCCCCAGTCTCATTTAGCCATATGATGGCTGAAGAGAGCAAAGTGTCAGACAACTTGGTAAGACCTTTTGTATTAGATCACTGCTGTTCAGGCACTCAAGAGAACAAGCTCAACAGCTCAGGGAGCACGGACTGCAACAGGAATGAGCCTCCCGAGTATATATAAGGTTTCCCCCGTGGGGATATTTTCCCATTTATTTTGCAAGCAGATTAAGCTGCCCATGGATTGCATATGCTCTGCAGTGTGGACGCTGCTCTGGATTGCCATCTGCGGGGGCATGTGTCAGCTGAGCCCTGCTTTCCCAGAGCTTTGGTTGGCTGAAGCCAGTCTGTTCACCAACAACTTTCCAATGTTCCCAGCTCTGACCAATTCCCCTCTACCTCATAAACACAGGATTTCTCTAAGTTTTAAAGGCCCTCGGGTGCCCTAACTTGATCTGTTCTGTTCAACCACTTCCTGTAAACAGACATTTATGGTAATTTTAGTGGCCACCAGGGCCCCTTCTCTATTCAAAGTGAACCTTTGCTCCCAAACGTCTAGACTTTGACCTCCTCTCTCCCCGGCTTTCATGCTCAAACTCTGCCATGCTTCCCACTCCAGTGTTTGCCTCTGAAGTGCCTGGTCCAGCCCCTCTGGTTCTTTCTTGTAGTCTTCACAGCTGCTGAACACCCTACTTGTGAGACGTGAGAAGACACCAGCAGAGTGGTAGTCGGCAGGACTTCCTTGTGTGAAGTAGTCACAAGGCACCCCACCAGCAAGAGGCCAAGCTTCAGTGCACTGCAGCTCCCCGTAAAACAGAGGCTGAGAACACAGAAGGGATCTTGGCTGCAGCTGGTAGAAGGTGACAGACTTTTAAAATCATTTTAGTGCCTGAAAAAGCTCAAGAATACAAAGTTTCTTGATGAAAGAGCCACTAGTGTTTCTAAAGCTGTAGTTCACATGTCACCAAACCACAGAATTAGCCGCATCCCAGTGGTTTCTGCATGTCTCTTGGATGGCTTTTTCAAAGTCACCTAGTGGCTGCCGTCCTGTAACGAAGGGCATCCTCCTGCCTACTTTCGTGGGATCCACCAAGGCCTAATGCTTGGTGAAACTGCACGTGCATCACCCAGAAGGTTGGCCACTGTGGCAGTGCTAGTGCCAGCAGCTATCCACAAAATCTAGCTAGCCTGTGTTCATTACTGTGTGCCATGCCATGGTTGCATCCAAGGCCCTGATTCATTGTCTAGTCTGGGAGCCGCATGCAAGACCTTTATTCTGGGTGCATTCCCAAGAGCTGTACATGACGGCAATCAGTATTTGTTTAGTGCACAGCCTGGACTCTCTGTCTTGAAAGTGCAGTTTTTCCTTGTGTCATTCAATACCACATCCTCCCTTCAAAGCCATAAGTTGGTAACAAGACCTAAAGCCCATCAGTAACAGAATGCATAACTAAAAACATTATAATCAACCTGTTAGCTAAGCTGATTCACAGTGGTCAGTTAGGGCTACAAAGTCCCTTGCACTCATACTTGGCTCTGCAAGCTTAACCAGGATGTCAGCGAGGTTGATCTCGGGAGACAGTCAACTTTTCTTCTAGGGATTCCACATCCGAGGGCTACTGCACCTCAGACTGCTGCTGCTGTTGCCTGGTGCTCACTCTTTGGGAACTAGATAAGATGACTACTGTTCTCCCACAGACTCAGCTCATCACAGGTGATGACCTCATAGCGTCATGGTTTAACGCATCATTTTCAAGAAGTGGAGGCAGTTTCCCACACCATAAATCCCATCTTTCTTTTCTTTTTCCCTTATTTGATTTTTTTTCACTTTGGCATGTCTCAAGTGTCTCTGACATCAGCTTCTAATTGTTTGGGCCATTCTTGGCTTTAGTTTTCTACTCAGCAAAACATCAGAGGGTGACAAGCCATGCTGACAACCTGCAATTTAACAGAGCTAAATATGGATCAGAGTCTGACTAAGCATTCTTCTTTAGTTATTTTTACACCATTTCCCACCCATCTGTTGTGTTAGGAATAATAGTAATTAGTAGTTAATGTTCAAGCCCCAAATTTGCTTGCAACTGCTTGAACTCCTGGCCACAGAGTGGCATTAATTTATCGGACCTCACTGCATCAGTAATGCCATGTAAAAGAAAATTAGGTCTGACAGCTGCTTAAATTGCAATAGCATACACTAAGCGTATCTTATGTTGGTTAGAGTAGTAGTGCAGAACAAGTACATAGTGTTTTTGCAGATAACACAAATAAACATGTGCTTACTTTTCCCCATGGAGCAATTATTCTTTTGCTAGGGGAAATGTCTCTCTGCTCTTTTATGCTTTTTAATGGCACGGATTTTTTTCCCGTAGTACGTTAGGACTCAACAACCTCACACCTTTAAACAAAATTCCACCTTGTAATGAGATCTTACCCTCAAACTGATGCGGGGGGCTGTCCTAGCCATTCTCAACTAGTAGTTTGAAGAGTATCCCCAGCTGTAGCTCTAGCAGTCAGAGTCCATGTTTCATCTGAGAGCTGCCATGTTTTTTGTTTTACTTTGTTTTATTTTAAACCAAATATCCTGTATGCTATCTAGTTCTGAACTTTGCTCCACTGTTCTTTGATTTAATGTTCTAAAACATCTCTGAAACCACGGAATCTTTCCCAGATTTGTCTTTAATCTTCAAATTGTTCTTTTGTACCTAAAAAAGAAATGTATTGTACAGCATGAGAGGTTACCGGGTCCCTTTTGGCAATGTTAGGAAGGTTTTATGGTCAGTTCAGCTAACGCTGGCCTCCCATAAATAAAGAAGTGAAATTTTACACCTGTGGACTGGGGCCAAGGCCGCCTTCTCTATTTGAACATGCTGACGCTCTGTTTTTATTGGTGTGTGTGACATATAAGCCACTGGTCTCCAACTCTGACCACACTGGTATAGGAAAGCCATACTGATACCCTCCTCAGAGGCATCTGTGGACAACTTGCTTTTGCATTTACTGTTATAGTCTCCTGGGACTCCAGCCTCTTTCATTAACTCCTTCAGCTTTGCCAGCCGTTGAAGGTTTGCACTCTGTGTCTTCTGGACATCTCTCGGTGGTCACTTCCTGCGTTCCTTTTTGAGCTCCAGGAGCATGTCAGCCTTGACTACTTTCTCTGAGCTTTCTTCCATTGCAGGCGTTTGTTGATCTGTCACACTCTGCATGCCTGTGATCTACAGTTGCTACTTCAAGTAAATGAGCTAGTTGCAAACTTTCCTATGCACTACACTGATCCAAGGAATCTCTCTGTGGCTTCCTCGTCTCTTGGGGCAGGAATACTGGTGTTTTTCTGACCACCCTGAGATCTGTCGTCACGTCTTATTGCTTTAATATCTCTCCCCACTCTTTTTTACACTACAAAGAATTTATATTTGTAATTTTTTCAGTTTTACTCCAGCAACATGAGCTCTTTCTTAAGATGCCTGAGGACCTGGTCATGCTTTTCTGCTGTTTCTCCCCAGGTCAAGATGATATGCAGGACCTATTGCCCTCCCTACCATCCAAAATTCACCGCACTGTCTTTGTGAAACACCTGGAATACTAAACACAGCCCAGATCACAGCCTGCAGAAATTGTGTCTCCCGAAGAGTGTGCTGAATGTGCACAAGCATGTGCTTTGTATTTTGAGGGGCTCTTGCCAGAATCCTGCTGGGGCATCTAGCATAGAAAATATTTGGCATCAGCTACATCCCCCAATATTTTTCTCCTTTCAGGTAATGGAAAACTTGCCTTTTTACATTTTCAGTTCTTTTGAGGATCCCAAGTTCATCAGATGTACTAACAATTTCACTTCTGTCACCCCCAATACGACTCTCAGCATGACTAGCCTATCCGAGAACTTCTCTAAGCCTCCATTTTAAGGCAAAAGGAGTTTTCCCATTGCAGCAAATCATATAACAGTTGTATACTTTCAGCCCTATTCTTTACTATGATGACAGTGTCCCTATCATCTTGAAGATGTTCTCAAACTCTTCCTCAGTGTCTTGCTCTCTCCCTCCTCCAATAAAGGCACCTTTCTGGGAAGACTGAAGGATCAGTCCATCTTTAATCCAATAAGGGCTGCTCTTCCTCTTTCTGCTTTTCAAGACTTCAGATTTGTAACATAAAAATCTAGCTCATATATATACTTTTCAGTGGAGGTAAAATCACTACATGTTTACCATCACCTATGTGTAGATAATATTTTACAGTCAGTGTCCAGTACAAAAGTATAAGTCTCTATTTATTGGTTGGCGAGTCCATTTGTCTTGAGTTGATCCCATGAAAAAGCCATCTGTGTAGTGCTACCATTATCTTCTCATCCATACTGCGGATGCTCTGTTGTAATATGCAGTGCTTAGCAAAGTGGTAGGAGCTGTTCCTTTTGCTTTTTTCCTCTTCCACCAGAAAAAGACTATCACAGTGTGGACTTTGAGATGTTGGTTTTGCCTGGCTGTGGCTGAACACTGCACACTTTTCTGCTTCAGCTCCTTTTTTCCCCAATGTAGTTGCAATCTCGGTCATGTCACACAACCTTCCTCCCTCCCTGCCCTCCAGCGCCACGCCACCCGCCAGTATCGCATTCTGCACACACCTCTACAGTCTGAACGACGAACCTGTGCACGGTCCTCACTGAGGGCTTGATGATCTGCACTCGACCATACAGTTTTCTTTGTCTGTCTAATTATATTTGATGTTTAATACACACCTTTGATGTGTATTGAATTGCTTGTTAAATACTTCTGTGGTTGTTTTTCTTCCTGAAAATTATTCGCTTTGCCGGCTCACTTGCGGTAGCCTATGCTTGTTCGCTTAACAAGGGTACTTCCAGTCTCTGAATGGTTGACTGAACTTTTTATAACTAGGAAGGATAGCAAAGCAATTTCAAGGCAGAGATGCAAACGCTTCTAGAAAACACTTTGGAACTAATTTCGTGACATGTTGATCTTCCCTGGACTCGGTAACTTATCTCTGGGGAGCTCCAGACTGAGCTATGCGTAGCCCTTTGTTCAGTGTTCATTGTACTTCCCTATTTCCTGACATTTTTTGTAACTGAAATCTATTACAGTCTTAATTACATTAGCCACTGTTAAGCATATCAAACCATGGAACTTGGGGTTTTTTTCTCAATAATTTGGAAAATTTAATTTAGCTTTAAACATGACAACATCAGCTACAGGATTACTAACTGTGATTCAGTAATTTAGATACAAGCTGCTACATAGCTATTGCTCATTTAGTCTAGCCTTGAAGAATAATGAGAAACTTACTTCTTTCACATAGTAGATTATTTGTAATCTGCTTGAACTTTATAGCGTATAATCACTGACCTCAGCGATATCATGCTGGATCTGCTTCATGACTACATCAAGACTTGAAAATTTTAAAGAGGGTATAAAACAACAAGAAAAAAATGCCCCAAAAGCCAGGAATAATAGATTTTTTAAGCTGAATTTCATTATTTTTAACATAGTGAGAATTTACTTGAGTGTCTGGAAATTATTCTTGTGTACAAATACATGTGAATTAGCAAAAACCCTAATCGTAACCTAAACTGAACTGAGCTCCTGTCTTAAGATTTTCTGATAGGATTTGTCACTGCTCTGCTTATTTCTAATTGATTTTCAATCATCACCAGCTAGCAAAGGTATGGGTAAAGGCTTCTGATGTCATTTGTTCTCTGCCATTGTTCGTATTGCAATGTCACAGACTTCCACGCTCTTCTGCAGGGGAATACTCATGTCTGAGCAGATCCAAGTAAAACTTTATGGTGCCTGAAACAGCTCAAAGAAACATTTGTGTCAAACAGAAAGGCTGACTCCCCTCTAATTCCTATAAACTCAGGCATTAAATTCCAACTTTTGAGCAGCAATAAAGACACCTGAATTACATTTGATTGTCCCTCCCAGACTGCCCAACATACTGTAGGACAGCTGGAGCATTCCTGCCTCGCGTCCTGGTGGCTCGGAGCACTCTCCTGTGGGCTGTGTACCTTGTCTGCAGTCTGGTCACAGCTTCCTCTCCAACCTACTATCAGATTTCCTTGTCAGCCATATTTCACTTTGAGACGATGTGAAGATGGCTGAGCACCCTTTCCAGACTTTTTTCACAAACCATGACTCCCAGCTTCCTCGGTATTCCTGAAGCACCTGAGGAGGATTATAGCCTCGAAGTTGGTACAGACTTATAGTGACTGCAAGTAGCAACACGAATAACAGAACTATAAAACAATTTCTACAATAATGATCTTCTAACATATGTATAAGTCTCTGAGATTTTCATTCACTGGACCAAAGCATACCTATATTTAGTGGGATTCACACTGGAAGTTTTTTATTCTTGCATTATTTTTGGAGGAAAGAGAAGCATGTCTTCCCTAGTGCGGGAAGAATCTCTCCCTGAAGAGATGAACATGGAAACCAGCCTTAAACTTGGAAGTGGCATAGCAATGTGTCTGTTAATGAGGATTATGAGTTTTTCTAACGTTTAGGGAAATTACAAGATTATGTCTGTTTGAAAATTTACTTGTGCTCAAATACATAGTATTAATAATACATTTCAAGCTGGAGTTATGAACTCCTAGGTCTGTGCACCTCTGTCCAGCTGCATTTAAACACCAGCTACATTTGAAAAACAGTGCCACAGCTGAGGCATAAAATTACTTCCCTAAAGCCATAACTCTACTCCATAATATTATTACAATCACACTTTTAAATCTATAAAAAAATCTTCAAGGACAGAAAGTCAAGGACACAAAACTGGGAGCTGTTTATGCAATATTAAGGTGTGACTGCAAACTCATTTTCCCATAGCACGCCTACCTCCATCAGCTTGCAAGAAGGCCCCAAGGCTGCACCTCAGGAGGAATCCAGGCTGAGCAGCGAGAGGAGCTTTCTTATGCAGAATGCTCACATTATCTGCTGCAGGAGCTGGCAGGCACGAAGTAAAGGAAGAAGAGAAATATAACAAGACATCCTTTATACATTATGGATTTTCCTTAGTTACAAGAAACAATGTAGGAATTAAAAAAAAGGAGAAAAAGTTTGGGTCATCTACCAGACTGGGATGACTAGGCTCACAGTTCATCATTTGGGCTATGGGCTTGCACCCTCACTCGACCCTCTGTTTCCCCCAGTCCCACTCCACAGCCTGTGTCCTGCTCCTGGACCCATCTCTATTCTGTCTGCACAGCAGGGAAGAGCCCATGGGCACACCAAGGGCTACCTCTAGACTAACTGCAATACTGAACAACTGCCCGGTCCCTGCTGCACCCTGTCACTGGAGACACAAGCAAGGAAGCTGGCAGCAGGCTAGAGGGCAGAACGTGGGGGAGAAGGGAAGGAAAAGGGGAAAGCTCTGTCCCAGTCAGTCTGCAACACTGGAGCTACGGGGCCAGAAGCATGCCCAGAAAACACTGGGTCTTCAGGAGACAAAGCTGCCAATGTCTGAGAAACCTCCTGGTCAGGAAGCACAGACTTACTAATTTGGAGGCTAGTATGCTGGTCAATCTTAGAAGAATTTTCACAGGGACAGGGAAAAGCACATACCATATATAAAGGCACAAGCCCTATGCCAAATTTCAAGCCCTTACTTCAAAGCTTGGACTTTCTTAATGAAATATCTCTCCCTCTAATCTCATGTTTGGAAACTGTTGTTCCAGTTCAGCTGAAACAGTTGATCCATCCTCCCAAAGTCATCATTAGGTAGACATTTGGCATGGAAATCTTCCATCTGTGCTGTTTGTATTTGGCAGAGCATTTCATGGGGAAGTGCTTTAAAAGAGTACAGCTTTGGAAAGTGTAGAACATTGTTAATGGTGAGATGTGTCATGCCATGAGCTGTGAAAATTATTCAAGGAGCTTCACAGGCCTTCATGGAATAATTTGCAAAGCAGAGAGGGAATGATCCTGAAAGCCTAAGCTTACTTGCTCAGGACTATAAAGAGAACTAACAAAGGAGCTTTGAATAGAATTGCTGGGGATGGTTTCCCAAGCTTTTTTTGCCAACGTATACCAACTTTTAAGGCTAAAGCCTCCTCATCTTGCCTCCTTTCTTAGCCTCTAAGACACATTGACATTGACAGCTGTACATCTTTAGTGTGGTTGTTGCTATGATTCCTGCATCTTGTATTTGCGTATCTAGAAGAAAGTGATATCTGCCCAGTGTAGGAATTTGACACCGTAGTATGATGTCCTCAACCCCACCTACTTCCATCAAATCTCCAGTTATCTTTTTGGGACCCCATACAAATTCTCCCCCTAAATAAACCCTTGCCCTGCTACGCCTGCAGCTACAGGGCAGCCCTAGCACAATCCCTTCGTTTGACTGCAAAGACTCACGTTGCGACTCATACAGTAACATGTCCTTCCCTAAACCATGCATTGGTTCAGGGGAAGCGGAGACAGCAGCAGAGAAGACTAATGCATTATGCAAAGAGACGAAAGAGGAGGCAAGCTGTCCTTCACCAGCAAGTGGAGAAAAGCAGCTAACCACAGAGTGGTTTCCGACGGACTTATCATCACAAGAGTAGCTCTGGCAGGAGCTAAAAAGGGGAGTTGTAAGAGTTTGCTAATGCTGCCCTGGTGCGCAGAGAAGGCTAACCACAAGGGATGAGCAGTCATACGCTTCTGAGACTGTCTGTCTTAGTTTACTTCACTTTAGTCTTTAACAGAAAAGAAAGGTCACCAAAAAAAGCCCAAGATTATAGAACTTGCAACTTGTGCTGTGCGAGCTGAAAGTGTCCTGGGAGGTTATCTCACGCAGCTGGCTAGCGTGGTGCTCGGGGCTGAGGGATGGGACAGATGAAGGTCGTCTTGTGGAGGAATGCTGGAAAGAACACACGCTTACTGTTTCTTTTCTTCCACTACTTCTGGCTCTTCCTAGGCTATAAAATCACATCATTTAAAGAAAGAAAAATCATGAAGCACCAAAAAGTGGATCCAACCTGACTTTCCAGTCACAAACAGGTCAACACAAGCCAACTGGCATGGCCACTGTGCAGTTCCCCGTAGCTCTAATTAGCTACTTCTCTTTTCCAATTTGCTGAAGTGATCTAATTGGCCCCTCTGCAAAAGGCGATTCAGGGAACGTCTTTCCCCATGTAGTTATTTGTAAAATGTCAACCCAAGCTTGATAGCTAAGGAACCTCAACCTGCACTGAGTTCAGCAAGGGTGATTTCATCTTGCCTCGATCTTCTCTCCCCATCCATGCCCGTTGGATGTCAGGAGTTTGTTTATACTACTTGTGCCTTTTCTCTCTGAAGCTGAAACTCTTCTAAATGTGTCAGGAGTATGGGAAAACACAAAAGGAATTTTTCTGGCCTGCAAAAAGTGCTAAGCTTAACACAATGGTATCTAATAACAGCAATGCCAGTGTGACTGGCAGCTGGCCAGGGTCCATACCGACTCCAGTGCTAAACACAGCAACACATGCTGAGGCCTCTTTCTTTGGCTAAGTCTGAAGACTTTTGCCTCACACCCAGCCCACATTGCGCTTGGCATGAATGAGTGGGGAGACACTGTGAGGTCTGGACATAATGGGATCTCCGTCTGCAAGTCTCTCTTTCTCCAGAGTGACCCCCTCCCCCTCCACCATTCTTCTTTTCTGCAGATTTAATTTTCTGTAAAGTTCACACTTTCCATCTCAACAGCCAGGATACACAAACATGAGCTTAGCTTCCACCCTTGACCAAACTAGAAAGGAGATCTTCTGTTATTGTTGTCGTTGCAGAGGAAAGCTTCTCAGTTGGGGAGGTGTCAGACCAGGGGGCACAGGCATTACCCTCTGTGCACCACCACCTCTGACAACACCGTCTCTGAGCACGGTGAAGAGGAATGAGTGAGGGAAGCAGTCAGAAGAAGAGGGAGATCTGGTCCAGTTTCAGAAAAGCTAGGAATTTCTTTTCAGCAGCTCCCTAGCTTTGGGCAGACCGACACCACTGCCCTGTCTGAAGCCCACCATCCTGCAATGCCCTTGACATTCTCCTGGTTAAAGCATTTCCTGCTCCTGGAGGACGGGAGGAAAAGTCTTCCTTTCCCATCCTCTGGATGCTTTCCAGTCAATGAAACGCTGCACACTACATGCAGTGCGGCAACAGTGGAAAAATACCACCGGTGTTTGGAAAGGAGCTAAATGCTCCTTCACTTTTGCCAGGACCAATGGAGAAAAGATGGGCTGGAGCTGCAAAACTTGTGACCCAGTCCTTTCAGATGCACCAACGAACAAGAGAAGTCCCTCCACACGCAAAGGGACATTTTTATTGTGTGTCCGGTCGAGACTGCTCCATAAGTAGACAAAACAGTACTCTCCCCAAGACTGCTGGGGATGGTTTAGCAACCTAAGCAACTGGTTTGAGGCAACGAGACTTCAAGGAACCGCAGTGTCGAATCCCAGCTGAACCCATTAAGCAGTTTATCCTCGGACAGATAAAATGTCTATCGTGTAGTTACTGCGCTCAGATCTTTTCGATGAGCCCTCAGAGACTGAGCTCATTGCTGGGCTTAGCGGAAAGTAAAGACCTCATGATGCTAGTGGTAAGAGCAGAAGTTTTCCTCGGTGACTCTGGTTAAGTTTTTTTCCAGACTCCCTTCTGTGCAGTTGTGTGCTATCCTGCGCAGAGGTTTTTTTATGGCAGCCCAGCCGACAGAATAGTTACGTGCATATGCATATGCTCTCTGCGATGGTCCTCCGAGAGGAACCCACTCCAGAAATATACAATGTATTTTAATCAGATCAAACAGAGAAGGTGTTGTTTTAAGATTCAGAAAGCTCAACAGAGAAAAGGTTTTCTGAAAAAAAAGTTTCCTTTCATTTCGGATCAAAGGAGCAGAGCGGGAGGAAGATTTCCTGCCGAAAAATATACTTTTGTCAGAAAAGTCTCTGCCTGGAAACAATCTCCATTTGCGGATATATTTTTAATGTGCAACTTCACAGATTAATTCAGCGTGGCCTTTTTTACTGTCTTTTTTTGTTTGTTTCCTGTTGTTCCGCAATTTTCATGTATGAGATAATCAGGCTGTCACTTCCACCTTCCTTTTTCTTTCCTTATTTTCTCCCTTTCCTCCCCATCCTTTCTCCACTAGAAAGAGTTTTTAACAATTCAGAAGCCTGAGAAAGTGGAAAATGAGCATTTTGACATATTTATTTCTTCTCTTGGAAGACAAAAAGGAAGAAAAATATATTTCTTTTTGCCTTTGCCTTTGATAAAACCAAAATCATAAGAAAGATTACTCTGGTTCTTGCATTTTTCATGTATGTGTATTTCTCATTTTCCCATATTTTTTTCTCTCTCCTTTTTACAGAGGGAAAGGGAAGAGAAAAGAAGCAAGGAGCAAAAAGAAAATGTGTTTCTCTTTAGGAATAAAATTTAAATGAAAACTTCAACATGAAGTGAAATAAAGTAACTCATTTTATTTTGATTAGATTTTTTCTCCAGAAGAAGTTGTATGAGAACTTTGAATAATTTTGTAAAGAGCTTTTCACTATATAAAGTGGCTTTTTGAGCTAATGTTTCAAAGAAGTACAGCTGGCAACAGGCAGTCTCCAGGACACATTTCACCCGTACATC
The DNA here is from genome assembly GCA_020745775.1 of Theristicus caerulescens. Classification (NCBI taxonomy): domain Eukaryota; kingdom Metazoa; phylum Chordata; class Aves; order Pelecaniformes; family Threskiornithidae; genus Theristicus; species Theristicus caerulescens. The sequence continues at coordinate 521,276 of CM036559.1, read as the reverse complement.
TACAGTAGGAACATATTTTATCAGAGCAATTACCAGACATATAAATCTAACATGGGACCTACTATAAGTCACAGCATAGACATTAATTTATGCCAATCAATAATAAGTAGCTGTTTAAAGCACAACAGGAATTTACCTCAAATAGGAGAGATGTGTGAGGAAGGAGTGATTTTATTCAAGGACAGATGACAGATTTACCATCATCAGATTTTCTGAGTGCAAACAAGATGGCAAGGTTGCAGCTCCTCACATTTAAGGGACTGTAATAAATGCTGAAACATTCTCTATAGGAAGGAGATGAAATATTATCAGCGGGTCTTAATAAGGTTGCTCTGAAAAAGAACAGATGGTTTTACACAACTGGACTTGCAGCAAAGCCCAGCAAAAGCTGAAAAAAATAATTTTTGGCTAGAATTTGTGTAACTTTCCAAATTAATTCACTGTGGCCATGCTTATATTGCTTCTTCATTCATTTCCCATGAACATCAGAGCGATCAAATTTTACCCACACAAATTCCTGCAGAAGGCACATTTTCAGCTTGCTTCCTCACATACTCAGCAATGATGTATTTTAAAGTTGCCTCCAGAGCTTACAGTCTGATATGAAACCGGTCTTGGCTTAAGAAAAGCAGGCAAAGGCTTCCAAAGCCCCTTACTAGAGCCGTGGTGTTGCAGCTTTTCAGATTATAGGATCTTATGTTACCTCTTGAAATAAGGATCCACAACAATTTTTACACTGTGCGACTGTGATCACAGAAAACTAAAAGAAACCCTGCACTTGTCTGCTAAATTTCACATGAAGCAACGTTTGCTAGAGAATGATGCTTTAGGTATGGTCTGGCTCACCGAGAAGGGGTTTTTGGGTTTTTTTTTGGGGGGGTTTCTTTGGTTTTGTTTTGTTGGGTTTTTTTTAAATACTGTTCAGCAAGCTAATCTGAATTGTGTCTTTTGCAAATTGCAGTAGTTTGTTCAAGCCCTCCTATTGATGAGGGCACGCTAATTAGCACAGCACACAGAGAAGTATATTATAAACCTTGAAACCAAGCACAGCTAATTAACAATATTTCAACTGCAAAATAATCCATAAGAATACAATTTCTTAGAGACAGAGGGGAAAAAAAAGAACAGAATAATTTTGAATGAGGTGTGCCTTGCAAGGAGACTGCAGTTGGTGAAGAAAGGATGAAGAGATGGAGCAAGAAGCAGGGATAAGTCACCGACTAAGCTCTCATTTGTAACTTTATGAACAGTGTCTCATTTGCATGACCTAACCTGGCCAGTCCTCAGGGTGAATAACCTTTCTTTATGTATATAGCAGGGGCTAGGAGGTTTTCCTGACATTCGAAACAGAGACAGCAGCCACCTTTTTTCATTCCAGAAGAAGCGCAGAACAAAGCTGCTCCAGCAGTTTTGCTGGTTTGGCGGAGGGAGGGAGGGAGAAGAGTGGATGGAACATTTCCATCATGAGACTTTCACCTGTACCATCAACCATGATTAAGGATGAGGCAGCAGTGAGTGCCAGAGAAGACATGCTGCCAACGCTCCCAGACCCCGAGGGAAAAGACCGACAAAGTGCCCACTGGTATTTCCTCATCCTATGTGGAGTGAGAAATGGAGAATGAAACCTTCATCCCTCTGAGAAGACACTGCCACATCCCCCCAGAATAAGCCACCGGTGTCACTCCAAGGGTGACGCAGAGTTTCTGATGTGATGAAAGCCATGTGATGAAAGAAGGATTACTGAATTATCTGGCTGAAATGCTGAGCCTGACCCCGAGGGCGCTTGTGAACAACACTGGCACATCAGCACTGGGGACCTGCCAGTGACAGCTTTGAACCCTGGAGTGCTGTCCTGCACTGAACTTCTCTCGCTCTTGCCCCGAACTTCTCTCGTTCTTGCCCCCTCTCTCTCTCCCCTTCCCTTTAGGCGGATGGTGGTGGTTAGGCAAATGTCCTCCACCACCACCTGGAGGAGAAAAGACAGCCAGATCGTTCTTCTGCCCGCCCTCTGGAGACATGTAGCCTGGCCTCTTCAATGTTGTAACATGCCAGAACCGTGTCACGTGTAATGTTTGAGCGCAGTGCAATCTCACATGCTGTGGCTGAGCTGGACTTTCCAAACGTCACACTGGTTTGACACCGGGACCAGGTTCACAGCCTTGCGGTCAGCTGCAGAGAGTGGCTGCAGCATTGGGCTCCTGCGGTCCCCCAGTGCAGGGCAATCACCATCACTGGCCCTGATACGTTCAGGCCACATCTAAACTGGCCTAAACTTAGGCTGGAGCTAGGGCTACTGAAACGCTGGCCCTCGTCAGACCACACAGACCCCAGCGGTGCCCTTCTTGCTGGCTCTCCTGAGAGGTGCAGCGTGGGGCCCTGATGCTGATGGGTGCTTCTCCCGCCACTGAACAGCACCATATCCCCACCCCATCGCAGGGCAGAAGCCATTTGCCTCTATTGCTTCCTATCATTTTCCTCATCCACAGAGCAGGTGTCCTATAAGGGTTAACATCAGCACAATAAATCTGTGCTTTCACTTCAACCAGCCTCCTGCGTGGTTCTCCACCTCTGATTTCTGTCGCAACCAAAGACGCTAAACACTTCATTAGTGAGGAAGTCATTCAGCTATATATCTTGGATCTCAAAAGAAAACCCCACAGTCAGACATCCTTTCTAAATGAAAAAGACCCCAGTTCTGCTAAAACCTTTATTTTCCTACAGTGTGCCCACATTTTTACTTCTCGTGAGAGGTGCCAGAGGGTAAAGAAGGGTGAAAATCAAAGCCACCCAGTTACCCCCAAAGCAGCAAGAGCAAAAGCTCCCTCACACCACCTTTGCCTGGGAACTTTATCTCCTGCCTGGTGTGTCTGCAAGTCTCAAAAGGATTTTTTAGCTCCTACCAGCATGTGGCTCAGCAACGGAGAATGATGGAGCACCTTTGTGCCCTTGCTTGTGTCGTGTACCTTCAGGACAGGACTACACAACTCGACCTATTTCACACAGACCTGTGAGACCATATGCTACAATCACAGCTTCCAGCCACCGTGAGCTTAGGGCGGATTTCAAACCATAATCTGGGGGTGAAAAGACATACATTCCAGTAACCATTCCAGATCTCACAGAGCTGAGTTCACTGGGAAAAAATCTTGGATCAAGCCAGCATTAAAGGGATCACTTTGAAAAAGAAGGAAAATACAGGCTTAGTATCAGGAAATATTTGCTAGCAGGGAGCTTTGTTCAAATGTGCAGCTTTCTCCCAAAGGAAGAGACAGGGCTTCCATCACAGCAGTCAGTTAAAACTAGGCCTGACAAAGCCCTGAAGAATAATTCTCTTGTACTGGCCGGAGGGATGTATTAGACAGGATAAGAAGTCTTTTTTCCACTTCTAAATTTCAATTATTCCTCTTTAACCTTCTTTTTCTGTATGCTTGCTCCCCTCAGCTGGGTATTGCAGGAATGGATTTCAGCTAAACGAACACAGAGGAGTGGAAGAGGCACAGAGCTCAGCCTGAATTTCTGTGTGGGCCTGAGTCCAGGAAGAAAATGGCTTCCCAAGGTTGGATAATTAATTTCTAATTTAATTATCAGCTTAATACCAAACATTTAAATGCAACAGCTATCTGTGCATACTGCAGCCTTCTATTTTCAGGCGCTATCTGCTTTAAAACTGCAGCTCTAATGCTGTTAGCAGATGGATGTGTGTTATTGCAGTATAGGGAACTGGAAATTCTCCATATACCAAGCTATAAATATTTCTTTGACATTTATTATCCTCACTTGAGTTCAGGTGCTAAAATACTTGGACTGAAGTCATATTTGTAGCAGAAAAAGTCAATCTTGGATCTTACCTTGTTGCTGGCTAAATTATTAAGACCAGACAAAGACAGCAGGGAAAGGGAGTCCCTCACTTAGTAGAGGTCGTGCAACCTTTGAATCAAATTAGCTGAAGTTTCGACTCATTTAACGATACCGGTTCTCAAACACTCCTGCTCAGGCAATATGATAGATCACTTCGCCAGGGCTTTTCTTATTCTCTCTCTCCCCCCCGCCCCTCCCCTTTTCTTGTCCTCCTTAGTGTGTGTGCAGTAGGATTGCATTTGCGGTCATGAATCTGAATCCCAGTTTTGCCAGCTGCATTGGATTGTAAACTCCAAGTCATATGAATTTCAATTTTGATTGCCCTAAGGGAAGTGTTGGATTATGTAAACCAGGAGATAATAGCCCTTATAAAATCCCTCCAATAAAATAAAATCAAGGTGTATGTGTCATGGTGGATTAACAGACTTGCCTTTTCCTTTTTTTTTTTTTTTTTAATATTTCAGGCTCCTGGTTGCAGTTGACTAGAAACGCTTACCACAGGGGGAAGGGGAGAGTACTGTCATTTGTGAATCATACAGAAATGTGTGATAATCTTTAAGATGGTAAGTCAGTTCCCTGTGGTGAAGATTAAATTGAAGAGAAATGGTGAATTGTCTGTGTGACAGTGCTCAGCAACTGCTTGTGTAGCAAAGAGCAGCTATTTGAAACAGCATGGGAATGCAGTGCAGCCACATTGAGTGGCCTGACTTGGCATTTGTCCAGGACAAAATAATGACCATCTCTGCCCTTCAAAAACTATGGAGGGACTTCTAATAACTGAACCCCAAATTTACTTCTAGCAACCAAAAGTCTCACCCAACATTACACCTCGAATAGCACGAGGTGCCTCAGCTCTTCACTGGGGCAGAGGTGTATTGTCAGCTCAGAACGGTAAGTTCCCAGCATACCGCACCACTACCTACGTGCATGCACGGAGGGCTGGGACCTTTCTGCTGAGATGACTCTTTTTTTGTGGAAAAACAGGGTAATATCTCTGCAGAACAGACGTTTTCCACCAGAAAAGTCTACGTTGGAGGAAATCCTTGATTTTTGTTTGATAAAGCCAGGATGTCCCATTTCATTTAAGCTCTGCAACACTCTGATCCCCAGACAATTAGAGTTTGGGGGACCTGGGTCACCAGTCTTGACCACGAGCTATATTACCCCTGTGGACTGTATCTCCCATGGTACCCCACTATCGTGAGGAGGAAGTCCTATCTACAGGAGGACCACAATGCATTACATAAGGTCAGCCATGGATGGGCTTTTCAGCTCTATTTTCATATGGACCATACAGGTCAAATATTAGCAATAGGGAGGGTATACCAAGCAGCCTAAAAAGCTGGGGTTGTGGTCCCCAAAATCTTGTGCCTGATCTACAGGTGCCTCTTCAGCCTGAGGTCTAGGCTGCAGTGCTGGCATCCCGCTCTGAGGACACTCTGCAGGTGCAAGTCTGCCAGTCCTGGTCCACAGGCTGCCAAGCCCAGCAGTGAGGAGGTGCAGCTCCACATTTTGATTCATTCAAAAGGGAAAAATTTCAGAACTTTTTGTCCCCCACAAAATTTTGGCATCTCAACATTTGTGGGTTTTTTTTCCCTCCCCCTTTTGGGGCTGAAAAACAGATGTCAACGTTCACAGCAGCAGTTCTGTCTGTCTATTCTCTGGATTACTTTCAAGATACTTCTGCCAAATACTGAGTAATCTGGACACTACTTTGCTGACAGCATGGTTCAGTCAGTGGCCCACAGGCTGCATCTGGCCCATCGCAGACAAGGCTAAGAATGGGGCCACTGGAATCACAAATAAAATCTGAAGAACTAAATAACCCTTCCTCCTACCATTCTCCAACACAGAAAGCCCAGCTGTTGGTGCTGGTGCTACCAAATTTGGCCCTCCACAGTGGCATGGTTGTGCTGCAGGAGTGGGAGGGGAGCATGTTGGGATAAGAGGAACAGTCAGGGTAAAGGGTCCCTAATAGACAGATTCAGATGCCAGTGCTTTTAAAGTCAGACCACACTTATAAAATCTGGTTTAAAGTACAAAATTGATTCAGAGGTGAGTCAATAATAATATTTCTAGCATGAGAAGGTTATGAATCTAGCAAACAAAGGCAAAATAAGATCAAGCCACAAAAAAAATCAAATAAGAAATGCCATGCGTCTTTAAAGCCCTGCAAGTAATTAACCTTTGCAAGAAAACTACCATAGGATGTGGTAAATTCTCCATCACTTGGGTCTTAAAATCAAGGTTAAACAATTTTTTTTTATAAGATATACTTTGGTTCAGCTACAAGTTGTGGAAGTAAAGGCAGGATTTACTTGGTGACATTATTTGGCACATGCTACGTGGGAGGCCAGGCCAGACCAGATGATCATTAAAGTCCTTTCTGGCTTTACAATCTATGAAATTACTAACCTGAGAACTGAGCCCTTGAGCTTGACCACATTGCTAGTGGGTGAAATAACTCCTCAAGATGTGGAAAGACCCCCTACAAGCAGTAAACCTCTTGCTCTACAGGGTTCAGATTAAGTGAGGGTATCTACCTGTAAGGAACGCACATTGCATTTGCTGCTCAGAGCACCTTTACTGATATTGAGGGAGGTAAGGCACTTCTGTAGGATAAAACAGCGTCTTTGCACACTCACAGGTTATTTATGGCTGCTGACATGTCTGCATTAATGCTGAGCTGTGTTTTCCCACCTCCAGGACGAGTTAGATAACTTCTATTGCCAGATTCCTGCTGGCCGACTTAGCTTCATAAATAAAGGCTGAAAGCTGTCTTGTGGGACAAATTCCTTGGAAATGGGGACACTCTTGGAAGGGCATGGAAAGAGTGATACTTCTGGATCACTGGCCAAGGTAGACACTTCCTACTAAAACTGCATCGTGAAACTTCAGAGAAGCATCCATCGTCAGCTGTTCATTCTTCTCTTTCCTTGCGAGTCCCCTGTTCCTGGTCTGAATTCATGGCAATCTTCCTGAGAGACTTCTCCTCCTGTAAGAATCTCTTATTCTCTCAACCTCAATTCGAGTCTTTCCGGTATGTGCTCCCATCCATCTTGCTCCTGACTAGTCGTCTCCAAACTCCCCTATAACAGGCTTGCTCCCAAGCCCATCCCCACATCAGAGCAGCGCACGGTGGGCAGGAGGGAGAGCACCTCTTCTAGAGGAGCATTGAGAAAAATGAAGAGCTTGTTCCAAACGCAGGTCCCAAACTGCCTCTGTGGTCAGGAAGTTGCCTTGAACTTACAAGTAGTTGTAGGTCAGTTCTCAACACAGACCACATTTGAAGGTACATCAATCTCTGTCCAATATTGGTCCTAGAACTTCAATAGCGTCTGCTGCTGTCCTAGCAGTGAAGTGTTTTATTTCTCTTGACATTCACCCAAATTTTAGAGAGGCTAAAAGGTTAAATAATCCTAAAGCAGAAGGAGTTTAGATCTGGGGTTAAATGAATAGTTGGAGATTGACGCAAAATTATTTTACTGATCCAACACGTTTCTTTGAACTCTCTCAATGTCTTCATTATTCCCACAGTTGTCTCCAGCACCGTGTGGCCAACTTCTAACTACATCTACTGTCTCAACAGGAACTCCTTGCAGTTCACAGAAGGGTCAGCTGAAGGGAGGAAGTGGGCAGTGATTTGGTCAACAAAGGCTCCAGTTTATTAACTGCTACAGGTGGCCAAAAGGATAGCAAACAGCGAAGCAGAGAGCACTTTATCATGCAAGTAACCAAGACATTTTCACTTGATTTACATAAAGATTGCACTGTCAAGACAGGAGCACAGCCTGAAGTCTACTGTGATTATACATCATGTACGGGAACTGCTAAGAAAGCAAAGGTAAGAAGGTACAGAGAAATAAAATGAAGGAGACAAAGAATCGTATGCTCTCCTATTACTGACCTCTGTAAATATGACCTCTCTTTTTTGCTTTGAGCCAACCATATCAAAGACGTGGGAACTCTGAGAGCATCCTTTGGAAAACTGTGAAGTCTGTTTTCTGGCAATAATGCTGTCCAACTGTATCGGGGCTGTTTCTCTCTGAACATATTGAGCTGACTCAGTAAAGTGCAGGGCTTTAAAAATCCCTCCTACAGGGAGATCTGCAGCCACACAGCCTATCTACAGCTACAGGGAAATACTGGGGGAAAGTATCTGAGAACCATGTGCACAATCCAAACGATTCAGCACTGACCTTCTAGTGTAGTGTTTATTAGCTCTTAACTATTAGCATTTGCTCAGTGTGCTTCATTGGGTGAGACTGACATAATCCAACAGTATGGTGTGGCATCTGGATGATGTTATCACACATACTCTTGCAGGCACAATCACATTCATGCGCATATGCATGTACGCACACACGTGCACATACATAGAGATATATGAGCACAGTGCAAAATGGGCAACTGGAGGCTTTTCTTTTCCTCACATCGTAGGTGACAAACTAGACAGGATGAACGGAATCAAAGCCTTTCTGCCCTCTCTTGTTGGAAAGGGCAACTTCCAGCACTATTAACGGGTTTTGAAAATCCACAGAAAGATACAGGAGTACACACGAAATACAGAGGGAAATGTTTTCGTGGAGCTGGAGGGTAACAACAATACCGTGTGCTTTCTGAACAGGCTTCACAGGCAGCAACCCATAACTTTCCACACTGAGATGGAAGAAGCCCATTTATGCTCATCTTTATTCAATAGTGAACAGATTAGTGATTACTGCTGGGCATGACCATACTTCTCCAGATACGGCCCTTTGTCCCTTAGGATGGGGCAGCATAAACTGAGATTATAATCTACTATATTGTCTCTCTTTCCACTTCCCTCACCTCAGGAAATGAAGGCCACATGGGAATATTGTAGCCAGAGCTCGAAAGGACACCTACACTAAATGTTTCTCTGCTCTTCTTATTACACGTTTCTTCTCTCTGTTTGAATGAACTGTGCTGAACTTGAGCCACTGCTGGAGTTGTTGGAACAGATTTCTGCCCCACTGTGGGGCTGTTCAGGTTCATTTGTTCTTTTCTGAAATACCAGCAAAGAAGAAAAAAATTAAGCTACGTCCCAGGAAACTGATTAGGCAGAAAAATACAGTTTCATCCTTAGTATAAATTTATGGCAGGGCTTTCACCAAGAAGTTGGTGCCTCAAAGTTTAGGATCAGTAGTGGTGTGAGCTGAGGTGGAGGGGTAGATACAGGCCTGGGGGGAGCACCGTGGGGAGAGGCTGAGAGAGGAGACTAGAAATAGAAGGGGAGGCTGGGACTGAAGGAAGCAGCTGGTGACTGTCTGGAAACTGAGATGAGGAGGTGGAGATGAGGAGCTGAAGTGTAGGGGGAGATGGGAACAGGACAAGGGCAGGCTGGCGGGTCATGGACAAGCTGGGAGGGGAAGAGAAAATAAGCATCTGCAATCATTTGATCCAGCGCTTCCATGCCAGGAAAGCGATCTTCTCTATGGAGACACAGGCACCGCTGCATGGTGCACGTTGCATGTTGCACACAGAGTCCTGGGTCCTGCCTCCGGACTGTTTCTGCATGGGGCTGGATGGGCACCTCTGCACCACCGTCCTGGAGATGGGCAACACAGCCTGGGGCAGGAGCGGGTGATGGTGGCACCTCAGGGCAGGGCAGGGGGACCCCGAGCACTCTGAGAAGGGGGACACTGCCAGCTTTCTCAAGTGAGGTCCAGCCAGGATTTCTGCATCATCTCCTGTTAGCAAATTGCTGCAGACCTCCTGGGCAAAGTGTTTGCCTCCTCATCCTCTAGTCCGTATACAAAAATGACCCCTTCCTACTACAGCCAGTTGTGCTGCTCCCTCAAGGGGCAGGAGGCAGGGAGGACTCTGGAGATGTGGGCTTTGCTGAGGAGAAACCACCACCACTGACTCCAGCGTGTGTTGATACTGCCAAACCATTTCCAGTGATGTGAAAATCCTGAGGAATCTAAATGTTTCATTCGAATACTTTGAAAAGAAGGAATTTTGATTTTTCCACGTGGATTTACGTCTCATATAGAGACTCATTTCAGTTTGAATCAAAATTATTCATATGGCACATGAAAAACAAAACCCAGAATGAAACCTCTTTGTTTGACCCTTGTGATGCTTTTACATTTTTGAGACCTGCCTTTGAGCGAAGGAATCAGCCCTCCTGATGGTCCATGTGGGAGCAGTTATTGCTTCTTATGAAGGAATTCCCAGGTTTTCAGTTTGCTGTTTTAAAAACTGAGGAAATTTAGACAAAAACTCCATTAAAAGATCATTAGGGTTGTAAAATCAAATACTAAAGTTAGGAGGGAGCAAAATGAAGATAGCCATGAAATTTAAGTTCAGTCCTCTTGCGCATATACACTCTAGTGATTAATTATAAACATAACCATTTTTCTCCAGGATCCCCATCTCATGCAATATGCAGATGGGTGGTGCTTTGGTGATGAAAGCGGGCTGCATAATGAAAAAAGCTGTCGTCTACCAGATCTTGTACAACTGCTGAAGAAGACAGAACCTGCAAAATAAGTATGACACTGGGGGGAAAAAGAGAGAGGATGAGAGGGAGAGAGGATCATGCCATGGCTTAGACAACTGAAAGCTCTCCTGAGAGAACTGGAGTCCAGCCTCGCTTTTGCCTCAGGGCTCCTGAGCAATACCTGTCAAATCACTCCAACTGGGTTCTTTTGGGGATGGCCAGTAATTGTGCATTCCTCCCTCCTCCATGTGCCAAAAACAAGAGGCCAGGCCCGGTCTGCAGAGCTGGGAGTGCTGAGTCAATGGGAGCTGTGCTTTGAAGATGGGGGTGTGCCATGAAAGGACTCATTTATTTATTTTACATTGGGCATCCCCAGCTTGGCACTCACATGTTCACGTAGCATGTTGCATAAAAAGCCTGCCCATGGACTAATAGCTCTGCCGTCGCACACGGGGCTGAAGAGTGATCAGTTACACAGGGCTGGGGACCACACACCGAACAACGAGGATTAAACCAAAACACTGAAAAACTCGTCAGTAACTGAACACCATGCTCTGAGTGGGGGACATCTTTGGAAAGGAGATGATGTGATCTCATAATAAAAGACTGCAGCATATGCATATTATACCGGTCACCTTAACTGGGGTATTTCCTAACTTTTGTGCTGGACTCTGCAATTTTAACATTTTTATAATCAATTTAGCTTACAGTGGCAAATCAGTGTAACTCATTTCTAAAGCACGTTAAGAATGTCCACATGTTTGGCTGAATCAGTGGCAAATCATATGCCTTTATGTATGGAGAGATCTTTGGATTAAATGCCTTACAGCCATGTGCTTTGGTGAGCTGCAAAATAGTCACACAAGGGTTTATAATAGTTTCAATTCATTATTGTTTTAAACCAGTTTACTCTAAGCTGATGCAAATTTCTCGCAAACATGTCTCCCGGGAGACTTTGTGGGAGATTTCCAAAGGCATAAATAGCAGTTCGAGCATTTAACTCTGTGTGAACCAGCAACACACAAGTTTCATAAATAGGGTGACCTTTTCTTGCTTCCTCTGCTTGCAGCAGGCCCATCTGTAATTGCTCAGCTGTTCCCGGACTATTTCAGATCTACTTGTTTCATCACATTATCTTCAGGAGGAAAGAATTTGGGGGGCCATTTATTAACACAAAATTGCCTTTACAGTAGAAAAGCTTCACTTTAGACACATTCCTCAAACATGAAGGAATCCCTGCCATCATGAACCTATTTTAGCTGTCTCTTCTCTAATTGCTGCTCTGTATATCTTTCTTTTCCTCTCTTTCATTTCCCTAATGTTCTCCTTGTTTTTTAATTGATGACACCAGCCCAGCCATCTGGAAAGAGAAACAGGAGGGAGAGTTTGCAGAGAAACAAACTTTGGGTGCTTCTCCCCACTGCAGCGTTCAGAAAGTCACCATGATAAAAAAAGCGTGCCGTCAGTATCCCTTATCAGCAGTTAATGCTTTTCATTCTCAGGTCGCAGATGGGCATCTGTCGACCACCACCCCAGGTCCTTTCCCGCCGGGCAGCTCCCAGCCGCTCCTCCCCACGCCTGCAGCGGTGCCTGGGGCTGTTGTGCCCCAAGGGCAGGACCCGGCCCTGAGCCTGGTTGCCCCTCACACAGTGCCCTGTGCCCATCGACCCGGCCTGGCCAGGTCCCTCTGCAGAGCCTTCCTGCCCTCCAGCAGATCAACGCTCCCACCCAACTTGGTGTTGTCTGCAAACTTAACTGAAGGTGCATTCAATCCCCTTGTCCAGATCATCGATAAAGACATTAAACAGAAATGGCCCCAGGACTGAGCCCTGGGGAACGCCACTTGTGACCAGCCGCCAACTGGATTTAACTTCATTCACCACAACTCTTTGAGCCTGGCCATCCAGCCAGTTTTTACCCAGCAATTTCCATATCCATGGAAATATTCACGGACAATCCTCTCCAAGGAGTAAAAACAGAATTTGCAATTGATAAATTATGGTGCTTTTCAAAGGCAACAGTATTCTCTGCAGCTAGGAAAAAGACTCAGTTGTGTTGCGGACAGTGTACTCGGTATCCAGACATAAGGATGAAATTTGCTAATGACAGGGAAATGGCTCTCCTGAGTCCACAGTCCCCCTTTCCTATTACACCACGGGGGATGATTTAGTTTCAATGCATGACAGGTCCCACAAAGGGAATTATGCTATTAACTTCTGAACCAAAATTAATATAATCATATAAATAAAATGCACTATTTCCTGTCTGCAAAGTGCATAAAGCTGGAAATTAAAAAAGTCTTACCCATCTTCTCTTTTACATTTAACAGACCCTGCAACCTAGCTGCTTTCTTCTTCCATCTTCTCTCTTTATAGCCATCTCTGTACACAGAGATCACAGATTCAACAGGTCAGTTTAGAAACTTATATAGCTAAATGTGTGGAGCCCTTGCATGTTAGTGCAATCAGTGAGGAATTAAGACAAATTAAACAAATAAAAGTTACTTTTCAACCTCTTCAGTTGTTTCCCAACTAAGTTAAACTGATGCAACTTTTGCGTGTAGAGGTGGTCCATGTACCAGCATTTCACGTGCTCTTCTGAGCAGTCTTTTTCAGTCTCCCAAGCAGACTTGCCTGCAGAGATACAGAGAGAGACCTTCCAGAGTCTTTGCTCTTATTACAGAGCAATTTAAAAAATCAAAATCAAACAATCACTCACAAAAAAGTTTCATCTCTCCAAACTGGCCTCTTGAGAAAGAAGTGTGTTCAAAACTTGTACTTCTCACATTGAATTAAAATATCCCCCAATTATTTTTCTCTCTCACATAATCTACTTTTTTAGAAAAGTCTATGCTAATTGCATGCATCCTGGCTGTACAATACATTTGAAATATTTTAATTTTCTGTTTAAATCTTTTCTGACATATCCTGGAACAAAGCATGGACTCATATACTAGTGAGATTCTTCAAGATGTGCAGTCTACACATAGATGCACCTTCTGGCTGTGTATATATGTCTATTACCTGAGGATGGAGAACTTTTTTTATTCTTTGGGTATCACTAAAGGACACTGTCACCCTGCCCTTCCTCATGCTCCGAGGAGTAACACGTAAAGGAACCATGAAAGACTGTCTGGAGCACCTTTTAGACTCAGGAGGTTATGGCCTACAGGGGTATGGCACTCATTATGCGATGCTGGGAAGAGCATTTTGGGATGGTGCAGAGTTGTATTATTAGGGGAAGGACCAGAGGCTGGGAAAGGAAGGGATCAGAGTGGATTGGGAAGGAATAAGTGTGGGAAAATAGAGGGAAGAGTAAGTGAAAGGGGCCCTTTGCATGTAAATCAGCTGCTGGTCAGTACGCTTGTCCAGCCATGTCACATGACCGATGAGTGCAGTCTGCTCTGTCTTCCTATTAAGCTCTAATTCCATCTGTTTTCATGGGTGAGGGGACTGTCAAGCCTGCACGAGAGTGTGTGTGTAGAGAGGTCTAAGTGCCAGCAACAGGAGTAGCTGTTGCTGCAATTCGTGCACAGAGACACTGCTTTACTTTGCAAGTGATGTCTCAAGTGCCCGGTACCCCTCTGGCTGCTGTGCGGGACTGATAGAATTTGACTTTCACATGCATCGTTTTGGTGGGATTCACAACAAATATGAAAAAAACCTCCTAACAAATCTTCTTTTCACGGAAGATTTCTTTTTTTGTTACTGGAATTACTTCTGATTTACAGCAGAACGCGCAGGGAATCGGGATGCTGTGCCTAATCAAAGCCAAAATGGAGGCTCTTGCACAAAACTTGTTCTGCTTTTGTCTGGCTCAGCTGCCAGTCTGAATGCCCTGGGTGCAACCCGCAATGTCATTAACAGCAAATACACTTGGACTAGCAGAGGGGAGAATTTTCCTTCCTGGATCAGGGAATAGTCATGACACTGCTGATAAGGTATAATAAGTCATTTCAGTGTCATTGACAGGTTTCTGCTCATCACCAGCTCAAATATCTGTCATGAAAATGTACCAATCCAGGCACAAACCCTCTCTAACCCACCCTGTACAGTGAGAACATCACCATCACCACATGGTGCTTTACTGGTCTTTAGGGAAAGGGAGAATTATTCATCTCGGCAAATCTTCATTATGTCTGTCTTTATCCATGTGAGGAGGGGGAGAAAGAGTCCAAAAATCTCAGCAGTGGACCTGTGCACAAAGTAAATCTAAGTGAAACTGTAACCTCCTTTTGTCCTGGTTTTTTTTTTTTCCCTCCCAGTGCATCTTCTGTGCAACTTCCATTGGCAAGTATTTAAATCTAAAAAGCAAGCCACAGGTGGAGAGACTCACTACCCAGTTTTTCCAGCTCTACCTGCACTATTCACCACCAAAATCCCCTGAAAGAGAAAAAAGCCAAATTAGTTTTTTCCTCACCTAGTCTGGCTCTGTTACTCAGCAGTTACTGAGAATAGCCAGGCTGCTTTAAGCTAAACTACACTAAATTAGGAGCTGTTTTAAGAATCTAGTTTGGCTTATTTTCCGTTATATTAACACTTCAAAATACTCCATCTGCTTACAAGATGGGTGTGAGAGAAGAAGAGAAACACAGCTGGCCCAGAGTGGGAAGAATGTAAGTTTAAACAGCCTCACCCCTTCCCAAATGTCTTTTTGGCGGTACTTTGTGACTTTCTGGATATTTTCAGTTCTCGCTTTCTTTAACAAAAGCGCATCATACCCAATTTAATTTTTATAATAGAAATTGAACTGAGAATTGCTGGCAGCCCACTTTACTGCTGCTGAAAATGCACTGGTATTCAAGATGAAAAGGAAGAGAAAGAAAGGTACTGTAAGAAGCCCTAAGAAGGGGAAACTTATCCATTATATTGAAGTGTGAGGATGCTAAAAGTTGCAAAGAAAAGATGTTTTCCTCTATCTCCTGCTTTAGTAGTTCCTCCTGATCCTTTTTCTTACAGCTATTTATTCATAGACAAATGTTTTATTGCTTAAAACCTTGAACTTCTTCCTTTGTAAAGCATGTAAAGAGCCAAATTCAGGGATATATTCCAGAAGTTATTGCAATAGTTTGCACAATGTCTTGCCATGGGATCTTCAATTACACGCCCCACAAAGCATATCCTTCCACGGCTCGTTGCTAATTTCTTCCTTGACCTGAGACAGACCAGCTTGCAGTTTCTTACGATGTTTTAATCCACACTAGCCATGAACCTGGAGGCACAATAGGTGCCACACTCAGCCAGGTTCAGCCTTGGTAGCTTGTAGCCAGATTACAGCCACCATCTGCTGCCATGCAACTTAGATTGTTCCTAGTGGTGTCCAGGAACCAGATGAGAAGAGGGTGTGGTGCCCTTCCAAGCTCCATCTATTGAAATAAATCCTAAGCATGCACCTAAACAAGAGCGTCTCACAGCATATTTTATAGAGATTTAGAGTATGACGTGTGATCTCTGGGATCCCATCAGCTCAGCTTTCACTGACTACGCCCAAGGGCTCTTGACCTTGGCTCATTTTTGACTGGGGGTAGAAACCTAAGATGCAGCACCTCCCAAAGGCCACCAATTAATGGCTCAGTAAACTGTGCAGTTCTGCAACTCTCCGGTTTCTCTTCAAATGAGTAATGATATCACTGATGATCAAGATGTTTAAATAATCATATTTAATGTAAGGTGTCATTTTGTTGGACTAAAAGAGGTAGTTTACCTTTCCAAGAATTCTGGCTGCTGACTCCTATGGGTATCTCCCACTCAGACATGGTCAAGTCCTACCTCTGAGTTTTTCTTGGCAATTGTGAAAATGAGAGTCTTGCTTTCCTGTTTTCCAGTACAAGCCGAGGTTGTGTGGAGCAGAACAAGACAGATGCAGGTGCACTGCAGTGTGCTTCTTGCAAGAGGTTATAGCACCCTTCCCTCACCTTGCTTCTGTCTCCGCTGGCTGACTCTTTCCATCCTGTATGCAACAAAAGCACTGCAGGTTTCAAACATATGTTGCAGCCTGGGCTCCCACGTCTTGGTAGATAGTTCCACATCTTCTTTCCAGTTCTGCCTCCCCTCTTCTACACGCATAGGTTAGAAGATGATGTTAGTTCAGGCTTCCTTCAAGGTTTGTTCAACCAAGGAGACTATAAAACAAGTATGAAACATTTTTCATATAACCCAGAATGAAACAAACCTTCATCAGAGAGGAATTTCACCAAGCTCGCTTGCAGTTTAAAACAAAGACCAGCTCCTTAGTTGGGGTCGGGTCCAGCGCAGAGGCATCCCCCTTTTGAAGATGCAATGAACACAAAGGATCTGGCATGCACCTGAAGACTGGTACTTTTTTTCAGGCTTGGATTTCAGGAAATAACTAGGGAGAGCACTTCTTGCCCTTAGCAATTCCCTAGGCTCATTACAGGGTTTCATGTTTGGGTGAAGGCTACGAAGGATTATGGACAACTTGAAACACTGAAGTCAGAAGTGCCTCAGGCACCAATTTTCCCTTCCAACTAATCCATCATTCCTGCTGTGATTTCAGGGAAGTGATATAGTAACCTGTCTCCTTAGAAGAAAGGATGGCCCACTGCTGTCTTTTATATTCTGTTGAATTATAACACTTTCCTTTTTCATCTGGCCTTTCATCACAGACGTAAGTGTTTTTCTTTCTGCGTATACAACCGTGCAGGTTACTCATTCATTATCTACACAGGGATGGCCACACTGAGCCCATCTGCAATCCTTCCCCTCTGCTCCCATAGGACCTTCTGGGGAGCAAAGTTTTCCTAATTTGGAACAGACTCTCATTTGAGCAATTCCTTACCAGCACCTCACCACCAACTGCATCCGAACTTATCACAGAAAGGGATTTTATGCAAAAGTGCTGCCTTCCCCTTCATTTCCAGCCATTCGCAGCAGCAGACCTCACACTATCTTCAAACAGTGTAGTCAAATGTAAGAAACAGTGTCAGAGACACGAGAGTGCAGTTGTTCTGGTCCTTCACTTTGCCTGTGTTCAAAAAAAGCATTAAAATCTAGGTACAGGTGCAATTTTGATATATTTAATATGTACTTCATGCTGTGCAGTGGTTAGTTGCATAGTGCTCACTCTTTTACCCTGATTAAAAGGTACACATTTTGTCTTTATAACAGAACAACTAGAATATCTCATATTCTGAGACCACATTAAAGACTTTATCAGAGGTGTCTGGCAAGATTTTAAGGGTGATTCATTAAAGATTTGATATGTGTCCTTTTTTTGTCAAGCAACTATTGAATCTCTGCTCAAGCAGGATTATATTGCGTAGTCTTAAGAGGAAAGCAAATGCATGAGGGTTGCAACATCTTTTCATTCAGAATATACAAAACGAATTTGCTTGTGAGGCAAAAGGATTACCGTGTACTTGGTGTTGCAGGTATGTCAGATGGATTTTCTGAGTCATGGAAGTTGTTGGCAAGGTGGCCCCCAGTCAGATGGCTTCCTTTCTGTCACTAAATCCACAGTTTCGCTCCTGATGCTTTGAGGCTCCTTTAAATTCAGAGGAGTGCCTGCCCCAGCTCCCCTCCGAAAGGGCTCAGCGAGGATTTCTGAGCAGTGCGAGACAT
Organism: Theristicus caerulescens; assembly: GCA_020745775.1. Taxonomy (NCBI): domain Eukaryota; kingdom Metazoa; phylum Chordata; class Aves; order Pelecaniformes; family Threskiornithidae; genus Theristicus; species Theristicus caerulescens. The sequence goes on along the minus strand of CM036559.1, from coordinate 503,372 downwards.
AGCGAAGTTACTGAGGCACAATCATGAAAAACTCTACAGTAGAAAGCAGCTCCAAGAATTTCCCTCTCAGTTTGTCCCCCTCTGCACTCCGCTTCCCTCTCGGAGGATGCTGCCCCCAGTCCATCATTTAAAGCACCCATAGAAACGTATCAGGAGGATAAAAATGTGGAGGTATGGGAACACAGATGTATATGTGATACTCCAATAGTTGCTCAGAGTTGTACATCTATTTCCTGACTTATTTAGTCAACCCTATCAATGAATAGGCCTAATGAGGTCACCATTCCTAAGTTTTATTTCTTTATTTGAGGAACAGGCATCAGTAAAAGAGCCTGGGCTTAGTTTGGAAGTGTCTCTCTGCTCTTCTCAGTTTCAGTCTCTTAAGAGTAGAAATGGGTTTCATTTCACCTAACTCAGATAATACAGTTCCCTCCACACGGGCTGGTTACCAGCAACTCCCTTTAGAGTCTGTGCCAAGAAACAGGCACCTCTCTGGTGCAGTTCATGACCTATTTTGGATGAGATGAATGAGACAAACAGAAGAACCTTTTTTCTTCCTTGGACTACAAAAGGAGTCCAGACAACCATCACAGTTGAAGAAACCTGTATCTTCACTTCTCAGCGCAGGGGATGACAGATCCCACCCCTGCAGCCTGAAGCTGAAGTCCTGATTTTCACTGCCCCCCAAAAAAACGTAAGATTTGTGAACTCCCTGATAGGCTGGAGGCTGTGGTGAAGGCCAGTGAAATACCCTCAAGCTTGGTACTTTCTGAAAGCAAATATTTAAAAAATGCATATAGACAACATGGTAACTATATACAGTGAAGAATTTTGCAGTAACAGGAAAAGTCCATGGCCCTTTTGATTCAGCATCTTTACATACTGGATAATCCTTCCTTCTAATACCAGCACTCAGTTCTTTTGATTGAGTCCAAAGACATTGCCTTCTCCTGGGTATTCTTTTGCTTTGCAACTGTTGATACTTAACACTGCAATAACCTCTTCTGCTCGCTTCTCACTGTCTCATTCCCAGATGCTTATATATGGGTTGAACCTGCTCTCTTAAAGGCCGTTTTATGTGCTTCCATTTACTTGCATTCCTTAAGTTCTGTTGTAGCATAAATTTGTGTGTTTTACACTCCTCTCTTCACTGAAAAGTCTTGAACATTTCGCTTGTTCAACAGCTTTGCTGATTACTTTGGGAGTTTATAGCTTTAACTCCCATACTTGCAGTAAAGACTCACATATCTTGTCTAGAGCTGCGTGTCTGTGGCATATTCTTTAATGCTTTCCTGCACCTGTTAGATTCTCATGAGAAAAATGAATTTTTCATATGATGCATTCTTCTGGTGGACACAATAGGTTTCAGTTTATGCAATGATCCTATCAATTTCTGTGCAGCTGTGAGTAAGGTCTAGATGTAACTGAAGATATATAGGACATTTGCATCATCAACAGTAAAAATAAGAATTATTTTTCAATTAAGAATATTTTCAAGCAAAAATTTTTTGGCACTGTTCAGTGCCTCTGTTCCTCTTCCAAACATATATAGCAAAAAAAAAAAAAAAATCCTACTGAAAATGGTACCAGGATTCCACAAAACTCAGCCCTCAGTTCAGGATATAGTTTCATGCTGTCTGGGCTCATTAGCTGCTGTGCGTATGTTGTCCTCATCAAATACTGGGCAGGTGCATTTCACGGGAAAACAAAAGTCCCTTGTATCTGCACTCTAAATGATTTTATTTTTCAGATGGCTTTAAGGAACAAAAGCAAGACCCTGCTGTTAAAATGTATAATCCAGATCTCTGGCCAAGACCACTGGCATTTCTGTGCTCTGATGGGTAAACGTGCAGTCACCAGGCTGACAGGAGGCTGCAGAGGTTCTCCTCAAAGAGTCCTACTGTCGGGGTGGATGCAAAGGCCACGGAGAGCTAGGGCCAGGATGTGTATTTATGGCATCCCAGCGTACGTTCTGCATCACTGCTTGCTCCCAAAGCAGCGAGTGCAGCTTTGTGGGGCAGGTTTGGAGTCAGAGCCCTACAGAATGGAGGTTTCTATTCATCCATGGTGCAGGAACATCTGCCAAGGTTTCTTCTGCTGTTCTACAAATGAGACTCAGTCCCAGCTGACAGACGTCCCCCTTCCCCCTCTCCCAGGAGACCGTCTCAAAGAAAGCCCAGCCATTCAGTTCAGGCAGCAGCACAGGAGCATTTTGCCACCTGTTTTGCTTTGCCAGCTGAGCCGTTCAGGCTGTTTCTAGGAACAGGTGCCTTTCGCCAGCCCTATCTGCTGTTTCCAGGCAGAGTTCACCTCGACACGATGATGAGCAGAGAGCTACAAACCTACTAAGGCTCCTTCTTCTCCCCTTGAGGAGCAGGACTGGGTGCACTCCTGACATCCTCCAGGTGTGAACCACGTGGTCCCGGCCCACGCATTTCATCTTCAGTGACCCCAGTCTCATCTTCATGAAGAAGTACTGCTATTCACAAAAGAGAGGGGACTCCTTCTACGGAGCTGGTCCAGTATTAATCAGCCAGTAGACCAAGATTTTCAAAATTGTTATACAGACAAGCCAACTGTGCTAATCATGCAGTATTGCCCCTGTCTTGCCAATTCAGGGATGTGAATCCCCTCCTCTTTGCTCCTTTCTGTCACCTTCCATTTACTCTTCCATCTCCTTGGTCCCTTAAATTTATGCAAAGACCATTTTAAAACGTGTCAGAGGGCCATGAAACGATTTTCCTCATGCAGCAGACTTCAGGATCTTTAGCAATGACATCACAGGCCATCTGGAAAGGCCGGCAGCAGCCACATATCATCCCAGAACACACACATACCCAACACCTCCTTCCTATGTGGAAAAACGCAATCAAGTCCTCCTGGCTCAATGGAGTTGTAAATGTCCTTTAAATCTGTCACTTTAATGTCCTCCTTGGAAGAGGCAGAATGAGGAGGTAGTTTTTTTCCTTATGGCTCCTTATATTATAAACCAGAGGAATTCAAAGTACTCCATGGATTTGTTACAGGAGTTCTTTGAAAATACTGTATTGTCTTCTGGCAGCAGCAGCAGCAGCAATAAAGTTTTGAACTGTGTTTCCTTCTGACATTCAGGAGAGTCAGAAGTCAACCTGGCCATGAGCAGCCGAGACAAGACAAATCTTTCATTGCAGCAGACTACCAGAGTCAGGCATTCTCTGGAGAGAAGGCCTCATTCTTTCAGGGTACATTTAGGAAAGGTGTAAAAATCAGGTTTTCCATCCCAGGGAAAAACATCATGCTTGGAGGACAGGACTAAGGTGCCTGCTGCCTGCGGAATATTAGCAAATCTAAAAAAATTAATGCACAATTTGTAGAGTGGTTAGCAATCCTTACAAGCACATAATACCTCTCAAAAATGATGTCAGCAAAACGAGGGGTAGTGAAACACTGTATTGCTGTACCCCAGTGCACCAATATTTTCAGCACCTTTCCTGACCATTGGAACTACAATGGCTTATTGTGCTGAGCTAAATAGAAAACTGCATGCAATGAGGAGACCAGCACAACGGGACAAACAGCAAGCATAACAAACAGAACAACCAGCAAGCACAACATGGAAATCATCAAATAAGAAAAGGTGCTGTAATGGGAAAACCAGGTATTTTCAAGTTGAAAACTTTGGACAAGCTCTTCTTTTCAGTTCAATTAATGCTTCCATACATAAGGAAGTTATACTACATTCCTTTTTGTATTTTTTGCACTTTAATCCTTTTTTTCCACTTGATATTTATTTTTCAGTTCAGTTTTTCCTTTCTTTTTTCCTTTAATTATCTTTTCACTCTACAGTTCATTTTAGCATAGTGGCATGCTTGACTGGCCAACCTGGCAGGCATGTAGCATTCCAGTACTGCATTTATGAAAGCAATGGATGAACTGGTTTCCCTGCTCACTATTTTTTTTTTTTTTAATTGTTGAGGATGCACTAAAACCAGCTTTTGCATTTTGATTTTTGTAAATTTGCCTTTTGTAAACTTTTTTGCCTTCTAATTTCCCACTCCTGATATTCTTGGTTTGATCTGTAGTCAGCATCATGGTTGTCTTTGCCAAGTCTGTAGTAACCACCACATGATTTTTCTTGTTTCTTGCTCAGATTTTGTTCTCTTCTTCATCCTGCATTTGAGTTTAATCCTTGTACTTACAAGCCTCAGAGAAGGCTTGGACCTAAAGGGCCCTGAACACAACGCCCCTGATTGAAAGACACACCGCAGCAAGTGCTCAGAAGATCCGATCTCCAACATACGCGTGGTGTTTTCTGTATGTAAGTCCTTGGTTTGCTTCTGATTACTGTACTCATTTTTCTTAAAATAGTTTTGAATCTCAGTCTCTGTAACCTCCCTTCTGCATCCATTAGAATTCTCTTACTGTGTTTTTTCCTCAATTATTGCAATTTTCTCCTTTTTTGTGGTCAGTTGCTGTTTCACTTTTGTGTGGGCAGGAAAAGAGGTTTTGTGCTGACAATGTTGATTAATCAGTATGGCCACATGTTGGGATATTTTTAGACGGAAAAAAACCCCGAGTTTTGAAACATTTTTTATGTGGAAAAAGAACAAACGAAAGCATTGCAACCAGAATTAATACTTAGGTAACCATTCTTAAAAGCAAATAATTATTCAGTGTAAAGGATAGATGATATTAAAATAATTTTGAAATTTTCCTCAGCACTTATAAAACTCCTTTGGTTCTGCCTGTTTTAAAACGGTTCTGGTAATGCATACTGGAAAGTAAAGGAATGTATACAGACCATGTAATTCTCTGTGAAAAGAGAGAACAGTGAGGCTGATATTTCCATAGCCTGATTTCTTAAGAAACCTTCTTTAGAAAGAATTGGAAATGAGTTTTCGGGACTCAGCCAACTTACAAATTATAAGCAAACACAACAGAGATCCCAGAATGCAAAACCTATTTACGCACGTAACATCCCATGAATGCTAGAGAGAAAGGGCAAGTAAGTGAGACTTTTAAAATTAAAATTACTTTAAAAATAAAAAGTCTGAATTCTTCTGAACTGAGGGCTCTGACTACAGTCTATAAAGTGACCATTAGCTAAAAGCATTCAGTTTGCCAAGAAGCTTGGGCTTATGTAGCCCTTAAGGTCCCAGAAATTTAGCAAAGCCACCTAATGTGGACAAGGGTCAGAGTGTACCAGCCAGATCTCACACTTTTGATTGCACCGTCTGCATGTTTTCCAGATGCTCTGCTCGCAGCCAGCTGGCTGGCATGGCAAGTCCTCGTCACCTGCTGGCCATTCTCCACAGTGTTGTGCCACTAGGCTGCTCTACCAGACCAGCGGTTCAAAGATGGCCAATGGTCTCGGCACATGGGCTTCTGCCAGCCAGCTCCTCCCTTCAGGGAAGCAGTGCTTCAGGTTTGGCTATTGCAGGCAGGTTACCAAAACTGTGAAGCTCTTTGCTTTGCACGTGCTGCTGGGACTTCTGGCACTCTTAAATTGGACTGCCACATCAAGAGAAATGGTTTGGGGGCAGCCAGTGGATTACAACTCCTCCAGATAGATTTTTTGCACAAGAAAGGCGTACAGTTCTTTTCTTGTAATACCTCTTACCCTGTTAACCAGAAAGTCACAACTGGGGGTTGTGTTCCACCATCAAATGCAGAGCACTCAGAGGACAGCAACGTCCTTTCAGTCTTGCATACAACATCCAAGAAAGGGTCAGGAGACTTCCAGCAGAGCAGGTGTCTTGGCACCCTTTTCCTACTTTTTCTATTTCGTTGTTCAGGACTCAGAAAAAATTCTTTCTCCCTACAATTAGGAAATTCACACAGACCCTAGTAAAATAAGAACTGAGTAGGGAAGCTTTTGTATGTGCATTTTTAAATCATCATTTCACTAATCTGCAACCTTAGAGCTTTTGATAAAACCCTTAATCTCTACCACTGAAGCTAATGGAGTTTTGTCTGAGTGATCATCTTCTACAGTCTACATTGCTTCACAGATGCAGTGATGGTGGTGACACATTGATCCACGATAACTGCTGGGACACTGTGAAAACAGCCCATAAAGTGTTTTCCAACATGTCCTAAAGGAGCAGATCTACCTACCTTTCTTAGAAGAGACTGAATATAATCCCCCTGTAAACATAGTATTTATCTCCAATTCATTCAAGACAGACTGTAATGGTGCAATGATCTGGCTACGTGGCCTGCTCAGTGGAACTTCACATGCAAAAGTCACATGCGCAGCAAATGTTATCTTAAGCAACAAGATTATCCTCTATTCAACAAAGCAGATGAGAGAAGAAGGAGAGATTGGGTCCTGGAAGAGCCCTAGGGTGATCCTGGTATTTCCCAGTGGAATGAGGAAGGAGCAATACTAAACTTTGTAAGGGTGGGCTTTAGAGTTATGGGAGAACTTGGGCTGATGCAGGCTGAGGGAAAATAAAAGCTTTCACTGGCATTTTCAAAAGTGCCTCAGTCGTAGCAGCTTACCTTCCATTTCCAAGAGTACTTCCAGCCTGGCGTTCTGAGGTTGTGAGGTGCCTGCGGGTACAGAAAGGCATTTGTTGAGAATTTCAACAACAGTCTGTCACATTAAGCACCTAAATTCCCATGAACTCAAGAGGCACAAGGTGCCTAATCTTTTAAAATGCCGGTAGATACCTGTTTTCGTCTGAAAATCTGATCTAGGTCAGCAAGACTCCCAGATCTCTGATATCTTCAGTCACTTAGATGGCTAACCCCCACTGATGCAGATATTGGCAGATTTACTCTTGTAAGTGGCACCTAATCCATTATGGAGTATGTACAGCACGGTTCCCTAGGTGCTAGTGGGAGCATAAGTCCTAGGAGAAGGACAAGAGAGTAGGGGAAAGCATGAACTAAACTGTGCAAAAAAAAAAATGCTTCTGTTATGAGGACTTGAAAACTTACTAAGAAATATCTGCCTTAACATAGAACAAATCATACCATAGAGTTGGAAATAAATTGGAAATACAAAGGAGGAAAACTGATAGGAAGAACAGATACCCAGAGATATGGAGCCAAACTAAAAAATATGCTGGATGCATTAGAAACAACAAGGCTCTAGGTGTAGCAGGGAAAGATGATGGCGTAAGAGCGATTTCCAGGAAGCAGAGGAGCAGCAAAGAACTTTAATGAGTTCTCCACACATTTTTATCATGGAAAACAACGGGGAACTTCTTATTACAAGGGTCCTTTTAAAGGAAACAAATGTAACCATAAGAAGTGTAATCTGCAAGGTCAAAGTTTCAGAGCAATCTGAAAGACTCAAGTGGAGGAAATCACTGTGAGCCAACGGCTCTGTGAAAGGGTTTAGAAGGGAAGAAAATACAAAATTGCACAGATATTGATAAGAATGTGGAGTTTATGCAGAAGTATAGCAACTGATTCTGCAGACTAGAAAGTCTCTTGCGTGTTACCTTGTTCAGCTTTTGAAAGGGGCCAAGAGTGAGCTGGGGAATTGGACAGCACTTACGTACCTCTGTGCTGAAGAAGGTAAGACTTTCTCCCTAACAGCAGATAGACTAGACTGTATCACAACACCTATGGAGCACTCCTCCTTCATTTATTTTCCTTAGGGAAGGTGAGTTCCAACAAGCAGAACATTTCTTTTGCAGCATTCCTCTGAGATGAGAACGTATCAGCATGATCTTTTCACCACTGTTTTTTACTGCAGTACTTCAGTGAAAATGGTCCTTACGTATGCCAGGATAAACCATAAATTTTTTGTATCATAAACCATAATCTCTGCAAAAATTTGGCTACTGGAATGCACACATCTTTGCAACATTGTATGCATTCAAAACATAGATTGCAGAAGACAATCCCCAACTGCCTTTTCATCTATTTTTCTTCAGCATTATTCACAGCTTACTGTTTGCAACAAGATAACCTAGTTCACCAGATGTGTTTCTAACTTGAGAGGGCCATAGTGGTTGCACATGAGAAACTCAAAGTGGAGCAGATCCGATGTATTCAGGACATTACAGATCCACATTGGATGATCGTGTATTGAAACAGGCCAGTATTTTTAAATAGCCACAAAGCTATCCTGAACCTCAGCAGCAGCCCTACAAGACTCTCCACGCTTCTTTTAGTGATGCTGCAGGCACCAATTCATATTCACAGGCATCGAGCGTACAAGCAAGCAAACTTTGCTAAGAGTCAAATAAATAAGCAAAGATGCAGCCTCCATACTAGCATTTCCTGACTTGATGTTTAATGTCTAATTAACGATGTTTAATCACACAACCTAAGTTGTCACTTCAAAGACAGTGGTGGTTTAAAACATCGACACAGTTGTCAATGATCCATTGAGCAGGTCATTCTGAGAATTTTTTTTTATTCCAAAGCATACAGTTAAAGTATATAAGGGAAATAAATATGTACCACAGTCTTTTCAAATATTAAAAAAATACTCACTTATTAATATCAATGTACTGTAAAGTAAGTGTCGTGAATAGTGGGGGGAATCCAGAGGGAAGAGGGTGCTTGGGCACCGTGTACAAGAATGCTGTTGCAGAAGGTGTTGCATGTCCAAAATACAGCCACCTGAAATTTGTTAAAGTTTTTTTTTTTGTTGAAGAATGAAATTAGAAAGAAATATTTTGGTAAAACTTACAGGATTTTACTTCACATGTATACAAACACACACACTCATACCAAAACTTTTGTTTGCGAGGTTCTTGAGAATAGCTGCTAAGGGAGAGATAGCAGTGGTCTTTGTATTCTGCAACTACCGCTTTCTGTCATTGTCCTGCTCTTCTTTTTAGTCCATCATTTTTGTCACCCTAGATCTCTTTTGGTCCCTAAGCCTGAAGAAGCACAGACACTTCCCCGCAAGTCTTATTTCTCATACATACCCTTCTGCCAACCTTTCATCCCGTCTGCACTATGGCAAGCGATACCTGTAGGTAGAGAAGAGAAACATGGGGTACAGCTGCCTTCTGTTCCAGCCACATACCAGTCACCAGGTTGACACAGCTGCCTCACGCAGACCTTTCTCTTCTGAGCTCAGAGAAGGTCCCTGCAAGAGCTGTTTCCTGGTCCTGGAGATAGGTGACGTGACAATTTTTTCTGCTCTAACACAGCGGAAGCACAGAAGAAGCCTTAACCTCAAAATTTGCAGTAACAGTAAGATGCTCGAGTGAATAAAATGAATAAAATGAAGAATTTCCACAAAACAGACTGTAAGTGGTTTTATTCCAGCTTTGGGGGTATCTCTGAACATCCTGAACAGTAGAGCTGACCTCTATTTTCTAGTGTCTGCACGCAGAAAAAGATGAATGAGAAAAAGAGACATTCTTTAAAAAAATCAACTCCTTTGCAACTTAATAGGACTCTGATCACCCATGTAAAATGAGTCATGTTTTATTGCACTCTTCTCTAACCCTGACCTCCTCCACTCAGACACACCTCATGGAAAGAGAGGTGGAAGCACAATTTCAAGGGAAAGAAGCAGGTAATAATATTAAATGGCCACGGTGGGACTGCCGCAATGGATTGAGCAGATTGGATTTGCCCAGCGCACCAAAATGCCCATTCAGCCCTCACCTCTTTACAGGCTGCCTTCCCAGTCCCTCTGTGCTATATTTCATGGTCAAATTCAGGTGATGACATGGACAATTTAGTGTCTGAGTTCTTTCTAACCCAGGACATGGTGTTGTAATTACACGCTCCAGTGCAGGCCTGCATTCCGAGATAACAAACAACCTTGTAAAAGAGGGGGAAAAAAAATCCTTTAATAGAGTGCAGTTCCCTTCTCCCCAGTCTGAGAAAGCAAAATGGCAAAGGAAATTTCACAGCATCGCTGCGTACCTGGAAGGGCCAATCGGAGTGAGCCCAAGTAACACCAGAAATTATTCTCCAAGAGCTAATGACCACTAAAAGAATAGTTTCTTCCTTCGTCTTAAGTGTTTTGCTATAGGCTTAACGCAAATGCAATTTTCATAAGCAGCTCTTTCCCAGATACATTACCTCTGACAATACTACTTCAGTCTCTGGTCTTGCTCGAAACACTGCTCATTGAGTGTCAGAGGCTCATTCCATAAAGCAGTTTTCATTCGAGCAAATTATCTCCCAGCACACACTCAATAAATCTACACCCAAATCATCTGCATTTCCATGCTTTGGCCTCAAGACAGTGGTAAAGGACTGCAGGTTAGGACTGCAAAGTACTGTGCAATGCAAATCACAGGAATACCCATGTATCAGAAGGCAGAAGAACCAGGAGACTAGAAGATCACACAAAGTTTCTGTCAAAGATATAATTAAGGGAGACCCAGTAGGGGCAAGATGGGGCTTTTAGGTAGCAATATCATTACACAGATGCTTGAAAAAGGTGCCATTTTTTTGCCAGGATCAGCTTTAACATTCATTAAAAAGTTAAGAGTCGTTACCTGATCCATTTGTTGAAAAAACTTACGGTTATCACTGCCTCAGCCACAGGGTCGGTCTCGTGTTGGGTCCTTCAGCTCTCAGTCCTTCATCCAAGCAAGAAATATCAAAATACTTCAATTTCTAGACTGGGTCCTCGAAGTTTATCATTCTGCCATTGCCTTTTAACAGCCCTTGGGTATTTGTGTTCTTTAATTTGAGCCCCTTCCTGCTTGGTGGTTTTTTCTTTATAGTCTACTTATACATATGAACGCATTCACAGCAAACATGCCCAAAATCAAGTCAAGAGACAGTATTCCTATATTATCATAGAGAAGACACCCCCCACCCCCTTTTCACTTACATTTTTTCAAGCTCTGTCATGAACAGATGTTATTTTATCTTCAGGCCAACTGGAACAACAGCTCTAAGAGGTATGAACCGTACCATTCATCTCAGCGCAGTGTTAATTCCGGGTTGATCTATACATAGGCTGGAACTAAAAAAAGACCAGCCCTATAAATCATACCTGTACTTCAAGTGTGTACATGAATATTGTGAAGGCTCATCCACATACTAACCTGATTTGGTTAAATCACTGCCAGAACGGAGGATAGACAAACTCCTATATTGGCTCCAGTGTCTTCTGTGCAAATCTGGCAGAGACGGTCCCTGTGCTTAAGAGGAAAAGGCCACTCAGAATATAAAAGCACAGCATAGATTCACTGGTAAGTTCAGATTTAAACCCAAGTTGCTATTTTGGTTCCTGTTTGGGTGCACATAAGCCCTCCAATGCCTGGAGATAACAGCTTAAATGTCACTACAATTAACCTTTCCATTCCTGTTCACAGGTCTCCATAACTTATTTACCGTGCATCACTCTATTGCCACACATGGGCAGGCACAAGAGACGCAATGCCTTATGCTTCTCCTTATATTTCTCAGTAAAGAACCAAACTTAACAGAACCTTGGGCCCTCCTGGGATATATCAAACTCAAGGAACTCAGGAAAGCCCAGAAACACTTTGCATCATATATGAACCTCTGTACAACAGGGAAGGGGTGGAGGAAATAATTGTCCAGCCACTGTCCCTTCCTGCCTCCTTACCTTCGTGTCTTTTCTACGCAGTTTTGGCTCTGTTGCTGACCTGCAAATGGATTCACACAGGTGCACACAGATAAAGCTGAGAGATAACGAGGGCCATCAGGGATCAATTTGAGTCTCCTGGTTTCAAGCAGGAGCACTTAAAGCTCTCTTCCCCCTTTTGTTCCCTTAATAAGGTATCTCTGCACTTTGCCATGTGCTGAGGGCACATCCAAGCTGGCTTTAGGCTACCTAACACAGGTACAAGTGGCTCTCTAACTGCGGCAATGTGTACTTAATATCAGGTGCAAAATCCAGGCTAGGGATTTGATGGCTTACCTATTGCCTCTACAACTGCCTTGTCGTATGGCACATGCACGTGCATATGCAGGCTCTGAGAGTAAATGTAAAAAATGCTCCTCGTCCACATTACTGCAAACACGGCTTTAGCACTCTGTGCAACACCCGCTCTGTGTTTTATGGGCACTGAGCCTCAAAAGCGGGCTTGATACAGAGCGGGACGTTATTTAAAGGCTGGGAGAGTAAAACTGCTAGTGATGTGTACACAAATGTTTACAATATTTATTATGTGATCTAGGATGTTGCATAAACACACCCAAGCTCTGCGCACAAGCAATCACTGATATATTTGCACTGTGGCTCTGCAGCCTAAGTGCAAAAATGTACAATGAAGCAGTAGACTGAGGCTTTCAGGCATGAGGGAACAATCAAGAACCGTGTGATGAAACAAAATTGGAAGCCATTACATCTTCTGGATTCTGAAAGTAGATATTTTAGAATATTTTAGTATTAAATGCTATTTTGAAAGGCATCATAAAAACTTGCTTTCACATGAAAGAGGGTAGAGAAAGGGTCCTTCCCTTTTGAAATGACAAACATTCCTAGGCACTGCACTTCACTACAGAAGTTTCCAATGACAGCAAATAATATTGTATTGGCAAGCTCTCAAGTGGCAGGCTGCGTTGCACATCAAAAACTGCTATCTGATGGTGATTTCACAGGAGGAACAAGCATCTGCTATGCCAAGCCATTATCTTAAGCCTATGATAACAAAACCGAAATGATTGAATATAAAATGCATGCTAAACAGCAGGGATAAAGTTAAAGAACTAAGTTGGACGATGACCTTACAATTCAACTAGCAGATGATTTAGATAAATGTGATTGTTTTTCCATTCATTTCGATGAGCTCATTGATATAAGGTCTGTAATATAGCTACACACACGCACAGAGTAAAGGGAAGAGAGAGTACTATAGCTATATCCGTATATCTACCAGATGCTGAAATAAAAAATACACTAATGAAGCTGCCTAACTTCAAGGGCCAGCTGAACGCTAAGATGTGTGTACACAGCAGGAGTGAAGTTAATGTCTGAATTGATATTGATGTACCAAAAGTTTCAAGCATCACTACAGATGCTTATGAGACATGATTGCTACAAAAGTCAAATTTGAAAAATCAGTTTGATACCAACTTGTGGCATCACATGTTACCGTGTATAAAGAAGCATTCTGGATGAACAAGAATAAAAAAAAAAGAGAGATGGTAGTGAGAACTTTAACCAAGTTATGTTGCTTCACATGGGTTGCCTCTTCACCTAGAGCGAAGAGGATGGATAGAAGAAGCTATCTTTATCTCCTAGAAAAAGATAGCACTCAACAAGTAAGGTCATCGATTTGTAACAGCAAGCAATACCTTTGCTAAGTGTTTGGAGAAAATGAGTCCATTTCTGATCCCTGCAATTGTTCAGTGACCACCATTTTTTCACTGCAAGCATCAAAATGGTTGAGGAGGGAGATTAGGGATGCTGTTCCAAGAATGAGAAAAAACAAGCATTATCAAGCTCTGTCCTCATCTTCCCTCTTCCATAGCCTCTTTTTGCTTCTTGTCAGGCCTTCTGTCCTTTGCTAGTGCAGCTGTCTAAATAGTCTGGCGGAAAGGAAAGAGAAAAAAGTTCCTGCCTTTCTTCTTTCTCTATACCACAAAACTTTCTCATCTTGAATTGCAACCACAGCAGTCTCCTTTTTTTCTGGCCTAGTCTCCCACGAACTCCCCACTGAAAAAAACATCACTAAAGATAAGTTTCAGGTCCACAGTTTTGGCCACTAAACAGTGACATGCTGCCTAAGTTTTATGAAGAGGCCCTCCCACTCCTGCCAAATGTTCTCCATTTCAGCCAGGGATATGTGACGTACAGGCTAATCCCAAATCATGAGCTTCACTCCATCAAGGAACTCATTTTTAATCCCTCATGACTCTCACAGACACTGTAAATCTCCCACCCCCAGCATCTATTTCTCGTCTGTAAGAAAACTCAGCACCAGCATTCCTCTAACACACCCGTCTGAGAAAGTGACATAGCTGGTCTAACTGCTTAAGGGCCTGTTTGCTCAACTTACAGGATTAAAAAAAATCAAATACAAGAAGCCTGTTACAAGAAGTAATTACACAGCCTCGGTTTGCTATAAAGCTGTGGCCACCCAGAGACAAGAGGCCCCGCTCCCCTTGCTTCTTGGTACGTTCCCACATTTCCCCAATGTCTGCTAGTCCCTAAAATGCAAGATGCCCTCGTCAGCGCACTCAGACTTTCCTTCCCTGACTTTGTAATTTTTTGAGCTAATCTTAAAATAAATGGCCTTGGCATCTCTTCCTAGATTCATCAGCATTTATTACCCCGTAAGAAGGTCACGCAAAGCAGTGAGATCATCAGGAAGCAGAAGAGTGGGGCTGCCACACAAGGGAGGACAAGTGGGGAGCCAAGGGCAATCCCAGCCCAGGCAGGGACCTGGAGAGGATCTGGAGAGGGAGGGCAGTGCTGGGGGGCTGATAACTATTTCTGTTGACAGCCCCAACCAAGGCAAGGTGATGGATCATGCCCAGGGTCCATCTGGGGAGCTCAGTGAGGAACAGATGGAGAAGGGGGACAGCGACAGGACTGGATACGAGACTATAACATAGGTCCATAGGCTCCTGAGCTGGAACAGAGCCCAGGGCCCATGAGCAGTGTGGGTGGGTGGAGTGACCTTGCTGCTCAGGGCCATTAAGGCCTATTAGTGCATTAAGGGCCCTGACAGATATATCTTGATAACTTAGGGTAAAGTGAATAACTTTTAAAATGAGGTCTCTGGAGGAACAACCCAACAGTGACCTCTAGCCCACAGGCTGCAGGTTTTGTACCTCCCACACAAAGCACCAATGAATTATTGGAGACCCAGTACACCACCTCAGTAATAATAACAACGATGATGTATAGTCTCTTGTGTGGTGGACTGAAAGAGGCAGTCATGGCTCGGGACTCCTCAGCGGAGAGTGGTGAAAGCCAAGAACACTGCCAGTGGAGGGGAGGGATGATCCTGTGCAATACTGGGACACCACAAAGATGAACAAAGAAAACTTTTCTGTACAATTTTTGTGGGTTTTTTTTAAGAATTCTAACTGTATCTCTCAGCTGAACTATTCCTTTCCCTACAAGCAGATCTGTCAATTTAATTCAATCTTTTGAAGCTTTAATGCACCTGATTCTTTGCAGCTACGTTAACTTGTGGTATCTTCTGCATCTCAAGCTTGATATTCTACACAGCCCT
This sequence comes from Theristicus caerulescens, assembly GCA_020745775.1. NCBI lineage: Eukaryota > Metazoa > Chordata > Aves > Pelecaniformes > Threskiornithidae > Theristicus > Theristicus caerulescens. The sequence continues at coordinate 488,292 of CM036559.1, read as the reverse complement.
TAATTTTGACATGTAACCACTGTAAAACATCTGGACTGTGAAGAACCAGTGTCTTCTCTCACCAAATAAGGAATTGTCCTACATTAAGAGGGATGTTATTCCTTTTATTTTCTCTCTGACTGACTTCTCGAAGAAATTTCCCTGCTCCCTTTCCTGCCTCTCTTCTCTGCAGTGTTAAAAGGCAAGAGACTCTTACGCCCCTGCTCTCTAACCCTGATTTACCCCCACTCCTGCCACGGATTAACCTTTCTTTGGACTCACACCTCCCTTTGTCTGCCATCCCACTCATGTGGGATCCCTATTCACCCTTCATCTGAAAGAGAACACAGGTCTTTCATCTGAGCATCACCCGAATGGGCTGCAGGCCAAGGCACTACCCCACACAGGGCAGGCAGGTAACACTGCACGTTGACATCATTTTTTTGAACAGAAATCCTAAGAAACATTTATTTGCTTGGTTTCTCTCCCTGCTTGCTTTGCTCTGACAAATACCTTTGCTGTATCTTTACTTCATACATTCTTCATCAGTCCAACTTTTTCTCTTTTGCAAAACCTGATGAAATTTTCCCCAAGAAAGACTGCATTCTTAAGAAGCATTTACTGTACATTTTGTCTTCCCCTTAAGGAACTTACTGATGTGGGTTGTTTTTTTCTTTTTATTTCTTTCTCTATTTTCTCATTGCAATTTGCATATTTGTTTTGTAACATTGCTTTGTGAGTTGCTTTGCTTCTCCAAGGGTGAATCCATATTTTACTTAGATTCTCCTTATTTCCCCTTAGTTGCCTTGATTATGGCACGTGTGTTCCTCATGAAAAAACAGACTGTCAGTACTTTGTTAAGGTTGATTCTAGCTGGTTCATGTGAGTCAGGAAAGGAGAAATTAAAGGTGAAGAATCAGATCTCTAGTGGAAGAAGACATGATGTTTGGAGAAGCATTTTCCCACCATCCTCACTGTGGTGTACCCAACCACTTTCCTGTGACATCCTGCCAACACTTTTCACGTCCAAATTTGTCACTTTGAAAACCTGGCAAGCCTGCGAGGGGATGATGGAAAGGTGGAGGTGTGGTGGGGAGGACCAGCCTCTTCCATTAGTTTCTGCCACTGGCCATGCAAGACGAAAGACCCTGGGGTTTAGGACACATGGGGTGTATCTCCAGGGAGAGCTGAAATTCAAGCAGGGGAAGACACTTCCAGAGGCAGCAAGGCACAGGTCTGCATATTGAAAACAGAAAATGGGTGTCAGATGATATTGATTCCTAGATGTCCCTCTCTCATCCATGTATTCTTCCCATCTGAGCTCCACTCACATTAGGACAGGCCAGTGTAATCTGTCTTCCATATGTTGTAAAGGGAAACTGTCTCTTCAATGGCAAAACCATATCAATTGTTCCCTGCCAGACCCCTCCCCGTGGCTTGTGATGAATGGCCCCAGCATGCAGCCTGCTCCGGGAGATACGCACTGTGCTCACTCGAGATTGCAGCCTTTCTCCAAACCTTTCAGCAAGGTTTAACAAGTTCATATTTCTTAACCAGACCCTGTTCACAGAACTCTGTCAGAAGTGGATAAATCAGGCTGGAGAGTTACAAAGAGGCATTATCTTGTCACTTGGGCTAAGTTTCTCATGGGTACTTGGGAACCTGACTCCCACTCCCACTGCAATCCATAGCAGAGAGGTAGTAAGCTCTTTGGGACTCTGGGCCTTAGTGGCCAAAGGAGATTTGCTGTATATTAGGAGTTTGCTATTGTATTTTTATTCTAGCTGTTGACTTTGATAGCAATTCAGTGGTTGTGGAGTGGTTCCATGCTTTAGGGGGCAGGAAACTATTTTCAATAATCAATATTTTTTGTGAAATCACTACGTGCCTTTATCACTATATTTTTAATTGAGGAAATTATTCAGTTTCCTGCTTAAAAAACTGGTTTTAGAGATGAGTGATTTGAGTTACCACAATTTGGGTCCTACAAAAAGTTCAGCAAAATCTGAAATCCTGTACCAGTATGTAACCTCTTGCATAAAGAAATTTTACATATTAAAAAGCATACCTTTTTGTCATTGCTTTGTGCAGCTGTAAACACCTCTTACCACAACAGCAGGAAAATGTTAAGTATCTCAGGTCAAAGCTCCTGAGCAGCTGCAGCATCCTTGGCAGAGTGGAATCAGACCGCACCATGCTCGTTGTCTGGGTGTCTGTAACAAAATCTCATCCAAAGATGGTGTGATTGACCTGATCCACAGTGAAGACAACAATGTTTGTGCAAGTAAGTGTGAACACAAGGGGCACAGTGTGGCATGGAGGGGGACAGAAGGGTCAAGTGCTCCTCTTCACAGGAGCATCATGACCTTGCCTCTCATTCCTCAGCATCCTTCCCCTTCTCTACCTGGCTTACTTTCTCTTGCTGTTCTCCCCACCTTGCTGAAACCTTTGCTGCTTCTACTACTTCATTTTTTTTATGTTCTGCCATGCTTGCTCACCACATCTGAGAGTTTTGCACCTGTTGCTGTCTGCCCATGTCCTAAGAAAAGTGCTACCCTCTCCCATCAGAGACCTTCTCCTGGGACCAGAACCTTCCATCAAACCAGGTGAAGCAGTTGCATCAGCAAAGGCTCCCAGAAAGTCATCGTCCTTGGCTTCCTTCTCCAACAAAAGTAGATTCAGGCGGGTAGGTGCTAGCGCATCCCTCGCCAGCAGGTCTGAGCAGTAAGCCCCCGCGTGTCATTCGCAAGGGAACGGGAACAGAAATAAGACAGGAACACCAACCTGACAGCAACATGACCAGGAACAGAAGCAAGGCTTGCTCCCCTGCCTGAGGTCCTGTGGGTAACAGTGGCAGGAACGAGGACGAGCTATCATCATCTGTGTGAGTCTGCCAAAAAGGCAGTGTGGTGCTCCCGGGCATGGCTTGTTGAGGGGCCGACAGCCCAGAAAGCAAAGTTTTATAGTATGGCTTCCCCTCCGACAGCTTCAAGCCACATGAGTAGCAGGGACACTCGGTCTGTCGGGCTGCAGTAATTCTAGTACAAAGCCAAGCCCCCAAACTATGTACAGTGTTGATGTAGAGGCCTCAGCACAAGCTTTTCTGATCTGTTGGTTTGCTCCTCCTGTGCCATGCTACTTGCTAATGTAGATGTAAAGATTTATAGAGGAAATACTGCATTGGTGTGCACGGAGTGTGAATGACAGTGTGCCTGTACATGGGCATCAAAAGACAGGGCAGAGCAGGAGCTAAACACTGCTGATCACAGAGCAAGTGAAGAGACTGAGATGCGCCATGAGACCAAGAAAGAGTAGAGATAACACAAAGGAGCTGAGAGGCGCTGGACAGAGAACTGACTACAAGGAGGCCATCACAGATGTGGAGCGACATAGTGTGATACAGCTCTACCTTGCCCTAAGCCTTCCTTATCCACAGGGATACAAACAAAGATGACAAAAATCACTTAATGATGTTTTAATCTCTTTTCTCCTTTTTTTTCGCAGAGTACGACACAGCAGATAAGGCCACGTACCAGAGTGCAAGCTTGTAACATCCCCCAGTTCACAGGGCCCTGCCAATGCCAGAATTACCCAATAGATGTGTTGGATTCAGAAATAAATCTAACCTGTAGCACTGACTAGTTCAGCCACTAGCTGCACGTACATCAAGAAGCCAGGGTAACGGCTTAGCAGCCCAACTGCCTCCTTTCCCTCTTGAAGCGGGGCAGGCATAAGGCAGAAAAAGCTGAGGCGAGTGCTCTGTGCTCAGCTCCCATCACTGCGACATGAAGATGTAGCTGCCAGCAGGAGCATCTAAAGGTCTCTGTTCTCAGCATTTATGTGGCCAGGTGCAAATTTTCTAAAGGAAGGCAGTGGGGGGCAAAAGGAGCAGGGCTGTTGTTGCTGCAGGCCATTAACACCTCCTGGAGCTGTGCACATACGCCAGGTCCGGCCAGGCTGCACGGTCCTCTCCTCCCATGGTCCATGCACGCGGTGTGTTACACGTACAATAAATTTGACATGCCCGTCCACCCTCTCCTTAGGGAACAAGGGGCACTGACTACACCCATAAGATTATTAGTTTAAAACTGAGAAAGTGTGGGGGGGAAGGTCGGGGGTTGGTTGGTTTTCTTATTTTTAAGCATAAATGCTGAACCTGTGGGATTCACTGTATCACTGAGGTCAACAGTTTGTTGCTGTTCAGAAAGGGATTAGGGGTTTATATGGATAATGAGAGCATATACAGTTTTATTAGACAGACTCAGAAAAAATGCTTTGAGATGAGATCTAAGTCCTTCTCATGTTTCAGGGCATAAGCCAAACATTAAGTGATAAAGGCTGGAAAGAAAAATGCTGTATTCAGTAATCGTCTACTTCATCATTCCTGTCTACTGCCCCTGATAGAGCAGGCACCAAAAAGAGCCTGTGGACTTCAGATCTCTGGTCCTTCCCAGGGCTGTTCCTAAGGCAAGGACAAAAGCGAGGGTCTAGAGCTTTCCAACACAGGAGTGCATGTGCATCTACCCGCCCAAACAGGGGCAAACAAGTATTCATCCCTACTCAGGCACGAATGCAGGTCTCTTAAAAATAGGCACAGCGTTTCCCCATTTTTTACAGCAGGATGTTGTTCAGTTTGTGGCACGTTAATTACTATTTACGGGGCTGCTATAAAAATTAGTTACCTTTTTATAACAAAAGGCCCACAGCCAATATTTTATAGACAACACACAAAGAGGTTTGGAATTGATGATTTACAGATCAGGAAATAACACTTAATCAGCTTCCCTACCTTCCCAAGCAGGGCTGTGCAGTTTTACGCCACCTTGCTGTTTTCAACTCATTATTTATTGATGTTGATTGCTTGACATTCATGACAGGATATGCTTGTTCTGAGAGGTGCACTCTGGGATTTATCCCAACGTGGCAGAGAGGTGTGGGTTATATTATTTTGCCCGCAAGTCAGCTGTATCGTATGTCCTAGCACACAGAGTGGTCTCTAGCGTTTATGTCACACAACATAAAACCCGCTTTCACGGAGGGCGACTGCTTTCCCTGCACCACACACAGAGGGACCCCAAGAATGCGAAGCAAATACCTCATTTACACCATCCCCACGGTGTGAAATGCACATCGCCGTCCTGCCAAAGCACCACGTCTGGTTACCGCCACTTACTTCTGTAACATCTTTCACCAGACGAACTTAAAGCTCTTTACCCCCATGAATCAATTAACTGCACACTGTCACCATGATGTGGAAAGACAGGGGATAGCTGTAGGTAATTTGTAGATAAGTAAATGGAGGCATTTCTTATGATCATATTCCATCTTAAGTGCTACAAATCACAGTCAGTTGATTAATGTCTGCAAACCCCTTGGAGTGGCTTGCGCTTAGTGTGTCACTGCTGAAACACTGCTAATGTGGTTTGGGCCATTACGGAGTGGAGAACAGTCTGGTGTGCTGCCACCCGCAGCAAGGGCAGGCGAGGACCTGCTCAGCATCACGCCTGATGCTCTGCAGAGCTGACAGTAACGCCGTGCAGGAGGACACGTTACCACTGTTCTGCCCTAACTACTCTGCATCCCTCCCTTGCTGGAGAAGATATGGAAGAAGAAGAATTAAATAATAGCCTACAGTCTCCGACCTTGCAGACTGCCACCTGCACTGAACACGGGGTTACAGCATGATCAACCATACCCACAGCTCAGCACTCCTAACACAGGCAGTTTTACCTTGGGAGCTTCCAAACCACAGCTGTCAGCATCTTTTGGGAAACAGACATTGTAAAAGGATGTCTGTAGCCCAAGTTAATCCAAAATAAAAATTAAAAAAAATGCTTCTACTAGTTCTACCCTCTCGTGCAGGCTCATATTAGGTTTTGCAGCCACATACTGTCCTCTGAGAAGAGTGTGATTATTCTTCAAGTAGGTACAACTTTACGTTCATCTCTGTCATACATGCTGACAAACCAAAGTATGGGACCACCACTCATTCCTTACCTGGAATTAATTTTTGAAGTAATACTACTTCATAGCCAGACAAAAGACAAAGAGTCCAGGGATAGCTTATTGATGTGTTTTGCTAACTGTGTTTTGGAGAAGAGAGTTGTTTTTCAAATTTGACTTCAATGACTTTTCTTTTTACTAACTAGGTAAGAGGATTATTTTGCATTTGTTCTTTTATTTCTATTTTTATTTAAAATTATTTATAAAATTATTTCTTATTTGTTCACAAGTATTGTTCTATGACAAACAAATCAACACACATTTTTATGAAACAGTATGAAATGCATTTCAGCAGTTTATATGTTACAGCTGGTTGAATTGGGAAAAAAGCATCTGCAAACATGCCAGCAACCCCCCCTCCTATGACCCAGTCCCACAGCCTGTCCAACCTTTCTAGTCATTTTCCATCATCTAGTAGTATGCCAACTTTTCGTTTCTTTAAATGCTTAACCCAGGGCATGCAGACGCCGAGGCATTTGTTACAGCTTTTGTTTGAAAGCACTTAGCACCTATTTAAACTTCACTTCACATGCTTGCACAAAATAATTACTCACAGTTCGTCTCCTCATGAAAAGGAGACAATACAGGCATGGAAAATGAATTATACTGTAATCTACAATTGGTAACTTTCTGCGAAAAAAACCCCATGAATATGCCTGAGCATGAAGCAGATAAGAGAAAGGAGCTGTAAATCATGAAGAGAAAACCTATGGCCCACTCTGATTTTTGACAGCTTCACAGTGAATGACATCCTGATTTTCAATGAATGTCATCTATTTCATTAGGAAAGATTTTCAGTGACGTTTAGATGGGAGCACAAGTCCAAAAACCCGGGGAGGCTGCATAACTGGACAGAAAACGGAAGCTAATGAGCATGTTAAATCAGCAACTAATATATCTACAGGAAGCATTTAGTGGACAAAAGGAGGTGGTCTGCAAGACTTTATGAATGATAAACCACTGTATTACACGGGGGAGTGTGCAGTTGCTGGTGCCTCCACTTCAAAAAACCGCTAGAAAACCTAAGAGCATCTATATGGTGTCTGTACTGATATAATGAATTTGTCTAAACTCACTAATGTTACAAAACACGAGAAAGGAGTAGCAAGAGTAATTCCCAGGTAAAATATTCCAATATCTTGGAATATGTCTATTCCAATATGTCTTACTGTAAAAGCCATAATCAATGTAGTTTATCCAAAATAAAGTTAAGAGCTGACTCGATTCACAACCTTGGAGAGCTAAAGAGCATTCAGACATCTAATAGCACCTCGTGGTTATCACGAGGCCTTGAAGTTCAACCCTACGTGTTGCTCATGAACATATATGTCTAAAGACAGGAAGACATAGTGACTCCCAGCATTGTTCCTGGTAATTTGTAATTACTATCTTTACTATCAAAATATGTGCCTATTTTCAATTTAGATTTCATAGAATCATAGTATCATAGAATAGTTTGGGATGGAAGAGACATTTGAAGGTCATCTAGTCCAACCCCCCTGCAATGCACAGGGACATCTCCAACCAGATCAGGTTGCTCAGAGCCCCGTCCAGCCTGACCTTGGATGTTTCCAGGGATGGGGCATCTACCACCTCCCTGGGCAATGCTGCTTTTGATGTAGTCCAGGATACAGTTGGCTTTCTGGGCTGCGAGCGCACATTGTCGAATCCTGTCCAGCTTTTCATCCACCGGTACCCCCAAGTCCTTCTCAGCAGGGCTGCTCTCAATCCCTTCGTCCCCCAGCCTGTGCTGATACTGGGAGTTGCCCCAGCCCAGGTGCAGTTGTCTGGCTTTAGCTTACTGTCATCAGTACTAATAATGCCTTCCTATGGTGGACCAAAACACCTAGAGCACTTAGTGTTTGCTTTCCATGGAAGCATTTCCACAGTGTAATACTCACCTCTGAATATTCTATTCAAGGCAAAAAAGTGAGCTTCTATAGACTAATTTCTATGTCTTGAAGATGGAACTTTGTATTTGAACCTTGTCTGGCTGGGATGGAGTTAACTTTCTTCATGGCAGGTTGCATGGTGCTGTGCTTTTGATTTGTGGCTCAAATAGTGTTGATAACACACTAATATTTTGGCTATTGCTGAGCAGTGCTTGCACAGTGTCAAGGCTTTCTCTGTATGTCACTCTGCACACACAGAGCTCCCAGTGAGTAGGCTGGGGGTGGGCAAGAGACTGAGAGGGGACACAGCCAGGACAGCTGACCCGAATTGGCAGAAGGGATACTCCATACTATATAACATCATGCTCAGCAATAAAAACTGGCGTAAATGAAGAAGTTGGGGGGTGGCTGTTGCCTTCTGAGGCTGTTGCTTGGAGTTTGGCTGGGCATTGGTCTGCTTGTGGGAGGTGGTGAGTGATTGCCTTTGCATCACTTGGTTTGTTTCTTCTTTCTTTCACGTATTAAACTGTTTTGCTGGAGGAGAAAAGAAAGAAGAAAACTCACGAGAAGAACTGTTTTGCTGTAGAAGAGAAGAAAGAAGAAAACTCACAAGAAGATCTGTTTTGCTGGAGAAGAAAAGAAGAGAAAACTCATTTTTCTCATTTTTGTTCTTCCTATTCTTTCCCCTGTCCCACTGGGGTGGGAGGAATCAGCGAGTGGCTGTGGGGGTGCTTATGTGGGGTCAACCCACAACAATATTAGATGAAATACCTTTTGTGATTTAAAAAATATTACACGTATTTTTTGAAATGCTATTGATATGCAACTGCTGGCTGTGTGAAACCTTAAACACATGTCCCAGATTGAGGTCTCCATAACAAATGTACTGATAAACTCTGTTGTGTCACCCCTGCTAATTGCGTCAACTGGACTACTCAAGAGTTTATTGTATAACTGATCTATATATATATATATATAAAGCCTCCCTGTTAAAATCTACCTCTCTCCCTGACAGGGAGGAATTAATCACTGAAGGGCTTCAAAGAGTGTATATCTGGGAGAAGATGTCTGATATTAATTAATCCAGTAAATGAAACAAAATCCAGTGACTGTAACTTGAATTTGAGCTAGGGGGAACATGCAATATTTAATCTTTGGAATGAGCATAGGATGCAGAAGACTCTCAGCTCCTGAAGTCTTTAAGTTACTGCTGCATTTCTTTCAACAGTACATGACACAGTTCAGCGGTGATCCATGGAGCACCTAAACAATTCAACCTGCTCAGTGAATGCCTTGGATGGTCCCCTCTCCTGAGGATGGGGTAAACTGGTGGTAGCTGCCTGGTCTAGGGGGCCAGAATGACCCCTCCATCATGTAGTGGGTGCCCTGAACCTCATGATGATGACTTCTGTCTCTTTGAGAGGTTGACGTGGGAGCATCCAATGGTCCTTGGGGAAGAAGTCACCTGGGGAAAACCTGCAATTGTTTCCTCTTGTGGCAGAAGTCTGTTCCCAGACTGCACCTTTGCCAGGGGCTCTTTAAACTCAAGGAACAGGCAATGAGCAGGAAAGGGATGCATAAGCTGGACAGATGAATTGTAGAAAACTGTAGGAGATGTCATACCTACAGGGCCTGCCCAGCCCAGCTCTGTACGATTCCCTGCTCCTGGAATAATGTTTGTGACTTCTTTGTTCAAAAAAGAATAGGCACCTCTAGCCTATTCGAGCCTTAAGTTATTAGCTCAGCGCAGAAGTTACTGCTGACGTTCTCTGGCCAGTGCTATGGAGTGTTATGTGCAGGGCTGGCACTCCGGCTTTAAAGTTGATAAATCAACTGAAGGAAAACTAAAAGAAGAAACATGTCTGGCTTGATTCTGCTGCAGCGATGAGATGACACTAGTAATCCCTCCAAGGCTTCAAAGATTGTAGGGAGAAAGTAGCATTGCTAAAGGTGACTCAGGTGGATATGAGTGAAAGCAAGGGAGATATGGAAGCAAATGAAAGATATTTTCCATCCTGCCATGAAGGTGTGTCAAGCAGTAATCTGATCTTCTATGGGGAGAGCAGGAACTCCACTGCTGTGGGCTTGTTAACTGGCAAAACACTGGAAACCGCCTGAGAACCTGCCCCTCAAAGTACTGCAATGAGGACTCTTGCCCCATCCAAAGTCTTGCTTGCTTCTCATTAAGGATCCCAGAAGAAGCATGCCTCAGGTCCTCCCCATGCTTGCCATGGTGGCAGGAATACCCCTTCCCTGAGACTTAGGTCTGTTTGCTCCCAGCCAGTGAGTGGGGTCCCTCTTCAGTCGCCCTTGCACATGTGCACTTCATTGTACTAAAGCTATGTAACAGTGCTGGCTTGATTTATGAGGGCTGCATTTCTTCCAGTGATCCCTGCTGGTACAGGACTCGCTACTTCCCTTTTATGTGTCTGTGTCAGAGGGCAACTGGCAACCAGCTGTTGGAAACTGATTTTAAAAAAAACCAACAAAACCCTTTATTATCATCGTGGTATTATTTCAAGTCCCGGTACCTGCCTACAGTCTCTGTAAGGAGGGCAACGAAGACTGTGGCTGAAGGCTAACCTTATCACTGGTGTGAAGAAATTAAAATTAAATCATCATACTTCCCACTTGGACAAGTCACTGGAGTTAGTGAACCAGAACATATTCCCTGGGAATCCCACTGCAAAGCAACAGTGATTCAGACCGAGGAGGTATTTTCCCACTAGGATTTATACTCAGAGACCATACAATAGACATATTTCTCCCTACTAGGTGGCTGTTAATAAAGGAATATCAAAAGCTCAGGAACAATAATTATAGTAATAGCATCTTTTTGTTGAAAGCAAATCTCCCCTCATACATCCGATCCAGTTGATCTATTGTGCTGTTGCACATTGTGCAGATGCAGCGGTTGTGGAAAGAGGTGGCTGGTGCTCAGCCTTCTGCCTTCTTCCCTTGCCAGGCAAACACAAGGCTCCTGACACTCCTCAGGTGGGCCTACAGCCTCTGCCCTCTTCGTGTGCACCCGCCCTGGTGCCTCTCCAGGACTGTCCCCAGTGCAAAGAGTCTCGGTTTCCAGCTGTGCCAGAATTACCGGGGTGGCTGGCCAGAGAAGTTCGGGGCGCATAGACAGACACACCAGCAAATGGTCCAAGCATTACAGAAACGCATTGGAGAGAAGTGGTCAAACCATCAGTCTGACTGTTCTGGCCTCAAATGGACTTTGCAGAAATGTATATCTAGAAATCCACGTGGTGTTCACAGAACACCCTTCAGCCTACTTTACAAAGTAAGAAGGCTTTGTAATTGCAGTATTTGTCCTCTTGAGCATGTCAGTCCCTTCCTAAGACCTGCTGAACTTAAAGTATGATTGCAACCAAATTTGAGGGGGAGTTGAATGGCTCTGAGGTAAGTTCCTTAAATTTCTTTGAAAATTGGCAACTGAGTAATGGAGGAAGGGCCACATTAGTGTTTTCAGTAATGGAAAGGCATAGGAAGGAGCTGGGGATATTGAGGTTAGATGGAGGGAATAGGGGAAGGTCTAGGAGAAGGCAGGAGGACCAGAGGTACTGCCAAGGGAGAGGCAGGGAGTTGGCTTCTTGCAGCAGCAGAATAAGAGAAGAGCTGCAGGGATGCAGGGTACAAATCCATAGGAAACCAGGCTTTGTGAGTTCAATGGCTTACGGATCCTATCAAAACTCTGCAAAATCAGTTTGCTAAAAAAATCTACCTTACCTGAACCTTCTTTACCTCTCAGTGAAGTACACACGGAACATTTTTGAGAAGTGCTGTGTCACTGTAGCACAACCGAGGAAGAACAAAGAGGACAACTGAAGTGACAGGCAATTGAATTGAGACAGGCAGCAGGAATCACCCGGGTTCCCGTCAGACACAGCCCTCGGGGCCGCTTTGCACGCACGCAACCACCTTCAGACCCAAGCTGAGGGACGTCACACAGGAGCTGAACAAACTCCCTGAATCTTCCTTCCCCATGGAAGGAAGGCAGGCACCCAAAGCCAAACATCAAACCCACCTCCTTCGTGCCGCCCAGCGCCCTGTGCCTCCCAAGCCGTCGCCGTCCCCCCCTCCTCCTGCCTCCGCTCATGCCAGGTGACAGCCAGTCTCAGGAAGGTATTTATTTTTGCATTATTGGCTAGCTTTGTTTTACCTCCTAAGTAAACCTTCCAGTATTTATAGCCTCGCCTCCACACTTGTAGTATATATTAGCCTTTTATGCCTTCTCTGTCACCTGTTGAAATGAGAACTCAGGGTCTTCGGGCCTCTGCGGCCCTTCCCTTACATTAACTTAAATCACACCAGATGTGGGCCCTTACTGCAGAGGAAGACTAATTGATTTCGCCAGTCACAATATGCCTATTGTTTTTTAACACAAATAAACACTGTGGTGTGTGGGGTTTGGGGTTCTTTTGGTTTTTTTTTCTTTGCCACAAGAGCCAAAGGTTATTCAATTAAAGGACTCCAGAAAGTGTGACTAATAATCCATGGGCAGGGTATTTCTACAGTAAAAAGGCACGGGGGAAAGAAAAAAAAAAAAAGAAGAAAAAAAAAATAATCTCCACGCTACCCTGAGAACAGCGGCCTCACCGGGGCCAGCCATAACTGTGATGGATGGCTGGTGTGTGTAAGACGTTATTATTTGTTATGTGAGTGGGGGGAGATGGCAGGCGCATTGGGCAGTACACCTGCTGGGCTCCGAGAAGCAAGAACAGCTGTGTGCATTGATTTAGACGCTTGCTACTTGGGGCTCCAGGAACGAATCAAGCGACAGCTCATAAAAAAAGAGGGTTTTATGATTTTTTCCCCCTTCTTTCTGCAAACAAACGGCCACATCATATGTTTTCCTAACGCTGCCATAACTCAAAATTAAATCCCAGCCCAAGGTGTCAGGCTGGTACCATGTCAGAATTGTAACGGCTTATTTTAAAGGTCGTTATGGATGTACCAGGGAAACACTGGGGGTTTCTGCATAAAGGTGCCATTTCGTTTTGCTGGAGCTGAGGCACTTAAGGGCAATTAGCTCCACTGTTAAAAAATGAGCTGAGAGTGTTTTAACTGGTGATTTTATGCTAATAGCAACTACTAATTCATATTGTTAAAAGAGAAAGTGCAGGCTGCCAAAGCTGCTCCCAGCAGCATACAGTATGGCCCCAAAGCTTCCCCTTGTCCCTGGGTCCTTCCCCCACCAGAAGGTATACCGCACGCCAAGCTGTGTGTCACAGCATCAGCAAACTTCTTCCAGAGCAAAGGAGACCAAAGCCTGAGCACAAACACTGCAACAGGGACAACTGGGACCCCTTTCTCCATCCTGCAGCCCTGCACACCTCCGTGTTGGCTCCGGGTGCTACAGTGCTGCAGATGCTGCTGGATCCCATCACTCAGCACCAGGGAAAAGCCACCATCCTTCCAGAGCATCGTGCAAGGCTGCAGACTAGGCTTTACTAGCCCATGCTCACCGGCTCTCAGGCACCAGGGTGCCTGGCAGAGCGCAGCGGTGATGCAGCTGGGGGTCAGATGAGGTGCCACCAACGAGATCTCAGCAAGTCACTTGGCTGCTGCCTCTGGAGGAGCTGGCTCCAAGCGCTGCTCTCTTGGCTGTGCTGGCACTGCTTGGAAGCAAGGATAAAACCTCACCATAAACTGCATCTGTACTGAGCAGGTACAGCTCTGACATGCAAAGGAAAAAGATCTGCGCGACCTCTCTTTAAACAGATGCTCTCCAGGACAAACACATACTTGAAGCGGTGCCCTAACATCCATTCCTCTAGGTGGGCGCAGAAGACGACATCAGAGAGGAGCAGCTCCCAGTCGTTGCTCTTCAGATGCTCTTTTTTCCTCCTTAACTCTGTTACTGATGCAAAAGATCCCAGCCCTAAAATCATGGATTTTCCTCAGTGCATTATGCTTGTGATGAAGAACTAGCATTTGGCCACTTGTGCAAAAGCATGTACAACAAATAGGCACAAACACTTAAAGAGTCTTGTAGGAAGACTAGACCACATGGCTGAGTTATCCAAGAAAATGCAATTGGTTTTGCTTATCCTAAAGAGGGAAGGAGATAATCAGCTTTCAGAATTAGGGAAAAGTTGATCTATTCCCACTAACTGCCAAACGATAAGGTGCAAAGCCATAAAAAATGATAAAAATGAAATTAATCTAAACATTGTAATATTATCCAGTCTGTTAGACTTTCAGCCTTGCCTTTCAATTATGAGAATGACGACAGTGAAAAAGAACAAACATCTTCACAAACATAAAACTGCACTACGGGGGCTATTTATGAAGCTGCTCCTCTGACCTGCCTTACAGCTTTGACATGGCAGTCAGCAAATAGAAAATTTGAAACAGAATAGGAATGGAATAGAAAATACTCTAACAAATGGAAAATTTATCACTTTCAGAATGAAATTCTGAAAACAAAACAAAAACCAACAGGTCCCTCCCTTACATTAGACATGGATGTGTATGCTGAAGCTACCACCCAGCAGCAAAGTGCCTCATAGACCTTTGCAAGCAGCAGGTGAGCCTTTGCTGCTCCTCCTTGTTCAGACAGGACATATTCTTAGGTCTTTGGCTGCACTATCTGCACTGCTTGGAGGTGCCCGTACTCCCCAGGCAGAAAGCAACGCTGTTTGTTATTCTCTCTGAGGATCTTTCTGTAGCGCTCAGTACTCCCCGTCTGGGCCCTTTCCCACCTCTGCTCTAGCCATCCCTCGAAGCAAATGGGCTGGCTGATGCACCTGAACCTGGGTCCGCAGAGGCTGTGGCTGGTTTCTGGTGCAGCTGCTTCTCCCTGCTGCCAGAGGCCGCTCAGGTAGCATCTGTCAGAGCAGAAATGGAAGATGCTCTCTGCTTTCTCCCTCTGTGCTCCTGTTGCTGAAGCCCAGCAGGGTTATATGAAGAACCAAAGGGCTTCTTCACTTGAATGCAGAGTGGATGAAAGTGGCAAACTGTGATTTGAAGAAATAAAGTGAACCGAGATGTTAGAGTATTCTGAAAAACCATCCGAAGCGGAACTTCTGCAGCCAGCAGGCATACTTGGGAGTCCTGGCTCTGCCTTCTCTACGTCTTCTCCATCCAGCTGCCGGCAGGCAGCTCTCAGGCTCCCCTCACCTTTTGCTGGGAACATAAAATATTGAGCTGTTCACAGTAACAGCAAAGAAAAGCCAGGGAGAAATCTCAGTTTTCTATGTTAAAGGTTGGATGAAATAAATCCTGGGACCACAGACTGGATGGAGAAAATTCTTGCAAATATAATGAATGCCCTTTGGGGCCAGAGCTGAGGTCCTTCCAACCCTGTAGCTGTCTCTGGCAGTGGCAACAGGATATGCAGTTTGGGAGTAACACACCAACCTAGCCGCTGCCTGTGGTCCTCAGGATCCACGATCACTGAATTAAGGATGTTAGAGAGTGCATCCCTTACTAGCCCTTTTATTCCATTTATGGACCTGCTATCCACAAATTTGCGTAAATCCTGAATTCTGTCTGTCTCTACAACTTTCTGTGGCAACAGATGCCAGAAGTTTACATCCATCATCTAAAAAAAGTATTTTCTTTTATCTGTTTTAAAACTGTCTGCTACTGGTTTCATCATGTGCCTCTGCAGTTTTGAGAGTAACAGTTCTCAGTTCACCTTATCTACCACTGACATGATTTTGTGGGGTGCTGAGTGAGGGAAAATAACACAGCGGCTTTCATTGAAATACAAAAATATGCCAGGTTACTATTTAGATACAGATTTCAAACATCAGTCAATGGGTGGGGGGAAAAATGGTGTCATTTGGATAACAAATGCAACTCAACATAAGGAACCCATATATTAGACTGTAGGTAAAAGCTTGGAGGAACATTGAGCCACGAGAAAAGGTGATACATGTCTGAACCTTGGGGGCTCAGAAATCTCTTTCTCCTTCACAGAAACAGAACAATAGTCATGGTACCCTGGCGCAATACATCATTTGCTCTGCTGCTAAATAATAAAAAACACTGTGGAGCAAAACCTCAACTGTTTCAAATTGTCATAACTTCACCGTCTTTGATAATATAATGACACTTTCCAATACATTTTTGTTGTAATAAAAAGGAAAAAGAAATAAATATTTAAGGCACAGAGCCTACCATGGTGCTGTGAATCTCAGAGTGTTTTCTCACAGACTCAAGACTTCTCCAAAAACAGGTACTAGAATAAAATATGAGAGCATTACCTCAGCCTCTTTAACAATGGATAGACTTCTTTTTGTGTCACTGTATAAAAAAATGCTAAGAAATTGTATTTTTCCTGAAAAGTTCCCCCACGTAGAGAGTACCTGTGAAGTGTGGTCAGCTCAGAGTCCTTATTTCTTCTGATGTTCTCATGCTTTTCCCGTTCTCCTATTCAACTTAACACCAGACACATGTATCCCTCCCTAGTTTGTTTCTGTACTGTGCAGGACTGATAGAAGCTAAGAGCTGGGGTAAAAAGACAGAATGTCACACTTAGGGGCATCGTTGACATTATTTTTAAAAAGCACTAAGTGAATATCCTTATGCAACTCCAGTAATCTGCTAGGACAGACTCCCACTTCTCAATATTTATATGTTAAATCCCTGTATATATATTGCATCTTAGGCATCTCTTTGCTTCCTTAGATACCTCTGACTTTTCAGGTTATAAAAAAGCCTGGCGAGGGAAGGGAATTTCAGCAGCAATGGGAAACAATTGACACAACTCAAGCAACTAAGAAAATCTAAAAGTATGTGAAGCATTTTTTTTCCCACTACCAAGATGAAGCACAAAAGGTAACAAATTACTCTCTTAGAGAAACTGTCTCTGAGTGCTGTCCATACCTCTTACTCAAGCAATGAAACTGTCATTTCCCATATGAATTTGGACCTGAGGTGTGCTATTCCGTATAATTTACATTGGCAATTGGTATGGTTGTTATTCTACTGATTTTAGATTCCAAGAGTCAACCCACACAGCCAGATGCCTCACACCGTCTTATTGCATAAACAGGGAAAAAGTCCTTTAATATTTTAAGTCATCACAAAGCTGACCCTATATTAATTTACAGATGCTGAGAATGTGTCCCACAACGATTGCAATAGGGGAGAAGCTCATCCTAAGCCTACTGTTCATATAGGTTCAGAAGAGTGCAGATCATCTTAATCTGCTAAGACCAACAACAATATCCCAAAGCATCTCTAAACTGCGCAACTCATTTATAAACACAGCAGTACTTTTCTAGAAAGCAATCCAATAGATTTCAATATTTGTTTATATTAAAAGTGTTCAGTATCTCTTTGTCTGAACTATTCTATGTTTTATTTTTGCAGCGAAGACAGTATAGAAGCATAAATAAAATGTTAGCATTTAAAAACACTGAAATATGATAACTTTCAAGCATGAGCAAAACAAGTAACTTCACGGAAAGCAGAAGAATTACAGAACATACGCACTATAACGCACATACAACAGCCACAACCTGAGTTTTATTCTATGCACAAATAAAATGACAGTATACATCTCAGACAAAACAGTTACTACCTGCATCTCCTGAAGGACATGCTTCTCTATTGTTAGAGGCTCCAGGAGGTACTTTATGAAACACCATACCCCTTTAAAACAGTGCAGGGCAGAGAGTGAATAATCCCCAGTTCTATGGGAGTAAAATTAGAGGATGGGATGGTATCAGAGGTAAAATTTGACTGAGAATTAGGGTTAATATTTTAATTTTAGCAAATAGCTTTGTAAAATCTTCAGTGGTCCCACATTTTTTAGGACTAGACATTCTCAAGTAATAGGAAGGAAATTCTTCATAATTTCTTTAACTGTCTGCTGTGAAAAAACTGACATCATACATTAATATTATTTGCCCATAAGTAGGCAGGAGATGTGTTTTATGTCTAAATTGAGAGAGGATGTCTCCAGAAACCCTACTGCATTGGTTCTTCACTTCAAGAGGAGCATGTTATCTTCTCCACTTCTGATAACTTCTTCAGACACTCTTCTTCTAATACCTCAAGGTTTCTTGGAAGTTCCCTATTTATGTGGTGACCCTAGCCTGTCTCTTTTTAGGATACAAAATCTGATAGGATCATAGCACACAGGAGAATTTATTTGTTTTAAAAATATGCACTGGTTACCTCCTTCCCCTTCCAGGGTTTTGCAGAGGGGCAGGCTGCCAACGTTTGACAGGTTCCAGATGGATATACAGAACGGCAGTGCGGGTCAGTGGTGCCTTGTTCTGTGGTTAGACTTCAACACAGGAGGATAGGAAACAATGGGCAAAAAGTAGAATATTTCAGGCAAAGTGTCCTAGTTTCGGAAAGGGCCACGGGGTTTTTGTACATTTACAAGCACTTTCTCACATTACAAGCTGACGGGTTTCTACTGAAGCCCTTGTCAGTCAATCTCTCTCTGTATTTCTCCCTGGTGTTCTGTTAAAGCCAAATAAAACCTATTTGCCTCTGCTTTTCTCCCTTGTTGATATATGTAAAGTTATCAGCTTCTTGCAGGTGTCTGCTTCTTGCATTTGTAATGACAGTTTAACAAAAAAATCAACCAAACCTGAGGCCACAGAAAAGCTTTCACAAGAGGGGTCAAAAGGGTTTCCTCTTCTACTAAAGGTCTGCTACATTATTAGCAGTGCCGTGCTAGAGATATTTACCTGTTGGTTGCTTTTCAATTGATTCAACATGTGGCTACAGGGAGGTTGGAGTCTTTAGATTAAACCCACTTCAAGTTAAAATCTTGGGATAATTCCGGGGGGGAAAAAAAAAGGACTGCTTGTCCTGCTTTGGCTCCATCGTGACTTTTCTCTGGTTTTAAGTTTAGCCTCAATTAAAAGAAAACAAGCAAACAACAAATAGAGAAAAACAATCCCAAACAATTAGGGTTTTGACATCTAAGAAAGCCAATTTTGGATGAGGTCATCTCATCACAGCCCATAAAGCTATCTCTTCCTCCCTTTGTAATACACATGTTCCAGTCCAAGTTCCTCCTTAGTCTTTCTGTTGCTAAAGTGAACTAAACATCCCAGGCAAAATATGTGTCTGATTTATTGCTTGTCTGGGAGAATTAATGCTACAAATGCAATAATGTCTAATTTCAATTCAAAAGGAGAAACAAACCCCAAAAGCATAGACCTCCCCATGAAAGAATTAAGGAACTGATTCATGGTTTATAAAGCCAGAGGGGAGCAGCCTGCACGTCGATCCTGACCTCCAGGATAGCACAGACCCTGAATTCTTCCCTGAATTACTTCCTTTTGGAAGTAAGGCACCTCTTTAAGTGAAACAGTCAATCTTAATTTTCAAATTGCCAGTGATAGAGAACCTTGCATAGCCAGCAGATCTGTTCTTTTGATGATTAGCTGTCCTTCTCTGGTAAAAAAATATGTGCGTTATTTTTAGTCTGAAGTTACCACATTTTTATTTCCAGCTATTGGATCCTGCGATGCCTTTCTCCAGTAGATTAAAAAAAAAAAAACAAACTGAAACAAAACAATGTTCTCAGTGCAGGTAGATATGGACAGTCATCTGTATAACATTCTTTAAGAGACTGAGCTCTTTTGGAGTCTTTTACTCCAGTGTAAGTTTCCAGCCTTTTAATTATCCTTTTTATTCTCCTACGAGACTTTTCCTGCTATTTACTGTCCAGCTTGGATTGCGGACATCAGTGAATATAGATGTTATGGACACATTGACACCAAATACTGTACCTGTATTCATTTTTCTCCTTTCTAATTCACCCCTGTAACCCTTTCTGGAGGTCTTCGGGGAGCTCCTACTTGACTGCGTACTGACTGTGGTCCCCAGCACCCTCCAGAGTACATGTACAGTGTGTTCTGTCAGTATGGCCTGGTTTCTTTTTTCTAAACGAATGCCTTTACTTCCTAATGTGTTGCTTGCATCTGTTTCACCAGGCAATCTGGTCTGCATCACTGTTTTATCTTCTCCCCCCCCTCCCTTTTTTTTTTTTTTCACTCCATAATCTTTGTGTCATATCCAGTCTTTGTCAGTGGTAACCGCATATTTTTTCCTGGTCATTGATGATAATATGAAATAGTTTCATTCTGAAAACTGACCCATGCAGGGCTCCACATAAAACACGCCTATTTAACAAAGATTCCAGATTTATAGTCTTGCTTTCCAATTTATCAATTAATTTTTAAAACATTTAGCATATACTGCATTAATTTTTTATTATCCCAGTTTCTGAATGAAAACACATAGTGACACCAAATTAAATTCCATATTGAAGGCTATTTTATTGACATACTAATCTTTATGCACTATATTTAGAACTTGATCTCTCCTATATCTCGAGCTACTGGGACAAGATCTATTTTACATACATCCACTTTGAACACACTAATTTTTGACTACAGAAGCTCTGTCTCAGCCTCCATTATTTTGCCTACCAGTTCTAGACAGGCATCTGATTATTTCAGTCACCCTACTTTCCCTTTATAAGCAGTGTTGTTGAAAAGCTTTTACACAGATATGTATCTATTTTACATTTTAAAGACTGTCAGAGTTTACAGCCCGGTTCTCAAAGTCCAGAATTCTCCCTTTCATCTCTAAGGCTCTTTACTGTGGTCCTTTGGCCAAGGAGGGCTTTTTGCATAATTTCCATCTTCCATGAAGAGCACAAAACTCCAACAATCTGGAACATCCGTATTGGTGTTTAAGTACAAGCATGTTCAGTGAGTACAGTGACCAGAGACACAAACATTCCCTGTTCGTATCTATAAAGTGCATTTCACATATATGAATGAATTGAGAGCTAAAATAGCAAAAGCAGGGCCTAGAAAATAACTGAATGAGTTGAAATATGGGCAGACAGCAACCCACGCAGTGTTCAACTGCATCTTTAGCCGCCCTCCTTTTCTCAGATAGGCAAGAACAAGCAAGGGAGATAACACTGACAACTTTGCGAAGGGAATGAAGATATTAACTTTGATTAAGCTGTGTAACTTGTGTGTAGTCTACCACAGATACACAACACATAGACACCGTTTGAGCTGAAGACGCTGCTTTTGTGCCATGTCTCTTATCTCCAACATATAAGCTTTCTCCTTAGGATACCAAAGAACAAATATCCACTGCAGCCAGGAGTTTTAAAAGAATTGGCTAAGTAGTTTTCTGAGCCACTGACAGAGCTTTTAAATAAATCTTAGATTCCTGAGGATGTTCCACAGAACTGGAGAAAAAAAGCCAATCTCATGCCAGTAATTATAAATGATCACCAGGAAGACTCAGGAAACTATAATCCCCTAGAAACTTGGCTTAGCAGCCCAGGGTCTGGGGCAGGTGGAGAGGAAAGATTGGAAGAGAGACTCTTAGAGAGAGATAAGAAGATGTACATTTCCCAGTGGCACATCTAACATCTCCCTGTGGTATTTTCTCTTCTCTTTGACTGAAAAGTGGAAAATATCCTTAGCTAATCATTTCTGGAAGAAATAGGAGACTCAGAGTTCAACATATGGAGAAACCCTTTGGTTCCAACAGTCTACTTTTCATGTGCATGTCTGAAGCTGCCAGACACATGCCTCCTTCACATCTAAAGTATTTCTTCTGACCACTAGTCTTCCTTTTCTCTTTCTTCCCTTGAGACTGGGCTGTGGAGGGAATACTTCATTACAAAGCGTGGACGTTTTGTTTGGCTCACACTTTTTATTTACTCCAATCTGTTGCGTGTAATAAAGTCTCTTATTCAACTTGCCCTGGAGAGTATTTACCAGATATCAAATATCATAGTTAATTTGATGTGGGACTTTAATCTTAAACCACCTGCTTTGACCCTGTTTTGGCTAAACTGTAACAGGCATTAGCCTCAGTGCAGAGGTGGATATTTTTGGAAGCCACAAGAGAAATGTGAATTTTCAAGTTACACGACGTATGGCTTTTCTGAATTGCTTTTTATGCACTTGTTCTAAAAAGATGCTATTTTTGTGCCTTCGTAACCAAAGAACATCTGAACTTTGCCAGTTGAAACTTCCCAGGTGTTTACTTCACGCTGTTCTCACGCTGCAAATAAACAAGTTAAAATAATGGAAGCATAACCCATTTAACACACTTCTGTGAACATTCATATTCCAAAACCTCTTTAAGATGAAAAGAGGAGACTCTGGACTCCTAGGGCTATTATGCACCTCCATGTTATCGATGATAATTAATTCCAGCATTCAGACCTTGCACAGGGGGATGAAAATATGGGGAGATATTTTACGGAATCAGCATAGTTCAGGAGTTTTTAGCTGCTGCTGCCATTTGGTTGAGGCTGGCCCCACTGCTGTTCCAAGCAGACTGTGACACTTCTTGGCATGGAGTTTCAGACTGGTGAATGGAAAGCTGATAGCTAATAGGTCTCACGGATTTAATCATGAATCATGTACTTGGTTTTGTTCAGTAATTTCTCTCTAGCTTGACTGAACAGTGGGGAAATTTAAGCAGTAGTAGTTCAAATTGAAAAGGGTTTTGATTCCCCTTGTGTTTGCATGACAGTTTTCAATAAATATTTCAACTGTATCAGGATAATCAGTGCATTAAACTTCACTGCAATGATCCATCTGTTTCGCTTTTTCATCTGTGACAGCAGTCAATACACAGGCTTATTAGGCAGAACTTGCCAAATAGATAAACAGGAAACTTTTTCCTATCGTTGTTTGATAAAGAAATGAGCTTACATTTTAAAATAGCAAGGTACACACCCATTAGCAGCTTTATTTGTATATCATTTTTGGCACATTGTTTTATCTACGTAGCTTGGCATCGTGGCTGCTCCGCACTAAGCAGTGTCCCTGACAGAACGACCTGCACTGATACCTGCATTTTTTGTTATGTGCATAAAATGGATTTACAGCTATAAGGACGTCCACTGATTTCTTCTGTGGTGCACAGCTTTCTTCCAGTGTTGAATGTTCTCATTCACTGAGAATTCAATGGCCGTGGATGTAAGGAGTATTTGATGCCTGTTTTTCAGAAGCTTCATTTCCCAACCCTTTCTTAGCAGAACTCCTGCCCACCCCAGCGAAGACGTGGGTGTCCATCCGCAGTGTCCTCATGGTGGTTGTTCCCTGGGAGGAGCAGATGTGTGATGCAGCAGATGCGTGGGAGCTTCCTAGGTGGCAGGAGGTGCGTTTCGCTGTGATGCTGTAGGGAGGCTGAGGCTGCAGCTGCCACCAGGGACGGGCTCCTCCCAAGGCAGGCTGGAACAACCACCCCTTCACAGGCAAACCCTTTCGGCCCAGCAGAAGCTGAATGTGCTGCAAATCTGCCAGGAATTACCCACGTGAAGATTATAAATAATTGAAAAAAGGAGATGGGGAAATGTCAGGAGCATAAAAATCTGGAGTCTCCCTTTGTGATTTGTAGACCAACACCCGGAGTCCAGCTGATAACACAAGGAAGATCCTTAGCTTTGGCTTTCCAGAAACAGAGGCAGGAACCAGCAACCTGAATTCTGTGAAGTCCATCAGGTGCTGGATGGTAAAAAGAAGGGAAATTTCAAATAAATAAGGTGAAGTGGGCAGGCATCCTTGGAGCACGTGTACAAAATTTCATTATTGTTAAATGAGGGAGCCAAGCACAGCTTTTCATTTTCAGCTCCCTGCAAGATTGATTTGACCCGTATTTAGCGAGGGACTTCAGTCTTTTGTAGCCACCTGGAGCAGGGGACAGGCAAAGGCCAGGGTATTTCTCTGTCCAGGTGGCCCTCATAAATATCGCGGTGGAATTTATTTTCTTTCATTTACTTTGGCATTGCTTGGGCACTGCTTGATTAAGGGGTGGTGTGTAGGAACTGACATGCCCAGAGATAGACAGCCACATCTGCTAACCATTTTCATTAATTATTACACCTGTACCATAAAACACATGTTAATAAAGGGCTGGAGAACAGGTTCAGGTTGCAGTTTTTAAAAGGCCCAAAGAAAGCAGAATGCTAGCCATATACAAGAGCGAGCCAAACCTTTTGCTGAAAAGATGCTGCAGGCTCCAACTGTATACAAGGAAGAGGCAACGTCAGATACACACAAAAAATAAATCGCACACAGGAGGAAAGCGCGTATCCTGGCAAACTATGCCTTTGTAGTCTATTGGCTAGAAGGTGAACGACAGTACACGTTCTTGCTTTCCTTCTTTCTTTGCTGTTAGATGTAAAAGGAAAAAATCATTAATCACTCTGCAGGATACAGCACTTAAATGGGTAAAGTTGCTGAAGGGGTCTGGTTAGCATCAGCCGATTTTTCATTTCCTTTCAGTGGGGACAGTGTGGTGCTCTGGAATCCCTGGAGCCCAGGAGCATGAATGCAGGTATTGAATTTTCAGGAGGAGACAATTAAGACCAAGCATGTGAGATACAATCGTATTTAAATTAATTCAGGTACCTCAGCTGAAGACCTAAATCCTCTGCCTTCCTCCTTCTTTGGGAGGCATATTTGGGAGGGCTTTACTGGGCTGGCATTAATCATTAATCATACAAGCCTTGTGTCAGTTGTGATGGAACACAATGGAGCTCTGTATTTATTATTTCTTCCACTGAAAATGTTTACCATATTCTTTCTGCCTGTAGAAAATCATTTTGCTGAACAAGCTCTTCAAACAGCTTTTGCCAGGTTTTCACAGCCCTTTATTCTGAGATTCCCTGCAATTGAAACGAAGTGAATGCGGGCCCTGAGCCTGATGCCAATTCTTCATTATTTGTTAGCTATCTCCTGACCAAAACCGGCTTCCATCATTGTCTGCAGACGGGCCAAAAAGGAAGAGAGAGCATAGGATCATTGTGAGGACACCTGCCGTCCTCCTCACTGTGGGCTTCATCTGTGGTTCATGCTGATCTTTATCTGTTATCTTTGGGGGTTCCTTTGGCACATTATTTCTTATCACTGCAAATATCACCAAGGAAGGGGTGCACCATGCTGCTCTGATGCCCAGCACCCCTGGGCAATAATGCGTGGCTAAGGAAATCTTTCCAAAAGGAGGAAGCCAGAGCATGCACCTGTCCCTCAAGCCTGCTCAAACAGTACTTCACGGACAGACTCAACAGTTCAATACATTTGGTCCTGACCTTTGCAGTTGGTCTGAGAAGCCATGTGATCCAGATGAAAGCTGAGGTCTGTGCTGTGCCACCGTACCCTGCAGAAGCCATGGGATCAGCTGGAGAGCAGCTGCACGCTTGGCAGGTTGACCATGAGTTATGAATACCACTGCCAGGTTTGAGGCTCTCCAGTCACCAGTCTGTTTCAAGCCCATGTCTTCCCTGAGAGGATGCATTCACAAACTGCATGGCTGCTGGGTTACTTGTAATCCTTTGCTTTTAGACCTTGTCGTACGGTGGAGATAGCAAAGGTGTCTGTGGCAGATGCTCCAGTTGAACACTTCCTAGGCTGAGTTTCATACCAAAAGACTGACAAAAGACTGGCAAGTCAGCCAGTAACTCTGTTGATAAGCCCAAAGACATGCATATACTTCAACACTTTGGAGGACTGGAGTTAAAATTAGCATTTCTTTTTCCTTATTTTCAAACTACACTTTTGCAGTCATTTTTGTATTACCGCTATATTATTCAAGAACATTTTTCTGGCTACTCTAATCATTAGAGTTCTGCGCAGGTAACAGATGGCAGCTTTTTAGCAGTTGTAGTATCTGAATTGGAGTGCGCAGAAACTACTGGTACACCAACCACATTCATTCTCCTGTACTGGAATAATCCTTGGAATGTATTAATTGCCAGTTATTGTTTAGATTTACTATCCAGCTCCACCTTCTGGTAAACTTGTATTAAATCTAACTTGTTAAGTTTCTTTCTACTTGCAAACACTGAAAGCAAATTCTTCGTTTTGTAACTATGCTACCGATCAACACTTAAGGATGAATTTACTGACCAGCGTTAACCCTGCCAATCACTGAATTTGTACCCCATCATCTGTTTCAGGGATACATGGAATAAAAGCAGCACTTTCAGAGTAAGCAATAAGGGGCATCATCTGCATTCTCAAGTCACTGAAATTTCTGATTCATGACATCTCTTAATGAATAGCTCCCGGGCTCCTAAATTACAGAATGGCTTCCTCAGACTCATACTGCTCCCGTCCTTTTAATCTTAGCTGTTCTCGAAAAAGAATGTGCAAATGTATCCAATGAGGCATCCATTCACTCTTGCACAATTTCTCAAAAAACATAAGCATGAATACATTTATACTCAAAACTGAGCACTGGGTTTACTTAAAAATTGCTCGTTTATCTCTTTGCTTCTTTTTCCCCTTTTGAAGTATTTTATGCAATCAGACCATTAACTGTCAAGTACAGGGAACATCCAGTACTACTGATTTATGAAGCACCGAGGAGAGCTGCATTCCTATCTTGGATAGAGTGTGGGGACACTAAGAATTTCAAAACTAGCTATTTAATTAATCCACGTATCCAGGCTCTTATCTACACTTTTTAATGCATACACCTTGCCTGTAAACTTGCGCTTTCCTTTTGCATCCTCACCTTTTGTATTAATGTGCTTCTGGTGTATATGGCTACACCTCTACTAAGAAACTAAACAGAGTTGCAACACATGCCCAAGAACGAGTCACCAATCATCTGTAATGTTCACCTCTAGCACACTCTTTGACACAGTTTCCCCAAGCCAACTGGACCCTCATGGACAAAGCCAAGGCACAGCCTAAGGGATGGTGCAGGCCAGTTAAGTATTTCCCGTAGGCTTTTTGAGCAATGGTAGGTATGCCACTCTCCTTCACGGCTCATTTTGTTTTTTAGGATTGACATAGTCTACGGCTCCCATTTTCTATTCCTGAGAACAGAGAAGACTGACAAATTCGTCCACCATGTGGCTGTGCAGGAGTTGCATCTTGTGCAAACCACGACCGAAAAGATGCAGTTTCTTTTCCACTTACTCCCCATAAGCAGACCACCTTTGTGTCTGGCTGCTGCTTACATTGTGCTAAGAATGGGCTCTTCGTTATGCCAGTGTGCAGACAGCACACTCTTCAATATGCAGAAGGCTGAGGACAGCATATATTTTATTTATTTTCTCTTGAACCAAATCCTTAGCTTCTTTCCATCTTTCTACTCAAGCAGCATTCAGCTGCACTACAGCTAATGGGAACTTGCCTGAGTAAGGACTTAGCATTTGTCCTCCTGCTGAAGGAAAACATCTTATTGTTTCTTACTTATGTTACCGTAGGCATAAAATGCCTGTTTTTAAACCAAAGTCCCATCGGTCTCACGACAAAAGGAAAACAGTTCCACCCCTCAAAGTGATCATAAGACAAAAGACAATGGGCAGCTACAGACAGATGAATGAGCACACAGACACAGAGAGACAACGCTGGTCAGTCTGATGAGCTGCAACCTAACCATCGTCACCGTAGGCATCACTGGAAGAAAAACAATTGGAAAGAGAACCAAGCCAAGAGGGGCATTTTATTTGCAGAGGAATTCGCATCTCAGCACTTGGTGACAGTCCAGCCAGAACAAAAACCGGAATTGTTGCAACGTTGGGTGAGAGGCAGCGCAGACCCCCGCGCTGGGGACGCTCTCCTGGCAGGCTGGCCCCGCGTGGGACTTGCACAACCTTCCAGTCGCAGCAAACTGGCGCATGCCAGCAACCACGAAAACACTTCCGTCACAATTTTTCCAGCCAGCCAAGCCTGAAAGAGGCTCATGGAGCAGCTTTTGTCTGTGATTACAGAGAACTCCTCCAGGAATGAGGGGCAGAAAAGGAGAAAACATGATCATTAGATCTGAAAATGTAACATGCGGGCACTATGGTATAGCACCATAGGCTGGCCAAAGATCCAACGGCTTCCAAGTGAATGAGATACGACAGGTAGTATAAGAATTGACTGCAGACAGCTAGAAAGGAAAGACTAGCTCCTTGCATTTAATGCAGGAGGTGCAGAAGCAGCAGAGGAGGGTTGCAAACAAAAGGTGACATGATCACAGCGGCAGGCTACAAACACAAAATGCGAATTGACGGAACTTGGATGAGAGTTTAGCTGTGTACGTGGAAGCTTGTATCCCCATCACGCTGTGCAAAGTGTGTATATGGTCTGGATGGGACTCATGAGTCATGGGCTCTGCCCACATAGACTCGGAGTGACCAGCAGAATGGCAATGCTGTCCCCAAGAACTAAGAAAGTGAGCTTTAGTCAACCTGAATTTAAACTGTTAATTAGCTGTACATAAAGAAGCGCAGTTAACACAACTGAGATTTTAACTTGGAAGAGAAAGAGATTCTTCTCTAGCAGTGACGTGAATTTCCTACATGGAGTGGTCTGCATGGGGACAGTCGATGGATTTGTGCCTGTGCCTGACAAGCTGTTCGAGGGATTTTACATTGAAAGAGGTGTCAGAAAGGATCAAGCTCATAAGGAAACCTGAGTCGGACTGGGCTCTGGCCAGAGGAAAGAAAAGTTACCTCTGAATTCAGTCACCTGCAGGATATCTTTGGCCACCACCACCACCAGACTGAAATGGCTAGGACACTTCCTCTTCTCTGAAAGCTCCTCTTTCCCTTGGGTGGAAGGAGACTGACCCAAAAATGCCCTGAAAGATGGTGAAAAGGACACTGCTTGGCTACAGTTTCTCCTTACCATTTTGTGTTGTTTAGAGTCTCTTCCTCCAAGATATCTGTCCTCTTTTTCTAACCTTCAGTCCTGGCAAGCGGTAGTAAGACCTGATCCCACTGGAGGCTGATTCTCACACCCAACCTAGACAGGCGGGGATGTGTCAGAGGTACAGGTGCATCAGAAAGTCAGGGCTGTCTCTCTTCTGGTTGCTGGCAGATGTTCACTTGAGAAAGTTTTCTTTCACAGTTTTCTTTCTAAGTCTGTAATCCTGTTCTCTTCTCGCCAACCAAATCAGATGTCCTCTGCAAACCTTTTCCCTATTGGTCTCATTTTAACCTATATGACTTTGGAGGTTAATAGGAAAGCTGTTTTGCTGACCCACAATTTTATTCTTGTTGGTAATTCAGTGCCTCACTTGGGTTTTGGCCTGTAATGACAATAGTTACCAGTCTAAAAAGTACTTCATTTTGCTTTTTCTTGCCAGTTGAGTTCAAATGTCTTACATGCTATGTGCAGACCCATTATATTTAATCATTTTTAACTCTTTTCTTCAAGCTTAAATGGAAGTTTCCACACCTCTAATGAGTAACAGGATACAAAAATTGTAACTGTGATTAAAAAAAACACAACTTGTAGTCTGTCACAGTATTTTAAATTTATTTGTGTTTAGATACTCAGTTCAAAACTGTACGTGCTAGACCTCTTAGTGGTTAGGGAAAACAGTGGGGAGTTACTAGTCTGGAGCCAGAGGGTGTCTGATTTTCGTTGGAAGCTGGAATATCCAAAGCAGGAGTTGGAGGAGCCAAAAGTCCTTCAGAATAATTTTTCTGTTTTGCAAAATAAACAAAGGAGGATTCAAATGAAAGCAATGCTGGGACAGAGTCCCATAGGAACACACAGCATATTCTGGCAGTCCTGGGGCTCTTTTCTGCTTTGATTTATATCAGCAGCATAAACACCCTTTATCATTTACCAGCTGCCAAGTACCAGCAGAACCTACAGGAATGATACAATTCAGTAATCTACAATAGAGCTATTTCTTGGTTACCTTGTCGTCTCCCCATCTCTGTGCTCTCATTTAACTGTCCCTGTGCACGTGAGTGGCTGATCCCTGGCTGATTTCTTCAGCAGGAATAATAAGATCCAGTACAATGTCCTGCCTCCTGCCACCCTTCTCTCCTTCTTCAACAAACAGGTTTTATAACAGCCAAGTTATGGTCCCTATAGAGCAGATAGTTACACCAATGCCTTACACCACTGATTGTCTGTATGTGTTGTATAAGAACAAGCTGTACCAGTATGACATAGTTGTACTGGAACAATGGTATCCACAGTCAGGGAGTGCCCTACCAATTTAACTGTGCTGAAATAATTAAATCAGTGCCAACTGCACATTCAAATGTGTTCTTAGAAATCCTAGCCATAAGCAAGGAGTTGCCTATTTCCTTAACCCTGATCCAACTTCAGAGGAAGGTCTCACCTCCAGTTCCACATCTACCTTGACATCCATCATCAATGCTCAGCGTAGATCAGTAGGGCAGCTAGTGAGAATTGCGGTTTTTCAGAATATTTTTCTGGTTACAGAATGGGCCTGGGTCAGCACAAAGTCCCATTCCTGCTCCCCTGATTCTCTGTCCTCCAGCCTCTCCACCTGCATGCTATAACCATGGCAAGCAACTAGGAACCCAGAGTTGAACGGCCTTTGTTCCTCTTGCATGACAGCAAGACTCTGTTCTGCATTGAAGCCTCCAGGCGATCTCTTAACAGCATGTGATTGTACTGTCTTTTCCACCTATTTCAGTGCCTTGTGGCACACAGGGAAGGTGCGCTGTACAATGCAACAGTGTGTACTCCCATGTCTTTTAAGGAAAAAATACATAAAGGAACAATTTTTCTTAAAGAACTCTTTTTTCCACTTATGTGTTACTTCAGCTACTTTTAATTATTTTTCAGGATTAGAATATACCACTCTTGGCTGTTTAAAACAATACTTAAAGCAGGATATTTGTTTTAAATTCTTTCTGCCAGATACTTTAGGCTAAACAATGCGCTGGTGTCAATAAGTCACTTCCCACAAACGAAAACTATTTGCAAGGCCATAGACATCAAATACCAGGACAGACTCAAGGTCAAGGTCTTCTATTCTCAGCTTGTCATTTTACCCTGCACAACCAGAGAATTCCAGAAAATGGTCCTGAACAGGACCTCAAGAGATCATCTCTGTTCCCCTGCCTCACAGCGTAGCAGCTCCACCCATGGCATCCCCAGCAGCCGTTTTTGTCTCTGCACAGAGACAGCAGTGAAAGGGAGTATCACCCTCATTTCTTCTGGAGCCAAGAGAGTTGAAGATAGGTAACACTGGAAGCTGTGAATATCAGTGAACAGAGGAAGAGATTACTCAAAAGCAAGATTTCCCACGCAAATCACAGGAGATCAGAGATTTGGGCCAATTCATGTTATGGCCAAGTCAGTCTCCCTAGCTGCTACTGAAAGGCATTCATCTCTTGGGTCGTAGTTCCCTTTCCTGGCTGCACCAGTCCCAACACCGTGCCACCTGCTCTCATCCTGGCGCTTACCTGATCCCACTGGAGGCTGATTCTCACAACCAGCGCAGCAGTAAGGTCGGTATTACGGTGTTTAAACTCCCTGCAGCACTGTGGGATCAGACTTAGCACCAGAGAGATGTAAAAGAAACAGCAGGAGCACAGGAGTGGGAAGATGTTTATGGCATGGAGAAGGAAGCAGGCTCCACAAACACCTTCTCCGAATGCTACGTCCTAGGCTTAGCTGCAACCTGGAATAGCACCATCAACCTGCTGTTGATGCTTTAGGTGGGCATATAAGCTGCCGCTGCCGCAAAACCAGCAACCCCATTGCCAGCTGCTAAACCTTTCCTCCATCCTGCGCCCCAACTTGTGCTACCCCACGTATCTGTGCACGCCCACAAGGAGCCAGGCAAAGAAATCAGAGCCAACAGCTGTCTGGGCATGAGGAAAAGGAGAAGGCAGGACCTGCGCTGCAGGGACGAAGCGGGGCTGGCTCACTGCCTGCTTGTAAAGCGAGTGTGGAAACCGTGCCCCAAGCTGCGACATGGGCTCGCCTGCAGGACATCTGCAGCAGAGCCATACGCGCCTGTCACACCTCCCAGCGCGACCACCCTCCATCCCTCATGGGTGCTCTGATAATTAGATAGCTTCCTTTCCAATGAACAGCACTTGTGCCTTATTTGCCCCACCGTTAATGTGCCTCTGTAAGCATCTTTAATATGAGATTTTAATGAGAAGTGACAGAAAAGTGTTTCGTTAGCCAGCACCAGGGAAAACATCCATCTATTTTATCTTCAGTATGGCACTGACCACTCTCATCACCTATGGCTGATGTCCTAGCTAAACCACCCAGGTGTGCTGGCCAAGAAGCACTTAACGATTTTTTAAAAAATTCATTTAAAATGAGGCAAAGAATGGCGGGAAAAGAGTTAGAAGCTGATATGCTAAAGTCACCATTGCCTGCCATGCTTGGGGATTTCTTGGGAGGGATTTCTGGAGGCAAACTGATCAGGGACCGGGAGCTCGGTGGTACTTTGTCTCTGTTACTTCCACGCTAGGGGTACGGCACTGGGAGGGTTGGTGAGAAATAACGCCAGCCCCTCATTGCTCACCCGCCTCAGAGGTCTTGCACTGCCAAGATACGACTTGTAGATTCACTGTTTTCTTACCATATAGCACTGCTCCTCCCTGCTGTAAGGTGCTATGACATCCTACAGCCGCAGTACAACAGCGTTTGTCCAAAGTGTTACCTCTCACAACAGCAATTGCTGCTGCTGTTACCATCTGCAGACTAATTTTGCAGCACTGACAAGACCAGAGCTATTTCCCATGGCAGCCGCAACTCGCGTTATCTGCTCTAGCACTACTCCTGCTTATGCTCCAGGGAACGGCATCAGCACGGAAAGTTTTATGGCTTATACGTCTTCAGTAACACCTTGGTACCTGCAGTGGCTTTTCATCTATTGCCACATCACCTGTACTGCCTAGAGCCCTAAAGGAACTTCGGGCAGTGGGATGTGGGGGAAGACTGAGCAGCTGCAAACCTTTACCGGTGGCAAACTGAACTACCCGGCCGTTTCTGTTCACAGCCTGCGATACGAAAGAGCTCGGCGCAAACAAAAAGCATGGCAGAGGAATGCCGTGTTTGCAGAAAAACATGTTTTTCTCTGTCTCTGCGAAGGCGCCGCGGCCTGGAGGATGAAATGCTACTGCTGAGTGAAGACCGCCTGTCTGAACCACGGTCTGACCGAGTGCTCCGCTTGGACTTGGATTTTCCTTGAACCACAACCCTGCAGGAATCCCAAATTATCCGGAGAAAGAAAAGGCACAAATGAGGTGTTTGTGGCGAGACAGTCTCCACTTAAATAAATCCGAAGCGACAAGGAGTTTTCTGCGGGGCTGGCGAAGAGAAGCCTTGTGGGGCAAGGATGGGGAGGCTGGGGTGAGCCGGGAGGCGGGATGCTCGGGAAGCAGGAGGGAGAGCTGAAAACAGCCGCTGCTGCTGTCAGCGTCTCGGAGATGGGGAGATGAGCCCTGCTCAGACCCGGGGGCTACCACACGGGATAATTCAGCGTCCCCGCCTCGACCTGCAGGCAGGAGTTCTGCCAGCTGAACGAAAA
Source organism: Theristicus caerulescens (assembly GCA_020745775.1). NCBI lineage: Eukaryota > Metazoa > Chordata > Aves > Pelecaniformes > Threskiornithidae > Theristicus > Theristicus caerulescens. The sequence continues at coordinate 455,164 of CM036559.1, read as the reverse complement.
CAAAACCTCTCTGGCTAAGTACATCGAAACCATACTCTCAGCTGGAAATGGCTTTCTGCAGTCCCGGGGCCTCTCTCAAAAGCCAAGTCAGCATTTTGTATCGGTCTGGGTACCAGAACTACGGTCAAATTGCACTGTCGCTTGTTGAAGAGGTCTAGCAGAACTATTTGCCATCGGGGAATTAATTTTGTTGAAGTGGAATTATTTCACAAGTCTGTGATGATTTCTCAGAGGTTTTGCTTCAGAGGTAGAGCTGGAGGAGATGGTCTAACGCTTTCAAAAGGCCAGGGTTTCTCTGAACAAAGCCTTGCGCTGTGACCTTGAAATTACTTTCTGTAATATTTTTTTGTAGTCTATGTATATATATATGTTTAATATTTTTAAAAGAGGGCGTCAAAATGAAATGTTTTGAGCTATCTGAAATGAACATTTTCCAGAATATTACTTCATAAGGAGCATCTATATTCCAGAGGCAGAGGAGCAGATCCTCACTTATTAAATTCCTACATAAAAATATATAAAAAATTCCATTTTCCACATCCCTCAAGGTTATTATCAGTCTGAGCTAAAAATCTCTATTTTCCTCATTCTTCTTCATAAGCATAGTCCTACGGCAAATACGCAATCCTCCTGAAGAATTCACTTAGTGGAAGCAGTAATTCGGGAGTGCCACGTCTTCCTAGGGAACGTGTCTGAATCTCCCCAAATATTTGACCTCCCTCTCATAGCCTGCACAAACACTAATGACTCTAATGCCTCTCACGCTCTGTGCCTAATGACAGCAACTCCTGTTGCCAATTAGATGAGATTAGGGGAGAGCTGTCTTGTGCATACTGTACATGACAGCCTATTCCTAGAGCCATATATTGCCTCTAAATTGGCTAATGCCAAATTCAGGATGGAAATGGAAAGCTATTTGTGGGAGGCTTGTCCTGAGTCCCCAGCAGGGTGTGAGAATTCGTACTTAGTGCTGATGGTAGGGTTATGCTGCATTGCTGATGGATGTAAAAGGCGGCTGCCAAGAAGAGACTCCAGAACCATTTCCTAAATAGCAGCGATAAAAATTACCGTTAGAGCCTAAATCTGCACTGTTTTCCTGTATTCCAGGCACCTCCAAGCTGCCTAGGGGAGCAAGGACATAATTCTCCCTCAGAGTATCATTAAGTGAGTTTTTGTACACTAAGCTTTTTATACCCACCTCACAAGCAGCAAGACCGAAAGGGAAAACTTGGCAGGAGAGTGAGAAAGAGGAAAGTGGAGAAAGAAGAAAAACAGCCGAGCGGGCTCACCAGGACCGGAGACCGTGCAAGAAAACCGTCGCGTCAGATCACATCGTATCACTGCATGGTCAGCGGCGTCTTACGATCCCATGAAAAAACCTGTACCAGAGTAATCAAACCAAATTTTCATGCATTCCTTTCACTTTCTGGAGTCTAGGTGGGGACTGGTTTTGAAATGCAAATTTTGGACTAAAATATGCTCTTTTGACTTGTCTTGGCTATTTTAAACATGGCACTAAATTCTTGCTGATCAAAAATTTCTATTGGAAATTTGTATCGCACAAAAATGACCCTTTCTTAGAAGCAGAACTTTCTTTACAAATGTAATTTTAAAACAATTTTCTGGTCTCTGTCAAGAAAAACGTTTCAAAATCCTGGAACGTGAGTTACAATAGGCTGGATTATGTTTAGAGCTTTGTTGATATTTACTTTGTTTGATTTTTCAATATTTATTTCTTTTCAAATTGTTCACAGTACTGGAAAAGTTACAGGAAAAAACCTACAACTCAGCTGCTCTTTTCCAAAGCTGATGAAGCTGCATGTTAGCTCTTTCAGTTTCAATTTTTTGCCTTCATGAACTAGTTTTTCTAAGTTGACACTGTCTTAAAAAGCCATATGAAGCAAAATGAAAAACTGAAAAGTGAAATAAAAGCATTGACATTCTCCATGGTATTTGCTTTCAGTGATCAAAAAAGAACAGTAAAAATAAAACTGTATTTGGGAAAAATAGAAAAAGGTGTACAAACATTAAAAACTGAAAAACATTCTACCATTATTCACCCGAAGAAGAAACAATTTTGCATTTGGGGCTTTTGTGTGAAATAGTTTAATAGCTTTAATCCACGCATATGTTTGTGCAGTGAAAAAACCCAAAAAAAGGGTACATTCAAAGCTACTCTGCCCTTCTCCAGCGTGAGTGGAAATTGTCCTTCCTGATGCCTATAGCAGACACACTGTTTTATTGTACAAACAGAAAATATATCTAGCCCCCCCAACACACATGCACTTCTTTAAATAGGGAGGATTTTTAAAAAGAGGAATGTCCCTAATAATGTTAGCAGTACATAGGAATCAATTCTCCTTCGGTTTTATTTTCACATATGCTGAGTGGCAAAGCCACGCAACAGACAGGTTGTATAAAAAACAAAAGAATATATATCTGGTGGCACATTCTCATTTGTTTTTTTCTGTTTACACAGTCTCTTGCAGAGTTTTGTGTTTGGCAATCGGATCCACTTTTAACTTTCACCCTCCAGAAACTATATTTGTCTACAGTCTGTCCCTCTTGTTGGTCACAAGGAAGAATTGCTTTTCAGGCAATTTTTAGATCCCCTCTGCCCTCCTGTTGCAGTTTAGTTATATCCTATCAGAGGTCCTGACTGACGTTCCCAGGACTGCACTCCTCTACTAGGGGGATATGTCAGGATCTGATATTCCCTCCCCTTTACCTTCAGCTAGCGAAAAAAATAAAATTATTTTTGAGAAAGACTGCAAGACATATTTGTCCCCTTTGACTTTTTAATTTTGGGTTACCCCATCACCTTAGATCAAGAATGCATTGATGACAATCTCAGGATTATAAAGAGGCTGATAAAATAAATAAACTAAAGAACATTCATCCCTTCATCCCTTACCTCTTTGCCACCTTTGCTACTTTCACCTTTAACCATTCTGAAACACAAAACCATTATTGAGAACTTCTTTTCCTTTTCCTGATGCTGTTTTCCCTGTATCCAGATTCCACCCTTTTCCATTACCTTTTTGCCCTCTATTAGGTTGAAAGGGTTGTACAGGACCTTCACCCAGAGACAGCTTTGCCATCTCTAACTGGGGGTCTCTAGGCGCTTCCTCATTAAGTTTTATTGCTATGTTGGTTTAAGGAATAACGTTAGCCAGTTCATCTTACTAGCTGTGTAGACTGCAATTTATGTCATAACCACTGTTACGACCTCCATTTTACTAATGAATTTAGCAACCTGTTTCTATTTTATCCCAGAAGCTCCCAGGAATGTTTCTCATAGACTATAACATTCAGGTTTGTTTCCTGTGATATACTGAGCCGGGTCTAAGGAATAAGCGTGACCTGCCGTTGTACCATCTCTAGTTTATCTCCTGTGTTGTGATTTATGGAGAATTGCGATATGAAGACTGCAGAAAACAATATTTCTTTTGGAAGACGCCTTTGCCTCCCCACCCCACGGCTGCGAGATCCTCGCGAAAGTCACACAGCAGATCAGATGCTGGTTCATCTGCAGCCAGTAACAGAATATTTTGGGCAAGTGTATATCCCACCAGGTCAGCTGCTAATATTTCGCTCTTGCTTTTCAGTGGGACAGGCAGGCATGAGATACTCTGACTAAGACCCAACTTGCACATTCCCACTAAAGCTTAATTTGGCTGCATTGCAACATCTGTGTTGTGCTGAGTCCAGTATCTCTCTGTGCTTCCAGGGCCAAACTCATCTATCATCACAGGCAGCAGTTTGGAAGATGGCAACTGCTGCCGGTCCCAACTTACTGACAAAAAGAAAAGAAAAGAAAAAAAGGATTCATTTGCATTTTTAAAGGTGCTCAATAGCTGAGGCCACCCCTCTAGGCAAAATCAGGCTGGAGTTACTCCCCAGACACTCTTCCCACACAAGAGGTGCATACCCTTGCAATTTAATAAAAAGAGTGAATGACACCCCATAATTTTCATCCCAAGCACCGACTGAAAGGTGACATTACACAATAAGAGTAAATCTCCCACTCCGTTTATACCAGCTGAGTACCCAGAGACATTTCTGCCATAACTCCCAAACCAAAATAGCAATTGGTGAAATACAACCTGCGTGCTGTTGTCAAAAACAAGTGCGAGTATTGTAGTTAATGCTTGGCAGCCAGCCGGGGAGCCAAAGTTCACCAGAGGGGCCCTGCTGGGGATTCCTGGAGGCACTGTATAAATCTCCGCTCCTCTCCGCGCCCCGGCAGAGGCTCACGACACGCTGTGCATGGGAGCACCCCGAGCGGTATGCCCCAGGCTGCCGGCAGCAAACACGCGTCACAGCCTGAAATAAGTGACATGAATGCGCGCGCCCTACGTGTGCACGCACGGAGGAGCGAGGGGCAGTTCTTCGTTTGACGCAAACAGATAATCTTGATTTGATAATAGTTAACCGGTCATTGGGACTCTCATTCATTTGGCTCTTACTGGGCTTTTATATCTGATAATTGTGGCCTGGTACTTGCGGCTCTCGCTGGCCCGGCACGCTCCATCAATCTTCCCCCAGTAATTCGGTTTCTGACTCAACAGCTCAAAGTCAACCCACAGCACATCTTTTAGGGAACCACACGGTCTTATTTTAAAGGTTCAGAGTGATGCAGGATTTACCTTATCTATTTCTTATCTGTCCTGAAGCTTAAGTACATCCACTATTAAAAAATTTATATTAGGTTTGAATTGTTCAGCGGTCAGATCTTGTTATACATTTGTCTGCTAGACTGAAGAGCCCTGTAATATCACATATCTTCTCCTCGCATAAGTAATTATAGAACATGATTAAATCGTTTCTTAAGCTCTTTTACAAGTGTAACAAATAGATCCCTTCTAATCTCTCATAGTAAGCATGTTTTCCAGGCCACAAACCGTCCTGGCAGGAGTCAACAGAGTCAACTGAAGTCAGTGGAGCTACACCCGTCCTCGCTTGCTTAGGATCTGATCCCCAAAATGCTAACATGAATATTTACAAACTAGAAAGTGTCTAGGTATGTAACTAGACACATTCTAGTTTCATACCTTTTATTCAGCTCACAGAAAGTATTCACTGGGTTGACCGCAAGTGCTCCCATTAAATATAGCATAGTCATACACCAACTCAAATACACAGACTACCTGTAAATGCAAAACTAAGCAAAATTCAGAATATTTATCCAATAGAAAATTCTGACATCTCACCTTCTTATTTTATCACAGCTCCACAGTTGAAATGTTAATATTTCTCAGAGAAAGAACATTACATTTTTACAAAAAATGGCAAATGTTGCATTTTCATATTCATCATGCTCCCTGATGAGACCACGCTCCCTCTCCCCAGCTGGTCATGCCTTCCAGAGCCAGGCAGAACTTAGGCAACAAGAAACCTGCATGGCACTGCGGGAAACGGGGACTTGCAGGGAGCTTAGCTCTGGGAAAAGGTTAACAGGCTAAGTTATAACACCAGCATTTGGCTTAGTGCTGTACCGAGCTGCTCTGAAACATTTTAGGTAAGGAGAGCCGAGCAGAATTGTCTGATCCGAGCTGAATGAAGACTGAAGTTTTTCATACTCACAGCACGCTCTGCAAAAACTACTGCGCCTGCTTTTCATGCAAATGTATGTACACAGACATTTCACAGGTGTCTACATGCATATTGCACATACAAAACTGCCATATGGACTCCAATATATACATAAATCACAAGCAAACACACATCCTGAACACAGACAGTCAGCCTACCTAAAACTTAGATGGCTGGTCTAAATAGAGGTCTTGTCCAACGTGCCTCCACCATCAGAGGAGATGAATCTTAGGACAGGACGAGTTGCTTGCTTTGAAGGTTTCTGTCTACGTACTATGGAGTGTGTAAGTGGCTGATTTAGACGAGAAGCTAAACTTTAATATGGCTAAAATGTACATTATGCACCCCAACATGTGGTAAAAGCACATAAACATTTAGTTATCCTACAGATACATGTAAGCACAAAGCACGAGTGTATAGCACAGCTAATACAAGCACATACCCAGATGTCTACCCCGCAAACAGAAACCCTTTTTACCAGCTCCCAGAATTTAATGCACGTCCTGCTATTTTCTTCATGCCTTTTCTTAAACCTCAGCTCTTACAGCCAAGCGATCGCTGCAGAATCAGAAATCTACTTTTACAATGAAAATGTTGCTCTTCTGTCATCAAAGCTGTAAAGATCCGATTGAAAACATGAATCTGACAAGCTAAGGAAAAAAGAGAAAGTGGACAAAAGAAACCAAAATCTACTACTTTCCCCAATCTTATGACTTACTCAGTCTCGCTGTTATTTTTAACACTGTTGGCAACACTGCAACAAGCCCATGCACATTAAAAACACATTCACAAGGAAAACCTAAAAACATAAATACATGCAGATATTACTGGCATGAACTCAACATATGTGTGCATATCTTACCACCACTGTGCAAATGTGGATGTACAAACGATGGGGATGAGGGTACATTCTGCAAAACATATATATGTGTAACACCTGCAAATACTCAGCACGCATCCTACACAATACAGTCACACCACCACAGTTATGCACACACAAACACTGCAAACCCACATACCTGCAATTTTGGAAGCACGAAATAGCCTGACTTTCTGGGGAGAAGTAACGAAAATATTTTCGTTTGTAATTGATACTTTGAAAGTAAATGAAAAATTTTGTTTTGGTTCAAATTAAAATGTCAATTTTTGGTTAGAAAAATAAATGAAATGCTTTTATGTCAAAATAGCAATTTAAAATGACAGATTTCCTTCGGTTTCAATTTAAATTGTTGTTTTGTTTTGAAAAAAAGAAAAAATATTTAACGCAGAAGGAAAACAAAAATGAGCATTGTGTTTCAATGGGCCAACCCAAGACAAAAATACTGTTTGGAGAAAATGAAAACCAACTGGAGAAATTGTAATGAAAAATTTTCGTTCAGGTTTTCTCTTGGGAACCTTTACTTTCTAGACAGTGGTAATGCGCACGTACAGCTCCCTTCTTATTCCACGTACACGTATGATCTGTAAGAGGATTTCATAAGGGCACACTCCGAGCACTTCACGCACACACTCACGGACACTTTGTGTTTGTGCTTTCAGCATGTGTGCAAGCATCAAACACGCGTTGGCCCGCAGCAGACGCACACATGTGGTCCCTGTTAAGAAACCCAAGAAATAAAGCCAATTTTAGATCAAGTGAGCTGTGGTCCCCTGGCTCAGGTTCTACTGCAGGTGATTCTATAAACAAAGTTTAGTGCCAATGTGAAAGAACAAATACGCTATAAATAGTTCATGACTTCCAAAACCCCTCGTCTCATTCCAGTCCTTGTTCTAAACCAAACCAGCAGATGGGCTGAGAGCACTTCAAACCCACTCCTTGAAATAAAATGCTGGAAATAAAGGAGAACAGCATGAAGGCAGTAAAACAAAATAGGAAAAGGAGGCAGGGGTGGGGTGGGGAGAAAGGCTTTAATTTATTGGGGAGAGCACTGAGAATGTAAAAAAAAAAAAAGCAGGAGTGGAAGGAAGAAAGGGGACATCACCCTGCCCGATTGCAATTGTCATTAACTTGCAGCAAGGGTATTAAATTGCAGCCTGGGTGCAAGTGCACGCAGCCCACCTCCAAACCAAACCTCCTCGGCATCTGATTCTTCTCTGCACCGAGTGATTTAATGCCCTGGCCCATGCGGTTTATTTACTGCCTCTTGCTCCATTTAATTGAACCCAGGGGCCTTCGCACCCGTACGGGTCAGTGACGAAGCATTTGTTACCTGTGCCAGGCAGCACACCAGAGGCAGGGAGGGGATCGGCCGTTCGAGCTCAAAAAGCAACAGTTGGAGTCTGTTGGGGGGGACGTGGTTCAGTGTGGACTCTGATTAGTTTTATGAAGCAGGAGGTTACTCTGACATCTGGAGGGAGTTTGCAAGGAACTGAGACAACACAGGGCTGATGCAGCAGACTTTGCATGTAATGGTCATTTACACGCAGAGGTGTTTGTTAGACAAACTTGAGAAAATCCCCAAATTCTCCAGTGCACATTAAGAGCCCTAAATACAGTTAAGGAGGCAATTGGTTTAACTATAACCTTTGTAGCTGCTGAATGTCAAACAAAGAAAATTACTGTCCATTAAGAGTAAGAAAATGAGAGTATTAAGATGTTTACCTACACAAGAAATTGGTGATTGCGGCAACTAAACAAGGTGAGACAGCATTACTATTAGGTTATTAAAATTAAGAACTGAGATTAAATATAACTGGAGTCGTATGTAATTCAGTATTTCCATGTGCTGAAGTATAATCCTGCTGGTTGAAAGGTCAGTCTTCAGTGCTGCTGGAAAAGCCTCCATGGAAGTGAAGCAGCAATGACACAGTGATAGTCAGTGGATCTCCAGGAGAGGTCACTATCATATGACAACATATAAAAATTTAGGGTACCCACACAGCAGACAGCACCTTGGAGAGACAGCGAGGCAGGCTCCGGAGACGGTCGTTCTGCACTAGCACGGTGCTTGGAGCAGACCCATCCACCGTGCAGAGAGACTGCGCTGCGCCAGGGGAAGCGCAGGGCTGCAGGACTCGCTCAGCGCACCGCGCCACGCAGGCACGGCTCTCGGAAAATCTCTTTTCTATGAAAAGAACAGTAGGGCTAGGGGAGCACATAACTCGGGAATAGAAAAAAGTTGGTCACAAATACCGTAGAGTGGCTAAATACGCCTACAGATACCAGAGACCTGTTGAAGACCTGCAGACTGTGTAAGAAAACAGCTCAAGCAGAGTGAAAAAAAAAAAAAAGAAACATATAGTATAGTCCTGAGCACTGCACTAAAGCAGAAATGCATTTTTTTTCACAGGAATCCATACAAACTACGTTGCTACTGTTAATCCCTACATTGACTTCTAGCAGCTAGATGGAGTCCCAGACATTACAACAGTAACTATCAGAGATTAAGCAAAGAAACATTTCAGCAGGCATGGCATACTCAAAAAGCATAAGACTTTGGTTTCCTGTCAGAAAGGCAATTATCCGTGACAAGGAAGACCTCATCTCCATCACACAGCCAATCAAACAAGGATGCTGTTAAAATGGCTGGGATTCTTTCAAAGTTGCAGAAATGACTCACTGCACTACTCCAGGGCAGACAAATGCCCTGGAGAGGCACTAGTGAGAAGTTTTGGTGTCTAGAGCTTCAGCATAAACAAAGGCAGGAACAGTGAAAAGAGTAATAGAAAAAAAACAAACAGAAGGAAGAGAAAAGCAAAAAGTTGCCTTGACCCACGTCCCAGAGGTGTGATATCTGAACAAGAAGTGGCCCAGATTAAACTGTTCTCTCAGGAGAAATCTCATCCTGGGGAAAAAAGTCACAGGTGTCGAACAGATGAAACTTTGTTCATAATTGTAAGAGTGGATAGTCCTTTTTCCCTGGAGGCACAGATAAACCTGTCCACCTCAAACACTCAATCAAGACATAAGAGCAGAAGAAAAAACCCCATTGAACTCGTCAGCAAGAAGCGAGATGAATTTAGCCTGGCAGGTTGGCTGGGTGGGAACACACTGCCCGAACACCCACACCGCCACAGCAGCCGAGGGCAAGGTGGTGCCCTTCGGTTACAAGAACGACTTACATTTACAGCTTTATCAAAGCACTCACAAAGTATGTACAAAATTCTACACATTTTAAAGGTGTGAAAAAACAACCCTCCTTAGCCAAAAGAAACCTTTCGCCTTTGCCCAGGCAATTTTACAGGGAGCAGCCTTTAAAAAATCCACATTATGCCATATGCCAGCCAATTTCGGTTTTATGGGAATATTACACAACGTTAAATATGTAAACAGATTATCCTCCTTGTGTTTTATTTTATTCTAAATCAACGTGCCCCCCAAAAAAGACGAAACAATAAATGATTCTGTAGTGGGACCATTTATATAAAAATTTGCACTCTAATTCTGTGGGCACGACTGAATAAAACCTGAACATTGCAGTATCTTGGCATGATATCACACAGAATCAAAACACATACCAGAAGTGTAGGCAATGCCAGTCAAATGCTTTGAGAGGATGAAGAATGACATTGGAGTCGCTGGACAAGGGCAGAAAACTAACGCACTCATCTGCCACTCGTCTCCAGCTTGCCTGGGATGGTAAGGACTCACGGTGCTCCTCAGGCATGCCCCAATGAGTATAATCTTTGTTATCAGGCTGGAAGCAAGACAAGACCGAAAACAGAAAAACCCTGAGCCGCATCTCCTACGTTTTAAAGCTTTAAACCAAGTACACATAGGGTAGCATTTTGAAAGTTTCCAAAGGAATACAACCTGTAAAATCAAAGAGGTACCTAGGAAAAGTCAACAGTTTACCAGCACAAACTGCTTTAGTTCAGCAGGGTAAGTTCTCAGCTTTCGACTGCAACAGTACAAAGGTGCTATATTTGCAGAAAGGGAACCACAGGGAATAAAGATAGCTAGTGGGTAAGATACGCTCAGTGAGATCTTTTAATAACCATTCTAAAAGAAGAAACAACCAGAAAATCTTTCATCACCATAGGCAGGGTCAGGAGATTATGAGTTACATATACAATGCTATTTAGACATCTAACTGGATTTAGAAATCTCACCTTGTACTCCGCTGAAAAACAGGGAATGCAGTTATATAGCATCTTCCTTATAAGACTTTTTCATTAAAGAAAGAGAGTACACACTGACAATTATCACTGAAAAAGAAAAGAAGTAAAATTGTCTGGCTTTTAGTTCTTGTAGAGGTGAGGAGCAGATGGCTAATAATGAGTGAAGTAGGGGGTTCATTTATACCACATGGTTGATTAGTAGGGTTGGGTGTGATTTGCAGTGTGCCCAACCATAGCTGGTTTTACCAAGTGAAATGATTTCCACTAAAGGGTCTTCTGAACTTTATCAGCTGGGAGGAGAGCTGAGTCTAAAACAGCAGGCTTCAATTGTTTCAGAGAGAAAATCTGAGAGAGGATCAGTGATTACAGAGAGTTGCCAGGAAATATTTGATAAGCAGCAGACCGAAGGAACTGTTACGTGTCCATTTTCAGAATCCCTTTCTTTCTTGCTGTGCAAAACCAAGAGCATTATTTGGCTATGTGTGAACCACAGGATCTGAAACATCTGGGGGGCGGGTGGTTAGACAAAAGGAAGGACAAAGAAGGAAGCATTTATGTATTCCTGTTCCTTCACTGAAAAGGATATTTTTCTGCGACACGTGCTCCGTAAGTGCTGGGTATGCTGCAGTATGGGGAAAGAAAGGTGCTTGATTCTACCTAAGTGTCTCTGTCGAGGACAGAGACAGCTTCAGCAGAGCAAGCGGCCTTGCAATCACTCTGCATTTGTAGGAAGAAACATATTTCTAGCAACAGACCAAATAAATTAAGGGTGTCATAGAGAAATCTGTCTCATTTGGATTCACAGATTTACAGCAAAGACAAGAGAGATGAAAAAATGAGAGAAAGCAGGTGCCAGAGAATGCCCATTAAAGCTGTTCTCACTTTGGTTGAAATGGGAAATATCCACGCAAGGGAAGTCCACACCCCAGGTACCAGTCAGAGCTCCCTGGGCCATGGGGCTCCACAGGCATTCAGCCTGCCCTGGAGCTGGCAGCCGCAGAGGGACAGCGTGCACTCACTTGGCTTCTGTGGGATGCATAAGGGTTTTGAATGTGTTCACGTGGTAAAACAGAACAGTCAAGGCTGCCATGATAGTATGAGGGAGCATCAGGTAAATGATTTTTTAAGTGCCTTGGTTTCCTTTCTTCAGATCTTACCAGGCAGCTCTCTATTGTGGTAAAAATTAGGTGATTTTCTTCCTCCTCCTTCATCAGACAGAGCATCCTCCTGTGAGAACTTATGAGACTTGCCACTGCCCTTTCCACCTTGTTGCATCCATTCATTGGTCCCGTTAGTCAACGGGGTGGCAGCTCTAAGCAGCCAAGCAAGCAGTGAGGAGCAGAGGAAAGGAAATGGACTATAAGTGGTGGGGGCCAGACCTTGAGGACTCCCGCAGAGAGAAAGCTCACAGGAGAGAGCCGCCCCCGTAGCTCCTCTTGCACCACCTTTGCTGTGGCTCTGGTCCATCAGGACTCGGCATGTCACTGATTCTCCTCTAAGACAAGACCTGAAGCACAGCAGGAGCGATTGGGAGGTGGCCGCCAGCACAGCGGGAGTAGCCGACAGATCAATCAGCACAGAGTGGCAGGAAGGAGTAAAACTTTGTGAGAGTGATAGGGAGGGATGCTCACCTTGCTCTAAGTTGAGAAAGGCATATAAGCCTCTTCAACAGAACATTCCCTGTTGGGGGGGGAACAAAGGATCAAGCCCCAAACAGATGATGTCCTGTAAACTCAGATTACAAGCTATGAACAGGGTACAAAGAGAGACGGACAACAGCTTTAATTATTTAGACACAAGGGGAAGGGCAAAGACAGGTTTGGAACTATTGCCTGCATACTTTGGGAGCAGTAATCTCTCCCACGGTGTATTGTCTCAGATTTGACAACTTGATATATCACAACATCCCCTTCTACTGACTGCTATTGACTTAAATCTTTCTCTGCAGCTTGCAGATAGCACAGTATGGCTCATTACTGACTGTCTGGACAGAATACATTAGCTTCCACGTTTCTGGGTGCGGGCTCCAGGTGGAGTTTCCTCACATCCCCTACAAACTGGACCACTAGCTCATGTTTGGCTCTATATCCATTTGCCTTGAGTCTTTTTCTGACGACAATGTGACAGTAGGACAATGAGGGAGAGAAACGATGCCCTGAACACTAGGTTTGACTACTGCTTGCTGTACCTCTGCAAATGTGTCCTGCTCCACTGCTGAGGTGGAGACCTGGGATAGCTGTGTCACCAGCTGCTATTGCCAATTTACGTGCCATGTCATCGAACCCTGCTTGGAACAGGTCTAACTGATAGGTAACAGTGGTAGCAGCAGCTTTCCATCCATTTACACAGGGCTTTAGGGACAGCAGGGGTGCCAGTCCAACACAGGTGGCTTGTAACTCTCCTAGAGTCGCAGCTTGGTGCCAGCGTGAGGAGCTGTAACCCCACTGTTTGTTCATGGGCCCTTCCAGCTAGGGGCAATGGGTCAACCATTTGTCCTACAGTCAGCAGGGGGCAGCTGAAGAGATGACAGCAGACCCTCATGTCCCATGCCTTGCCTGTTGGGTTTGACACAAGAGAGCCACAAAACAAAGGCAGTACTTAAAATAGTTGGGCATAAAGGGTGAAAGGAGAAGTAATTTCTATTCAAACTATACAAGCTTATTTCCTGTTTGATTTTGTCAGTTTCCACCTTGTTGAAGTGCTCCATTCATCAGCTTGAAGAAAAGGCCTTCAGTTAACAATTCAACATATCTTTTCTATTAAGAATTTTTAATTAGCATCTCTGGGTCTTTCCAGCAAAGAAGTTTAGCAAGCATGAAAAACAGGACTTGTATGCATGATATTCCTAAGGTTTTAAAAAAAGCAATAAAACCCAAAACTTCTCTAACTAGACATCTTCAGTTGAACACTGTACTAGTTTATAAACATTGTAGACTGAAATTCTACATAAACTAGAATTGGAGGGATATAAGATGTCACATTTTTTTCCATAGTTCATTTCAGCTGTTACAACGATGTTTTCTATATTTTAAGAAGCCCATGAACAGATTCAGGTGCTGTCACCACAATAGTATATGACCATGAGAGCAAGATGAGGAAATACAGAGTACATGCTTTCTCGGCTTTTGTGAACCAAAAGCATCCTGAGCAAGTGCCATGGCCATTAAAGGAACCAAAACCACACAGGACACATCTCTTGTAGTTGCTTGTATGATAAATGAATGGAAGAACCAGCCTTTGAGTCCTGCATTCTTGCTTCCCCATGCCTTTCCCTGTGCCATTAGCCAAGGGGATTCAGCAGGGAAGAAGCCTATAGGATTAAGTGCTCATCAGTAAATACAGAAATCAATTTGCACTGGCTTTGGAGGGGTCTGGGAGCTAAACCTTGATGGACCAGACCCATACATCGCATATGCCACCAGGATGTGATGCACTGCCAGTATGATAAATTTCTAGCAAAGATGCTTCAGTTGATCAGCCAAGACAGAGTTTCACTGTAGCACTGAAAGCACTGAAAGCACAGTTATTTTCCTCACATCATATCTCGGATCAGGTGAGTACTAGGCTGTGATGAAAATTTGCAGGAAATATTTAAAAATGGGAACCTTCTCTCTTCCCTTCTCCACAAAATGGATGTTGCTTTCTCCAAAGATTCATCCTATGCAAAGAGTTAGGTCTGAAAAGTTATGGTCTAAAATGTAAAAGAAATGGGAAAGACGATCTTAGAATGCAATTCTTGGCCACACTTAACTATGTACCTGTCACTTTGCTCCTTGTGATAATTCATAGATGTAAACACCAGAAGGAGTGTTACCATTGAATCTGTTGTAAGGCAGAACACATCTTCACTCAAAGATTTGTTTCCTTACTGATGTAATGTCCTCTGTTGAAGTGCGCAAACAATTCCCATTTCCATGACCTGGAGAAGGCCTTCATGAAGGAATTGTCCAGCAACCTGGGACTAGGCTGGAAAGTAATTTTAAAATACACATACATTCTCAAATTGAAGTCTCCAGCCCATTATGAATTTAGCTTTTCCCTTGATAAACTGCTTGGTAATTAATTATACTCATGGTTTAGTTGTATGTTTTTTTCAAATTTGCATTTTTCTAACCTCAGTTTCCAGATGCCATATCTAATTATAACCTCATCAGCTAGATTAAAGGGTCTCAGAATGACATACATCTTCTCCTTTTTGGAGACATCTACTGCTCATAATTAATTTACCAATTAATGTTCCCTTTCATGGGCTAAACAAAATAAGCTCTTTTAGTCTCTCACTTTAAGGCATGTTTTCCAGACTTCTTTCTTTCTGTTCTTCATACCTTCTTCAATATTCCAACTTTATTCTCTGAGTCAACACTGAAATCAAACACAGCTCTTAAGGAGTAATCTTAGCAGTATCCTACACAGAGGTTTTGACACCTCCTTAGTACAAAATAACTTGAACGGCTTCTGTTTCTCTTCTCAGGCCCACAGGCTCCTGGTCTGCAGTCCCCTCGAATGATCAAAGTCTCTGTATTAATTTTCAAATCCAGAACTTCTAGTCACTCAGAGGATTCAGGTTGTGATGTTTCTCAAAATGTTTTCAGCTACTACGCTGCAGGTAAACACTCTGATCTAAACTTGGTTTAACATTAAGTATTGGTCAGTAATTTTACAAAAGAAAGATACAAAGGATGCTACAATTAATCATTAAAGTGAATGGAGCTAATCATAACATGAAGATCACACAAAGATCTATTGAACACTCACATTCATACATTCCAGTTCACAGGTTTTCGAACAAATGTTCCCATTTAGAAATGATTGGTTCTGCTGTAAAGATCTGCGGGAGCACAGCTTAGAATAAATACAGGGGATTGTTTTGTCAAAAGTGTGAATAAGCCATCTTGCAAACAAGAAAGACGCAGAGATGGTTGACTACAGTCACACGTGCGCAATACAAATTCACAGAAACAGGCATACCCAAATGTGGGGTTTGATGTGGCTACACGTTGCATAGTCTCCGCTACTGTCAAACGCTATTTGCACTGACATAAAGAAACTCAAAAACATACAATACTGTGAAACAAGTAACCTTTTCAGAATAGAGAGGGAATAATAAAACACTGAGCAGGAAAAATCTTTTCACTTCAGAATGCCTCATCTCTTTTTGCCTTGGGAATAAAAAATCCCTTTACAGTCAGACTCGCAGCAGCTCTCTCCAGACAGGCTACAGGGTGTTTATTTGTAACATTCGTGTTTGCATAAGGCAGTCTGTTCAGGCAAAGATTTTTTTTTTAAAAAAAAAAAAAAGCAGCATATGTAATCCTTTTTTGCTCTCACTAAAATCACTTTGTTCCCTAAAGTGATGTGTTTCTGTAATTAAGACGTTCAAGAGAAACCTTTACAGGCAAATCTAACTTATTTCTTTTTTATTAATTAGGCTAATCCAGGAAAGAAGTGTTTTCAGAGCCGTCCTGATTGTTAAAGAACAACCATTTGAAAGCAGTATAACCTGAGGGACGCTCTTTCTTTCCACTGACTTACAGTCTCATTTAGTTCAAAAGGAACCACTGTGATCAGCCAGGAAAGTACATGTGCACGCACAGGCAGAGCAGAATAATTCTGTATGAAGGAATCATTTCTAGTAAACCTGGAGAATAAATATAGATGTCATGGCAGTCTGCAAATGAACTTTTCGTGACTCATTAGATGATACTAATTTGTTGAAGTCAGAAGTCAATGAGGAGAGTGAAGTCATGAGAGAATTGCACTCCAATGATTAGATCACTGATTATCTCATTTTAACGTCCATGAACCAAAGCCATCGGATTGTCCCAGCATTCGTGCAGGACTCTTTACGGAGTATTCAACAGTCAGCACCAAAGATGCCACCAGCTTTGAGATCTGTTCTTTGCTAACTTTTACCTGTCACTCGTAATTTCCTACGTATTTTTGCCAAACAGTGATAGGAACATACGGATGAGAGGAATTTAAATGCCTTAAAACTGGGCTATTGAACAAGCCAGGAAAAAAGGGATAACAGTTACCCTAGATATGCTTCCATCTCAAAATACCATGTGTACGGAGAACAAACGTGCTGATGATGTGGTAAGCCGTTTGGCCCAAAAGAGGAAATTACATTCAAGTACAAAATATTGAATCACTTGGATATGGTTTTCATACTGAAAAAAAAGTTATTTTTGCTGCAATTGGCTCTAAAGAAAGCAGTTTTTAAAAGGCCTGTCCTTGCTGGTTTTTGTAAACTGCTGTAGCAGGTCTCCCTCTGAGGGTGAGGAGGGCACTTTGGGGTGGGAAGGAGGAGAAGGCACGCACCAGTACGGGGCTACCAATTGCAAGGATGGACTTCATCCAACTCCATTATGTCAGCCCAGGAGTCCTCATGTTAAGGATTAGTTCTGCTTTGTATGACCTCCTGAGTTTCTAATATCACATCTGACAAAAACCACAAGATGTTACTAGGTGTCTCAACTCTAACGGGTATTACTCTACATGGAAGTTTCTGGTACATGTCGGTTAAGACAGAGTCCCATGCAGAAACCAGTTGTGAACAGGAGATGTTACCCCTTACAGTGAAATACCTACCCATTTCAGGAACCGCATGGGTCAGGATTTCTTACAGTTATTGGCACACCACTTACTACACTGTCTTTCAACCTACGGTTATTCTACAGGAAGAGGTTTTACATGTCACCGTCTATGACAATAAGCCATCCATTGCAACATCTCTAAAGGAAGGGAGAGTGCAGGGGTTTCTTTCTTTTCAATGACCCACTGTATCACCTTTAGCAAGTTCACTTCTCTCTCTTGAAATAACATTCACAGATTTTGTATGAAGTATGCTATTTTATTATGAGGAAAAATTCTTTCAAGCTTGTCATGTTGTCATATAATAGCACAGATGTCCCACCCAATCGATAGCCGTTACTTCATGCAAACCATCAGGACAATGCTAAGCCTCTTAGAAGCTTTCCTATATGTGCACACTACCTATATGTAAAAAAAATATTAAGGCTAGGAGGGGTTGATAAGTCATTTGTTTGATTTATAGACTAAAGGAGAAATGTCCAGAATTGCATACTGGCCACTGTTATGTTATTAAATATTTTTTCTGGGCGATTCTGAGCTAATCTGCTGTCACGCTGCCAGGAAAACAACAGTGCAATGCTGCCGGATTGCTCGGGGTTAGGATAACTGATGACATCAGATGGATTCATAGCAGACTCAAGTTTGAAATTTTGTGGTGCATAAGAGTGATTCTTAGAGAAATTATCGGTCCTCTCAGATCAATGCAAAAGGCACAAACTAAGGCATCAACTCTTAGGTCAGCAGGCTGACAAGAAGGTAGCCTAAAAAATGGCAGGGAGGGTTGGCACAGCAGCAGGAGGACGCCCTGTTGGCACCCAGTACTGCCACTCACATACTTGACTGCATGGCGCTTCTTGTGTGGTGGATTCCAGTGGATGTGGTTATCTTCACCACCACAAGAGAACAACGCGGTTAACTGGCCGGTACCGAAGACTGTGTGTGTCCATGAACTCCTGCCTTCCCAAGAAGCCACTTTTTCCATGATGTGCTCGGAGAACCACCAGCAGTCAGTCTTCTGTTCTGTCACGTAGCCAGTGTTGGCAGAGAGTGTTGCGATGAATTACAAACTTATAATTGCACATGCTTCGAAACAGCTAATGACTTAAAATTGCAAGTGGTTGCTCAGACACTGGGAGAATACTGGCTATTGCTCGAAAAAATAATTTTCTGTGCTGGTTATGCTGCACAGAATAAGTAAGAGAGAAACTTCTACAAGCACAATGGAAGAAGCAGAAACCACTTATCAGAAATTCAGATAAGAACAAAGCTGTTGATCCTTGCTCAAAACTTAAGGCAACCTCCTGGTTTTACTACCACAGTGCTTCATCGATCTTGTCTACCCACACCTGCTTTCCCCTTTTCCACAGCATTTAACTGCCTGACCTGGGAGACTATGAAATCTCTTGTCCACCTTCCACCATCCATAAGAAGTGAGGCCCAAGTTGCTTCGATATGTACCTCCTTAACAACACAGTCTTGATCCAGTCCCTAAGCCCTCTTTATTTGTGCACTGAATGAAGCAGGTAACCTGCAAAAAAGTAGAATAACAATTACGTTAACAAAGCTAACATCATAACACGCTTCCAAAAAAGGCTGAGCTAAGCTTGGGCGGGCAACTTTAATCCTGGGACTTCTTAACTTTTGAATACATAACTCCTTAGGCTTTTTATTCTTTTAATGGCTTTATGCAATTGGGCATACAGAGGCACAACAAGTATGAACTTCTGCAAAAGAAGTAGCCATATGGCCACTTCTCCTGCCAGCATTAACTAGCTGCAGAAGGGAAGAGAAGATGTCTTCCCTGCCTGCTGCTCTCACCGTGGGCAGCATGCTCAGTGGGTAACCCACCGGAGTGACACATTTTCTGAACCTCTGCCCTTCTCACCCCAGCCTGAATGGAGCCTGCACCTAGCTACCTGCCTGAAAGCCCACTTGCTCCCCCAGCAATAAAACTGTGTCTACTGTATCTCTTGCATCCTTTTGCAGAATTATTTTTCAGACTGTCCCATTCAAGTCTAAGTATTTCACTGCACTTACAAGAGAGGCAAACATAGGCTCAGCCTGCCTACCACACGTGCGTAAATATGGGCTAGTGCTTGCACTCAGAGCACAAGGCTGCAGCCTGTAAGCATCCATCACATCCTGACTCACACCCGGGGCTATAAAATGCGACTTGAAAAAAATAGCAGTTCTGTGCTTTTTGAAGGATGGGTTTTAGTTTAGAGAGACAGACAGAGCCCTGGGGGTGCGTTCTGGGCATTTCCTGCTGGACTATGTAGCTGTAAAGATCAGTCACATTATAAGCCTAACCAACTTGACAGAATCCCTTTAACTAAATCTGCAAATGAAGGCAACCCCTGATGGGAAGGAAGGGCCACTGTGGCTTAATTAACTGTTAATGAAGAGCCTGGGCCTTTCCAATACTAGTACAGGGCAACTTAAAGTAACACAACCAGTTGGGGATCACTCTTGGAAAAACAGAAAGCTTGCAGCCCCCTTCACAGACATGATACTTCTCTGCCTTTTAGTGTTTCTGGTGTGCCCAGCAAGCCTCCAAAATATGAGATGTAAGGCACAATTTTAGCTGACCATTGCCAGTTGCCCTCTTATCCTACCCTGCCATCCCACTGTCCCCACATTGATGTATTAGCCATGCTTACAGAGTATTCTGACCGAGAAATTATCATCTCCTTTAAAATACATCGTTAAGTGCAGAAGTCACTTAAAGTCTATCCTCCAAATCTCTTTTAACATTGCCTTGAGTGATGGCCTCAGTTAATTCAGCCAGATAATTCCTGGATACCAAGCAACGGTTAGATGTTGTCAGGTCCTCAGTTGCAAACCTTCTGCCTGGCAGTCTCAGGTAGTGACCTGCTGAGAGACTGAGTGATCCGCTCTCTGCCTTTCCACAATAGTCAAGTAATTTGTGATCACCAGCATTCACTGATGTACTGTGGCCAATGAGATGAGGAAGGAGAAAAAAAACCAGGGGTGATACTAGCTTCCACACTATTGACAAAGGTTCACTACAGGGATCCGAAACATGAACATGCCCATGGATCTTCAGTCATCAGCAGTAAATTTCCCATGAGCTAGCTCTTCATTAATATTCTACAAATTTTGCACGCTGTTGTAAAAATCATGGGAGTAGAATTGGAAAAGTCCATTGTTTTAATAGTCTGTTGGGACCAAAGAAGGCACACGCCTTTTGCTATACTCAGCAATTCTGTGCTTCTTTTAAATGCAGCACTGTTTCAAATGACTCAAGAACTGGCTCTCACCATCTCTTGCAGATGGAGTTCCACAGCTAATAAATGTCACTGAAAAGATTTTTTTTTTCTCAGTGGCCCACCTATGTTTTGGTTTCTTCATATTTATCTCATTACTCAAACTGTAATACTTTACCCTCATGCTGGAAGTACATGTGGATGGCTCACATAGATTTATAGAGTCTAGAAGGGAACTCTGTGATGATTTAGTTTGACTTCTGTATAACATACTGAAAAAATTGTTGTCAAGCGATTCCTTCATCTCAGCCATTAATATGCGGCAGAATCAAAGCATACCTTTTAAAAAGACAATGAGTCTCCATTAAGAGACTTCAAGTGGCAGAGAATTTATGACGTCCCTGGGTAAAGTGCTACAATGGTTCATTATTCTCAGGGTTAAAATCTTAATTCTGAATTTTAGTGACCTCTGAGCCACCAACTCTTGTGACAGCTTTCACCATTAAAGAATTCTCTATTTTCAACTCTGCTTGAGTACTACCTTAGTTTTCACTTAGCTTATACTAATTGTGAGAGTTTAAAGCTGCCTGACTATGGTATTGCAGTCTTCTCAGAAACAGAGGTCTTGAGATGACGCAGAACTACCCAGGCAATGTCACTCATTACGATTGACAGAGATCCCCCCTCCCCATATCTTCAGAGACCTCAATCTTTCTGCCTCCTCTCTTTCCAGCCTCCTGTCTTTCCAGCAAAATGACCAAAAAAGGAAAATTTATTTTGAATGAGTAATTATTACCACTTTTTCTGTTCTACCTTTGTGGTACTTTTCATCCAGAAGATCCAATTATCTGTGCTAAGGGGAACAATTATATGCAGAGTTCATTTTCATGGAGAGTGGGAGCTGGAAGGGATGGCTCTGAGTAATATATGTGCCAGTACGGAAAGGAGGAGAGGGCAGCAGTCTTCTCCAGAACACTATTGTTATTAAGTGAACTTGTTATTATAGAAGCTCACATATGCCCATTTCATACTAATGCCCACTCTGAGTAAACAGGATCTTGGCTTTTAAGTATTCCTCCTAAAAGCCTTTTCACACGCAGAACAGAAGGGAATTCATCCTAAGCACCTAAAAAATATTGACAATAATAATAATCTTTCACTGTGGTCTACACACTTGGCCTCGTTGGGCATACATTTCTGTACCAGCATAAACTGTTTTGGTTAGAGGCTTGACTTTATTTTTACCTTTGAATTATAGCCTCAGCTGTGGATACAGTCACACTTTATGCTTATCCTAGTAGAGATTATCTTCCTCTAGCGAAGGACTAAGCTACACCAGCAGAAACAGGTGTGGATTCACTCACCATCGGTGACTGCGTGGCCCTCAGCAGCACCACCTGCAGCCTGTGCTCTCCTGGATCACACTGTGCATTAATGGCCATGCAGCTGCACAGCTGCCTCCTCCATCCACCCTGCCCAACTATTCTTGAGCCTAATAGCATGGATACAAGTGAGGGACTTGATAAAACTTTAACTAGAGCAACAGAACAACTATGTCTAAGTAAGGAGGTTGCATAATTCACTGTTCACAAAGGGTCTTTTGGATACAAGCAGAAATTGGGTACGTGAAACAATACAACGATTTCATCCTGTGATGTTAGGTTCATTAGATAACTCCTAGTGAAGCAATGTTCCCCTTGCAGGCTCCTCTGCCCTGCTGCTCTCTCTGACCTTGCTCAGAGATCTTACAGGCAGTTGCTTCCCTTGGCTTGTTCTCCTTGGCTCCACCATTCAGCTGGGGCTCTACACACAAATGCACCTGCCTTGGCGTGGGCATTTGCCAACACATTTTTAGTGCTTTGGTTAAGTAGATTTGTACAGGTCTGGGAGAAACAATGCAACTTCTTATCACCTATGATCAAACTTTCCAAGAAATTCAGTCCCTCAGGCAGCACATGTTTTACATCTGACTTTGATAAATCAGATGTGGGCTAATTATTCCCTGTAATTTGGGGTCATGCAGACATGGCCCTCAGAATTAAAGACTTACTTACAGACTTTAAGTTCAAATTCCAAGTATTGTTCGTTTCAGGAACTGGTCAAAGTGTACAGATTGCTTGTAGCTCACCTCCTAGGCTGATTCAAACTCCATTTTAAGATGAAGTCACGGGAACATAAATGCAAATTCACAGAATTGAGATCAGAAAGCAATTAGGCCATTTTGTCCAATCTCCTCCACAGAACTTCGGAAGGTTTCAGAGTATGCACTTGCTACTCTTCTGCAGAATCCAGCGACTGGTTTGACTGGTTTGACTGAGGCATATCAGCCAAGAAGAGGACTGTTACAGAAGATTACTTGTTTGGAAACAAAGGGAGCAAAAGTTTTCTGATGCCACAATAGCACAACATCCAAGTAAAACTGGGACGAGACAATGAGCAAAAGCCACTTCTCCATCTGTAACAGAGTAAGAGGGAAAATGCTCCAGGATGGGTCAACAGGATCATTTTCTGTACTGCAGCATTTTCAGCTGTGCACAGCCCACTACCAGCTACAGACGGCAACACCTACCATCCTTCTTGGACATGAGACAAAATCCAAACATGGAGCCATCTCAGTTCTGCAGAGATAAGAACTAGTGAGTTAGCACTCTGTGACGGCACATCTCAGATAACAGAAATGACATATCAAACCTACGGAAAATCTCATCTGGTCGCTGGGCTGAATGAAATATAAAGCCCAGATTCTTTGCCACAAGGTGATCTCTACTCCGTGCTGTTTCAGGATTTCTGCAAGTCTTAAAGAGCCATTTAAGTGAAATAAAAATAACTTTTCATAAATAAATAGTTTACTGACCAAACTTGCCAAGGCTGCATCTCCCCAAACCCCAGGGGAAGAACTGGCTGCGCTGAATCAGCTACACTGAGAAAGGTCTCCCTCTTCATGCCTTCAACACCTACAAATCTTCCAGGGCCTGCCAGGCTGCCCACAAACTGACAGCGTTTCTGCAATTAAAATAAACTGGCCTAGAGTCAATTTTACAAAAGGAAAGTGCAGGATTTCTTTCTGGCTTATAGGGGAGAAGGCTGGGGGAGAGGTTTGGGGAAAGATAGAGTAGCAGGTACGGAGTAGAAGCAGTGTAGCAGAGGACAGACAGGGTGTAGTTGCAAAAAGGTGTCCTGTGTTGCCCTCGGTGCCTCGAATTAGTTGAGCTTTGGCCATGTGAGAAAAATACAAGCCTTTCCACCTAACTAGAAAAAGACTTTTTTAGCCTTTTTTTTTTTGGCGTTAAACACCTTGTTAATTTTTCAGCGATTAACAGCCGTTTAGCACATGGAGAGTGCGGTGGGCAACTTATGTAGATGAATAAATTAAGGCTAAGAATGCATGCTAAGATGAAAATCAAAGCTGTCTGTTTTATTGGAAAGGCGTCTGCAAATGAGAAGGGAGGAAATTGGTATCTCATTAAAAATGGGAAAGAGAGCGACAGAGAGAGAGAGAGAGAGAGGAAACTGAAAACTCGTTAAAATAACTGGAGAGTCTGTCCTAATTATACGTTTCCAATTGCTAACAAGAGGATATTTGTTAGAGGTTCAGAGTGCTTTTCCTCCAACCAAAACAAACAATATTAATGGCATTATTCTGTCTCCTTGGTGCAGTAGCAGTGACAGAATCTTTTTCAAAATAAACATTTCAGGGCTAGAGATCAGCAAAGTTAATGCAAGCAAAAAAGGTCAATTGCTTTTTCTCTTAATGACTAGTTGGAGTGTTGTGGCCCGACCCCTACCCTGCTGCACGGAAAGTGGCAGGTGGGGCTTAAAAAGAGGCAGCTCAGCTTAGTAATGAACTAGTCCACAGGGCAGCAGAGGCAGCCTTGCCCTGAACTACAGGGCTAACAGCTCCCTTCAGCCTCACCAGGTGCCTGTGTCTTGTGCTGGAAAACAGTGAGACTCAACACTCGCCTCTGAACTCAAAGATAAGCCATCGTGACTAGCAAACAGAGAAGTGGACTGAGTGCCAGAAACTTGTGATGTTTCCTCCCAGTTCTTCCGCTGGCTGATTCAATGACTTTGCAAATGTAGCCTTGCCACATTCCCTAAATCATAGGCGGGTACCTTGAGGCCATGACAACCGATGTCTCCTTGGGAGCACAGGGTGCTGGCCTGGTCATGTCTGTCCCAGGTTGCATAAGAATGAATGTAACGAACCGAGCTGTTGTAACTGGTGCCAGTGGCCATGGGTCTCCAAAGTAATCCAAAATAAATTATACATTCCTAATGATTAACATGATCACAAGAACGTCATGGGGGCAGTGTGCAGGGATGTGAATGCCATCCACTGCCCCTCCCACCATGCTGCTGTGAAATCTTTCTTGGGTGAACAGTCCCATTCAGTAGGTCCTGGCCTGGAGCAGTATGGCTGAAGGCCAGCTTGCACCACTTGGCCAGAAGACATGGTTTATTCTTTTGCATGGAGGAAAAAAAAAACACCAGAAAACCCCAAAACAACAAAAAAAGGACAATGAAAATGTAGACAAAATCTCCGAAGATGGTGGCTAGGTGTCTCACTGTATGAAACTCACACGCATTTGAAACAGCATAGCTACCTCAAGGCAACACTTCACCAAAATCATTATTGTGCTGCCCAGAAGCAGGAAATACTAGCTTGGTACTAGCTTACCTACGGACTTAGCTACACTGCTTTTGGAGCTAGCTTTGAACACGGATTCCAGGCTGTGCACTGGGCCATGTAAGCACAGCCTTGGGTCCTCCTGCTCTGCCTCAAGGGAAAGAAAACACGTATAGCAGACTGTGAGATGTTCAGAGATTGTGAGTGGGTGAAAAGAACCAGGCTCAAGTGAATGTCACTTTAAGCTAGTAATCATTTCTGACTTAAAAGGAGAAACTGAACGCAAATATTGACTACTTAGTGACTTGGTTTGATAACGTTACTAAAATCGATGTACAAAATAGACATGTCAGATTTTGCTAGAAGGAGCCAACAGCAAGGCACATTCAGTTTATGATCTCTTCATTATAAAACAAAATCCACAAGTACCTTCCCCACTGCTTATTGTTTTTACAGACTATAGCCAAGCTGCCATTAAGCTGTGTGTAAGACTAACAGGAAAGGCTGGCTCTAATTTATGCCGCTATGAATCATCCAGTAGACTTCTGCTATTGTATAAATACTTACAACGATAAGGACAGAAAAGGCCTTGGGTTACTTCACTGTATTCAGAGAAACTCTATGCATCTGTTGTGGAAACCACAGGGAGGCGAAGGAATGCACTGGTCGAAGTGGATGAGACTGCCCATGCAAACGCAGACAGCCTTCTTTCCAACTTCCTTTCTTCCCTTCTCCACTTTTTTTCTTTTTCACAGGCGAATTCTCTGATAATCCTGCATGCTGGTATTACCAGCAGCACACAAGTGTGTCTAAAACCTTGACGACAGTCATTAATGTATTCCATCAGCACCCATGTCTCACAGCCAGCTGTTTTGTTGTGAAATCTGCCAAGCCCTAGAGGCAGAAAACTGTGCCCCCTCCTTTCGCTCCATACAATGTCTGGTGTAACTTTCACTTAACGATTAGTGGCTTTATTCAATCCATCAGCATAGGGCAGGGGTTACACTGCTCTCAGGGGCATCCAGCAAAAGCTGATCTGATAGAAAGCACTCCGCTGAAGGAGAAGTGCCTATCAGAAGAGTAGCTGCAGGTGGAGAAATGAGAGAGGAAAGAGGGGAGGCCTTTTAGGGAGAGAAATACCACTTCTGTTCTGCTTAGTTATCAGAGCATACAATAGGATGCCTGGGGAAGAAAGATCTTGGCTATCAGAGCAGGCAGATAAGGTAGGAGCTATGCTTGATTATTGCAATGACCACCAGACTCTGCATCTGGGCTTTCTGTCTTATTCTATTCCAAGCAGAGTCTGAGAAACCTGTTTTGTACTGTCAAGCCCCTGTATGGAAAGCTCCATTGCTAATGGCACTCAAAATAGGAAAGGAGTGTTTTTCTATACCATACGTATTTGCCAACCTGCAAGTAGAAAAAGAACTTCTGATCATCTATAAAGAAAAACACTTGTTTATCCAAGATTTAGAGCAGCTAGAAATGGAAAACCACTTCAAGAAATCCTCTTTAAAAACCCTTTGCACTAACTAATAAGTTTATGAGTCATTAAGGCTACTGCTGTCCTCTGATTCACAGCAAGAATGTGCATACAAATGAATTTTCCATTACTATTGTCTCAGCAAAGGAAACTCAGTTAAAGAGAGGGGACTTGAAGTTTGCCCTCAAAACAGGTAGGTTTATAACCTTTCTCAAATCAGTAGTATCGAAGCATTCTCCACCAGGAACATTAAACACAGCAGACATGAATGTTCCATAAGCTCCCTGTTTTCTCTGGACCCGTTCCCCAGCCAAACCTACCTGGAGGCTCTCCATCAGTCTATGTCGGTGGCCCTAGCAGTCCTTCAAATCCACCCCCTATTCCCTTCCTGAGCTGCGCCGCAGGCTGCAGTTGTCATGCCTGGTTCCTGCACTCCAGGTCCCTTGCTTGCAGTAGCCCTCTCTGGCTTAACTCTTGCCCCTTTTGCCTTCTCTTTGCATGCTAAGTCTAGGCGCTTTATTTCCACCTTCACAACTCTGCTCTTAATTCTCTCTCATCCATGCATCAGGAATGTTTCTGTGTTACCAGCACTGACTTACTGGGTGGATGAAGAAGCTGTGCGTCCTTCCACTAGAACTGCCTGTCGCTGCATATACACCTGCGACATCCGAAGCCGCTGACACTGCTCAGCCTCCCAGCTCAGGTCAGCGCTACGCTGCCAAATGGTGCCGACAGCAAATGCTTTCTACCCTCGTGAGGCAAGATGTTTTCCTATGCCGTTGTCTTCTTCTCAGAAATATCCTGGACTGTCCACATTTAGGAGCTTTGCTTCTTATCTTCCAGTTGGTTTTGTTTTTGTTTTTTTTTATATTTCCAGGATTCCTCTCATTTAGCCAGACTTTGTGTCGTCTTATTCTCTTTTACCTAACACATGGCAAAGTTAAATTACTTTTATAAAGTCACGAGGGAAAAAAGGGAATCCAATAACTTTCTAATTTCTAGAAGAAAACTGAGCTTGACACTTCACCGTGAAACAACCAGTGATGTGCATGTGTAATTTTTTCATGGACTTCCCAAAGTTTGCCAGACCCGAGTCCCGAGACCTGGACCATGCCGGCTGAAGAGTGCGCAACCCCATTTGATCCACCACCCTTTTGCAGAAAAAGCAGAAATCAGCCCTTACCAATCATTACTGTAGGTGACAAACACCTTCAGTAGATAGGTGCAGTATTTAAATATAGGTAAAGGCTCCCTCCTGTGGAGCTTATGAACTCTGCAAAACCCTACCAGCTTTTGAAACTGCTCTGCAGGGGAAGTTGTGAGTACTAGGCAGCATTTGGGAGAGGCATTAGCTTTGGGGACAAATCCCTGAAAAGATGCAAGCCCTCAGTCTGAGCCAGTGGTGCCTGAGTCTAAATTTGTTAGCCTGAAAAAACAGATTCAGCTGCTGCCTACGTCAGCGGGCAGCAACAGCAAGGTGGCTGTGCATCACTAAACCATTTTCAGAACAAATAATGATGGCTGCGACGCTGTCTGCTGCTACGTGCCTGATCTCACGCTCTTCACTTCTGATGTCATGAGAGGTGCGGGGCCGGGGGCGGCTGGGGGCATTTGTGGCTCATGGGGGAACTTCTGCCCCACGTTGACGCTTCTGATGACTGCTTGGGCCTTCACGAAGACCTTCTTCCAGTCACTGAGCATGAAGAGTAAAGAGGGCACCCGTGAAAGACTGCGTGGATGAAAACTGGGGGTCTGGCAGCAGAACTCTGAGCTCCAGAGACAGCTCAGGTTTTAACACTTAATGTTTCCCAGGTATCCCCACGTGCGTGCAGACCCTGCTCCGGCACGGCCGGCGTGGCTCAGTGCCCACCTCACACCGAAGCCCCCCGCCGGCTGCTGAAGCCAGGCGCTGCTCCACACCTTTCCCCCGGCACCGGGGCTGATGGGCGTCCCCTCGGGTGGGCTCCACTCCCTCCCTGTCAGGAAAACGATGGCAAAGTCTGTTTAGCCATTGCGAAGGGGCTGTTGCTGCCTCCATGGCGCGAAGCCCTGAGAGAGTCCCGGCACAGGGCAGCATGGAGGGGCTCCGGGTGAATCAGCTCACGTCTCTGCAGGGCAACGGGCAAGGCTGCCGGCGAGCAGAGGCACAAACACATTGCCTATTGCTGAGCAGACTTTGCCATCCGTTTCCCTCTTGTCACAGCCTTGGTCAGCATTTGAGAAGAAACACGGGATGGCCCCAAAGAGCTGGATGGTGGCTGAGGGGAGAAGCCCTTGAAATAGCCACGGCTCAAAGCAAGACAGAAGGTGATGGCTGGAAGCCCCCCGTGGTGCTTGGTACAGCAGGGATGCGTTTGAGGGGAGTTCAAGACCGGTAGCAAGTGCATTTCAGCAGCCCAAAGGAGCTGCTTCTTTAACTTCTTCCTGATCCGAGGCTGGCCACTTAGGCTTTCCAGAGGCAAAGGAGGCCTTTGTGCATTTTATTCCTCCCAGAAGATTTGCAGTCAGCTTTACCATACACCTGCCACCCTGCCAAAAATAATGTAAATGAGGTCCTTCTGTTTAGTCTGTAGCCAAGAAAGTCTCTTATATTTTGAACAACTCTGGCCCTGATGATCAGGGCTTTTTGAATGCACCTTTTTTTTTTTTTTTTCCTTTCACTTCTGCTGCATTTAATGGCTTGTAGATGGTGTGTTCTCCTGTATTTATGCACAGCTTCACTTCTACAGGTCCAGGGTCAAACTCCGGAGCATTGCCCAAAGGACTGCAATACTACATTTAGGGGTATCCAAGTTTGAAAGTAAAGTGTGCTGGGTACACTAACTGCCCTGCAGCAATGTTGGTGCCTCTTGTAGAAGACCTGTGTAGCTCTGTGAAAAGAGAAGGATGCTTTTACTGCTCCCTTCAGCTACTTTCTTTATATAGACAGTTATGTGCTGCTGGGGAAGTGCACCCAGTAGGGAGAAGGCTGTTTTAAAACATGAGAATTGCTTTTGCTGCAGAGAATTGGTTTAGTATGATTTAGGATTAATTTCCCATTTCAAAATTCCTCTATTTTATTTTACTTTTTTTCGGTATTCCTTGAGCAAGAAGCATCTAAACACATCATACAATGGGAAACTTTTTCCACTTGCATAACATAGAAACATACATCGGGATTGTGGTCAAACTTTCTAAAAAATTTTACCTCCAGAGCTGAGACCAGGCACTGAAATGGGAGATTATAATAAAAGTCCAAACATAACCTTAATGATAGGTTTTGCTGTTTTGAAAGCTATAATATAGGGTAACTACTTGTACCAGCCCAGCATATGGGGGACTTCTTTTGTCTCTGACACTTACAAAAGCTTCCTTTGAGCTAGGAAAACATCTCTGGGTTCCTTAACTGAATCATCAAAAGAAAAGAAAAAAAGGAATAAAATTACAAGAAAAAAAGGCTTATCGACTCCATCTAGTTCAACAAGCTCCCAAAATAGCAAGAGAACTCTGCCAAACCTCTAATGCCACAAGGTTCACTCATTCCTTGACCCGATCTTGTGTTTTTCATTCCACACTGGGACAGAAAATTCACTAGCCCCTTCTGGAGCTGCACGTCTTGTCATGTATTGTCTGCTCTTTCTGTACTGGGAACACCTATGGTCACAGAATAACAGCAATGAAGAAGACCCAGAGAAGGGAAAGACAGAGAAGAGGATGGTTAGGTGGAAAAGCCAGAAGATAGGAGAAGCTGAAGGGATACACAAATTGAGAAGGAAAATACAGGGGAAGGAGAAGAGGGGAGGAAGGTGATGAGAGGAATAGAGGTGGCCCTCAAAGAAAAGGAGACTATGGAGAGATATTTTACTTTCCCATCCATCCGTTAGAAGCAGAGAAAGCCATAGAATTGCACTCCTCATTTCATTGTGTACTCGGTGGAATTCTCCCATCTGGTGTGACATACCAGCTGAATCTACAATCCAGCCTGTAGCCTCAACAAATACGTCAATCAAAATGACCTGCTGTGAAAGCTGTGAGAAGGCACTCTTTTGTGTTATCCTCACACGCATGTTAGACCCACACAGAATCCCCGCTGTATCTTATTTTCAATCACAGGACGTTGGAAAGCTCCTGCAGATGTTATTTTTGCCATGCAAGTAAAAGAATATTGTGATGTGACTAAACCATGAAAGATGAGGAAAAGCCATGAAATGGGGTCTGGTGTGCGAGCTAGCAGAAGGGGAGCAGCCACACATGGGAGGCTCTGACACAGGACAAGCTCAGCACTCTTTCACATGACTCATTCTGGAGCCATGGAGACAACCAGCTTTGCAAATATTGCTGGAGAGCTGATGATGAAATTGCTGCAGCCAACCCAGATGTTTCTATAAAGAAGCCCTTCAAGAAACTCCTGAAGCATCAGTGATGGCCAAAGAAAACTTCCCCATTATACCACAGAGCAATTTAAACAAGTTTCACCATCCAGCTGCAGGAGCTTTCTCGGGGTTCTGGTCTTTCTTTCTTTTGTGCGTCTCAGATGTTCTTGGACCCACAAAGTCAGTTCGGTGATTCAATAGCAGGTCTAAATCCCTCACCTCACAGGAAATTTGAGGAATAGCTTCACTATATCGCAATGTTAAGTTTAGATTTAGTTAAATTCTGAGGAAGCTGCCAGACATGTGCAGCCTGCTTGGTCTGCCATTGCCAAGCTGGGCTTTACCCAGATACTCACAGGTATATATGCCAGTCCTAGAGCTCTCTCTTACTTGTGTAAGTAGTACGCACAATAGGTAAATTATAATTGTTTGGCTTTGCACATCACTATTCAAATTACATACACCTGGACTCCCTGTTGGTACTGCAGATAGCATGAAACATTAAGCTATACTAAAGCAATTTGAGGAATTACTGTAAAATGTGAGACTTTTTTTGGTCACCTCTGACCAAGCTTCCAAAGGAGAGACAGAGCCTGAATAAAAGCCCTGTGTTTTCTTAAGATCATGCCATGCTACTACCTTTTCATCTTCTACCACATGCTTCCTTCACATTTCTATTCCCATCAGATATAGTGGGAGAGAATCCTCTTTTTTTTTTTCTATTTAAGCAAATAATGCAATTCATTCTAACCCCAGGCTGTAAATTGACTTTGAGTGAGAAATTCTGGCATTTCTGTGAAAAGGACTGAGTCAGTATTTTCACATTTCTGGTACACAGTGGCACAAGTGAAATCAGAATTATTTTGTGAGCATGCTGAGGGGGAGGACTGTAGTAGGACATCCATCATCCTGTGGAGCAATGATGATCAGTAGATAGAGTGGCAGGGTGCAGACTAACAATAAAATATAAAACAAACACATAATAAAGAGGCATTATTTGTCCCTCTTTCATAGACAGGTAAAGTCAGGAGCATAGTTTTCTTGGAAGTCCTTCATACTGACTCAAAGAAAAGCATAAATGCCCAGTAGCCTTACTCTCACCTCCTTATTCTGATCAGATGCTGATCCCTTTTCATTAGTATCCTACTCCTGGTACGCGGTCTTCTGCAAAAGCAAGGTGGCATATAGTTCCATTTAGGGCTCTTCTGTGAAGAAAGGCACATTATTTCAGAATAACTAGAACCCTCCCAGAGGATGCCTTAGGAAACGTTGCTCCTATTTCCTTCTGACAGGTAGTCACAACTTAAATAAATGTGTCTGGGTGGAAAACTGATACAGCAGTGAACACTTGAGTATGATCCCCGATAGAGTCCTTGGATGCTTCACTGATTAATTCATTTCAGCTTTAACCCAGTTGCTTTACTGGCCCTGCTGAAGTTAGTTAAGTTTTCAATTGGCCTGCAATTGGATCTTAATCATCCATCTCAAAGGTATGGGGAGACAATCTGAGCCAACCTGATGACTCACTGTCATGCTAAGCAGGTCACACTTGTCCTAAAGGGTTGCGTAAGGGTAGGGGGAGGGAGTTCACCAGGATGAAGCTAAACTGATCTCTGCTGATCTCAATCAAGCCTCTGTCCAGCAGTAAATCAGATCCTGTGACACAAGTAATCAAAATAGAAATCTGATGTGCAAGTGTCTTTGTGAGCTGAAGACTGTTCCTTTCTTCAGATAGCAGACTGGTAAAACGATGTCTCATGTGAACTGAGGTGGAAACAGTCCCAGTAAGGCCTGCTGTATCAAGCAGACTTTCTGTTCATAGTGAGAACATTGAAAGTACCACAGGAGTTGGTTTTGCTGACAAGTTCTGATACAAGGAATGCCAGCTCTCTCATGCATGTTCTGAGTAAACCAAGAGTCTGTGTTTTAGAAGAAATAAAGAAGAAATGAGAAAAGTTGACTGGGGTTCAGTTTGTGCTTTCTGCATGTACATTGGGTTCTTGAGCATTGGATAAATAGATTTTCAAAATCTGAATAAATAAGCAGCCTCTTGACCTCTCCTCCTAGAGGATGTTTCCCTACAGTGTCTTCTCCAGCAGCCTTCCTTGCTACCTTGCTTCACAAAATTCCACTCTCCATTCCCTATCAGATAACCAAGGTGAAGTTTTAAATAGGGGAAGCGTGGGGCCGGCTACATAGCCTCATACGGGAGAACTGCTCTCCCTTTCCTCTTTTCTTGTCATATGATCAGATGCACAGCCACCACATGCCAAACATGCCAGCATCCCACATCATGTGAGGGGCACACATGCGGTTCCATAATGGGGAATAACATTCAGCCATGTGACCAGCTCACTCCTTGTCACCTGATGGGAGGAAGGGCTGTGGGGACTTCAGAAATGAGGATAGCGAAGAAGAAACTAGCAAACAGAAAAATTAATCCAGCCAGCAACACGCTCCCTCTCCACCCACCTCCAAAAACACTTTCAAGACACTTCCTCCTACTGATGGGCAGCTGGAAGGCTGTCCTAGCAGAAAATGCCTTGGTCATGTCTTTGTCATCATGTGGCTGAACTATAGCAATGTCATAAACTTTGGGAAGAAGCCTTTAGCCCATAAGAAATTCCAGCTACATACAGAGGGGAGCAGGCTATTATTTCATCCATAGAGATTTGTGAGACATGATGTTTGATCCCCCTATGCTCTGGATGTGTACTCTAAAGATGTGCAAAACCAGAATCAGGATATAGGAAATTTGGATCGATATCTTCTTCGCTATCTGCTGCTCCACATACCTGTCACGCTTTTTGATATAGTCTTCTCTAATATAAACACATAGCAGTATGTTCTTCTAACTTTTAAAAATTCCAATAGATGTGTTTCTCCCTACGAAGCAACCTTTCCCCTTCCAGTAGCAGCTTCTTCCACACCTATCTCCACTGTTCCAGATCAGTTCCTTCACCCATGCATTCTCTGAGCCATCTCTGGTACTGTCCATGGCATGCCTCCTTGGATTCCCATCCCTTCTTTGTGCAAGGAAAGATGATATCTTCATTTCCATTTTTTGGGGTAGTTACAGGTCCTAGCTGAACAAGGTGCAAGGAGCTGCACAAGCAATAAGTGGTATGGCTGATGCTAACGAAGAGGAATGCACCTTAGTAAATCCACTCCTGAAATGCCTCATCTGGGATCAGATCATGTGATGGCCTCAAGCTCAACACAACTAGAGCATAGATAGGAAAGGTTATATATTTGACAAGTCATTCAGAATGAATCTTACATAGCAGGCTATGAGGACCAAGAGAGAAGCCTAAGCACATACAACTTTCAGGTAACAAGTCTTTGCATCAGAAAAGACCCTTCTCCTCTCTCCAGCCTCTTGTCTCCATCACAGTTTTATCTGGAAGGGGACTATTTTGTGTTCCTTGTATGACAGGTAGCATGGAGAAATCTTTGTCCCATCACAGAGGCCTCTGAGGTAACAAGCACAATGATGACAGTGATATATATTGAATGAAATCTATTGTGTTGGTCCCGTTACTTTGCATGTCCCTGGACAAGCAGTGGGAGGTGTTTGGGAGCTGCTGCTTTAGCAAATGGCGATGCAAGGATGATTGCTCCTTTGGGGCTTTGCTATCTACAACTTTTGCCACCTCAGTTCGGTAAATTTTTGAACTCCATTTCCCTGTCAGTCCATTGCTTCTTTGAACTCACAAGTGTCTGTTCTGTCACCCTGTGAGTTACCTTCCTCTTCATGTCACAGCATTCCCCTTCTGACCAAAAACTGATCATGGGTTCAGGCTGAGAGCTGCAATCCAGCCACTGAGCTGCACTCGGAGCTGTGAGAGAGGGGCATCAGCCACAGCCAAGCAGCTCCCCAGACAACATGTGCTTTAGCGGGGAGAATTCAGTGTAACATGGGTTGATGTTTCACAGAACAAACCACGTCAGTTCAACAAACCAACCTCATCAATTTGAGGCCATGAATCAAGGTTTTTGCTTGGTCAAGATATTAAATAAATAAATAAGCATTCACTATTTCTTAATCACTTTTTTTTTCCACAGGAGAAGTTTTGGTGATTAATTTTTTGTTTTGATTTGAGAACAAAAACGAGTGTTGAAATATTAGGATCTCCCAGAATGTCATGCAATGTAGATAACTCTGGTGTGTCATACAGAGTCCTATTACAGTTCCTTCTGATGGGAACTGGTTGCTAGTAACCAATTGGTGAGCTCTGCTGAATTTTCCTGAAGTGGAGGAACAGGCATTATGTCTGTTACAGGCATTGCGTCTGTTCCTACTACCCATCACAACCTGGCTTTGAAGCTTTTGGGCCAACCTGAAATGCCAGTCTGTGAACTGCAGCATCTGGGCACAGAGGTGCTTCCTATCCTTCCAATTCTGCTAAAAAAGGTGGTGTCTCCAGAAAAGGCCCAAGGCAGAAATGCCAGATAAAAGCAGCATCTTTGGCCCTCTCAGCAGACATTCGGTGTACTTGATCCAACGAGCCCTTGTGCTTGCTGGACTTGCATTCCAGGAGAGACATCTGATCCCCCCAGGTGAAGGCTATTGCCAAGGTATTTCTGTGGTTGGCCTTTGGCTTTGCAAGACAGATGTCTTAGCCCTCTGCTCACCTGGCAGTGTGTGCCTTTTTGTTCCCTGACATCTGGCAGAACGCTGTGGTATGACTTTATGTTGTATAAGTGCGACTGAACACCAATAAAAGAGGAATTTGGGTTTGGGTTTGTGTGGACATGCCAGTACTTAGCTTTTAATTTCTGCACAAATGTTTCGACTGAGCTGAGATAGGGTGCTTCCAATATAAAAATAAAATTTACCTGAAAAATTCTAATTAATTCACTGACAGTAAGAACGGCCTCTTGATATTGATAAGCTATCCTGACATGCTGAAGTATTAATGATAATGATAATGATCTGCATATAAAATTAACTGAACAGTCAGAGTTTATATCGGTGCTGAATCACTTTTCTATGTGGCACTTTGTGAACCACATTTCTTTTCCTTAGCTGATCATTCTTCTCATGAAATTTTACTGTGATTTTTTACAGAGAAAGTGGAAAAATGGTGATTTGAAGAACACTCACATCTCAGCTGATCAATCAAAACTACCGAAACCAAAAATGAGACTATATGTTCCAAGAAGCTGTATATTTTATCATTTGATTCCATTACATTTTTAAAGAATTGTCTTTTAAAAAAAAGTATTCACAAAAATAACTTTCGGAGAAAAAAACGTAAAATGGGCTACTTCAAACTCATAAGCCATTTGTTATTAACATTTCCCAAGTTGAGATCAGACTTCTGAGAGCTAATGTAGTGTGTGTTGAGATATCTTAGAGGATAGTATGACAGAACAGCAAAGTAATATTTCTTACCTACTGGGACACTTAACCACAAACTGACTGAGTCCAAAGTATTCTCAAAGAGCTGATCTTAGAGCTGGGAATGAAACTTCAGGCTTCTGGCTCGAAATCTGCCATTTGAACACTATTAAAATAATGAACACAAATAACAGAGCAATAAATAGTACTGTTCCTGCGCCAGGCATCCCCAGATGATAGTTGCACTTAGCAAAAAAAGGAGACATTTAATTATATGAAGATTTGCTGCATGATGAATTTCAGCCCTTGATAGCATCGGTGTCTGAAGACAACAGCTGTGCAAGCAGCAGAAAAATTC
Organism: Theristicus caerulescens; assembly: GCA_020745775.1. Lineage (NCBI taxonomy): Eukaryota > Metazoa > Chordata > Aves > Pelecaniformes > Threskiornithidae > Theristicus > Theristicus caerulescens. Next base: position 418,523 of record CM036559.1, on the reverse strand, counting down.
ACCCTCTGCCGTGACGTCTGATCAGAGCGCATTCATGAAACGTTGTCTTTTGTGAACTGCGTAAGAGGCTGAGATTCCTGAAGAAACAATTATGTGTCCAGCACTTGACCGCCTGCCTTCCAGAGCACGTGTCTTGTGAACAAAGCAAGGTACAAGCAGGTACCGAGATACGGAGGTCCCTCGCGTGGGTGCGTCCCCCCAAGCTGGGAAGGTAACCCGCATAGCCCAGGTGTCTCTGTTCCACATGGCAATGCCACCAGCACCTGAACGGAGCAAGGGCCTGAAAAAAGGGCATTAATATTCTGAAGAAGCCCATGAATGAAGGAGAGCAGCACATGACTGTAGACTTTACTTAATAGCACGAGTATTTAAACCTCTGCTTTTTCTGCAGTAAAACTGTTATTATCTGAACTCTCCATCTTGGTTCCAAATATCTGGATTTTATCAAATTCACCTATTTTTGAGAAATTACAAAATAACAAAATCCGTTTAGAAGGAGACAAGGAATAAAATCCTTCAGGAAAGTAACAGTTCCCTTTAAAAACCTGGAATGAGGCTCCGATCTGCAGTGCCAGATTGCAACAATGGCAAAGGAAAAAGTCATCAAGGAAAATGCTGACTTCATATCACACCTGATGGTAACAAACCCAGCTGCGATTTCAAGCAGGGGAACGGTACTTCTCCCTCATCACTTTAAAGTCTGCTCTGTTTTAAAGTTCCTGCTAAATTTGACAGTTTAAAGGGGCATTTAATGGAATTGCTCCTTGTACCTTGTGTTATGCTTTAGCTCTGGAAGGAAAACTTGCCAGTTTTGCTGAAGCCATGCCAGGAGTGTGGCAATGTGCGCTATGCGTGATCATCCATTTGGGACAGAAGCGAGATGGTCACTTGCACAGACCTTTTATAGCCATCTGAAGATCGAATGACCTGCTGTGGTTCTAATCAGGGCTCAGCTCTGCGGCAACTGCCAAAAGGAAAAGGCCAAAGGAGAGAGAGAATTCAAAGCTCACATCATAACAGCAATCAAGCAGGGCCATAGTTACAGGCAAACCACAGAAATGAGCAGGGTAAAAGAATTATCCAACTATCACAGGCACATTAACGTTGGTCGCATTCCAAAGCGCTCATTACGGCACTCCAGTGTGGCTCCCTGTACAGCTGGTCAAATAATGCTCATCAAATAAACGATTTGACAAATTTTGCAGAGTTTCAAAAATAAATTATCCAAAAAAGTGTGCTTTTTTAATTATTCCCACAGCTGTAGTCTTGCGAGTCTAGAAATATGTTCAAACTCGCCTCTTTCCCTCAGCTTGCTCACTCTCTACATTTTCGTAATTCATGCTCCCCAGTTGCACTTTCTGAGCAAACCTGTTAAAATAAGTCTCTGGGTGCACATTGCAGCCTTCCTAAGCAACTCAAAATAGCAACGCAGCGTACCTTGTCCAGTTCTCCTGCGCACCCCTAAGTTTTAAGAATAAATCAGCACGTCAGTGCACACGACAAAGCCCAGAACCTCGAGGGTTTCTTCCAGACAAGTCAGGCATCCAGTTGGACTTCATCAACACTCCACTGAAGTTAATGGCACCATGTTGATTGACACCGGGTGAGGATCTGCTCCATATGACTCAGGTCAACGCATGTTTCAGAAGGGGTCCTGCCTAGCTGCCTGCCTGAGTTTGCTTCTCTGTTGTCTAGTACACTGCAGTTTGTAAACACATACCATCCTGCAAATTTATAATTTCCCCCCATAACCTTGTTTGAAAAAAAACCAGAGCATGTATTTACTGAATTTAATTGATTTTTTTTCCCTTTTATTTGTGGAGCCATCAAAATGGCTACTTGTACGTATCAGTATATACTGAGCGCTTCTCCCAAATAACTATAAAATAACAGGTCAGCAAATTTCTCCTAGTTCTTTCGAGTGACTTTAAATGACAACCATGTTTGTACAGCCAAGATTGAGCAGCCATCCCTGAACGCTAGACCTGACTGATTCAGTTCTCCACAGCTCTTGCTTGAAGGCCCTTCAGATGAGAAATGTGTAGGCCGAAGTAATTAATTTTTTTCACTATGGTTAGGAACAGAGACACAATGGCACGAAGATAGTTTATTCCCTGTAAAGAAACAATTTAATTTCCTAGCCCTGCTGGACCAACTCCTTCAATAGCATTAAGTGTACACTTAATTAACAAAAAGAAGTCAATGTAGAAAAAATTCAAAACTCTGCAGATACATTTATTAAATTGTTCGATTTTGATTGCAGATTCAAAGCCCTTTTACAAGAGGTCCCAGATACCTGGCAGATCAGCTCCTGCTCTTGCTTCTAACCCAAGCGTCCTTCTCTTGAACAGTGAATTGTCGGTCGATAGAGGGAGGCTTCTGACCACGGGAAGCAGGAGCCTGGCCAGGACTGGGGCCAGGCTGAAGGATTTTGCTGCCTGGTGAAACAAAAGCGAATGTTCGGTTTTCCTACTTTTAGGATGAAATGCAAAACCCACCTGCTTGGAAAGGTTTGGCTTTTTTTAATAATAATACTCTTTTTGTGATGCATTCACTGAGAAAATCAAGCCAAACTTAGCATTTCCTCGTAGCAAGGGAAGAGGAGGAAAGTTTTTAGCACTTATACACTACAAGGAATGCACAAGCATCAGGGTTATTAGCAAAATTATATTGGAACATCATAGTTAGATTCAGAAAGACCTTGGCACTTCACTGGTATTAACTAAAAAATGTGTATTCTGCATATGCGAAACACACACAAATACAAGCCTCTCAGATTTTCTCATCTCTTTTTTGATTACTTTTTTTTAAATTTGACTTGATGAATCGACTGTGGTTAAGTGAGGACAATGAAGAGATGTGCACTACTATTAATTTAAATCCAGAGCCGGGCAATAGTAAGCCTAGAGACTAGCTTTGGAGACAGATCGATTTTCCTTAATCTAATAAAGGTGAGGCGCAGGGGAGGGTGCCTGTACTGATCCATATCATTCTGGTAGTTCAAGCCCCTCACAAATCCTCTATCAAAATGGGTGTTAAGCCATGTTGCAGTCTCAGTGGGAAATTAAGTTGTGGATTGTTCTTACGATTAGGACAGGAAGAGTGGTGTGTGCTGATGGAGGCTGTATCGGTGATTTTAGGCACATGGCCAGTATATATTTGTTAGGATCTGGACAAGATGTGCCAGTTCACTCTATAAAAACCCCTGAGCAGTCCAAGTAGTTCAGTAAAGTCAGTGGAAAATTAAGCATAAGGAAAAAAGGGGTCAGAAACAGAAATGAGTAAGAATGAAAATGTGTATCTAAAATGGAATCAAAATGTTAAAAGTAGAAGTAAAAAACAGAAGAGTGTTTTGACCTGTCTGATTCTGTATGGATTGCAAGAGTTCTTAAAGCACAAAATCTTATGCATTTAACCTGCCTTTCTCTTTCCTCAGCTGCGTATTTTTTCACCTTTTTATATCTTGCTACACGGGAGTGGATTCCAACAGCACTTTTATGATCCACGGAAAAGCCTTCAATTCTATCAGAATATTCAGTCTTTAAAATACGGGAGAGGGAGGGAAAGAGAAAAGGGTCTAGGGGTGAGAGATGCCGGGAGGCACCAGACTGGTTTTTTCCAGATGCAGAATTACCATCTATTTTGATTTTTATAGGCCAGTCTTGAAACGCAAAGGGCATGCCTGCATCCTGCAGGATTGCAATTTGGGACTGCTAGACTTGTAGAGCCAGAGGTTGCAGCCCTTTTGGGGGCTCTCTCGTCTTGCCGTTCACGAACACGACTCGGCTGGACGTGGGGTGAGGAGGTCTGGGCTCAGGCGTAGCTGTCACGCAGTCTCAGGAGTCTCCCTAGTTTCTGGTGGTTCTCAGCTAAGCGGTACGTCACTGCAGGTACAACAGCTGCTGGCACGGCTTCATGGGTGAGGAGGGCTGTGAAAAGCTTTCCTTCCCTGAGCCACCTACACGAGTCCTAAGGGAGACCCAGAGAACAGAGCTGGAGAGGCGGTTATTTGGGGCAAGGAAGAAGTCAACAGGAAAAGAAGGCAAAAAACCAAGCCAAAGGTAAACGAAGCAGAGCAGGTGTGAGCACAGACGCTAGAGAGGTTGTTAGGGAAGAAGACCCATCGAGATCCTAAAAGGGCTGTGAGACAAATGAAGAAGCAATGGAAATAAAGAGAAAGAAACTTAGAGAGAGAACTATAAGAAGGCAGTACTTCACAGAACACGTGCCGTAAGAGCAGCTGAGTGGGTGAATAAGGGCATTGGGCCAGCACTGAAGAGGATGAAAGCAAAAAGAAAACTACACTCACATCAAAACATCACTGATGCAACCAGTGAAGTCATTCAACATAAGGACTGGGCACCGCAGGCTGAGGGAGAAGGAGGTGGACAGATGAAAAAATTCAGAGAAAGAAATCAGAGAAATTGGAAAAGGAGCAAGGAGGAGGCTCATCAACAACAATCAGCCAGGATCCTCAGTCTTGCCATCAGGAGAGGACTTGGTCTCAGTGACAGGGAGCAGGACCAAGGAGAGCCTGCAAGGTCTAAATGAACATTTTAACTATCAAGCAGGGATTTGAGAGGAAGCAAACAGAGGGAAGAGGGAAGAGGCATAAAGCTGGACAGACTACGTCAAGGAGAAGGAGAGGGTGTAGGGAGAGCCTGGTATTTAGAACCTGCATATTTCTTCCTTGAAACGATAAGGCAATTTATTCTGGAGAGATTTATACTTCGTGGAGGGCAGAGGGGCTGTAGATGATCTCTCTCATGCAAGTTACATTTGAGCCATCGGTGTCAGGTGGCACAGGAAGGGTTAACTTCAAGTCCCGCCAAGCGGCTGTACAGCTGGTGAAATGCATCTGTCAACAGAACTATTACTGTCATCCCCAGATCAGCACAATGTCCTTGACCCTGCAGGTCAACTGAGAGGCATGAGCTGTTACACAGGCAGAGCTGTCATGCTCCGGTGGGAACAGAAAGGTTACAAGACCAATTGGATCAGCCCAAGGAGTAAAACCGTCCCTCCTTATCCAACAGTGGCTTAGGGATGCAGGTGAAGTGCAGTGTGATGGAGTTACTCCAGCGCCTTTTCCCTTTGGAAACCTAGATTTAAACACTCCCTTTCAAACAGGCAAGGAGAGGGACTCTGGTTATCGTCCTTCGTAGTCCCCATCCATGCGCATCACAAAACTGCTGTGTGGTTTGCTGGGCTCAAAGCCTGCACTAGACATTGAACGGCTCAAGGCTGGAGGGGGCGGGAAGCAGATTCGGAGGGGGGGACCCCAGGGGTGGCACAGCTGGGGGGAAAGAGGCAGCGCGGGACAGAGGCTGTAGGACTGCAACGGTGAAGAGCTGCAGGGCAGGACTAAGAAGTTTGTGCTTTTAACCATGAGAAGATGAACACAGGCATTAAAAAGTTCTCCTTTTTGAAGTAACTGGTGGCATTCCCATTGACTTCAGCAATGCTGTTTTATCGTTTTGTTTACAGTGCAGTCACAGTAACAACAGAGGTCGAGGGCTCTTAATGTCACATTTCCCTGAAGGGATGTGAAGTCTTAAAGCTAAGATTTCATTAGTGAACAATTTCATTAAACCTCCTCTGATGATATATATAGACATACAATCCAGTGGTGCTCAATTGCCAGGCCTGGCAATTACATCCCAGCTTAGCTGAAATACTATCTAAATTGCATTTTTAAATGGGTGACTGACAGTGGAATGGCAGCACTTCCCTCAATACTAGGATATGGCAGCATGGAAGGGAGATGAGAGAGCTACGGGGAGACAGAGGAAGCAGAGAACAAAGGCAGAAAAGGTGAAAGGAAAGGGAAAAATAACCAGGCTCTCCATTTTTTTTTAATTTATTGTAAACTGTTAATCTGGCAGCACATTGTTCAGCTTGTAGAAGCGCCTCCCCTCTTGCTCCGCTAACTTATGCCCTGCCGTGTATTTTTTTATTTTCTTTCGAGGCAACCTGCATTAGCAGGACGTTTTTGCGTTACTTCAATCGGGGACAACCTCCCGCTGCGCGCGGCGCAGGGAGAGCACTCTACCCTTTGGCTGGTCCCGGGGTTCTGCAGATCCTGCAGCGCTGGTGAAGGGAGCCCTGGCAGCAGGTGGAAGCTCCCAGCCCCACAGCAGCTGTGCACAGCCTTGATCTTCAGGTTTTCACACACAGTCCTCCACCTCCCCTGCCCAAGCCTCCTTTCCCTGTTGGGTTTTGTTTTTTTTTAATGCGGAAAGCAGTAACCCTCTGGCCCGGCTAGCCCCCCGCTATCGGATTCCACCGGAGGAATTCTGGGCACGAAGCTTCACAGGGCAAACAGGTCTCCCGCCCTCTCTAAATGTCTCTCCCTCCCTCCCTCTCTGTCGCTGGGAATCCACCCTTATCCACTGCAGCGGGGACGATATTTTTGAATTGTGTTTATTTGTTGGCACCCTGGTGTGAAAGCGCTTCCCATCAACTGCATATTAATCTTGTCAGCAGTTTGTGAACATTTTCCTCCCTCTCTGCCCTAACTAATTTATGACTTTTGGGTCTCTTGCCTCCTTCCATCCCCACCTCTCACTGTAATTAAAGAGAAATTAATCATCCTGATTTTTGCTAAAGTGACTCCAACCCTGTCAAAATGGTAAGAAAGGGACTACTTTAGCCCTAGGAAGAGTGAAGTTAGGAAAGTGGTAAACTGACTTTTAGAAAAACCTAGGTGGTGATACAGGTATCTAGCCATTGCACGTTCACATGCTCTTCGAAAGTCCTGGGTCATTTGTGCCTGCACTTTTGCCATTGATCCATAGCCACTGGTTGGAACCTCTGCTGGGTTTTCCTTATCTTGAAATCCCCAGGGACACGGCAAATACCCCAGACTCTATTCTCCGTTATCCTGAAATCTTTGAGGCCATTATATTCATTGATACAGCCTTTTATTCACTATACCCATCAATACATTAATACTTCTGTTGCTTGATTGCCCAAACATGCCTAGGCATTTTTTGCAATCCCAGACCCGCAGTCCCTATTTCTTAGTACATAGCCCACAGTGATTTTTCTTTCAGGGTGGTTTTGGGGAGCTGAACTGAATTTAGTTGCACTGAGCAGTCTTCTTCAGGAAAAGGCACTCTTAGAAGCCCTCTGGCTGCTGGGGGCAAGTGCAAACGGTGTGATGCTGTTAATGCACGGGGACATTGACTGGTTGGAATTATAGAGGAGGTAACCGAGAGTGCCCACCGCACAAGGAGTGCACACCCCCCCATCAGAGGTGGAACTAGCAGAAACCCTGGGGTCTTTTTTACTCATTTGATGGTCACTTTTGACGAGCTGCTCCAGCCTTTCACTTCCTTGGGCTAGTGAAGATTCACATGTCCACATCAGTGTGGACCCAGGTAGGTCCTGGGCCCACTACCAGAACACTCGACTATAGGATGGATACTGCCAGCTTGAAACAAGCTCTAGCTGATTAAAAGTGGAGCTGCTTGCCTATGTAGCACCCCAGCATTTAGCTTCCCAGGAAGCTGGCTAAATAGCTCAACCAAATGCAGAGCTTCGGGCAATACCTTCTAGTTCCTCTATGGTCAGAGCGCAGTCATCTGGAAAACTCAGCACATGTCTCAGCCTTCCAGATCTACGACACAGATGGGCATAATTCAGAGAAGCCTCTGAACTATGCCCATCTGGGAGCTAACTAAATGTCTTCTGTAGCTGTTTGGCACTCATACAATGGTGGTAACTCTCAAACTTTACCACCTACATCAGGGTGTGACTTTGCAGGGACCTAGCCACTGTGCCGTTACAATTCATCCTTTCATTACTTCCGAAGCAGATCACTGCTATGTGCTAGGGAGGGGGCTATACTTGAAAAAAATCTGCAGAGATGGGAGTGTGAAGTGAGTACTTGCCTTCTCAAGGAGCATCCTCCTGAGACCCCATGTCCCCAGGGCCCTGCGATTTGTACCACATGCTGATTAGACTTCAGCTTTTTCCCTTCGATCTAAAATAGCCAGGACCAACCTGCATAAAGCATCCCCTCTTCCCTGCATCCTGTCCCCACTGAAGCTAGGGAAGGTGCTTTGACAAATCCAGACCCAGAAGTTCCAGATCTTATTTTACCTTTTCCTCCACTGTGGTGTCCAAAGTTGCCCAGATCTGTCTGCCTTTTTGGTACACCATTTAAATTGTTTATATGATTAGTGTTTCAGGAAGAGGGTCAGCTATAGGACAGAAGGGAAAGAAGGAGCTTTTATCTGGGTGAAGGAAAGTGGACAGTGGTTCGGATTTATAGTGTCGGGCTGTCAGAATAAGAATATTTTATGATGCTGACTGACAGACATTTTCTAAAAATTTGATATTTCTAAGTACTTTATCACTGCTGTATTTGCATTTCTATTGTTTTTACAAAGCATTTCACAGTAGGCAAATAGACATCATCCCAAACGGAGAGGTCAATGGCTCGGCTGAAAAATTAGCAACTTGCTTCTTAGGGACTGAAAGCAAACTCAGAGTTTTCTCTTTGTAGGTCAGGTTTTTCTACCACACAGCGGAGCTGTCTGCTTCAGGCAAACTCTGCCTCCCTTGGAGTATCAAGAGGAAGGTCGTGCTAAGCACTGAAAAGTGCAGCAAGGTGAGTAATCTTCTACCAGTTGAAGACTAGAAATGCAACAGGCAGAAGACATGTGACCCTCTAGATTCTTTAAATTCAACTAATTCCATAACTCAGCCTCTTCCTGCACAGATTTCATTTGCTTCCTGTCCGAATACTCATCTCCTCTCTGCTGACAGAGCTACGTCCTTCCCTTCTAAGCTCTCATAGTGTCTCTGCTACCATATTTACATCAGTTGCAAGTGTGCCACTTTGTTATTTATGTCAGCATCACCCTGGCTGGGATTAATAAGGCTTTGGGTACCCCAGGGCTGCAGCTATTTCTCTTATTTATGTTAATGAGTCCGGCATAAAAGATTTTGCCAAAGTCAAAAAAAAGTGTAAAATTGATGACATAATTGTGGGAGAGTCTACAGGAATATTAAGGAGGATTAGGGTACTATCAACAAATCAGGTTTTAAGTATTGTTCCGCTAGGCAAGGAGTGTTTTCAATTAATTTGTAATTAAATAAGGGAAGCAATTTAGTGAACTCAGAGAGATATTCCAGCAAACGGTTTATCTCATCAGTCTGAACCTCACATTCCTCCAGAACAGGATCATTGTTTAGATCTTGGGCATGTTATATGATCTGACCTATAGGAGTAATTTAATAAAACGTCAATATTTTCCTTCTATTAACCCTTACTGTCATGCTGAATGGAGAGAGCTGCCTCTGCCTCCCTTCACAGTCCCCATTAGATCTGCACCCTCTCAAACTGGTTGGACAGGTGTTACCACTAAGCAGCCTGGGGCTTTCAAACACAGACAAACCAGACACATTCTCCAGCAAATGTGCAGCACAGCAGTAATATACGGAGGAATGGAGATGAAGCAAGGGAGGGACAGATAGAGAGGACAGAGAACAATGAAGAGGAAACAAACACAGCTTTCACAGTGGAAAACATAGTGTCACTTGAAGAGATTTCCAACTAAGATGATGGGATTCGCTCATATTTTCTCAAAATGTTCCTTATAAAATCATTTCTTCAATCAGAGCCAGAAGTAGAAGGTAGTTTAAGAAGACCTGGGAAGAGATGAGCAATTCCAGATGGGGTTCTATGCATGAATATATTCAGGGCAGGCAGAGCAGGGATTTGTTGATTGCTTAAAGGGCTTAGTGCAACAGCTGGGCACATTTTGTGTATGACCAAAAATAAGAGCACACATGAACACTGATGTCCAGACATCTGGCCTTACAACTATTGTTCTTGGCCTTTTTTTTTTTTTTCCTCATAGCCAGAGTTATTCCATGGAGCAGATTGAGGGGGGAAGAAAATGATGACATGAAGGAAAAGGAGCCAAGAGAAGAAATTTAGGAGATAATTAAGAGGTAGAGTAGGAAAGAAAAACAAAATGAGGTGCAAAGGGACTATAAGGAGATAGAGTACGAGACGAAACAGGTACAGAACTGAAGAATAAAGATGTTGGGGACAAGGAATTAGAGAAGGGAGTGAATGAAGTAGGAGAAGACAAGACAAGCAGAGGGGTGAAGAGAGTACTATATCATAACCATGTTGTTAAAGACTTACTGCAACCGCTGATAAAAGAAAAAAGACATGGACACCTTTGGTATAGATTTCTTCCTTTTCAAGTCTCTTTTCACTTAGACTTCTCCCACCCTATCTGTCCCTAGCTTGCCCCGGTCATTGTCATATTCATGATAAAACACTTGTCTGGAAAATTCAACTTGAAACATTAAAACATTGAAAAATTTAAAAATTAAATTATGGACATTTTTATTTTTGCTCATATTGAACATGTTCTGATAAATTTATTTTAGAAGTTGTAGTGTTAATAAAGTTCAAAACGCAACTGCGGTCCTGTCAGCGGGAATGGCTTTTGAGTCAGCAGTGTTCCTCTTTCTCTCCTTGTGAAAACTATCAGAGCTTGGCCAAGTTGGAAAGGTCTCATTTTGACATGCACAGGTCAAAGCTGTGCAGCCGAAGTCACCAAGGATTTTGTGCACGCTTGGCATGCATAAGGAGTCAAGTAGGTTTCTTCTTATAGACACTGCTCCTAGAGTTAATAGTGGTAGGACAGACTCCCTCTGGATTGCGATGATCTGCAACCGGCACTCGGAAAACATGGTGGAAAGGACCTACTGAATGGAAGCGGATGTGGAGGAGAGAGAGAAGGAATAAAAACCAATTGAGCATAGAAATTGCCAACAGGAGTTGTTTGGCTAATGCTCAGGGCAGGGACCGGAGGAAAAGGGAAGGCTACATTCAGAAGAAAAGAGGAGGAATCTGAGGAGGAAAGACTCGGCTGGAGGAGAAGGCTGGAGCCACAGGCTATATTGTGAACCTGTCAGATGAAGAGGTGTGGCAGGAGAGAGATCAATTCTAGTAGGGGTTGTGTCCACAGTAAAGGAGTTGGTCTAGATAAACCCAGGGGCTGGAGAGGGAGCAGAGAGTAAGGAAGACAGAAAAAAGGGCGAATGCGAAAGGTGAATGGAGAGAACCTGGAGTGGTACGGGGCAACAGAGATTGCGAGAAATGCAGGTAGGGAGAAATTATTGTAACTCAGAGTGACAGAGAAACAGATTGATCAGGGAACTATTCAGTGCTGGTCACACAAATCAGAGAAGGGACTCAGAGACAAGCTGAGCCAAGAAACTGGGGCAGGGATGTGGCGAAGGGATTGAACTACAACATTTACCTAAGTATGGGGAAAAGACAGAACTGCAGCAAGGACCAGGGAACGGCAATGGCACACAAGGATTGCAGCTTGTTTGGAGCTGGCAGAGGGGATCCCCTTTGATCATAGTCCCCATCGGAACAGAGTCCACCTCTCACCACTCCTTCCCTGCCATGGCGTCTCTCTGAAAGCCAACAGTATGTGGTAGTAAGAACTGTATGACCTCATCTCTTTTTAATGCTCGTTCACCTACCAAATAGCAAACCTCTGCTGTTACCAGTTATTCCAGTTAGCTCAAGTGACAGGGGTTGCTGAAAGTGATCTTAAGTTTTCAGTTGTAGAGTTAAGGATATCAGTGTGATCCTGCATAACTGGTTTATTTTTCCTCGAGTTCACCTTTCCTCTTTGAGGCCTAGAACATAAACTCAGAAAAATATTTTAAGAGAATACTATTAAGCTGTTAAGGTCAAAGACCTTTAAGTTGTTTAAAATAAGGTCAGTATTGTGAGGCATGCATCATGCCAGAAGAATGAGGTTATGCTACTGTAAGAATTTAACTCTGTTTTTCTTACAATTTCTCCTGTGATGCTGTATTAATTTCTATTTTTTATCTAACAGTAAACTCAATGTCCAATTTGATTTTTAGTACCCTGAGACACAGTGTTCAGCATATCTGGAAATGGTTCCAACAAAAATATAATTGCCTGCGCTCTTTTTCAGCTACACATCCTGCAGAGAAAACGCCTATGACAAGAAACATCTCATGCAGCTTTTGGGGTTCTCTCCTTCTCTAAAACCTCCTCCTTTCCCGCTCCAGCAGCTGTGGTTCACCCTGTCCCTCTCAAGCTCCTAGAGGTGCCTTTAAGCTATACAGTGGTCTGGGTACTTTAAAGTTAAGTATGGCTTGAAGAATCGGATCATATTTTCCAATTCCCATTTAGTAATGGCTCCTCATCTGAGTGTGGCTCAAACAAGCCCAGCTTCTCTGCCCATACCTGAAACAACCACGTGCTGCTATGTCTAATTTGCCTCAGAAACCTGGGAAGAGATTGCTTTCCTTCTGGAGAGACCAGGCAGGACTGGGTTACAGAGCAACATGAAACTTCAGGCGCATAAGAATTGCCTTGGTTGTGGTGCTGGGGTTTTGTATTTATAGGCTGCCCAGCTCCAGGCGTGGAATGCAGCCATCGACTTTGCTTGTTTATCTTTGTTTTGGTTGCACCAAAACCTATAAATGAAACAGAAACCCCAGAAAACGGTTTCTGAGCTTAACCGCTGCTGAGCTTTTGCCCAGCAGTACAACCTCTGGCTTTGCCTCAGATAATTATGGAAGGACCAGAGGTTTGATCTTCAGTCATACATGAATTTTCTCCTCTGCAGAAGGGGAAAAAACAGTTCTTAAGGGAGCCAAACAAGACCAGAGGATGTGCTGTAGGAAATAACAATGCATGGAGCCCAAGTTCTGGATTAGGCATGGCCTAATCATTTGCTTCCATTACAGATGATAAAGCCGTAAGAAGCCATTGTGATCACCTGCTCCAACCTCTTGCATAATGCAAGGCATAAGACTTGCCTAAATTAGCTTATCTTAGAGCTATAGCGTCTTGTTACAGGAGGAAAAACCCATCCAATCTTGCCTGGAAGCCTTCCAGAGAAGGGCGTTCATCACAATGCTTGCTAATTTTCCCCATCCTTTAGCTGCATTCCACATTAAATACATGGGGGCCTTGTTTCCAGTCTGAACCAGTCTTCAGCTTCGCCCACTGCATATCATCATGTGTTTGTCCGCTGTACTGAAGAGGTCCGGTCCTCAGTCTGCCGTACCTGTCACGTTTGAACGACAGAACGCCTCCACTGAAGGGTGTCATCTCAGCAGTGCAGCTCCGTGGAAGACCACGAACTTGAACACCAGTCACGAATGACCCCTTGTCTCCTTACCAAGGGTTGCAGAGCATCGCTGAGAGAGCCCCTTTCTTTTGAAGCCCATGGGGACTCCTAGCGGGAAAGACACAATGACTTGCAAAATACTGAAAATTGTTTATAATCAAAGTGGTCACTTATAAATAGCTCTCGCTCGTTGTCATGTGGCCAGCTTAATTAAGTAGCGCGGAGCGTGTGCGGTCACTCACCTCAGATGATAGAAAAATCTGTATTGGGCCTTCGCCCTAATGTGAATTTCCTGACCTGACAGATGGGGATTGAGTGTCTGTTCATGCCAAGAGGAGTTTGCTAACATTTTTCCTCTAATTACTAATTATACCAGTGAAAGGGGCTTTACGCCGGAGTCCTGGAAATGTGAAACTCGATCATCAGAGATTTGCAGGAAGGATGGAAGATTGATGGGTGACATCAAACAGCTGACAAGGAGGCCAGGGCAGCCAGACGGACAGCAGCTGCTCCGAGGGGTTTCAGGGGTTGGGGGGCAGCTGCTCGGGGGGGGGACGGGGGTCCGTGGGGGAGCAGCATGGAGGGGGCTGAGCCATTTTAACAGTTTGCCCCCCTCCCAGCCATTTCAGATATGAATGGGTCTAATCTCCACAGGCTCGAGGCCGCGCGTGAGAGCGCATCTACCAACAGGTGGTAAGGCAAAGCAGCAGGACCGAAGGCAGCTGCCGCCGCAGAGCAGCACCAGCTCCGGCTACGGCACCGGGCTCCACATGGCGCTGTGAACACCCGACCGAGGAAGAGGAGATGGAGGATGTAAATCAGCCCCTCTGGGCCTCAGGTTTCCCAGATCCGAGCCTAAACATCAGTGTGTCCGTTCCCTGAGGCCCCAGGAAACCCGTCTTCCCACCCAGCTATGGAGTGAGGACAGGGTCACTGCGAAGAGATCCCTGCAGGGCAGTCTCCTTCTCTGAAGGAGACAGGAGTTGCATATTCTCATCAAGCTGCTGTTTAGAGGTCCAAACCCAAATCATCCTGGTGGTCTCTGACTTGATGGTGGGATCAGCACGTTGTCCTGATTCTCCGAAAAATGTTTGGCCCAGCTGGGCTGTGTTACCCCTACCCTGGTACCATCCAGCAGGCTGGAGACTGGTGCTGCGTCGCAGCACTTGTAGGAGCTCAGTCTCCAGTGGTCCTGCCACGGTGTACTTCACGTGGCCTCCAAACCACCAGCTTCCTTGGCATTCTTGGGAATCAAGGGGATCGGCTGCCAGGGCTTCCCCTACACGCTCCCTTGTCTCAACTGCAGATCTCCTCCCAATTGCAGCCGCTCCGCCAGTGTGACTGTCCACACGGAGATTCCCGTGCGGACAGGAGGCCACCTTCTGCTGGAGGCATTAAACCACCATCTTGAATGACATTCCCTGAGAGGACGTAAGAGTCCTGGTGCTGGCACGGCTACTCCTGCTCCCAGCATTAGTGCCTGCTCGCCGGTGCCACCCTGAAGAGGATTAATTATCACGCCATGACCCCACATCACTACGCCAGCAAGCTGCAGCCCATATCTTGCCCAAACCCACGACTGTAGAAAGCGAGCAGAGTGACCACTGGAAATACATAGATTGAGAGTCTACTGGGGAGGGGAGAGAAAACGGGCTTTTGCTGTCCCGGAGCAGTAGGCGTCTGGTTGATTTGTATGATGTTAATTAGAACTTTATTCTTGAAAAGGGCCGAGTGAACTGTGTTTGGTTTTGCATTCCATGAATGTGAAAGAAGCATGCAGCTAACTAGTGAGCCGTCCTTATGAAAATTGCTTTTTGCTGGATGTAAGAGAGCGCACAGCAGCAGCAGCACAGGAATGAGCAGATTTGTGATAACAGGAACTTTTTCACCAGTGCAGTGAGCTCAATTTCTAACTGATACAGTAAATAGTGCACACGTATTAATAGGTAACTAACCTGTACTGCCACCTATAGCCACTACTCGAGGTAGCTAACATTACCACAAGCTCCATCTCAGGTAACAAGCCTGCCTTTCACCAGAGCTGGCAGAATATTATAATACTTATGAGTGTTTCCCAGAGCTCTAGGTCGTGACTGTAAGTTTGAAACAACCAAATGATCACATAGAAAATATAGCTACATGGTTCAGCATGTGCACTCTCATCCCAGTGTTTCTGGTCCAGGTGGGTAGCCTCCATCTGAAGTAGAGTTGGAGGGACAGCACAGGGGACGACTCTGTAACGCATATATTCTCTTCCATGAAGGATCCTAATCATCTGTTCTACCTAGGAAAGGCTGTGGTCTCCCACACTCATGTCTGCATTTCTATGCTTGTACTTTTCTTCTCATAGATACAAAGAACTGAACATCTGCTAGCTTCACTGCGTGAAGAAAACTGCTCCGAAGAATCTAGCCTGAGTTTTGCATCTCCAGCTTTACAAATGCACACAGAACCACACTGAAAATACAGATATTTAACATTACAACTAGCTTTGTACTGTCTTATTCTATCTTTCTTTCTTCAAATTATGTTTTATACATACTACTGTGCAGAAGTGTCCTGTGTTCTCTGAAAAAAAAAAAAAAAAACCACCAACCACAGGCTTTTTGAAGTACCCATCATCAACTCCTCATAAATATCCCAGAAAGCAGCTGGGCAAGACATCCCCAGCTTGATCTTTATCAGACTGATAAGCTGTTCTTTTAAAAAGTCTAATGCAAATGATTTCCAGGGCTTCCCATCTAGGTCAGGAGCCTTTCAAAACTTGATTAAAACATTCTATTTCCCCACTGACTTGAGGATAACAAATGGATGAAAGTCTGTGCGTAATGTTTCCTCTCTGCAACAATTCTTTAAATTCCAAATATATAAGTGGAGGTCTAGAGCCCAGTGTGGGAGGATGAGCAAACAAATGGGTTAAGGCAGGTCAAGGTATCCCAGTTTAAAAAGACATTAAACACATAGCGCAGTCCCTAATGGTAATATTGCCATCCCACACCAGTACCATGCCCCCCCAGCAGTGTATTTGCATGGACAGAACTGAAATTATTTCCTCCCAGCTTCAAACGCCTGCTTTTCAGTGCCTTCTCACGCCTCTCACGCAGCTGCACGGACTGCGTGCTTGTGTGTAGCGGCAGCGATGCAGTGTGCCCCCGGTTTTCGGTTTGACCTCTGTCCCTCCTGTGCTCTCTCCATGCCTTCACACCCCCGCCGTAGATAAAATCAGGAACAGGAATGTAGTCATTCTTTCAGAGAAACCACACTGTTCTTGTCTAGTTGATGGAATAATTGATGATTGCATAAATGCAGCCTTAAAGAATGCCTCCCAAAGCCAAACCGCATCATCAGTAGTCCTTTCTCATGAACACCCAGGCAAAGAATTTGGTTTACGGCACTGTGAGGCTTTCCGTCATTTCACCGTATTTCGGAAAAGCAAAAAGGATAGCGCTTTCTACAGGGAACTCCACTGTTCTTGGCAGTAAAGATCTCCAAGTCTCTGATTTGAACAGCATCCTAGTACGTGTAGTGGATCAACTGACTAATGTTTCATTAAAATCTATTAGAACCACCGGGTGAGAAGTGCTGCCAATTCTATCAACTACGTGTTGCTAATCCACTCATTCTGGGCAGAAAAGAAGGGGAAGCCAGCTCAGTCTGCCCTGTTTTGCCTGTTAGACAGCCCTCTAATTAGACACGAGTATACCTCCAGTGATCCAGGACGTGCGGGCAAAGGCGTGTGAGCCAGGTACATAAGCTCCGATCGTTCAAGGTATCTAGGGAGCTGACTGCCTACAGACCTGGGCCTCAGCCTGTTGTTCGAAGCATCTAGAATTACTCGACCTCTGATGGCAAGGTCTGAATGAGGTAAGTGTTGAGCTTTAGTAGTCAATATTTTCCTTGCTTCAGAACTGATCAGCTTTTCCCACAGCCAGCTTACTGCCCCAGAATAACAGCGATATATTTGCAGCAGCTTGGAATCCCAAGCACTAAGCTCTAAAAAGGAACATAAAGTGCTGATTGAACCTTTTGTGCAAAAGCTACGTTATGATCTCCGAAATAAAATTCCATCACCTCTGAAATGAAAACTACCCTAGGAGTGATTCAGTTTCAGAGTAGCCTTTTATTACACCCAAACTCTCACACTTCTTGGTGGCATAGCTCTGTCTTTCTAGCGTTGTCTAAACATCATTAGACCAGAAGACGGCCTTTCAATTTCAGTTCATTAATTTTTTGTCCTGGAAAGCAATAGTTGGTGTTGCAAATCCAAAAAAAGTTTAAATAAATCTTGCAAATGTCAGACTTCTGTATAAGAGGAAACCAGACAAGTTGCACTTCATTGATCCACGCTGGTAGTAATGGCACTCAAGGTTTACTGACAGGAGTTTGCAGTAAAAATAACTCATTCATCAGTGCTTTCTTTAAATTGTTATTGCTTAGTCATCACAGGATTTTGTGGGATGACAAAGAAAAGCAAAGATAATTCAAGGCAAATGGAAGAAGACATGTTCACCAAAAAAAGCTTTCTGTTGGAATTTAACATATATTTTAAAGAAAGCTAAGAAATTCTGCTTTCTTTCCTTTTGCTCACAGTCTCACTTTGTCATACCTGATGACAGACAGTCACAATGACTTTAGGACGTTTGTGTACTCAGAACATATCCACGCGGAAGAGCATTAGGGTTTACACACCACAGCCAGTACATTGGGCCAAACAGCTGAGCTCAGCTGTTTACGTCAAATCTCTCCATGTTATTTGCAAATGCTGACTAGTACCACTCTTAGAAATCTGGGGAACACCACTGGTGACCGGCTGCCAACTGGATTTAACTCCATTCACCACAACTCTTTGGGCCCAGCCATCCAGCCAGTTTTTACCCAGCGAAGCGTACGCCCATCCAAGCCATGAGCAGCCGGTTTCTCCAGCAGAATGCTGTGGGAAACGGTGTCAAAGGCCTTACTGAAGTCCAGGTAGACAACATGCACAGCCTTCCCCTCATCCGCTAAGCGGGTCACCTTGTCACAGAAGGAGATCAGGTTGGCCAAGCAGGACTTGCCTTTGATAAACCCATGCTGACTGGGCCCGATCCCCTGGTTGTCCCGTACGTGCCGCGTGATGGCACTCAGGATGATCTGCTCCGTGACCTTCCCCAGCACCGAGGTCAGGCTGACAGGGCTGTAGTTCCCCAGATCGTCCTTCCAGCCCTTCTTGTAGACAGGCATCACATTTGCTACCCTCCAGTCCACTGGGACCTCTCCGGTGAGCCAGGACTGCTGATAGATGATGGAGAGTGGCTTGGGAGCACCTCCGCCAGCTCCCTCAGTGCCCTTGGGTGGATCCCACCCGGCCCCATAGACTTGTGCGTGTCTACGTAGTGCAGCAGGTCGCTGACCATTTCCCCTTGGGTTATGGGGGCTTCATTCTGCTCCCCGTCCCTGTCTTCCAGCTCAGGGGGCTGGGTACCCCGAGAACAACTGGTCTGACTACTAAAGACTGAGGCAAAGATGTCATTAAGTACCCCAGCCTTTTCCTCATCCTTTGATGGCCCTCAGCGTCTTGCAACCCTGCCACAGTAAATGTTTTGCTTTGTCTGAAGTAATGAGATGGAGAGAGATGGAAAAAGGCCTGGTTTTCATTCTGACTGATGATAATGTGAATTAGGGAATGTGGCTGATGGAAATTATCCTAATACATTTTGTTAGCTAAGAAAAGTGCTAATTAGAAATCATTTTAAACTTGATCTGTGTAACGATATAATGTAAACTCCTGCTGCATTTTATTTGCTTAAAGCTTACTGAACCCATAGGAATGGGCGGTCATGGCAGCAGTTGTACTATGTTGATGATAGGGTGTTACTGATTGCTTTTTGCAACTTTTATTTATTACACAACACCTGTCAGTAGTAGTAAGTAGTAAGTAGTAAGTGGAACTTTTACATTAAAGCAGGTGTTAGCATCTGATAGGGATGAAAATATTGTTTACCCTTCCTAAAATTATGTCATTTGCTCTTTAAATAAAGAATTTGTTTTCTGAGAGTTTTAAATTAAATCTGCTCTCCTTCAAATAGCTAATTTCAGAAATGCAGAAAATCTGACAGAGCCTTGTTTTTCCTGTCATTTGCAGAAACAAAGACAGCACAAATGCTTTCAACTTCCCATATTGCTAGGACTCACTAAAATCTTGCACGTAGGACACATAGGCAGACTTTGGGGGGCAGGAAACTGTCCTTTCTTGTGGTTACTTTGCATAACTGCACGGTGTCCATCCAAAGAAGCTGAGGAATAATACACTGTTACAGATGATTCCACAAAGGTAAGCCACCTTTCCTAATACTTTCCATCTCTCGCTTACCTCGGGAGGAGGGTGCAAGGTGAGGGCTGGCAGGCAGAGACTGCTCATAGCCTGCTCAATCCCATCACCTGGTTTTCACCCTGCTTTTCCTAATAACAGCTGGGGCTACAGCACTTGCGGGGGCACTATATGGGGTCATGGCTAGATCCTGATGCCCTCAGAAATAAGTAAATTTTTAAATTATTTGAGATTCTATAGGATGACTGGCCAAATTACAGGTTATGAACTCAACTCATTAACTACCGCAGCACCCAGCCTTCCCATATTCTTTTATTTCATCTGCCATCCGGGAGATGGTGGTGGGGGGGTGCTCGACGAAGCGCGAGGGAGGAGGCACCCCAGCACAGCCGATGAGCGAGAGGACCACGTCCGCGTAAATGCTGTTGTTGGAGCGCCGTGCCAGGAGCTCGCCGGCGGCGGAGGGGCTCGGCAGGTGTGTCACGGATCACAGGGACCAGCTGCATCGAGAAGCAGGGACTGGCAGGAGAGAGGTGCTGGTCCTTCAAATGCGAGAGATCTGCTCCCGCCACTGCTGGAGATGCTGGCTTTGCGGCTTCATGGTGCCTCGGTCTGCTGACACAGGCAGGGGTACGTGCTGGCCGGGGGGGAGGATTTCAGGGGATGGGGGTCCAGCTCGAAGCTTGGAGATGCAGGATAAGAAAAGCTTGTGAAATAGGAATGGCGCAGGTGGGAAAGAAAGAAGCGTAGGATGCTGTTCTGGTCTGAGGTAAGGGGACTGTTAGTTAGGCTTCAGGTTTACGGAAGAGTAAAGGATTTAGTGGATGATAGGGTAAGGCACGACAGTGGTCTGGGGTACAGTCCTAGGACTGGGAAGTTTAATCGTGGCTGTTCTATAAAGCAGATTTTAGGCATGAGTATGACCGAGAGAGACAGGTGCCAAAACAGGGCGGGAAACAGCCATGACTCCATGTACTCCTTTCTAAAACCTACGCATTGAACTGACCTACTGGGGAGCGTATGCACTCAGAGAAATAGATTGGAAAGAAAGTTGAAGCAACGGTTTCCGAACAGCATATATTGTTGCAATTTAGTTATTCTGCAATTTGACGTTACCCTCAGAAAATTCAGTTAAAAACCATCAAAGTACAAGTTCACAGAATTAGGATACCAGGGCCAAAGAATTATGGTTCTAGCCATTTAATTACTCCAATTCCAGTTCCGATTGCATGTATTTTTACAAATAATCTCTTCTTTCAAAAATAAGCAAACCCACCACGTTTTTCCACCACTTATCATCAATATTTTCAGTGCAAACTCTGGCATACACCTCAGGTCTGTTTACCCCCCGTGGTGTTAATGTTTGTTTTTAACGGATTAGAAACATTTTGTTTTGCACCAGTACCAGTATAATGTTACAAACTCCACTGATTTAGAGGTTGCGTTGTTTGTGTGTTGGGAAAGGTTAGTGGTTAGCGCTTAGCAGTGCTGTGCAAGACTCCCTGTCTTGACGGTGGCAGGAGCGAGGCGTGCTATGGAGGCAGATCCCCACGGAGGCCCTCCGACCTGCGGGAAGCGGCTCCCCGTGGGCCAGAAGCAAGCGGGCAGCGATACAGGATTTGCAAGTGCAGGAGGCTGGGGTGAGGGTGGGGAGCTTGGCTTTCTGCAAGGGTGGGAAAATGTTTTCTTTGGATTTATTTCTTTAGGGAGAAGAATAAAACCTTGCGATCTGTTCTGGAAAGGGGCAGGAATAAAGCCTGAGATACCTGAAATCGGACTTTTTTGCTGACTGGCAGCACTGAACTGCCTCCAAAATTCAGTTACCTAGAGACGGTAGAACTACAAGACCAAATGCAGGGGGAGTCTTTCTTTAAAGAGAGCGTTGCACAGCATCCAGCTGCAATTTGGAAGTCATTTTACTGACAGATGAGAATGGATTTCATTCTGAGCTTTGCCAGGAATCCTTACCCCTTTGGCTAGAGAGGGGAAAAAGCATTCTCCTCGCACATGCATGCACGTGGGAGAGAGCAGACTACGAAAGCATCTTTTCTGAAATTAAATACAGGGCCTTGTAAGTTTGGTTTTTTTTTTCCCTCCAGTAAAACAAAGTTGGTGGATACCCTTAAATGTAAACTTATTTGTATGTATAAAGGAAGTTTGATCTGTTCTGCGTGTTACGCTTGTGATAAACAACAGAGGCTGCATATATGTGTAACTCGGCTTGACGGGAAATACTTGAGCGAAGAAAACACACTGCCTGGCCAGGCCAACACTAAATGCTAGAGCCGAAGGGAGAAGGGAATATCTACAACTTGCTTTGCTTTTGGCCACGTTATTGGACAAATAGGCTTAAACAGGTTGGGTCTATTGATCTGTGCATACATCAGAGGGCAGGCCTCGCCATGCCGCGGATGGACTCGACTGAGTTGTATTGCCTTTACAGTTTAGCTGTTCCCTTACTCGCTAACCATCCCTGCTCGTTCTCACAGTTCTGCAAGCATCTAGCAACCCTTATCTTATTAGGAAGGCCCATTACAATCTGAGGAGGAGAGTTTATTTTATTGTTTCATTATGGTTAGAACTCAGTCTAATTAAGAAATTATTGACCTCTTCCGCTGATTATAAGCGCACCATGCCACATTCAGAAGGGGAGTGCATTGACATATTTACACTCAGCTTAACCTTTGTCCCTTTCAGGGCATATGCCTTATAATTTACTGATATAGAAATAAGCTTTCTAGATCCTAAAGCCATATGCACTTATAATTTACTGATATAGAAATAAGCTTTCTAGATCCTAAAGCCATATGCACTTATAATTTACTGATATAGAAATAAGCTTTCTAGATCCTAAAGCCAGGACAGATATTTGGTCCACATCCACGAGGCCAATGCAGTCCATGTGGGAAGATTTATGCAAATTATTTAAGCGAATTTAGAGACTGAGAAATAAATTATAAGGAATCATTTGGTGGCCAGAGCAGCAACTGTAGGCAAAGAGCTCCTACACCCATTTGGTATGTGAGAGATCAGGGAGGCTGCGGGAACACAGGCCATAGCTGCCAAACCTGTAACTTGTGAGACGGTTGCATCCGGGGAGGTTGCAAGTGTCAAGCAAAAGCTGTTCCCAGCCCAGATGCTACAGTGCCATGAAACTGGAAAGGAAAGCAAAAGGAGTTTTATGTTCTTCCCCTTCTTCCTTTGTGAGGGAAAAAGGACTGGGCAGTGTTCTCTTAAAAAAAAATGAAGTACACTTTTTTTTTTTAATACCTTTCTTCTTCTTTTAGAAATACAAGGAATATGAAAGATTGTTTTCCTTAGCAGTGCTGAAGGCCATGTTAGCTGCTCTAGGCAACCTTCTGGAAAGTTTTCTACAACGGAAACAGCTTTCTGAAGCCGTAATTCAGGAAGCCTCCCCGTTTAAGAAACATTTAAATCTTATGAAAGCAATATAAAGCAATTAAGTGTGTTCTTAAGGAGTCAAGCAAAGAGGACTCTCTGCTCACTTCTCAACTGAAGGCGAGAAGTTGATGGCTCTTACTGAAAAGATCATTTTTTCCAAATATTTGCCAAGCATTTAAAATAAGCATTTAAAAAAAAAGCAAGCACGATTAAAATTAATTCCCCTCTCAGTCAATCCGGCTTTAATTATTTAAGATCCAAAACCTTTACTAGGTCTTTAGTCAACTGTAGTCTTTCAGGAAATATCAAGTAGAGAAGACATGACTGTTACAACTAGTAATGCCTTTCCACTCCCCACATTTTACCGGAGAACAAGTAAGTGCAAATGTTCCTTAAGTCACCCTAAAATAAAAGGCAACCGATGTTTCTTCTTCCTGAAGGAGGCAAAGAGTACACCTAATTTTTAAATGGTCCTTCTCTATTATTATTAAAAGTGTGGGCACAGGAACATGCTATTGTGTCTAGCTACTCCGCAGTAATAACCATGCACGCTTTCTTACTCCGCTGTGTAAATTCAGAATACACAGGGTCGTTAACCCCTCTCCCAGGGAAAGGCAAGCTACCTTCTGTTTACACAGCATTTCAGAATCAGAAGTGTATTGTAAATTCACAGCTTTGGTTGCTCCACTCTCACTTGTTCATGTATTCACACACTATGTTTTCTAATAAGCCAGAAAACTAAAGGCTGACTTTATGATTTTTAGGTTGCCACTCTCCCTGAACATCTCACCATAAATATTCTTGTCATTCACAAAGTCCTCACAGATTCGCCCATTAACTCTCGCACTAATGGCAGACCCAATTTCACTACGTGGAAATGCCAGGCTTACATGTGCGCATCCCTTTTTTGTGCAGAAGGTACCCAAACAGTGCATTGTCCCTCTGGAGCCTTAATTTGCCTGTTCTTCTCATCTGTGGCTTATCAGTAGAGTTGAATTACATTCATTTTTTGGAATACGAGTTTTAAGATTGCAGCAACTTCATCTTTTAGTTCTCAGAAGGCAGCTGGAGGTTTTCAGATGGCGCGGAGACAACTCAGTGTTCTGTAGGCCAGACCATTTGGAGGAAACGAAGGCTGTAGTTTCCCAATGTTTTTTATTTGTCTCTTTTGTCTGTTGGAGGATTTAACCAAGAGGGTTTCAGTGATCTGGTTTACAGCTTGGCCTACAAGCATCTTTGGCAGCACAGCCGCATGGACAGGGACAAGCAGCCAAACAGGAGACGTCTTCAGCTGACTTTGCTACCGGAGTACCTATTTCAGAGCTATAAGCTAGGGCCCTTTGTAACAGGGAATAAATACAGTTTCTTTCTCTCCTTTGTTCGGGAGAGTGGTGGAGGCAATTTTAAATGAGCTGGTATAAGCTCCCAGTGATCGGCTGTCCTACTTCAGCTTGACTCGCTATTTGCTACAGCATCCAACAACAATAAACAGCAAGTTATCTAGATGCATTTACTAAGACAGTAAGCAGCAGAACAAAACAATTTCCTTCAAATAATCGTTATTCGTCCCAGCAAACACAGGCCAGTTCATCGTTTGCACAGCTACTGTTCATGTTCTCAGAGCCGTTTGTAGGCCGACATCAGTCTTGCTGGTTTTTAACCCTCCTAACGATGCTGAGCATACAGGTCCAGGTGTGGGTGTAATTAAGCAGCGTCATCTCCCTCGGACATCATGGCAGTGCATATTTGCAGCCCTACCATCAGCACCGGCATGCACAACCCTCTTCCGTTGGTCCTCCTGAAGCTTGTATCCAGCCCTGAAAACTGAGCCATGAAAATCAGAAGGGTGGTTCATCATAGGGATATTTGGCACCATTTTCTGTGCATTCTGCCCCGTACCTCTGTCCTGTTCTGCTGCATCGACGCCGATCCTGCCCCGTTCCTCCTTCCTGTACTCTCTCACCGCACCTCAGCAGGCACAGGCTGCACGTCCAAGACTTTAATGAAGAACAAGGGTATGGTGGGAACGTCACACTGCTCGTTTCTGTGAACAATTGAAGTCTGATTTTTTTCTGGACAACAAAAGAAAACCTCAAAAAGAGAAAAATGGCCACCAGCCAAGAAACAGGGTGGGGGAAAACGTTTATGGATGTTGGCAAACCTACTGTGCAGCTTTCCCATGTTATAAACTACATCACTGCAAACCCTGGGGAAGATACCCTTCTGCAAACTCAGATGAGATGAGACTTGCCTGTTACGTCCCCTGTGAACCTAAATTCCTGCTTCTCCACTAAACCCCTGTAATTGAAGGTGTTTTATTCAGCACATACGCTCGGTCAGTATCATCCCAGAATGAAATTCTGACTGCACAGCGGAGCTTTAAGGCTCCAACGAAATTGAAGTAAAGCTCTGGAGGCTCTGAACAACCCCGGTACAAGGCGGGGGGGAAGGGCAGCATGTGGTTTGGGATATTTTCACCAAATGTTAAATCACACAGAATATTTCACTCGTCTCCAGCGTGAGATCACGACATGACTCCTCTGTAATGAATTCTTTATCTTGGCAGCTCTCCGGCTTTCTCCCAACTGTGCCTCCCTCCCCGGCTCCGTCCCAGGGCCGCAGCGGACGGCAGCAGGCCGAGGAGCAGGCCCGGCTGCCCGCTCCCCGTCGCTCCCCTCACGCTCCGCCGCCTCAGCTCCCTCCTTCGCCCTCCGGCCCGGGCACGCTGCCGGCCGCTTGGCTCTTGGCTGGATGGCGGCGGGCCGGTTGCGTGCCCTTCGGCTGTCACACTTGCCTCGGTGGCTACCCGACGGCGCGGCCCCCCGCCGTTGCCCCTCAGAGGCCCCGAACCCTTCCCGCGCAGCCCCGGCCAAGCCTCTCCTTTGGGCGGCCATCGGCGATGCAAAGCGGCCGGAGGGGAGCGGGGCGGGCGGGAGCGCCGCGGGCGGCGGGCAACTACCTCACGGGCCGCCCCGCCGGCTGCGGCGGCCAGGGCGCGGCCGGAAGGCGTTAGCCCAGCGGGAGCCGGTCGCCACGGCGACGCGTCGGGCTTGCCCGTCGCCATGGGCCCGAAGCAGCCCAAGAGCGGCGGGGTCGCCTCGACGGGGGCCGCGGCCAACAGCTGGGAAGCCGCGCTGGTGTCCGCCCGCCTGCAGGAGGTGAAGGCGGCCGAGGGGCAGGGCGGGGGGGGGCCGCCCCGGGGCCTGAGGGCCGCCCCGGGGCCTGAGGGAGCGGGGAGCGGGCCCGGGGCGGCCCTCACAGCTCCTCGGCCGGGCCGGGCCTCGCCCCGGCCGGCTCCTTGCCGTGTCCTCCTCGGCGCTTTTCTTTCTGGGGCTCCGGGTGCCAAGTTTCGGCTCGGAGCAAACTCTTTATAAACTGCTGAACAAGGAGGCTTGATGGAGGTGCTGACACAGCATTAACCGTAGCGTTGAAAATGTGAGGCTGTAATTTTCCTGCTTGAGTGTGCGCAGCTAAAAGGCACTTTCCCCCCCCCCTTTTTTTCCCTTCTTTTACAGTGTGTGAGGATCTAAAGGCATATTTAGGTTTCCAGGTTCTAAGTAAGCAATGTAATCCTAATAAATCTTGACTTGCGAGAGAGAATTTGGTTTCAAAGTAGCATAGTAGTTTAGCAAACAATAATATTTATCTAGCATGTGTTTGTCTAGCGCTGCTTCTGCAAGTGAGACAAATGACTCCTCGCTCCCGCCTTGGGCGGGTTCCTGTTGTGCCCTGTTAAAAACCCAGGTGTTTGTTGTTGTTGCTGCCGTGTTTGGCTTTGGTTTTTTTTAAGGTGTCAGCAGTTCTGGTTAAGTATGAGGACTTCTGAGTTCAGGCGGAGGCTTTTAAACTGGCTAATCAGTTTTCCCGAAAACGCCACAGATGTCCAAAAAATCTTTTAAATACTTGCTTTTACTTTTATTTGGCGGTAACCATAGAGCACAAGTTTAGCCAAGCGGAATCACTTTTTGAAGTAAGCGGCTCAGCTAAGGCTGTTGTTTCCCATTTCTCCCTAGAACGCAGATTTTTCAGCAGAGTTCGGAGGCGTTTGAGCCCTCTCTGGCTTGCGAATCTCGCCCCCGCTCTAGGAGAGCCTCCCCGGAGCACGGGAGGGGGCTGCAGGTTCGGCCTCGACACCTACTCAGTGCCTGACCTTTCTCCCGAGCTTACTAGCAAGGTGCCAATTAGTGATTTATTTTTATTTTTTTTTTACAGTGGTGTTTATTGCGGTTGTGGATATTGTCCGGTGAATTCATTGGACAAAGTGCTTTGTTTACTCTGCTGCTTCTACCTGTAACTTATTACATTTGTTAAATGCAAACCGTTGTATTGAAGTATTTTAAAAGGTAGGAAATAAAATGCTCAAAACTTAGGAAATGCCAGAATTCGGATTCTTCAGGACCACACATTGAGGCAGATGGAAAGAAACGCTGAATACGTTCACTGAATGGGGCAAGAATTCTGCAGGAAAAAATATCCGATCACCTAATTAAAGATTATCGTAGTGCCTATGCCCATGGGGGCTGAATTAAGATTCCTTGGTTCCTCAATTCTGGTATTGTCCAACCGTTTTCTGTTCCAGTTAAGCTAATTCGACTTTCTCTGGCTCACTGTTAGCGGGCAGAGCCTTGGGAACATGGGAAAAACTGTCTCCCTGCTGCCGTCAGCTTGAACTCGGGCTCCTGCGACGCTGGGCAGCCGCTGAAATTTCTTATTGCAGGAAAATTCTTATTCAGCTCTTATAGTCATGGGCAGGAGCATACTCGGTGCAAAACTGTCAAATGCAAACAAATCTCTTCTGGGCATGTGTGAATCAAGATTCGTCAAGTACAGCCAAATGTGGGTATACTGAATGTAAATAAACGTGCTCTGTAAAAGCACATCTTTGACACGAGTATGGCTGTGCTGCCAAATTTCAGTTCCTTCCTCTCGAACACGGAGGGAATTGAATATCTTAATTACTTAATCACATAGGGTTTTTTATTAAAGGGTAAAAATGATTTTTAAAAATCAAATCTCGTTCTGCAAATAGTCTAACCACACCGTCCTTCCCCCCTCTCCCCTCCCCAGTAATTTTATAGCATACAAGATTTAAACTCTGATATAACGGTCCGGAGCTGAAAGCAGCCTGTAAAAGCAAGTGCTGAGCAGCTCTAATTGTAGGTGTCACCAGCCACACTGCACAAAATTGTTTCTTCCTCATATTGCATGTGATATACCCTGTGAATCTGAAATGATTTGGGAGATGACGGGAACTCCTATCAACTGAATAAATTTCTCTCCTGGTAATTCATGTATAATGAATTTTTAAATCTTTTACTTGTATCAATTTAGAGAATATTCTTTCCCTTTAGTGGAGTCAAAGGGAATTTACTAGAACTGGTTTTAAATTGTACCAGATAGACCGAGCAATGAAATTTCACATTTTAATGTGTGTTTATGGCTTACAATATTTTATTAGCCTGATCTATGAAAAGGAGTCATTTTACCAGTGCTGTTAAGATTTTATGGATGGGTATGCTAACTAAAATATGATTTAAATGGTATTTACTAAGCAAATAATTGCTTTTACTAAACGCACTGTGAAAACTGGCAAACAGACAACTTAAAAACATGTACAGAGGAAATACGGAATTTTCATTATAGTTTATATACATCTTTTTTGTTTCTAATGTGCTGCGCAGAAGAACGTGGAGCTGCAAGTTGTATTTGCCTTCAGATATTTGTCAAGATATTTTGACTGGGTTCACTGCAGAATTAAATTACAAAATACAAATTAAGATTCTTAGTTTTAAACTTTGCATGCTTTAAGTAGTTAAAGGGCAACATTTGCTAAGTGAAAGGTGAATTCTGGGCAAATACAGCCCTTAACAATTGAAATAATTGTAATTATTATATCTTCTTATTAACTGGTATAACTAAGCAGAGCAACTGGAAGCCACATTCTGCTCTGACGTTCCAGCTGTACGGTTTCTCTCATTTTATTGGCATTTTAGGGCCTGAAAATTGGCCTGAAATTAAAGCCTGTGAAACCATTTAAAATGTTCTGAATGGGATGGCTCCACTTTTGATTACTATTCATACTGCTTCCTCTTTGGAGAGGAGTTAACATTCAGCTGAGTTTTGATACTGTCTCACCTGCCCAGGTTATACAGCAGAAGCTCAGGCTCTTAAAACCAGAATCCATTAGTAAATGTGGGCGTGTGTCAATCGGCAGATAAGGAAGGTGGACTTGCAGATTTCTTAGCGGGGATGCCCTACACAGACACCCCGGTAGGGCTACAAAATTGCCGATGAGCAACCTCTCCCAGTAACGCCAGCTGTATTTACTGATTTACAAGCTCTCTCATTGTTGAAGGCAATGAATGCTAGAGGTAACATCACCCTGAGTGTTCATAAATCACTAATAAATCTCATTATTTCTGAGGCATTATGTAAAAATCAGGAGATTAAAGAACTCTTGCTGTTTGATGCTGAAGTGTTTGGAGTTTAAGTTTTCAAATGTTTCTCTTCAGCCATTACAGTTAAACTTGAAATTGTGCTGTAATTAAATGAACCTACTGGTTGTGGCCAAGAAGGAAAAAAAAAAAAGAAACCCAAACAACAAAAAAACCATTAAATACCACTAGAATAAATGATGATGCAGAATGAGAGATACTCAGATGGCCTGGAAAGGGGGCAGGGTGAGATGGCTGCTTGATGCTTTTCCTGGCCAAAGAGATCTAGAAACTGGTACTGCAAAAATAAACAATATAGCTGACTTTTTCAAATGTCTTCTCTAGAACAGCTGCCCTTTTCTGTCTAGGAAATGAAGCAGAGAAAACGAGACACGTTTAAAAAGGAAACAAAATTTTGTCAGCTACCTCTGCTTTTTTCCTCAATGTGAATTGAAGTGAGAGATTTTTTTTAACATACCTATGCTATTCCAATAATACTGTGACAAATACGTAGGCTATCTTGTCCTGGGGTTTAACAGTTGGAAAAACGAAATCACATTACAGGGTGACACAGTGGAGGCTTGAGAACAAAACCAGGAGATGATGAGATACCTTCTGTGTTTTGTGAAAACAAAGATTTTGGAGAACTGCTAGCTGCTTAGATGGAGCTTTCAGAGTTAGGTGGATCTCGCTAGGGTTGGAGCCTCTTCACCTGGGGGACGTACAAGCTTCTCACAGGGATGGTTATGTCTAACACTGAGAGAGACGTTGGTGCGTTTCAACTCTTGACATGGCCAAGAGTTTTGGAACGGGGTGGGGACAGTGTCGTCTGTGACCATGGTTGTCACTGGAGGTTTTCCAGGGAGCGTGGTCTGCCCTCCCCTTAACTGGAGCTTGTTTCAGGTTGTTGAAGGAGTATTCAGTTACCAATCCCACATTTCCAGCTTTGGTTTTTTTCATTCGTGTTTCAGTCGGTGTTGTTGGTTCTGTGGGCTATCGACTCTCTGCATTTTGGTCGTCTTCGTTCACAGTACATCCTGCTTGCGTTATACTCTCAATGGCAGCCTTCCTAGCCCATTTCCATGCTTTTCCAGTCGTTATTTTTATGGTTTTCTCTATCCTGTTCTTTAAGCTGGGAACCTCATTTGAGGTAGCCTTAGGGTCACTAATCTATCTTCTTTCAGATCCTTTCTCGGGTCTCACTTCTACAATAACATTTGAAAGAATTAAACTCAGTAGAGGAGCAGTTGTATATTGAGGGAGAAAATGTTTTTAAAGTAACCATATACATTTTACTACTTTTCCTTCTCATTTTTATGTTGTGATTTTAGGTGGTGAGCTGTAGAAGCAGGGTCTGTTTCTTCTCTTCCTTTCAGTGCCTTGAACATTAAGGATACTGTTACAGTATTGATAATATAAGGGCAATATTGCAAAAGTAATAGATTTTTAAGGTCAGAAAAGAGCATAGTCAATTAAACACCTTTAAACTATGTACTAATGCCGCACATTCACGGTCATTATTGACTTCAGTTGCTGTTCTCAAAGTTTAGCTTTTCTGAAAAATGATCTTTGAGGGCTTCAAAATCGGTCAGTCTGGAAACAGATGACATGCTATTAGTGACTCTGAGAGTTCTGGATCATTATTCCCTGTTACAGTGTGTGTAGCCATTTCTGGTATTTAACTAGCTCCAGTTCCCAGGTATTGCACCTTTTTTACAGAAGGAACATTTTTTCCTTCATTTTGCAGCTAGGGAGGTATGGGCTATCTCTACTACTGTTTAAATTTTTACACAAAAGGCCTTGTATCGAGTCGCATATACTTCTGTAGAATTAAATTAGGTGGGGTTATAATTTCCACTACCAGTTATCTTCTAGAGGCTCATTCCATGTATTTTATTTTTACTATGTTAGCCAGTGTTTTGCCTATGCTATGAGTATTCTCATAGCTGTTCTGTGGAGAAGCTTTAGCAGCTCGTTTCTTTGAAGCAGAGGATTTAGGAGGGGAGGAGATGCACCACACTGATGTCGGGGTATGCCTTCTGCTGAGGGCATACCTTTTTCTGTGAATGTTTGTGTTTGGGTAAATCCTAAGTTTTTTGAAAAATTCATTTTTCACAAGCAGGACTTACCCTGATGTTTTGCTTTGGTGCTTTGTTACAGGCTGCTGTGAAGGTGGGCACCGCAGTGGAAATCAGGAAAATTCTCTCTCCCTTGCTTTTAGTGCTTTCCCAGGGAACGCACAAGTACCGTGAAGGAGAAAGTCTTGTTGCTCAAGCATAACTCTGAGAGTGCCTGGGAAATATTAGAGGGGCTAGAGAATAAGGATTTGGAGAAGGAATCTGAGGCTGGAGAAAGCTGGAAGTGGGATCAGATAATGAAACTAGGGAGTAGCTGGACAAGGAGACTGAGGACGAGAGCTAGGGGAGCAAGTAATGGATGTGGGAAGCATTAGGAGAAGTGGTGGAACTCGGGTGAGAGTGGAAATGGAAGGAGAAGTGAGCTAGGGACAGTTGTGACCAAGGGGTGGAAAGATCAAGAAGGGACAGGTCTGTAAGGAAGACAGGTTTCACAGACATTGTTGTTGCAGGGTGATGTTAATCAGTGCTAAGCAGGTGTAATTTGTGGGCACCAAGATACCGGCATGTTTTAAGGAGGAACCGAAGAAGGCATAAGGCAGAGGTTTGAGGACTCTCTGGTGGAGATTTCTTTGCATACCTGAAGAACTGCAGAAGTTGTGAGAGCAGGCTCTATATTTCTGCTGGACCATGCTTCCCCTAGCGTCTAGGGTAGAACCTGACATTCCTGAGTCTTGTTCTTCTTGTGCTGTCAGCATCTGTCTGTGAGACTTACTGAGCCTCGTTCCCCTCTTTTGGTGGCCCTCACTGAAGAGGGCAGCGTGGCGGTATCAGTTGCTCCTTTCGCTCGTGTTGCAGGTGGATGGTTGTTCTCAAGGCTCCGTCTCTGCTGGCGAGCCCTGGGAACACCAGGATGCTGCCACACGAAGGCATTTCAGTCTCAGTTCTGAAAGCCTAGAAAATTACGCGTCGGCACACAAGTGTGGACATCTAAATGCTCTCTGTTCAAAGAATGGTAAAGTTTTTGTGTCCAGCTCTTGGCAGCCATACCGTGACAACTCTAACTTGAATTCAGATTAACTGCAACTCCTGTGCACGTGTTTTGATGATAATACTGGAATACCTAGCTCTTTCATAGTGCTGTGCACCGGTAGCTGTCTTGGCCACTTTAGGCAGGAGGAGGCACCGTCCCCCCTCGTCCCCCCCAACTGAAAAGGGGAAAAAGAAATTCCGTGTGCTTGGTGCCGTCCCCACACAGGCCATTGCTGCGGCCACTTCTCCACTGAGCCGTGCCTGCTGCCCCAGCTCAACTGGACACTCTCCGCTCAGGAATTCCATCGTGTTTGCATGCTCCCAGAGCATCAGTGATATGCTTGCACTCTCCTGCATTTTGTAATTTTAAAAACTTCAGGTTTATTTTGTGCTGCTATAAAAGGTCAAGGAAGTTTATGATGTGTGGAACTGCAGGGGCCCTTCTGGATTAGGTGTCTGCTCTGTAGCTATTTGCAGTTTCAGAAGACTACACTTAGTGACCCAGGTGATCTTTCCATCTTTTTTGTTTCTCTGAATATTCTGTAGTTAAAAAAATGGGGCATGTATGTATAATCACATCGTGCCCTATTCATGTGATGTTATCCTTTGTTACCTTAAGAGTATGACAAACTGTTTCCCTCCATGCAAGCATTTACTAGTTTGAAACTTATGTCAACTGTTGCTTTCTCCCATCCCAAGTCATCAGTTACTCAAATTGCAAACATTTAGGTAGGCTTTTTTTTCAACTAAGAGAAGGAACAAATGAAGAAGGGTGCAGTAAATCTGGAAAAAGAAACTTCTCCTTTTACCATTTACATCTAACTTTTTTTTGGAATGGTCCTTTCCCTCACTTTACCGTCCACTCAGGTTTTGTTCCTCTTTTCCACAAGGACTTGTACGTAATATATACGTAGGTGGGGTTGTTTAGTTTGGAGAGGAGGAGGCTGAGGGGAGACCTTATTGCTCTCTACAACTGCCTGAAAGGAGGCTGTAGCGAGGTGGGGGTCGGTCTCTTCTCCCCAGTAACAAGCGATGGGATGAGAGGAAATGGCCTCAAGCTGCGCCAGGGCAGGGTTAGGTTGGATATTAGGAAAAACTTCTTTACTGAAAGAGTGGTCAGGCCCTGGCACAGGCTGCCCAGGGCAGGGGCTGAGTCCCCATCCCTGGAGGGATTTAAAAGACAGGTAGATGTGGTGCTTGAGGACATGGTTTAGTGGTGGGCTTGGTGGTGATAGGTTAACGGTTGGACTTGGTGATCCTAAGGGTCTTTTCCAACCTTAACAATTCTATGATTCTATGATGATATTTCCATCAAAATCCTAAAGTTACCACCCTCTCTTAAATTGGTCTTTAAAATCTTTCCCTGCTATGATGCACACTGGTCTGGTATGTGACTCTGCTTGGCCCGGTCCTGGTTAGCGTGACAATGTCTTGGGACTACCTTGATCTTACTGAAGCTCTTTCAATATTTACCTATATTCGGCTTTATTGATATCCTTGAAGTTTACACATGCAGATGTGCAATGAAAAAAAAAAATTTGGTGATTCCCGCAGAGTGTACGGCACAACCATTGGAAGTGCGTATGGTTCAGGTGCCGCTGATGCTGATAGGGAATACTCTGGGGTGAGATGTGGATGTGCTGGAGAGGGCCACTCGCTTTGTGAAAGGGATTCCGGTAGGTTACAGCAGAAGAAATGGAAAAGAGTAATGAGTAAATTTGCTCAGATGACATCATTTTGAAGGTTTTGTGGATGTATATCACTAAATATCGTGTTCCAGTCTTCTCTTGTTCTGCGTTTCTTTAATGCTGAAATCAGATTTCTTTCCATAAAAATATGTGTATTTTACCTCAAGTGTTTGAAAACTACTAGTGTTTTTCATTTGTCAATATTGTAGTGAAATATAACTTGCCATTGATAAATAATTTTTCTTAGTCCAGAATACTTAGTGAAACCGTGTGAGAACCATGGTATGCATAAATATACCCTTATCAAACATCATACAAATAATGCTACCGTTGTCAGAAAATAGTATCTGGGCATTATCTAATTCCCGGGATGAGGGAGCTGATATTTGTTTATTTTTTTCTACAGCAAATAATCACAATAATAGATATATTCAATGACAATAATACATATATTCACAATTCACTTCTTGTTTGCTTACTGAACTGCCAAATCTGCCAATGACATTGAAAAGTTACTTTATCTTTGCGTGGTGCTACTGCAGCGTTTGCCCGGAGGAGGTTTGTAGAGGTTGTTAGTAGGTATTTGTGTTTTCCATAGCATAATGCTGCCACCTGACGGCAGAAAGAATTGGGACAAAATAGCGTGTGCTTTTTCGGGCTGTATACAGTTTATTTCAGTGTGATTAATGCAGTGATGTTGAATGTATCTTAAAGGGAATAACCATCTCTACAGGATTATTCCTTAAAACTGCAGAGAAGTGCCTTTGTTTGCTTGTGTTTTAATACCTGAAATATTTTCTTTTGGAAACTAGGATGACTGGAAGCCTAGCATCGCTTTCGTTGTTGGGACCAAAGCCGAGGATGAAATCCACACCAAGGCCCTCTCTCTTGCCGTGCAGGTGCCGCAGCGGAAGCTCTTCAGCGTGGTAACGCGGGAAGACGTTTTCAGACAGGTATTCCCAGAACGGAGCTTTTAACAACAAACCAAACCCGGGATCTCACTTCTAGATACTAACTTCTTTGGTCTGTGGTAGCTATAAATTTTGTGATCAATTGAGTTGCTCTGTGGAAGTTTTAAAAATTACACTAATTCATAGGAGTTAAAAATGGAAAAAGGAAAGCTGACTGTATAAGCTGGTCTGCTCCCTGTGAATAGTGAGGTTTTGTTACAGACTTTTCTTCAAGGTGCTGATCACAAAAGTTCCCTCCCTAAGGTACAAGGGTACCATAAGATGATTCCTCGCTATTTTGCCGTGCGAGTGTAGTGTTTTCAAAAGGGAATAACGAGTAAAATAAGTTGTGTAAACTTAAAATCTTCTCACAGGAGAATGCTTTATTTCCTTGCAGATCAGAGAATCTGGGAATCAGAAGGGAAGAAAGGTTAAGGATGTGCCTGTGTACTATGAGGTAGGTTAAAGCATGTTTTGCAGAGTCAGTGCTCTTTTACACTGAGGTAAGTACAGCTGTGTCATTGTGTTATGCGTACCTGAGTAAACGCAAACCTGTTGGACGTAGCTGGTAAAAACACTCAACCATCTAGATACTTAAACTGCTTTTTGTGATACCAAGTGTTCTGTTGGACTGCTAATTAAGTGGGGATCAAGATGTCTTTTTGATGTGAATTTTATTATGTTAAGGATATGTCATGTGGTCATATTTTGATGGTGGTGTCACAAATCACAGAAAAACGATTCGACTCTGCTCTCCCAGATGCTCCCAGTAATTTAAACTTATACCTTCCTTTATGAGAATGAAGTCCCATAAATGAAACACCATCGCTGGGTGCTAGTATCCGTTATAATCTCAGTTTGATGTTAAATTCTAAGCTGGCTCCTCTAGTGGGGTATGTCAGCAGGGTTAGGAATCATGCTTAGTACAAAGAGGACTTCCTTCTCCCTACCTTGTTAATGTTTTACTTAGAGCTTGTGAGAGGTTATAAAATCCTGTGATTAATGAGAAGATTGTTTAAAATTTTCTCAGGTAGAGTTTTATGGCCCTACAGACCTGGAGCATAAAGAATTTTGGATCCCTCTAAAAAGATCTTGTTTGCATTTTAGTTCTGCAATGACTAATAAACTTTTTATGTGTCTCAGGTTTTGGTGGGCTTTATAACAGGTCTTTTTAGTTGCAGCCTGTTTTTCAGCAATGCCAGACTACTATCTGAACAAGTCCCTTTGGAATTATTTACCACTGACATGACTGTGAATTTTATGCAATTAACCCTCTTCGTTTAGGACTAGCCTCCCAGGCAAAGTCACCCTTATATTACCTGGGATGTAAAAGCCCTTCAGTCCTCCTGACAGAAGGATTTTGAAGTCTGGCTCTAAGCAGAAGCTTTGTATGATACCTGTATTTAATTACTAAGAGCAATTTTCCTTGTGAAGTGGATACTTATTAAATTCCAGCTGTCAGTGCTGTGTCTCATTAGCTACTTACTTTACTCCTCAAAGACATTTTTTTCCTCCCCTCCTTTAACAGAGAATATAAAATGCCTGTTCTGACCTTTTGCTTGGACTCAGTTTCCGTTCTGGCTGTAGCAAATTAAAAGATTGATCACGTTGCCACAAGCATTAAGGTCCTGCCTCTCTGGGCAGAATTTGCTCCTGAGCGTTCATTTAAAGTCCGTGTGCAGTTTGTGCGTTCAGAGCTTTCACTGCAGTAGGGATAAACAAGTACGAGGTTAGCACAGAACACAGGACTGTGAAATGTTCTTCTGAAAGGAGCATTTCCATCTTCACTGCGTACGGTTCTCTTCTCTGCAGTAGGATTCCGCACACTGACGTTTCTACAAGCGCGTACTCATTTCTAGGAAGACTGTAAATGAGATTCCTGACGGTTAATGGTCTTTGAACATACGACATGTACGTGCGTGTGAATTTGGGACTGGTGACATGCCTAGTCATGTGGTTATTAATGGAATTAATAGTGACATTGTTACCCATGTCATTGGTCTCGCACATTGCGTCTGCTGAAATGCGGGGGCTCTTAATAAATTTCAGTGCAGCAGTTAGCGGTGCCTGCTTTAAGTCAAGAAACTTTAACAAACTGCTCTTGGTATATTGCAATCTAATTATCTATCATATTAAAATAATTCCTTTTGTCTATTCTAAATTATTTCCCTTCAGGGTTTCTATCATGTACTGCGTTGTATTTCCTATCACTTTTATTGCACAAAGTGAAGAGGATCAGGGCAGGGTTTATGAATATGTAGCTAAAAGATTTCCACATCCAAGAGAGTTAGGTGTCTAACACCTTTTCTGTCTCTTAAGTGACTTGATGGGAGTAGGAGTCCTGATTTGTAATTTTGTGCTAATGCCGGTGCTTAATTAAATGATGGTAGACTGAGTCTCTCATAAAGATGCCGTGGAAATTTTTTTTTCTTTGTGTATAGAAAGGAAAATGTTATGCTTCCTGTAAAATATCAACAGATTTTATAATAAATCAGATTAATTTATCATGTACAGTTTTTCCAACAGACAAGACCTAAAACTACAGTATGTTTGAATAAAATATATGGATTTTATAAGTAAGGTATGTATCTTTTATTGTTTGTGTACCTGTTTGTTTTGTCAACTTTCTGTTAGGGTTGGTAGCGTCATATTTAATTAAGGTGCTTTACCACTACTAAGTCTGGTAGTGTTTTAGTTTCCAAACTTTGAATTTTGAAAATCTCTTCAAGCCTAAATTTTCCATACTAGATTTGTTCAGGAAACTGATTTTTAAATTTTTTTTTCTTGAAAATTCTGGTGAGATTAAGTCTGGGGGCTGTGTGTATGGAAGGATTTTTTTTTTTTTTGCCGGTAAGAGTTGTTTTCCAGTTTTGCTGAAGTCATTGGGACAGGGTCAGGAAAGTTGTCTTTACCTTACCCAGGCAATTTTGAGAAGGATTCTTGTCCCGTACTCATAAGGGAACAAGCTGGAGCTGCAGAGTAGTACCCTAGTGAGAAAAGATTTTGAAAGGAGATGGAGCCTCATGTGGTCCCTTCATGTGATAAGACTGGAAGTAGATAGATGACGCTGCTGCAAACGGGCAGTTGAATAAGGGATGTAGCCATGAGAGAGAGAGGGATGGAAGGGGAAAGAGATGTGGAACGATCTTGTGGTTGTCTTGGATAAGCTGAGATGCTTGGGGTAAAGGGTTGTGGAAGGATGAAGAAAGCACAAGTGGCAGAGAGCAGAGTGGTTTTCTTTGGATGTGGATCCCAGAACACTGCCTTAAAAATGTGTCCTTGTGCTTGTGAAGCCAGCAAAACTGAAGTCTGGTAACAGCAGCATCCTTCCCCACACTGCTCTGACTCAGCTCCTGGACAAGCCATCCCATGTAATCAAAAAGGCTTGATTACAATTAAACATAATAATCTTTATTCTACTACCTGTCAAGACTTAATATATCAGTTCTGCTTTCTCACAGCATAGCTCCTACCTATAGTTCTCAAACTGAAAAATATTGTCAAATCAGGGGCCAAATCTAAACCCTGGCCCATTCTCATGCTGGAATCCTGTGAGACTGGAGCAGAATAAATCAGCTGTAAATAAGTATTTCCCAGCTGTTAATCACTGAGTAGAGAGCTAACTGTACTGGTGTCTCTGCATTTTGAGGATGGGAGGCAGCATGAGCAGTGTGCGCTGCACTCCCGGAATCCTCACTAGACTTAGGATTCCTTGAGGACAGGTATAGGTGAACACGAGTTAGAAAAGCTCCTAGGCATGGCAGAATTTTATATATCTATATATATACAAAAACAAACCTAAGGAGTAAATTCATCTTCTGCTATAGTATGCTGTGAAAGAGTGGAAGCACTCTTTAAGTAGAAAAGATGGGCACAACCCAGGGGAAGAGGCCATTACACACGTGGAATGAAGTCTGTGATCGCAGCAAATCCCGTAACTTGCCGGGGGTGGTGGGAGGAGGTGGGTGGAGAAGGCTTTCATATGGGAAAGGAAAAGGTAAAGGGGCTTTGGACCTCAAATGTAGTGGAAGTGTTTGATGTAGTTGAAAGGAAAGTTTCCTGCAAGTGGCTGTTTTTTTTTTTTAATCCCGCACCCTGTCTTTAATGATGCCTTTCCTCTCCTCTCCATCTTCCCTTCCCTTGCAAGACACAGAGTTTTGGAAAGACTGTCCTTCTCCCTTCACCTCTAGGTAAACTGCCCCAATGCTCGCTCTCTGTTCTTCTCAGTCTAGGCTGAGAAGTGCTTGCTAGTTAAATGCCTCATATTTTAGGCTTACATTGTTACGGTTTACACTGTTCTGGCTTACAGGAGGATTTAAATGGGAGTTATGGCACTTCTCTGAGAGCTAACTTTTCTGGTCAGGTGTGAAAACTTTGGACTTGTTTTTTCAAGTGTACATGTGATCTGTTTTCCCAGGAGACCATAGTGAATGCTACAAAAGTAAATATACATATGCACAAAATAAGATCACTAAATTGTTTTGATTCTTTACATTGCCAGTACTTAAAATACATATGTTATTCTAGTTTCCCTTTTTTTAAGCATTGGTGTGACATCAGCTTTCTTTTATTTAGTTTAAAACCGCCCTTGTTCTCCAAGAGTTGCTTAAAGATTATATTCATCATATAAAGAGCTCCTCGGCTACCTATTTTTAATACTTCTTTGATTACATTGTCCAGGTTTGCTGGTTTTTGGTATGCCTAGCTTTAAAAGCTGCCTTTTTGCAACTTTCCATTGACACAGTTGGAAAGAACTGCTTATTGATGAAGAGATACAACCAGATTATCGGTTGTTTTTCTGAATATAGAGCAGAAAAATCACTGATTAGCCCTACTTTTCCTGAATCTTTATTGACTCTTCTACTGTTTTCATTGAATACCAGACCAATGCCATGTTAACGATATTTTTTTCCTGACACAGTTTTTTAAAAAAGTAAATCTGTTATTGTCCTTATCTCTGCTGGCATACGTTGTCTTTCCCTTGTTTTTCTTGCTTTTCTTCCTTAAATCTGAAATAGTGAGGACTTTTTAAATCTGGCTGTCCAGGATCTTGTTACCCATCTGATTGCGCGGAATTATCTCTGTTTGATTCTTGCTTGTGACAAGCAAGAAGACATTACCTTGCATGTCACATGCAGGAACTGTTACTATTTAAACAGAAGAGAATACAGAATTCTGATTACAAATGGTTCTGTTTCTTGTCATTGTTGGCTGAATTCAGTTTGATTCTCCTGTTGACTTGCTTCCAGATCTGCGTGGCAAATGGTTCTCGTACAAAACCTGACTTTATTTTACCACCTTGCTAACAAGGAAG
This sequence comes from Theristicus caerulescens, assembly GCA_020745775.1. Lineage (NCBI taxonomy): Eukaryota > Metazoa > Chordata > Aves > Pelecaniformes > Threskiornithidae > Theristicus > Theristicus caerulescens. Next base: position 378,161 of record CM036559.1, on the reverse strand, counting down.
GAGTATCAACTCAGCTACTTCAAACTTCAGGACTGATAAAAGCAGAAGAAGTGCCAGTTTTACTGTCTGAGTTAAGATACGTAACAGTCAACCCATATCACCAGGCATATTGCGATATCAACCTAGTTGTGCAGTTTCAACAAACAAACCAAAGCGACCCCCAAATTAAATCCTTCTGCTAAGCATAATATGCACAGTTTTGCCATCAACATCCAATTCAGTTGAGTGCTTGCATATAAATCTTAATTAATTCATGCTTTGTACAGCTCATTTTGAGGACTAAAAGGTTATTGGTTAGAAATAGAATCTTGCATTGTTTTAAAATTATTTATGTGGTACATGGGCTTTTTTCTTTGGTTTGCCTTTTTTTTCCCTAAGATTGTGCTGTCAGAATCCTTGGGAAATTGTGTAATGTTCCCCGTACTTCACAGTACTTCTTGCCTTAATAGGCAATAGGCTGTAGCAGAGACAGAAGGATGCTTGGGTTTTCTAGGTGTAAATGAAACATTCCTCTCCTGTCGCTTCCAACAGAAAATACATAACCAAAGACATTAAGAACTTCTGTAGGATAGCAGAACGGAGCAATGAACAAGCTGAAGTGGAAAAATTTGAATTAATTTAGCCAGGAAACAAAGGATTAAAAGCAGTCTTTAAGCATTTCTGTGAATTAATGCTTTGCTACAAGTGTGTAGAGGGTAGACTTATGAAGTGAGGGTTGCTGCTGGTAAGACTATTTGAAGTGCTGATCACGTCACGATGTGAAGGGAAGGTCCACTTTAGATTGGAACTGAGCATGTAGTTCCTGGGATAGGTGCTCTTACTGTCTTATGAAAGTTTATATATATAAAAATTATTATGTGTATATTTTATTATAGAAGATAATATGATAAAATGATATATCATTAGATAATAAATATATTTTAATATGTATTAAAAATATATGTGCATAATTATTCAAAGCTACCTTATTCTATTACTCCCTCACCCAATGGCATGAGTTTCGTTCAAGAAACCAGTTAAGAATAGCTATTCTGTTTCTAAATAACTTTTACGTCCTCTCTTCAGTAGGTCTTAAATACCTCATACCTTTCTGTTATCTCATACCTTTCTGTTGTCTTATGTAACTTTTTTTTAGATTCTCCCATCATTGTCTCTAACAATATCTTCAGTAAAAAAAAAAAAGAGGGCAGCACTGGGGACAAGGAGTATGCATTTATTTCATGTTAAGGATGTTATAGTAAATTCCTAGGGCAGAAAAATCAAAAGTTTTGGTTTTAGCTTGATGTGAAAACAAAGCTCTTAATGTCACAGACATAACACTTGTGGCAAGCAGTCTTTTCACCCAAGAAGGTACAAGCTGTTGTGAGTCGTGTGGCATCTGGAGGAGAGCAAGGACTGGTTAGTAGCCTGGGTATGTGTCACTGAAGAAACAAATTTCAGAAATAATGCTAGTCAGGAGTACTTTCAAGGAAGTCTTTTGGTTTCATGTGGAAACATATAATTAAAGGTGAAATATTTTTGTGGAAGTGTATAGATTTTGACAAAACACCATCAGAAAGGTTGTGATCAAGAACAGGCTTTCTCAAAAGTAGAGACAGTCGTACTAAAATCCAGCCTTCTCAGTCTAAAAATCTGTGTCAATAGAATTCTATATTGTAATAAAAGTTAGAAAGATTTTGTTTTCATTCCACTGTAGAACAAAATTAATTATAAAATTAGTTGTAAAATGAAACAGTTCAGGAGCCAAAACTTGTCTGGCGTCATTGTTTTGATGAGAGGGTTTGACAGTAAAAACAGCTTTGGCAGCCATTCTGCCATGGTCAGAAGGATAGAAAGATTTAGTTTTATTTTTCATTCCAGTACAGAGCAAAACAAATACAGCAGTCTTAAATGTCATAATAAAATGGAACAGTTCTCCAGTCAGCCTTTGTCAAGTGCTATTGTGTGGATGTAAGTTAAGAGAATTTTATTGCAGAAGGACTTGGCCCTTACACTGTATGGATATGCAGGGGACTAATGCTCGAGAAACAGCTGGGAACTATCGTTAAATGAAGATGCCTTTTAGGGAGGTACTGACTCCAGGGACTTTAAATCCTACTGTAGGCACTATGTACTCATCTGTTTTCAGCTCTGTTGTATCTGTTACCAAGCTCCTACCAGGTACATCACAGTACAGAACATAGCATGTCTTGTAAACGATCCCACTGCATGAGGTGGTACATTTACCTGAGATATTTATCGTCTTGTCTTCTGAGGAGAGTTTAACTACTCTGCCTCCTGGGTCCAGGTATTTACGTCAGTTTACTTAAAAAGATGTTAAGAAAAAAAATTGTTATCTTAGGTTTAGCAAGTTTCACAACTCCCATTGGTCTTCAGCAGTTTGTGAATATCAACATGAATGGGCGTTATGGAAGACTACCAGTGTCTGCGTATCAGCTGAGGTTAGATTTACCCGCCTCTGTATCTCACAGGAGACCTTTACAAGCAGTTCAGTTTGCTCTGCCGCCAACTGAACAGGGAGAATTTATGGCTGTGCCAAACTATTCCAAACAGACACTATCACCCCAGGCCACAAATCTTTGGCATCTTTACATGAACTGCAAACTTGGGTTATCCACATTCCTCCTCGATAATGTTAAGGTATTCCAGGATTTCCTACACCTTGAAGATTTTACTAAAATTCGCTGAGAGTTTCTCTGCTCGCTACACAAGCTTCTACCTGTCCTGCTTACCTTAATTCTTACTTGATAATGCCTTTCACTGGTGGACTTCTTAGTGCTTGCTGAATTGCTGGGACGGACAATTGCCTTGCTAGCACCAATATCCAAGAGAGCAGAATATCATTGGCAAATGCCTTCTTAGAACTTGGCCAAATGGAAACAAAAGAAAATGTCCGGACAAAAGAAAAAGCATTCAGCTGGGTTCAGCTGCCTTCCCAGAACAGCAAAGGTCTCGCCTAGTTGTGTGTTCTCTATGCCAGTCCAGTGTTGATGTCTGAATCACCTAGGTCATCCTAGTGGCATTAGAGGCGTGTGTGTGATCAGGTAAATAGTTCTAAGCCTCGGAGAACAGCAAAGGGATTTTTATTTCAAATATAGGAAACCCATGCCACCTAAAAAGAATAAAATACTACCCAGAGTAAAAACATACCACCATGTCCTTGCATCAGCCTTTGCCATTGTCAGAGCATCCGATGCCACTGCACGAGCAATAGTGGCACCTGTAGTCCTTTGAGTTATCAAATTATACGCCTTCCATTTGGGATTTATTTATTCCACAAGACTGAACTGTTGTTGCTATGAACCAGTCAGTCCCAGAAATTGTAGGTGTTTGTAATCAATTTCTAAAGTCTCTCCAGTTCAGCGTCCCTTTCCAGGGACCCCTCTAAGGACAACATGTCATGTTAAGAACTACTAGGATTTCTAAGTGCTGAAACTGGGGCAAGAAGTCTTGAGCTCCTGCAGGAAAACAATCTGTGTCTTCTAATTTTCTCTTTCCTAAAATCTGAGAGGTTGGGTTCTATTATTTACATGAGACAATTGAACGTGTTCATCTTCTCTTTCCATTTCAGAGTTGTGACTCTTCTTCATAATCCTAATTCTAGTGCCCTCTGCATGTATTATTATTATTTTACTACTGTTATAATTATTTGGCCTGAGGCCATTCATAAAACTCAAAATTGCTGATGATTTTATTTTCTTTGAAAGAAACTTCATACCTTTTGAAATTAATCTATCTATTTAAAACCTGCTTTAGAACACTGGTGAGACCTTGGGTTTGCTTCCCAGATTACAAGGTGTCCTGCATGCATGCAACTTGGTATAAAATTTCCTGCTTTTCCTGTGCAGGTTTTGTTGAAATCTCTGTGTAATTAGAGCAAACAGCAATTATGTCTGTAAGAATGTCATCCTTAAATTGGTAGAGGGACCCCCTGGAGTAGCCAAAGGAAGTGCTGTTTTGTTTTGTTGTTCTCTGTTTTGTTGCCTTCAAAAATTTCAGGTGACTATAATTGGTTAATTAAGGACAATAGTGTGTAAGACGTTTTTCTCAAGTAGAGCAACTAATCCCAGAATCCTGTGTCACCAAAGGAAAAAAAAAAAAATGCCCAAAGCCCTGTTGCAAAGCTGGCCCAAGGTGGAAGGATCCTGCCTAGGAGTTTTGTGGTGCCAGGCCCACGAGGCCATTGGGACTTCCTGGCCCACGAGTTCTGAGACGGCTTAGGAAACTCTGGAAAGATGTAGCTAGATGGGTTCTGCCAGCACAAGGCTTGATGAGACAGCTTTACTTCTTAAATCTTTTGTTCCCCCTCTGATTGGGTTCTCTTCCTAGCCAGATGCAATGTTAGAGAAGCGTGACTAAATCCTTTAGCTTTGTAGTATTCGTTGTGTGGATCCAGTTGGCTGGAATTACTGGAGACAGTTTACTTCTGAGAAGCATAAAGTACTCTGCTCCACAGTGGAAAGACTTGTTGGGCAGATTCATACCACTGAAATGTAAACATTTCAAGATTTGATGATAGTAATATCTTTCCTCTTGTGAGCACAGATCACAGCAGGCTGGCCTGTCCTCTCTTTTTAAAAAGGCCTGGGTTCTGTAGGAGTTCTTCAGAAATCACTTCAATGCTATTTCAACGATCTCCCCCACAATCAGAGTGTGAAAAGGAAACAGGTATCTGAAGGGTCACTTGAGAAAACCTTCCCTATGTGTAAAACTCCTCCTTCCTGAGGTAGCAATACTAATGACTGATCTTTGGAATCACTCGATATTCATATTTGTATTTTGTTTTCCCTTAAAGCAGTTTGTTTTGGTAGCAGTTAGGTGGTCAGGAAGCCATAGGAGGTACACGTCATTGATGGTGAGAGCTCTTACACGAGCTCTTTAATAAAGCCAAGGTGAAAAATCATCCTAATTTTTGTGTAATGTATTTTCTCATTTTTACTTAAATTAGGCTATTCACCTATTTGTATTTCCCTTAAAACATTATTTAAGTACTTGTAACACTAAGACACATATGCTGTGCACGTCTTAGAAAGTTCTCATTCTGCGTGGCTGAGATTAAACCAGTTAAGGTATGCCCTCAGGTTGGACATTTTCTGTAGAGAGAGATTTAAGGAACAGGCCTTCTTACAATGGATATTTCTAACTAGGTTTCTGCTAACCAGATCAAGCTGTGTTATGATTTGGCAAAAAACAGACTCACTCATATGAGTGACAACACATTTTTCTAGCGCACAAGCAGCCATTGCTGCTGCTTTGAGAAATGTTCTCACAATAGAAAGGCAGATATTTAGTGCATGGACAGCATACGTATTTACTCAGTGTTGCTCAACAGTGAAAGTGTCCTATTCTTATTTTAGTAGGTTTGTTTGAAAAGGACTCTGAGGGGCAGGAGGAGTCATCAAATCCACTTTAATTTTTTTTAATTCTCTGGAATACATGGTGGTAGAATCTTCATTGATTAACGAAGATGCTTCATTGGCTTAGCTTAAGTTTTACAGTCTACCTTGTGGATACATAGGCTCTATATGGAGCTCCGTTCAGATATGCAATTGATTTACTGATTTACACGAGTCCTTAAGCTCAGTTTGAATTGTGAGTCATTAATTCACCAATGAAGGACAATGATTAAGCAGTGATAATGATCTTTTGACATCATAGTTGGGAAGAGGTTCTGAGAGGAAAAATGAAATCAGATGAATGATCTGATAGGAGAGACTGAATTGCCTTTCAGCACACTGCAGGTGCGATCTGAAAGAAGTTGTTTGAGTCAGCTCAGTGCCTTCCTGGTATACTTTCAAAATTATTGATCGCAATGTGCTATAGTCAATGAAATGACATCAGCAGATTCAGAAATATTTAATAGTGTATGTAAAGAAGTCATCTTTGGACAAAAGAAATTTGTCAGTACGACACACGCAGCTTTTGTTCCCTAGTCTGTCTTGAAAGCTGCTTCTGAGGGATTCACGATACTGATGGCAGATTGTAATACGCGAAGATCACTTTTTTCCCCTGCTTTTATTAACTTGCTCAGGCAAATACATTTGAACAGTAAATAAGAACTTGGTTGGTACGTGTAATCCCTGTAGCCTCTTGACTGATGGCTCTGCTGCTTCAAATTGACTTGACCTGTGTCCGCTACTAAGGGATTGGAATTACTGAGGAGTTCTTCTAGGAGCCATTATGTTTCTGTTAGGAAGTGTTATGTGAGTCTGAGGTACATGGTGGCCTAGATTTCTTACAGTCTCAAGAACAAGAGGGAAGACAGGCCTTTGGAAAGCTCACCCTGGATATGGGAGAACTACACTCTGAAATGGGCTGACCACTGTTCGTAGCAAGTGATGCTACTGCTTCCGAGTAGTGATAAAGCTGTGAAAGTCGATAATGCACTTTATCACTTTGAAAGCTTTTCTGATTATGATTTAGCAGCCACAATGGTTCTGTATATTGGAAAGGAGGCATTTCAAAGAAACATACCATGAAGACTCTGGCTTTAAAAGTTTCCCTAACTTTTAAGACCCGTCTCCTATCTCAATGGCGTTGGCATCTGCCGATGCTATAGTGTCACCTACAAGCACTCACGCAGTGTTTGAATGGCTTGAAATACATGCCCTTTGCACCAGGCCGCTAAATCTCTGCGTGGTTCACACTGCCACCATATGAGATCAAATACTGCATCACTGAAGCCTTTCTGCACTTCGCAGCTGTGACCCCTGCTGTGTGAGGAATGCTAAGTTTCCTCTTCCTTTAAAGGAAAAGAGGCCCTACCTAACTTTGTCCATCCAAGTTTCCATGGTTTCTCACATACAAAAAAGGTCATCACTGGTGGGATGAAGTATAGCCAATCTGAAATGAATCCACCTCATAGTATCCCAAAAAATTCCTTCCGTACTCCTACCAAGTCTTTGTTTTCAGCTTTTTTTTTATTGAGGCTCTGTGGATTCTTAACTGTTTATGCCAGGTGCCTGCATAATTCACAGGTCCACAAATGAAGTAAACATCCATAAGTATAATAAATGTAATTCTTTTTATCTACTGTGCATGGATTGATCTCTGTTCTGTCTTTAAACTAGGGGATTGAGGGATTGTTTTTTATTTGCTTACGCATAAAGGAGATTTTACATTGCTGTATGAAAAACTATTTACTTTCTTTGTATTGCCAAATGTAGTGTGCTCATTTTATCTTTGTCTCATTTGTCTGGCCGCCCTCCACAGTCATGGCATGTACTCCTGTTAAGTAGAGTTTGGTTTGTGCTTTTCTAATGCCTCGCGTAAGAAAATCTGTCCTTCCCACCCGCTCAGAGTTGTCCAGCTCACTATAGACCTTGGACAAGTCTCTTCATTTCTGCATCCTCTATCTACAAAATAGGAATAATCATGATGCATTGCTTTTGACTGGTAAAATGCTTTGAACTTCTCAGGAAGAATGGGTTGTAAAAGAATCTAAGCATTCCTTCCTTCTTCCATGAACAGTAAATCAGCAACTGCCAGCGAGCTGGGTTACTATATATACACTTTTCAGGAATCCTTCCAGAATCCCTCTGTTTCCCCTCTATTGTGTTTCAAGAAATGTGCAACTCATCTAGATTAGGCAATTGGGAAGCATCCCTTTCCATAGGCTGTTAACACCCCTTCTGCAAAAAACCCTATATCAGAATTTTTCTCTAAGGGAAATTACTATGATATTTCTACCAAAGTCTTTCTTTCCGAGCACAGAGCTTTCTAGCTCTGGGTGCCTATTTTTTGTTGGAATAGCTAGTGGTTTCTAGTGTGCCTACAGTCTGTGGGAGTTAAGTCTGTTCTTAATATATCCTTGATTTCTGCTGTGACTCTGAAGTCAATGGGAGTCTTTCCAGTGAGCCTTCTATGGTTGGCTTGTTGAGATAGTGACCAGTAAGTAGTCTTACTCTGAATACAAAAGATGTAAAGCAGACTGATCTTAACCGTGGTGTATTTTCCTATGTGTATGTTAAGGAGATCATCAGGTTTAATAGTGTTGGAGGGGCAGGATTGTTTTGGGAAGGTTTATAAATGCAAATATTTTGGTTGTTTTGTCTCCCTGTTACGCGATTCAGAAAAATATGAATTGTAAGAGATTTCTTTTTCTGTACTTTGCTTTCATTTGTATGAAACAATAATTTGGCGTATAACAGCCAAAATGGAATCCAGACTTTGTTTTATTCGGAGAAGCGTTTTTAGTGGCCACATTTGCTTACCTGGGTTTTACTTGAGAAGTGAAACTTTCTAAGCTGGGCAAGAAACTATGAGAGCTCAAAGCTAATGGTGGTGTTTGTGTTAGACAAGACACAGCTCAGTGAGGTGCAGTGTGCACCTTCATTGTCTGAACGCTAGCAAGCAAAATTGACACCATATGTGCCCAACTGTAATTGCTCCAAGAGGGGAAAAGAGAAACATGTCAGAACATTTGAGTAACACCTAATTCAGCCCATGGTTATAAATAAAGCTGATGGTTGCTTAAAAACAAAAGTAGGAAAATATTATGGTTATATTATTCCTCAACAGCGCTTCCTACATAGGTGAACTTTATTACAGAGACAACACAAGTGAAAAGAAACATATAACAACTTTTTATGGTATTTTTATGTTATTTTATTTTTTTCGCAGTAAATAAAGTGGTTATGAGGCTCCAAGGAAAATGGCCCAGATGTTAGTGAGTTGTATGAAATTTAGTGGAAACAAGCTGTAAAAAACATAGTCATAAAACAGCCTGTCAATGCCACACATCTGGACAATGCAGCTGTATGTTCCCGCTGCTGTCATCACCCTAAGAAAACTCAATAGCCTTATTTCACCCCAATTAGGCGGCATACCAACGGAATCAGAATTACACAGGGAAGGGGTGTATTTTCACCAAGACAGACCCTCTCAAATTCCCTTCAAGAAGTTTTTATCTTTCATTCAGGGCTAGTGCCTCGGACACTAGTCACTTTGTAAACAGCACTCCAAACTATTCCCCTTGATTTGCTATCTGTTAAATGCTTTTTAATTTATTGCTTTATAATAAGTAGTTGCTTAATGTTGCTTCTTTGTTTAAAACCTAAAAAAAAATGACATTTTACTGTGAGAACTGTGTGTCTGATGACCCTTTCATAAATCACAGAAGTTTTCTCCATTCTAGTTTTATCTCATACTATAGCAGTTATAACTTCATTTGATGTCTCGGGAACCAAAGAATAGCTATATATTTTACTGATATGTTGTTTTTCTGAAACTGTGGCCATTTTGACCCACGCATTCTACGCTGCGAGAAAGCACTTCCTCATTTCAGCATGCAAAATATGTGTCAAATGCAATATTAAAATTATATAAGTAATAGTTATTTTTGGTTGGGTTTTTTTTTTTCTGCAGGTGATAGAAGTAGCCAGAGCCATTCTGGATAGTGGTGAAGAAATTCCTGTAACACTAACTGGAAAGCTGTTGAAATTTCAACTGCTTTGTCTCAAACAGAAGGACCTTCAGAGAAGAGAAGCTGAAAAGAAGGTACTATAGTATGCCTTAGGGAGGATGCTTAATTAACTTTATGAAGACACTTCCATTCTAGTGCTGTTTGCATAAATTCAGCTTTCTGCTCATGCTTAACTTCCTAGATCTATAATTGAAATGTGAATAAAATTTATCTTTTTAAGTTAATTAGATTTTGGAGAAGCAGCTCTGAATTACTCAAATGCAGGTGAGACAGGGAAAGAAAAGAAAAAATATTGTGCAAGAACTCTTTGCTAGAGTAATAAGTAGTAATGCCTTAGCTGAGTCTTAGAACCAATAGAAAAGAGAACTAGAAACTGGCTTCAGCTGAACATGTCTCTGCTGAAGTAAAGACAGGAGAGGTTATTACTTGAGAGGTATCAAGGATAGATGCAGAGCAGCAGTATGAAGAAGTTATTACTATGAATCCCCTCTCTGGAGAAAATTTGGAGAAGTTATCTGTGCCATCCTCTGCCACTAAAGCAGGATAAAATATACGTAAACTATTCCTGGCAGATGTTTGTTGAACCTCTTCTTAAAACCTTCCACTGCTGTGCTTTCACTTTTCTATGGCAATCAGTGTTACTGCTCAACTATCTCTGCAACGTAGCCATTTGGAAAAGGTTTCTAACCTTATCAGCCCTGCTCAAATTCAAACCCGTTACTGCTTCGCTTCTCGCTGCGTATGGGGACAACAGTTCTTACCCTCCGTTCTGCAGAAATCTACTACATATTTAACTAAACAGACCCAAATATATGTCACGGTTTCTAGTTTTTGATTATGCTTGTTCCTCTCCTCTGAACTCTCTCCAAATAGTTCACATCTTGAAGTCTGCTTCTCAGAACTGGGTACCACGTTTTCCAGTGTTCCTAGGACGCGCTTCCACGTATTCTCCAAGATCATCACTACTAGCTCCGAGATTGCTTCAGTCAGATTGCTTATGTGTTCTAGGAGGAATTTCACCAAGCTTGCACAGAATCACAATCAGATCAGACCTCTAATTGCTTTCTAACATCTGTAATTAAAAAAAAAAATGTTGCCAGTACATTTCAGCAACTTACTGAACAGTTATCTTTGCTATACTCCTTTTCCAGCAAACATTCATGCAACTGAAGACCATTACCACAAAGTCATATAATTGCTGCAATAGTTTACCATGTTAATTGATCAAAAACTATAATGTAAAATGTGATGACATGGAGACCTAAGCAGTCTGTGCATGTAAAAGATGCAAGAAGAAAATGTTTTCGTGAATTTTGTGTGGTTGAAAAGTCTGTAACTTTCTTTATCAATAATGCTATTTGTGGGAATAATTGGTGGATGAAGTATAGGGCACGGGCACAAGAACATTAAATGCTAGGTGGTAAATTAAAGTTGTGTCCTGTTCCCATGGAAGTCATTTACAAAACTGATTAGCAAATGACAATGTAAGCCACAGAAACATGTAAGGAATCTGAGGGGGGGAAAAAAAAAAAGTGTTTTCAATCTGAAGAGAAATTGCGAGGCTGAAGCTATCGAGCGGATTGTTCGTAATGAATGGAGAAAAACAAAAGACTTTTCTGTTAGATATCACTCAGTGCTGATAATTAAACTGTAAAACAAAAATTTGAAATCTAAAAATTAGGCACTTCAATATTAAAATGGACCCTTTAGCTTTGATTTGGCAAGATTACTGTTGTAAGTATAATTTTATTTCCCTGGATAATCTGATGATAGTCGGTATTGAAGGCTGAAGAATCTCTGGAACTTATAATGTCTTCTCTCTTTTAGCCAAGCAATCTGGACAAAGTTGTCAGCTCCTCTGGATTACATCTATATCAAAGCATGACAGGCAAACATGAGAGCAGCAGTTGAAGGACAAACAGTCAAGAACCGGGAGGGCTCTTGGCTATGAGGCTGCTCTGCAGTAACAGAACGGGCAGAAACTGCTTTTAATTTAGAATTCTAACTAAATTGTCTGCCATAAAATTTTTAATCCTTTCCAACTAGCTTGTACAGTACAAGTTCCATTGCCAAGAACTCGGGGGTTGAAAAAAGGATTTTACTAGCAGATCAGTTCTCAGAAAGCCAACATAACTGCCCATTGTTTTTTAGAATAGACATCAATTAATAGAATGGATTGGCAGAAGAAAAACAGCAAGTGAATAAACAAAAATAAACCATTATGAAAGTTCTGTATTTCAGTAGGAACAGAAGCTTATCATAAATTGACAGGTGTATGCATTTAAACTAATATGCAGAAGAGAAGCATCTCTGAATTAGAAAACTGTTTGAGGTAGTAAGATTCTGTAATATGAAGCTTAAAATAACAAAATTACAGACTGTAAAGCTAATGGAAGATTAGAAGCTCCACAAAAAGCTGCACCTTGTAGGGAAAGAGAAATATGACATTGAGGGGAAAAGGAAAGAGTCCTAGAAAGGAGAGGTTTTTCCTTCCTGAGGTGTTAAGGTCAACTAGCGTTCTTTGTTGGAATCTTGGCAAGTTCAGAAGTGTCTCGCTTATTTGAGACTTAATTACATAAAGTGATGCGGATGCAATAGATAAAGCTGATGGTGAACTTTGTAGCCTGATGATTGTATCATCCATTTTGATGTGTTCATCGGCTTACGATCAAAGTAGTACTATCAAAATCGTTGGTTTGAAATATCTGGAGTGGAATAAATTTGAAGGAAAATAATGAAAGCATCCAAATCCCCCATTTCACAGCACACGTAGTTTTAAGAATCTCTTGAAGGCGTTTTTTTAAATTTTACAGAAAGGGAATGCATGAAGAAGGGAAAGCAGGAAAAGATTTTCTGCTTTGGTTTTGAATTTGACCTAAACACAACTTCTACAGCTGGAAAGTCTGCTTTTCCAGCTGAATCTAGGGAAAGCAGCTGTGTAGTCAACTGCCCTGTCTCATTTGCATGGAGAGCTTTTCTCATTGCTTTAATAGCCTTTAAAGTGACACCAGCAGGATGGTAACATTAAGTTAAGTTAATATAGTTCTATTGTATTTAATTTAGCTTTACAATCCTTAAATGTCATTCTTGCATAGTTAGTGCATAGTCCTGCTGCTGGGCAGAAATAAGGTGGAGGTGTTCTTGCTCTTACAGCACCTCACTTTACCTTAATATATTTTTGATTATTTTAATTTTGGACTGGCTCTGAGCTTTCTGGATTTATAGTGTGAGGCTTTGGGATACTTGCAAAATCTTTTTTCATTCTTTACTCTTAAATTACTGAGCAGAACTTAATGTAGGTGGTTTTGTTTGAAAATAATGAGAATGGCTGAGTAATATCCTGTGTGAAATGAGCACAAGACTCTCGGTTCTAGTTTATAGTACGCAGATATTTACATCAAAGAAAAATAGCGCTGGTACCATTTTACACCATACTCAAGAGTGTTAACAGAGATGCTAAAGACTTAAGAGAAATTGAATATTTTGTCTTATTTCCCTTCAGTCCAGGGAAGGTTTCTGGCTGATGCAAGTGCTGTAGTGGCAGTAACTAAAGCACAGTGATTCTTTACTCGTCTTTCTACCAGTATGCATTTCACTAGTTTTGTAGGTATAATGTCTACCTGCCTCTCTCAGATCCTTTTTAATGTGAAGCCTTAACACTATGATTTAGTAAGAATATAATAAACTGAATGGTGTGTTTGAGAAGGATAAAGCAGAGTGTCCAAGATGGCTTCACCACATTGACATTATAGTAGCCGAGAGGGAAAAGTATTCAAATAAAAAAATTGAACCACTAAAATTTTACAGCAGTCTGCCCTTTGTTCTGCAGAAAGGCTACAGTGAGAACTTAGTTTATTCATCTTGTCAGGCAGAAGAAGAGCAACAACAGGAAAAAGATGGAGGGAAAGAGAAAGCTAAACCTCCCGGCAAGAAGGAGAGCCTTCCCAGTGCCAAGACAGCTGAGAAAGAAAGGAAAGGAAAAAAGACAGCAGGAGGCCCTCCAGCACCAGTCACTCTTAAAAAGGGCACCCAGCTGAAGCGACGGGGAGACGTGGAAGAGAAAGACAAATACATTGGTATGTAAAAAATGTAGATATACTCTTGATAAACTTGCTGAAAATCTTGCAGCCTAGCTTCTAACCGAGTACTTTGTTTTGTTCCATGTTGAGCAGTCAAGATGTATTTGGCAACATTAAAGCGTTGCCACTTTGCATTTGAAGAGGGCACTGTGTTCTGCTCAGTATTAGGATAGATTGTAGAGTCCAAGAAATAAAATACAGATGAGGTATATGTAGCATGTCAACAGCAAAATGTTTTAGCATGTGTAAGACTAAAAGAAAGTGGCTAAACAAATCCTACAGAAAACCTTTCTTACAGAAGGATTTCAGAATAACTAAATGCATTTGTGTCAGTATCCAAAGGTGGCTTTCTCCTTGTATTACAAAGTATAACAGAGCTGTCTGCCATTGTCTGGGGATGAAGCCAGGTTCTGTACAAAGGGCAGTATGATTTAATTTGCTGTAAAAACATGTGGATAAAACTGAGACCTGAAGAAATCTACTCCTGAAATGAGCTGTACAAGGTAAGGAATAATATGCTAACTAGTGCTGAGAAAACCTTTATTCTTCATACATAGCACCCATGGTTACAAATTTCGCTGGAACAAAAAATATTGGAGAAAGCGCATAGCTCTCCTCATTAGGTCACAGTTATCTTTAATTTGGACCAGATTATGTTTGAGCTACATCAACATAAACAGAATCTCTCCTGCTGGAGAAGCACTTGCTGATTTTTGGATGCATTATGTGTACCTGCTGTTCCCTGGTTGAACTGCTGCAGGCTTTCCTCACTCTTTCATCAGACCTTTGTCTGCATCTCATTTGAGATCAATGGTGCTCTTCAAGCATCTAAAAAGCATCGGTCCAGGTGTTTAGGGCAAATTGAATCTTAATGAAGCTGACAAAAGTCCACAAGAACAGAACAGTAGCTATCTGTGCACAGCTCCTCATTTTTTCAGCTAAGGCTTGGCTGTAGCATTATGCTTTTGATAATTTTAAGGTTTTTCAGGGCCTGAAAGAAGTTTTCAAAGAAACGTTCATGCCTTTAAGAATCCAAGCTGAAGTGATGTAGAGAGCTCATGTCATCTTACTAAAATTTGTACAGAATGTACAGTACAGAGTGGCTCTGGGTGGGTATTAATGTGCTTCCACTAGGCCCCGAGGAAACAATTTTACTAGCTCCAACATTTTTGCTCCCTGCTGCCTTGAGAGGTGGGCAGAAATCATCAGGTACCTGTGTAAGATATCCATGCTTTGCTGCCTTGTTAGTCACAGCTAATGAGAAGACAAAGTAAGGAAAATACAAATTGTCTCCAAAAACTAACAAGCATGAAAAGTATCCTTGGTTAGTATGCTTAGTGGCTGTATATTATGAACTACTAGCATTGCTGTTAAACTATGATTTTATTGAGTGGGACTTGTCTCGTTAGTCCCGAGGATATTTACAAAACAGCAATAGTTGCAGATTGCCTCAAAGGAGAAGCTGTTGAGGTATTTTGCGCTTGGTCGCTTGTGCTGTATTTAATTTTACAGTCATGACTGTACTGAGCTGAAGCCATTCTGAACAATTTACCGCATTCATTGTGCATCCACACAGGTGGGCTTAATAATAAACAAACTGATTCTGACTCATACAATAAAAATTGTATTCAGTGGATTGATTTCCAGTCTGAAGACAATAAGGAACTACCTAACACCGGAAAAGGGAATCTGACCTTGCTGCTTCCTTTAGTCGTACTGAGGAAGACAGCGAGGAGGAACCTATAGCCCGAAGAAAGGACAGCACCCCGCAACCCCTTCACCCTCGCTACAGGAAAAACACGGCTATTGTTTTAGGGAGAGGTAATTGTTTCTTCATTCTTCCTGACAGTTCCACCCAGAAGTCCATACCAAGAGAAAATTAAGTCAAGTATTGCCAAAATTTCTGGAGACCGTTCTAAATGAACATTGAGTGTGGTGAAACAACTGCGTCAGGAATTTCTATTTCCTCGAGAACATGGCAATTAAGGTTCTCAAGGACCTCATGCTAAAGCTTTGTCTTGGGACAAAGTGGTGCCAGCTCCAGTTCTCAGTGTCAAGAACATGTAGATCTATGAAACTTTTCTACCAAGAATGTAGTACTCTCAAAATCTTCATGCATATTCCATATTTTACAAGAGTCTGAGCAGAAGACATGAAGAACCTTGGATGATCCTTAAAGTTCATACAGTGAAAATTTTTTTTCAGCACTCTTGGCCACTATAATATAGCTGTATCAAGGGGAAAAAAAAAGAAAGAAAGAAAAAAAGAAAAGAGAAAAATGCCACAGTTTTTACTTGAGAGTAGTCTGAGCTATTGCTTATATATGACCATGTCTTGAACTCAAAGACAATCTGTATCTGTTTCTAGTAGCTAGCAGTCATTTTATCGTTCATCCCTAGTACATTATCGCCTTTCTGAAATGGAATGTTTCTGCTTTTGAGCAATCTTGAGATTACTTGCATTAATGTCTTTCATCATTTAAGTATGAACTAGTCACTGATTGTTAGAACTGACTGATTGTTATCAACTTGTCATGATTATTAGCATAATCATAATTATAACTGTGAATGGCAGGCAGTCTTTCTTCTCAGCACGTATGCATTGGAATTTTTGGATCTCCGTAAGTCACTATGCAGACATCTGTCTTTTTTGTTACAAGTCATTAATGCTCAGTACTTGTACATGCTCATGCTTTTTCTTCCTGCAGTAACTGAGGCATCAAGATATGTAGTTCAGTTTCAGGACTAGCAGTGATATAATGGACTAGTTTTCTTCTGGGTTTGATTTTGCTTTATGCAGTATATGTACTGGACTGTGGTGGCTGCTTCCTCAGTCAGTCTCTCTCCAAATTCCTATGTTCTTTTATGTTTACCTCACGTTCCAAGAAAAGGAGAGACAACCGTGTTGCCAGCCTGCTGCTCCAGCATTTGCACCGCCCTGCCTACGTACCCGAGCACAGGCAGATGTCAGTGCCAGGCTACCTTCTTTTCCTGCCCTTTTTTCTCCCATGGATGAATGAGTCCCGTGAGCTGAGGAGTGGCCAAAGGACTTCCAAGCTGATGAGGGTTTTGACAGGGAGCCCGTCTAGGAAACATGAACCTGTTGGGCAGGGAGCAGTCAGCAGTGAGTCAGCTCATACCTGCAGCTAATCCTTCAGAACTGTTACAGCTAATATCATCCCTCAGCTAAGACACGGGAACTTATTCTGTGTGTGCTGCCTGGCCAGCTCTAGGCAGGATGAAATAGGATAGCTTAAACTACCATTAGAGCATGTGAGTATGTCCTGACACTAAACTCCTTCTTAAAGAGAAGCAATTACAGAAATGCTGCTACAACTGGCATTCTGGTTATAATCAGCTTCTCCAATTTTTCTCCTGGTGCTTCTCCAAACAAGTTTTACTTCTGACTTGTATTCTTCCTGCTGAGTCCTAGGTGGTTTGCTACAGAAGACTTCAGTCTAATGCACATAATGTTTTTAAACTTATATGTAATTATCCCGATGAGGTTACAAAAGAACTGTTTCTCTGACCTTAATTTGCAGTATCCCTATATAGTCAAGAAAAAAAAGAATTTTGTTTAGCCGTTGTACGTCCTTGCTCTAATCTGTTTTTGTTGTGTTTTGAACAGATGATGAACCAGATGATGGTGCCCATCATTACTTTATAATTTTGGATTTCCACAACCCTCAGCTGTTGCCTGTGATGTCTGAGCTTGGGATTAACATTTCAAGTGTAATTAGAATTTCTTCTGAGAATTATAAGCCATTGCAGACATACTTGGAAGCAACTAAACTTCAGGAGCAATCCTTACTTTCCCCTGAAGGTAATCCGGTCCTAAGAACAAAGCTTGTGTAGAAAGGAGACTATTTTATATCCAAGTAAAGACTCTTCCTGCTGTGTTTTTCTCCCTCTCTGTGCCTTGTGTTTGTGCATACTACCTGTGAGCAGCTGTACTTGCCAATGGAAAAATGATATTGCCATTGGTTCGGTCAGTGCAGAAACTTGCCTCAGCTGGACAGTGGGAAGAGGGACTGACTAAGCAGGCAGTAGCTGCAGCCATAGTTTTCTGCAGTAGCCACCAAAGAACAGCATTTTATCCAATGCGTACTTCTATGAATTGTTAGCCAGGAAGGTGCGTTGCTAAACAAACTGGGCGCATTTGGTAATTTCAAGGGAAGTGCACAAGGAGAGGCTGAGAGCTGGGAATGTTTACCCTGGAGAAGAGAAAGCACAGAGGGATCTCATCAATGTGAGAGCAGCGGAGTTGTACCAGAGGTCCCTTCCAGCATCAACCATTCTGTCATTCTGTAATTGAAATAGAAGATTCTGGTAAGATATAAGGCAGGGGAAATTAGCCCAAAGACAGTCAAGCATTGCAACGGGTAGTCTGTAGAGGTTGTGGGATCTCTGGAGATTTTCAAGACTGAGCTAGATAAAGCCCTGAGCATGTTGTCTGAATTTCCTGTTGACCATGCTTTGAGTAGGACATTGAGGTCCCTTCCAACCTGAATGATTTTAAATCTAAGTCACGGTCTGATGATAAATAAGTGTAGGTGAGAAAACTGAGTTGGTAGCCATAATTGTTGATATATGTGTTTTTTTGACTAATAATTATGGTTCTAATTATAACTGTGCGTATTGACTTTCTGCAATGTTCTCTGGTGCTGGGAAATCCCTTGTGATGGATTCTGACACTGTTGAGATGGCACAAGCGACCCAGTAAATGAGAGGAATGGTGTCCTGGGTATGTTGGGCAGGAGAGAGGGTTATGAGGGTTGTTTATGTTGGAGTGCTGAAGGACATGAGATGAGATGGTGTGACTCACTGCCATTCTGACCACTGATGAACATAAACCATTTACCTATGAGTGCTGTGAAGGCTGAACTATCTCAGCGTGCTGTTCCTTCTTTCCCATTCATGTTGACAAAATGAGATACTCGTATTGCCTCACTGCAAATGCCGCAGGTTAGATTGTGCAGGCACTAGGGAATCTGTCCCCAAAGGTGCCAAGGTGTGCTAGTGTGAATCACATAGATTGAGCCTTTAAGACGTAGGCAATCACAGAACCCAACTGATGGACTCAAAGAAGTAATATCATGTTTGAATTTGATGAGCCATCTTGTCTCTGGGAAAAGAATGAGAGGAAAACATAATTTCCAGCTTCCTATAATTTTGTTAGAACTTGTAAAATTTAAAGGTAATGTCTTACTAGAAAATAGTTGGAAGTGCAGAAAGCAGAAATCATGGGTTTGTTTATTTTCATTTTATTTACAACACCTGCTGGGGGTGAGGGAGCAGGGGCAAGTTTCCACAAATATTTCCAAAGTTATATTATCTTTTCTTTGTCTTGTATGTATAATAGCAGGAAGCCTTCAGTAAACTTAGATAATTAGTAAGTAAAATTTGTGAGCAAACTTTTTAAGGGGGGGGAAGATGTAAATATAGATGATAGTATCTTGTCTAAGTGGTATTATAGGTAGTAATGCAAGCTTTCCCCGTTCCTAAGAAAGGATAGGTTGCATTGTAAGAAAACAGCTTGGCTAAACCATGCATTCTTTGTGGACCTCAGATATAAGGAAGCATTTAAGAATTAGAAATAGGTCAGGTCACTAGGAATGAGAATATGTGTTTATTATGAGCCTATGGGCACAAAATCAGAAATGCCAAGATACAAAATAGGATGCAGGAGGAGGACCAGGGAAAATGTTTGCCTGCTGCTCACCAGAGAGGAATAGCTGTCAGGAGGTGATCCTGAGACAGCTGGCAGTGGTTAACGTTTGAGGGCGGCTTTTGGTCCTTCGTGCTGGCAGGTGTGTTGGGGGTTAATCTGTTTTCACTACAAATACAATTGCAGACAGGTGATAGTTGTAACTAACGACAGTTAATGCTGGCAGCAGAAAGATTCAGCTTCAAATCGTGGAGGAATAGGTAAAATAACTGAGTACTACTTAGGTAAGGTAGAGAACGTTTCAGGTCAGCTGATTCAGATTAACTTTAATTGTATTCTGTTTAACGATCTGCCTGCCAGTCTCATTTCTATTTGAGAACTCATAAAGAGCAAGTGAGGCAGTGGAAAAAGAGTTGCGAGGAAGAGGGAAAGGAACACAAATAGCCAAGGTACTGTAATCTGCTTAATTTCTGTGTCTGGAAAAATACTGGAACAAATAATTTATAAGCACTTAAAAGAGAAATGAGGAGATGAGTAACAGCTAGTGCATGCTGTTCAAGAACAAATCATGTCAGACAAGTTTGATTTCCTTACAAAATGAAGTGCTGGCCTTCTGAGTAGGGGAGTAGTCTATGTTGTATATTTGGGTTTTAATAAGGCTATTTCACGTGGCCCACAGTGAGCAAGGTGGGTCTAGATCAAAATAAATATATAGTAGGTGCCGTTGCATTCAAAAATCTTGGTCTCTGTAGAGTAGCTGTTAAAGGTGTACTGTTGAACAGAAGGATGCATGCAGCAGACTGAAGGGAAATTGTGCTGGTCTGGTAATATTTGGTGTTGTTATGGGTATTGGAATGGGTGTGATTCAAATGCAAAATGTTCTTGACAGAATAGAGAATAATAATCTAGAAAAAAGACTATTCTGTTTAATATGGACAATATACTGTGTTTATACAGGAATAATTAAATGTACAAATAAAAGGCTAGGAAACACATGGCTAGATGACAGGTTTGAAAGATAAGCTATCATGCTGACTTCAAAAATGAACATAAGTCAGCAATATCACTATGCCACTAAAAACAAATACTATGTACAGATTATAAATGAGAATGTCCTAAAAAATACCTGAAGTAATCTTATTGTGCAACTCAATAGTGAGGTAAGACCTTGTAAGAAATGTATGCTAATCAGAAAAATTCCAAATGATGGAAAAGAAAATTATTGGGGTTCTATAAAATTTTACCCATGAGGAAAAAAAATGGAATTGTTACCCTTAAGTTTAAGAAGAGAAGGCTGAATGATGCAGTGGAGAAATGATAAAGTTTGTAAAAGGCTAGGACACAAAATGAAAAGTTTAAATTGTAATAGAGAAAAAACAAATGAGCAGGAAGGAACTTTCCACAGGTGAGGTTAGTGAAGTACTGAAGTAGACTGAGTAGGAATATTATTGAGTCTTTGAGGCTTTTAAGGTTGTATTAAGACAAACATTTGTCAGCAGCAGTGCAGGTAGAGTTAATTGTGCCTTGGAGCAGGCATTAATTTAAGTATTTTGTAGCTGAAGGACTTACAAAACAGATCATGGTTGATCATTTCAGTAATGAAGGGAGACACTTTTAGAAGGGAAGATGTTAACCTGTAAATGCAATCATGTTGCAGTGTTTCTGTTGTTCCTAGCATGAATGTGTGTGAATCATGGATTAGGGACCGCAGCTTTCACGTTCGTTTTCTTCCCAGGTGTTTGTATCCCCTAATGGCTCTCATTTTGTGATGTTACCAAGTCAAGCACTCTTAGTACCCGTTCATGTGGTTAGTTTTCTGTTCCTCTAATCACTCTAGTAGCTGTGCTACTACTAATTCAGCTTTTCTGAGAGCTAATGAAAGAACTCAGACCAATCTCTTAGTCTGACAAAATTGAATTCATTTTTCTCCATTTCTGCTGGAAATGTGTGACCTGATACATCCGAGTGATTCTAGGATTTTGGTTTTCACTGTGATGGTTCAAAATCACTATGCAATGTATTAGTATATACTAGATGCTTTTCTTCCACGGTTATATGATGATAACAGATTTTTTTGTTGTTGTTGTTCCAAAATTGTGTAGTGTACTGCTGGGTACTGTCTCATTTCTATTACTGAATTCAGTTCCTCTGCAGGGTTGTGCCAAATCTCTCCTGTATGGACAGTTTCTCCCAGCTCCTGCACCTTCTTTTGGGGTTACTCATGAACACTTTAATTCATTCTGAGAGGGTTTACATGATGAAAATATACTTGAGGAAAGAAAGGCCTTGGGCCTGCAAGGCAAAAGAGTTAAGAGGGGAGGCAGTACTCAAAGGCAGAACATGTAATGATTGATCCTGGCAAGCCATGATGTTTCTCTGAAAGGGGAAACCTAAGTGTTGTACATGTTTTTGTATGTTTTTTATTATTAAACTATGGGCGGAGTTAGTAAAAAGTTATTATTCTATTGTAAAGCAGGAATGTCTAGCTACAATGCTGTTGGCTCAGTGCCATTCACTTTTCATTCAAAAATGCAAAGAGATTAATCCACAACTGGGCAGCCCTGGATGCTGTTGCACTGCCGAGATGTACTTTTAAAGCTGAGCTTGTTAGGGGAATGTTGCCACGGGTGAGGTCTTGTCCTGAATTAGAGGATATCTTTCATGAGCAGATGAAAAACAAAGAGAAAGTATGATCCCGTGACTGAGGTGAGCTGTTAGGAGCATGGAACTGGTTAAGATCAAGGCCAGTGATCTATCTCCAGAAGTGCTCATAAACTGGTGCCCAAGGAAGAGGAAAAGAAAAGAGTAGCAGGAAAAGCATGTATGAAACTTCTCGATGCATACGTCATCTAGCCACCAGTTATTTTCAAGTCAGGGGATTTTCCTGATCCTGATTTGTTTTGTCTTTTTAGTAAACCTCAATGGATTTATTTTGTCTGTTTTCTAAGTACTTGCTCAGTCTCCCCTTGAACTCATGAGAATGTCTTATACCTACAGAATCTTTTGGCAGAGTTCCCACGTCTTCTACCCAGTTTCTGGAGTCACTTAATGGGACATATCTTCCAAATCATGATAAAACCATTTTATGAGTTAATTGGCAAACATTTCTGATGGCTGCTACAGGAGGCACATAAAACTTGGAAGACCTTCAGGAGATCAGCATTTTTGGAAGAGTCCACAGCCTCACTGTGTTGCTTTATTTTAAACCCATGGGGCCACCAGAATTATACAAGTGAGGTATTTGGCCTTCATATTTAGCTTTTAGAAGTGCCTGAGCACCCATAAGTCCAAATGAAGGCAAGTCACTACAGGCTTAGTGTCCTTACATCTCTTAAATTAGGCTACAAAAAGCATGGTTAATCTTGGATTCCAGAGTGTGATTGTAAGGTTGGCATTAAGAGAGAACTTTTTTTTTTTCTCTGTAGCTAGAGCACCTTTGAAAATGGGCCATTACTATGCAGTAAAGATGGAAACCATACAGCTTCTAGGCTTGCTATTCATAGTCATACTGTACCTTAATCTCCTTTTGCCCCGATTTCCACACCAACAAAATTGTGATAATAAGTCTTGCTTACCCTATACTTAAAGAACAGGTTCATCAAGGTAGGTGCTGGCAGCTTTGAAAAAGTGCAACCTGGGATTTTTACATTTCCTAGGTTTCAAACATTCACTGCTGCTGTTTAGTTTGGAGGGGAGAGGTAGGGGGGTGGTTCTGGTTTTGGTGGTTGTTTTGGTTTGTTTTTTTTTTTCTGAAAGAACTGCCATGAAGCTTGATCTTCCTGGAGTTTTTTAATCCCAAAGTTGGGTGTCAGATTTTTGCTGAGACTCTGAGGATGGGAATATTTTAACATTACTTATGGAAGACTAATATATGATTTGTGCTTTCTGTAAAAGGGAGACATTGTACCATGATTTATCTAATATTTGTAAATTTTAGTTGTAGAAGCAGAGAAAAGAAAGAAAGATGAAGGTACCAAAGACCTGGAAACATTTTGGAAATACCTGGAGCCAGTTCTGAACAGTGGAAAGCATGGATCGAGTCTCTTTGATGTTGCCATACTTCATCACCTAGTTAAGGAGAGTGCCTTTCCCCCTGACTGGTCGGACAGAGAAATGCTGGTCAGTAGATTCTGCTTTCACAATGCATGGCATGCTTTGGGGTTTGTAACATTTAAGACCAATTTAGAAATGACAGGAATTTTAGCTTAGTCTCCTATGAAACAGAACCAGAGGAGTTAGTATATTTTTAATCTTGAAAAAAATTGTTTCCTAAGTA
This sequence comes from Theristicus caerulescens, assembly GCA_020745775.1. Lineage (NCBI taxonomy): Eukaryota > Metazoa > Chordata > Aves > Pelecaniformes > Threskiornithidae > Theristicus > Theristicus caerulescens. Next base: position 354,715 of record CM036559.1, on the reverse strand, counting down.
TCCAACAAGTTTATTCAGTATGTATTCACAAGGAGTCCTTTGAATAAAAATACCTGACTTGGAGTTTCTTAATATTGTAGGCCACAGCAGCAGAGTTTTAAAACTGTTTGAGGTATTAAATTTATTCAGCATCTTTACATAGACCCAATTTGGATCTCATTTGAGAGTCAGATGTCAGTATGAAATAATACAAAAATTATATTTTTGTCCTCATAACAGCAGGTCTACTTACTGTATCTCGGAACCGTCACATGAGAACAAATTAAAATGAATGCAAGAATGCTTTTTGGTATAAAATGTTGTTTTAGCATACCCAGCACCACTTCTTTTTGTCCAACCCAAAACGTGCCTCTGGCTTGTTACTCATTATAGTCTGCTGAGTCAGGACTAATTATTACGCATTATAGCCTGCTGAATCAGGACTGTTACCAGGCACTGGAAGAGAAAGTGAACCATTAGAAATTTTTTCCAACCTAGGTTCTCAAGTCTAGCGAGGTAAAAGCGTCCAGTATTTTTCAATCCATAATGGCAGCAGTAAAAAATATACACTGCTAAAGCAAAAATAAAGCAACATGCCGTAATTTAACCTACTGTATTTGTGGCCTATATTATTTGGGTTAAAGGACAGGCTACACCCTCCTTACGCTTACTTATAGTCCATTAAATCCTGTATATAAACAATCTGGTGAGCTAGGAAGTACCCTTGATCCTGAAGGGAACAGAACTGAGTTTGGCTAAATCCACAGTGGTTTCCAAGGCATTCACTAAAAATGCCTCAATTGTGGAAATGTGTAGGCTTTCTACTTACAACATTACTTACTATTATACTCTTGATCTAATTTTAAAATATGAAGCCTCTTTTGGGAAAGAAGTTTTTTTAATCTTGTCTATCTTCCCCATAATCACATCTTATAGGGGACTGTTGCTACTCGTGAATATCCTGCGAGCAGCTATATTATAACTGAAATAAATGAAAAATGACCTGTCACTGAAATTCTTCCAGCAGATTGTAGCTGTAATTTCACGTTCTTCTGTATCTCAGAATTCAACAGAGCTCTAAAGAAGTAGGAGCATTTGTAAGTTTTTAAAGAAACAGATGGGAAGAATGTAAGTTATGAAATCGTAGGTGGATAGAGTAAGTCTGCTCTAGTGGACTTCCTGGAGAGTCTCCGAGTCCTAGCTTGCTGCAGCTCTGAAGTCCAAGACGTACAGAAGAAAAACTCTTGTGACAAATTGTTAGACATTGATAGAAAAACGATAGAGTATTATATACAGCGAGAAATTGCCACTTTCAGATTTCAAATATTTAGAAAGGAAAATATTTTTTTAAATTTTTTTACTTTATTGAAGAGTCACTAGTGGTTAGACTCAGAGAACTTTTGACAAGCATCTCTGTTCTGAGAAGAGAGCAACTAAATTGAATCACAAAACTGTAATTATCCATGTAATAGGGCTATACACACTGTGGTTAAAATTTGTATGTGTGCCATTGAGTAGAGCCAGGCTGTGTTACTTGTAACTTTGTAAAAATTCTTGTTTTGTTTAGAAGATTGTGCATTCAAAACACTCCAGTACTTTAACTGAAATTTTCACATGCCCTAGTGATCTCTCGTAAGTAATACATGAATGGAAGGTTTTTTATGCTAACCAATTTTTCAGAAGAGTATTGAATTGGAAAAACAAAGGGACAAGAATATTAACTCTGAAAATTCTGTCTTCACAAATAGAACTTCTCTCCCAAGTATCTCCTCCAGTTTTTAAATGTTATGAAAACTGAGACAAGTATTCCCTAACTGATCAGTGATTTGGGGTGCTTGTTTTGAAGTGCCATAAAGGGGGTCTGAGTTGAAGAAGCAGGTGCTTAATACTTCTTAAGGGTCAGTTAATATATTTAGTGCTTAATGACAGTAGTGCTTCTTCGCCATGTTTCATATTAGGGAACTTAAAACTGAGAAATCCAATGTTGATAGCCACCTCTTAGAGGCAAACTTCTTAATAAAGAGACTTCACCTACTTTCATAAAAGTGAAATAAACACTCAGAAAAGGGCTGTTGACAGAAATTGTCTAAAAATTTTAATAATTTAATCTTTTCCACAATGTCTAGGATGTACAGGGGAAGAAGACGTCCATTAAAGCCCCTGAAACTGGAGTGTGGCATGTGGCCTCAGATAGGGTTTTGGTATTTGTACAAAAGCAATTCACATTTAAAATAGCGGTTGGTATTATTCTTTTTATTCCTCCCAAGCCCCGGTGAAAACCACAGTACACCACCTCAAGAACCTTGACCCTTTCTTTGTCAGACTTTTGCAGATAGAGCGCTCTCCCTTTGGGCATTGGGCTGGTGTGCTGACATTCCTTTGCTTGCACAACTATGGAATTCAGAGTTCAGTACTTGAGGCTTTCTTTGTTTTAAAAGGGCAACAGAAAGAAAGAAAATAATACGAGATGACATTGATTAGTTGGTTGGTGGGTTTTTTATTATTTTTTATCCTCCTAGGGCAGGAGAACAGTTGACCTTGCAAATACGCAGCAGGTTGATCACCAGTAGAAACATGCACATGTGATATAAAACAATTATTTTAAGTTACCTCTCCCATTCCTTCCCATTCAAAAAAATAACCTAAATTCCAGTTGCAAGAGAGCAGAGCTTGAACAGTTACTGTTAAGACAAGTTAGGCTTTATAACAACTAAAGCAATTGGGTGATACTCAGTCCATACCATGGTGTGGCAGTGTTTAGGCAAATAAAAGTGAGGACACCTTATTTTCTTAGAGTAACTATAAAACATTTTGAATTAGCAGAGAAAAAAATCCCTCGGAGGATTTTTAAACAGTTGTAGGCCAGCTAGTTAGAGAGCTAATGACTCATGTGGCTAAGTCACATGACACTTTTGTATGCAAACTTCATCCTTTGTATCTGATTTTCTGTCATAGCTTGCATTTGGCACCGTGCTGTTTGAAAGCATTGCTTGTTTAATGTATGACTGCCTGGACTGGAGAAGACAGCATTGTAACTACTTGGAAAACACCAAGTTTATTAATGTGCCTGCATTATTGGAGAGCAAATCAACGCAACCACCTGTCACTGAGGCAAGGCTCCTTTGTGCTTTACCATGCTTCTTGTAGAGAATAACTGGTTATAGGCTAGAATTGTCTGTCTTTGGACCATCACTCCACGTGTAATTTTTTGTGAGTGAAATTGGGATTTTTGTCGTCAGCATTTAAAACCTAAAAAATGGAGAAAAAAAAAAATAGCAGAGCACTGGGGAAACAAAAAAGGGAAAATTTGAAGTATCATACAGGTGCTGGCATAAAGTACTGCAGGTGTAAAAATTACTTAAATAGCTTCAGGTGGCACCTTCTTGTGTCTGGAAAAATCACTATGCCTCTGCAGAGCTACTATGTCTTGTTGCAGATCTGTGAACTATCCAGAGAAGATTATTAGTTCTGCCCAAGATCAGTTTCTTTGTTTTGTTCAAGGTAGACAAAAGCTTAAGTGGGCAGAAGAAGGTGGCTTATAGAACATAAACCAGTGGCAGGGAAAAAATGGGCTTACTCCATTTGTAGCAGTACTACTGAGTGCTCATTTAAAGCATTCATAAAACTGCGTTCTTACTATCCTGTTCAGTTTGGTGGCATTTGCCTCCCCTAATACCAGCCATTTAAAAGTTTAGCATCTAGTCTAGGGTAAGTAACCAAACCTAAATGAAATTAATTTTTCCCACCTATTTGTGCAATCCTCATTTGTTCCAAGTTTTTTTTATCTTTATTTCTGTTTCTTTAGGTACAACCAGCATCACAGATTACACCTTCAAAGAAAAAAGGGCAAGCAGAAGAACTTCTGCCAGCAGTAATTTTGTCACAGGGTACGTCTAAAGGATTAAAGCACTGGTCTGTAGCTGTTTGCTCTGTCGTACTATTCATTCATCTGACAACACAAATCCTTGGAATTATTTGCACAGTAAAGTGAAGATGTGATTTGATGTTGTGAGACTAGTTTCTTGGTGAATACGTTGTGAAAATCTCTGGAAACTGCAGTGGTGATAATTAAGTTCTTTAGAAAATCACTTTTCCTATTTGTTCCTCAGCACAGTCAGATTTAAGAGCTCTACAGTAATGGACTTTGTTAGTCTCTTTTAAGAAAAATTGTCTGAAGGTTGAACTGGTTGGTAATATAAATGGGCGTTTCTGAAGAAATCAATCTTAATGTTTTATCTCTTATTACAGCAGAGGAAGAAGCTTCTATTTTGCCTGCTTCCGTGGACATGAGGTATTACAATGACTTGCTGAGTCAGATTCCTGAGGAGTACTTTTCTGTACCCTTACTGCTGAACTGTATGTTGGAACAGGTGGGAATATTCTCTTTATAATTCCTGTGGCTAATTCAGCTTAGACCTGGTATAATGAATTGATCAAAGATCAATAAATCCATCTGTTTCAGCCTAAAATAAGAGACTGTGCACGGACACACTGACCAAGGAGGTTCAATACAAAGGAATCATCACTCAAAAGTGATTTCTTTTGGTTTTCTTTCATGTTGTGCACTTACCCTGTATATACAGCGTTATTCCAAAATTTTTTCAAGACTACAGATCCAATATAATCAAATGAGGAAAAAGGTGTAATTTCTTAGCGAAGTCACTAACAAGTTTTTGTGTCCTGCAGCAATGTTATCGATACTGAACTTTCACTGTTTTACTCGGTATAAAGGTCTTGGGGCAAGCCTAACATAGAAGTGGCACGTATCAATGCTAGTGCTAGGCAGATCTGACTTTTGTTGGGTTCAGGCACAGTCTATGAGTTAGGAAGGACCCACAGTATGATTTGGAAATCTTCCTCCTTTTAGAAACAAAATTTCAGCTCAATCTTATTTTTTACTTTTTGCAATTTAGTCTGAAAATAGACTCAGGCAAAAATACTCAAAATAAGGTCCAACACTTGATACACAATTAGTGTTTAATTATCTATGTTCATTGACAATTCTTAACCTTTCAAGTTGGAAATATTTTTCTTCTCATGCTTCCAAAAGTGAGTAACAGGAGAAAACATTTAATTCAGTTTTCCGTGGTCTTTGTTTTGGGCAGGAACTAACGTGGAGAACTGCATTTTTACTACTTGTAGAAAAAAAATTATGGTTTTCTTTCCTGACAGAATTTATGGATGTGTGTTTAGCTTATAGCAGGATCTGGTTGGTAGTTTTAATGAAGTTAAGCAGCAGTCATACTGTAATGAAAGCTAACACATATCATGTTTGCCAGGTTATCGCAAGTGAAGAAGACCTTATACCACCTAGCCTGGTGGTGCCAGCGCCCCGGGCGGATGGGCTACACCATACCATTGCAGATCATATAGCCTCCATCCTTCCTTCTCTTTCACTTTCTGAGAGTGAAAAAAAGGTTTGTATTGTCTTTTGTTCATTTCCTAAAATGACAAATAAATCCGATTATTGGAGTTTAATACATCTTTCTTTTTTAACAGAATCTATATGACTACTTTTCTCCTAAATATAGTGAAAAAAAGACTGTCACCCCCGAGTACCTGCTCTTATTTAACTACCATGATACCCGGGCTCAGCGGTTGCACCTGCTGCAGGTATAGTGCTACCTATCACATATAAACAGTTCTAAAGTCCACAGGCAGCGAATACTTCGTGCACTGGAAAGGATGGAGTGGTGTCTTTACAAAGCAGAACAGTCTAGCCTAGATTTTTCCTGCTGAGATAGATGCACTAACACGTGTTTAGTCTGCTTAAGAAGCAATGAGTTACTGCTGCTGACAGAGAACACATCACAAACATTATGTCGATTTCAGTGATCTGTTTGCATTATTAAGAAGAATATTTAGCCTTTGGGATAGATAAGAGATATTACAGAACTCTGTTGATTTACTGTAGTCAAGCACTGATGAAACTGTGGAAAGTGAGTTACTAACTTGATAACAGTGATTTAACACATTGACTAGATACATTCTAGATGTAGAGAAGCACAAGAAAAGATACAGAGTTTGTTAGTGAACACAAGAAGTGCGCTCAGGTTGGCTAAATAGCTGGAGCATAGCGTGTACCCAAGACATTGCCAAATTCTAACAAAGGCAGAAAGGTTCAGAGACTGCAAGGTTTGGGATTATTTCAAAGTAACAGTTCCCAGACTTTCTGAACCAAAAAACCACTATGAATTCTTCAGTTTTTTTCCAAAGCCAGGGTGTAGTTTTACAATTAAACTTTGAAAATACTCTGAAGGCAATACAAATGATAATACAGTTCCAGATTTCACAGCTAAGGTGTATCTGCGTGGCTTCCTGAATTACAAATTGTCTGTGGAATACTTTGACAACCCTTCATTAAAACAGTATTCAGAAACAAATCAAGCTTGACACATTGGAGGTACTCAAGCAGAAGGCAGGACTAAGTGATCACCAAGAGAGGTGCTCTTAGCAGGCATATGCTTGATGTATATGATGTACTTGCTGCAGAGGAAATTCAGGATATAGCACAATGTTTGAGGAGTGGATAGAGGCAAAAGACTTGGAAGATACCATCCAAGACAAAGGTACTGTAAGCGCGCAATACTAAAAAGAGCAAATCTGAAAGATACCGATAAGTCTCAAAAGAGAAACCCTTAAATATATAGGGATGCTGCAGTCACAGACTGATCAACAAGTTTACAGACTTCATTACCATGAGAGGTAGCGCAGACCAGCTGAAAGATACATGGAAGGTACCTTCTGCCTGCCTGAATAGATCAGTACATATTTCTGTATTCCAGAATTTTTGAGCCTAGCTGGCACAGGCAAATATCTTCTAACAAGTGTCTGCTATTATGCCGTCAGTTATTCTCTTATGTATCTCATTTTTCCTGCCTCAAGTATCTGACACCATGATTCAATAACACACTGTGAGCACAGCACATGCTCAAATTTATGTCCAACTAACTTAAGCACGTGCTTATGTCTTTTGCTATAAAAAGACTTCTTTATTCAAGCATAATTTTTAGAAATCCGCTGATGTGAAAGTTTAGTTTAACTCTGGTACTTTGGGTTTTGTTGCAGGTCCAGGAGAACTTAAATCCAGAAAAGATTGAACGTGAAATGATGGATAAACTGCCTCTTACAGAACTTATCCATTTTACCTTTCCTGAAGCTGAAAACAACACTAAACGCTTGGCCAGAGTTCACGAGCTCATGCATTATTGTACCAGTGGTAAACCAATTTTTGTTGATATAACTTCAATTTTTTTTCTTCTGGTTGATGATCCTATTAAATAGCAAGAATTTTGGGACAAGGGGATTTTTTTCAGCTGCCTAAAACCTTTGCAGAATTTCCCATTTTCACATTCTTGCTTATACCTTAGCCTACTATACAAGCTAGGGCTAACTTTAGACCTCAGTTTCATGGTTAATGGGCAAGGCTGTATGAGTATTAAATATTGCGTGACTAAGAGCTGGAAATATGTTAGAACTTATTTATTTATTTATATTCACAAACATAAAACCACTTACTAAATCTGAGAAAAATAGTTGTACAAATTGCTGTTTTGATCCTAGGATGTAGAATGCATTTTGGGAAACACTGACGTAATCTGTACGTTTATTTACTAATGCCCTTTTGGTGAAGGAGCACGTGTGTCTTAGGTAGAATATTTTTATGGAACAATAAATGGCTTTCAGAATGTATTCTCTGTAAGCTGTTGGTGTTAATAATGAAATGGCTTCTATAATAGTCCCTTTATCAAACCAAGAATACATTCACTTCTTCAACCATAATCACTTCTGCAGTTACCTTTTCTTGGAGCGTGCATACCACCATGACGTACGCTGTGAAACAATCCCAAAGACTGCATAAATACCCTTAGGTAGTTTCGAGAGTTTACGCTAGACTACTAAGAAATATAAACATCCAAATCCCTTTGGTTACATTTATGCTGTCATATAAGGCACGGGATTTGAAGGTACTTTCCCAGCTATTCAGTCCTGAGATCCCTTGTGTTGGATTAATTTACGCTCGCTGCATTGTTTCTAGTTGTTGGTATGTTCATTTGGGACATTAAGCTATTAAGGTATTCTGTCTTGCTGTAGCATTCCAGCTGACGGGTATCAAATTTGATAGCCTTCACCGGACCGTACTATACTGCCAAACTCTCCCAGCGCTTAGCTACCAGTGTCTTTGCTTTTATCAAGAAGGTGATTGATTTGAACAGAAGACGAGATGCCCAACATTTTCAAGATGTGTGACATGCTTGGCTGTTTAACTACCATAAAGAGAAAACATTTCAAACTAAAGATACGCTTCATATGATTTGGACGCTGAACTACCTGTCTTAAAATTCAGTCCTTCTCGTGATTGTCATTGTTATATGGACACCAATGCATACAACCATAAAAAGGATTTATTATTGCCTTTGTACCTTGCATACTTCTGTATAAATTATGTGTAAAATTTTGTCTGAAGAGGAAAAAAAACATTTGATACTTGGTTTGAGAAGCTACAGATAATAAAAAAATTTATGATAATAGAAGCCTTTTCATGAACTGAAAATAACTAGTTGTTAACTGGTTTGATAAAGTCTACTCAGTATTTTAAAATCAACATCATTTATATAAAGGTAATGAGCCAAGAGGTATTCAGATGTAGGAAACACTTCATTTAAGATGGATTAATAGTGAGGCATATCATTTTGCAATTTGGAAGCATTCAACTTCGAATGCAGTGTAAAATGTAGCTCACATAATTTGATCCAATACCATTAAGGAAATTGTTGTTGGCTTTTGCAGAGTTGCCAAGAACAATACACTTACATAGTCTTCTATTTCTCTTCTGCTGAGCCATAAGGACATTTTCAGTTAATGATTGTAATTCTTTTCTAGAACTTCTGAGTTGGGCTGAAGTAGAAAGAGCCTTCAAAGTGTTTACTTTTGAGAGCCTGAGGCTGACTGGGCTGAGTAACTCTGGTCTCCTGGAGAGCTCTGGATCTATGGTTGGAGGTGATTCTGAAGTGTCTTATATCCCTTGGGATAATCCAGCCTGGTTTGCAAGACAGACGAGACAACTATTCCTTATGGAAAAGAAGCTTAGTGGGAAATCTCCAAGAGGCTCTGGTAAAAACCTCTCTGTTTACGTTACTCCTGAAGAATTTAAATCCGCTGTTTATTTTACCGTATCGTTTGCTATTTCAGGGTTGTGATTTTTCTTACTTGTACAAATCACTGAATTTCGAGTATTGTGTAGTCTGTACGTTGAGTATCTGTGTAGGATTACTAGATAAAGACAAAAGCCAGCTATTTTGTATGACGAGATTAACAGTTTATTTAAGCAACTCTTTAAAATGACATCTGTAGAAAAGTGTGTACTAGAAAACTGTTTTATTGCTTATGACATCGGATATATTTTAGAGACATAAAATACTGAATACATGCTTAAATACCTTCTGAATACAGAGGTAGGATGGCAGCCGAGTCTTTACAAACTCAGTAGCAACCACTGAGTGAAATCAAAAGTGATGTGTAAGGTTAATGAGATGAGTACTAGTGAATGAGTATTAGGAAGTGGAAAGGGTATATAACTTACACATGAGGACTCTAGAAGGTGATATAAAAAGTTGAAAATTGAAAAAAGATGTGCCATATGTTGTAATTACACATGCATACATACTTTTCCTGTACATTTTTTTCTTAGTTCATTTGCAGTCTGTGCAATTAGTATATCTTTAGCAAGTTACTATGTGACGTTTGAACCATTATATTAGAATGGGAAGATTTAGGACAGAAGGATCAGAGATGGAGATCTCTTGTAGACAATGCAGAGTGAATTTTCTGCAAGCTGTACATCTTCTCCTTCTGCGGATTCTAACATAATGAAAAGTTGTTGGCCTGGAGCAGTGTTGGAGCGGTTCTGGCCAAGAAGCAACATTAAAAACAAGAGATTATTTTTCTGGGATGTGAGAAAAATAGAAATTAGGTCAGTTTAAGCTGCTATACCTTTAGGCTCGTGATGTTGCCCATGCTTTCCTAATATAGATGCCTAGGCAACCAGCTTAGATGGGATCCTTTGCTTAGAAGGTTGGAGCAGACCAAATGAATCCTGCTTATCTCCCTCGCTTCTGAATTTTGGGAACCCTTTTTGGGTGTTAGTTTTACTCTTATGCTAGTCACAATACTAAATATTGCAGTTACAAACATAGTGTCCAACATCTCATCACTTCTGCGACACTCAAACAAATACCGGGAAGAGAAAACTTTTGCTTTCAGATTTCTTAAATCTTCTAGAGGCAGTCAGTAAACAGGTCTAATTTCCTGGAGAAGCAGAGCCAGAAACATGTCTGGAAGCTGAGCTGGTTATGAGCCACTTACGAACAAATACTCTCCAGAGTATTTTCTCCCAGGAAGAGTATTTTTCTTGTACGTGTGAATTTTGATCAAATATTAGTGACCTCTGCCCTGACTCTGGGCATAAATAATTCCATTAAAAGGAAATTATTTCAGAAAATGATGAGAACATAGAAGTTAGTGTCCATGTCATCCTATTCATATCAGGTGCCCATTGTAACAATGATAGTTTATCAGGAATGACTGGTCAGATCCTTGGCAGAAGTCATATTCTGTCAGCAGCTTGTAGAACTCTATAAATCCAACTAATTTCAGGTTTTAAATGTTGCATTTTTTCAAAAACATGTAAATACAAAAATAACTGATTTTGCCGCCTTTTTTATGTCATCCGTGCAAAGGAATACTTGTTATTGATTCTCTTGTATAGTAAGCAGAGAAATGGTTCTTCATGTGTGAGTCTTGAGGACACTTCTTAGAGTATTTTTAATCTTTTCGACCAGCAAGGCCAGCATTTTTTTTTTTTTTTAATGACCTGTCTGGCACTTGTTGTCCCTGGATTTTAAAGTGCTCTTTTAGGAAAGAAGCGTGGTAGAGCTGACCATGTATTTATTGGACTAGTGTCATAAAAGGAAGCTTCAACTTGATGGCACTCTCTTCAGGGAGGCTAAGGAAATTGCATCACTCCAACCTTAGTATTTAGGGCTGAAATTTCTGGAACGCTTCTTAAAATTCTGCTTTCAATTTCCAGGACATACAGAAACAAACAGCAAAGATGGAAGAGATGGTCTGGCTGATCCTGGTTTGAACAAAGGATTGGATCTTTTTATTTCTGATATGGCAAGTGTGAGGAACGGAATAAACCGCTCTATAGTGTGAGACAACAGAAGATACTGTTCGGCACCAGGACATGTTACTGGGGATTCCTTTGCAATGCTACATGCAAATATTAATTTTGTGGTGTTTGGTGAATAGTGCCATAAGCGCTATGAAATCACTTTCTTTGAGTTCTAAGGTGATCGGTCTTGGTGAAGCTACTAATGACAATTCTGTGCTGGTTTCGCAGGATACCGGGGTCAAATACTAGCATGAGAGATTAAGAGAAGTTGCCAAACTGTGTCACATTAATAGACTGTGTAGTTTGGCATCTTCAGAAACACCTGCCTGCCATACGGCCCTGAATAAATATAGCAATTTTAAAATTACTTCATAGGACATGTTTAAATATTCATAATTGCTTACAGAACTCAAAAACATATAACCTAATAATAAAAATATTTAGTTTATGTTTGCCATAAAAAAGCCAAGACCAAAAACCTTTGGGAGTAACTGTGTTTTTTATTAAATAGTGCCATACGGGTCTACACATGTGCAGCATTATGCAATTAACTGTGATGCAACATGGGATGCTGTCTATTAAGTCAGCAAGATTACAGTTAATTTAATACAACTGACACTGAAATGTTGATATTCATTATTTTGTTTTGGTGTATTTTGAGGCGAGTCTGGAAAATTATGGCCTAGGACCAAACTTAGAAGACATAAAAAAGACACAGAGGCGTTGTTTGACAGACTGGAGTTTCACTGAGCATTTTCAACCCCATGTTCTTCTTCAGGTATCTGTGAACTGACAATCTTATGCGTACAGTTGCCCCCCAGAATGCTGTGCAACGAATTAGTGGCAGAGTACAGATATTTCCTTGCTGGATAATTGATTCAGTTTTATCCCTTTTATGTTTTTACCAAAACCTGTCGTTCTTTAGCTGCTTTTCAGTTTCTTGTATGAAATGTAGTTTGTAATGGGTTTTTATTTCCTGGTTTGGCCAAACTGCAGCTGTCCTTTTTGGTAGTGAGTCTTTTAGCTAAACCTGTGGTGGAGACAAAATGATCTTGCCCTGAGGGGTGATCTTCCCTGGCAGTTACGGGACTCATTAGCGCAATGTATGCGAAAGCATACTTTTCAAATACCTATGCGGTATATGTTTTATGGGCAAATAGAAAATTTTGTTGCAATGGTACTTCACCTTTTCAGGGCTACAAGCTTCATTTATAGAAATCTTGCAAGCTAAAGACTAAAACTCATCTTGCAGAAAGACAGAACGACAAATGTGAAGGATAAGTTCAAGCGTAGATGGCTTAAGTCGGTAGGCATTCTCTTGGGAGGGGTGGATTATTAGTTCCTGTGCTGCCTTGAGCTTCATATGCTGCAGTTCTTATTTGATCCCTGACACATGCCATGCGTGGGTGAAGGAAAGGCTGCTCAGACTTTTTCAGCACCACTTCAACATCACAACTTTAAAGTCTGGTCATACGTTTCAGTACCTGGGGAATTCCTTCTTGTGCAACGTAAATAGCTAGTACTAACTGAACTGTCAATAATTAATGAATCTAATCAAAAGATGCTGATGGAAAATAACTGCGACAGAAAATAACGTTTTGTAAGAATACTTCCATATTTCTTTATACTACATGTCACATCTGAACATAATTTTTACACCAGCTGATACTAAGGTTTTCATGTTTAAAGAGAATATTTGTTGATAGGGGATTCTTTTAGTTTTACCTCAGTTGCATAGTTCTGTAAAAATAGTTTCAAAGAAGGCTTTCTTCTAGCTATAACTATAAAATAAGTTTCAGGCTGTAGGCAATGTAAACATTGAAAATGATGGGGCAGTACAGAACAGAGTGGAATAATGTAGAACACAGTAAATCTCGGAGATGTGCAGGTCACAGTATGGCAAATTGAATACCAAGTAAACCTGAGCTAAAAAGAAGTAAATTTGTTTTCTTTTTACATGGTATATGATAGTTCTGCTTTTATTTACTGTTTATTTATTTAAATACTTTATTATTTAAATTTAAGTATTTATTTAATGTTTAAATTTATTTGTTTATTATGTAGCTGAACTTTTTCATTCATGGTCAGTCTCAGAAGGTGGAGCATAGTGACTGCCTCTTCTCAATATGAATAGCGGTGGAGTTTCAACTTCCACCTGCCTGAACACTTCAGATTGCTGGAATCCAAATGCTTTGCATACATCTTGTAGGAGAGTGAAGTTCTGAAGCACCTTTTGCTAAAAGCTGTGCTGTGTAGCATCTGTAGATATGCTACTGTCTGCAGGGAGGAGGTACTTTTATTTCTTTCTTTTTCAGGTTCTTCATACTGCATCCCAAGAATACAGATGTATTGATTCCTTTTATCATACCCAAGATAACTCTTTGCTAATGGTTCTTCACAATCCTATGAATCAGTATCGTTTGTGCCAAGAGACTTGGAATGTTGCATTGCACTCTAATGTTGGATTCAGGTAATTGATTTTATCTTTCATGTCTCGTTCACAGTCATTTTTCAATTAAAGCCTGCATGGCTATGCTTGGGGCAAAGCTTTGAAATTAAAAGATACCGTGATGTAACACATTTATGAGAAAGCAAGTCACACAGGTGTAAAACAGTGCTATATCAAAAGAATTGTATTGAGACGAAGCTTTTCCAGGTGAGGAGAACCATGCAGTAACTGTTATGTGATTCCTTACCACAAGCTATAAAAATATACATAATGCACACATACACACGAAGTCATATTAGGGATATCCATATCAAGAAAACTTTATTGAGGACCCTTCAGGTAAGGGAGGTTAAAAATAAAATTCTGTCTAAGAATATAATTGTCAGGTTTTTCAACTCTGTGTACATAAATTGGGTGAGTGTCACTGGGAAAATTTTTCAAGAAAAGCTAGAAGTCCTTTATTAATATTAGAATAATTTTTTAACAGAATACCACATTCTTAATTCCTTGTCGCAGTCGGCTTACCAGTTAGAGGTATGCAAGCAGTTGATGCGTCCACTATTATAGCTTTTGTCTGTGGACCTATTCATTTTGGAATACATTTTTGCACTGAAACAGCTATATAAATGATGTGGGTCCAACTGCTATTCCAAATAACTGACCAAAAATAGAATATGTGTCCATGTACTGATGTGTAAAGAAGGTACAATGCCATGGAGAGACAGCTGGGCTGTCTTTAACCGTGTCACTCTGGTGCTCTATGGATTAATTAGATTTGGTTTATCAAATAGAATTCCAAGCAAATTATCCAATGGGCAGCAACCAACTTGTCTGCAGGCATCCCTTTCTAAGTGCAGTGCCTCATTTATCAGAATATGGGAATCTTTTGATAGCAGCTGTTGTTGGTACCTATATATTTGAACAGGTTGGAATGCTAAATAGGCAAAGTATGCCTTCCTGAAGACACATTTTGTATTGTATCTTTGCTCTCAGTCAAGGAACTCTGTGTGAGTCTATCTCAGCTTTCCAGGCACTTGGACTTAAATTCTTTTGCATGAAAAGAGGCTGTTGTGATTAGCAGTGACTGGGACCAGAGCCAGAAGAGATTTACCAGCAGAAACACAAAGTTTCTTGGAGAAAATGCTGGCTGTTTGTGGTTGTTGGGCAAATCCACTAAATGTCTGGTCAATCAATTTTTTTGCATGTATACAACAGCTGAAATCTTCCCCAAAAGATGGTGTGTTCAAGTAAACCTGGGTCTTGCATTCAGATAGACCCAGGCAGAGGAGCAGTGATCTCAAAGTCTGTTCCACAGAAGTCTATTGGAGCCCAGAGCTGTTTGCTTTGCCAGCTCTCCTTACGCTTCTTTGGGGCACTGGACATTAAAGGCCTGATGCAAGTTGCTTAAACACAAACACCTGGTGCCAGTTTAGCTGCCTGGTGTATCTGAGATGTCTGCACAGGGCTGACATATGACATGAGACCCATAGGAGACCCATACTCTTTTGGAACCGACACTGGAGACCAGGTCGCATACCCTAGTACATCTAACATGTCACTTGGTGTTGACATATGCTGAGTAACACCTCTTCCCAATGGCATATTGTTGTTGTGTGGTCTGTAGGAGCAGATAGTGAGGAACCAGACCTCCTCGGGAAACGTTTATCCTTGAAACAGCAACTCTTCATCTCTGGGGTCCTAGAACAATTTGGTTGGTCACCTTGAAAGGGCATTGAAATAGTCAATTCAAGGCCAGCTGAAAAATGGGAAGAGCTCTTGATACCTGCAAAACAAAAGTTGCTAATTTTGCATCCAAAGAAGGATTGAAGCATGTCTTCTGGCAGATGCATTATAATTCAGCTGAGGATGGAATAGCTATATGCTTCCTCCGTCTTACTCTTCCATACACATTGGAAACAAGGCTTAGACATTAAAGATAGCTTCTGCTTGGGGCATGCCATCTTTTTTCATTGACACTTCTCTGGCTTCTGTTTCAAAGCAGCAAGGAGTTCCTAAAGAAACTGTCATGAAAGCTAACAAGAAGGTTTGACTTTGCTGCTGTTTCACAGAAATATTCAATTGTCACTACTATGTATGCTACTTAGATTCTTTGAAGAGCTATGGGCTCTCATTTGGTTCAGTTACGTGGCATATATACTTGCTTTTTTTCTGCAAAATAATCAGCATGACTTCTGACCTTGTTCAACCTTTTTGCTAAAGATCATTTCAGATTTCCAGACAAAGCATCATAAATATTTGCTAGTGTATGTTTCCAAGCAACACAACACTCCTCTGGAAGACAGTCTTTAAATACCTGGAGTGCTTCAAGCTGTTGCCTCCAGTAGCTTCCAGATCCTGCTGAGTTGCCAGAAACAGGCACAAACCCTACTTATTAATTAAGCAGTATTATTACTGGGTTTTACCTTTGTATGAAATAACTGGCTCCTGATGAGTTTAGTAACAATTTGTTGATTTTCCTTTTATTAAAATTACTATCATTCTAATTTGGGGGATATATTTAAGAGTCGCACTTTCACCACAGTTACAAATACACAACAGATGCTGTGCTTGACTCTCTGTTCGGAGTTCTCTACCTGTGTTTCCTTGTTACTTCTTTATTGTGACATCTTACTGACCACAGACCCACTTTGTAGGGTTGTTCCATATTTGCTGTCTGGAATATACTTCTCTCACCTGCTAATCAGTTGGTTACAGTGGGTCCTGTTACAGCAAATTCTCACGCAAGGGGGAAATTAAATCTCTTATGTTGCAGCAACTTTTGCTCCTGGAGGTCGCAGTTACCCTTCCTTCTTCTCTATGGATATCGGGTCCCATAGTTCATGTAGAACACCCGAAAATTCAGGAATTGTGCTCTTAAAAGGGTAGGCAGCAGGAGGCTGCCCATGAAATCCAATGGATGCCACTGACTAAGGGGATACAGGTGTACCTGCAGCGATATGTGTGTATAGAACATTTCAGCTCTGGTTAGGATAAGTGACCACTCTAACAGGAAGCCAAATGAATTCAGACATTATCAAAACTATTCTTTTGCTCAAAGTTAATCTTAATGACGTTTGTTTACTGTTTCATAGTAAACACATTACACAAGTTACTGGAAAAGAATAATCCTTTCTGAGAAATGATTCTGAGTCAGACATTGGCAGTAGTGACATCAGAATACATATTAATAGAATGTGTATTTTTGACTTTGAATGACTGTTTCATTGCCCTAAAATATTTTCCATGCGAATAATCTCTTTTTTATTTATAACATATATTCATCTTCAAGTTATTCCAGTACTGGCAACCCTAGATTCCAGCCTAGTTTTGCCTTTTGTTTTCAACACCTTTGTTTTTATAGCCTGTACGCTCTTCTTCAGATACAACCAGAGTCACCTTGTCCCTACTGGGTATAGGATCAACAGTTTCTCCATGCAAGTTTCCCAAAGCAGGCTCCACGTACGTTGCAGGAGCCGGGAGAGACTGGTGTATCTTTAAGCTGTCCATGAAGTGTATCCATCGCCAGTCTGTGTAGACAGCCGACGTACTAATTCTCTTGGACATACACTGTAATGCTGCAATAAGGACTTCAAAACTGTCGCGAGGTCAAGGATTGGTTGTGCTGCCTACGTGTTCACAACCAAAAACTGTAACGCATGCAGAGCTTTTGAGTACAATTGAATCATCTTGAACTTATAAATGCAAAACATTGTGAAGGCACAACAACTGAATCTTACGCGTTCTTTAAAAGCCCCCTTAAGTTTTGCACATGTGAAGAATTTTAAAGAATTAGGGTAACACTCCAAACAAGGGGTTGAGTGGCAACTGCATATCAGAGTTCCAGGCTTCATCCTACCTTGGAAGCAGTTGTTCACAATGAACTATTTTAGCAGTCATTTCAGACACCTTTGGAAGATGAGACAATGCAACTACCGATACCAGCTGCAAACTCTGGATCAGTTTGTTGTTCAGTGTTCACTTCAACTGTTAATTGTGAATATTCTTAATTTATGCCAGGCTACTGTGCACTGATTCTCTAATCTGGATTTGGATGGCAATTTCCAAGCACCTTGCTTGTTACACTGATAAAGAAGAGCTAGAAATTAAATAGAATAACACCTCCTCAGCTGCTGAACAAACAAATGAAGTGTATTCTAAAAGACAATATAAACTTATTTTCTTAGTTGCTCTTGATTATCCTGGTGGTCAAACAGTGAGGAGGGCAATTAGCCTCAGCCTTTTTTAAACTGAATGTCTCTGTTTTCTGACTTTCTGGATTTTCTCTGAGGGCAGGCATTCTTTGGAAGACAAGTTTCTAATATCTCTGCAGAAAAGAGAACCAAAATCCCAAATATAAGGTATATTAAGCAAATACCAGCCAGGTAAAAGTATCAGCTCTTGTAAAAACTGAGCAAACCCCTGTCAAACGCAAGCATTCTCTCGAAGGTTATAGAATAATATTTGTATAAGAAACTGAGAAGCCAAGTGATCTTGTTTGACCTGAAATCATATTAGTGAAAACTGTATTATGGTAAATAGAGGAATGTTGTACTTTTCAGGAACTATCTTGAGCTGGTGGCCAACTCAATTGAAGACTGGGTGAAAGAGGAAGAAGTCAAATACCAAGAAGAGAAGATGGCTAAGGAAACAGAGTCTCTTAAACTGGAAAAAGCCATGGCAGAAAGACCTTTTGAGTTGTCTGCATGTGCTGTCAAAAAAACTGTCTTCCCGAAGAAAGCTAAAAGTGGGTTTTTGTTTTATCCTAGAAAATTCATTTTTCATGTTGAGTGCTGAGACCAAAAGTTGTTCAGAGCAGAATTGCGTATATTTTTTCATAGGGTAGCCTTGTTTTGTCATCCATATAGACTTAAATATGTTTTGAAATGAATTAAATACACATGTTTAAATATTCTGCATCATCCTCTCTTCTGAAAACTGAGACCTTTAATGTCAATTTACATTTACAATAGCTGTGTTTGTTTAATGGAATTACTTTAAGGATTGCATACAAATATGAATCTCTGTTTAGATGACGGAACATACAAAGAGATGAGCAGTAGTTAAAGCTGGCAACACAGTTCAGGAAAATTCCTTTTTAAAAAGGCAGGATAAAAGCTGGAAGCTAAAACTGGAATCCAGAGTTGACTAGACTGCAGAGCAAGCTTTAATTACAAGCAACATGTTGGATGGTGAAAATTGTAAGCAGTAACTGTTGAGCAGGCAGCAAAATCTGGAAACCCCTTTCGACAAACGAGAACTTTTGTCCAAATTGTCTATTTATGCATTTAAATGGTATTAACAATGATTTGTTGACATTTAGCCTTTGCTTTGTTCACCTTCTTTGAGAATGCACTTTGAAACCTTCTAGTACTAGCAATTAGCATTTACAAAAACAGGAATGTTATTCCTCAGCCCAATTAACATGTCTGATTAGAGTTTGGAAACTGAAAGGATAGTTATGATTTCTAAATCATAATTTGTACCTATCTAGCTGTTACAGGAGCTAGACTGAGTCTTGCCCATCTGGTGCCTTATGACAGACACAAATTGTAGAGAATTTTACTTGCTGAAAGAAGATAATCACCTCTAGCTAGGACGTGCAGATGGGCAACAGTGTATTTAGGTGATTTCAATTTCACTGGCAGTGCTGTAACCCACGCTGCAATTTTTACTGTTTAATACAAAGTCATTTAAGTAGAAGTTTTGGGTAGTGTACTTTAATTTATCTTTTCTAGCAGGTGAATATTGGGTGTCCAAGCATGATATAAAACCACATGCCTAGAGAGATACCCTTTTCATGAGTCATAGATGCTATAAAGCCCTAATAGTAAACAGGGGATATGGTAAGTGTTCCTTTAGCGAAGGTGTGAAGGTTCAGACAGCATTTATTCACTTTTTTGACTTGAAAGGTTATAATATCTATGATTCTGGTATTGAGCTTGTTCTGGCATTTGGTGAGCTGGTTAAAGCACTGGATCTGAATTCTGGAACAGCGGTAGTAGCAAAAAAATAAATACTACTTATTGTTTATTCAGCATTGCTCATCTGCATAAAAAAAAAATCTTGTTGCAGGAGCAAAGCCTTCAATAGCAAGAAGCAGAGAGTGAGTCTTTAAATATGTTGATATATTGTTTAGCATATTTGGTCCCCAGTTATGACTGTCAAGTAATACTAGTTATCAGATAAGTTTCTTCTAACACAAACAATCTTTCTATTTTATCTCTCAAAATATTTAACATTTTCTTTATTCTACTTTTATACTTTTACTGTTTACAAATATATATTTTTTTATTTACTTGCATTTCTTTTATTTTTATTTTCCTGTTTTTTAAAATTACTTTATTTTCATATATTTATAACGTCATTTATTCCCCTTTCATTTCTCAAAGGCAGCACATCAGAACCTGAGAGTGTAACGGAGACTATTCCAGAATCTCAATCTGACAATGAAAAAAATCCTTTTATCAGAGAAGGTTCTCTAAAGGTGAGGCAAAAATATGTATGTTTCTGAAATGGACTGAATAACACTGCTTTCCCAGGAAGGAAAAGCCTTCATTCTTACATAGACTTGACTCAGTCCTCTTGGGTTTTCTGCTCTTGGCTATTTTGTGTATAATTTATTTCTTGTTTTCTTTGATTTTTTCCTTATTGATTCAGTTATGTTATTTTCTTAAGGGAAGACTGGAGTTAGACTAGACATTCCAAAAGCAATTCATAATTGCAGAACTAGGTAATGAGTTATGGATAACATCCTACTTCTCGTTGAACTTTTCTGGTTATAAAGCTATGAAAACAGAAGATCCAGATTCATGGAAGTACTTATGTACCCAGCTCCTACTTCCACTATGTACATCTCTTTGAAATTAAGGAATGTAAATATGGTACCTCAGAGTGCCCTTATGACAGAGAATCCCACTTTATAGACGTAGACCATGGTCATGCGCTACAGATGGATTGACTTGCCTAGGTTCACACAGTAAGTTTCTGGCTGAGGTAGGAGTTAAGCGCAAGTTTTTTAAGTCTTAGCACGGGTACTGTCCATTACTCTGTACGAATCTAGCTTAATTGATGTTGTACTCCCCTGCTTTTTTTTTTTTGACTCCTTACAGCCATAGTACGTTTGATCTTTCTTACAGCGTGTAATGCTCTGTACATAAAGTACCAACATTGGAATGTAGCTATGAAATGGCGCTAACCGGCTCCTGGGTACTCAACTTGAGCTGGCACAGCTCAAGCACGGCTAATGCCTAACTTGTAACCGTGACTGCTTCCCATTTCTTCCACAGAAATGCTTGTGCTTTGGGATGCTTAGAATACAAAATGCTACAAAGCCCTAAATACTCTGGAGAATCTTGGATGTCTCTTGTTGTCTTCCTAATACAAGTTTGATAATTCTGGCATTGGTACCTCATTCGTCTTTCTGGAAAACAATAAAGTCATTTTATCTCACGGTTGCATTTTTGGGAATAAACTAATACTAGTGATGCATTCTGATTTGGTGATAAGCATTGTGGAAAAGTGCACAACAAAATAATTCTTTTATGACTGAATGTGTAAGATATAAGTAATCATCTGATACATCTCCTGTGGTCAAGAATGACTGATCCTGTGGATTGAATGAGTCAGTAATTTTATGCAAAATGTAGCGTGTAATATTGTAAAACTGTAGACATGTTTGGAAAACACGTGAGTGACTTAGAACATTGTTCCTTTGAGTTTACTTGTAGTCTTTTCAGGATGCACATATGAAATGTCTTGTAACACAAAGAGAATCACAGTCGTTTGAATTCCTAACATTTAATGTAGGCTTGGAAGGAGGAGCAGGACCGATTACTAGAGGAAGAACAACTTAAGGAAGTAAAAAATGGAAAAAAAGAAAATTTGGGAGGATCCCAAGAGAAAGGACAGGAGCTAATAATACATGAAGAAAGTAAAGGTTCCAATAAGAAATCTTCCAAAGAGAAGTTTGAAGATGAACCAGCAAAAGCCCGTGAACTTGAGGAGGATCCCAGCATCCCAGAACCACGTTCTGAGAAAGTTTATAAGGTAAGGAGTCGTATTATTGCACCGTGGTAGGGAAGTGCTACCTATTTTTATATAGAGTCAAGATTACAGCAAAGCTATTATCCATTGTGAAATTGGAGTTCAGGGCAAATTAAGCCTAACTAGGTCTTGTTTAACTCCATCATTTTAGCAGCAGATCCTTTCCTAAAAGCTTTGGAAAGCAGTTTCTGATGTTTAAGATTATCCTACACAAGACTATTTAATTAACTTGGATGGTTTTTAGTGTATGTGACATGAACACAAAGATAAGTTGATCATGGTTTTGTGCCCATGGAAAATATATTTATGGGATGAACTTTGCCTGAAAATGTGATTTTCATGGGAGAGAGTAAGAAAGGGGAACATGGAGACCTGTTCCAGCTCCCATATGCAGGGACTGCTAGACCTAGTTGAGCTTTTTGGCTGTCTACATTGGAAATCAAGTAAAAGGAGTTCACTGTTTCTTCCGTTTCTTGATTCAAAATTCATGTTCCTGGAGTGCCCTAATACAAGCTATTCTGCCTGTTATATTAACAGAGGGCTATTTCTTACAGAGGGAACTCTTCACTAGTTTTGTCCAAACAGTTTTTATGCAGTTTGCACCACTTCATGTTTGTGGAGTCTAAGCCTTCCATTCAAAACTTGCGTAGGTCAATATATTTTAGTCTAAACTTGCTTGAGTACAGACTTCAGACTCGGAGATATATGACATTTCAGTCTGAACTTACTTGAGTACACTCACCCTTTTTTTGCCAATTTGTGGCTCTTTGGAAGGCACAGCAATCTAAGAATCAGATTAACAGTGTCTGAGTTCCAAAATCTAGAGGGTGGAAAGCTGAATCTTTATCCGCCCTTTATCTGATCCCATGGCATTGTACCTTGTCTCTTTGTACTTGGCTGGAATTTTTCTTCCCTTCCCATTGTATGTTAAGCCACCAGTCTACTTGCTACTCTTCAGTTTCCATGATGGCTCCGTACCACTGAAGGACCAGATTCTGCTCTCGTGTGTAACAAGTTACTTCAATTAGTAACTGAGAAATTATTTGGATATGAGAATAACATGCTATGTATTTGCTAAAATCATTATTATATTAGTTAAATATCTAAGCAAAAAACGTTGACCAGAACAGTGGGATCCTGCTGATATGTCCTTTATTTTGCCCTTTCATGGCTTCTACCTTTCTCATTTACACATCATCTAAAACGTGTTTTTCCAGTTTCTTGGCTACAATACAGGGGAGGATCTCATTCAAGTATCAGGAACCAATCAGTATCTTTTCCCATCTGATGGAGGACAGATTCAAGTAGAGAAGATAGAGTTTGTAAAAGGTGATTCTTTAATTCTTTATGCGTTGCTTTGACTCAGTTACTAACTGATGGCATAGTTTCTTGAGCCGTAAATGCTTTTTTTATGTCTCAGTGGTAGAAATTCAGGTAAAGACATTGAGAGTACCATGTAATTCCATATTAGCCTCTATCACTACTAATGTTTACATTTTCCTGTAGTATGCTAACAATTGATAAGTAAACAAAGTACCAGAAAATTAGAAATGGAGAAAAATCAGTTCATATTTATCGGTTCAATGGCAACCAATGCATGGTATTCCAAGAGTGCATGTTCCAATAATTTGTCCAGTCAAATTCAATATATCTAAGCAACGGGGTTGTTCTGCAGCCTCTCAGATCTAATTGTCAGGAAGTTTTTGAATATTTAGTCTAAACTCCACTAGCCTTAATTTTGTCTTCTTGGTCTACTACTAAGCAATTCAGTCCACTTCTGAGCGATTTGCTTTTTTGTGTGCTCTATAGTTGCAGAGGTTATTTTTGGGCATGGGGCAGTTCTGAAACCTGGTGGGAGCAATAATAGCATCCCGTTGCTTTGCAGATCTAACTTTGGTAAAGGTGAAAGTGATAAAAGACAACCACAATTTCTTCATTCATATCACAGACCCCAAGAAAAACGTAAAAGAAATCGAAGTGCAAGAAATTAATGAAGAACAGAAGATTAGATCAGGTTAGTGGATTGACATCACTTATATAAAGAATCAATAGTTTGAAATATTTAGCAATCAGATGCAAACCTTATCAGCTAACACAAAATAAATTCCTACTAATGGCATGGGGTCAATAAGATCAGTGTTCTGTAAATAGAACTAAAAATCCAGCTGGCTGACTTAGGCTGTAGAAAGAGCTTACCAAGATGTAGAAGCACAGTACAGGTCAACAGATGCAAACCAGTCTCTTTTTCCAAAGCAAGACAATAAATGAAGACGGTCCTCGTTCCTTAAAGAATTTTAATTTAATTAGAATGCAATTTCTAGATGAAAAGTCAAAGCTATATTACATAAACCTGACTTATATACTACCCTATGAGTAGAATGATAAAGTTTTCCCTGTCCTATATTAATCTGTTTTACAGGTTAATCATTCACATTAAGGTGCCACTGTTCACACCAGTCATTGGTTTGCAGGTCGGGTCGTTCTGGTATGTGTTGCTATCTTTAAAATGCATTCAAATTTTTTTTAAAGGAAATTTGAAAAATCAAAAGAAAGCTGTGAGCAAGTTTGGATCTTTTTCAGCCACCTTGGAAAATGGAATCCAGCTGTCCCTGAGCTATTACGGACCTACAGGGAAGACAGCAGGTAAAGTAAGCAAATAGAAGAGGATATTTGAGAACCATAGGGGGAATTCTTTTTTTTTTTTTTTCTTCATATACTCCTTAACCCAATAATTTGTTGCATGCAATTCTGCCTTTCTCAGCAGCTGTTACTACATGGTGGGGGATTTTCAACAAGGCTTGAGGTGAGATTACATTGTCAAGGATATTCTATGATTCAAATTTCAAAATGGAGGGAGGTCTCTGTGCTTTTATACTTGCTGTGAAAACAGAGCAGTGCAGGGAGAAACTTGCAAGTATTGTTATTAAGTAGCTCAGCAAAATCAGCCAAATTAATTTGAGCCAAAGAAAATGCGATTTGCTGAGGTGTCTTCTTGGTTTTCCGAGAAATAATATTTTTGTAAACTTATATAGGTGATTATGGAACTTTCATTTTACATTAGGAGTTGGACTTTAGGTTACAGTTGTGCAGACATAATGAGGCATTTCTCTGTCTTTCAATAAACACATTCACCGACTGGAAGCAATTGCTTCCCAAAACCACGGTGAAAATAGCGTCTGCTTTTACCAAGAGCTTTTTGTTTCCATTACATTTGAAAGGCCACTGAAACCATCATACGTATAAAAGTGAAACCCTCCTCTAATCAGAAAATAATCCCAGCATTTTTCAGCTCTTAAAATATGAAAACATTTAATTGAATGCATCTTTGTGTGGACTGTGGTAAACCATCCAACTATACGCTCAGTTTTAATTATTCAAATACATTTTACAAATTAGGTACTAAAAGAGGACTTTTTAAACTTGGGCCAAGAGAGCATCCACAATGTAGTGGACTGAGAAAACTTGTGTTTTGGCATAAAAGAGAGACGCGTCTAATGAAACACCTACATGTCAGCTGTGATGTTCGGGCTGTTTCACATCTACCATAAGCATCCTATTCTACGTTAGAATAATCCTTGCCACGTTGAGCTTTAGTGCAGCACTGGTGACTGGCATTCTTTGATTGTTTGCAGGTTTTCTACAATCACTTGCTTATGCCTAATTCCCTTTGTGGGTGTTTGTATCGTAAGTGCTCAGAAAAATTCTAACCAGAAATATTCTGGTTTAGACTATTCTCATATGCCATCCATCCCTAATGTAGAATGGTATGCCGTGTAATCTGTGGTTTCTTTCCACTGATTGGTTAAGTTGGGTGCAAATTACTCATTTTCCCTGCGTTACTAAAATCATTTTCTGGAACCTCTCTAATTCTCATTTTTCTTATTGTTTTTTTTCCTCATTTTTCTTATTGGTTTTTCTCATTTTCTCTCTTCCATTTTCCTTTTAGGGAAGCTAAGATGACAAAAGGTCTCCGGCTGTTTGCCATCTTTATTCTTCTTTTTCATTTATCGGTTAAATGTTAATATTTGTTTAAGTTGGTTTTTTTGGCATGACCAAAATCTAACTTCAGACCACCTTACAACCAGACTTAGAAGTAAGCTCCTCATCGCTTTGTGAATCTGGCACTGCTTGAGCACCTGCAGGGCTTTTGTCTCTGGGTATTATAGAACCTTTGTGCCTTAACGAAATCATGAGAGTACAACTCCAAGTGCTAGAAATCTGCTTATGTGTGCAGGAGGAAGGAAACCTTCCTTTATCTGACAGTCCTCTGGAATTTCCCATCTCTCTCAAGATTTCTAAAGACGCTTTCCCTCAGTCCCAACCATCCACTCTTTTTCATTGTTACCCTCAGACACTATGTTCTCATTTTTCAGGACAACCAGAGGGAAGGGGTAGGTGAAATTTCCTTAGGGGTGAAGAGCCTATAACAGCTTGTGTTCCTAAATTCAGCACTCTGGAAAGTAGTGTCATCTGAAACTGAGCGTGCTCCACCTCACCACATGGGTAGCTGTGAAGGATAGCTCCCCTCACGATATATAAGAACTTCCTTACACCCGGTGTGCAGTGGTCACGTGGATATTTATACTCACCTGAGGGGATTACATTCACTAATGATTTTAATGGACAGTTGTCTCGGCTATCCTGCTTCTTTGTGGAGCACTAGCTCTGTCAAAGTTTATTAGTCAGCTGCTTTTTCTCACCATCCACCTGGAGATGGGTACCACTACTTGTTTATTCCATGGCCATGCTGTCTAATAAATGTGTATCAGAATGGACCCCGTGGACTATTTTAAACTTTCCTATTTTATATAATTAGCTGAGAATTTCTCTCTAGCATGTTATAAATAAAACAGATTTGTTCACCATTCCTCAGGCTTCCAATAAGCTGTAGAAGCCACGCAGCATAAATTTCAGTTCATGAAAGCAGAGCCACCTAACAAAGCATCAGATTCTCATGCATCAGCTAATGAAAGCAGGGATTTCAAAAATCTTTGTGGCTGAAGGTCATGGATATATTCAGATATCTGTGTGTTTCCCTAATTCTGGCACCAAGACAAAAACTGAGATTGAAGGCTTAAAAACTGAGGTGGAAGGCTTGTTATCCATGGACTCCTAAATAGCACTTTATCACCAGATGATCTAATAGTTTCTTCTAGCCTTAGAGTCTTAAATTTTGGGTCACCTTTGCAGTCGCCATGAATGCAGAATCATCCATAAGGCAAATGAACATGCAGGCAGCCTTTCTAATAGTTCAGAACTTTATTTTTAAGGTGACCTCTGCACTTTCTTATCTGCAGAGCTAAAACCATCTATGCCAAAACCTTTCTGGAAACAGTGGATGTAGTAGCACTTAGGCCCACCTTTTATCTCCTTCAGGCAAAGATATACTAACACTTCATCTGCATTACAGAAAATGCTATGATCTCACACCAGAATGGTTCTATTAGCGCGCTTCCAGATGCATGTCTTTCCTTCTTTGTCTGAATGTGATCTGGCTTGCCGTTTGTTAATGAGTTATTTAACTTTTCTTTGCCTGATGTATCAGGCTTCACATTAAATAATATTGTTCATTGGAAGAAGAAGAATTAAAATGTAATTTTACCAAAACAACAAAAAGAAGGATTTTTGGAAGTCTTCCTAAAGATGTTCTTGAGATGACTGACTTGTCATCAAACTTCATACTTTGTAGAAACTACTAAGCAAATCAAGTTTGCTTTATTTATTTAAAAAAAGGTTTCCAAAAGATGGTTTCCAAGATCATCGTGTTTTGCTTACTGGTGTTTTCAGTCCTTATCTGTATGGGTGTGGTTAAGATGTGGATAATAAGTTACTCTATCTGGGGTAACAAGTTTTCCAAAACAACCAAGAATTAAATTGCTTAAATTGTCTGGATGGGAAACAAGGTGCTATTTCATGAGTTGTAGGTTGGGGACTTAGGCTGCCTTCAAGCAAGAAAAGATGATTAAAAAAAAACTTCCAAAAAAATGTTAAGGTTGGAGCTGGCTGGGTTTTTCTGATTAAAGAAAAGTGTCACTTTGTTGAAACAAAAAAGTTTTACAGAAAATCTTACTTTGTATTAATTTTATTTTCAAGAAACTGTTTTGGAAGGCAACATGACTACGTCCTGTCAACAGCACGCTTAGCAGGCTGCCCTAATGCTTGGCCTTTAAGAACTGGGAGAGTCTTAGCAAGTCTAGATCATCAGAATCTTTCTCAATCATTATAGCAAAATAGAGCTGTGTAGTGCAAAACTGCTGGAGTCAGTCCATGCTGGATCAGCCCATGATAAAGCATAACAACAGTGATCATTTCCTACACGCTAGACTCAAAATGTCTCCACCTATCTAAGTATTCTGGAGGTAAAAGAATTCTAAAAAATTGTTTTCTATTTTTGAGAGGCAAGTGATGACCTGTGGAAAAAGGAAAAAATAGTTTCAAGATGCCTTTTAGGCTGACAAGTAGTCAGTCTGTGGAAGGACTTTCTAAATAATTTCATATATTCAGTCCCTCTATCTGAAATAATAAACTCCCTCAGCAAGGTTATTATTTCTAAGGTAAAATTTAGTGTACAAAATCTTGTTAAAAATAAAACATGGCCATCTACATTTATGAAACTTAATTGCATTAAAAATATTGCTTTTCCTTAGATGATAAAACAGATCCTGTCTTA
Source organism: Theristicus caerulescens (assembly GCA_020745775.1). Lineage (NCBI taxonomy): Eukaryota > Metazoa > Chordata > Aves > Pelecaniformes > Threskiornithidae > Theristicus > Theristicus caerulescens. The sequence continues at coordinate 326,398 of CM036559.1, read as the reverse complement.
GCAAGAATTCTGAACATCCCTTCTGTTCACGTTCCGACCATAATTTCTCCTGCCACATCAGCTTCTGGGAAAAAAGATAAGTCCGTCAAACAAAAATCAGGAAAATCTCTGCTATCTATGAAAGCAAGCCATAGGAAAACAGGCCCTCCACCCCCTGGTGACCTGGTAAAGCAAGAAGAAGGAAAGGTGAGAGAACAGATATTTATCTACTGAACACGGAAAAGAAACAAACAAAAATTCAAATACATAAACTTATGTAACAGAAACATATATTCTTCTTGGACGGCTTTGAGCTCTGCCTTAACAAATTTGTAACAATTTATGGTGCTTCTAAGGATATGTTTTACTCTTCCAGTTGTTCTCAGATGTATATATTGGCAGCTGTTAATGAAGCTAGCCTTTACGACTCCATGATATAAAGCAGTGTGCCTTCCATGGTCCACATGCTTTTGTCCATTTTGGCTTTACAGTTACACCTGTTACGTTATTTATATCTCAGTGACTAGAACTGCTCTAGAAATTAATTTTTAGTTTAACCACGTAGGAGAACTTTTCTGTGCTTTCCAAAACCTGTACTGGAAAGTCTAACCAACCAGTGAATTAGTGGAGACAGTTTTGCAAAAGCTTGCTCTGCAGTTTGGTGTTTCTAGCTGGTCACAAGCCAGGGACCAGCAACTTGAGGAAGTTACTTTTGCCCATAACTGAAGTACTTCTATCACAGGACAGTCCTTTGGAAAGGAGGGATGATATTTCAAAAGCAGATTCTGAATTTCTGTGATGGAATACTTAGCACAGAGTAGTACAGGAATTACAGGACCATGTGCATCAGAAATGCACAGTTTTTAATCTTGAACATCTTCCACAAAGCTCTATGAGAAGCTTTTTTTGGCATAAAAACATGTGAGTGGGGGAGGCCACGTGAGTTCAGAAACGGGTCACAGTTCCCCTCTGCAAAGTGTCTAACCTAGCTTATTTCAGGTCATTAGCTAACTATTGGCAGAATACTTTAGGCAACCGCCAGAGGTTTGTTTGATCCAGTGGTCTCACAGACCAGCAAGGGTATGAGTTACATCCCGGTTCTCAACCTGAGCCAAATTTAAGTCCAGTCTACTGCATATAATACTTCTCATGACCGATCGTTTTCCATTAACTCAGTCATTCCTCCCTCTTATATTCTGCTTCTTCCACAGGATGGTGGGTGATATGTAGAGAACATGAGTGGCACCAGGTCTGCCATGTTTTCCTGCACGGTTTTCTCTTTTGTCCTGTTCCTCAGACTTTGTCCATGGAAAATTAATGCTAGTTCATCCAACTGTAGTGGCTTCCAATTCCCAAGGCATTTTATGAAATTCTACTTTAGTTCTTGTTACCATTTTCTAGGGTACTGCCCCAAAAAGAATCACTACCTTCTGGTCTAAAGATCTGTTTGTCTCTTTTTCAGAACTATGTCTTGAAAAATTGGTCTTTTGTCTCTGCTGGTTACTTTGACCACTTCTCTCAAAGTCACTCCTGCTGTGCACTCATGAGAGGTTTATGAGTTATCTTCTCAGGTCCCTTGGCAAGGGAGGTTGAATGGAGATCATAATTCTGTTGACAGAGCTGGGCTGAACTGTTTAAAGAGGTAGAATGGGCAATATGGAAATGAAGGGTTAAATGCGCAGTGCAGGTTCATTTAAAACAGTCAATAGCTTCCATTACAGAGCAAATGAGAGGAGAGAGTAATAAGAATAAGACAAGAATGATAACATACTGAGAGCTGCAGGAATAGCCTTGGAAGACTCTCTAAACACGAGATAGCTGTGCTGCTTCCATGGTACCTAGCGGATGAAGTAATGCTGTAGCTCTTGTTTCAACATGGATTCTGTCCGTCATCACAACAAGTCCTGCTGACCTAATTTCAACAAGTTTAGCTAGGTATTTAAAGAGCATGAGCACGGAAGGTGGTGTAGGGTGTTGCCAAACAGCACTCAGCATAACATACAGCAATTGTGTGGTATAAACGAACTCCAGACAAACAAATTCCCTTACCATTAAAATTCTGTCAGGAGGACATCTAAGTTCCTCCTCTTCTTCCAGAGGAGGAACTCTTTACATTTCATTTAGAATGTCTTCGGTCCATTTTTGGCATTTTAATAAAAATTCTGAAAGACAGAGCGTATCCATATTAGTGCATACAGCTCCCGGCTATGTGTCTGCAAGTTATTTTGGAGGACAGGATTAAAATCCAAAGCAAACTTGACAAATTCACGTGGATGTGGTCTGGAAAATAGGATGCAATTCAGTTAGAATAAATACTAGGTTCTACAGTTACATATAAATAATTGATATATATGTATAGAATGAGTAACAGGTCTATCGATAACAGTTCTACAGAGAAAGGTCTGACAGTTGCAATGGATCACAAACTATACCTAAGTCAACAATGCCATCTTGCTGTGAGAAGGGCAAAGACCACATTGAGGTGAATAAACACGAGTATAGCCTGCTAAATATATGAAGTTATTTTACATTCAGGGCTGGTAGGGCCTCACTTGGAGTATTGTGTCCAGTTAAGGATGCTGCACTGCAAGAAAAATGTGGGTCACACTGGAGAGTTCTAAGGAAAGCATGAAGAAAAATCAGAGGTCTAGAAAACTTGACTGGTGGGGAAAGATTAAAAGGCTTGGTTTGGGTTGGTTTGATCTAGAGTTGAGAAACAGAACAGTCTTCTGTAAAGAGCTAAAGGGATGCCACCATCTCTTATGCTACCCATATAATCAGAAGAAATAATCAGAAGTAAACTAATTTTTTGCAAGAGAGATTCAGGCTAACCAACAGGAAAATGTCAGTAAGGGTAGTCAAGGTAAAGTACTGGAATAGATTGCCAGGAAACCTCCAGTCCTGGAAATTTTTTAAATAGGTTATGTTAACTGTTTTCTCTAACGATATAGACATACTTGAATTTTTTTTACCATTAGACAGGAAGAAGTAAATGACAACTGAGCATGACTTCTACCCAATTCTGTGACTTCTACTCCATGATCCTGTGACTATGATCTTAGGGTATTGAGGATAGCCTTAATTACCCAGTAATACTGTGTAAAGTAACCACAAAGCGTACAGAATCCTTTATGCTGAAAAAAAAGATAGCAAAGTATCTGCCAATTTTCCCCTGTATTTCTATTCCTAAAAATCAAGAATGTGGGGTAATACCAGGATGAGTTCTCTCTGTTACCTCTGTCTGCAACCCAAAACTGTTTTCATCTTGTGACTACAGGCATAGTGTAGTTCATTGTCACGTAGGTTTTGGGGCGGATGACATCGGGTCTATTGTATTTTTTTCCAAATGTTCCAGGGTCTTCAGACATTCAACCTCATCCTTTCTAGTCATCAGAACAGTTTCCACTACAGAGCAGTGCAAAGAGAATTACACATTTCGACTGCTAAACATTCCTTCTTGTCCCCTTCTCAAGTCAGTGCTGTATTTGCAGCAGACTGGAAGTGCTGCTTTACTTATCTTTTTGTGCTCTTTTAACAATTATAGGTAAAATAAGTGATGTGCAATTTCAAGAATTATTTCACGCTGTTCTGCTTCACATTATCCATTTATTGTCATCTTGGCACTGTGTACAAGGTAGCATAATGACTCAGCAAAATGAATAAAGTTAGGAACGGTTGTTCTTCAAGGGTTAATATAGAGGAATGAAAGAAGAGAGCGTAATCAAAGAAAATAAGCTAATGTTTCCACTTCAGAATCCATAAACTCTCAAAATGTTAAAAATGAGTGATAGAAAGCACTTTTTTTTTTAAAATGTTTTGTTACAACTGAAATTTGTAGCCTGGTTTTTTCTTTATTCTTTTAAAATGTGGAATAAAACTAATTCATGTTTCATTCTGTAGATGGAAATGGAAGAATCAGCTTCCCCAACACAAGCGATGTCAAATGCTCTTGCTTTCCCAAGTTTGAACGTCTCCTGTCCCAATGGACTAGTATTAACTTTCCTTGGTGAAAGTGTTGGAGGTTAGTTTTCTGAGCCGCTGCAGAGTAAGGAATTTTAAAAGAAGTTAAAATTACAGGAGAAAATTATTTCTGCCTTGATGGGTTTAGATGTAACAAAACGAATTTTTTAAGGTCTCAGATTGCCAAGTCTGTCATAATGTCTATTTAATGCTATTTGCAACATAAATAACGTGTTTTACTTCAAACAAATGTAAAATCTAGAATTGCAAGTTGTTGGACATAACAGATTGGGGGCAGGGAAGCAGCAACCCTAAAAAGCACTTGGGAGTCATGTTGGATAATCAGTTGAATATGCACGTATATCGGAATACTAAAGAAAACTGAGAAAATTCCATTCATAAATGCATATATATATATATCTCAAGGAATCTTGAGTGATAACAGGAAGATGTTATGTTACCTATATCCGCACCTCCTTTGCAATCGTGTGTACTGTTCTTAAGTCCACAAGAGAAGATGTTCATATTTTGAAAGATTCAGGGGAGAATGACAATAATGATTGAAGCATTGGAAGAGATATCTTACAGTGAGCTTATGCACCAGAGATCTCAACCAAAGAAAAGGTCAAAGGAGTGACTGATGCCAGTCTGGAAGTACAAAGGAAACAGAATTTTGGTGATAACTTGTAAACACAGTATACAAAAAGGTATTACAAATTTCAGGGGCTTGAAACTGAAAAGTAGTACTTTATACTAGATTTAAGTTATACTCACTTTTTAATGGTAAGAATCATTAACAAAACTCTCCCAGGCTGTGATGGACCCTGCTACTGGGTATTTTACAATCAGGTTTTGTTGCCTTTCTAAAAGATATGATCGGTTTCAAACAGGAATTACTTCACATAAGTCCTTTGGTTTATGCCATCCAGCACATGCAGAGAACAGGGTCATAATAAGGCTTTCTGCCCTTATCATTGAATTTCCTTTTGAAGACCAACAGGCTGTATAGATACTTGTAAGTTTGTGCGTGACATCCTTCTGCAATGATTCCATTTTCCAGTGTTTTTGAAAACCAGCATGAGGTTCATCTTTGCATACTGTAAGCTGTAGTAAATCTTGGATTTTTGTAGTCACACCGTTAGGTTTTGAAGCAGACAAATGTGAATTTTGCTGTTGTCACCTGGTCAGTTTCAAAAACAGCTACCTACAGGTGTTATTTAGTGCCTATGTACAACAAATCTGTCCAGCCCAGGCTGTACTGGAGCTATTGAGTACGTGAAAATAGATCAGCACAACTGCAGAGGTGCCCATATCCAGGAATAAACCAGATTTATCACACACACCAAGTACATGCTGGCAGTAATTCCAACACATCCTATGCGTGAGCTGTTGCATAAAAAAACCCAGCAGAATCATTTGTCTTCCTGGCAACTAATGAAACAACATACCTCTTAGAAACCAGCCGAGTGATAAGTCCAGTGTATATAAATTAATAAAAATAAGAAATTTGTATTAAATAAATGTAGTGTGGTACAAAAGGATCCATCACAAATTTTATAATCATGTGAGAGAGGAATGTCTTGGGTTTTTGTTTTGGTTTTGTTTTTTTTTTTTCCCCACATAGACCTGAATTGCTAGTAAAAGCTTCCCTCATTTTTCTTCTTGGGCATGTCTTTCCTTTTAATATCAAAATCACAGAATCGTAGAACAGCCCAGGTTGGAAGGGACCTTGAAAGATCATCTGGTTCAACCTTTTGTGGAAAAGGGAGCCTAGATGAGATTATCTAGCGCCCTGTCCAATTGCATCTTGAAAACCTACAGCAATGGGGTCTCTACCATGTCCCTGGGGAGGTTGTTGCAGTGAATGATTGTTCTCACTGTAAAAAATTTCTTTCTTATATTGACATGAAGCCTCTCCCAGTGCAACTTGTACCCATTGTCCCTTGTCTTCTCCATGTGGCTCCTTGTGAAGAGAGAGCCTCTGTTCTCTTTGTAACCGCCCTTTAAGTGCTGGAATACTGTGATGAGGTTCCCCCCTGAGCCTTCTCCAGGGAGAAGAGACTTAACTCCTTCAGTCTTTCCTCACAGACAGATTCTCCAGCCCTTTGATCATCTCTGTGGCCCTCCTTTGGGCCCTCTTCAGTCTGTCCGTGTCTTTGTTGAATTGTGGGGACCAGAATTGGACACTACTCTAAGTGCAGCCTGACAAACGCCGAGTAGAGTGGGATGATCACACCTCTGTCTCTGCTGGTAATGCCCCTGTGGGCGTAGCCAGCTTGGCACACTGTGCCAGCTTAGGGTGAATGTACTCTGATCAGTCTGGTATGAAGTAAAGAGGATGCAGAGGGTTTTCAAACATACATGGTTTGGTAAGGAGCATGAGTTGAAATGCTGAATAGTTGAGGTGAACAGAGCCATTACAGACACATACATGTGGTCTCTTGACACAACTACCATAATTATACTCATTAGCACACTCAAAGCACTGCCATAATTTAATATAAAATTTGTTCAAGTAGACAAAGTATCTAACTTCAGTTTCTATACAAATTTAAACTTGGTGAAACTCAGTAACTATTTTCACCTTCATGGGCAGTTAGAAAATTCCTCTCACCTAATGTCAGTCTTCCAAAAGTTCAGCATTTGTAATAAATCCATCTTCAAATTTCCCTTGTTTTCATTTGGAAAGACAGACACCTCCACAGGAGGATGCAGAGTTTCTGAGTAGATGACTGCTTTGAAACAGAGTCTGTCCCTTACTCTGTGGATTACAGAGGAAGCCAAGGAGTGTTAATCTTACTCACCTAAGTTGCATACCCTCTGTACACATGCAGAATGATGCTGGGTGTTAGCACTCTTTGAATGTGTGCTATGCAGTATTAAGTAATGCAGAATTTGTTTTCAGATTTGAAAGGTGAAGCTACTGCAGCTGAAGCTGAGAAAGAGATGGTAAAGAAAAGTGAGGCCAAAGCAGGTGAAGCAAAGGAGGAAGACATTATGGAAAGTAGAGAGAAGGAACATGAGGTTACAGAAGGTGAAATAAAGCACAAAGACACCAAAAGAGAACAGGCCAAGCTGCCTACTCTGGAAATTCTGGTTAGGCAGAGTTATCCCCAAAAGGTAAAGAACTCTCACCTATACACCTCTGTGGCAAGGCAAGCAGAACAAGAGGTGTCAAGAGTCATCACCAGTCAAGGAACTGTTATAAAGTACATGATGGATGGATCTACCCAGGTACGTTTAGTAGATTTCATTGAAAGCAGCCTGCCTGTGTGATTACCCTTGAACTTGTGCTTGTCAACTGAGATAGAGAAGCGTCCAGTTTGTAAATGAAGAAGTTAAGTAACCACTGAGTTATGCAGCCATGTCAAGACTAAAATGCTCTTGACTTTGTTCAGAATTGGAACTTAAGGCACATAGGCAGCTTTAATGATGAAAATTTTAGGCGTGTGAAGATTTGAGATCTCTTACTTTTTTCCGCTCCATCACCCACAATATTCTAGTGACTACTACATTTGCGACACATTCTTTTGAGACTTCCTATTGATGTTTGAAGTGATTTCAACCTCTAGTTTGTCCTTGATTGCTGTAGATTCTGTTTGCTGATGGCACAGTGAGTAGGAGTCCTGATTCTGGCCCCGTCTTGCCACCACCTACAATTCCAGATAACCGGCAACCATTACCAGACTCGGAGCCTTCACCCGAGACCAGCACTAAGAAAGGTAACATTTCCAGTGTTTTGGACAGATTTAAAGTTAGTAGGGCTGATGATACTTAACAAAGGGCATATTTCTTTAGTCTGTAAATTCTGCCAGTGTGAAAATGCAATTTTGTCCGTACTGAGCTGCTGCACACTGCTCATTTGTTACCTTCATATCAAATCACTTCTCTCCTACTCAAGATTTCTATTTCTCCTAACATGGTAGGACTCAAGGGTGTGTAAGAACTGCGTTGGTAGCAAAGTGATTCAATACAAAGCATTTTAAAAGAAATCCTTGTAACTACAGTAGTGTCAAATCCTTACTTATGCGTTACACAGGTTTTTTGTCTTGGTATTGAGAAATGCTTCTCTCGCAGAGGACTTGCTATATTTTTCTTTCTCATCGTATGTATTCTAAGGCACTTACTATTGGTCGTTATTAGTTGTTTGTATGGACTTGTGGTCTATCCCAGTAGAACCATTTTTACATTATTTTGTTTGGCTAAGAAAGAACCAAATAAAAGTTTACTTCATACCTCAGAGTGTAGTCCGAGATTGCTGTTGGTTTTACTTGGTGCAAAGAATAATTATGACCTGTCATAACATTAACGTATAATTTATTGGAAGTTGCTGCCAAAGAGAAAAGTCTCTCAAAAAGGAGACTTTCAAGTGATCAGGTCCAGTCCTTGTCCTTAGGATATTTCTTAGGATAACTGGAAGGACGTTTGAGAACTTCCCTGACAAACCATCTTCTTATTTTCAGTCTTAGTATCTGTGGTCAGTATATATCCTTTATTCCTTATCCTTTTTTTATGATCACGTTTTCCCCCCACCTTTCCTCTCCACTGCTTATCTTGACAAATTTATAGTGAAAAGTTTCATCTCTTTTTGGCTGTTTGGTTTTTTGTTTGTTTGTTTGGGTTGTTTGGTTTGGTTTTTGGCTAGGATGCATATGCTGTAAGCCTTTTAGACTCCTCTCTGGACTATGCTGTTGTCTTTTACATACACTTAGACTAAGTTCCTTTTCTTGAACATGGGAGACCAGAGTCCTCTGTCATGTTCTTAATGAGATCTCACCATTACCTTTCAGAATGGAATCTCCATCCCTTTTCTTCTGATGCACCGTAGGGTTGTGTTTGCCTTTCTTGTCACCGTATTTTCACACTGATAACTTCTAGTCGTTCTGTATGGATGATACCTCTAGGTCTTTCTTTTCTTCTACTGTTGCAAACTTGTCTGAAGCGTAAATTCTTTTTATTCCTTTTTGCATTAAATTTCATTCTAATAGGCTGTATCAAATTCCTATTACTTTAATCTTCAAGCTCATCCAAGTTTTGGATGCTTGTTTTTCTGTAATCTGTTCAGATTCTTTTCTGCGTTGATAGTCCCTTCCAAAGTCATGTCATAAGCAGATGTCATTAGTGTGATGTTTACTTTTTCTGTGTCGTTAATGACCACATTAAATAAGATTAGTTCAAGGGCATGCCTTTGAGTAACAGTAACTGTAATTTTCCTCTAGCCTGATAAATAGTTCTTCTTTCAATTCTGTCAAAACCAATACTCACAGAAACTCTTCACTTTATTGATTTTGTCTTTTGCCTTAGAGAATACTAAGTCTGATACAGAAATTTTTGTTTCTGCAGGAAAAGGCAGTGACGGAAACAGTATATCACACCCAAACAAGGACGAGTTGTTTGAAAATACTGCGCAGGGTCTGGTTAATTCAGAGCAACCTAAGGAGAACCAGGCAGGAACCTGGATAACAACTACTCCATCAGGCATTCGAGTGGGCACTGAGGGAGCAAAGAGAATGGATCTGAAGCCACTCTTAATCTATCAGGCAACTGACCCAGCTGATGGAACGGTATGACTATGTTTGTGTTGTTCCAGCACTGTCTGCTAAGCTAAGAGACAGGGCTGCCCTCATATAAGTTGTAGGATTTGTTCTTTGAACATATGCCCTAGAGGTTGTGTTATTACACTGTTACTAGTACAAAAACTTTGGATTTTGAGGAAAATGTGAGTCCTCGGTCTCTGAAGTAGATAGGGTTGCAGTAGTCTAGCTTCATCAGAGTTTCAGTACATAATGCCTTGTTTTACTGTTGTTGCTGTTACAAGTATTACAGAGCTATATAAATGAGCATTCCTTCATTCTTTCAGGTTATGACTGTACGAGACGATGAAGTGATAATTGTTGAGAAGCTGGATGGTAGCAGAGTAGTAGATCATGCTGATGGTACTAGGATCACGACTTTTTATCAAAACTGTGAAGAACTTTTTGTACCAGAGGATAGCGAGGAAACAGGTAAAATAAAAAGGGGGAGCACTTATCTCTGCTGTATCTTGTGAAGCAGACAATTGTCAAAATGTACTAACGAAGGCTCATGCCAGTAGCCTACATAACAAATTCACTAGTGCAGTCTAGCCTTAGTTTGTCTGCTAGGTCTTTTTTTCATCAGTATTCAGTGCAAAAATTACATTGTAGCAAACAAGCAAATTTCCTTCTTTCCATGTATATACTTACATGACCCACCTTCCCCATGAGACCACAGTGCCTGAGTTCTAATATGTTCATTGCCCGCTCTCCACCTACCCTGATATAACAAGCAAGTTGATTTGAGGCTTAGCTGAATAGGTGTATAAGGACCAGGGCATCCTCCTATTCCCCAGAGAGGCCATGGACTCACCAACATCGGAGGTATTCAAAATTTGATTGAATATGGCCGTGGAAAATGCCACACCTAGTAGAAGTGAAACTACATTTGCCTGAAACAAGTGGGGCTAATGGTCATCTGTGTTTCTTCTGGCTGACAGTGTATTCTGTATGCTTAGTTCAGTTGCTGGGGAAGTTCTGTAATTAACATGAAGTGTATATTTACCGTGTGGGTGTCAGGACTGTTGTGTTCAAACACCGTAGAAAGTTCTGGTTGTGGAACACCTCCCTGTGGGATTTTAAAAATCAAAACAATGACCTTGAACTGGTCTGTCTATTCAATGGGAAGGCAATGGCCAGATTAACATGCCGGTTGGATTTGTTTTCCCTGACTTCTGCTGCTGAAAAGGAATTTCTTCACATCTTAGAGCTTGTATCACAGGCATAAAAAATTTCAGTGGTCCCACTTGTACATTACAAATATCCAGGTTGTTATGGTTAGTACTGTACTTGATAAATTAGAGAGTACTCTCCTGACCACGCCAGCCACAGATGGTTACAGACATTTTTTGCTGTTGGATTTTCCTGTATTCAGTGCACAGTCCAAAAATTTGAAGGTTGCATATTGTTTACCTAACATAAAATTATGTGATGAAGGAAGTTATGAAGTCTGAGGGTCTTTTACTGAGGAGATAAAGGTCCAGCCTTATGAGAGAAAAAGCAAATTGAATCCTAAGACTTTTCCATGGTTCACGTGCTCCTGTCTAGTTGTTCTGTATTAATTCTTAGATGAACCCTCGGAAGCCATCATAAGGAAGGTGAAATCTATACAAGTAGAGAATTCTGAGTTTGCTACTGTTATAACAAATTGTGAGGATGGTACCTGTTGTACTGTCTTTGGAGATGGAACATCTATTACAGCAAAGCCACAGGGAACATATCAGGTGGGAATTATTTTTAGTTTGTGACAGTGAAATGTATCTTTGTGTTCCAAGATCCCTGCCATCAGCATCTCTCACCTTGACTATCTTAACTCCCTTCTCTATGGCCTTCACAAATCCTATGATTCCATCTCTTTTATACTCTGCCAATATTTAGATATTAGAGGTCCTAGTCAACTGAAAGCTGACACATATTGTCCCAATTTTCAAGAAGGGTAAGAAGGAAGACCCCAGTAATTACAGGCCTGTCAGTCTCTCTTCAGTGCCTGGTAAAATTATGGAGAAGGTTATTCTGGGAATTACTGAAAGACACCGGAGAGACAATACAGTCATTGGTCATAGCCAGGACGGGTTCACAAGGAGAAAGTCCTGCTTAACTAACCTGATTTCCTTTTATGACAATGTCACCCGTCTAGTTGAGCAAGGGAAGCCAGTAGATGTGGGGTTTTTTTGTTTTAGCAAAGTTTTTGATACTGTCTCTCACAGTATCCCTCTGGACAAAATGTTCGGCACACAGCTAGACCAGGTCCATAATACGCTGGGTGAGTAATTGGCTAATGGGTTGGGCTCAAAGAGTTACAGTAAATGGGATTACATCAGGCTGGTGGCCAGTCGCCAGTGGGGTTGCCCAGGGCTCAATTTTAGAGCCAGTGCTCTTTAAAGTTTTTATAAATGATCTGGATGTAGGAATCGAATGTACATTGAGTAAGTTTGATGATGATACTGAACTAGGAGGAGCTGTGGACTCCCTCGAGGGTAGAGGGGCCTTACAAAGAGATATGGATAGGCTAGAGAACTGGGCAATCACCAACTGTATGAAATTTAACAGGAGCAAGTGCCGGATTCTTCACCTGGGATGGGGTAATCCTGGGTATACATACAAAGTGGGGGACGAGAGGCTGGAGAGCAGCCCTGCGGAAACAGATGTGGGTGTTTGGGTGGATGGCAAGTTGAATGTGAGTCAACAGTGTGCCCTGGCAGCCAAAGGGGCCAACCATGTCCTGGGGTGCATCAAGCACAGCACAGCTAGCCGGCCAAGGGAGGTGATTGTCCCACTCTGCACTGCAATGGTGTGGTCCCACCTCAAGTACTGTGTGCAGTTTTGGGCACCTCAATATAAGGAGGACATCAAACTATTAGAGTGTGTCCAGAGGAGGGCGACCAAGATGGTGAAAGGTCTTGAGGGCAAGACTTATGAGGAGCAGCTGAGGTGACTTGGTTTGTTCAGGTTGGAGAAGGCTGAGGGGTGACCTCATCGCAGTCTACAACTTCCTCAAGGGGGGCAGTGGAGGGGACATGCTGATCTCCTCTCTCTGGTGACCAGCGATAGGACACGAGGAAATGGAATGAAACTGCATCAGGGGAAGTTCAGATTGGACATTAGGAAAAGGCTCTTCACTGAGAGGGTGGTTGGTCACTGGGACAGGCTCCCCAGGGAAGTGGTCATGGTACCAAGCCTGTCAGAGTTCAAGAAGCATCTGGATGACACTCTTAGACATACAGTTTAGATTTAGGTAGTCCTGCGAGGAGCAGGGAGTTGGACTCGATAATCCTTATGGGTCCCTTCCAACTTGAGATATTCTATGATTCTATGGTATTTCCTCACAACTGCATAGTATACTTAAATCACAAGCTTAAATTTCCTGAAGTTAAAGAAAGTGTTACAGAGACTAACATCAGCCTAACTCCTGGACCTCATCTTCCTTCTTTCTCTCCCTCTAGTCCCTCAAAACTGGATGACTCAGTAGTAAAGGTCTGAGAGCTCTCCTCTTGATTTGCATCTGTTCTTCATTTTCATGGTACTTCTAAACTGAAGATTTCACCTTTCAGGACTGAACCTTTTCCCTTCTTACTGTGATAGGTTTTACCCATCAAGACCGGCTCTCTTTTCATTGATGAAGATTGCTCAGCAGTTTATACCCATGAAGTTTACAATTTGATCAGCAAGAAAGAAGAGAAACAAGCAGGGAGATACATTATGAAACACACTTCCAGCACTGTTTGTGAGATGATGGATCCTGAAGGAAATCTTTTCAAGGTAAAATATATGGAAGGAAACAAGTGTCTGCATTTTAAGTAATCTTATGTTATAAACATCTCTCAAAGTCAGCTTGTAGCCTTGTAGTACTTATTCCTAAAGTAGCCTAGCTAGCCAGAAGGAACAGCTCCTGAATCAGGTCTCTGAAACGTTCTTGATGACGTAATGGGTTTCCCTCTTTTGGTATTTCCCCCTTTTTACAGAGACTGAAATAAAACACATGGTCTACAGTTTACCTCACCTGTAGTTACCGTAATTAGCATGACTTGTCTTATAGCAAAAAATCATCTCTGCAAATGAGGATTAAAAATGAGAGAGGATATTGGCTTTTCAGAAGGTCCACAGAAATGCTGTAATCTGCCTGGTAAGGCAAATATTGTTGTAAAAGGAATGATTCGGTCTTTAAAGTCATACTGATTGTGCTGTGATCCTTTCACACCTAAGAGAGACTTTTGAGCTAGGTTAGTACTTAGTTTTGAGTTCAGGAAACATCATCTAAGCATCTGTGACCTACATACTGTTTTCTAATTAAAGGTTCTAATTAAAGATTCTAAATGTGACATCCTTAGAGTACACTTTCTATTGTTGCAATTGTAATCATTACCATTTTCCCAGATGCCTGTGAAACAGCACTGAGGTTCCGCTGGACATATACCTTATAATACAGTTTTTAACCTGGTTTCCTAGGCTGAAGAAGCAGTGCTTATATGAATCTATGCTGTCTGTCAGTCTCCCTAGCAAATTTTGAACTAATCAACAGAGGGTTAGAAATTTCAAAGACATCAGGTTCCTACAAAAGCGATGCAATTCAAAGCAGCACAGAAGTTGCTTGGCATCAGCATCAGCACATCCTGCTTTTTCTCAGCTGATGCTTAGGGCGCAAAGGAAGGAGGCTGAGGCGGCTGTGGGGCAGCTGAAGGTATTGCAGGAGCAGTGGTCACGGGGATGTGGATGGGGGGCTGTAGTAAGAAAGGTGAGATTAATGGTCGGTAGGGATGGCAACCAGGTGCGGGTGTAATAGGATTGGTTCTTCCTCTGTCCTGGTCACACCTGAGACTGCAGCGAAATGGGCATGGACTGGGCGTGTCAGATTCAGTTCATGGATTGCCCGTTGGATCACTCTGGTTTAGGCTGTATCTTCCACAGGCATCTGTCCTTCAACTGACTACACTAAGAACCTGAGGCGTTGTTATACCTTGTGTGCGTATGCCGGTGGCCCGGAAGTTAATAATGACATGAAGGAAATACTGTAGAAATTCACTCAGTATTATCATAAGATTATCTGAGACCATATTAGTGAATAAATGCCTGAAAAGGGACCTGTCTATAGATATATACGTATAGGTATATATAAAAATATATAATCTGTATCTATATCTATCTATATCTCTTCATATATCAACATGTATATAGATGTGTATGTATTTATACATACATATATACACCAGGTCTATATAGGTAGATATATAATTATATATAATGCATATATATATCTTGTTTATATCTCTTCATATGTCAATGTGTATATAAATGTGTGTGTATAGGGGTATATATTTCTACATACATTCATCTATATACCTATATACATACACACACCTGTATGTATATACACATTTATATATATATACACATTTATATAAACACCTATATATGAGTATAGATGTTTGTACTATGTAATATTAGCTAACATATTAGCATATAGACATCTATATAATTTTGTATATATTTGTGTGTACCTCTGTGTATAGATGTATATACGTAGATACATACATACCTCGCAGAGGTACATCAGTACCTGTCTGAGTAGACAGTTACCTGGCTTGGCCAGCAAGTGAGTATTTTTGTGTGAAGTTGCCTGTTGATGCCTGCAGATATATATGTTGAAGATGGAATGTCATGGATGGCCCTGTTTGACAACTAACAATCCTTGAGCGTTTATTAAATATCTGCATGTGATACGAGCATTTATGATATGGCATGTCTTTCTAGAAATGTTCAGTTTGCCTTTTTCACTGTCTTTTCAGTTTTCTTCTTTGTTTTTCCTGTGAATTCCATGTTGCTCAACCTGAAATATGATTTTTCTGTCTCTTTCACTGGGTTAGGTCATATTACAGCTCAGCAGCAAGCTACCGTTTTAAATGTATTGTGTGACTCAACTCATTTTGTATAATTTCTATTACAGGTCATGGCTGATGGCAGCACATCTGTGTGTGTTCCTAGCCTTGGCTCTGATGACAAGGAAGGCAGAAGTTCAGCATCAGCACTCCCAGAAGTTAACAAACCTATCACTTACGATGAGCATGCCCCCAGGTAAACTGCACTGGATTCATGGGTTTACACTTTCTTTCTTCACTACGCTGTATTTGTACAGGGTTTGTGGATTTGCACTTCCTTTGTTCAGTACATTTGATGTCGTCATCTTGGAGTTCCATTTTCTTGTTGAGTCATCACAGTACTTTTGCATTTTGTCATCTAGAAATGAATGCAATTTGAAAGCTGTTGGATTTGATCAGTGTGGTGGGTTGACTTCGGCAGCTGCCAAATGCCCACCCAGCTGCTCTCTCACTCCCCCTCCTCAACAGGACAAGGCGGGAAAATAAGATGCAAAAAGTCGTGGGTCAAGATAAAGACAGGGAGATCACTTTCCAATTACCGTCACAGGCAAAACAGACTCAACTTGGGAAAAATTAATTTAATTTATTACCATTTAAAATAGAGTTAGATGGTGAGAAACAAAGACGAAAACTAAAACACCTTCCCCCATCCCCTCTTTTTCTCAGGCTCAACATCACTGCCTCATTCCTGACCCCTCTACCCCCTCCCCACTCCAGCAGCGCAGGGAATGGGAGGTTGCGATCAGTCCATAACGGCTCCTCTCTGCTGCTCCCTCCTCCTCACACTTTTCCCTGCTCTATCATGGATCCTTCCCATGGGCTGCAGTCCTTTTGGTTAAACCTGCTCCAGCGTGGGCTCTCAATGGGCTGCAGTTCCTTCAGGAAATGTTCGCCTGCACTGGCGTGACCCTGTCCACAGGCTGCAGGGGACCTGCTCCACCGTGGTCTCCTCCACAGGCTGCGGTGTGGGTATCTGCTCCACCATGGTCCTCTCCACAGGCTGCAGGAGAATCTTTGCTCTGGCACCAGGAGCACCTCTTCCCCCTCTCCTTCTCTGAACTTGGTGTCTGCAGGGCTGTTTCTCGTACTTTCTCCCTCACTCCTCACTGCCTGCGTGGCATTTTGCCCTTTCTTACACACACTTTCCCTGAGGCGCCATGGTCTTGGCTGAGGGGCTCAGCTGCGTCCTGCGGTGGGTCTGCTGGAGCCGGCTGGGACCTTCTGTGTCCAGCACAGGGCAGCCCCTGGCCTCTCCTCGCAGGGGCCGCCCTGCAGACCCCCGCTGCCGACAGCTCGCCTCCTGTGCTCAATACAATCCAATGTGTGTGCCTGGCTGTGCAGGTTCTTCATCATCTACGCGGATGGTTCTGGAACCGAGCTCCTGCGCAGCAGGGATGTACGCAAGTATCTTGCCGAAGCCTGTAGTGATCCCGCTGCTGCTGTCTTGCAGGATCCTGTACAAGAATGTCCGGGTAGGAACAGTTTATTTCTTTTCTGACAAAATAATAACAGAAATGATTACAAAGGTGGAGTCAGAAGTTTCAAAACTCTTATTTGGACAGGACATTTGAAAATGTTTCTCCCCACGTAGAGAGGCGCCCATGCTTCTGGCACTGAAGCATGGGGAAGATGAGCTTGTGGAAAACTCTGGGAAGCAGAGAATTAACTGAAGGACACTGTAAAGGGATAAGTGAACAACCAACTGGCATATCTTTATCTGCTCTCAGACACACAAACAAAAGTGATTACCAAATGCATAGTTCTCTGTGTATTTACCATCAAAAAACTGACTGTGTCACAGTCTTCATTAATCATATACCTCCATTTGTCAATGAAGACAATGATACTCTGATGTTGACTAGCCTGGCTGTTGGAAAGGATAAATATATGTTACTAAGAAGCTGGAGAAAAATGAATGAAATAGGGGATGCCAAAAGTACATGGCACCAACCACCTCGTAGTAGCAACACAAGAAGTTATATGCTGGAATGATTGTTTCTCACTGTAAAGTCCATTGGAAATGCTGTGTTTCTATAAAATACACTGTGGCATAACAGGTAGATCCTAAGAAAATAAATATATCTTTAAAAAGACAGGAACATATGGTTCCCCTGAATATGGGGGATGATGAGGATAGTTTGCTTCAAGCTGTAAAGTACTAAGACATTCTTATCAAAGCTTTGTATCATAAGCATGGGGAACAGGTTTCCCACCAGGTTTTGCACATTTTTAAATGCTGCTTCTATTCACAATAATGACCGATTCCCCATTGTATAAACTGAATGAAATAATTTTGCCACGGGAAAAGGAAAAGAGAAAGGGCACTGAGGGCGACAGAGAGATAGGGCAGGTGGAAAGATCAGGAAGATGGAGAAGATACATACCCAGTGAAAATCCCAGTCCAGAAAACCTGCTCACAACCAGCAGTTATTTCTAATAGTAGCAAGTCTGCCTTACCGGCCTTCATACTCGACTTTTCTCAATACTGGCTCTATTTGCCTTGCCACCAAGGCTCCGCAATTTTGTATCATTGTGACAAAGTACCTCCGTGGTCATATCCATTTTGAAGGCCACCTATGGGGTAGATAATAGAGTAATTAAGTAGATTTTGGGGTTGGTTTGGAAAAATATTTTGAAGAACATTAATATTAATCAGAACAATAAAAAAGATAACAATCTCTAATGGAATCCATCCAGTGATCAGATTGTGAACTATAAAATACAGTGAAGAATTATGCACGTTCTGAATATGACGTACTTCTGAGATTAGCATTCAGTAAACATGGGTCGATGGGCTGCTCTTCTTTGTTTGGGACACTCCACACACTGTACAGCTGAGCTGTTGCCCAAGAGTCAGAGCAAGTAGCATAGGCAGTCTGTTGTTGAGCATGGTCTGAGTAATCTGAACTTGTCCAACTATTCTATAATCACCTCAGTGATCCGTTATTATCTGTAGCCACAAGCATCGCATTTTCACATGGAGCTTCACCACTTGATAATAAGGTTTTTTATACTTAGGTAAGTATTTTTTTCTGGAGGTTTGAGACACTTGACCATCATTTTTGGATTTGAACTGATTCTTAGCAAAATGTGTCTTTGACCCAGGTGTTTTAAGTATTACTGTCCTCCGCCCTTTGGCTGAAGCCTCCCCCTGGGTAATGAAGAAAGAACCAGAGAGTATTGTTCCTCCAAATCTTCAGTCAAGGACCCGGGACACAGTTTCTTCTCTTGAGGTACACTTGCTTCAAAATTGTCTTTTGCTGCTTAAGCAATAGATGTTTGTCACGGGGGGCAATGGAGCTCTAAACAATGTGACATCGTTAAGTCCAGTTTATTAAGCAGGCAAAGCAAGGGGCAGGCTATGTCAGGAAAAATGTCACCTTGGGCTGCTTCTGCTCTCAGTAAGGCGATATGGCAATTTTAAGGGGAGTTCATCTTGCCAGATGAAGAAGTTTTAGAATAGATAAATTGTGCCCAAGAATCTACTGACTTTATTGTCTAGATCTATGATGCTATAAGGTGAGTATGTGCTTTTCAGCTGAGACACACGTTGCTGATATATGCATTTAATCAGTAATATAAGTAGCCTCTTGCTCTTTTTGCTTGTTCTTGTCTATGTTCAGAGGAAGATCACAGGTCCCTCAGTCAGAACACCTATTTGGAGGGGTCTCTGCATTGGATCCAAAGAGAAGACGTGCTTGCCAGTACCTGTGAGAAAATGTCCTAATAAACTGCAAATCCGTCAGCTATTCCAGTATAAGCCACTCAGTGATGAACTAAGAGAAAAGCTGCAGCTCTCCCTTAAGGTAGTACAATCACCTTTATTCATTCTTCCAGTGAGCAACAGAGAACAGACAAACTGGGTGACATGAATTTACGGTATAAGCCTGAGACCAAAATTCTGCTACTTTTGAAGAACAATCAGCATTTCATAGGTAGGCAGGTGCTCTAAGAAAAGTGCATTTCTGAAGCAGCTCACCTATTTTCCTTCATCTCTTGTGGAACCTACTTTTCTGTGCAAATAGGTGGGATCCAGTCCCACATCACAGATAGTACACTAACAAATAGTTTCCTTTCTGTCAATATCGATATGTTACTTTGCTTTTCCTTTGCTTAGGGTTTGTTTTCCTTCACAAAGCCTTAAAAACTTAAATCTATGAAGTTGTACAAGAATTTCTAATGCACCATAATTCCACAGTTAACTTGGTGACCAGGTCACTGAGACCCACTCCAGTTTTGGTTATGTATTTGTTTTCATAAATCAGTACGAGCATTTCCAGGTTCAAGCCTGAGTTCTGCCACTCTGTCCCTGTCTAGCAAATAGCTATGTAGCCTTCTGACAACGTGTGTGTCCGTCCCTCATGGGTGACTGGTTCATAACAAGGTGCAAGCTACACCCTATCTGCAAGTGTTCTGAGATGGAATCTGAACGTTCTGCAGTTGATCCTTGTCAGCAGCTTCGTAGTTCTCAGTTTTGGTTTATTGATTTATTTAATTCACGTTGTGACGATGGTTTATTGATTTATTTAATTCACGTTGTGAAGATGCTCTTAGAAGAGATTTTATATTTATTTTATTACATATAATTGTAATTACATATAATAATGACTTAAAAACTCATTATTACGTACCAATTAGAGAATAACAAAATAAATGTGTTCTGTAATTTATGAATTTAACATATTTTGATGATGGCATTGCAGACAGAATTTGAAAGTTAACAGCGTGTGAAATTTGTGAAGGTAGTAGCATGTTGTAGCCAGTTAGACTCCCCGCCTATTACGTTTCAAAGAAGACAGCGTGCAATAGAAAAATATGGAGAGCTGTTCAGCCCTGGCCTGTTTGGGACATGCCAGTCTATCAGAATTAAATTTTATCCTTTTACAGTCTATGAATATATAAATTGCATACTGATCTTTCAAAGGCAATGCTTTAAACAAAAGTTCCACACCGAAATCCCAAGGTGAGTCTCTTCATTGACCAGATCTGTTGTTGGCTTTTAGAGAAAGAAGAACGCTGTTTGTTACATTGGGAAGGAAGAACTGTAATTATTGGCACTGAGAAAACATTTGTAATAATTGCATTAATGTGCCATGGAAATATCCTCATTGCTCATATAGCAATATTTAATGAATAGATTTTTCCAGAAAGAGGTATCTTAAATCTTTAGCCAAATATTCACTTTGTCAGAACTAAATCAAGATCTAAAGAAAAAGGTATTCTTCCTTTCTCCATCTCCTTTCAGATTTCAGAGGTATAAAGGAATCAAAAAGAGCTGGAACTGGAAACAGATTGCTTCTGCAGACCTTGTCTATTCGTAAAGCTTGGTGCTGCATGTAGCTTTCTAGCAGAGTGGTGTGTTAGGACAGCCTTCTGTAAGGGCCCTTTTTTTCCATCCAGCTGATCTTCTAAAGCATAAAGAAGTGTGGGAAAAGAAAAGTGTTCTTGTCTGTAGCGTGTAGTGCGATTCTGGCAAAGTAAACATCGGTCTAAAAACAGAGCTTTAGATTTTTTTTCTGAACTTAATTTTTCAATTATGATGATGTAAATTTCCTTTTCCCTGATAGGAGATCAAACAGGAGGGAGACACAGATCACAATGTGTGTTAGAACATCTTTTATTCATTAAGCTGATCTTCATTATATAATTGATGATTATTGATAGCAGCTATTAACACATTCCTTTATTCACTCGCATAGTTTACTCAGGCACTTGTGTGCTCACTCATACTTGCCTGGCTGGTGCAACAGCTGGGAGGCCAAGCCTACCTGCCTGCTCAGGAGCAGGGGGTGACAGACCAGGGGCATCTAGATAGCTGTTGGACGTGGTGCGAGTCATGCCGTTCATTGTGGATGCTAATGTGTGCTAGCGGCCTGCTAGAGATTCCGCAAACTCTTTTTGTCCTTAGTATATTAGTTCTTGCAGATTCAATGGTCTTGCTAGTCTTCAGAGTTGAGTAGTCCTTGGTAAGCTTTCACCTGCCACCTTCTCAGCAAGTACTCCTCTTTTTGACCTGTTGGGTTTTTTAAAAACCTTTCTTCAACCTTTAGAGAGATATATATATATATTTAGATATCTATATAACTATATCTATATAACTATATCTATATAACTATATCTATATAACTATATCTATATAACTATAAACTATTTCTCCAACCTTTAGATATCTATATAACCCATTCACACAAATTCATAGAAGGGGCCTTTATGACGCTGAGAAGCAGCGTATATGTCCATTACTTGTACAAACTCGTTTCTCTGTGTATGTGCTCCCTAAGTCTACCTCTGCAAAGAAAACATCTGCATCTTGTTCTTTTTCATTGTTCCACCAGGAATATATAGACAACATTTTAAAGCAGGAAAATGAGCTGGAAGAGATGAATGTAAAAGAACCAAGAACAGAAGAGGAAATGGAGAATGCTGCAAGTCTCCTTGAACTAGTTACGGTGAGAGAAATACAGTTTCTAACTGCTTTTTCCAACAAAACCGTTGTATTGCATTGGAAGCGTCAGCCTTAAAACACAGCGTTATCCGTTAATAAAACAGGAAATGTTAGGATAGCAGAGTGCCAGCTCTGCTGCAGTTTATGGCAAAGCAGAGCCACGCTCAGCATTCAGCTGGGCTATTGAATGGCACTGCTGCCATTTTGGGGAAGCAATGCTCAAAACAGCTCAAGAGTTTGGCTCCACGGAATGATACATTCCCAAACACACAGGCTAAAAGTACTGAAATGTCCATATCCCCCAACATTAGGATGAGAATGATCCCAGTCTGTTGTCATTGCAGCTGGGGACTTGTATTTCAGCCACAGCCACCTCCACAGTGGGAGTTTAAACCCTGCTTTTGGGATAATCCAAAAACCATCTGGAGGCATAGTGTTATGACTGCTGAATAGCATTTCTGTTCTGGGAAAATGTGCTCTGCTAATTTGCACAGCTAATTAGAGCATGAGAAGAAAAGGGAGGGGAATGGGGAATGGGAAAGGTGGGAAAATAGGGAAAGAGGGACTTGGGGTGGCAGTCAGGAAGCAGTGCGGTTAGTGGGAGATGAGTGGTAAAAAACATTAGAAAAGCTCAAGCAGCAAACGTGCATGGGGTGAATTAGGATGAATGAGAGAAACACTGTTTACATCTTACATAAAGAGTGATCAGTTTGCTCTATTTCAGTTATTTAAATTATTTGTCTCTTACAGCTTCCTTTCATTTGGTACCTTGCATGATGTGAATTCACATGCTAGATTTTTGGTAGTTATTAAACACTATTTTCTTTTTTCAGTCTCATTTAAGAAATGCTTTTATTTCCATTTAATCAAATAACAAGCATTTAGTGAATTCAAACATACTGAATTCAAAAATCTGACATTTGAAAAATAAGATCTAGCCGTGTTAGTTTGAATATTCACTACCAGATGATCTATCCACCTTTCAAAAGTGAGCGTATTCTAGCAAACAAACATCATCTTAGCCTTACAGTCTACCTTTTAAACCTTGTCTCAACATGCAAAAACATTAGGCATGAGATATTTTCCAGTTTTAAATGCTGTTAATTTCCTTTTCCTAGCTGTCTGGATAGATCTATAACTTTACTATTATTTTTCCTTGCAAGCTTAAAAAAAAACATGTAATTCTAGAATTTGTCTCTGAACTTTTTAGCCAAGTTAGCATTTTCATGTGCTGCAACTAAAGCCAATTTTTTTATATTACAAGCTTCTGTGTATTATCTTGCTCGGAACTTTCAAGTGACATACAAGTTTTAAAAAGAGAGTAAAGAAATACCTAGCAAAAAACCCGGGAAGGAGCTCGCAGCCTTTCTGGGAAGAGGAACGCGGAGAAGTGATCTATTGGTACCTCCCTCTGCCCTCTAGGCAGGCTTTTATTTGCTTTGGTGAGACCCAGGCGCTGAGCCTCACATGCTGCCCCGTTCCAACGCACTGTCTAGTGGCTATTGTTGGTTGTACCAGCTACCATCAGCCCATTTCCAAGTACAGATTTCACACTGCACAACTGTTTTTCTGAGCAGCAGAGCCTTGCTGTGGACCTGCTGCGACCCAGGAATGGGCGTCGCGCTCCTCCCGCGTCTCCGCTGTTCCCCAGCTCTGCCTCGTCACAGGAGCTCTGCTTTCCAGTTAACTGCTTCGGGGACAGCATAAGAGTAAAGGAAACAGCTTCGTTTAGAGTCTCTTACCCCTGCAAACCAACCACAAGAGAGATCCTCAGTAACGAAGCCTACAAATTCCTGAACGTATTTCCCATTGGACTCCTTGTTGTGACCATGAGTTTTAGATCTGGTTCATATCCTTTGCAGAAGGATTTGAGTTTGCATATGAACTGGCTTAGTTGATTTAATAAACAGCAAACATATAAAATACAAAGCCGTCTGTGAAATAGGTCATCAAGAAGGAAACAAATACCTGTTTAGACCAGGGAAATTGTACTTCATTTCCTTTTTCACCAGCTCGTGTTTTCCAACCCACTGAAATAGCTCCACTCTTGTAGTCGCGTTCTCAGGTTGTTTATCGCGTTTATCACTCTTGTTTGTCGCGTCTCAGATAACGCTTGTTTAGGACAGAAATCCTTCGAACAGGATGCTGTTGGTGTGAGGTCTGTTTCTGACACGGTCACAGTTATTCCTTCTTCATTGCAGTCCTTCCCTAGCTGGGAGAAGTCAGCTGAAAACCCCAGTGATAGAGGTAATAAAAATCGAATATCTATCTTTTAAAATAGTAAAATATCATAGTAAGTTTTTAAGTACCGTAGGATTATTTTTAAAGAAGGAACATAAAGGTGAATTCATCTATGTGCTATGTACGTGCTTCTGTGTGGTTTTTCACAGGTGATTAGAACTTGTTAGCATCAATGATGCAGTACCTCTGAAAACCAGCTCCTAGGCTTGTGTATTTGGCATTTTCACTCACATTTCCATGTGTTGAGTTTTCTTAGGTATAAGAACATGACAGGACTTGGTTACTTTTATACAAGCATCAACTTTTCAGACAAGTTTTTCAAGGCAACTGGATAAATCCTGGTTATTTATTACACTTGAAAATCTGATCTCAAATGCTCATGTGTTTTGGTTACATTAACCTTGCCTGAGGGAAAGATGGAAGAACGTATTAGTTTCCCCTTGTGGATTTCTGTTGAAGTTTTCATAAGATACTTGTTAACATTTAGTAATGTTTTCAATAGGTACAAACAAAAATTAAGATGTTTTTGTTTCTTTTAAAATCCATAAGCCTTTCCCATAGAAAAATCCATAGTATTCAATCCCACAGCCTTTAAAGTGTTATTCTTCTGCCCTTCCTGCCTTGTCAAGAGTATTTCTGCTCGTTAAAAAAGCATACTGTGCAAAGTAAATGGAAACTGCTGCAACAAATGCATACTGCACAGTTTCCTGATTTAAAAACATAATTAAAATGGAGATGTACTTGTAACATACCATTACTAATGAAAAAGAAGCTCTTTAAGATAGACAAAAGTAGAAAAAGAAGGAAAATAAAAGTATATTTTTATGGTGAAAAAGCTGACAAAAAACCCCCAAACCCAAAAAAACTAATTTTGAAGTTTGCAGTTCCGTAATTCCCAAAACACTGAGAGATGTTGTCGTAATCAAATAGGATCGTATCTCTGAAATACTCAGATCTCCTGAATTTTCCCATGGAAATTTATCTTCAACCAAGGAGACTTCTTTGGACTCACAGCTTAGGTGTGAGGCACGAAGCAAGCAACACATTTTATAGGAGATGTCAGAGGCCAGGGAAACTCTTTAGTAAAGCCCCAAAGCTGGCCACAGTCTTAAATGTGGAAAGATTGGCTTTTCTCCATTACACATATCGAACTAGTGGTTCCTTCTGTGAGAATGGCTGTGAGGCAGCCATGATCAAGACAATTAAGCACAGCCTAAGTAAGCTGAAGGTAGTAAAGGTCCCTGAAGGCCCACACTATTTTCTTCAGCTGGAGACAGAGACCTGGAATGTTGCTCCCCAGTCAGAAAGCAGCTGAATGTCAGCAACGTTTGCTATTCACAGGTATTTGATTTGTATCTTGACAAAACACAAAGATATTTCAGGAAATACAGGGTAGCGGTGCGAACTTAACCTGCTTCTGGTTCCTTCTACATTGACTTGAGTTATTTTCCTATCTGTTAATGTTCTGAACTTGATTTTGGAATGAAGTTCTTTCTGCCTCTTCCCTCCCAGTAATAACGAATCTGTTAGGTTTTCATCAAGTGACAGAAAGGTGCATTAAGAATATACCCTTTTATGGTTTTTATTCATAACACTTAGCAGAACATGCACATTCAGTAATACTCCTTACCTCGCAGCTCCCGTAACTGAGCTGTATGAGCAGGCGGTGGCCTCCCGTCGCCAGCGTCAGGCAGAGAAGGCAATCGCTACCCAAGGAGAGGACCAGCGGCGGAGCTTCAGGTAGGACAGACCAGCGAGAACTGATGCCAGTGTGAATAGCGCAAAGGATGGAACCAAGCCCACAGGCAAGGCAATGTCCCTTACGGGCTGTCGTTAAGGACCGGCACCGACATCTCTAGATACGTATCGCAATGTTTTACTAGCTTTTCCGATGATTATTTGTCCCTGTGTGCCTCTTCTTTCCTATCTCAAAGATACTTTAGTTTGTTGGAAAAGGATTTTGAGGGTTTCTTTGATTGAATAATATAATAAAAATGCAGATATGAGGGAACAATTTTGCAGCAAACCATACAAGTGGAAGTCAGGAGTCACCTGAGTGTTAATATAAAATACTTTTGCAAAAAGCATTCTCTTTCCAGGGTTATCTTGTAAATATTTTTGTGCTTATAAAACATCATGCTCGTTTTCTCATTTTCACTACTTGTTTCTTCCCTGATCATTTAGCCCAGAAGGAGTAACACCAGTGTCCAAGTGGCAGAGCAGACTAGAAGAGTACAGGTAATATTAGTATTAGTAGGACGGGAAGTTAATTATTTTAAGAGCCAAGTTAAGTCTGTTTTTGGAAAGACTGTTCCAGATTTCACCAGGTGGTGGGTAATGGTGCAGTGGTTTGCTGGCAAATAACGGGGTGTTTTCTGCAACAGAAATGGATGGTTTGAGTCTCTCTCAATTTTTTCAAAGCCTAGCAGTGTTACTGTTAAGTTATGCTATTCAAAACAAGGCTGAAGTCAGAAGTCCTGTGTTCTGTTTTCTGGCTCTGCCACCAGCGTGGAAAATAATTTAAATTAATATTTTCAAATGCTGATGCTGTAGGTTAAGATTTGGGTATTCCACACATCCCGGCTGATTTTTCAAATAGAGCCCCAGACACATCTATCACATGATGGTGCTTCAAAGCTTCTTGCCTTTCTTCAAGGCAAAACAGTCCCAGCTCTCTCAGCCTCCTCTCACATGAAAGATCCTCCAAACCCTTCATCATCTTCGTGTCCCTTTTCTGGACTTGCTTCTTTACGTCCACGTCTTTCAATGTATCAGGGAACCCCGAACCGGACACTGGACTCCACATGTGGTTTCAGCAGTGCTGAGCAGAGGGGAAGGTTCACCTCCCTGCCTCCTTGGACCCGCTGACAACTCCTCCTAAGGATTCTGCGGGTCGTCTTTGCCCCAGGGGTGCACTGTTGGTTCATGTTCAATTTGGTGTCCACCAGGACTCCTAGGTCCTTCTCTGCAGAGCTGCTTTCAGTGCTGGGCAGGGTGGCTTAAGTCCCCCATGAGGACCACGCGTTACGAACGTGAGGCTTCTTCCAGATGTCTGAAGAAGGCCGGATCTACCTCTTCTTCCTTATTTATATGCACATGCTTGGTGTGACCCCACTTCAGCTCTGTTTTGTTGATTGTGATGTGATGTCCCATCACCCCAGGCCCTTTGCTTGCCTACCACATCACTGCTTCCTCGCTTGGTTGTGGAGGCTTCTCTCCCTCCCCACTCCATTGTGGAGCGCGCTGTAAGGTGCAGGATACACTCATGGTTACACCTTGGAGGTGCAGCTGCATTTCCGAGGACGTTTTAGGAGGTAAAACACATAGGCAGTCAGTAAACTCATTAAGTAGAACCTTAATATTAGGGTCATCTTAAAAATCAGTGCCTCACTAAAGCAAGGCCCATTTTGCCACGTTTGGGCATTCTGCTTTGGGAATTTGCTGTATCTCAGTTTCCCGTTTGTAAAGTGTTTCTCACGGGAGTCCTGAGGCAGGCGCTGTAATCCTCAGATTAGAAGTGGTTTTACAGGAAGATGTGTGTATGCGTCTAAAGATAAAAATCTTGCTCACGCTTAAAGTTGTATTTAAGGCTGACCCTCAACTTTAATTCTAATCCGCTTTACTTCACTTGCTGTTATTTCTAAAAAATTGTCCTTTATCCCCCACTGATGACTGGTGAAGCTGTTTGATGAGTTCAAGAAAAAAAATCTATGTAGATGCTTTGAAACAGTATATATTGCTAAAAATGTACAGTTCACAATCAGATAAATTTTCATGAGAATTTCTGCTCAGGTGTAAATCAAAAGTCACTGGATTTCAATCTGCAGATATGGCAATTCACAAAAGCATTTGAAAAAAAATACAAGTAATCTCAAAGCCACTATTAATTGAGAGAAAAATATGATTTTTTGGAAGGTAGATTTACAGACTCTTAATCTATGGAGATAAATAATTATATTGCTGCATTATATCATTCTTTAGTACCACACAAAAACCTCTCATTTAAGTGTTGTGCATTAAAACCATTTCAGTTCTAGAGGAAAGGGCTTTCTGGATCTGACAGAACGTCAAATTCCTCAGTGTAATCCAAGCACAACTGTTTAAGTTTAAAGAATTAAAAATATGCATTTAATTTACGTAGAAATAGAAAACCTGATACATGAACTAGGATTAACATAGAGAAAGTTATCAGTAATATACATTAATTCACAATGGAATTAAAATAATTATATTGACAGCAATTTAGGCCATTCACTATTTCTTAGATTAAACAGAATAACTTGAAATGGCGATGAATTAATATTATAATCAGAAACTTGCTTTTTCTTTGTTATTATTGTGAAAGGTTAAACAGCAATTGAAAACGAAGTTCTTTTCCATACTACTTCTTAATTACTTTCGGACTTGCATGAGATTAAAAAAACTGTTATAAATTCAGATTTATATTTTAATATAGCATTTTACACTGTTTTGCAAACTATTTAAAGAATGACTTTAAATATGTATATATCTGAGTAGCCAGCACCCAAGAACATCGTGTGCAATTCTGGCTCTAAAGGCAGTGTCAAAACTCCCAATATGATTAAGAGTGATAATTTCATAGCTGATATTAGGCCCCGCAAGCCAGTGAAACTATAGTAGTGTAAAACTGGACTAAATCAGGCTGAAAACATAACCGGTCTTTACTCTGGTGAATCTTACCTTCGGAAGTTTGAACAGCTTTTTCTGTCTCCACAGAGCCGTCAAGGTTTACTGTGATAAAATAAGGAAATTAGATTAATTTTGCATTATAAATTCTAGCAATGCATCGGAAACACCAATTCTCGGATGCGAGTGTTTGCTGGAAGGTTGGAAGGACGCTACTGGCAGTCCCAGGCGTGCTCCGCAAGGCTTGGAGAAGGGGGCCGTGCTCTGCGGAGGAGCTCTGCGGAGCAGCCAGCCCGCGTCGATACGCATTTTGATCAGAGGACGCTTTCTCTGCCAGCCAGACCGGCCCGTTCTTGATCTGTCACTGAGAAAATGCCCAGTTACAAGAATATCGCTCAATGGGATTAACCAGAAAAAAATGCCACTTGCCTTTGTCCCTTCCATTCCTCAGTGTTTCGGACATAACACTGAAACACTGGGTTAACTCGGTTATAATGCTTTTTTCTTTCTTTTCCTTACCAACCATGTTAAAAATTTCTTAGGAAAGAACTTGCTGAAGAAAAGAAGTCCTTAATGGCAATAAGAAACAAAATATTTCCTCCGTATTTTGCATCAGAATTCGGCGAGGAGTTTTTCCTGAAGAAGGTAATGTAGCTGGAGACTGGGTGAGTGTGTGTTAGGCCAGGTATTTTCTGCCAGGCTCCCACAGAGGCAGTTGTGGGTTTGCATCTCGGCCTCTGCTTACCTCAAGAAGCCTTTACAGAGGGCAGTTGTGGCAGAATTCATACTGGGAATGATAGGAAACGTCCCGTGGAGGCGGCGTGTGCTTATTGAGCAAACTCTGTAGATTCCGTACACAAACTCTGGAGAGGGGCTGATTCAGAGCAGAAGCTGAACCTCGGCTCTTTGTGCTTGCCCCCCAAAAACCTCTCTCTGCTGACTGGAGGGGGAATTACTACGGCACCCTCCGGGGTTAAAGGCGGCCTCGGGAACTCTTCTGCTGTGATCTCACCTGAGAAACGCTGTAAGCGCAGAAAGCATGCTCAGAAAGGTACTCTGGAATCTGAGGCATACTTACGGATATTTTTATAGTTACCACTTCGGTTCTGCTTATTTGTTTCCTTTGCACCCCTTTTCTTTTTTTTTTTTTTTCTTTTTTTTGGAGGGGGGGGGCCTCTGCTATTTTTTCCTAAGTGTTTAGTTGGGAGACCTAAGCCCCCTGTCTTCCTCTTCTCTAGTTTCCCGATGTGGAAGCACTGTCTGCGGAACTTCCTCCAGTTCCAAGAAACCAAAGCGGGAATTTCCCTCGAGAGATGATCAGAAAGCCCAGTAGAGGTAATTTGAGCTCTTCTGTCCGGTAACATTTCAGTATCTTCCTTGTTGTTTTATCCAGTTGTCTCATTTCATATTGCAGTTAAATTTAAGATGACATTATCTGACCCTGTGTATTCCCAGTCATTTTGACACATGAACTGCGTGGACCGCAATGGCCGTATCTATTCTGATACACGAAACGTACCCGGCAGCATTCCCTGACACTGAGATCCACCAGTACGGAGCAGGCTGTGGAAATTCAGCCTCCCAAAACAACGTGGCCTTTTCCCGGGCCAAAACTTGTTTACCTGAGAGTGGTTTTGGGGAGGCTGCTACGTGGCACCGTCCATATCATGCCAGCATTAATTATAAAATAATGAAATAAATTAATTAAACAAATTTTTAAAATTAAATAAATTTATTAATAAATTAAATTTTAAAATAATAAATTAATTAAATAAATATAAATGTAACAGTAGAGATTGTCATGTTCCAGTATCTGGAAATGTTCCTGTTTAATCCACTAATATAAATGTGGTCTAGGAGACGTCTATATTTAGTGCGTTAAAGGAGCCTTTGCAGACATCGCTGAATGTGGAAGCACCGCAGGCTTTGGATGCAAAGCTGAAGGATTGTGCTATGAGAGAGGGGTGGATGGCTGCAAAATGCCCAAGAAAAACCTGAATGGAATAAACAGTAGTTAGGGGTGGATGAGCAAGAACCAGGGGGGCCAAGTTTAGGAGAAGACTAGTGTGACTGTAGGGAAAAAATGGGAGCCGGAATTCTGAAACTCAGTGGTGAGAGGGGCAGCCTGGGGAGCGGGGCAGAGCGGTGCGGAACAGGAGAGGTGCAGGCTAAGGGCGGTTGGAGGACACAGGAGGAAAGCGGTGACTGGATGACGGGAAGCAGTGGAAGAGTGAGCCATCGTCTCGGGTTTGAGCTTTGCAGCCTTGGGAGGAACACTTCAGCTCTGTTTGAAAAGCAGCCCTGAGAAGTTACTGAAATCACGTAGTGAGATCAAAAGTCGCACACAGTAAGGAATCATACCAGGAAAGCAGTCCTCCCTGGGGCTTCATCAGACCCCACTAGTTCCCATATTCCCTCATTTTGCAATCCCCAGAAGACCCGTGTTGGATCGTCCTTAGCCAGGGAACAAGAAACGACTGATCACAGGACAGGCATTTTCGATCCCTGTTCCCCAGCGGAGCAAAATGTCACATGCAGGGTTTACCTAGCCTCTCACGGTGATGTAGACAGCTTTCAAGGGTTGTCTACCTTCCGGGGCAAAGGCTTCGTGGGATTCTTTTCGTATGGTTATGAAAGTGATGATGATGATGACAAACACCTGACACAGTATTCCATTATTTTCCCTTTAGCATCTGAACGTCTCAATGCTACGAGTGATTCCTCACCTTCACCTGGCCGCCTGCTGCGGGCTCAGTCCGAACCAAAGGAAGGTTCCAGCAGCACAACAGGTAAAGCTGCCTTCCAGAACGTAGTTTGGAGCAGGTGAATATCTGTCTTCTTATAACTTTTGACAAAATATTGACAACAGAAATTTAAATCCACCTGTCTCTGTTCAGCATTCTGAATACACCTGAATGCACGACTGGCAGAAATGGAGAGGTATAAAGCTAACGGGAGAGATTCCCTCCTTCACCCTAGGAGACTGCTGTAACAACGTGGGATGATGGGGATGGTAGAACTGCAGACAAAGCCAAGAAGTAATTTCTCTACTAAAAAAAAATTGCACAAGCCAATTTTTCCTGCTCATTAAGGCCTGTAACAGAAGACTCTGGAACAGAGTTTGCTGTGGTTCAACGGTCTTTGCCATTTAAACATCCCCATTCGGTTTTGCTTTCCTTGCTACGTCTACTGTTGTTCACTCTGTTTATGCATCTGCTTGTGGTGACGGCCTTGGATGGCCACCGCTGGAGAGCCACCAGTCTGCTTTGATTAGCCCAACCTTTGGCTCCCAGATAATGCCACACCAGCGGAGCTTCGGCAGCGCATACCTGCGAAATCTGTCCTTGCATCCCGTAGCTACAGCTTCCCTTCTCCCCTTCCTTTCTCTTCCACACATACTGGTACCTTTTCTTAGTAGTGGGGCTCTGCGAGAGCTGTTGCCTTCAAACTGGCTAGATTTCCTCTGCTATTTATGCATAATCCGTGGACCTCAGGGCAGACGTACTGATCGGTAATTCCAGAGCCACGCGGTAGGTGACAAAAGGCTCAGCCGTTTGGAGGGGTGGGGAGACAAATGCCAAAACTACACTAACTTCTAATGTCAAAGCATAAATTTTGCTTACCTTTAGGCAAAACAAGAAATGCTAGTGTTCTTTCCACAATGGACAGGCTTGGCTTTTTTTTTATAAGCTCTGGCCATTTGCTGTGTTAGGTGGGAAGCCCCTCTCTACCACCTGCGTTTCTGTTGTCTGCAAAGAAGAGGGGGAATCTAGAGAAGATGCTATTCTCCAATAACATTTCTGCCTCCCCACGGTGACTAAGCGACCAGACTTAGCATTCCAGCTAGTGCCTGCAGTCCAACGTGAGAAAAAACAATTCTCTTCAGTACAGAATATTGATCTGGAGGTTGACCCCGGTGAGAAGACAGCCACCATAATTGTCTTGTGTTTTTCCTTCAGAAGTTAGCAGACTTTACAATGAGCTAAATGTGTCTTAGGCTGTCAAGCAAAAGCAGCTCTGTTTAGACCCAAGTTGCTCTGGCCATCCCTACGCTCGGTCCATCTACATTATACAGTGGAGCACGTTTCAAAGACGACAAGGTGGCTAAGACCATCTGAAGCCCAGAACCAGAAGCATACGGGTCATGCACATGAATGAATTGTTGCATTCAAGACAATAAATCCTGCTTGGAGCCAGGGCTTCCCAGTCGGTTGTGCTGGCAGAGCTGCACTGCTTTGGGGCCTGGCTGGAATTTGCTGTGATATGGACGTACTGATTTGACGTCTGGGTCGTTGTGCAGTGCAGGCACGCCTCTGGAATAGTAATGTCCTCGATTTTGGTTTTAGTGCTTGGGGTTTTGTACCTCCTCCTCTCTTTTTAATCACTTTCACAGATATTTATATCTTCATTGTGAGTTTCCACTGAGATGCTCCCAACTAATTAGTTCCAATAATTATAGTACAGCTCTATTTACTAGTTAAATTTTAATTACTTGCTACTATTAGGGGTTTCTTAATGCCTTTCTTGACCTCTTAAATAAAAATGAGACCAATTCTTCTGTCCTTGTGCTAATGAAATGCTTTCATAGAAAATAAAAGTCTTACCTGAACAAGAACTGCAGGATTTAGCTGAATATAATGCTTTGGGTTTTGTGCTTTTGGAAATCTTTCCTTCCCAGATCCAAACAAGGCTGCAAGATCACAACAGACACCCTCTCAAAGTAAAGTTCAGAGTCTGCTGGTGAATGCTGCAGGACAGCCGAGAAAAGAGAAAGTGAAATTACCATCATCCCTCCAGGGAAGACAACCCAGCTCCATACCGAACAAAAAGGTAAAATAACATCTTTTTTGTTGATATTAATATCCTCTCAGTCATCTCTTTTGCATGAAATATTCATTCTGGAGCAATACATAAGGTATTTTGAATCTGTTTACTGAAACAATAGGAGTTGCAATTTACGTATAAGTGTATAAGGCAATTCTGAAAGTGCCTTTCCTCTCGGCTGCTAGGACGAACTCGTACGCCGAGCGCACAGTTCTGCACCAGGCACCACGTGAAAGCTCTGATTTCCAAAAGAGCAGAGCTTCCCCCATTCCCCCTGCCACATCTCAGTGCCTTAATGCGTCTGAAAACTCAAACCAGCGTAAATTTGCGGACAATACTCAAAGTGCCTTTTCAGTTTGTACTCAAATTAGGGTGTCTTTTTGTAATTCTTCAGGATGAGTGGAGAGAGGTCAAACGTAGCTTAAATAACTCTGAACCTAACTTGATGGCCACCAACTTTACCTGTTGTCTGATATTTTAATTCTGTTTGCAAAGATAGAAGATCCCGTCGCAGGAAAGGTCAACACATCTTCTCTTGCAACAACAAGACAGCACCTTAGTGGCTTCCACCTCATTCCACCCCGCGTGACGCTCGGAGTGCTAAAGGAAGGCTGCACCTACGCAGCCACCGTGATCCTGAGGAATGCTGGCGTGAACTTCTCCAGGTTAGTCTGCGTTCTTAGTGCCTTGGCTTTAACTGTCCAAATAGGCATCGCTTCTTAATTGTCAGCCTTCTGATCTGATTAACATGAGGTAACAAATGGTATTTTTATATTTGGAATCACTCGATAACGACTGACGGGATATAGGAGAGGAGAGAATACCAGAAATAGTTCAGCGTTATTTGCGTATTAGTGTTATTAGGAAGATGGAAACCAGTAAGGAGCAGCAGGTCCTGCCTGCATAGTCCTGGCCCACTGCAGGTTATTTACTGGTTCTTATCGGACCGCTCAGGTTCAGGGACCAAACTCCTTCCCGGTAACCAGTGTTACATCTGGCTTTGGGAAACACCGCCGGACGCTGCCAGTCTACATCTAAACGGGCACAGCTGTGTTCAGGCAGCCACCTGTCTGTAGCTGCACTGAAACACAGCTTCAGTGATGACGCTGGGAACAAGCAGAGGACGAAATAAAGCATTTATAAAGGAGGGATGGCAGAGACTTTTTTTTTTAATTAAGCCTAGTTAGATATGGCCTCAAAGAGACATTTTTTTCCTTTAATGCACATTGAAGCATCATGGTGCATGCCTGGAAAAAATCAGCAGATCATATACCGACATCCTAGAGCTCAAGATGTATATATTAATTTTTTATTTTTATTTTTTTTTTCATGCCAGGGCACTATGTGTAGCCAGTCAAGGAAAATGCCACCACGATTCTGATAAACCTAGCTTATCTTTTAAGCCTTTTATTAGATGCTTTGAGAGGGGAGCTAAGGTCAGTAGTTAACTATGTGCCTTCCAAACTGTCCATACCATAGCCTGAACATGTTGGGACACCCTGACAAAAATCAAGGCCGGTTTCTCCTAACAGCCAGCACCCCAGAGAAAGCGCAGGAATTGTGACAGCCGGTTTGTAACCCTGCCAGAGCTTCCATAAGATGGAGCCCCGTACCGGGGATGCCTCCTCTACTGCCTGTGCTTTAACAGCTTCTGGTGCAACGGCATGCTGGTGCCTGTTCTCAAGGTGGAAATGAAAATCGCAAGATAAAGTCCAGAGCCGTGCAAAAGTAGAGGTCGTATCTGCTCTAATGATCTTTAGAGACCGTAACCGTGGAAGCTGTGTGCACAGGAGCGCACAGATGTGAAACAATCGGTGAGAAATGAAGAAGTGAAACTACTGCCGTAGTGGGTACCGTGAAATTAAAGAGGATTACTTGTGAAATTAAAGAGCATTACTTGTGAAATTAAAGAGGATTACTTGTGAAATTAAAGAGGATTACTTGTGAAATTAAAGAGGATTACTTACACAATATTTATACCAGCATCATGCCGTCTGCAATAGAATCATAGCAAAAGACATTAAATAACGACCGTTAAGGACTTCTGGGTGTGCAGCCCACAGGTGTTTGCCAAAAAGATGCGATTTGCAGTTCAGCTTCCTTTGCGTACGCAGGCCGAGAATGCTGACGTGTCACGTTCTGTTGTGAGGACCAGGCAGCGTAACGAGCTCTTTGGAGACTGACTTTGGCCCGTTAATCTGCTCCTTTGGTTTTTTGTTAGAAACCTGAGCCTCGGCTATAGAAGCCCAGGAACACCGCTGCAGACCAGGTCGTGCGTTGTGACGGGAAGGATGAGCTAAAGAAATTCTGCTGTCGTTTGCACAAGGGGAGGAAGAGCAGATGGCCTGCTCCCCGCAGCGCCCTTCTGCCTGCCTGAAACCGTTTCTGGCAAACTAATTCTCTTCTCTTCCCGGCAGGTTTCGGGTGAAGCAACCGCCTCCGCACACAGGGCTGAGAGTGACGTACGCACCAGGACCGGTAAGTCCCACAGATCTTCTGGTCTTTGCTAGACTCAGCTGGCCCTCGGGCTGTCTGGGAATGGAGCTGGCAGGGTGTGGGATTTGTTTCAAGTTGTTTGAAGTGATGCTGCCTGCCACTGTCCCTCTGCTGCCTTCAGCCGCGCGCCCCGAGCGCTCCCAGCCTGAGCCTGCACCGGGATGCAGGGGGATAAACGTGTTAAGTTCAGGTGAAAGGAGCAGGTCAAGCACTGAGGTCAGAGCTTTTTTTGAAGCAAACAGGATACTCTGCCACTACCTCCGAGTCTTCCCATCGTTTAGGGTACTTGTTGTGTCGGCTGTCTTACACCTAGACTTTATCTCCTGTCCTGATGCCTTCAAGAGTTGAACCTGGTAAACTCTTGCCTCAAGCATTTCTCCTGCTTGCAGCTGTTCTCCACATGAAGGCTCTTATCTAGCAAAGCGCCACAGCACGTGAAATTGTCCCATGAAGTAGGACGCTTTCATGCTTCCTGCTTTTGTTTAGTCTCTCTTTGCTGTCCTATCCGAACAAATCTTGTGCAGCCAGTACCCCACAGCATCCGGGTAATACCAGGCAATGCCCTCGCCAATGCTTTTACAGGCATGGAATCGAGCAGCAATGACTTGTGCCAGGAGGCAGTGCCAGAATGCGAGTTAAGTCCAGAGCCCCAGCCAAACCCAGCACTTAAAATGGCTGGAGTAACTCCCATTCTCTTTTCCTCTCCCCACATCCATCCCTTTTGTACCTCCCTTTTCTCCCTACCTCCATGTTCTTTATAGACCAGGCTAGCTCGCTTGGAGGGGACCTACACCCACCATCGAGTCCAGCTGCCCGACCACAAGCTGAAGCATGTTATTTAGGGCATTGTCTAAATGCCTCGTAAACACTGACAGGCTTGGGGCATCGACTGCCTCTCTCTGATTCTCTCCCAACTCTCCCCATTCCCCTTTTCCCTCTGGAGCCTAAAAGGAAATTTACAGAAAAATACAAACGCCTGGCAGTTTTCTTTCAAACTGCAACGTGAAGAGAGGCTGTTTTGTACCGACCTTTCTAGCGAAACAGATCGTGGGTAGCTGGCAAGCACAATCCTGTGCTGGGCACGGTCTTTAATTTCATCAGGCAACGCAGAACAAGAACCGCTGCAAGCGCTGCTGGAGGGGGCTACGTACGGAACGCACCTTACCTCGAGCAACCCGCTCTCTCCTAGGTGGCAGCAGGCTTGCAGGCCGAACTGGAGATAGAGATTTTTGCCATGGTCATTGGAGGGGAAGATACCGGTGGCCGTGAAGAAATTTCCCATGATATTGAAATATTAACAGAAACAGAGGCTCTTCTCCTGCCTGTGAGAGCAAATATCCTTTGTTGCCGTCCTTCCCACACCCGCCTTCTAGCATCAGCCAGGGACCACCCATCCGTCGGGGGCCTTGAGCATCGTTTCCAGCGCAGGCTGCTCTCCTAAAGCAAGCGTTACTGTCCTTTTCGGAAGCATACGAATGGGTATTTTCAAAAGCACAACAAATGAACAATTTAAGATTCTGACCCCAAAAGCAATTTACATGGGAGTAACAAGGTTCTGAAAAGTGGGGAAAGGAAGACCAGTAAGCCCAGACAGATGTGGCTTTTAAAGAATAAATGAAAGAACAGGAACTCTTTCCCACCACCCCCGGTGGAAATCCTTTCTAACATTTTTGAACCTACGGTAGCATCTGATGGTGCAGCCTCACGAGCAACAAAATCGTGTATCATTCTGGGTGCTAAACAGACAAATGAGACAACCCCCGTGTCAGCGGAGACGCAAGCAGACGAGTGCATGAATGCTGTCGGAAATTAGCCCAGCCTGGGTTCAGCGGGCTTTTCAGTTAATTGAGGACAGAGGTAGAGGTAAAGAAAACAACAAAGTCAAGAACTATTATTTCTCTTTCCCTTGGGCTCCAGAAACTATAAGTATTTTTTAGATAAAATTACAGGCTCATCTTTTAAGGGCAAGTTCAGAAGAAAGGGTGAAGTTCTGTTTGACTTTTGCTCAAATTTACACTTAAAAGCCTGGGAGAAGAGGTCTTCTGGAAACCTATACAATAAATAGCAAGGCAAGGTGCAGCCAAACACTTTTTTTTTTTTAATTACCACACCAGAAAGTCCATTCCTGGTAAGGGCCACCCTTACGAAAGAAAGATCTTCAGGGTCCCCCGGGACTGACCAGAGTACTAGCTAACAGCAACTCCACTGGGGCTTTATATGCCCTGGAAGTGACACTGAAACTCCCAGATTTGCTTCGTAGTGACCCAGAGGAGCCTTTCGTGCCCGTTAGTGCAGAGCTGAGCTGGACGGGACTGGTGGCACAGCAGCAAAACCAGGTCCTGCTCTGTTCCCGCTCACCCAGCCCTCGGACACACAGCTGCAGACCAGCCTCCAAAACACGCGCCCTTCCCAGCATTCTACCTGATCTTTTATCTTTGAGCTGAGGGCAGTAGTCCGGATTCAAGTTGTTTCACAGCCTTATTTCCAGAATTCATCCCGGCCTCCACATACATTGTTTTAGTTATATAAACGCACAGAAACGGTCAGAGCCTTAACATGATATTCCAGCTGTGTTAACCAGGGACATTTATGAGTGCCGCCCGCAAGGATACCCCGAGGGTGGGATGGCAGCGACAGTCCGGGCAGTTCCTGCAAGCCCCAAGCCGCGGTTCCGGATTACGCTACCCCACAAGCTTTAATGTAAGTACCGCATGCAGTGATACCGGCTGTAAATCAAGTCACAGTTGTTTTACCTCCTCTTGGCTTCTGATCTATGTCACCAACACAACTCCTGCAGCTGCCAGCAAAGCTGTCACGCACACATCAGACACAGATGACAGCCTGAGACGGGACAAGGGAAGCGCCGTGTGACGTTAACCAAAGGACGCACGGCAGATTTACAGGTTACTGCAACTGCTCGGGTCAGCGGGGGCACTCGCAGCAGAGCCTCCCCAGGCCGCTCCCACATCCTTCACTGACCTGTCTCCACATTAAACACGGCATTGAGCCTCCTGGCAGCAGGAGGCTGATTTATTGCAGTTAAGCCCTAATAAATCAGCCTCTCTTTAACACTCTTCACTTTCTAAAACCAAGTGTTACTGCTGACCCTTTGACACTGACAGCAAGTCTAATAAGGGACCGGAGACTTAGAGACAGACAGGGCAACCTTAACAGAAGTTCAAGCACACACAACCCTCTGCACGCATGCTTTCATACAGCACATTTCTGTAACCTTAGAGACTCAGACTACAGAGAATGGCTAAGTCTTCCCTGCCAAGGCGAAAGCCTTATTGGGAATTTCTCCTCAAAGCACAGCCAACAGGTTTAACATGAGGCTGGTGTTTCATCTCACCCGCGTCAACTCGGGTGCTCTACAATACAATCGATGGTGACGGTTCATAAACAGGAACCTAGGGACGTTGCTTCTCAAGAGTCCCTATTTGCCTCGTACGTGTAACACTGACATCATCTTTTTCTTTCAGCTGTAACATCTGTAAGCCTGCCATGTTATCTAGCAAGTCAGTAACAAAATCCCAGCTGTCTCTCATTTCCTCTCCTCTGGAGAAACCGAAAAGCGACCACATCAGTCAGCTCTCCAAAGAAACACAGCAGAGACGCGCACCTCTGGCTGCGGCATCTGCTCTGGGGCTGCCCGCAGTACCTCAAACACAGCTTTTTTCCCTGTTTAAATATCTTCTTACCTTTTCCAGTGTGGAATTTTACCCCAGAGTACGAGACAATTATAGTCTAGAAGAACGGAGAATGTAATGCCTTCCAGCTTAGGAGCTTACAATCTGGAGCTATCAGCAAAGGCAATTTAGAGAAACTTCTCACTCGGTGTTGACCTGGAAGAAAAGTACTCAGTCAGTCCCATTTCGGTGAGACAGCCCGCTGTCCCAGCTCGGTCCCTACAGCCCTGCACTAAGCTATGGCTGTTGGATCATCTCTGCACGCTGGCTATACACCACTCTATGTTTTTCCTGCTGAGTCTTAAGTCCTGGAAATTCTGATCAGTGTCCTCCCATCAAAAGCTCCAGGTGGACAGAAACTACCTACCTGGTATTCTCCTCCCACGTAGCTACTCCAGCTAATCATCAGGCTCACAAAACATGAAACACTGGCGCTCCTAGGTTAAGTCCTGGATTTGCTTAAATAGCCTTGTTCAGCCAGCATAGAAATAGCCGAGTCTTTGCAGAGGCACATGACAACTT
This sequence comes from Theristicus caerulescens, assembly GCA_020745775.1. Lineage (NCBI taxonomy): Eukaryota > Metazoa > Chordata > Aves > Pelecaniformes > Threskiornithidae > Theristicus > Theristicus caerulescens. The sequence continues at coordinate 286,149 of CM036559.1, read as the reverse complement.
GCTAAGTTCGTATCACCCTTCCCAGGTGATTATCACCAGAGCCAACGATTCTCTCCCTCGAGACCTAGAAACATCCCTGCAATATTAGGATTGATCACATCTCCTAGTAGAGACCAACAGGCAAAAATCACCAATGACCCCTCACCTGACCAAACTTAGTAATATCTCATTTACATTTTCTTAGTTATTTCTCACTTATATTTAAAACATTTCACAAAGATTCTCTTAATACACTCAAAATGAAATACTGCATAGAAAGCTGCCCATGAAAGCCTTCCGTATCCCTAAAAGCAGACTGCCCCTCCTGAACTCGTGGTCATTTTATTCCGTTCAGTTTGTGAAATAAAACCAAACTCTTTCTCTAGTTGAAGCCCTGTGAGACCCCTTTCTCTTGTTGTTCCCTTCTAACACCACGAGCAGAGGGCAGTTGTACCGCAGCCAGTCCGCAGCAATCGCAGTGCTCCCACACCACTTGCAAGGCATCCGCACGGAATGACTGCGCTTGCTTCAACAGCTGTACAGAGGGGGAGCTGGGTTTGGGTTTTCCCTTTCCTTTCATGTTAATTTTCTCTCCTCTTTTTCACTACAGGTCAGAGCCCCAGAAGAATAAGATGAAGATCAGCAATACTGAAAGACCCAAACTTTAGTCCAACGTTATGGAAACATCCCAGTGTTTCATTTATTTAATCAGATTAACATGAATAAATATTTTGTCTGTCCCCTGTTATTGGGAAATGTGGTCCAAAAGTCGCACAGCCTTCTGACATGACTGAATGCAAACAGTGTTAAGATTACTGTACTTCACCCCAATATTTGATACTCTGCACTTCAGGAGAGTGCTGAATGGTTCCCAATAGGTTTATTTTGGTTTTAAAAGGGATTAGGTTTCTGTAACCTGTGCTGAGGCACCTGAAATCGTTTTTAAGTACTGAGGATGCAGCAGGTTTCACTGAAGTCAACTGTGATTCTTCAAGAAAGAGCTGCTGATCTGCTCTGGTCTTCTAATTCCCAAGTTTGTTTGCTTTCCCAATCACAGGCTTAACTTTCTGTGTGTTCACCTACCTGTAATTAGCTGCAGACAGCAGATGGGGTAACACAAAGTTACACCTGACGGAGAGGGATTCTGCTTACCTCCTCTTGTTCACTAGCGGACACGGCCATCTCCAAATGCTCATCTGCACACCTCTTTCACAGTGGAAGACCGAGCCACTTAGAGATGGCCTCTCCCCCCCCCTTTGTTCCTACTTACGCGGTAGTGACTAAAAGAAACATCTCTGTCTCTTTGTGAGACACCGTATTTGTACATCCAAGTGCAGTTCTGCTGTCTTTTTATGAACTCATTTCCAATGAGGTGCTTTCTGTGCTTCATCCTTTTTCCAGCAGGTGACCTCCTGAGAGACGAGGAATTTTCCTTGATACCTGCAGATGATGTTCTCTCAACACTTTACAGTGACTGAGAATCCCATGACGGGGGATTAAATAATAGCTTTCACCAGTGTGAAATATGAATGCCAGTTTTGGACTCTCCCATCCACATTGTTAAGTGAGACACATATTCTAACGACACATTTTAAGTTGGCCCTGTATTTGCAAGCGCTTTCCTGCTCAGGAAACTAGGGACTTTCCCCTAAGGGGAAAGGGACTTTCCCCTAAGAAAGGGCAAGCTGAGGTACCCAGGGACATCAGAATTCTGGTGTATCGGTGGGTTGTTGGCACAGGACCGACCTCTTCCACTTAAAGCACATGCTGAGCTGCCTCAGTAGCAGTCCAAGTACTGCACTGGTGTCTTCCACTGCCCCACCAGACATGGCTATTTGCCCATCAGCTCTTTGAGTCAGAGTTGACCTATTAACCAAGGCTGAAAGCCAGCTCAGAAAGGTGCTGAAACAGCTACCCAGCTGCGGACATTGTTTAAGTCCTACCCACAGATGAGAAAATGCCAGAGCAGTGCCAAACTTGATCCAGGATTCTCCACCACCAATGATTCTGCTCCTGACTGTGCTGATGTCTGCCCTGATGCTTTTCAGTTTTCTGTAGACACAGCCGACAGTCCTACGTCAGTCCCCTCGGCAGGGCATTCTGAGCACTGAGGCAAGCCACTATTGCCAGTACAGACTGGTCACGAGAGATACAAATCAGAGAACCAGAGGGGAAGTTCAATGGGGAAGCCTGTGTCAGCACCTATGGAGGGAGGACAACCACCTTCCACCACCTCAAAGACCTTTTCTTCCAAGGATTCTTCCCAAATCCCAGTGAGAGCAGAGACAAAGGTGAAGGAATTCCACCTCCTCCAACTTAGAGCAAAGCAGATACCTGTCATCACCATGAAAAGCTGGCTCTGCATCCCAAGTCACTCTTGTATGCCACCATCTACATCCTTGTCATCAGGCCCCGAGTTCATGTGCACCTGTGGCCATGGCTTTTCTCCCAGGCCTCCCAGAGGACCATCGAACAGCAGCTCATTACTTTGGTGCCATTAATATTCATCTCCCTGGCATTCAGGTAAGCAGAGCACATCACAGGGAGGCGTAAGAGTCGCCTTCCCCTTCTGGTACCTGGGTTTGGTGTCTCTCTCCATCACTGCTGAAGGTGCACTGTGGTGTCAGGAGCCGCCCCTCCATTTGAAACACCTTTCATTATTTTCCCAGCGGGCCAGCCCATTTCAGCAGCAGCTGACAGGGATACAAGATGTCAGCTGAGGTTACCAACACAATTCATCATTCTACAGTGCCTCCTCTCCCTCCCATTCCAGTAACCCCTCTTCTGAGGGTCTCCTTTAGGAGGAGTAAAGGAATACAATAATTAAGATGGAGTAGGACAGAGTAAAACGGAATAGGACAGAGTAAGATAGATAGAGTAGGAAAGGATAGAGACATGTTTGAGTGGAGCTGCTTGATCACAAGTTTCATCCACATCTGGACAAATACAAAATTATAGAGGCACCCAGAACAACTGGCAGAGCTGTTGAAGATGTTATTTCCATAAAGAGTCTGAGACCCATCTCCTGGCATCAGAGCATGAAGTGCTGCTGTAAATTGCCCAGACTCTGAAGAAGCAAGTGAGCCATCAGCCCCCTGACAAGGTTATTGACTAACAACAGTTATTCTCAGAGGTCTGCTCGTTACACCTGAGGTGCCGCCAAAAGATTGACAAAAACTGAACTGTTTGCCTTGTGCATGATTGCTAGCAATAGAGAACCTAAGTCAAAGACCACAGTCAGTAACAGCTGGGATGCAATTAAAAATCCATATGAAGCTCAAGTTAGAAAGAAGTCCAGCTTTGAGTACCCAGGTCAGACCTGTAAGTCCAACAGTCAGCACAGTACCCAGGAGCAGCCCCCACCACATCCACCAAACCTGTGATTACTGGTAAAAAAGACAGCATGTACTACAAATTCATAACTTACCAACAGCAGCAGAGACTTGCTCACTTTATCCTCCCCCACTGTGAAAATAAATCATTTTATCTGATACAGGACAAATACAACATTGCAACAGTTCAGTCCAATTTCTAAAACTGGAGCAAGTACAATGCAAACAGGCTACGCGTCTCATGCTCAGTCTGCCAACTCTGTGGAACGGCGCAATCCTGGACGGCAGCCCTTTCATTTGCTCCCACAGATCTTATCCTCTGGAAAAAAATCCTTTGAGAACTGACACCCAGGGCAAGGCAGTTGAGGCTTTACTAGAGAAATATCAGGACAAAACTCCGCGACAAAGGTGTCTCGTAAAGCATATGTAAATATGCCTTTAACAGAGTGCAGCCGTGTTTTTCCCTGTCCCACTAAAAAGCGAGTGGCTGTAGACCAAGTTCTCACACTTTGGCAGAAGTCACGTAGCTTTGCCCAGAGGCTCCAAGCGCTGCCACGAACCACCAGCAGGCGTCAAAACAGCGTAACATCTTGCCAGCTGCCTTCCCTGGACAGGGCATGGTCCCACGAGCAGTGCACGTGCTGGACTCCCTCCATGCAGTTACAACACTGCCAGAAGGAGCTGACCTCTTCAGGAGAGATCAGCTCCATTTCTAACGGGCATTCCGCTGGAGGAAAAGCACGTACCTTTGACAGCCACCTCAGAAAGAGTTGAAATGCACGCATTTGCAGCAGACTAGAGAGAGTTCATCTCGGAGACAACCATTCTGAGTTGGGGTTATACGCTGGGTTATACCACATGGGGAGGGGACAGGCTTTGTCCCAGTCACCGGACATCACCACAGATGTTCAGCCACAAGAACACTTCCGTGGCCAGCGCTGAGGTTACATGACCCCATCCAGGTGCTCTGGGTCTTGGGCAGCAAATGCTAGAGCACTGCAAGAACCATCTTCTCTTTCTTCTTCCTCTTCCTCCTCTTCTCCTCAAAACGGTCAGTAGCATCAGCAAAAAACGTCACCTCATCCTTGGCCTCAATCTCCCTCTTCAGGTACTGGAGCCCTGCCATGTTGAATCCCAGCACGTCCTGTAGAGACAGACCAGCACCACACTGTTGGGTACATCTCAAGCTCGTTAGGGGGCAGAGGGTCCTGCACTGGCCGCCCTCTACTAAGAAATGATGAAAGGAAGACAATTCACAGATTTAAATAAAGCAACACTATTTAAATGTAAACTTCACTGAGTAGGAGAACAATCAGCCCTGCACTCTGTTCCCCACAGTTCTCTTAAGAGCAGCTATAATCCACTGTCATTTCTGAAAGACAAGTTGCTGGCAGGCACCTGAAGTTGCCTGTGGGAGGATGCACAGTCTGCGTTATTTGAGAGACCAGTAGCCCGCAGAAAAGCCCAAGAGAAGCACAGAGTTCATTTACCTCCTCCATCCTTAGACACTAGCAAGCCAAAGCCCAAATACGTACATCAAAGAAAACCGAAAGTGAACGAGGAAGGAAGCACGAGTGCAGGATCACCACTGTGCAGACTCGCATCAGGAAGAACATAAGGAAAAGGCAGCCCGTTTGCGTAGGAGGAAGGTGAGACGGGCTCAGACCCCCAACCAACTTTCCCACTGGACAGCGCAGACAACACATGCTCCCAGACGTTGGCCCATCCTGTTATTCCAGATCCTGGAAAAAGGGGGGGCTGCAACACTCACCCGCGCCTCACTGACTCTGGAGATGGTGGTTTTCTTCAGATTTTCTATCACTGTCACCAGCATGTGGTTGCTTGTGATCTGCCCAAAATGTATCCTGGGAACAAAGCAGGCAGCGATGTAGTGCAGCATCGTTCTTGGAAACATCAGACAGCCCCTCTTCCTGAGCCTCTGTACGTTCTGGACATGGGATTTTTCTTAAATCAGGCCTCCCCAGACCAGCCTGGGGAGATTCATCCAGATTTATCTGGAAAAGCTATTCTCTGAAGCGTCTCTTTAATGTGCAGTAGTTCGAGGGGAAGGTCTCTCTGGGGCACCCTCTAAGGGCACGGGCTCTACAATGACCGTGCCAGTGAACGGTGCCATTTCAGCCTCCATGCAGGACCTTTCATACCTACGAGATCTGGCGGACCAGGACCAGCAGCCCCATCTGGGCATGTCAACACTCCGCATCCCATCAGTCCATTCCCGCATACCATTCGCTGCAGGCTGCAGTGATTCCTTATCTCCTGCAGAGACCACACCTTTATTCCCAAGGATGCTTCCCAAGAGCTTCAGAGCCAGAGACACGGGAGAAAGCCCAAATTTTCCTTACGCTACACGTGTTCACGGCAAGCAACGTCACCTCGGCAGCTGCAGGAGATGGGGTATATTCCCCAGCGCTGTGCTGTCTCACGGCACAGGAGCAAGGAGTACCTCTCTGCCCACCTAACGGGCGCAAAGTGAGGAACCAGCAGGCCTACTGCTGACCAGAGCCCTGTCAGGGCTTCCTCGGGGCCAGGTCCTGGGCAGCAACGGCAGCTGAACTAAGACTAGCAGATCTGTCTGGGCAGAGGAAAGACTCACTTGAGCAGGAAGAGGAGAGCTCGGCACAGGAGTTCAACTTCCAAACCCAGGTGAATATATTCATTGAAGAGTTTGAGCAGGTCAGGGACATAGGAGAATGGCAGCACCAGGAGAGACTCTTCCAGCTCACTGAGGAGAAAGCAGAGGGACAGAAGCATTAGTCTCAGTCACTGCACTGCTGCAGATGAGCAGGGAACACTTCCGTATAGGAAGGCTCTGGTACAAACGCTGCGCTAAGCGTTCATCACTGCTGGTCTGCGACTGCCCACAAAGCACAGTGCAGCTCACAGACTAGAGCCCAGGCCAGCAGACATCTGGCACAGGGAGCAGGCACACAATCTGCCCTCCTCGGCACCCCCAAGCTGCTCTTCACATACGCGTGCATACACATACGCAGGCTTCACCCAGCACTCCCCATGGAAGAAACAATTTCCATTCCCCAGTTCCATGCATGCTCCCGAAGAGGGGGCCAGGAACGGTAACTCCAGACTCCCCCGCACTGCCCAGACCCAGCACAGGAGACCGTCCTAGGCCCCTGCCAGTCCTGGGCCCGGAAACCCAATACTCAATCACAAACCTGCTCAGCAGTAAGGCTCTCGGGACTCACCTTGACTTGACCTTCTTGAAAACTTCTAGCACATATGCAGAAGGCTGCAAGAGAGGAAAGACACCAGCTCTGCTTATCAAGAAACATTCCAACGCAAACACGTGCCTTAAAGTCCATTTCACCCAGTTAAAAACACACAGTCATGTCTTGTGAGAGGGACAGATCAAGCTGAATATAACAAAGAGGAAAGCCCTTCAGCTTCAATCAGCTGCCAGTCTGGGAAGTTCTCCCTCCACAAAATGCAAACCCAGCCTTCTCAGGATACTCTTAACTGGTGAAGAATATTGTGAAAAGTCTAATTTATATTCAATCAGCTAAATTATCTCATATTCGGTTCAATGAATCTTGTACAAACTGGATAAAAAACACGGTGAAACAGCCAAATACATACAACACCTTACACAAACTCATCTCCCAGAGACTTAATCCCTGCTACTCCTGTTTATCTGCTGAAAGTGTTTGGCAGATGCAGAGCACAGCTGGGAAGCCTCTCCCAGGAAAGAGGATAAGAGACTGTCAATGCATAAAGTATTTTTGTTCATGGTGTGACATACTAAAAGCTCATCGTGGTCCCCATGTAACAGGATACGTAATAATGTGCCGCTGTGTTTTTACCCAGCGGCCTGGCACTCGGGCATTCTTCCAGGACTCTGGAAACAGGTTCAAATCCCTTCTCTGTACAGCGGGATTCAATCAAACATCACCCACCTCCAAAGAAAGTGCTAGCTGCTAAGCCACAGGATTTCATTCACCCCTGTTCAATCTATGCAACTTGCAATTAAATATGCCTATATTCACAGAGGCAGGGAGAGAACGGCTCTGGCTAAGTGCTTACCGATGTCACGTGGCGGGGGGGCACAGTGACAGGGGTTCTCAATTACCCATTCCAGTGATGCTCAGGTATTTTGTGTTAGATGGCAGAGCTCCTCTGCAACATACTATAGCGTGGCAACTGCACCCTCCCGGCAGCAGGAAGATGTGCCCTTAGCACAGGAAAGGTTTGAGCTACCTTTCCCGTATCTTGGAGAATACCATAAACCGCTGGCTCACGATAAGATACATGATAAGGTGACAGCTCAACCCTGATGGGGTTAAACTTCTGTAACACGCATGCAAGATATAAAAAAAACCCAAAAAAACCACACTTACTGTAATATTTCCATAGGCATGGAGGATGGGATTGACAGGAAGGGGAACCTGGAGACACAGAATGGGTTAGAATGAGGCAGGTGTGTATGTACAAATGCATATTCCCAGAGAAAACTAACCCACAGTAGAAAAGAGCTTTTATCAAGTGTCTTCCTGCAATTCCCACACCCCCCCCTCCCCAGAATGTCACTGAAGGCCTCATTTGCAGCCACTAGACAATCTCATTCTCAGATGTATACGACTGACTCAAACACGTATGAATTTTCTTCCACTTCTTAATTGTCACTTTTCCCACTTACATCACAGCCCCTTATTTAGCAGGGAGTGTTGTGATGAAGGCAAAGAATAGGCTTTGGGATGAATTCGCAGCAGCATGCTCTCCCAGGGACAAAACTTACAGCCTACTGTGACTTTAAACGTAAAGACCGTTAGAAAGAACACACCACTAACCACGCCCCAGGGCACAGTGCCATCTTGTTCTCCAAAAGACTTCAGCAAATCTTTGCTATGTCCCGCTGTCCTGATTTTATCTGCATGCTGAGCCTTTCCACCCAGGTGACAGAGCTGGAAGGATACACCCACACACCTTGGGACTGGTACATTCCTCAGTCTTTTACCTCTTTTCCCACAGCTTTGCATATGGCCTTGTGCTCCGTTAGTTTTGCCATCTCTTCTCTATACAGCTCAATAGCTTCCATGATCCGCTCAGCCTGCGCGGCACAAGAAGAGCACATCAGTGACGGCAGACAAGCCAAAGCAAAGCTCAAGTCCAACTGGAGAAATGGAGGGGGAGGCAGGAGGGCTGACACGGAGCACCGCAGGACACCTCGCTCAGAAAGGTAACCTCGACTCCAGACTGCACCGCTATTCTGAGCACATCGATCACGTCCTGAAGATGTCAAACACCATCCACGTTCCCCCCGCTGCCCCAGGTGCTCTCTGCTGCAGCTTCAGTTGTTGCCTTGACATCGAACTACACCCCAAGCAAGCAGTACCCCTTTCAAAGCACAAGCCAAGGTCAGACCACTTTGAGTATTCAGACTGAGGATTTCCTCTGTATTTACAAGAGCACCAGGCTGTTGAAATCTGCGTCCATGAAGTTACCCACACCTTCCTGGTACACCTCCCGCCTCAGGCGCTGCAGTAAACTTCCACCTGCCCCAGATGCCCAGGGGACAGGGCAGCCCTTGGGGAAGAGGCCTGATGCCTAGAGAACATCCAGCTGCCCTGTGCTCCTTTGGGCTGCAAACACCAAAGGGCAAGAGCAGCCCTGTCTGTCCCACACACGACAGGCAGAGAAATCTGCAGCCTGAACATCTACGGGAACCTCACAGCTCGTTCCCTGGAGAGATCTCGGGAGGGGAGCATTCCTGGTGGGCGACTCTCCAGAGTCAGACCCCTCCCTGTTGGCCGTGGAGCAGGACAGACTGCTCTTGCAGGCAGAGGCAATTCTGCCCTTATGTGACAGCAGAGGTTACTGCTCTTCAAACTGATGCTCCAGCCCTCTGACAGCCCCCCCCCTTGAGAGACTGGTAAGGCCCAAAGCAATGCTGGGGGACCCACACAATCTTACCGCTTTGATGGTTTCAATAGTCTTCTTTCCTGCCAGCCCTGTCTCTCCTTGCGTCTCTCCAGCCACCTACAAAAAAATACAGAGTTTACCGCTTCCTCCTTCAGCAGCTGATACACACAGGCACCCCTGCATCCTATCACACTCCATGCTAAGAAAAACAGTCAGTCCCATTCCCTAAACTGGTCATTTATCTGGGGAAATAGAGGATTTCCCAAGCACACAGCTCTTCCTCAGGAAGAGAGGTGCCGTGCTAACACTGAGCTCTGGAAGGCAGGCAAACACAGCTCTTGTTCTACCAACAGAGACTGAGTAATCCGATCAGCGTCAAAACTATCCGCAACACAACCCAAGCATCTGAGCAAGGGGGATCTGGCTTCCCCACCCGTCCTGCACCACATGGACCTGGAAGCAGCCGTCACAAGGCAGCCCAGCCTTGGTACAGAGCTGGTGGGGATGTGAACTGGGGAGACAGGACAGGCAACAGAACAGCAAGGTTTCAGTGTCCACAGCTACTGCGTAGCCGTTTGGCCAGCTCCACACACTCTCCTGAAGCTGTCTGTAGCAAGTACCAGAGTCAACTGCATCGTGGGGCAACCACAGCTTCAGCAGCACCTCCTCAAAGCAAGAAAATTACCAGTCCTCTCTGACACCTCTTCTAGGCCTCTCACAGAAATAGTTATTCCAGACTCTGTACAGGCAGAGTGACACACACTTAGATGGTGCAACTCACCACAGGCTGCTCTTCCTTCGCCACGCTCTCTTCATATTCAGCTTCTCGTTGCTACAGTGGAGGAGAACACAACATATTAACACAGGTGAGCAGGCAGCAAGCAAGGTAACAAGTCCCTTCCAGACTGGCTGAGCAAGGGAGCCTGCAGCTTCATGCAGCCCACTGCAAAACCAGGACAAGTCAGCAGAGATCAACAATGCCAGTGCAAAATGCCCACTTGTCCCCGGTCCCAGTCCCAGGGAGAACTCTGGAATCTCCCAGACAGAAAGAAATCAAGGTCTCTGGATGAAGAGCCCTTAGACAGCCCACTAAGCTGAGAGAGAGACAACAGCATTTCAGCAGCAGACCTTCCGCCTGGCACACAGCACAGAAGAAACAAGCCTAGCAAAGTCCCAGGGCTGTCCTAGCCTGCAAGAGGAAAGAGCCTCTTCTGTCTGACATCTCTCACACGAATAGGGCCCCATCAGTGTGTAATTCTTCACGCCCACCTTGTTACTCAAATTCACCCAAAACACACTTTTCTGACATCTGGAAAAGGAGCTGTCTCTGTCTCGCCTTTTACCACCATCATTCCCAGCACACCAACCGCTGGGCATCAAGATGCTGCCTACGGGTCACCTGAGCTCTCTGCAAACGGGCTCGGACAAAAAAAACCCAACACATTTATTGCAGGTTTCTCATCCACTCCTGCTTCTGCACGTTTCTACATCCTTCCCCCACTGTCATTTGAGAACTGCTTTAAGAAGGGGAGACAGAGCCAGACTCCTCTGAGGGATGTAGTGAAAAGACAAGAGTTACAAATTGTTCCAAGGGAATTTCCAATTGGATACGTGAAAGAAATGCGTCTGCCAAGCCGGAGGGTTGTTCAGCACTGGAACAGGCGCTCAGACAGCCTGGAAAATCTCCTTCCTTGGAGATGTTCATGTGTCAAGACAAGTCTCTGAGCAGCCTGATACAGCTTTAAGGTTATCCTGCAGTGAGCAAGGGGTTGGACCAGAGACCCCTTCCTGGGAAACCCCAGTTTCCTTCCTGCTGAAGTCCTTCTGTGAGTCCATGATTCCTCACAATACGTGCTCAAATGGAGTAGAATTGGCTTCTTCCAGCATCCCTGAGCTCTGGGGCCTGCTACTGAGGTAGAATGGGCCTCTCACGGTTGGAAAACAGGCAACCAAGACAAACTGCATGTAACAGGAGCAGTGCTCTCCATGACTGCACAACAGCCACCTGCTGAACTGCCTCCAAAGCACACTTGAAAGGAGCACAAGAGAGCAAGAGAAGGTCCAAGGCTGCAGCCAACAGACCTGCAGAAAACCACAGCTATAGAGGAAAGCCTGGGAAGCAAGAGAGAAGCAAAGCAGAGCGCAGGTTAGGCAGGCATCTGCAATGCAGTACAGACAGGCAAGCACCTGCAACATCTGCGGTGCTGTCTCCAGACAGCTTGGGCAACAGCCCCATCATGCAAAAGATGCCAGTCAGCCCTGGGCACCTCAGCACCAGGCTGTGGCTAGTAACGAGCAAGTCTGCCAAGTGTGGAGCCAGACTCTGCCACAGTGAAAAATGAAGAATCTGCCTGCTGGGGAGAAAACAGGTCTGGAAGTTGTCTTTGGCAGGAAGGATGCAACTCTCACCATCTCCCTCTCCTCTTCCAAAACAAGTGGCTCCCTCGTCCTTTCCCAGAGGCGCAGGGACTTGTCATGGGATGCCGACACCACGTAGTCTCCGTTGGGACTGAGTGCCAAACACCACACCTCCTGGTGATGCCCCTGCATGGCAGACAGAAGAGGTACGACATGAGCACCGCCCAGCTCCCAGCCCCTGAGGGAAGTGCTGCTCATGCAGGGAGAATGCTTCCTTTCAACAGTCTCCAAAACTTCCTACCTCCAGCGTCTGGATGTGCTCAAATTTATCTGCATCCCACTGCTTAATCTTACTGTCCTTCCCAGCTGTGAAGAAGAGATGGGATTTTGCCACAAACTGCAGATACATCACGCTGGAAGGGAAAAAGGCTCAAATTCACCCACTTGGGGAACAATACAGACATCCCCCCACGCTATGCTGGACAAAAGGGTTATTGCTGGATCACAGCCTCTTGCACATCAGATAGCCTGCAGCCCAGAGATGCTGTAGGATTTGACTGACCTGTCATCATGGGCAAAGAGAGAGCGGTGACAGTCCCCAAAATCCAAGCCCCAGATCTTCACATGCCTGTCAGCAGAGCCGGTTGCAATTAGAGTCCCATCCTACAGAGCAAGGAAGAGAGAGGAGGGTGTGGGTAGCTGTCTGGCAGCCCCATGAAGAATTACTGCTGAACCAGTGACTGAGCAGCGCTGAGCAGGCAGATACGTGGCTCCTGAAACATACCCTCCTGATCCCTCCACCTCCTCTCACCAGGGTGGCCCGTGCTTGCGGTACTGGCACAGCCCACTGACAGCACTCTGGCTCTTTTCTGAACCTCTGCAGGCATTTAAGACCTTGGTTACATCTTGATATTTTTGGCTTCCAATGAGCCTCATTCCAAGGACACCCCAGAGCAAGGTCTAAGTGCCGGGTCCTGCCCTTGGGGCACAACAACCCCAGGCAACGCTGCAGGCGTGGGGAGGAGTGGCCAAGAGGGCCAGTAGCATCCTGGCTTGTATCAGGAACGGTGTGGCCAGCAGGAGCAGGACAGGGATCGTCCCCCTGTGCTGGGCACTGGTGAGGCCGCCCCTCGAATCCTGTGCTCAGCGCTGGGCCCCTCACCCCCAGAAGGAGCTGGAGGGGCTGGAGCGTGGGCAGAGCAGGGCAGCAAGGCTGGGGAAGGGGCTGGAGCACAAGGGTGGGGAGGGGCGGCTGGGGGAGCTGGGGGTGCTCAGCCTGGAGAAGAGGAGGCTGAGGGGAGCCCTCATCGCTCTCTGCAACTGCCTGAAAGGAGGCTGGAGCCGGGGGGGTCGGTCTCTTCTCCCCAGGAACAAGGGATGGGACGAGAGGGAACGGCCTCAAGCTGCGCCAGGGCAGGGTTAGGTTGGGGACTGGGAAAAACTCCTTCCCCAAAGGGCTGTGAGGGCCTGGCACAGGCTGCCCAGGGCAGGGGCTGAGTCCCCATCCCTGGGGGGATTTAAAAGCCGGGGAGATGTGCTGCTTAGGGACATGGTTCAGTGGTGGCCTTGGCAGTGCTGGGTTAACGGTTGGACTTGATGATCTTAAAGATTTTTTCCAACCTAAATGATTCTATGATTCTAAGATGCAGCCCAAGAATGAACAGGCATGAAAAGGCTGCTCCAGTTCAGCACCTGCTCTCTGCTCCCACTAACAAAGAACTCGGGCTCCTCTCACACAGTTAGTAACTTCAGCAGAGAGCAGGCTGTACCTCTTAAGTATAGGGAACCACCACTGCATTTCAATTTCCACTCGCTCACAAAATGCCCTGGTCAGTTCTGTCATGACCACTACTCCGTGACCCCTCCCAGCGAGCACAGGACTGCGGGATAAAGAGGGGCTTGCTGCGTCCCATCAAGAAACTGCCAAGTCAGGAGCAAGGAGGTGACAAGAAAGCATTATCCTAGAGGCCCTGCTGCCAGCAGAGGTTCTCGCAGTCATCCATATCACCACAGTCCCACCTAACACAGAGCCCTAATGATACTTACGTAGGAGATGTCCATACACAGCACTGGCAGCTTGTGTCCATACAGGGAGAGGAAAAACTGAAGCAGAAGAAAGGTGTCTCAGTTAGACGTGCTGGGCAAAGATGTGTGAAAATCTCAAGCTCCAGGCTTGTTCTGCTCTGCCTCAGGAGCTCTGTCTTTCTAGCACTGCCCCACTTTCACTCTGGCCCTGAACACTGTTAGCAGCAGGGCCACAATGGCAGAACTGAGATGAGGCTGGAAGTACCCAAGCAAGCTGAGCTAATTCTGGTGCTAACCACCACTGCCTATGGAGTTTCTCTCTCTTTCTCTTTGCCTGTTCGTCACTGCTGGTCTGTCTTGTGTCATTCCCTAACATTCACGTGCTAATAACTCACAAAACCACCACACATGGCTCACAGCGAAGATTCTCCTCCCCCAGGCCTGGCCTAAGCCATGCCCTATTTAATGCCATGTGTGACACATCCATCCGCACCCTCGCAGTGCCTCGCAGCTCTGGAGTACCACCGTGCCCGCAGGGTTTAGAGTGACCCTTGCCTCCTGCAGGTTCACTACACTTTCCAGATCTTCTCCCCGGTGTGGGCCAGCCACGGTTCTGTCAGGGTTGCTAGCAAACAGGCACCTGAAGCGGGATGCATGGTCTCTCTTTGATTCTTACTAGCGTCCCGCAATAAACAGACATTTTTCCTACGTATTCCCGATCTTTCAGGCTACAATTACATCACTCCCGGCACAGCCTCACAGCCCACTTGGTCACGCACCTTGAGCGTGTCAACGTAGAAAATCTTCACAGTGCAATCCAGTAAGGAGACAGCCAGCAGTTTCTGGTTGGGGCTGTACCGCACACAGAGAACATCTTCATCCAGCTGCAGAACACGCACGTGTTTCATGGAGAGCCTGGCAACAAAAGGGAAAAAAGCCAATTGTTATCCCAAACAAAGAAGCTGGGAAGCCGTATGGATACAACACCCACACTGCACCCTGGGAAAGGAAGTTAATTCTAACATGCAGCATCTGACTGGAAATAAGCACAGCGCTGTGGGCTGATAAACTTCACTGCTAAATTACTGCTTAATGATCTGAAGGCCCACCCTGTGATGAGAAGCTAAACTCACACACAAGCAAGGGATCAGAATGGGGCAAGTGCCCTTCCCAGCTAAGCTCAGACCTTCACAAAACAGCACCGAGCTCACACTCTTCTCCACGTGTTCCACGTACGTGTCATGGGCGCTTCTTACAGCGCAAAGGCCAAAGCATCCATCAATGACAATGGATATTGCAGCAGAATGTAGTCTAGAAAGGTTTATTTTCTCACCTTTTCTGAGCGCTGCCCTCATCCTTCACAAGCTCAAACTCCCAGAACTTGACACATTTATCAGCACCTCCTGTCACAAAGCCACGCTGCAGGGGAAAACAAAAATGTTATTGTGAAACCGGTTTTGCTATAACCCAGAGAAATTCTACCGCAAGGAACTGTCAACACACAAGGAGGTTTTTGAAGTGTCCCACATTCCTACAGTACTAAGTGGACGCCACCAGGAGCACTTGCTCTGGTTGCAGCACGCCTTACCCGCTCGCTGAGCAACAACAATTTCAAAAGCTCTGGCAGGGAGCTCTAAGACAAAGACTCCAAATGTAAATCAAGACATGGGCTGAAACTTTGGGACTGAAAGCAGTCATCTCAGCTGTAGGTAATGATGCGCTTGTGTTTTGCAGGCAGGTTGACACTTGCACTGTTACTGGATGCATGTCCAAAGAAGGGCAGCGAGGCTGGGGAAGGGGCTGGAGCACAAGGGTGGGGAGGGGCGGCTGGGGGAGCTGGGGGTGCTCAGCCTGGAGAAGAGGAGGCTGAGGGGAGCCCTCATCGCTCTCTGCAACTGCCTGAAAGGAGGCTGGAGCCGGGGGGGTCGGTCTCTTCTCCCCAGGAACAAGCGATGGGACGAGAGGGAACGGCCTCAAGCTGCGCCAGGGCAGGGTTAGGTTGGGCATTGGGAAAAACTCCTTCCCCAAAGGGCTGTCAGGGCCCGGCACAGGCTGCCCAGGGCAGGGGCTGAGTCCCCATCCCTGGAGGGATTTAAAAGCCGGGGAGATGCGGTGCTTGGGGACATGGGTTAGTGGTGGCCTTGGCAGCGCTGGGTTAGCGGTTGGACTCGATGATCTTAAGGGTCTTTTCCAACCTAAGCTGTTCTACGATTCTATGGATCACACACACCTTACCACCACCCCACAAGCACAGCCTTCTGAAGGAAGAACAGTTCAACATTATCCCTTTTACATTAAGAACAAGGGTAAAATCTGTCCCACATGTTTTAATCTGTAGGGCGAATGAATCTCAGGCAGATTATTACTTGATATGGTTTTGATTCCACTAAAAACCACTCCAGCTTCTAGCGCAACGTGACCATGTAAGAAAAATAAGAAAGGCATACACAACAAACAGAAGAAAGTGGAAACTGATAGAAACCGATATGAACCTGAACTGTGGTAATGGAGAAAAACCTATACAAGGAGTAAAAGACACAAACAGATTTCTACAGCCAGGGTGGTTAGGCCAAATCGAGTGAGTGTGTGCATGTAAAATGGGAACAGTAAAAAAAAAAAAAAACCAAAAAAAACCACTTTTCAGTAGTACTGACCCATTTCTAGAGGGAAGTATTAGAACTATTAAACAGCAATGCTCAGTAAACATGGGTTCGGTCAACATTTCTCATCTGTTGTGCTCAGGGAAAAGCCATGTACCATAATCACATTACAACACAGTGATGAAAAACTGCTCCAAAAACTCACAAGGCTGTCAAAAAGCAGCTACCCATGTCAGACATTTATAAATCAATGGTTCAGATCCATAGCAGAAGGAGGTACTCTCTAAACTTTCAATGTCCATTCTCAACAACATCAGAAATACCAAGGGAAATCCAGGAAGAAACTAATGTAACACCATAATTCAGACAGAGTAAACAGGCAGGCCTGGTAACTGTGAGCATGGTCAACAGAAGTAACAGGTAATTGCAGTTTCCATCAAACAAAGAAAGTAAACTGAATATGGAGAAAAGAGCTTATGGAAAATGAATTTGATGGGGATTATCCTTTTCCTTAAGTTTAAAGCTGTAGTTGATAATAGTAACAGCGTTGCTCATGCCAGGCATGCCTCTCGGTCTTGTGTTACCTTTTCATTACAAAACTAGGATAGTATAGTTCAATAGAGCACATACTCCATGGATTAAAGACCAGCTAAGAGGTTTCAAAGCTTAATTTTACACAAGAAATACCTAATAACTTCACACTATGCTGCTTACAGATTTTACGGATTACTAGAAAAACAGCCAATTAAATATATCTATATAATGTCAGAGCTATTCAATCTATCTGAAAAAGAGTGCCCAAACAAAACCAAAACATTATTTTATGCGTTAGGAAGCAAAGATCTAAGCTCCACATACACACCTTCTGCGAAGCAGTGCCCCAAAATGGGCTTTGAGGGACGGAGTGGATCATTACCTGCATACACGTTCTCACTGCAGAGCTATCGCCAGAGGAGTCCTTGGATGGATGCAAAAGGCATTGGCACGTTTGGCCCTAGTATAATTCCCATCACACAGTGCACCCAGATCCTGGGGCCACCAGCAAAAAAAGACTACAGTAACTTAAAAAGTACAACTAAGAGCCCAGAAAACACATCCTGCAGGGACAGAAGTTCAGCCTAATGACCATCAGATAGATGGGGAGGGTGATTTGGTCACTCAAGAAGAGTGCAACACAAAGAAAAAACATCACTATGTTAACGAGAGCTTTCATCCAGCTGACAAGCAGCAAATCTAACGAGGAGGATAATCAGCCACTGCAGCAGGTTACCAGGGGCTGAAGCTCTCCACAGCTGAAACGCATCCACAAGGTATGAACTGCTGCGCACACAGGCTCCACCAGGGAAGTCCAAGTGTTCTCAATCATGCAGAAACCAGATGAGGTGATGAGGATGGCCCCGCTCAGCCCAAAGCCTCCTTGCCATGTGCCACACAACTAGAGAGGTTAGTCATCAAGCTGTGCATGTATCCACAGTTACAGTTCTTAGACGCTACCAGCTGCATCCTCTGCCTCCCAGGGTGAGGGGTTCCCTTGCTCCCATCAGTAGTGCAAACACAGCACTACAGGAAGAAGCTACATGAAAAGGCGTGCAACAGATGATGCTTAGAAGGGTGGCTGAGTTACCTGGTCTGGTGAAAGAGCAATGGACCACACCGCCCCGTCATGAGCATCAAGTGTCTCTATTGGACTCCCAGAAGCCAGGTCATACAGCTGCAGCTTCCCCGTCTGCGGAGAGAGACACGTCACTGAGGACAAATCAGCCCCTCCATTTTCACGACACGATAGCTCCTAGCAGGAGAGCACCCCTGCCGCCCATCTCCTGAACAGCCAGCTCCATTAGGTGACTGTTACATACAGATGGCCCAACTCCTCTTCGCCATCAGGGACTTCCCAAAGCTCTCCCCAGCTGTCCAGCTTAAGCCACAGGAGCTACATAAGGAGTCTGGGCACAGAGCAGAACCTGACTGTCAGAGAGGTTTTTACACCTAAAACAGAGTGCTCCAGGTCAGGACACGCAATGCATTTTCTGTACGGCTGCCTTAATGCCATTTTGAGAACATTTCCAGACCTGGGCAGTCTGGAGTGCAGGAGGGACGCGATTTACCTTGGTGCCAACGATGGCCTGCCGATCTCCTGGCACAAAGAGCGAGCAGAGTGCGTACTCACAGTCCATTGTCCGGATGCACTGCAAGGTCGATCTGCGGACAAAGGCAGAGCCCAAAACCTCTTGTCACACACAAAATCTGGCCCACTAAGTGAGACATGCTCCAGAGTGGCCTCTGCCCACAGCTGTCTTTTCAGCTGGGGCCAGAAGATACACCACCGCCATCCTGTGACCCAAATGCTATCCAGCGCTACTGCTCAGAACAGATTGCATAAAAATACGCTATTACATAGTTCGCCATCATCACTTATTGCTGTTATGAGCAAGGACAGAGCTCCTGCTCTCCAACAGCAATTCCTGTCATTCAGGAGATGAGGGAGGAGTATAAGACGGCCCACTCAAAGGAAACAGAGCTTGAAATCGGCACCACTCAGGAACTGGGACAACACTCTAGATCAAAACAGCAGCCTACTCAGTCTAATACTAGATCCTTCGGGTAAGATGCCAAGAAGCCCACAAAATACAGTCTATACTGGACTGCTACGTATGGCCTTTGTGTTTAGAGATTTGTCTTTCCACACCTGCCACTAAACTTAGCCTCAGTGCTGCTTTACAGCATCAAACTCCATGAGTTGATTACACGGTTTTCGCTCTATAGCTTCTCAGTTTCCCTAACAAGGAAAGAAGGCAAATAGTTTTCTATTTACTTCCGTTGCTTCATTCAGTATTTTGTATTTCTCCATCATCCCCTCTTCCTTGTCGCTGCCTCTCTGAACACAGCATCCCTGAGTTGCGAGACTGACGCACACAGCACAGAGGGGACTGACACAACTGGACTGTGTACCTGTTCCAAATCTTCACAGACTCTGCAGCTGCTGAGAGAATGGCAATGTTGTCAGAGCTAAAAGCCAACGTCCTGACGTCGCTGCGGTGGCCTCCAATGGTTATCTTGGATGCACGGACAGCCTGCGGGACTGGTGCTGACAGGTCCAGGTTGTACGACTCAATGATGTTGTTCTGGAGCAGCAGTACGATCTTCAGCTCTCCTTTTGGAGAGAGGATCAAGTCAAATGACCTGTTTGATTAGACAAAATCAGAGCTGTACACAGGGGCAATAAGACAAAACGCAGGAAGGATCAAATATCACGAACAACTGAGAAAGAGGGATATAGACAGAGGCGTGCCACAGGCAAGCGCACACTCAGCCGCAGAGGTGTGCACAAAGGGGACCACTTGCGGAAGAGGCGTGCATGGACTGGAGATCTGCTAGGCCTCTCCCCAGCTCCAAGCCGAACAGATGTCGAGGGGGAAACTTCTTCCATCTCTCCCCGTATTGAGCTGCGCAGAGCTCTCCCCAAGCAGCTGCATGACCACAGCTCAGCCTCTACAACAGGCTTTCCACTCACTTGATTTTAGAAGAAGCTCTGATTTTAGTGACTCGCTCAATCTCCTCCTGCAGGCTCAGCTCCACGCTCTTTTCAGGCTCCTCTTCAGAGTTCTGTCTAGAGATGTCAGATAACGGAGGAGAGTCAAATAACCCAGCACAGCCAAAACAAACTAACACAGGGACAGAGACAGCATAAGGAAACCACTTAGCCTGCTGAAAACAACCACCCTCTTATCCAGCAGTGCTAACCACATTTAAGAATAGGGTGAGACAGCCAAGTTCACGCCGGTACGCAGACTACTAAAAAAGGCAACCACCTCCGGAGCCAAAGCACTTGAACAAGGCACGTGAGAAAGATGGATACAAAACAGACAACAGAAAGCTGCGTTTGAGTGGGAAATCAGCTTCTGCTCATCTCCTACCACTCATCAAAGTCCTCAGC
This sequence comes from Theristicus caerulescens, assembly GCA_020745775.1. Taxonomy (NCBI): domain Eukaryota; kingdom Metazoa; phylum Chordata; class Aves; order Pelecaniformes; family Threskiornithidae; genus Theristicus; species Theristicus caerulescens. The sequence continues at coordinate 266,029 of CM036559.1, read as the reverse complement.
CATTGCCAAAACGCACCTCCAGATTTACGTGCCCTGTGCATCAGTTTCTATCCCGGAACCAGACCTCTCCCTAAGGGCTGTTGTGAGGCACCTGTTAAGTGCCAGGGTACCCAGAGAGACACTTAACGCAAGGTAAACATTAATAAAGCTCTCGCCTGCATCTCTGCCTGCTGTAAAACAGGAGATGAGGTATCAAAGTCACTCTGACTTCTCAGATGAAACTCATTCCTGTATGTCCTATCAAGGGCTTTATTTGATGCACCAAGCAGTGTAAATATGAATGTCAGGTAGAAGCGAGCAGCTCTGAAAAACCCATTTTATTTCTGTTCCTTTGCACACATTGGCTTTTTTTGCAGGGGGAAGACTCAAAAAGAAAGGTTATTTCCTTAGTCTCTGGGAGCAGTGTTGCTCAGACAAGCATCAAGGACGCACAGGAACAGTGACCCCAAAATACAACAGCTAGCACAAACAGAATGACCAGTAGCTTGGAGTTCAACCACTGTGTCATGCTGCTGAAGGGCTTTTCTAACAGTTCTCTGGACACGGACAGCATCCAGATACATCCAGAAGACTGCTTACTTGGCTTTTTTCTTTGCTTTCTTCATTTTCTTTTCCAATTTCTTTTGGACTTCCTCTTCAGAAAGGACAGAGAACACTTCCAGAACAGTATCTGTTCCCTAGCGGCAGAGCAAACAAAGTCAAAGGCACGCAAAGCCGTCTGGCCCTTACAGAAGTTACCCAAGGTCTCTAACAGCCTCCTCTACAGCTCGATAGCAGAACCCCCATTACTTACATGGCAGGCCAAAATCTTGCCCGTTTGGTCTGTGGCAAGAGTAACTACTCGGTCTCTCCCTTCCCGCATGATGGATCCAACTTTGCTGCACTTTACGAGGCGCTATAGGGAAAGAAGGAGAATAACTTTGGTCTGAAGGGCCAAGTGATCTTCTCAAGCAAACTCAGAAACCCACTGGCAAGGGAAGTCAAGAGAACAGGGGGAAATGGACCTACAGAGTAAAACAGCTAGCAGGGATAATCTAGGGACAAAACAAGCATTTGTGTGACCTATAGGCTCATCTCATTATGTTTTGTTGCCTTTTAGCTGAAAATAATCATTGACAGTCTTGGTGGAAGAGTAACTTTATTGGCAAACCACAGCCATTTAAGAGACAGCTGAATTTTTATGCTACAAAGACAGCAGAGCTCAGTTCCTCTGTCAGAAGAGGCAGAGAAGGCAAGAACAGAGACTCTTAAACAGGTGGCTGAAGGGAGAGAAATCCTCTGGAGAGGAAGTTGGAAAAGTATTCAACAAGGTCAGGTATTTACCATATCTACAAGCAGCCTGAAATCTGAGGAGGACCCCAGAAAGTTCCACCGGAAAGACAGAGTCAGTAAAGGCTCCACCAGGAGCACAAGTGGGTACGGCTTTCCGCAATCGAATCTCACACCATAATTCATTACATTTGCTCTGACCGCTCAGCTTCCACTACTGACCTGCAAAGCTGCGCATCCGCACTGAACCCAGCAGCTGCCAACCCGCTAGTAACTATTTTATTCCTACGCTGTCCAAGGAGAGAGCTCCGTTAGCGCTGTCGAACTTTAAACACTTGCTAGCTCCCCCCAAACAGAAGGCAAAGAAAAAGCTCTCGGTGGACGATAACATGTGTTATCACATACTTCTGCTGATGTTCTGCAGGTAGGTGGGGCAGCAGCTGCTGCTGAGGAAGATGTTATGAAGCAAGACAAGAATCACCACATTTTCCCCTAACAGACTAAATATGACACTCGGGGTACAAACCCAATACCAAGGAGCAATGCGTGAGTGGCTCTCAAACTCCTGCTGGCTCTGCAAGCAGCACCATGCAAACGGGGTTAGGTACACCATCCCACAGACAGCACGGAAAACTGAGCTTACTTCCTCGGGGTGCTCATCCAACTCTAGGGTCTCATCGGCTTCAGTGTTTTCTTCTGCTCCAGGTGAAGATTCTTTGCTTTTCTTGGATTCTGGCTCATCAGGGTCTTTTACCTGTCATGAACAAAAAAAACGTATAGAATACTTTAAACCACAAGAGCTACAGTGTTCTGATTCCTGTCTCACACTTCACCTCCCTGGAGGAAGAAGTGGTTAGTGCACACTGCAACAAAGGAGTGGCCTACAGGATGCCTGTAGGCACCAAACATTCCATGTCCCCCGCTGCTTATCATCCACCCACAAGACTGTCTTCTCTAGCTGCAAGCCAGAAGGCAGGAAGATCTGACACACTCTGGAAACCTTGTTCTGGAGGTGCTTGCAGCTTTACTGAAAAGCTCAAAACACAGAAAACAGCAAAATCTATCCCAAGAGCAGCTTCCGGACCCCTCAGACAGCAAAAACATTGCTTTGGCTCTGTCTCCCAGAACGTCAGTAAGATTTAACGTGTTCCAGACCCTTCTTAGTCCAAAGACAAGCAGCTGGACAAGGCTGTGAGGGGTTACAGAGGGCATATCTTACCTCCTGGATGTAAGTGATATCCCACACCCTCAGCTCACTGTCAGCACTCCCAGTGATCAGACGCTTCTCTTCGGATATCAAAGCCATCCCCCAAACCTGTACAGAGGCACAATGTGAGGAATTGGCTTATGGATTCTTTAACTATCATAACAACAGCAGAGCATCTGCAATCGATTTATTTAAAAGGCAACCAAGAAGAGACTGGATCTAGTCGGGACCTCCTCTGGGGACATCTATATTGGAATTGCCACCCACTGCACGATGATGACAGATCCTGGAAAGTCTGGAAGTTTCTCATTTGCTCATCTCTAAAGCCTAATGACAAGCAAAATCTATCACAGGGAAAGCACCGCGTGAGCCATGACATGCAATCCAAAGTCCCTCCATCCCAGCAGCTCCCCACATATCCCCTTTACCTCGGTACGGTGTCCAACCAGAGTTTTGAAGCAGTGCTGCGTGTCCAGATCCCACCATTTCACCAACGTGTCTTTGCCACTGGAACAAAGAAGAAAAACTCAAGACATGAGGAAAGACTGCCAGAGCTCACGTGCTTAGAAAAGTGGTAGAAATACAAGAAAGCTAAAACATGCCACAACGCATCACAGAGCAGCTGCTCAGACACTGAATTTCGCAAGCTATGCAAGGACAAAGCAGAGCAATACAAAGGTGCTGCAGAAAGGTATCTAGCAAATCACTGAAAACTGCTTCCTCCTCCGGATTCAGCTGCAAGCCCCAGCGTCACACAGCCTCCTTTCTCGCTTATTTAGGGTGAGAACAGTAAGCACAAAGTGCTGATCAATTCTAAAGCTGCCTCTAGAACCCCTCCCCGCATTCTCAACCTGCGCCGTGCCTGCGCATTGACCAGGCTACCAGGAAAGCAGATGCCTTCACTTTGAGCAGTGATTTGGAGCTGCTCCTCCTAACAGAGAATTACAGCTGTTTCAGTCCCCCTAAGCCGCTGTGGGAGTAGACCTCCTTGAAAACACGTTTCTGGCTGTATTATGCTACCCCAATGCCACAAGAGCACCCGAGAAAAGTAATCTGAACATCTATACAGATTCTTTCAGCACACCTTACAACAATTAATACCTTTTTAATTTTTGCTAACTTTGTTAGAGCCTATTTTTCTCAGTAAGTTTCAACTAAATCAAAATATAAAACTTGTTGTTCAATTACTAAGCTCCCTCAGGACAAAAAAAAATTTGATTACAAGTGTTATTTATTGTTAATCCACCTCTTTTGTTACGTATGATCCAAAGGTACCTGTAAATTGGACATATGAAAATATCGCAAAAAATTCCGTACACAAAGGACTGCAGTTAGCTGCTTCGGCAAAAAAACAATCTAAAGTAAGAAGCAAAACTTTGCATCTCCAGAAAAATAGGGTAACACCTCTACTCCGTTAATAAAAAAAAAAAAGAGAGGAATTCTTTATCTCAATTTAGCTACTGAGAGAATTAAGAAGCATTTCTAAAGCTGACCTGCAAAGACTTGAAATTGCATTAAGAAACAGGCATCACCTACCAAACCAAGAAAATACTACTTTTTCCATTTGAAACAACAAAAAAAAGCACAGGAAACTTCTTGTAATTTTACACTGAACTGATTGCATGCACTTTTCTATTAAGCTATTAAATGATATATTAATAAATAAAAAATTATTGACGGATATTTGAGCAAGAGTATCTCCTGTCAACCGTTTATTATTAAAGGGATACAGTCAACTAGCAGCTCGTGTTGAATAACTAAAAACCAACTCAAAAAAACATCTATCATCTTTTAACTAATGCCTATAATTACAGCAATTTTTCTGTCGCATTGCTGTGTGAATTACACCTACAGAAGGTAAGTCTGCTTATGGTTACATACATAACGAAGATACGATCACTATTCCTTGTTACAATGATTCTAAGTTGCTGTGTTTACCAGCAAGTTAAACCTTTTCCAAACACTATTTTTCAGTTTGAAATATTTTGAAAGATTTTCAGATCCAAACACATTTGGATCCAGGCACCGGACTTTTGAAATAAGCAGATGTGACAAAATCATATTCTGAGACGCTGCTGGGTCCAAGATATCGTGAGTCGAGGAGGAAAATACAAATGGCTGTAGCACCTAGGACGTCTAAACTGCAAGTAAAACCACGGCTGCTTTCCTGGTTGACCACTACACTTAGCCTGGCTCACCTGGTGACTAACAGGTTCTTCTCCTTCAAGAAAAGGACTTGAGTGACAGCATCCTTGTGTCCTCTCAGCCGGTACAGACCGCTCTCGTTGATGACATCCCACACGATGACATCTGTATCCTGGAACAGACAAGAGTGTCTCCGAGGGACTGGCATTTGTCCCTGAAACATGTCTACCTCTGCTCTGAGAGGGAAAAGGTTACTTGAGAGCAAGCTTTCTCACTCCGCATTTGAATGCTAGGGATGATTAATGCAAGTGGCATTCCTTCCCCTGAGGTGCATTCAGACCAAGAGATGCACCTCTGCCCTGCCTTTTGCTATTCCCAGCCCCACAAGCTGCTTCCCCTTTAACAGCTCACCGGAGCACCCTGCTCCTGCCCTGCAGTCCCTGCCGCTCTCCCGGCCCTGGGCTCCCCAACTCCATTGCTGTCTTGCAGCCCGAACTCCTCTCATTGCCATCCTCTGGCTATAGGCAGAGGCCACATAACCCGCTTAAAATACCAAACATTTTAGTGCAGGTCAGCCTTCTCCACAGAGCATCTCTATGAAAGGGCTGTCCTCCGGGTGTGCAACCCTCACCTTTGAGCCAGATACCAGCCGGCCACCCAGATGGTCATACTGCAGGGCTGTAACTGCAGCCTTGTGTCCATTGAAGGTGATATTTGCTTCTCCGCTCAGGAGGCTGAAGACACGGATTGATCCATCTTCATACCCAACAGCCAAGTGCAACCCGTCTGGAGAGGGGCAGAGGCAACTGACCTCCTGCTTGAGACCCTTAAGGATAAGAATCTGCAATTTTTAGGAGACAAAACACGTTCAATGTTGATAAATGGCATGTCAGAGCCAGACAGTTACACAGCAGAAAGAATATACTCTGCTCTTCTACTGAACGTCCAGCTGAGCACTTCTGCTACTTTAGAAGTTCATTTTTCAGCTTCCTGCGCTGAACACAGTGTCATCAGCCCCATTTTACACAGCAGACAGCAGCTAGAAGGGAAGCAATTTCTCATAATCAAACAAGAAACTGGTGCAGAACGAGGCCTGGAACTCAGAAGCCCAAATCTCTGCCCCTGCATTTTAAATGCCAGAGAGCAAGGAGCATTGTTTGAGAGTAAAGCCTGAGAGCTCCTTCCTGACCCATCCTCTCCTGCTTGGCCTGTCTCAGGGCAGAGCTGCTTTTCCACAGACTGCACAAGAGAACGATAAAAACATCTGCTAAACAACACGCCGGCAGTCACCGCTCTGGGGGCTGTAAAGCAAATCCTGAGTTCAGTTTGCAGTGGACAGTCGCGCTTACAATGATTTCGGCATCTCACAGAAGGAAACATGTGGCAAAGTCCTTACAGTTACCGCTCACAACCCGCTGTGGGATACAACTTTCACATGGGAAGCCCAGCCCCCCAGCCGCAACGCAAACTCCACCACACCCCTGTTCCACCCCAGAACTTCCTCGCAGCGCTGCTGCTCGTCGCCAGGTGAAAAGGGAACAGCTTTCCAGGCACTGGCGGCAATCGCTCTTCCCCAGCTGAGGCACCAAAGGCGAACCTCAGAGACCAGCGGTGTGTACTCAGCCGGGGCGCACCCCGAGCTGCCGACTCGCCCCACAAGCAAGCCTCAAGGCGTGCTCAGGCTGCAGAAGAGGGGGGGGAGCCGCGGAGGTGACGCTTCCCGTAAAAGCTGGCCCGCTAAGACAAATAACTTCGCTTCAGATGGTGCCATGGCGTCGCACGCTGCCCCCCCACCCCGCTCGCACCTTCTCTCCTTTCCGCAGGTCCCACACGAAGACGTGCTCGCAGGCCGCCACGGCCACGCAGCGGCCCCGCTCGCCGCGCAGCCTCACGAAGGCCGCGTTGCCCCTGGCGCTGGCCACCAGCCCGAAAAGCGCGGCCGGCCCGTACCGCAGGTACTGCCGGGTGAGGCCCATGGCGGCGCGGGAGGCGCTGAGGGGACCCCGCCGCTCCAACGGCTGCCCCAACGGCCGCCACGCGGGCCGAGACCGGAAGTGCGTCAGGGTGGGCGGGCACAGCGCTCGCCGGAAGCGAGTCGGTCCGGGGGCGGGGCTAACCCCGGAAGCGGAAGCGCTCGGCGGCGGCCCCCGCCGTTCTGGGTGATGTCGCCAAAGCGGCGCCGGCCGAGACCCTTGGGGCGGGCGGGGCTGGCGGCGGCGCGGCCTGCCCGTGAGTTGCGGAGAGGCGGCGTTGCTGCCGCTGCCGGTTCCGCGCTGGCAGGGGCCGGGTGGAACGGAGCGGGGCGGGGGGGAGCCGCTGAGCGCTCGCCGGCCTCGGCCCCCGGCGGTGCGGGTCGCCGGCGGCGCGGGTGCGGGCGGCGGGCGGTAAGAGGCGGGAGAGGCAGCGCCCGTCAGCCGGGCAGGGGCACGGCACCCCGCCCGCGGGCTCTGGGAGCCGCCGGCACCGCTTCGTGCCGCTATCCCGGCAGGCAGCGGCGGAGGCCCCCGGGCGGCAGATGGCGGGGGGTGTCCGGGGGGGCTCCTGTGCGGCCCTCTTCTCCCGTCTGCCTCCGGCCCGCCTGCCTGGGCCCTGGCTGCGGCTGCTCGGGCACCGCCGTAGATGAGCTTTCGGTCGGAGCCGCTCCGGCCGCCCGTCCCTCCTTGTTCCCGCCTTCCTCCCAGCTCTTCACGGCAAAATCCTCATTCAGATGCTCTTGTGGCCACCTTTGTCCTGGTGTCAGCCGTTGTTACCCCGCAGTTTGAGTTTGCACGTTTGGGTTTTGGTGGTTTTTTCCCTAGCCAATGCATATACTTCATAATTCACGTTTCAGAGTTACCGCTTGTGGATGCTATCCTTTAAAAATTATTATCAATTATGAAGCTATGAAAAAGGTTAAATCGTAGCTGTGTGTGTGGCAAACCGCAGTCACCTGTGTGAGCGTGTTTGTGCTAGCTCAGCGCGCTGGTATGGTTTAGTAGCTACAATAAAGCTGTAGTAGCCTAGGTGTTAGGTGCTGGCAATTGAACAGTATCTTTTGGCTAGTTTGAGTCTTAATCTAGCAACCGGTTTCATCCCAGCCTTTTTAAAAAAAAAAAGCGAGATGGCAGAGGTCAGTCTGCAGGTTCATCGGGCCAGCGCTCACATGTACAACTTTGCTCTCTTTCTCGCAAAACCTATTTGGGTGAAGGGGTTTTGTGCCCGTAAGAACCAGGCAGCTCTAAGTCTCATTTGCGGTGCTTCCGAATTCACTGAACTGCAAGGGCTGTACGATTTGGGGGAGAGAGGATGTTTTCATTGGTTGGTTTGTAAGGGTTTTTTTGCCTTTAGGGTTTTTGGTTTTTTGGGGTTGTGGTGGTTTGGGGGGTGGTGTATTGTCTTTTTTTTTTTTTTTTAAAGTGTGACCCAGGGCTAGACCAAAATATCTGAAGGGATAGATTATCCTTACCCTGCGACAAATGTGCTTTTTGCTTGGATAAAGAAATAATAGTTTTCAGAAAGACTAAGGTCCTTTCTACAGTTGGGAATTTGTGTTCAGCATTTTCAAAATGCAAGATCACAAGCCAGTTGGACCAATTTAATAGAGAAGGTGTTTTCATCTTGCACTATTGGAAAAGGTTTGCCTTACTGCAAGTATTTGCATTGCCTTTTTGCATACAGATAACAAAACAGAGAGTGGTTGAGTTGGAAATCTGTTTTTCTGTTTTCTGCTAGCTGTAATTGCATTGCAGTCTTGTGAAAGGTCTGGCTCCGCAGGAATTACTTTTAGCGAACACCCGGTGACCTGGTTTGATTTTCTTCCTTTAAAGCACCTGGAAGACTCCAGTGAGAATTGGAGTGTGACAAGTTAGCGGAGGAAAGGAGTTGCTGTTTCCATTCCATGGATCCCTTGGGTGCTCCTTCCCAGTTTGTGGATGTTGACAGTCTGCCAGGCTGGACTGATGCCTATGAGGCTAAGCAGCTGGACGCTCACCAGAATCCTCTTGAAAAAGCTCAAGCTGATGTTAGATCACCTTTTCCATACAGGAAAGACATCAATGCGAAAATAATCTTATGGTAAGTTCCATATGGCTCTGGTGTGTTTGTCATCACTTCTCCATTGACTGCAGGATCCCACTGCCTCCTATAACAGTCACTGCTAGAGAATAAGGCCTTCAAGCCTGAGCTTTGCTCTACCGTAGGTTATAAATTGCATGTTCATAGGCAGTCCTTGATGCAGCAGACTGGAGCTGTACTTCCTACTGTCATGCCGTATGCTGAGATCAAAACCTAAGCGGGTACTTTGATGTGTTTTTTTAAATTTTTAAAAAATATACTTGCTGTCTACTAGCTTTTTTTCTTTCTTTTTTGGCTTTATTCTGCTTTCACTTTTCTGGTTTAGATCAGTATTTCTTTCTTTCATGTGGTTCTTGTGGCTTGCTTTGGGCTCTCCCCCCCCTTCTCTCTCCGTTCTGTGTTCTGTCTCCATGGGTTTCTACCAAAATTGATTTATAAAGTACAGTGTGCTGAGATGAACTTACTCCATCAGTTTTTCTTTCCTGTAACTCAGATACTTGAACCTGCTCTCTAGATGAGTAACTCTTTGTTAATATGAAGAGAGGAGGATTTCTCAGGGACGCAGATTCAGGGATCAGCCTGAACCTCTTTCTGGTTCATACATGCAGGAAATGGGACTGTTCTTGGATTTCCTGAACCCGATTAAGTACAGAAAGAGAAAAGTAAAAGGTTAAACATCTCTTATGACTTGGGCTTGGTATAATAAATGTCTGCAATTTGAACTGTTATTTGAATCTCTCCCTGTGCGTGGGAATCTTTATTTCCCTTCCTATGCTCTTTGATCCCCAAATCTCTAATGGCTGCTGCTGTGACAAAAAGCAGGTCAGAGTTTGCTACTCCATTGTCTCTTGTGCGTCTCTGCTTTATCTTCTGCATGTCTGATCCTTGAACGGCAGAATGAACGTGATCAAATTGCGGGTTCACAATTTCGGAACAAAAGCAATGCGAACTTGCCTAGCTGCAGTGTCGCTCTAGCTCCTCAGCGGTCAGAGGAAGAGCAGCAGCAGTAAGGTGCCCCGAATAGTGCGTGTGCAAACCGAAAAAAGTACATTGAAAAAAATGTTGAAGTTTTGAAAGCAATATACCGCAAGGATTGCCCTCTTATCTTCAAGAGAGAATACATGGTTTTTTGGAACACGTTACGCTCCATCAGTTTAGCACGCTGCTTCGCATGTTCCGCTAGTTAAACTGCCCTAGGTGCAATTACAACGCTGTCTTTTCTACATACATCACGAAGTTACTGTTGAGGCTGGGAGTTTTTAAGGAAATGACGGGTTGCATGCGATCTTTCTTCATCAGTTGGAGGCAAAGGATGATTCTGCATGGTGAGCATGTCAGGGTACGCTACGCTGTGTGGGCATTTGGGTACGGTTAATGCTTTTCCTTTAACTTGGCATTTCTGTGCTTGTCAGCACTTTTTTGAGAATATCCTGCTTAATCTTAACGTTTAGCCTGCAATAAACTGTTTCCTTGTTTCCTCAGGAAAGGAGATGTAGCGTTATTGAATTGCACAGCCATAGTAAATACCAGTAATGAGTCTCTCACTGATAAGAATCCAGTATCTGAAAGTATATTCATGCATGCTGGGCCTGACCTGAGGGATGAACTCCAGAAGCTCAAAGGTAAGTGGCTGGAGGTGCTTTTCTCTTATTGAAATCTACTGTCCCTGCATAGTACAAAGCATCAGGATTTGGGGCTTTAAACTAAAATCACTGTATAGCTTTTTTTCCCCTCCCAATGCCTGTTGTTAATGTGAAATAAATGGAGGAAATGCATGCCAATCTAGTCTCTTCTCTTTTTGCCATTCAGGTAACAGATCACTGCACATCTGTGGCAGACGTTCGAGTTGCTGAGCCCTTACTTTGTGATACAATAATTCCTGTTGTTATCTGAAGCCACTTAGAGTAGTCAGCTTATCAGAGCTTTTACTGGAGGGGCCGGTCTTGTACGTATTCAGATTTTGCTCTTATCCTGTTCAGTGTGTATGCACTGAGGAAGACAGGAACTGAAGTTCACCGTTGCAGAAATTAAGTGGGTTCTAATACACACTTTGTGTATTCTCTTTCAGGCTATTAATATACACACAGAGTCTTTCAGGAAACTATGGCAATAATAGATGGATTGCTAAAGCACTGCATGTCTAAATAAAGTCTTAGGGACTCCTTAAATTGTTCACTTCATTTGCCTCTTCTGCAGAACAAAAGGTTTTATTAGAAAGTTACAAGGCCGTTCCTAATAGAAGGCTATTCTGGAAATGGCTGAGATTTGCTTTACCTCGATTCTTTATTATCAGGGTTTATGGCTGATAATGACGTTTACAAATGCTCAGCTTTTATTTCCCATCCCCGTTAGATGAAGACTTCCCTTATTTTGTGTGTGAGGGACAAACAGTTCATAGTTATCCAAGGTTATACAGAAGTCTGATATAGTTTGCAGTTAAGAAGTCACGTTTTTAGTAACTATGGTACTGAGCTTAATTTTGAGACCCAGCTGTCCCTGTGATGACACTGATGTCTCATCTCTAATGCATTCTGCAGGTTCACGACTCCCTATACATGGCAGTTTCCTTTTCATCTTGTGACAAGAGCTTTTCAGATATCAGTTCTTCTGTGACACTCTACTGGCATGTTGCGTGGGGGAGGAAGGAGAGGCTGGGTTACAGCTGTGGCTTTCGTGCACCCTTAATGTGTTTGTCACGGTAGCAGAAGTGGAAGCGAGCTTAGTTAAGAAATTTAGTTTATCATTCTTTTCTCACTCCTGCCTCCTCTTTGCACGCTTTCCCATTTAACTGACCTTTTTTCATAGCGGAATGTTCTTGGGAAGAAGTGAAAATGTATGGTCTTTGCTCTAAAGCTGTGGGTGCAGTGGTGATTTTCAGTTAGTTCTCTCCCGCTTTATTCCTACTGCTTGGTATATATTCATATTTCATAGATTCCAAGAAAAATCACGATCTCACAGCATATGACGTGCTGACCTTTCAAAGGCATGTGCTTTCTTTAAGGCTCAGCTGACTGGTGCGTTCCTTGGAACAGTGTGTAGTTTTGATTAACACAGAAATACTGCAGCCAAGCTCCACGCTTGCAAATGAAGTGCTATCGATATATGCTTGCCTGTCAACACGTGCTTGTTGCAGGCTAATAAAGACCTTCTGTAACAGCAATGCATAGCAGTCTTCCAACTCCAGTGAGACTTTTTCTCTGCTGCACACTTTATATGGAGGAGTCAGACTTTCCATTTTAAACTTGGAGAGAAGAGAAGCTGTTCTAATGTTTGAAATCTCATCGGATTAAAAAAAATAAGATCTTGACTTTGGTCCCGGTTTTGCCACAGACCTTGACCTATGCAGCTCGCTCTAGTAGCTCACTTCACCCTGTATCTTAAAATAGGAATAATACTTGCTGCTCATTTTAGTTTTATAAATTTTGTGGAGCTCTCCAGGCAGAAGGCATTGGGAAGTGCTAAGTGTGATGTAAGTGTGGTTAGAGATTACTGATGCTACATCTGGTTGTCTGAATTTATTAGTTTCCCTACTGAATTCACAACTATACCTCAGTCGAACTTGCTTCATTCTTTCGCACAAGACAGTTTTTCCTTCAGGCCTTTGCTTGCTCTTTTCAAGTTGGGTGACTTGGATGGACCACAGAGGAAGAATAGCAACTTGATATCTGATACATTAAGTGTTTTGGTTTTAGCTTCTACTTTTTCCGTATTGTGCTTATTTAATTGTTCTCTTGTGCTGCGGTGTCTTAGAGGATGCGCAGCAATTCAGAAGAGTATGCTTAGTTTTAGTATGCTGTTATATTCCTTCTGATTAACCCAGAAGAAACAAGGTGGAGGTCTGTAGAAGCTAATGATGTGATTTATTGGATCAAAAAGTTTACAAGATGTTGGCTTAAAGGCAACATGGTGTTGCCATTAAAATGACATGCTTAAAGTTTTGAGTAAGAGAGATTCTCAACCTGGAATGTCTCTCGCCGTAAAATGTGCTTTCATGCCTGCTGGTAGTCTGCCTGAGCACCACAAGGAGCAGAGTGGAGCGGGAGAGGTGATCGCTCCTAGTCAGTGGGCAGCTTTGCGATTGACTTAAGCCGAGCTACTGCGGTGCTGCTGCCAGAAGGGTGGTCACAGCCGCTCGTTCACGTCTCGTTCCTTTTCGTGGGCACTAGCAACCCGTAAGATCAGGTTGAAAGCTAATCCAGTGAAAATATTAGTTTTCAGCCAGATGGGAGAGCTGAAGTGCAGCTGTACAAGCAGAATGAAGAAGGTGGAAAATGCTTGTCTTTGAGGGTAGGGAAAGAGAAAGACTAGAAGTACTTCTTCAGCTGTCCAGAACTGGAATGGACTGGATTCGGGTGAAAAAGGGGAGGGTTAGCAGACTTTTCTTCCAGGTGCCGAAGAAAAAACAGACTTCAAACACAGTAGCTCTTCCTGGATTTTTCATTATCAGAAATGTATTGACAAACCGAAGGGAATAGAGAGGCCTATGGATGTCATCAAGGGTTCTGACAAACGGATATCCCTTGCGAAAAATTACAGGAATTAAGTATGAGTAGCTTGCAGGGGATAGCCAAAGAGTAGTCAAAACGAGGATGTGAAGTATGCTAGGACGCAGTAAATGATCCTAGAGTATGTAACTGGAGGGTGCTGTGAAGGGAACAATTAAATGTGTTGCTTGAACTTCCCTGCCTTGAGACTAGACGCCTAGTCTGTCAAGAAAGTATGATCTCCATGAGAATCACACTTCTGCCTTGTGGACACAAAGAAACTTGCGAAACAAAGCAAGCTACCTTGTTCTGAAACAAGTGCTTGCTCTATTTATTTTTAATAGCTTTGCCAGCAGCTGGTGGCTTTGATTAAGGAGACTTGTAGTCCTTTTATCCAAAAAGCAGTCTCCCCAAACCAAGCTGTTAAATTCAGAAGGTTATTTTTATTGCTGGTTGTATAGCCTATTCGTGCATCCGTTCTCTGCACATTGTTAAATCGTTTCTCCCTTTGGCTCTGTACGTAGCATAGTAAGCACTGCAATTAAGAGAGCATTTCTAGCAATTTCTCGTTTGTCCTTATACGCATAGTTTTAAAATCGAGAGGAATGAGCATAGCTCTCGCCACCTCAACCTGACTAGGTGATACTGAGCAGCTGTGATGAGATAGAATGCTATCCTTAATATTTTATGTCTAAAACACTGACTTCTATATATGATGTGGAGTTGTCTGGCTCTGGAGGAAGTCAAGGGCTTGAATAATTCTTGCTTTCTTATCATGACCTTGGCATTTATCCTTGCGTTTATTTTTTTCAGGGTGCAGGACAGGCGAGGCTAAACTCACCAAAGGATTTAACTTGGCTGCACGTTTCATCATTCACACAGTGGGACCCAAATACAAAAGCCGGTATCGCACAGCAGCCGAGAGCTCTCTGTACAGCTGTTACCGCAATGTCCTGCAGCTCACAAAGTAAGCACACGACAACTTACATGGGGGTTCACCATCCGTGGCGTGTCTGTGCTAGATACTGGGGTCTGCACAGAGGCCAAATGGCTGTGAACATCTTCTCACGTACACTGGATTTGGTTAAGGACATGAGAACATCAGTGGCTTCATGGTATACTTCGTGCCTTTTGTTATCTGCGTTGCTGTCTAGATAAAATGTGCACAGAGATCTGAGCGGGTTCAAGTCCTGAAACCGTGTAGCTAGAGCTGTGCAGCATTCGTTTACTCTGAGGAAAAGCAGCATTGATAATTGCATTGGGTCCTGTGCTGCAAAAAGCTTTAAGTGAGCTTGCTCAAGCAGCAACTTCATGTGTCTCTGCAGCCACAGGTAGATCTGACTGCTGTGTCCGTTCGTATATCTGGCCTCTCTGCCTTTGTACAACAGCCGTCTAAAATTCTGAGTCAGGGTGCAAGGTTATTTCTAAACTCACAGTTGCTGCAGATGGGTTTGTAGTTTTTCCTCTTTCATCTGTGGTATTTTCTACTTCCTCTTAGCTAACGGGTTTTTTTCTTTCTATTTTTCTGTGTTCTTTCCTGTATTCTGTTCTTCTCCTGTGACGGCTGTTGTAATGGTAGCAGTCACGAAAATACCTGAACAAGAGCAATGTCAGAAAATCTACTTAATAATTTCTTGGGGTTGGGAAGATCACTTCTTCCAAGTCCGGACTGTGCGTTACAGTGCAATAGTAACTGTTTCATAATCAAGATTACAGCTAAGGTTTCTAGAACGTGCCAGTTTTGTTCTGCCTCAGAAGTAACAAGTGAAGTCAGGTCTGGATTGAAACATGTTAAAAACAATTAAAATTCTAATAATTCTGCTCAGTGAATTCTGAGTGCCTTTCAGTCAGTCTGCTCTCTAGAGTGACTTGTGACACTTATGAAATCGTCTGCCAACGCTGAGCTTGCTCAAACCTCTCTGATGACTGTTGGCGACACCTTTGCTTTACTCTTCTAAAAATGCGGCTCTCTGCTGGAAGCATCTTACTGATCTTACAGTATGTATCCCTCCCGGCCAATGATTGTCTAACCATACCTAGGACTGAGTAAGCCACCTCTCTGTCCAGACCTCTAACAAACCAAGCGACGGGTCAGGTGGAGGAACAGGAGAATGTTTGCAATAAGGAGCACCTTCTTTTCCCCTCCTTCTCCTCACTGTCAATCCTATACAGGAAGGAAAGTATTTTGGAAAGGATTGCAGGGAGCTTGAGGGAAGAACTCCTTCATTCAGGATATGAGAAATTGCAGGAACAACGTAGCTGAGGTAAAAGGAAAAATCTGAGAACAAACACAAGAGGAAACAGTGTGGAATCATTAATGGTTCCCTCCTTCTCTGCTTAGTGATGGTATGTATGCATCCTGCCAGGAAAGAATCCTTCTGCACAAACCTGAAAGAGGGTTGCTGCTGCACAGAGGCAGGAAAAATCGTACTGGGGTTATCTACTGTACTGACAGACATTTGTTCTCACCTGACCTTCTGTTCATTTGTTTTTCTTTTTTTGGATTTCAGGGAACAGGCAATGTGCTCGGTAGGATTTTGTGTCATTAACTCTCTGAAAAGATGCTACCCCTTGGAGGATGCGACCCACATAGCACTGCGTAAGTTTGTTGGAAAGTGACTTAAACTGGATGGCAGTATTCAGCAGATCGCTGGCCTCTGACAGGCTGCTGTTGATATGGGGAAACCTTGTTTTAGGGGGCTGTAGTTTGTTAGAGGCTGCAAAAAGGCCAGGCCTTCCATGGTTGCTCAGGAAATGGAGGATAAAAACAAATGATCCTTCCTCTGAGTGGTCATCAGTAAAGATACATGAGAATGTGTGCTGGAACTTGTAGTCTTCAATATATCCATTAATAACCTGGAAAAGATACTGAACAGTGAGGTGGGAGACTTGGCTGGTAAGAGAAAATTGTTCAGAATAGCAAAGATGAGGCCTTACTGTGAATAGCTGTACATGGACCTCAAGCAACAGAGTGAATTTCATCTGCCATTTTAGTGTCATCAGTATATCCAAATGTAAAGTGATATTCTTCCCCCACTGACCCACCCCTGTATGCTTCTGCCTTCGCATGTAAAATGATGGTCTAATCCTCGGGAGCAAAATCTTGGGATTATAATAGTTCCATGAAAAGAACAGCTCACTGGAGTTCAAAACAGCAAGCTAAGGAAGGCACAAGAAAACTAAGAATGTTATCCTATAAATCTGTGTTTCGTCCACCCTTTAAAGCTGCACATTCGAAAAGATTATAGTAGAACGAGAAGTTGAGGAGGTCGACAAGAATAGGGAAAGGCTAAGGAAAGAAATAGCTAAGTAAGCTAAAGTCTTTCTCAGACTAGAATACGCAGGACTTGAAGGGAATGTGGTAGATGTCTGTAAACTCATGAGAGGTATGGAAATGGTGAATAGGAATCAGCTGTTCGCTGTCTCGCAAAATAAGAACCTTCAAACAGTGTTAGTATGAATCAGGTTCAGAACAAACAAGGGGAAATCGTTCTTTATGCTTACACTATTTGTTTTATGGAAAAGCATTGTAGATGCTAAAAGTTTTCAAACTTGTTTGGGTTCAAGAGGAAACTATATTAAAGAAGAAAAAAAAAATGAAGGTTACTAAAAACAAATCAGAAAAGTTCCTAGGCTGAAAATACTTAGAGAATAGAAAAGTGCTCAGAGAAGAATATTCTATACTTGCCTAGTTCCTACATTTCCCTTCTCTCTTGACTTTTTCATTTCCTTTGGCCTGCTCCAGTCTGCTTTCCCCCACCCGGTCCCTGGACCTTCCTGCACGGTACTTCTGCACAGTAGGGAAGCTGTTGCAGATGGAAGGAGCGGGTTTTCCTCTTGCTGTGCAAGCTGACTGGAGAAATCTTTCTTACCCTCTGCTTAGCAGAGGTGCTGACACTGGGGAAACAGATTTGTCCACTGTTTTCTCGGCTGTCTGCCTGTTGAGTGAGACATCTGAAAATATCTGCTCACATAGGTTCAGAAAACTGTTTGCTGTGGAACCGCACAACTGCCTTTGTCCTGTAGAGTAGTGTTGCAGGTCAACCCGATTACCTGTGAATTTCTGTACAGAAGTATTTGAAAATAGCTCAGTTTTTTCCTCTGAACTGCTGTTTCTTGAAGAACTCTCGCTAGTGTATTCTCTGTAGAGCAGACGTCTTTCCTGTATTGCTCTCTTCTGTTGTCTCTGTAGGGCTATATGCTATTTGGTGAAATACTGCTAGACCAACCTATTTGTTTGGACGCTTTCTCTCTTGGCAGTCTGACAGGAAAGCACTTGAAAATCCTGACGTGTCAAGGTTGTTGCAGCTCAAGGACCTCATCTGTACAAGGACACCTCTGAGTGGGAGCTTGCTTACAAAACTTTTTTTTTTCCCCTCAGCTGCAAATGTTTAGGAACTTGACTGTGTCCCTGGATTATGCTAAAGCTTTGGGGGAGTCCAAAAAAAGTAAATAAATTCTCTCATGATTTACAAATATAATTTTTATATGCCTCTGTGGCATAGCTAACCCCAGAGGTTTTGTGTGGCTGACTCCGTCTTGTACCAGCTTCTGCTATGGCTTGCTTATCATGCTTTCCTGATAACTTAGGGCACGATAACTTGCTTTAGGAATATCTGGTTTTGGCAGTTTGCACAGGACTCTCTAAAGGAAGGATTTGGCTTGATCTTGCAGGGCCATAGAATCACATTCCACAGACTGAGAAACACCTACTAAGCTAAAATCAGAGAGAGAGTTTTCCTCTTTTTGTATCCTTCTCTAAAGTGAGAAGCAGGAGAGAGTGGAGATGGAACTTCCAATATGGCCAACAACCCGTTTGGTGTGTTAAACCACCACTTAATCCACACTTGCATACAGCCTGTGGAGCTATTTTGTATGAGGGGAGAGATGTCTCTCTATTCTGCACTCTGTTGACTTCCTCACTTGTAGTCGTGTGTAAATTTCTCCTCCTGTTTTGCTAACTACATTCAATCTTCTTCCTTGCAGGCACAGTTAGAAGGTTCCTGGAGATTCATGGAGAGACTCTGGAGAAGGTGGTGTTTGCAGTCTCCGAGCTTGAAGAGGTATCTCCTTGACGTTCATTCCACCAAAATTCACGGGCATGTTTGATCTTCTCTGCAGCAGTGTTAACTCCTGCATTGTAGAGCTGCATTCGGACTTCCCCTTCAAATCACGTAGACTTTTGGTCCCACGGCATCCTTTGTCTCCTACTAGCATAGCACCTTTCCCAGTACTGTTTATGCTCATAGCAGTCACTATGGACATTTCAAAATCTTTCCACTTCCACATGGCTTCCATGTTCCTGAGCCATGAACAGGAACCAATACTAGAGGTTATAGCATGCAGTTGTGCTGGATGGTATCTGCCAGCCAGAAGGGAAATTCCTGGTACAAGATTTCCTCCTTACACAATGCTGCTTCCCTTGTGCTTTAAAAAGGCCAGCTTAGCATGCCCACAGATCACCTACAAACATCTTAAACATTGCTTGCTGAAATCACAAGCTTGACATTTAATGGTTGTATTCAGACAGATGCTAGACGTTTGAGCATTGACTTCTCTTGTATGTCGGACTTGCTAATGGCTGTTCCGGGGCAGAACACCCACATTGTGTTCAGGTTCTGTGGCATCCGGATGAGGAAAACAACTTAACTTCTTGCGGGTTCTAAAACTGCTCCTCAGTTGGAGAGAACACATGAAGTACTACAGTGTTCAGTAGAGATTTTCACTATTTTCCTCCATGTGGGGAGGGTTTCTCTTGGCTGGTTGTTGCTTTTTCATTTTCCCCAGTCAGATCACTAAAGGTGATCTGTGTAGTGGTACATTTTAATGTAAGCAGCCTTTGCTGAAGTCTGTTATCCATGCATATTGTAACTTCATTACAAAGCTCAAGTATCTGCAATCTACCCGAGTTCATTCAGGTTAAAGCAGAGTCCTCTCAAGGTCATTTCCCAGTGGGGGGGGGGGGGGGGGCGGGGAGGTTAACCTTTATCAACGTTATCTGCCTTTATTGCCGGGTAGCAGCCCAAAATAAGTCATTGAGGGAAGTGGTACTTTGCCTCCAAACCTCTGAGAAGATTCCTGCTACAAGGGTAGGTGTTACTTAACCGAAGAGCAAGGATGCGTGATAGACCTTCACGCATTTTTCTTATTTGTAGGCCACTTACCAGAAGTTGCTGCCTCTGTATTTTCCAAGATCCTTGGAAGAAGAGATACAATCCTTGCCTTACCTCCCTGCAGATATTGGCAATGCAGAAGGGGAGCCTGTAGTACCAGAGCGGCAGATCAGGATTACTGAAAAGCCAGGTGTTCCGGATGGTGAGTTCTTAACTGAACCTCAGAATAAGTATCTCTGTGTGAAAGTCAAGGGCAAAACAGAAAAGGCGCGTGGGAACCAGAGAGATGTCTTCCCACCTCACCCAAGGCAGGCTGTGATGAAGAGAGTTACCAAGCTGCCTCATTGGCTTCATGTGCTCCGCAGCAGTAACTTCTGCTTTCCGCCTCGTTGTGTAGAGTGCTGTGGTTAGAGGATGTGGCAGACCTAGGTCTGTCTCTCTCTTGTGGGGAGAGGTGGGGTAGGTCATTGCCTTGGCAAATTTTCTCCCAAGGTGATAAGGAACTTCGCAGGTTTTTTGCAGTATCTTGTGCAGCCCCTAGCTAAAAAAGACTATTATTGTTAATGGCTATCTTATATATTAGCGAATATTGTCTCAAATGATAAGATTCTGTTGATACAGCATGTGCATCAAACTAGTAGATGCTCAAGGGAAACTAGCAGAAGCTCCCTAAAAGACAGAGGAATTAGATCAACCCAGAGATGAGTGTTTGGGAAATGGCTGTCAAAGCTCAGTGAAAAGAAGTCTGTTTGTAAAGAGGTTGCCTAGATGTCAGGGCTGAGGAGGTGAGATACGTGTAGCAAAGCAATTTAATATATAAATGCGCACAGCTGGCATGTTCTGCCTTATTTATTAAGCAGTGCTGTGAAAGTTGTACAGGCGAAGCCTTACACCATCAAAAGCAGATAACTTGGGATGGGTTCCAAAGGTTTTCTACTTCTGCATGGCCAGTTGGGATAAGGCTGAATATGCAATGAGGATACAGACAACTTAATTTTCCTGTTCACAGTTTGATACCTGATGTACCTACTCCTGCTGATCAGACTCCCAATTATTTTTTGCCCCCATCCAAACTGCTCGTTAGTGGTATTTGCAGCTGTGGCTGATCAGTGCGAGGCATTCACCCACTAGCTGATAATTTGTGAAATTAAGTGGTTTTGCATACGTAGGAGCGAATGGGTATAGCGGAATCCTGCACCGTTGTCCCATTGCTACTACAGCATGTCGCACTAAAACTGGGAAGCTCAGTTCCCATCCAGATTGCCCTGAGAGGCAGTGCTAGAAGCCTTAGCAATATTCCTTGATGCCATCGAGTTCAGTGGAGCATTCTGGTATTGTCACCAGCAAGTGAGCCTGTGCTCTTCTACTTCATCACACAGTCACGTTGTAAACAATACTATAAAAATACTCAAACTCGGGCTGCCACCAGCTCTACAGCATCTGTTCGAGCAGTGTCAATGATACAAAAAGAAGCGAGCCCTACCTACAGAACAGCTTCTAAGCTGAGTAAAGCTGCAGCATCTGTCCTTCTGCATACTTATTTTTCCCCCTGTGACAAGTAGGACAACTGTAAAGCCCAAGCCTCTCTCTCCAGACCTTATTTGCTGAGAGAGTTAACCATTATCCCTTTGTTACGAGCTGATGACTAGGACTTGCCCAGTTAGTTTCCAGGCAAACCAACATTTTAAGGGAGTCCGTAGTTATCAGTCACATGCCATAATCTGTCAGCAGCACTGGTGAGATATCAGAGCCACATCATGGTGCGTCGTGGTTTTTTGTGTTCGTTTGTAGCATGACGACTGGGTTGCCTCACTGAGATATACAGCGATTCAGAAGCAGCATTGCTGTCTTGTACGCAGCTTGAACATTTGACACTACCTTTGTTTCTACTGCAGATGCTTCAGATGAAGAGGGTCTGGAGGCAGATCTGTCTTTCATTGGTTCCCATGCTTTTGCCCGCATGGAGGGAGATGTTGATAAGCAGAGACGCCTCATCCTTCAGGGACAGTTGTCAGAGGCAGCACTGCAAAAACAGCATCAGAGGAAGTGAGAATCTCCTTGTCCGTGTGAATGTTTTGCATTAGTTAGCTCTTCAGAGGACCAACCCTTTCGATGATTTGGTTATCTGTAAAGCCTAATCTTCTGGCAAGGAAATACAGATAAAGCCTGGTGTCACCCTGGATCGCTGTGGTAGCCGCTGTGGCCTGAAGGGAGAAGGGAAGGGGCAGCAGGAGGAAAAGGGACGCCCGTGATGAGCCCGCTAGCATACCCACTGCATCCGACCAGCTGCCTTGTCTCTCTGCCACAAGATGTCACTGTTTTGTCACTGCTTTTTGCAGTGGGGTCACCTGCTTTCCTCACTGCCCACTTGCTCCTGAGGCTCTGGGCAGATAGCAAAACAGTTTTCAAAACAGAAAGATAATTAAATGAATGCCGAGGCTTTTTTCCTCTCCCCCACCTGACCCCCACTAACCCTAAAGTGATCATGCACATCCTTAGCAGCCAGTTCCGTGCTGGAGTCCTCTTGAGGCATGATGCTTGGCTCATTCTGTCAGATGAGGCACTAAGTTGTTCGCCATTCAAAGGGGGGAAAAAAAAAAATCCATATGTGACCCTGGTTGCTACGTAGTTGTGTTCAACTCCTAGACTTTTTAAATTTTTTTTTTCCTATTTTTTAAACACTGACACTGAGTTTAAATGGAAAAACTCTGAGATGTTTTCAGCCCAGATGCAATGCCACTATAGTTACTAGTTGGTGCGTATTCATTGCCCTAGTGAAAATCACTAGGTATATAACTAAGACACTCAAATCTTTCTTTTTTTTTTTTTTTTCCTCCCCCCAACATTTCTTTCTTCAACAACGTGATAGTTGTTCCATAGGTCAGAAAACATTAGAGAGAGGGCTCAGTCAGAAAGAGCTTGTTTTGTCCTTCCCTTCCCAAATACCTCCTCAGGCTTCTAATGCTAATCCAAAGGGGGATTAGATCTGACCAGATGTTTTTAACTTTCTAGTTATAATCGCTGGCTGTGCCAGGCAAGAGCTGAAGACCTCTCTGATATTGCTTCTCTTAAGGCCCTGTACCAGACAGGTAAGTTCAGGGTACCGATGACTGATGTATATTGTCTTAAAGTAAAAATACAAAATAAAAATATAATATTTTCTTTGGACTTGAGTATACAATGAGTCATGTTATTAAGATAGAAGCCTGGCCAAAACCTAGGCAACGTCTGTGCAGTAAAGCAGGAATTCTCTCTTGATTGGCTTTGAAAGACTGTGCGGTAAAATCCCAAACTGCTCTGCTTTAACAGTCTGAGGATGCATGCGTATCCTGAATTGTCTGTAGCTTCACATGTAAATCAGTACTGTTAGATTAAGCCAATGCATAAGGTGCTCTGTATGAGAGAATTCAGACCAAAAGAGGAACCATCTCCACCCTTTTGTTACAAAGAAATGAATGTTGCTTTCAGATGATTACTGTAGAGAATAAGCAGTTACCAAAGCAACTTTTAATACAGCTTTCCTGAACAAAATGGCTTGCTTTATTTCCCTCAGGGTAGGTATGTGTTGCTCTCCTCTGTATGTGTCTCCCAGTACTAATGGCTGAGGACCATGGGCAGCACCTCTTGCAACCTTCAGTTCAGTAGATGGCGAGATCGGGGAGAGATTCAACAACCCAGTGGAGAGTTCAGTGGAAGAAAATAGCTGTGAGGTCCTTGCAGCCTGGGAAGCAGAGATGGGGAACCTGTACTCTTCAGTTCGCTTTTACGCTTTAGGTAGTGTCATACCCGGACATAAAAACTTGCCATAGTCCCAGCGGCTTATTGCTGCTCTGCACCGTGACAGGAAGAAATGGGCAAGTAGTCAGGCTCTCGAAAGCGTAGCTGTGTTTTTGCAGAGAAAGTCTGTTCAGCACTTTGGCTGATATCTTTGGCCTCCTGAAAATCCAGACACTTACCCTGATCTTTGTGCGAATACCAAGGCTGTGTGATACCTTCTACTCCGTAGCTGTAATTTTAAATTCTCTCGTTTGCCTTAGACAAGGCTCTGTGGGCTGCAGGAGGTCCATAAGGCGTGCTCTGGGAATCTGTGCATTAGGTTTCAGAGCTTGGTTTCTAGGAAGAAGTTTGCTTTGGTGGTAGAACTGCAAGTGAAGGGTTTTTTTAAATAAAAACCATGTTAATACTTGAGATTTAGGTAAATGTGGAGTACACAGGCAACATAAAATTGCAGTCCTTAAGACTGAAGTTTCTCGGATGTGATGCACCCTTTTTTGCATCAGAATAGCTACTGGTATAGTGAGAACAGTAACTCTGTCCTCTCTTGTTAAGATGGAAACAAGATGCATTGCAAAAATTCTGAGCTGTGGCTGTTTCTCCCTGGTTTGAAGGGGACCAACCCCAAAACCTGGCATGACTGAGGGAAGTTGAGAGACTTATGTTTCTTTCTTTTGTAGGTGTAGATAACTGTGGCCGCACGGTGATGGTGGTGGTTGGAAGGAATATCCCCGTAACATTGATAGACATGGAAAAGGTAAGGCTTTGTAAAACTAGAGTTGTGTGGGTTGAATATGAATGTTCGGGATCTAAGAGTCTGATTATAAGGGTAATTCAGTGTTAATACTGGAAACATTATCTGTAGAAGACTTAAAAAAGATTAAAGAGAAACTTATTTTTACAGGCAGATAAAAATGTATTCCGTCATAAAGCTTTGTGTGTATTGAGGTGGCTTTTTTCAAGGAGGAACTGGACTATTTTTATAAAAACAGGCCTAACATGGACTCCTTTTTCTTCTCAAGAAGAAAGAGACTTATCCTGCTGCTATAACTGCCAAAGACACGAAGAGTGAAATGTAACGAGTCAAATTAGTTTTTCATGGAAACAGCAAGAATTTACCTCCATCTGTGAGGTCAGCTAGACAAAAACGACATCTAAGTTATTACAGTCAAGTTGAAGACTTGGAATGTTCACCTTGCTTTTGTAGCTGAAACATAACGATAATGCCACGCAGCCTCATGATTCCTGATTTGTGAATGAATTAAAGGAAGCATATTAAGACGTAATGCAACTGTGAAAGAATTCTTTGCAAATATGATTTCATAAAAAAAGATTTCATTTCTTTCTGTCTCAGGCTCTTCTGTATTTCATCCACGTCATGGATCACATTGCAGTGAAGGAATATGTCCTGGTGTACTTCCATACGCTCACAAATGATTACAATCAACTAGACTCTAATTTCCTGAAGAAACTCTATGATGTTGTTGATGCCAAGTGAGTGTCAATAGGAAAAGAACCCCTTCTGGTCTTCCTCTGTGCTATGCAAATGTTTGCCATTCCCTGTATCTGGTTTCCCATTTATTTGTGAGAGAGTTTTGTTGGGACAAAGACCTAAATAAATAACAAAGGCAAGAGGAAGGAGGATATGTTCTCTTTCCTTCTCAGAACCATCTGTCAAACCGGGAAGTTCTCTGCTCTGCAGTCTCCCTTCGGGAGCTGTTAGAGAGGCGTACGGGGTGTATTGTCTGTCTCTGTGCAGAGGTGGAGCTTCTGGAGCCTGGCGTTGGTAAAAGTATGTTGTTAGTTGTGAAGGAAGAGGCTTGGGTAACATTGGTAGTCATAATTTGTCCATAACTTTCACTGTCCACATAAAAGACTGCAGGCTATGATGTCTTTACCTGAAAAATACTCATTCCTCTTTTTTTTCCCTCCTTACATTTACTTTTCTGGTGTCTGCCCTTATATTAGATCTAACTTTGTAAAATTACATTACAGGCACTTAAGCAAAATGATCTGTGTTTTGACTGTCATGCTGTGTAGGTGAGCTTAATTAGAAGTCACTTTTAAAGACTTTTTTCTTTCTTTAAACCAGGTACAAGAGGAACTTGAAGGCGCTGTATTTTGTCCACCCAACATTTCGTTCAAAGGTGAGGTGTATATAGTACAAAAGTAAAGAATGTTCTGGGTGGTGGCGGGGTAGCATGTAAGACTATAGTATGAGGAACATGGAGGTATATGGAAGAAGACTTCCAAAATTAGGCAGTATCTTCTGGATCCACGGTCAGAACTAGAAATTCATCCCCATCTTTGATCTAGCTGTAGTCTTCCAGCCTTAGTGATAAGCTGAACCCCAACGCAGTGCAGCTGTCAGTGCCTTGTTTTGCACGTGCTCTGAACAGAGAGAGGTGGAATCGCTTTGGATCTCGCTTCTTTCAGAGAGAAACATTTTGTCCTTTCTCCTGCTGTCTGGTTGGCAAGATGACAAGCCATGTCCAAAACCCCTTAGAATTCTTTTTTGTGTGGTTCATTCCCCGGATGTTTCACCTTTTCTCTCCCCGCAAGAGGTATTGCGTGTGTGCTGCATGTCACTTAAGAGCTGCCCTGAAAAACTGAACTCGTCACGCAGTAAGATATTATCCCTGACTCTGATCCGTGTGGGGCAGCAGAAGAGGGAGCTCGCTCCCTTATGTACTACATACACACTACTCATGTGGCAGCAGTGTGAGTACTTCAGATGAACTGTCAGCAGCAGCCCTTCCTAAAATTTTTGTTTGTCTTATTAAAACAGAAATGCGATCCTCCATGTTCACATCAGATTAAGCCCTGTGTTTATTCTGCTTTTTGCTGACATTGATCAAATTTGAGAAAATTATACGCCTGCAAAAAACATCTGTTTGCACGTGTTCAGCAAGAATTTCTTTGCTAAATTTCCAGAGTCTCCTTTCTTTTCGTGTGCACAGATGGGGCAGCGTGAGACTTGGAGCTTCCTTGGTTTTGTGTAGATGAGGCTGACTCTTCCCACCAGCATACCTTCCAGTTTCTGTCAGGATATTAATTATTCCCACAGGGTACAGATCTGAATGCCAGAATTGGAGCTTCCAGCTCTGATGCTCCTGAAAATGTAGGAGCTGGCATAGAACATTAGTAAGGTCACAAAGTCGAGTGGAAAAGTTGAAGCTAGGAAGTACTAGTGTGTTTTATAGATTCCTAGCACCACTTTCTCCCTCTCCTCTCTTACCATGCATTTCTGTTTGGTTGAGAAATGGTTTTTTTGTTGGAAGATGAGAACTTGTGTTCACCAGTCCATTGCCATGTTCTCTGGCCCTTTGGGACCTGCAGTGGTCTTGACAGATCTGTGGGGCAAGCAGATGGTTGGCGGGCAGCAGGGAGGGTGAGAGGCATAGTGCTCTCTGACTTTCTGGAGATGGAATTGGTTTGTATCCTATTCTAGCAGCACAGCTGGAGGCAAGAGAGGATGGGTGTCCACGTCTTTCTGCCAAGCCTTTTCTCTGAAAGGCAAGTGGGATTGCAGCTGGCTGTTGCAGAGACCATCAGCTTATGAAACATGATGGGGAGCATGCAGCAGAAAGTCCTGGTGGAGAAGGTGGCTGCTAAGAGGGAATGATTTTTCTCTCCCCTCCTTTTTTGTCCCTGTGGAAAATTGCTAGCCCAGAAGCCTCAAATCTCTTAAAAAATACTTGGCACATTCATCTTCCTACTCGGAGCATTGACTTCCTTCCCTAGAAATAGTGGAGAATACCCCATGTCTCAAATGTAGGAGGAGGGCTTGTGCGTTCATGCAGCTTCCCAAACCATCACGCTTGTACATGTATCTCATTCTTAAATCTCTGATATAAATGGCCCATTTTACTGCGGTATTGAATGTGGATGTCTGCCATCTGTTAGAGTCACATTGCTTATTCCTGAGCTGAAAGGGATCAAGAGGCTTTTCATCATGCCCTTTGGAAACTCATGTGCCCCTAGAAAACAAACATAGTTCTGAAAGTGCTTCAGTGACGATTCTTTGTTTGGTTTCTAGATGTGAAACTTTCAAATTCTGTATAGTCTGAGGATAATTGCCTATCTAGAACACATGGTTTTCAGCATGCGGGGAGGAGGGTTCAGCAGTTATCCTAAACCAGAGCGTAACTGAAGCAGGGTGTGTCACCGCACAGCCTGGTGGTGTACGCTAATCCTCCTTTATTCAGGCTTCGATGTCAGCATTCTTGTGACCTGTGAAGGACTGGATTCTCTTGTAGTGCTGCTGAAATGTAACCGTTCTTATGATGAAATGGCATCATAGGCAACAGCAGCTTTTTAGGCTGGCAGCAACTCTTGCACTGTGAACGCTTCACCGCCAGGACTTAGATTAAGATACCCTTGAAGTGCTGTCACAAGTTCCTTCACACTCTTGCACGTAAATGTACTTCTGCTTGTTATTGCTATAGTTGCCGATACATAAATAAAGGGCTCTTTGGGGCATTTTTGTGTGAAGCCTCTCGGCTCCGCTCTTCTGAGAGCTCCCCAGACAAAGCTTTATGGAGCTTGGCGTGTTCCAAGTGAAGTGTCCGTGGCTGGATCTGAAAGTCTCACCCAGAGAAATTCTGCTTTCATTAAGTTAGTAACTTGGCTGTGAATCAAGAATGTTTCAAAACGGAAACATACCTGAATACTCAAATTAGATATTCATAATCATCATGATCTTCATATTTATCATGAATGATTTTTGTCTTGTTTTTCTGTAACAGTCATAAAAGCAGTTTCTGGAGATCAGCTGCCAATACAAAGGTTGTTGCAAATCACTTACAGCTTTTTTTTACACTAGATCCTTCCAACTGTAATAAAATTTCCCAGATTTTAGTAAGTTTCTCTTTGGGGTTTGACCCAATTAAGAGATTGGTCACACACTTTATTGTGTTGTGCTGGTTTTTTGAGGGAAGGACATCTGATACTTTAACCCTGTGGTTGTCTAGCTTGGCAGAGTGACTTTGATAGCCTTTTATTCAGATTCAGAACTGCAGTACAAGAGAAATGAAGGAAAACTTCAGCAGACGACTAGATTTTTAACTTTTTTTGACTGCTCTGGTATAACTGATTCTACTTTCAGTGCATTGACCGGGATTTGGTTTAACTTAGTTCTCTGTCCTCTTACCGATAAGGAAATGGCTGCTCTCATATTACTGTTTCTATAACCTGTGATTATCGAGAATGGAGATAATAGAAATATTCTCTAGGAACATTTCTGGCTTCCTACCTTTTTTCCGTGTTACTGGGTAAGATGTAGTCCCTGCAATGGCTTGTATACTGAGAAGGGGAGAAAAAATAAAAATTGCTTTTCTCGATATCAGTTTTCGTGATGGCTGCAAAAATATTCCCTATTAGACTTCTATACATTAAACATCTATAGCCATTATGTTTAATGATTGTCATTCATAATACGCCTCGGAATGCGTGCTACTTTGGTACAGGATTGAGAGGGTATTTTTCACTCATTAAGCTGTTATCCAGTGTCACTCTTAGGAGGTCTTGTTAGAAAAATACAGTAAAAAGTGGATGCCAGTAATAGTCTGTCTCCCTGCTTTATGCTAACATAAATCTCTAATTCTGCTCTTAAAATAATGAACCCATCTTAAATGTTCTATCCTGTTGTTTACCTCCTTTTCTCTTTTTCGTTGTTCCTTTCTCAAGAAAATACGCTGTTTTGAGGAGGCAGCATAGTTATTCCAGGACAGTTTTTAGGCATCAACTTTTTCTTTAAATGTTGTATTTGGGCAGATCATTTTTATTGACCTAATGTTCTAGTTTATTTGAAGCTCCCACTTTCCTCAAGGGTTTTCTTGTGGTGTTGCTTCTTTTCTGTTCACTTACTGCAGTCAAAGTACAACTAGCAAACAGAATCACGGAGTGACCGAGGTTGGCAGGGACCTCTGGAGGCCATCTGGTCCAGCCCCCCTGCTCGAGCAGGGCCAGCGAGCGCTGCTTGCCCGGGACCGTGTGAGTGGTCCCTAAGACGAGCATTTGTGACCTGTAGAACAGTAACCTCTGGTTCTCACAAGTTTTTTCTTTCCCTTCAGTTTGCCGGGAAAAGACTAGATAAGAAATAAACAAAAAGCAGTATAGTGCTTAATTGTGGAGAAGGTGGGTTGAAAAGTAAAAGCTTGTGCAGTCAACCTAAACAGGAATGTTTAATAACTTGTAGAACATGTCTACACAATGGTGTCTTACTGGCCTTTGTGAAACATAAATTCCTTATCCTGTTTACACCCAAAAGAGACAGAGGTGTGTATACTTAAAGTCTTGTGGGATAAGTTGATAAGGCTTATTCTTGTAGAGTAAGATGATACGGCTTTGGTAAGAGATGTGGTAAAACAGAAGGACGCACTTGTTCACTCAGGCAACCCAAAGCAGAGAGGAGACTTCAGCAGGACCTTTGAACAGCTGAAAGTCTCTTTCTCTCCCCCAAATTGCCTTTTCTGTGAAAACTTGAAGGCAAAGGGTTGAAAATGCTTCTGTCGGATATAGAGTCGAATAGGTCATATTCTGAGCTGGCTAAACTGGAAGTGAAAATGTGCCGCTATACAGATGGTTTTTTGAAGACAAACAGCAGAACAGCTGTCACTCTTGTGCAGTAGAGAGGGACCTTGAACTGGGCAGGGGCGAGCGTGGAGTCTGAAAACACTGGCTTGAAAGCTCTCAGGACGGTGCTTGCTAGCAGTCAGTGGTGTGCACTTCCTGACCTCGCTGCGTTATTGCCATGACCTCAGTGTTTCAAGGTTGACTTAAGCCTTTTTAACTATGGAGTATTATGTTGAACTTGAAGGTTTTGAAACAGCACCATCTTCATTTGGTTTTGTTGGGGTTTATTTTCAGGTCTCAGCATGGTTTTTCACAACCTTTACAGTCTCAGGGCTAAAGGACAAAATCCACTATGTGGAAAGCCTTCAGCAGTTATTCACAGCCATACCCCCAGAACAGATTGATCTCCCCCCTTTCGTCCTCGAGTACGATGCCAGGGTAAGTGACTTCACGTGGCAAGGATCAGCCTTTGCTCCTAAGTGTAGTTCTTGTGCATGTCCCGTTCTGCTTTGCAAGAGCTTTAAAGGGGCTGACTTCCACATCTTAAGAATGGGGAGAAGAAAGGGAGGGTTCCTGGAGAGTCTAGCTTTTCTTCTGAGTAACACTTGAACTTTTTTCTACATCAGTCCAAGTAGAGGGCTTGGCCAAGAAGCAGACTCCTTTCCCAACAGAGCAGTCTCCTATGTGCATGAAAGGCAGACTACCTTTCTTCAGCCAAGGGCTGTAACATAACACACTAAGAGCCTGTGGACAAGACAAAATTCATGTTCTGTACCTGCTATGTACCTTACACTGACTGCAAAAAAACCCCATGCTATCTGTGTTTCGTCTTCCCTGCCCCATGGATCAACAAGCATGCAGGAAGGAAAAAAAAATGTTGGGAGAAATGGAACTGTAGCAGGGTGCCTTGCCTTTGGTGTTGGTCCCTCTTCCTCCTCCCTTCTCCATCCCAGGCCTCTACCCAAACAGTGGAATGAATATGGTTTGCACTGGCCAAATCATTCCAAAGAGGATGTGCTGTAACCACAAAGTAACAGCCCGAGCTGTGCGTCTGCGTAGGCAACTCTGTCTTGAGCTGTGCGACTGGCTATGCTAGTGTTTGTGGCTTCCTTGCATCAAAATTTTAACCTGCGCTTTTTGCTTAAAACAGAGGCAAAACCAAGGCCGGTTTTTGCCTGGTTACCAGCACAGTCCTCTTCTGGGTGAATTGTGACAGTCACCGTGCTAATGGAAGACAAAGCCAGGAGTGCCTCTGCTCACCATCCATTGCACCAAGGTGTATTGGAGAAGAGTTTTGTTCAGCTGCTCCTTCTGTTCTCATTGCAGGAAAATGGGCCTTACTATTCTTCTTATCCTCCATCCCCTGACTTGTGATCTGCAGTCCTGCGATGCTGCTGGTTTCCCATGGATCCAATGACCTGATGCCTGCCAAAACCTGTGCATTTGCCCATGTACAGAATTCAGAGAGAGGGTTTTCCTCCCCCAGCTCTGGTATTTTTTTACTGATGAGATATTTTCAAGCACTCAAGCAATCAGAGAACTTTATGCCACTGTGAACTGTACAACTATTTCAAATATATTTATCCAATGGAAAAGTTGATTTAAAGATCACTAGGTGCATTTTATTTTGTTGGTTTTTTTTTTTTTTGAAGCTGTTACATTTATTTCTGAACAGACTTTCTCTTTTCTGGGGAATCCAGCAAAAGCACTTGATCATGTTTTTAACTATTGCCATTCTCCAGCTCTGTTTGCAATACCCATTTCTGACTGGTCTGTACAAATATTGTGCAGTGCCAGCCTGACCCGTTGCTCATCATATGGTCTCTGTGTTTCACATCTGATTACTTTCCCTTTCTGTTAGTGCTGATTACTTCGGTCTTAACCCAGCAAAAGTATCTGGAATTGGGAATGCCATGTCCGCAGGCTGAATAAAACACTACAGCCAAGCCAAGATTGCTGCAAGGCTTAGTACCATAAATGCTAGGTGAGCTAGGAGCCTCGATAAAGTCCCTGTCAGTTATCATTGGATGATGTGACATGTCAGGATGCCACTACCCTCCCGGTAAGAATAAAATTGAAAAGCATTTGCGGTTTCTTTTCTCTAACTGTAGTTGTTTACGTTCTCCTTTGACATGGCCAGATGTCTGTATGATAAATGAATGCTATCTGCCTGAAGTATGCATGGAGGGGAGGGGGGAATGGTGACTCCAGCCCCAACCTCTGGTGGCAGAGATTGGTTTTACAGATACCAGTCTCCCTTTTATTTCCTGTTACACTGACACTCACTGATTTTTGAGAGACACAATACAGGTAAGAGAGCTGAGCCACACGGTACTTACAGAACTGGACATGAAAAGTTTTTCAGCCTGCCAATGGAAAGCTAAAAGAGGAGGGAGAAGGCTCCCTTGTAAAACATCATCAGCGATGGCAGTCCTAAATACAGAAGGATGGAATCCCTGGCAGAAAGAATGTCACAACAGTACTGAATATGAAAATGATGGTACAGTTTTCATGTTTTCATTCTAGCTGCTTTCCTGCCCTGACTTGTATCTACTACTCTCTCTTTACCAAACTTCAGTTTTCCCTGTTCTGCCGCTTCTGCAATAACTACCTTTTTTAAGCATAAGCAAAAGTCATCGTGAGATATCCTAGAAGGTGGTTATTCACGCCCATTGACTTGATTGAAAAGAGATATCTCTCCTGTTTAAAGATACTGTAAACTGTTGGGATAAACAGGAAAAAAAATCCTCCCTTGGTCTTGGTCATCTAATTGCCTGTCACAATTTGTGCTTGCAGTCTGAGAGTTTGGGCTTTTCAAAGTTAAGAGTGCAGTGAAAGATGGGCCATACTGAGTTTCTTTTCATAGAATCATAGAATTGTTAAGGTAGGAAAAGACCCTTAAGGAAAAGACCCTTAAGGAAAAGACCAAGTCCAACCATTAACCTACCGCTGCCAAGTCCGCCACTAACCCATGTCCCTAAGCACCGCATCTACCCATCTTTTAAATCCCCCCAGGGATGGGGACTCAGCCCCTGCCCTGGGCAGCCTGTGCCAGGCCCTGACAGCCCTTTGGGGAAGAAGTTTTTCCTAGTACCCAACCTAAACTTCCCCTGGCGCAGCTTGAGGCCATTTCCTCTCGTCCTGTCCCTTGTTACTGGGGAGAAGAGACCGACCCCCACCTTGCTACAGCCTCCTTTCAGGCAGTTGCAGAGAGCGATAAGGTCTCCCCTCAGCCTCCTTTCTTTCCTACCTTGGCCCCCTGGCTTATTGTTGTGTTTATACGCTACATATCCTCAGCATGTTGGTATGGCAGTTACAGATGAAGATAATCACTTGGCTGGGGTTTAACAGTAATGCTTATACAACATATAAAAAGCAAGTGGTTTTGCTTTTTAAGTGTCCCCTGGGGCCCTCATGTGATTCCATTATCAGATCCAAGGTGCTGCTAAAAGCTAGAAACCGCAGCAGAATGGAAAACCACCTTGGTGTTAATATTTGGGAGCGTTGCATCTTATGGTCAGTCCACGTGTGATTCTTTCAGCACTCTTCTGGTGGTTTTTGCGAGAAGGAAATAGCAGCAGTCTCCACAGAGCAGCTACCACGTGGCCCTACCTCCTCTTGTCACCTAGCTGTTTACAGCTGCCCTTGTCTAGTGACTTTTATAGCCAGCAATGAATTTTCCATGCTTCTCTAACGATTTGTATAGCTTTCCACCCCCAGTAAGCACCTGCTGTTTTTCACACCCATGGCATTTTCCGTGGGGCTGTTGCAGAATCGCCAGTCTCCACTTAACAGGCAGATTAAAGGTGATTCAGAGCACGTTGTGGAAACCCAACTCTCAGCTTCACAGTTTTCAGATGGCCGCTGTCCCTTTAGCTCACAGATGGCCCAGAGTCATAAAACCTAAACAGTTCTTCTTAGGACTCAGTCTGCACGTTTTTCAAACCCTAGTCCAGTCATTTTAAGAAATGACTTGGCTCAGTGAAGTGCGAATCTGCCTCCAGAGCATTTGCAAAGCAAAAAGGAGATCTTGGCACTGTGCATCTTATTGTGTATATTTTTCCCTTGAAAGACTTTGCTTTAAATTTTTTTTTTTTAACTGAAGTCTCGCAAGTCTCGGTGGCAAGACAGACCTGCATTGTGCTGCAAAAATCCTGCATTTTCCAGTGAGTCTGGAGTTGTGGCAATTTACCAGTTTGGTTTTTTTTCATGGAGACTTTTAAATGTAACATGCCAGTGAGGGGGGGAAAAAAAAATCATTGAAGTCCTCAAGATATTCATTGCTATTAAAATGTTTAATTGTTTAATTCTAATATGCAAAAAAAAAAATGGATTAAACCAGCTGAACTGCATTTGGTTTAAGCGGAGATGAACACTGGCATGCCCTAGGTAAGGGTGGATACACCGCTTTGCTCTCGGGGAGGCCAGGGAGGCAGTCTGTGTGTGTCACAGCTCTGTGTCCCTTTCCACACCCCTACCCAGCGCAGTCGCTGCAGAATTAGAAGTCCTGATGAAGGTTTTATTGCCTTGCTTAAAGCTATTTCACACCATCCGCAGGCTGAAAAGGGGAGTCTCCATAGGGAAGTGTATTACCACAATTACGAGTGTCATTATTACCACCGTAACTCCCTCTGTGACGTTGACAGTAGAGTGACATCGTTGTTGTCAGTAACACTCGGTATGGTGCTTAGGCACTCCTTAGCCACACCGCTTCTGGAAGCATCCCACGTTCCCTTGCTGACGCTGCAGCGAGGTGTCTGACCACGGGCAGGTGACTCAGAGTACCTTGGCTTACCTGCCGTCATCTGGCCAAGCCAGAGTTTGAAGCGATTGCCCAGGCAGCGAAAGGTAAAGTATCTAGTGGCTGCTTCTCTTCCTCTTGTGGCGTTTCGTGCTTGTTTCTTAGCCAGATGCTGTTGGGAATAGGAAATGGCAAAAAATTGTGGGCAAAGTGGGAATGTCAGCTTTCTACAGGTGTTGAGCCGGTGTGAATTTGCCTCGTACGCTTGAAGCTGAGCTCTTCTTTCCCTGGGTTCTCCTGCTTACAAGATCCTACAATGAAAACAGAGCTGCTGCATTTCTCTGGCATCTTCTCTACCCCAGCAGTAGCCTAAAACCTTGGTTTTCATATCATATATGCCTCTCTTGCCTCAGCTTTGTGCCAAATTAGGCTTCTCCTTGGTCTGTCCCTGAGCACTTCTGTGGCTGTAGTGCTGCAAAGGATTAGCATCCCACTGCTGAGACCAGACACCCCATGTGAAATTAATTTAGATGGTTCTGCTATTCAACAAGCTGATATCAGCTCTTCTTTGTCAAACTGAAAAACAAGAGCAAAAGGAGTTATCCCCTTTCCTTGGCCTCTCTGGGATGAATCTCCTGGTACATCTGTGACCAAGCAACTGAATGAATAGTCCCAATCTGAAACTTGTTTGCACCTCTAAGCGTGTTACAGAAATTCCTGAATATGTTGATTCTGGCTAAATAGGAACTGATCCCAGTGACTTCTGTTAGCAAGTGCGGTCTTGGGAGAGTAAGGGGAGTGTTTCAGCCACGTTTGGGGAAGAGGGTAAGAAGTAGTTACCCTGAAACAACTCAATTTGTGATTTCACTGCCATGGAGGGCAAGCACCAATACCTGGCCTGTGCTCCTAAGGCAGGTGGCCCACTGGGTTTTCTGCAGTCTCCCGTGGGAAAGAGTCAGTCCCGAGTTAGAGGGGTAAATGACTGAGTACATAGACCAGCAATGCGCAGCCTCTGCGCTAGGATAAGATGGGGATGTGGATGAGGTAAAGCAGCCCTGAGCCACGCCGGAGCAGTGAGAGGCCAGCGAATCTGATGCTGCAAGGTGCTGTTCCCTTCCCAAGCTGAAAGAGAGAAAGGTGTTTTATGCCTCAGTATTGGGATGCAGAGCCCCCGTAGCTCCTACGCTTAAAACTAAAGCAAAGCGTGTGGGGTGGTGGGGAGGGTGTTCCTCCCCTGGTCCCGGAGTCGATGGAGCTCCTTCCTCCAGGAGAAGGGGGGAAAGTGATGTGTGAAGCTTCAGGGCTGTAGAGATTAAAATGCTACAGCCCCAGGCCCTCTGGGGCATGGCCTCTGCCTCCTTTGAATACCAGGTGGATTTCTGATAAGCAGTCAACTACTTGACACCACAGTCCCTCTAAAGTACTTTAAATGGCAAAGCCATTCACAACATGTATAACTGAAAAAATGCCAAGATTCCTAATGCAATTTAGACATAGCTATGGGGGAGGTGGCTTTGCTTGGAAGGACATCGTGTACAAAAACGAGGGGAAGGGGATTGTATCAGATGATCCACAGCAGCCTGCCTGCCAGCACAGCATCTGTTTTTAATCGGCTAATCAGATCCTGTTTGAAGCCTTTCTCAGCTGTGCTTCCCTTGAAAACCAGATTCCTCATCCAGCTGACACAGGACTGCTTGTGCAGTTAACACAAGAGCAGGAAAACTCAACGTAGCAAGTGCTCAACACTTCCACCAAAATGTTACGAGAAGAAGCCCTTACTCCAAGGAAGATGTAGGCAGCAGAGCCTCTTCTGCATTCCTCCCATCTACTGGAGGAGTCTTCTTCTCCCCTTTATGGGGGTGAGGAGAAAAAGGAAGACTGTTAAATGCCCATCCCCGTGCTGTGGAAGGACCGCCTGAGGGATCGAGCAACAGTTCCCTGTCCTCCGCTAATACTGATGCTGCTGGGTGGAACTGGTTTTAGGAGTGAGATCTGGCTTTGTAGCCATGGGCAGCCTGAGCCAGGTCCTGGAGAGATGATCTGGAGAGACTGTACCTGGCCTAGGGACCCAAGCCAGCGTACACACCAAATCTGCATCGTGTCTACGTTAGTCAGTGTGGTCCTGACTCGTCTCTGCCTGGTGCCTGCAGCGGAATTGCTGTCTGCATACGTGATTTTCGCATCACCCATTAAGGAAGCTCTGGGAAAACGTGATGGGCTTAATCTCAGTCCTTTGGGAAGGTCCTGTAACTCTCTGAGAACTGACGCGAATAGCAAACGCTCAGAAGAAAGGCTCAGCGTGATTATTTTGCTCTTGCTGGCTTGTTTGGGTTTTTTCAGAAAGCAATGAAAAGCAATTTTTAAGTAGTTGATAAGGAGAATGACTGATTTAATCGTTGACCTTTTAATGAAGCCCTGGCGTGACGTACTCACCACCTCTGCTGCGACCAGCTGTGTGGCCTGTCACAGAGCAGTAGATGTCCCGTGTTGTGCATCTTTTCCCCATAAAAACCTGTGTGCCTGGTACCTTCAGGAAAGGTGGTTCCTGGGCATCACTGGGGAACGCTTTGGGTGGGAGGGTCTTTATGGTTACCATAAACCTGAGCTGCAGTTCTGGCACGTGGATGCACCATCTCCTGAGCATTTAGTGCAACTGGGCTGTAACCTGGCCGCCTGCTTGAAGAAAGGCGTGGAGGTGAAGTTTCAAAAATGGCTGTAGTGCTAAGTAGAGCTACTTTATCAACAGGATCATTCACAATTGAGTCTTCTTTGCAGGACCCCTTTGGTTTCTAGCATGAGGCTGTAACAAACTCGCCCCTACCATAAAGCAAGACTGCACGAAAGCAGACAGAGGTATCGGTAGGCGAGTGTCCTGCGCGGGGTCAGGTGCTCATCCCGCAGAATGCGCCCCGGGTTGTCTGTGCAGCTTACCATGCTTATTTCCTAGAAAGAGCTGATCACAAACTCTCTTTCTCATTCTCACCAGAATGTTTGCGCAACAAGGAGCTCGTAACTTGCATGGTTTAAAAGGTTAATAACAGCAGCTGGCCGGTGTAACAACTTGGACACACTTAGGCATTGCTAATAGTTTGGCAGGCAAAGCCATATTTACATCATCTGAACAGGTTTGCTTATTCACAAGTAAGATGTTACCCTGTCTGCCCAGAAAGGGCATTTCAAAGGTGGCTTTGCATATCGAAGACTAACACCAGCGACCATCAGCACAAGAAGAGGGAAGGCACAACGTGGCCCCTTGGCTGGCTGGCGTTTGTTAGCTCCGCTAGTTCTCCGGCTCACTGATCCATTGGCATCCTCTTCATCGGATCTTGCTGAGTTGGGTTTCTGCCGGCGCGGTGAGCCACCAGGTGCCTGCTGGATCGAACGCGAGCCGAAGCACAGGAGAAAGTGTGCAGTTTGGGGCAGGGAGACCCACAGCAAATGAACCTATTCTTCTCAGTAGCAGCCAGGAGCAGTAACAGGCTAAGTGTAGCCAAACTCTGTCCTCAGTCGCATACATCCTATGTGGATTCAGGAGTTCCTAGAAGTCTTTGGGCCACCTCCTCAGCAAGCTGCAGGGACTCAGAGATAAGCCAGCAACAGGAGATCCCAAAAGAGAGTCACTGAACCAGCCTGGCAAGCGCTCACCCAAGCACAGAAGAGTGGAGAAAGAAACCTCAGACCCTGAGGTCTCTTGAAGCTGCCGTCTTCAGTAAAGCCTAATCAGACCAGCCCAGCAAACCCTTTGAGTCTGCAAGGGGGGAAAAACTGACAGAAAACTGCTGGGCATAGCTGAAAATCTCCCTGAAAGTGCTCTGCACTGCGCGCCAGGGGCAATCCCCCTTCTCTGCTGCCAGTGGACTTCGGGGGGCTCTTCCAACCGTGGCTGGGCAGCACAGTATCTCACGAACACGAGCCTCTCTGATGTGTTATGAAAACGCATCCAGAAGCTCGTACGTGGTCAGTATGAAGTGTGAACTTGGTAAGATGTTACTGAGCAGAGACCAGCTGGTGGTCAACAGCGCGGTCAGAACAGTAACATTAAACGAGAGTTTCTGTAAGTCCAGAGCCGTGAGAAAGGCCACTAAGCTGCTCTGTTATGAGACCTGACAAGAGCATTGTATACCTGCATTCCAAAAGTGCAAACATATTTTATGGTAATGGTAGGACAGCTTCTTTTGGCAGATCCCAGTTAAGCAGTTACGTTAAAGGGAAACACTCCGTGTCCTATCTCGGTAGCTTTGTTCGCACTTGAGCGTCTCTTTGAACTTAACCCCGTTACAGCAGTACGCCAAAGCATGTTCAAGGGACTGATCCAGG
Organism: Theristicus caerulescens; assembly: GCA_020745775.1. NCBI lineage: Eukaryota > Metazoa > Chordata > Aves > Pelecaniformes > Threskiornithidae > Theristicus > Theristicus caerulescens. Next base: position 227,350 of record CM036559.1, on the reverse strand, counting down.
AATATTTTTTAAAAAAATAAAACTTTAAACCCCAACAACTGACAACCCCAAAGCACAATACATAGACATATCCTGCAGCCTGGCTGGCGCAGTAGCAGCCATCAGCGTGACTTGCTGATGTGCCAGCCCAGGACAGCAGAGCCTCGGGGCGTGAGGTGGGTGCTCAAAACAACAAAGTGTACCGAGACCTGAAGAAGATGGAGGAGTTTGTGCAGATGGAGCGAGCAAGATGCCCTTTTAGACACTTTCGGAGCCATTGATGCAGTTAGGCACATTCTCCTCTGCTGCATCACATTTAAATGATTCACTCTATGCGCTGTGATCATCGTTGTTATCATTAGCAAGCAAAACTAGTTAAATAGTCATTACAGAAGCAACAGTGCAGAAATATTTCACGATTAGCAATAAGCCTTCAAAGTGAGTCACTAAAAACAGACTTTGGGGCTGCCCCCAGCGAAACCCATCGCTCCCTCCTGTCCCATCCTCTGGTGCCCGTTGCCAAGGGGCTCAAAGTGCAACAGAACAACACCTGGGTTGGAAAGGCATGCTGGTGTTTGCTGTTGGATGCAAGCTGTTTTACTCATCCAGATTAGGCGGCAAGCAGGAGAACTAGAAACAGTCCTTAACGCCTGTGGAAAATACACTGCAGAGTCAGCAGCAAGGTTTTCTGATAGAGGACTGCTTCATCAGCCTGGTCTTGCACGCCCTCCCTGCCCAAGGCAATGCTCATCAGCTGGCCCGAGGAATACGCTGTGACCCTGGAGCAACCAGCAAGGACGACAGGGGCAGCAAGCAGTCCCAGTGGCACCCCATCCCCTAGCACAGTTCGGTGCAGTTCTAAACCGTCATAATTAAATTAAGCATGTTGTTGACTCCAGACACTTCTTGAGGTTTGGAGGTTTTGGGGTTTTGGCTTAGGGTTTTTTGGGTGGGGAGGAACAAAGCTCTTTAGGAGCCCCCTGGACTCTTCAGTCGTTCTTTGATGTGTCCCGGGGTCCGTGAACGGAGCGTGTGCCCGCACCTAGGCACCGCGGCAGAGACGGGTGCCGTGCCCACGGCAGCGCGGCACAGCTGGGAGCTCGCGCTGCTCCGAGCCCTCCACCTCCAGCTGCCAGCACCCTGTGCAGTCTAAACAGCATGGGGTTTGCTGTGTCTGGCAAATCCCAAGAGAGGAGCGCTTGTAGCAGCGCCAGGACAGCGGTAGAGGGACGTGCACATGAATCCAGAGAGAAATATTCTTTTCTCTTGGCACTATAACAAGCCCTAATGAGAAGCAGCCCACCCGAGCTTTTGAAGAATGAACTCACCAGGAGACTCCTCTGCTCTGATCAGCCTCCAACCCTCTCATCCGCTTAGGAGAAAGAATAAACTGGGACATACCAGTTATTTTCATATGCACAGTTGAGTAACCTCACGTAGGGAGGACTGGCGGGGAGGACGGGGGCGATGTTGGGGCTGCTCGCCCCAGGACCAGGCAACGCAACAGGGAACCTGCAGAGTCCGTGGAAACTCTCCTGGTCCCTGTGGGGAGATGTGGGAGGGGGGCAGGAAAGAGAGGACAGGGTGTTTTGTTTCCCAGGGCCCAAAATGCTGTATTATGGGGTTTTTTTAAGCTGGGCTCGTGCAGGCTGCCGTGCTCTGACCCCCCGTCGTGTCCCGGGACAGACACCCGCCTGCCTGCAGCGTGGGCAGGCACGGCGCCGGCAGCGACGCTACGGCACAGCCAGCCAGGTCCTGGACAGCTTCTCGGGACTGCCCAGGAACCAGCCAGAAAGCACAGGGTCTTCTTCAACTGAAGAATAAACTTTGAGAATGTTATTTGATGGCCCAAGCTGTGATACTCAGGGGATTTCTTTTTTTTCCTTAAATTTTAAATATTTCACTTTTTTAAACCTTATTTTTTTTCCTTTAGCATTTGCGTTCCTGCTGGCAGACACCTTTTTGAAAGCTCACATCCAGTCAACTTCCTCCCATCCTATTCTTGCCACTTTCCCAGCCAAGTAAGGCAGATTTGACTTTCTAGTCTGAACAAAAAAAGAAAAAGAAGGGAAAAAAAAAAAAGAAATTGTCACAAACCCATTTGTTTACCCAAGGACACCAGTTGCCAGGAGCGGCAGCAAAGTGAACGGGGAACTGTGGTCCTGAATTTGGTCCCTCATCCCTGTCCTTGGCACCAAGCTGGCCGGGTGAGGGGAGCCGTGGTACCCACCGGGGACGGGCTTTGGCACGGCTGGGCCGCGGGGCCGGCGGTGGAGGGAAGCCGAGCAGCTGCGGCCGCAGCGCTGCTTTGGGGGGGCCGCGCTGATAGGGGCGACCCTGAGCCTGGCCGTGCCCGCTCGCCGGCCTCGCGCCCGGGGCGGCTCTGTTTGCACTGCAGCGAGGCAGCGAGCTGCGGAGGGCGGTGGGAACGGGCCACGCGGGCCCCACGGCGGCCAGGCTTTTTGCAGATTTCTGCTCAAACTGGTCCGTCCATGGCATGCAAATGCAATTACCTCTTTTTTCCAAGACCGTTTGAGCAGCAATACAGCTACCCCCCCTTTTTCCCCCCCCCAAAGTTTTAGCAGCAAAAGCTCCATTAGCGTTTTGCAAAAGCTCCTTGGCCAGGTAAAGCCAGCGGCCAAACAGGCAGGAGGTTTTTTGAAGGAAGTTTCAATCTTTCCCAAGTTACAAACCAGATCAGTTAAGCCAAAGTGTCCTCCCTGGGCAGACAAAGGGCTCGTGCCGAGGAGTGAGCCAGCCCTGTGCAGTGTCACTCCCAGGGGCAAAGACACGGCAATGACAGTTGCTTTCGGTCTCCAGAAGGTCACAGGCAATTTGTGGCTTTGTGCGAGTTTTATTTGCTCTATGGCTTTTGCTTTCTGGTCTATAAAAACCCAAGGTAGCCAAGAAGGGGTTTGGGTTGGGTTTGGGTTTTTTTAGTTACAGATTTGCTTTTAAATCCTGAATTGGGTTCTGTTTGCATGACCTGCTTTCCCTAACATCTCCTGTCTCCCTCCTGTTTCCTGCAGGAAGACGGTTAGGTAAGGACAATCAGAGATGGAAACCTCCTCTAGCCATTGCTAGCTGAAGCAGCAAACGCTCTTTGAATTTTCACATAAAACGCTTCTTCTGACCACTTGCCAGACATCTGGAGACAAACGGCTGCTAAAAGGAACTAACATAAAGCATGTATGTTTTGAATCGTTTGCTTGACTAAAATATTTTTGCCTCTTGGTTGCTCTTGTTTTTTCCCCTTGCTTAGGTTGTGTCAAATTCATCTTCTACACTGCCGGTACTGGGCAAAGTCTTCCAGGAAAAAAAGAGCAATCAAGACCTGATTTCCTAAGTAAAAAAAAATAAACAAACAAAAAGAAGAAACAATGTTGCAGATATTTGTGTCTGCTTATAAAGAAACAAACAAGCAAAAACCATCCTCCAAACAAAGCAGCTGTCCTTCCTCCCTCCGCCCCCTCACAAGACAGCCTAGAAAGCTAACTCTGTTTTAGTGCTGCTTTTCAAAGGAAAAGGAAGTTTTCAAGTTGGAGACAGAATGAAATGGGCTAATTTATGCCAGCAATTTGGTTTAGACTTCCAAAAAACTTTAGCCCACCATTTTAGAGAAGTGCAGACCCATGGGGCTTATACCCCTACCTGGCAAATCACCGGAGGCGATCAATAAAGGAGAAGCAAAGACACATTTAGCAAATGATAAACCCACTGACTGTAGCCAGGGGATGCCTGCTGCAGAGCAAATGACAACCTCTCACAAACCCAACGGGATGTTCAGCTGAGTCAGCCAAAAGTGGCTGAAAGGGAATGAACTGACATTTACGTGGACTCTCAAAGGTTTTTTGTAAGTTAATCTACAGACACAGTGTATGGATATAGGGTTGTGAGGGTTTTTTTTCTTTCTAGCCATTCTGCCTGGTGGTGTTTAACCTAAAGGTTATTAAAATAGATATTAAAACCTTCCTTACTAGTGCAAGGCCATATGGACGTTACTTGTTGCTTCTTGACCTGTATATTTAAGGAACAGCAACACCCCGTCACCCTGCCTCCTGCAGTACAAGGGGAGAAGCGCTGCCGCAGCTCAGGACCAGGCGAAGGGGTAGAAACACGGGTGGGAATATTTGGCTTCCAGGGCAGTGATTAAGATTAGCGAGCCTAAAGATGGGGTTGATTCGGTTTAGGCTGGTAATGAGCAGTCTCAAGCATGGCTGGAGGGACACCCACAGACATTTCATGAAAGCATGAAATTTTTCTTCAACACCCCAGCATCTCCCACACCACCGCGACTGTACCAACCACTTCCAGCCCAGGAGCAGCACACAGCAGCTCAGTAGATCCCTTTTTTAAATTATTTTTGCCCCACTTTAACTGACGGTCCTAATTGCCCGGGCCAGCGGCTGCTGGAGCCCAGCGTTTTTGCGTGATGAGCAGGTGCTGCAGGCTGCATGATGGACCGTCGCTCCCGGTTTGCATGCAGCAGTGCAGCTGCAGGCTCTGCCGCAGGAGCGATGGAGCCGGCACGTTCGGAGGTGGCTGGCAGCTGCCCAGCAGCGGGCACAGCTGGCCCGAGCAGTGCAGGCACAGCCTGGGACGCTGGTGCTCCAAAGAGGGGTTGGTACAGTTGCTGCCTCCTTGGGGACGCAGCTTCCGAAGCATCCCAAAACGCTGCATGACTCTTGAGCTACAGCACAAGCTCAGGGCTTGTTTTGCCTCCTCTTTCTGGGATGAACGCCCAGGTCACACAAGCCTGGGGACACACGCCGGGGCAGCGAGCATTGCCAGCGGCCAGATGCATGTGCCGAGGGTCTCTCCAAAAAGGCTGCGCCTGGGGAAAGGGTCCCATCCTGGCACGGAGCCTCGCCTCACTGCTTTCTCAAGGTCTTTTCAGGATCTTTTCCTCCACAACAGAACATCAACAACCTTGTGCACAGCCGATGTTTAGTCTGACCTCGCTGCTGTGTCTCCAGCGTGCTGCTGCCTCGCAGGGATCGCCGGCTCTCAGGCATTTTGCACGGCGGAGCTCGCAGGCAGTGACTGAGCTGCGGGGTTACGGAATGCCCTTAGCACTAGCGCTGGCTCCCCTGCAAAGCCGAGAGGCAGCTCCCGGGGCCCCATGTGCTGGCCCAGCCGCGAACACCGGAGGACTGGCACCCGGCACGGGGCAGAGCAGCCAAGAGGCTCAGCCAGCACCGTGAACTCTATAGATGCAGCATGGCTGCCATCCACAGCTGCCAAACTCTGAAAAACTCTGACTTCTCTTCAAAGTATCCCTTCCCATTACAAAACAGAAGGGCTGGCCAAGTGAGCACGTAATTCACTCCATCCGCTGTGCTGTACTGCTCAGGCATGGGGGCACAAACCCTCCTGGCATCACAGAGACCTTTTGGTAGGACCACAAGTTGGGCTGCTCTGCAGTCCCAAAGGAGCAAGTGCCTCCGGGGACCACACGCACCGCTATTTCAGATCAGTTACTGGGATGGACTATGAACAACTCAGAAACTTCCTAAGCTGGTAACTAGGTCCACCCACACCCACACATTGCTCCTCCAGGGTGGACAGGAACATCTCCACCTGGCCACCCACCAGCCCCAGGCTCCCCAGGGTGGGATGGGGATGAGAACCACCAGAGCAGGCGGCACTGGGCACACAGACGACTGGATTCAGGTTTGGGAAACAGCACAGCCAGGCCACTAAAGAGCCGTGCATGGAGCAGGTGATGCATGAGCCACGGACCCCGTTGCAGGACACCGCGCCGGCACTGGGCACCAGCCAGCGCTGGGATGGTGGCTCAGTCCATCACCAGACTGACCCAGGGATACAGCAGCACATGCGGGATTTTGCTGGTGTGTGGCTTTTCACTTGCAAGTCAACCACCAGTTCCTCAGAGAGCTGGAGGGTTTGAAGGCATCACACACCACGTCTACTTAGAGACCCTCGCCCAACTCAGCCAGCCGCCTGGGGGCAGGTCCCCTCTGCCTTTCCATGTCAAACCCTGTGGCTGCAGGCAATGACACTGATCGCGATGGATGGAGACGGAGCAGAGCCCTGCTGCAATGGGCTCTCTGCTGGCCACAGCCCCCATCTACCCACCGGTGCTCAGGTCAGAGCACAAAACCAGGGGCAGGAGTGGTTTTGTGGGGTGTAGGAGCACAGGAAAGCAGTGGGATGCATTTCTTATCTCGGGGCGCAGAGGCGGCTCCGCTTCCTACACCGTCTGTAAGCAAGAGGGGAGAGAAGGAGGAGGATGGGGACCAAAGCATCATGCAGAAAGGGGGTAGCCACAGGGCCCCCTCACTCCTGCCCCCCAGGAAACACCTGGTTTGGGCTTCGGTTGGGAGCCCGAGCTGCCATGCGTGCACAGGAGGATGCGGCGGGTTTCTCTGTCCTTTTCTCCCTCCCCTGTTCAGTACATTATCAGCACCTGGGACACTATGAAAGCTTTCATGCAGGCTGCACCTGGCCCTCCGACTTTGTCCCATTTTAGCTGCCGCGCCCTCTCGCAGAGCACCAAGAGGATGGCTATTTCCAGCCACAAGCCCTCCTGTACCACCACCCGGGCTCAAAAGCAGCCAGCCCGACCGACGAATCAGGTCAGGAGAGGGATGTACTTCGCAGGATGCTGACAGCCCCTGAGTGTCCTGGCTTCGGTGTAACCAGGAGGCCCCTGCTTCTGAATGTTTTCCCTTTTGGCTCCGGCTCCCCGGGAAACCTGGCCTCTCCTCCAGGGTGATGGCATGGCCACGATGGCCACAGTGTCTGCCACCCATGCTGCTGCTGCACCAGCAGGAAAGCGAAGTGCGTGTGGTGCCTCTGACAGAGAGGGTCTTCTGAGGCTGCGGATGTTCTGGTGGTCCCTACTTGAGCACAAACCAGCTTTTGCCTAGATCCAGCCCTGGGAGAGCTCTAAGCCTGGCCCTAGGTTCAGAGGTTCCCCTCTCCATTTTCTCAGGCCATGTCCGACACACAGCTACCTCATCCCAAGCCGTGCCCAAGCCTACAGAGAGCTACAGGCGGCTCTCCTCATGCAGCCTGCCTGGGACGGCCGGGAAGCACCAGCTCATCACTTACGGCAGCTCCCTGTGGGCTCAGAGGGGCAGCAATGTATCGGTTGCAATCATAAGCACAGCCCCACTTAGCACTGGTGGGCACTGGGCAAGCCAAGGCGCGCCAGGGAGGGGATGCCGGGCAGCTGCGACCCTCCCCATAATGTCTTCCAGGGGCTGACAGAGACTGGAGCCGCCTTGGCCCATGGCATGCTTCACAAAGCCAATCTTTCCACCTTCTGAAAGCTGCGGCCAGACCTGTCAGAGAGGCCAAACTGGGCTGAGTCTGGCCAGTAGCTGTGTCGCAAGCAATGTTACTCATCCCCTCGCTGAAGAAGCAATGGGCTGGATGCAACTCAAACATCAGTGTTCATAAGAACTCCAGCTGCCTAGCTTCTTGTTCTGGAGGTGAAGAGGAACCTCCAGGCTCCAGAGCTTTATTTCAATCCACCCCACCTTTCTCAGGAAGGAGCAGGGGTTGTGCAGAAGAGGGGCACAGCCCCTTAACTGCTGGTCCATGAGCCAGCCGTGAGGCTGCTCCGAACTGCCGGCTGGGATCACGCTCGGCTGTTTCGGTAGCAGCACCGGAGCTAGCACTGGAGATGGGGAGGAGGTGGGGGCTGGCGGCAGCGGCTCTGCCAGAGGCGAGGGACTTGCACGGCACGGGGACGTGCCACCATGCAGGGCACAGTAAGACTCCTGTCCTGCATAGCAACAAGGCTGCCCGTGACAGGTTGTTTTGCTGCCCATAGTCTAAATCAGGCCCTGTGGCAGCACCAGCTTCACTGCTGAGAAGCCAAGGTAAGGGGAAGTGAAAGCCGCAGGGACCGGGACACCTGCTCTGCCTCGCTGTTTCGCTTGTCTCTCTCTCAGGAAACCTTGAGTTGCTATATTTGAGCACTGATTATATCCTGGGTCTGTTCTTATCCTTGTTTGTGAAGTTTGACTGAGTTCACACACTCCTGTGTACACAACGTGCCACCCTCCGGCTGCCAGGGAGCGCTCACAGCTGGCCGGGATTCCCCCACGCCGCAGGGACACGGGGGCCCGGGGAGGATGCAAATGCTGTCCCCGGGCTTTCTGCACCACCGACGTGCCGGCACACACGCGGAACCGGAGGGGAGCTGCTGACAGCCCATGCTGGGCACAGGCATGCGATCCGATCCCCCCACACACACACTGCACGGCGAGAGGTGCCCAGAGATGGAGGGTATTGGCCCTTCTCCTGCAGAGCAGAGCACCCCTCTAGAAAAGGCAGCAAAGCCGCAGTGGGGGATTTGCAATTAAAGAGGGAGAGGCCAGGGCTAAAGTCAGCCCAGATGCAGAGCAGCCCCTGCAAAGGGGTGTGAGGGGAAGGCTAATGGGGGGGAGGCGTGGGGAAGCAAGCGGAGGCTGAGGGCTGGGGTCTGTGGGAGAGGAGGGAGAAGAAAGGAAGGCCACTAAGCCCCAGGCCACCCTGGGTGGCTGGGCTCCTGAATTCCCTGTTGTCCCCCATCAGCAGCATCTTCTTGTTCCTGAGGGCGATAACAATGATTTTTCCATTCTACGAGACCTGCCAGCCTGGGGAGGGCTGTTCCACACTGTGACCCCTCTTCTCGTCAATCCCATCCCATGGCAGCTTTTCCTCTCCAACTAGTTTTCTACCATTGAAGGGACCTTTAATTCTCCTAGGAGTCAAAGGGCACTCAAACCCACTTAGGCTTCCAAGCCAACCCCCAAGTCCCCTCACCCTTCTTCTCCCCAGTCAGAGGGGACGCACTGGAGGGAGGCAGCTGAGGCCCCTTTGGGTGGGTGCACATAGCCCAGACAGAGCTTTTACGGGCAGCCCAAGAAAGGCCACCTGTGTATCCACCCCCTTCCTCCCATTGACATTTCCGTGGTCAGGCTGATCTACTCCTGATCTCTCTGTCCTTAGTTACATATTCTCCCTTCTGATATTTTCTGTCTTTTACACACTGGTATCACGCTCTTCCATACAAAGGTCTACACGAGAACCCATACAGCATGGCCTACCCATTATTTTTCTACCACACGTCAAGGGGATTAGAAGTTACACGACGAAGTACCACCGAAACACTGCGCCGAGGTAACACTTGGTCTCTGGCCCCAGAGCGCAAGCAGACTAAAACAGGGCAGGGAGCTCACACTGTAACACCAGAAGAGAAGGGGGAATCTGCTAGTCAAAACCAACAGCCAGGTAAGCGTTGCCTTTTAAATGCTCTCAGCTGGCTGGAAACAAGTCCCTAGCAGTTTCTGGCTGAGCATGAGGTGGGAGCTGAAGTGGAAAAGCTTTTCTTCTCATATTTGTTCTACTATAGTCCTAGACCTGAGTTATCTTTTCTGTGCAGCTGCCTACTGAACAGGATTTGCCTTGAGGCTTTGCTTGTCTGTGCGTTTTGAGGAAGAAGTGAAGGAATCCTTGCAAGCCCATGCTGCAGGGAAGAGTGTTTCACAGTAAGTGCAGAGGTGAGCCTGAAGGGACACAAAATAGTAAGGTCCTGAAGAAAGGGACCTTTCTGTGTGACTATTTCCATTTTCTCCTCTTTCATGCTCTTTTCAGGTCTCCACCAATAAAACTGGGACTAAAATACTTCCTTCTCTCATGCCAAAAGGCACATTAATTGATCCTTATAAGACTCTCACAGTGAAAGGATCCACATGAAATGGCATTAACCATTTGCGACTGAGGGACTGGCATACATGAGCCATAGCTGTGGGCAGGTGGATGCACAGCATTTGTCTAGGTAGCAGGTACCAGAAAAGCCCTGAGAAGGTTGGAAATGAGCCTTCATCTTCCCTTCGTACTTCTAATCACAGGAGAATGTGAGGATGACCTGCAAGCTCAGGGGAAGTTTCTTCACAGACATGCTTTGAATGGAAAGTCTCCACCACCGGTCCTTCCATTAGCTGTAGGCTGGTACTTGCTCAGCAAGCAAAGACCCAGCTTTAGTCTCTTGCTGCCTGATCAGTGCCCTCCCTGAGCTCAAGGAGGCTGCTTCAGAAAGACGGGTGGGAAGAGGTCACGGGGAATAAGCGCTCCCTCTAGAGCCTTCCATGCAGACCGGGATCGCAAGGACCACGGCAGCCCAGCTGGCTGAACTCCCATCTTCTCGCTCCCTAGCTAACCATCCCCGCAGCCTCTCTGCCTCGGATTTTTTTGAGATTTCTCCATCAGAAGAGGAAGCTCTTAAGAGAGCTAATTAACCCAAGGAAGTGTGCAACACCCTAACTCTCCCCCCCCCACACACACACCCCTTCCCGACCCCCCCGTCCGGCAGCGCCAGCGTTGGTTCCCCCCCCGCGGGAGCCGGGCGGCCGGCGGGGGCGGCCCGGGCGCTGTCCGCGGTGCTGAGGCCGCCGCTCCCGGGGGGACCGGGGGCACCGCCGGGCACAAGGGAAGGGTCTGCTCCTTGGGGGAAGACGGGTGATGGGGGGGATAAAAACAAACCAGAAAAAAACCCCAACCAAACCAGAAAATAACCAACCAAACCAAAAACCCCAACAAAACAACGCAAGAATTGGAATTAAACATTGGAAAATGAGTTTAAGGCACGACTTTCTCCACCCTGTGCCAGGGTATCGTCATCTTCCAACCCCAAAAGTAAACCATTATTGTGACCCAGTCCTCTGTGTACTTCACGACATACTCAGTCCATATTCCAAATCAAACTCCCTAGCCACTGAAGGAGGGTGCCTTGCCGAACTTTGCAACAGCCTGAAAAAAAGGGGGAAAGTGTAGAGGTTGAGGAGTTTCACAAAACCACTTCTGTAAGAATACATAGTTAATTGCCCTTACAGCTTTCAATAAGCCAGCCTCTTCACAGACATTTACCATTACAGTCCTTCCAGGCCTCTCGCTGACCGGGAATGAATACAAATCATAAAATGAGACACACGGCAGGGGTGGACCATTTATTGCTGGCCCAAACAGGCACATGCAGCTGCTGAACAGGTGTACGATACGTAGAAAAGGTGGCAGAGAGTAACAGAAAATGACTGAGGGATTCACAGCAGACACACACAAATAGAATGAATCACTGCTCATTCATTGAGGCAATTAATCCAAGACAAAACAGAGAGGGGAATGACTTATCTGAGCCTAAAAATGGGCATTTAAATACCTGCCTCTCTTCTCTCTCTTCCCTGTAGAGCCCATGTTTCTCCAAAATGAGAAATTAAAAAGCTTTCCTTGTTAGCAATATTTATTTAGGGTGAGGTGAACTGGGTTTGGTGATAGCAGGAACTGTTTTAGAAACTTCAGGAGATAAAGTTTATTGGCTAAGCTGGGCAGGAGTTAAATCAGAGGACATACATTCCCGCTGTTACAGACAGGATCATGGATCTGAACATCAGCCATCAGTAACTTTGCTTTCCTTCCTCATTAAAGAAGCCTGCATCATCAGTGACACCTAGTACCCATAGCACTAAACACATAAGAAGAAATCTTTTCAATACTCTTTGAAGACAAAAGTTCAAGAACAAATTATGTCATGTCTATTTCCTAACGGGAACACTGCCCTTACAGCCTTGAGTTACATTCTCCAAAGCAGTGTCAGTCTAAAACACAGGCAGCAGGTACTTGAAGCATTTTCAAAGACTCTTGCCTTACAAAATTTTAGAACAAGGTTTTCTGTGCTCCAAACCCATTTTATTTCTCAAGCAGGCAGAGTGCATAAAGCAAAGTCCCTCTCATGTACCAGCCTCGATGCTCAGTGCAGTGATCTACTATGTGCCCTTTCTTCTATGTGGGGCAGGGAACGCAGGAAGTGACATGAGGATGAGAGACGGCATCAGAAGAAAAAGTTCAAGCAGTCCACCACGGTTTTAAGCTTTGAGGCCGAGGTGACTTTAATTCAAGGAACCACAGTAACACACTCCCCCTCCCAACGCACGTCATGCCTCACCTTCCCTCTTTCCCAGCACCGAAACCTCACTGCAGGAACGAAAGAAAAAAAAGACTCTCAGATATAAAGGTGGTTCTAGAAGGCTCTTCTACAACGCTGTAATTATTTAAAGCTGTCCATGTAAAACTGTTCTAAGGAGCACTTCCCCATGTTTTTTAATACCATGTAAAAAGTAGAACGTACGCACAACCACCTTTTCATTGTTCAAGCAGAACACCCTCCCTTCCAAGCAATCATCAGGAAAAATGCTTAAACATTTCCATCTTTTTGAATCCTTATTAACAGACTTACTTCAAAAAAAATAAAAGGGTGTATGCCCTCAGCACAATAAGTTTTGTTCCAAAACTGAAACGCCTTCCCGTTACCTTTAAGGAAAATGCATCTAGTTGGTTTTCAGCATCCCCCCCTACAGATTTTTGTACTTCAGAAGTCTAACTTTCATCAAATGCCACCTATTACTGCTTTTTCCCCCCATATGTAATATATTCTGCATATCTGCTTCTACTTGCTGCCTTCATTGTAGTTCAGAACAATGGCTTTTTCTCTCTTGAATGTGGAAATATAGCTCTTTGGCTACGTAATATATTCTTCCTAAATAATTTTCCCCATTTGAAAACCTTTTTTTCCTCCACAAAGTTTTCTTCCCATCTGTTTTACTCAGAATTTCCTCCTGTTGGGATATTAGGCTTTTAGAGACACGCCACAACATATCAAACCATTAGCAGGAACACCCTGTTTCACATCCTAAAGGCTATCATTTGGATAGTCCAAGGCCAGCTTCCAGACCCCTGAACCCCTCCTGGCTGTACCAGTCTCATCTGTATGGTCACCAGCCACTTCTCAGCACTGACTGGTTTTCTCCTGTTGGCTCCTAAATGTTTTGGAGTCATTCTGGAGTCATTTTCACTTGGAAACAGGGGACTCCTTGAAGCCTGTGGGGCTGACAATGACATCACCCAACTGTGGACCAAGGATAATTGGAGAAAAATGATTAATAGCATGGGTTAAACATGCTCGAAAGATGTGAATCACTCTCCGATAAAGTTCTGGTCTCTGAGTCAGGCTTTTCCTCTGCACCCTCTGCTCCTGCCATTGCAGCAGGGCTTCCTGGCACATGCACAGATGTGGGAAAAACAAAAGCCGAGACAAGCGGGTAACTGGACTTTAGGGGAGAGAGGAAGACAGAGAGTGCAAAGACTTCTGTTCCCTGCAGGAGATGTCTCCACCCTGCTCCCTGCAGACCTTTGGCTGGAAGAGTTGCTAACACCCAGCTTGACACAGAGCAGAGAAGGAGACTCAAGCAACCTGCAAGAACGGACCCGCATCGTCATCACAAAAAGAGAGTCACAAGAAAGGAAGAAATTACTCCAGTGGGCTCGGAAGAAAATCCCTGGTATTTTTGTCTGATTTCTGGCTGTTTGGGATAAGACTCTACTTGACCCTTTTCAGTTGTCTGTGTTGTAGACATCTGGGCCAGTTGCTCCAGGATTTCTTCATAGTCACTGGAGAGACATGGACATTTTTAGAGCCCAGTGATCTCACACTACAGTACAGCTTGTCAGAAGAGAGGACAGGGTTGAACAAAGGTTTCCAAAATATACTCCCAACAAATAACATGTGCGCTGAAACCGTCATATTCTCACAGCTTGTGCTGATACACCTGACACGACAAGAAACAGCTTTTCTCTTCCCCAAACCTCATGTCCCCCGCACTGCATTGACCTCAGCCAATGCCTGGTGCACCAGCCCCTTGTAGAAGCAATGCCGTAAAGATTAACCAGAAGCTGAGTCTGGACCCCAGCTAACCCGAAGCATCAATGAGCAAAAAAGCACCAAGCAGGTTTTGCAGGCAGGCACCAGCGCTGCGGGCTGCCTCGTCTCACAGTAACCCCCTGGGCACAGGACACAACGCTGTGTGAAATGCTATCAGCAACTTGTTTTACGTGGCCGTACGTCAAGAACCCTCAGCCAAAATAAACCCTTAGGCTTGCTCCAATGCATCCTTTTTTTTAGAAAAGAATTTATATAAATGATCTTTCGTGAAAGAAAAATATTGTTGTGAGCCTGTGCAATATTTCACCATGATTTTTTAAAGAAAAAACAGTCTTCACAGTGGAGCATAAGAAGCAAAACATCAGGCTGAATAACAGTCATGCCTACCTTTTGCTGTCCTTATCACCAACGACAGGAATCTCCAGGTGATATTGGGGAGCCAGGCTACAACTGGCACATACCTAAAGAAGAATTAAAATGACAACTATATAATAAAAGTAAGCTGTTAATTCTTTAAAAATATTTTCAGTAGTGACAGTCCTTTGAGCTTTAAAAACAGTTCTTTAAATGTTTGTTTACAACATTTATACAATATTCACACCTTATTTTCTCAGTGCTTCAGTTCTCTGCTAACTCTATCCTGTGAGAATGAAGATTTGGTTAGAGTCTAGGTAATGTGCCAGCACTCCGGCATGTCTGGATTCTCAAGAATCCATCGCTACGGAAATAAAAAGGAAATTAAACCACTGGAAAAATAAAGAAAGTATGTTAGGTTGCTATGGAGCCCGATTAAATTTGGAGGTGAGGTTTAACTTTCCACTTAATTCATACCATTTGAAGGTAAGGTCTAACTTGACGCTTAATTCACGTCATTATGCAGTGAATATGGGAGGAGACTGAAGGGCCCTGTGCTGCTGCTCAGTGCTCAGCAGCCACCGGGGTTCTCCCTGAAATGGCCCATGCACAGAAATCCTCTCCTCAAGATGCAGAGCGGGCACCGCCAGCTTCCAGACAGCTCTGGCCACCCAAGCCTTAAACCTCGTTCTGCAGGTTTCTCAGTCCTCTGATGTCATTTTTAAAAGTAGCGTCACTTCAATGGGTGTAAAATTTAGGCATTTAGGTCAGACTGTTTCAAACAGCTCCATGAGCCAGTGCTGTTACACTGCAGCCTATTTGTGACATATGACAATGTAATATATATATATAGCAATGAACAGCCTCCTCTGAGACGGTCCCTCTTACAAATTAAACATTGTTTGGAATCGATCAAGCATGCCTGAAACAGCCTCAAGAACAGACACCATAAAGAAACCAGGCTTAAATTGTTTTTTTCTGCAGTTTTTCTCTTATTCAAGTACAGACCAGTATAATGCATTGTAGCAGCACTACTACTACTTTTCCATGAAGTCTGTCATCTGGAGGTTTTGTCAGCAGTGGACATAAACTCTCTGAAAATAAGCTGATGTCCTAATGCTGCAAGTCAGTCAAAGGATCCCCGAGATGAACTGTAGGCCCTTTCGCTACTCATCTATTCTCTGTCAGCAGGCAGTAAAATCAGTAATTGGAGAGTAAGCACCTTCAAACTAAAAGCTGCTGTTCTGGAATTAAAAGTCCTAACTTCACAAGCAGTTTTACAGCTAAAGGCAAGACCACTTCTGTCGAATATCACATTGCTAATTAATGAACTCTTGTTTAGGAAAGAAATTTCCTTTTTTTTTTAATTAAATCCATGTTTTCAGCTGGTACTTCAATTAAAACAAAAATTCAAGTTCTGGTCAACTGAAGCTCCTGACCATAGTTGCAATTATACCCGTACAGCAATCTTTTATTTCTAACCAGACAACAAAAATCTGGCTGAGAATACCGAAGGCCAGAATTCACACCGTAACTGCTGAGGAGAGCCACGTGTGTGACACACGGTAACAGAACAGCACGTTTACCCCCGTGATTTTACATTGCAATTGAGTATTGCAAGAAGTTACAAATTACATGTAAAGAGCCTCCTAAACATGGGCACAACACAGCCCCTCTGCAATTCTGCTGGCATGCTGCTGCAGTTTTAAATAAGACGTGTGAGAAGATGGTACACCTCTGAAGTTCCCCAGTTCATCTGTGTGGGTTTTTAAACACCCGCATCCTTCTGTTCGATTTCTGAAATGTCCCAGTACCACCCCGCCTTCCCTTCCCACCCCATCAATACGCAGGGCTTCCGAAATACCTACTGCTGGCCCTGCCAGCAAGTCCCCGCGTGACCTAAAAGTGCTGCTTCCCCTCCTCAGGGCTCATTTTTTGGTCCAGGAAATGGCAGTAAATAGGAATCCTCCTTCTATCAGAAGTGCTGCAAGGAAGGAGGCTAACCACCAATTTGAAGCATACGCATACTTAGCTGGAATATTACTCCACATTCAAAGTTTCCTCTGCTCCAAAACAGGCACTTTTTTACGAGCAGCATTTCTCTGGAGTAACTCCATGAATTTGCTGCCAGAGGCTGAGCCCCATCCACACGTGTTGCTCCCACCGATCAAACAGGGCTGCGGAAACACGCTCCCACGCGGCTGGGCAGCAGGGCAGCCGTCGCGGAGGAGCCCCAGTCACCCAGGTCGCTGCAAATCCTTCACAGCGTCTGACGAACTCCCACCGGTGTCGCAGGGAATTTGGGCGGTGGGATTGATGGCAGGCTCGCTTCCCAAAAATAACTCACTTTCCCCCAGCCTTAAGGAAAGCTGCCCAGGAGGAGAAAGTGGAAGGGAGCTCAGGAGGTCTAGAGAGCTACATCAGTCCTGGCAATTAGTCAGGGCTACACAACATCTGGGGAGCCCCAGATGAGCAGTAAAGCAGGCAGGCAGATGATTGTGATGACTAACAGATGTGATGGCAAGAGGAGAAACACGGAGCTCTTCGCTTCACTCATGTTGTGAACTCCTGCCCCAGGGATACTTGTCACCAGAGTGTTTTAGACGTGGGGGTGCAAAGGAAAGGACTGAGGAACTGCCGTTAAGCTTTCTCTGCTGTCTCTACCCTGTATTTGCAAGGGAAAAAGAACACTCCCAAAATAGCCTGCATCCAGTACCTTTGCAGACTTTGTGCTGACGCTGGTTTTAAACCACCTGCAGGTTTCAAAGTGCCCACAACAACCTTATGTACTCTTCAGTATGCAAGAACAACGCAAATCTGTGAGCACTTCTGTCATCTCCAGACACTACGCAACACTTAAGTCAATAAGGTAGCAAATAGTTGAAGAAGACAAGTTACTTTGTCCACCAACATTGTGACTGTTTGCCCATAGGATTCAGACAAAATGTTTTTCTAATACCACCAAATGCAAAATACTACATCTGGAAACCAGAAGCACAGATGTTGTCGATACCAGATGGGAGAGGCTGCCTGGAGAAGCAGCAGATGGACTTTGAAATCACCGCGACTAACTGACTCGGCACGAGCACTCGGCATGCCATAACGCCATGGCAAAACCAGCAGGCACAGTTTGTAGACACACATATCAAGAGGCTGAGAAGAAACCTTAGCGCTATTTTTTATCCATGGTATGGAGAGCACTGGGCTAGCAACTGGTGCTGGGTTGTGAGACACACAGGAACCACAAGGTTCCAGAAGAAAAGGTTTCCCGCTTCTGAATACAGTATACACAACATAAAGCTTCAAGTGCTCGTTTTCTGCAGTTCATCCAAGAGCTGAAGGGATTAGTGGACAGCACAAGGCAGTCTGGAACTTTTCAGTCTTGTTGATAAGGATGCAGCAAGCCACAGGTCAAAGATGAAGTTCAAAGACCAATGTGGAAATGCAAATTAATTTCTCAGTAATGACCACAATCAAATATTAGAACAGGTTTGCCAAGTACACAAGGAATTGCCGCTGCTGAGCACCTTTAGGGCAAGACTGAATAACTTCCCAGAAGGCACACTGAGCTATAGCTTTCAGAGTAAGTTATTCAGATAAGCGATAAAGAGGGGGTGGAGAAGGGAATTGTTGCAGGTGGACAGTCAATTCTGAAGCAAGAAGTGTCCACAGAGGGACCAGCCTGCGGGGGTAATTCGTGTGCCACATATCCAACATGCTCAGAAGACTTGCCTTGCTGCACGGGGACAGCGACTGAATCAGAATTCTCACACTTCAACAATTTTCTTGCAGGGGAGACAATTTTCCCTGTGCTTGAGGTGCAACCGGTATAATCCCTGGGTAGCACAAGTTTCACAGTTTTCTGAAGCAGATTTGCTACATGATCAGGTAGAATTAAAGTTAACATATGTTTCAGGGGTATAAGAGCATATGAACTGCCTGGTTATGTCATTCACGTGCTAAAACAGAGACCACAATAAACCACATAACGTCAGAAGGGAAATTTTTCACCTTTGACAGTGAGACCACCCCTACAGCACCAAACGGGCACTTGCCTGCCGGGAATGCACAGGGAGAAGTTATTTCCCCAAAGCAGCTGGGGCTGCGGACGTTTGTTGGGAGTCTCCTGAAGTACGCAGGCTAGCTACAGGGGTTTATCAGTGACGAGAGGGTTATTGCTACAGATTAGCTGGGACTGGCCAGCTTCCTTGCGCTCTGTTTTGGCCAGACCTCGCCAAGAGCTTGCCCTTCTCCACTCTCTGAGCGGTGGCATGGACTGCCCCCTGCTCGACTTAGCAGTGACAAAGACTCAGCACAGTATTCTGCAGGACCAGCCCGCCTAGGCAACTAGTTCCTGCTGGTTTACTAACGCACCCAGCTGAGAGTCAATGGGCTAACACTGGAGCAGGTAGTATAGCTTTCCTTAACGTACATGTGAACCACCAGTTTAGGATCTAGCAGCTGCTTTGCACACAGTCCTTGGCAAGACACCCTTTTTCCAGCACGATGACTCAACTCTTTCCTACTAGGAAAATTACTAAAGTTTGGCAGGTTAACTGCTCCCTTCACCGGGCAGCCTTGCCTGTAGGACAGGGAGCTCATCTTGTTCTCATTGAGACGACACAGAACAGATTACAGCACTGCTACTGCAGCAAAACACGACCGCTGCGTCTAACACCCACACTCCACACACCCCTTTGATATATCTCCCTTTTAAGTCGATGGATAAATACAAACCCTATTTTATTGCTGAGAATAGCAACTTCAGGTATTTAGGGCATTGGCGTACTAAATATGGAGTAAGCGATATTCAAAAAAAGCAGGCATGCAAAGAAAAAAAATCTTTGTTTCTCTCGCAGGAGCATCTATTCTGTCTCTGTAAGGGCACACTGAATACTGATTTCAAAAATATTAGATGTTCCATATTCCATCATGGAAGGAGGGAGGGAAATAAGTGCATCTGCCAGAACAGGAGCAACAATTTAGAGCAGCATTTGTCTAATGCCTCTCACCCCCCACCACAAGACTGAGCTCATCTTGCAAAGCATGGATAAGGCTGGGTTCTAGCAGTACAACAGAACAGGACACCTATACTTCTATTTTCACTAACACTACAACAGCATTAGAGCAAGAACATCTTTCTTCTTTAGCTCCTCTCAATTTTTTACCATTATGTGAGTCTCTTATGGAACTGAAGGAGTACATACCACCGCTTGCTTAAGCACAGCTATTTTGCTGTTTCAGTATCTGACCCTGTAAAGCTAAGTTTGGTAGTCCAGAAACTAAGGATGTTACCCAAAATAACTCTGAAGCTTTTGTGATGAGATAAACTGAGGAGCTGAGGTAAGGGAGTTTCAGGTGACAAGCAGATGGTTTATGTCACCCAGCTGCATTATCAGTTCTCCATTTAAGTTCAGAGGGAAACAATTACATCTTGAGAAAGGACAACACAAGCTTCATGATTGCCTCCATGGGATCACACTGCCTCTGCTAATCTCCACAGAAGTTTCCACTGCAGGTGTTACAAGGTCCTGAACACTGGAATTTCTCCAGCATTACTTAACTGAGAGGCTAGAGCTTGTCTGAGCTCTGGAGGGGATTAGAAGCAAGTACACTCTTTACAGTCCAGTTATTTTTGATCCTAGAGCAGGAGGAGCAGCAAATAGACTGCCACACACCCCTAGCTTTTATTTAGCTTTGACCTGCTCATCCCCTATCAACCATTGGTGCATAGAAGTATCACCTTTTAGGACAGAGTGAAAGCACAAAGACTTTCAACCTGTAAATAACTTGAAGAGCAACTGCTGACGTTGTTTCTCACCTCCTCGGCTCATGAGTTGAGGTATGCAGGGGCCCCTGACCTGGAGCAGCATATAAAATGGAGTGCATCACAGAACAGACCAGCAGGCTCTAGCTCAAACCAGACACTAACGGGCCCAGGACTGTGCCTCGACATGTTTTAAAGTCAAGTTGAGACCAGATAACGGTCAGAGGGCAAAAATGGTTCTCTAGAAACTGTCGCTATAATGTAAGTGAAAGATGAATCATGTCTCACTTAACTGACTAACCTTCAGTAAGTTGAGGCAGATGTGTACGCTCATGAGGAACAAGAGTACCTTGAATAACATCTAAAACCAAGCATTACTGTGTACCCCACCACTATTTCTCCCCCCACCAGCATACCTACACACACATTGGCCAATAAGCTCCACAAATACTTTGTCAGCACTATTTAGATGCAAGAATTACTTGAGGCAAACAATGTTTAGCATAAGTTTATTTGCACAAGAATTTCAGAATCATTATGGTCCAAAACCCAATTTCCAAGAATGACAAGTGAACACCACAGTGCAGAACAGTAGACAAAGTTACTGTGACCAGTCTTGCATTTGGGCTCATCACAAATCCAAATATTTCTAGTACCTTGTTTTGCCAGCTTAAAAAAAAAAAGACTCACTTTTTCCAAAGAGGTATGAGACAGATTTTCCAAGAGCTGACTTCTTTTAATAGTAAAAAATAAGAGATAAACATAGGGAAAAAAAAAGGCCTTCTATATTTCAACAGAAAGTGCAATTTTAATCAGAAAGAGACAAGCCCAATCCAGACACTTCAGTGAGTGGCCTTCTCCTCCAATAAGAGCGAGAAAAAAACAGAGTGCTCCAACCATTCCCCCCAAAGCTTCTACAACTATAGCCCAGCATCCCACCTTATAACTAGTTTCAATGAAATTAAAGAGCATATATGAAACACACTTCACCATATTTAACAAATGGTTGAGTAAGACTTAGACGCAAAGGCTAGAAGTATTACTATCCATTTGGCTCTCCCAGTGCCCAAATTAGACCAAGCTGCCGGTGACTATGG
Source organism: Theristicus caerulescens (assembly GCA_020745775.1). Lineage (NCBI taxonomy): Eukaryota > Metazoa > Chordata > Aves > Pelecaniformes > Threskiornithidae > Theristicus > Theristicus caerulescens. The sequence continues at coordinate 206,424 of CM036559.1, read as the reverse complement.
TCAACTTATTGCTCATTCCTGTGCCTAACAATTATGGCACCCTGAGTTGAGTGAGAGGGACGGTAAACAAGTACCATTGGTACACTGACAGCTTGGAATTGAAGCAATTCGTCCAAGTTCTCTTCTAAGAGGCCTTATCCCAAGCACTCATATAGTGATAAGCAGAGATCACTACCAACATTAGTAGTTATTCTAGTGATCAGAAACCCACAATGCCTCGGCACAAAACATACCAAATGCTTAACCCCAGAACTCAATCCCAAAATATGGGTCTTTAGGTTTCAAGAAAAAGCTTTAGGTATTTGGACTAGATTTAAATACTACCTACTGCTTTGTAGACAAGATTATTAAAGTGTGAAGAACTCTTCAAAAATGGTTACTCAACAGCAAGCAGTAGTCTTCAACCTCCAGCTTAGTCAGTGACTGAACTAGCTGAGGACAAACACAGCAACAATTAAATCCTGAGCTGAGGGAGCATGAAATATGCTTTACCTTACAACTTTTCAGCATGACCATGGATCAGCATAGGGATTTTACCAAAGTGACTAAAACCCAGTCTACTACTACGTCTCCTTGGTAGCATCTTATCAAATAAAAAAAAAATGATCTATCTTACAATGAGGAAGTCGCACCAATAAACCCTAAGTCAAGGGGGACTTGGCAACAGATGCTTAACCTCAGACTGGCTTAGCCCAGCGGAGCTTATAAGCTACAGGAAGAAAACAGCGATTTTAAACCACACAGTCTAGTTTACTAGAAGCCTAGTCCTGAGGAATGATGCACAGATACAAGACTTGCAGTCTAGTGTTACTACAGCTTTGTTTTGATGCCACTGCCCAGAGGGCATGTGTTGGGGTAATAGTCTGAAGTATAGGAGTCTTTCTCTAACCTTCACTTGACACAGAAGTGAGCAACAGAGGATAGAGCAGGTCTGCAGGGGCATCATTAAGTACTGAAGGGAGACTGAATCGAGCAGGCAGCCTAGACTTGGCCTAGGGTCATCACTTTTAACTTTCACCTAGCGCTCATTCTCATGTTGCTTCTTGCTACAGGGGCCACCATGAAGCTAAACCCGAACCAGCTAGCACACACCAAATTAAGCCACTGCCACATGCAACATCAGGCTGCTAGAACAACTTGAAACAGAAAGGGGTGGACTGCTTGCAACACAGTGATGAAAAGCTGCTGAGTATTCCAGCTTTACCTGCCAAGCCAGGATTATTTTGAAGGCAGTGAGACGAGCAGTGTCCCAGCAATCCCTTATACAGTAGGGCCAATGCAGTAGGTAGCGTGCAGCTTCAGGATACAGTTCAAGAGCTTAACATCTAGCAGCCAGGCTACAAAGCATCAATATTTCTAATAGGCTAGAGCAACTCAAGAGACAGACAGGGAACACAGCAGTCCTGCAAAGCTTAAACCCAGGAAGCCAGCTGTTCAGAGAGCAGCCATTCAATGTAAAGCTTCCTTAGGCCTCAGCAACAAGTTACATTAGCAAAAGCGCAGTATTTATGGCAGGAAGCTTAAGATCTCCATAGGTCTACCTCAGTAGGAATCCATTTGAGCCTTTTTTTTTAGCACTTCCTTTTCCAGCAGATGCACCTGGCCTGATGCTCAGCAGCCAAGGCATTCAAAGACTAGTAAAATGTAAGTCTGTTTGTTTCAAGCTTGTGAGGACTCCTCCCAAGCATCTGACCGCTTCTTCCACGTGAGCTGATACACAGGAACAATTTCTAAAGGCCAGCCATGAGATCGCACAAGACAGCTACATGAGTCTAAGCTATTTGATATGCAAATCAAACATGTCCCTCTAGGCAATGGTTTACTTCTGCAATGGGTATAGCTTAGGTTGGCTTTAAAAACATCTGTTTAAGAGGTGACAGCAATTACAAACTCCTAAGCAAAAGACTTCCTTCTTTCTAGTGACACTCTATACTAGGCCAAGTATTGCCTTGCATGCAGAAGTTATTCATGCCTAGCTTTGCATTCCAGCAGTAAGCTTGCACTGTTTAACACATGACCACATTGGCATCATGTCAGTTTTTAAAAAGCCTTCCAAATAGTCAAAGTCTTGGGTGAGAGATGCCTTGTCTGTAAGCCACACCAAGTCCAAGCCACAGCTCATGAAAAAGGCTGGGTTTGCTTTCAAGTTTAGCTGCTTTGGCTGACTACTCAGGAAGCCTTTAATGAAAAAAGCACAACAGAAGACACCAAATTGTTTGTCTGTTTGCTACTGAAGTTACTTACAAGACTGTTCAAAAAGCTAAACTGAAGCATGCTTGGCTACAGACTGCTTTCTAGATTGTATCCCCTCCCTGCCTCCCTAAGCTAAATGAAGTCTGAACAGAAGAGTAGCCTCGCTGCTCTATTGAGGCAGTCTTTATGAAGCAGTTATGAAAAGTGAGAGAACTTGCAATGTAACTAGAAGGTTTTGGTCCTATGAGGAACAGGCAGGGTTTTACTGCCATTTAAGTGCTGCACTGCTACTGCTTTCCACCTTAAACAGCAACCATACATTGGTTTTTCACCTGCTTTGTTTTACCTTCTAAGCTTCATTTGTTTGATCAGACACTTTGGTCCCACAAGCTTGCAGAGACAGCTAGAAGTCATAAAAAAGGTTTAGCAAATAAGTCCTCTTAAACATTGCACCAGTACATATTAAATAGCTCTAAGATTTGCCTTTCTAGTCTACTTCTCTGGTAAAGCAAAGGCAACTCAAGATCATTTGCTGTATGTATTTTACTATTGCAACTCAGTGAAAATCATCCAGTTAATATACCAGTTCCTAATACAACTATATACATAACTAGGGAATTTTTAACCTTCCTTATAAAGCACAGGAGTTTCAAAGCAGCAAGTTCAGCACGTACCCTTCAGGAAGGTCAGCCCCCTACACCTCCAAGGGAGTCCGTACTCTTCCAGGGGCTACGCTGCAAACAAGGGCAGACTCTCAACACATACAGCTTCTGTGGAGGGCTCCACTTAGGGTTTATATGCCTCTTCAAGTGAGGGTTAACACCAGTAGAGAGGAAGAATTTTACTCTACCCACTCAAAACACCATCTCATACAGTGACCAGGTGATAGTGACAAACCAGTACGCTCAGCCCTTAAGTGGTGACAGAAAGGCAAGCCTTCAGGACCTGCCTGAAGTTGTGTAAGTTCATTTTAGGAGGCACTTCAGGAATTTATACTGTGGCAGAAGTGCACATCATCCTGCAGCTTACAGTGGTTTGGGTTTTTGGTTGGGGTTTTTGGTTGGGTTTTTTTGGGTTTTTTTTTTTTTGGCTTGCTGTGGACCTGTGAGGAAGAAAATTGGGCCAAACCTCAGTGTAAAAGCTGCGCTAATTTCCAACTGTGCTAAAAATTGTTTTGAAAGATGCAGTCAGAAAGGCTTTACCTTGAGCCTGGACTCGGTGTTTTTCCATCCTAACTATTCAAACTGTGGTTCCAATTCTATTTAAGGTTTCAATTCCTCATTTCAAGGACTTTTCACGTTACCAAGTTTTAGATCGTGCTTTGGTGCATGTTTAGAGATGCCGCCTTCCAAGTTTTTACACTCAAGAAAAATTTAGCCAGCTTATGCTTCAGAGATAGACTTGCTAATCCATCTTCAACTTCCAAGAAATTAATCTTGAACTTGAGGCAGGACCATATATCCCTAGGTACTATAGGAAACAACATTTAGGCCCTCTACAAGACAGACAGTATCCATACAGTTATCGGTTCTACACAGCCAGAAAGTAGAAGCAGCCCAAGCATGACATGAGCCCGCACTTGCACAGTTAGTTCAATAGAAAGTTGGCCAGAACTTGAACTGAGGAAGTATAGAGTAATGAGGTTAGGCAATAGAAAGCAGAGTTTTGTTGCTGTTCCAGGAGTGGCTTCTGCTCAAGATATTTTACAGTCTTTCCTCTACTAACTAACCCAGTTTACTGAATACTCCACTTAGATCACAAAGTAGCCATTTCCAGAACTAGTACTGAGTTTTGTAACTACTCCTCTAACATTCGGCTGCTGGTTCTCTTCTCCTAATGAAGAGGTAATAAGGCTTCTTGGCATTTGTAGAGATATACTGAAAGGTTCATAGCAGGTCACCTGGTTGCATACTCCTACTGCACACCAGGAAACGGACAGTCCAATGCAGTCATGTTTCCATTAGAAAACCTCCAAGTGACAGTTATTACTTGTCCATATATACACTCAGCATCTTGGCCTTCAGTAGCCTCCACTCACGAACGCTCAAGTGAAACGATCAGTTGCAAGGCAACCAAGTGGGGTAGGACTGGCTGTACGGCACAGGAGCGCTTGCAAGGTAGTAGTTGCTGAAGTTTACATCGCTAACGTAAGGTGCTGGCTGGTAGTAACAGGTAACATTCGTGGCATTAGGGATGATGTTTTGTTCTGCCAGTACTTTGAGCGCTAGCAGAGAAATCAAGTTGAGAGTCTGCCTTCGCTCGTGTCCCATGAGACAGACTGTGCTCTCGTTCACCACCCTGCGCAGAATCATGAGGTAGTCATATTTGCTCCTCTCTTCTTTGGAGAAGTGGTTCTGGAGGTAGGTCTCTAGTTTGCGCTGCTGATCCAAGATGTCTGGGAAGTCTATGAAGAATCGGGAGCACATGTAGCGCTCTAAAGTTTTGATCTCATCCTTATCCATGGGCCTGAAGTCTCGTACTAAGAGGTTACTATACTTCAGAAGCCCACCACCTCGGATCTCTTCAGGATTTTTGGTAGCTATCAGCTTGTTCTGGAGGTGATCAAAAGCTGCTTCAAAGTCTCCATACATGCTCTCCCCGATCACAGTTGGATGGAAGTGCTCCGACATGGGGGTTTCCGAGTAGTCATAGTAAAAGAGCAGGGAGTCCAGTATGATTTGGAAGGAGTCCACGCTGAACTCAAACTGCCGTCGTATACAGTCTACAAACTTCAGCTCCACATTCCTGCCGTGTTTGTTGGAAAGTGATATCAAGCTCCAGCGGTCAGACTCTGTGTACACTTTGACTAGCTTCTGGATATAGGCTTCCTTCAGTGTTACTGGACTGATCTTTAGCTTGCTTACTCCTTCTGGCAAGAAATTCAAGAGGGATCGCAACACCACATCTCTAACTAACTGAAACTCTGCCTCACTTGGAAGAGAAACTTGAAAAATGAGATCCAGGTCTTTGCATCCCAGCCCGTTATCCTTGACCAGGACATGACCAGCTGCAGAGCCATTCAGACGGACATCATGTACCACAATGCCTGCTTCACTCAGCCTGCTCCGAACAGTCTGAACAATGTCCTTCAGAGTCATCTTCAGCGTCGGGAAGTTACCTCGCCCGTGGATCGGAACCACCTCTGTAAGAACCTCATGCAGACGGCTGACCTGCTCCCAGTTCAGTACACTGCACGACATGCAGTCTGTGTTACTTCCTTTGCCTGCCATCTTAAGGTTTTTCTTCTCCAAAGAAACTGTAGGGGGGTGGAATAAAAAAAGACAAGTCAGACTTTTACGCTTCCTAGATATATCCTGTGCTCTGCTTTTCTGTCTACACAGAGAGATGCAAACTAGAAAGAAGTAATTCTATGTACTAATGATTATCAGCAAGCCTTTCACCTGAAATGATACTCAGCTTCTTTATCGGTGCAAGCAAGAAACTTATTGTCATTGGTCTTTTTTTGGTGAGGCAGCGTTAAGTACTTCGGCAAAGCAGTTTGTGTCAAAGCAAAATTATCAATGACGACAACACATAAGCTTTGCCTAAGTTCAAGATCATCTGCAGCACCAGCTGAAGCCAGTGAGAGCCGTAACTGCAAAGCACTTCTGAAAGTTCAGCTTTGACCTTGTTTCATTATACATAAAGCTCAAACTGCTCTCTCCAGCTAACACGACAGTGGAAGACACTCAGGTGTTAGTTTCAGGGCTTAGACATCCAGTCCACTGAAAGCGCTTTAATTATGCCAGAGACACAAGATTTCTTCCTTTGCATAGAAGTTTTTCCTTTCTCAACCATCCAGCATCTACCACTCATGGGATAAAGGCCAAGTGCACCTTGCTCCTGCAAAAAGCTACAGCACTTCAGCATCCTGGATGGAATTTCAGCTGCAAAGCCAGATAACAACCATTCAGTTGGCACTCCAGTCTTTATAAGCAACTCTTTACACTTCTTCAGACACACTGCATAATCAAACTACCTTTTTGGAAACATTCATACTTGCCCCAACCTTTTGCTCATTTGTGGAGGGCAAACAAGCTTGTAAGAGCTGGCATATATTCAGATGATGTATATCATGTTCGTGTTACCCTTTAACACTAAGGACTTGAGAACCTCACTGACCAGACTTGGTCACAGCCTCACCTGAACTTTTGCACTTTTTAAGGAGTCTTGTCACAGTTGACCAGATCATTCTCTTGTGCTTAAGCGGCTTGTGTTTTGAACTATGTAGATACTTACATATGTTCTACAGTCATGCAACTCCGACCGGTATTAATACACTTTTCTCTTTTTAAGTGTTCCAGGTTTCTATTGTGGCCAGGTGCTTCCTGACAGCTACAGTCTAATTGAGGCCTCACCTTCTTCTGCCCAAGTACTTGTGAAGACTGCAGCTGCCAAGGTCAGACTGGTCAGACTTAAGGTAGTTAACTCTTGCCTACCAGGAATTTAAAACCCAACCATACAGTTTCCTAACATGCACCAATATAGTGCGTGGAACACTTTTTAAGCACGATTCAAAGAGCAGCTATTGTCATTTCACACCTGCCCTCTTCCAGCTTTTAGCTTTTTGAACAGCTCGTTTGACCTGTCGCCCCCTCTACAGAAGAGTCAAATCCTAGATAAAATATACAGGAAGGTAAAAACGCTCCCGGGGAATCAATTTCTGCCCTTGAGCATGAGCTGCTGCCTTACAAGCTCTGCTGCTGTGGGTCACATCAGCTCCAGCAGGCACAAAGCACACCTGTGATTCGTAAGATGATTAGTCCAGGACAAATCAAGGGGTTCTTCAAACACAACCCTTAAGGCTGCAACGCAGCATAAACCCAGAGGCATCAAGCCTGGCAGCAGTTGCCCTCAGGCACTTCAAACGCATTCAAGTACATTTTCACCTTAAAACAACTGTATTTTCATTAAATCCTTCAGATCACTGAAGGACACAAGAGTTTTGCGTGACTTCCAGCTTAAGCTGCAAGTGCTTTCAGGTACCACCTCCGAAAGCATCCCCTCTCCTCCTTCCCGCTTGTAGCCGTCTCGGCGGCTACGCCGACGGGCGCAGCCCACCCAGCGACCGGGACGGACGGGGAGCAGTGCCCCCCGCCCCACCGCGGGCCCTGGGCTCTGCCTGGCGAGCCCCCGGGAGGCCAACGCGCCTGGCCGCCCCTGTGGGGGAAGATGGAGCATTTCATTTCCAGCTCAGTGGAGAGGGTAATGCTCAGGTTGCCAACCCATGAAGCCTCCCAGCCCCAAACTGCTCATGTGTTTGCCTGCTCTGCAAGATTTAAGTTAGCGACAATGGGATTTTAATGACTTTAACGTACTTGGGACGCTGGCAGTTTGCACGCCTTTTGCTTCACCACCAAATTTCCCAAAAGGAGAAGATCCGGTACCTGAAGATGCTCGTTCACTTGCAGGAAAACAACTCTGAAGGCGAGGTAGGCACTACCCACTTTTAATACCAAAAGAGCACTGTAGCTCCACTCGGGTGCAAACCTCAAACCAGAGGCAGGAGGAGCGAGGACAACGCGCCTTCGCCTCTGCCACGATGAAGCCCACGACCCTGCAGCAGGAGGCTCCCCTATAGGACGCCTAATTTGACACAACACCTGAAAAAGCTCAGACGGCCGCACCTGCAGCAAGCGGCGCCGAGCGCGGGCGGACCCCTGCCCTGAGGCGCTGCGCCGCGGGCTCGGCTCGGCGCCGCGGGCTCGGCTCGGCTCCGCGCCCCCCCCCCCCCCCCCCCCCCAGGCGGAGCTCACCGTTAAACCGCTTCAAACATCCACAACAATTTTCAAACCCGTTCCTAAGCGCTCGCCCGGGGGAAGATTCCCCGCGGGAGCGATCCCGCCGCGGCGGCGGGGCCGGGACGCGAACCCCCGCACCCCCGCTCACCTCAGCTCAGCCGCGCCGCGCACCCGCAGTCGCCGCACCAGCCTCCCGCGCGCGCGCCGCTCCCGCCCTTTATCGCCGCCCCGCCCCGCCCTGAGGTAACCGGCGGGCGGGGCGCGAGGCGGCGGCGGCAACGGCCGCCCCCGCAACGGCAACGGCGGCAACGGCGGCAACGGGGCTCCCCCCGCCTCGGCTCCCCCCGCCTCATCCCTCGGGGCCGCCGCCGCGGAGCCCGGCGGGGATCGGGGTGCGGAGGAGGACGGGGGGGGGGCCGCCCGCGCTGTGAAGCCCAACGGCCGCTCTGCGCCCCCCCCTTCCCGCCCGGCTGCAGGAAGGGAACGCAGCGGCCTGAACACGTCCAGGGACTGACGGACGGTGACAGCAACGAAAAGCAGGCTGAAACACAGCCTGGCTTTCCCGCGGGTGCCTTGGCAGGACAACTGTCAGCACACAGCTAAAATTCCCAGGCTTCGCGCAAGAGTTTGCTGCGGTGCCACGTTGGAAAGCAGCCAGACGAGGAGTTAATACAAAGACCGCAAGGATGGGCCCGCAAGGAGACGGCAAAAGTGGTGAAAGAGCGTGGTACTGGGAGCCGCAGCTGATGGGAGGCACTGGAGGCACGGAGAACTATGGGACAGGGAGCAATGAAGAACTTGGAGATGCCGAGTAATAAAAATCGGCGGGCGTTTAATAGTACACGGCCCAAGATCATGCGCTGCGGGAATAAAAGCTGCAATTTCTGCTGTAAACCCTCAATGTTTCAGCAAAAGAGGAGAGAAGGGACCTGGGGTATTTGCCTTTTGTAGGACAGAGGGGGAAAAAAAGCCAAACTTATCCTAGGACAGGCCAGCTGACATGTTTCTAGTAGAGCTAAAAGAGTATTTACAAAGCATTGGGGAAAAAGCCCCAACACATCTGTTACACTGGGCGTACGCAGTCAAGAGAGATGAATTAAAACCCGCACACAGGGGGAAGAGCTGACCCTGCGAGAGGAAACTGAGCAGCTCCTCCTTGCCCAGCAAACACACACAGACTCGCCTTGTTTCACCAACAAAGCCAAAGCTGAGCAGGAGTATGGGTGGGTTGCTCTGTTTATGTATTTATTTTTCTCCAACAGCGCACTGTTGGGATAAATAACAGGAAACAAAAAGAGCTGTTTGAACTAAAGGGTAACATGGACACAAGAATCAGACTCAAGGCCAGTTAGCATCTTTTTGTCCAATGAGGTAATCATGAACTCAGCATCGCAGGAGGGAGGGACGGGAATAAAACGACCTCATTTCAAGACGGAGCTAGAAGAGAAAATACGTAATATGATTGTGGTGGTACGGAGTTGGACGTGAGGACCCGGATCTCTCTCAGCGTTTTTTCCCTGTGTTTCTAAAACAAGAAAGAGGGAACTCAAAAAGAAGTAGTAGCAGAGTGACAGAGGCATAACCACCGGTAAGGAAACGTCTCACTTGGAGGTTAAAATAGGGAATGGTCTCCGCTCTTAAGAATATTTCTTCAGCAATATTTCTGCCTCAGATATTATTGTTTTATGACAATAACTGATTATTTTGGACAGGCTATTTTCTGTTGCCCCATGGCTAAACAGCAATTAAGTTACATGTTGAAAAGTAGTTTCTATTTGTAATATTCATTAGATACCAGTAAAGGCAAAGGTAAACTGCAGCGCGTACTGCTATTACAGATGTTAAAGTATTAACAGAAGGTTCACACTTTACATTATTTGTTTACAAGTTCTCGTTTCACAACAATGTTTGTAAAACCGAAGAGGTATCTCAGTTCTGTCTGAAAGACTGGGTACCTGGGGTGTTTTCTGCCTCCTCTGGCTGCAGACCTCGAGTGTCTGTCGGTGGAAGCGCAGCACGCTCTGCTGTGGATTTAAACCCCTGACGATGCGCTTGTTCTTTCTAATCGGTTGTCATCGGCCCCACAGGAGGGGCCGTGCGGTGAGATTTCGTTTGAAGCCCGCTGGACCGGGCCCCTGGGCAGGCTGCGGGATAATCGTAAGGAGAAGGGCAGGGAGGCGGGGGACCCCTCCGTTTTGGAAAGGACGGGGCGAGGCAGACACTTGTGGACGCGGGGAGGGGAGAACCGCGCCGGTAGGCGCAGATGTGCGAGGATGATTATGGACATTATTACTTGAATACTGGTACGGGAAAAAGAAAGCAGCGCCCCGACAGCGGTTCCGGGCGCCTCACGCCCGCCGGGGCCGCCGGCCCGCGGCGGTTCCCAGCGGGGACTTCCACAGCCGACATCGCTGCCCGCCGCCGCCGCCACAAGCGGCACGGGCCCGGCCGCCCTCCCCGGGCGGCTCCCGGCTGCCGCTGCCGGCGGGGCCGGGGCCGGGGAGGCCGGGCCGCGGAAGCCGGGCCCCGCCGTCTCCATGGCAACACGCGGCCGCCATGTTGAGAGTGGCGGCCGCCATGTTGAGAGCGGCGGACGCCATGTTGAGAGTGGCGGACGCCATGTTCAGAGTGGCGGACGCCATGTTGAGAGCGGCGGACGCCATGTTCAGAGTGGCGGACGCCATGTTCAGAGTGGCGGACGCCATGTTGAGAGCGGCGGACGCCATGTTCAGAGTGGCGGACGCCATGTTCAGAGTGGCGGACGCCATGTTCAGAGTGGCGGACGCCATGTTGAGAGCGGCGGACGCCATGTTCAGAGTGGCGGACGCCATGTTGAGAGCGGCGGACGCCATGTTCAGAGTGGCGGACGCCATGTTCAGAGTGGCGGACGCCATGTTCAGAGTGGCGGACGCCGCGCCGCCATGTTGGGGGCGGTGCGCTGCCCCGCCGCCGCCGCCGCCGCCACCATCATGTCGGTGGCCGGGATGGTGCCGGTGCTGCCGGGGCTCTTCGTGGGCGGCGCGGAGTCGTGCTCGTCCCCGGAGGCTCTGGCGGCGGCGGGGGTGGTGGCGGTGCTGACGGTGGACGCAGAGGAGCCGCCGGCCGTGCCGGGGCTGCGGGCCATGCACGTCCGGGCGCGGGACGAGCCCGGCGCCGACCTGCTGAGCCGCCTGGACGAGTGCGCCGCCTTCATCGGCGCGGCGCGGGCGGGCGGCGGCGCCGCCCTCGTCCGCTGGTGAGGGCCGGGGCGGCGGGGGCGGCCGGTGGGTGCCGCCGGGGCGGCGGGGGCGGCCGGTGGGTGCCGCCGGGGCGCTGCTCGCGGCCGGGCGGCCCCGTCCTGCCCTGCCCCGTCCTTGCCTTGCAGCCAGGCCGGGGTGAGCCGCAGCGTGGCCGTGGCGACCGCCTACCTGATGAAGACGGAGGGACTCGGCTGGGAGGAGGCCTACGCCGCCGTCCGGGCCGCCAAGCCCGACGCCGAGTGGGTTCCCCGCTCCCCGCCCGCCGGCCCCCGCTCCCGCCGCCCCCCCTCACCCCGCTCTGCTCTCCCCCCGCCGCAGGGTGAACCCGGGCTTCCAGGGGCAGCTGCAGCTCTACGAGGCCATGGGCTGCGCCGTGGACAGCAGCAGCGCCCTTTACAAGCGGTACCGGCTGCAGACGCTGACGGAGCGGTTCCCGGGTGAGCGGCGGGGCCGGGGCTGGGGCGGGGGCACCGGTCGGTCCTGGGGTGTGCCAGAGGTGGGCGGCTTTGAGTATTGCCCCCAAAGCAGCCGCGCCTTCAGCTTGGCGTGGCAAACCGTTACTGTGGGTCATCAGTGTGGGGAAAAAGCGTCTTTGAGACGTGCCTGAGAAAGGAGATCCGCAAGGAACTGTTCTCTTCAGCGAAATTCAGAAACGGTAAAGGTCAATTTGATATGTTTTCTGATCTTTATGCACCTGGCTAGGCAAACTTGGCATCCTCTAAAAAGAAGTCAACGGAGTTAAAAAAACAAAAATAACAAATGCAAAACTGAGATAAAGTTGGAATCAAGGTATGAAGTAAACTTTCATACTCTAATTTGCAAAAGGTTGACTGTAGTAGATATGTGTTCGTATGTGAAATTTTATAACAGAATAATAATCCGTAGCTCTTTGCAAGATCTCAGTGTTGCACACTCAGCATGGCAGTGCTCTCGCCATTTATGCGTCATTCTCCTTAGCCGTTCCCGTTCATAAGCTGACTTTCCATACGTCGGTGCACTGAAAGGTCGGCAGAACTGTTCTAACTCCTCCTCTGCCTGTACTTTCTAAGTAAGAACATAAAGCAAGGTGCAACTATTTTGCCATTGCTAAGGCCAGAGTCTAGATCCCAGCTCCTTGCGTTAAGTGAATCCCAGTCTTAGCTGCGGTGGGATGAGACTCTTTCATTTTCGGCTTATCTCATGGAGTTGGTGAGTGGACAGACAAACGCCAAGAAGGTGGCTTCTGCGTGGCGTGACGGGGGCAGAGGCGCAGCGCTGTCTTGTCCCGCAGAAACGCAGCGTGGCTGCGCTGATCCGATTCACAGCTTCCTACTTGCCCCTCTGCAGAACTTCAGGACTTGCCCCGAGAAGTCTTTGCTGCTGATCCAACCAGTGCACATCAGGCTCCAGACACAGAGGTTCTCTACAGGTGCAGGAAATGCAGGTACTGAGCCTTTTATATTTCTCCACTAAATGTCCTTTTGAAATTGAGTCGAGAAAAACGGCCCGTGTAAATCAGTGGGCGTGCCGTTACTGTCAGGACAGGGATGAGCTCTTCCCTAAGGTTCCATCCAGTGTACGCCACAAAAAGTTCGACAAATAAAAGCATCTTATGAAATACAAAACTTTTGTTCCTTGAAGTTGCGCAGCACTTGCGCAGCCTAACCTGCCACGTTCTGTAGGCCGGCCTCGTTCCGCTTGCTCTGAAACCATAACTTCTGGTTTGCCCTTGACAATCAGTTCCTCCAGAATAAACTTCTTGTAGATTTTGGGGGTGACTGCATTTTACCTACCTTTTCTGGATCGCTTAAAGTGAAATTGAATAATCCTGCTGTTTCCTAGGTGTAGTTTTCTTCAAGTGTATGAGCGTAGCTGTAAAGCTTTAGTAGACAGGAATTGTTTAAAAATGGATCTCTATAAAGGCAGCACGCAGCTGTGGGGCAGAGCCCAAAACTACACAAACCGTTAGATTCGTTAAGCAGTAACCCTGAAGGGAGTCAGTGCCTGATGACCTTCTAAATTAAAAAAAGGTAGGGTTTGTAATCCTGCTGAATTGTTGCTGTCAGGAGGTCCGCGTCCCCGCGCTCTATCGTCCGTAGGTTTCCCCGGTGAACAACCAACGATTTTGTTTCTCTCCCCCTCTCTCGCGGCGGGCAGGCGCGCTCTGTTCCGTAGCTCCAGCATTTTGTCCCACACGGAAGGCAGCGGCCCGGCAGCCTTTGCCCACAAGAGGGTGACGGGCTCCGCTCAGCTTTGCAGCGATGGCCGAGAGAAGTGCACCTCCTACTTCACTGAGCCCGTGCAGTGGATGGAGCCGGCCTTGCTCGGGGTCATGGAAGGACAGGTGAAGGGGAGCGCGCGCTTTGCTTTTTGGATGGTTTCTTGCAAAGGCAGAACAAACTGTTTCTGCTCCCTGACGTGAAAGCCCCCGCACAAGGACCTGGGTCTCCCAGCCTTTCTGGCGTGAATTCTGCAGCTTACGAACAGATTCTTAAAGGTTAAATATCCTTTAAGGACGCGAGCTGGTGATCTCGTCGGACCGAGAGCACCCGCCAGGGTGTGGACAGGGTTTATCTGCTCTTTGGTTTTAGTATGAGAAAGGGTTTGCGCGACTCAGGAAAGCCGTTGAGGTCTCAGCCTGACTGAGGCCTTCCGGAGCCCAAGAGACTGGCACGACAGTCCCAGAACCACGCCGGGTCCGAGCAGCCGCGTTTCCACCCCCTCCCTTCTGCCAGCTCAGCCGCCCGCTACGCCCCGGGGCACGGCAAACGCCAGCCCTGCCGGTTTAGCTTTTTTGCCCGTTTTTCAGCCCGTTTGCCTTCTGTGAAGCGTTACGAGGGAAGGAGCTGGCTCAGCGCAGGTGGACACAATTTAACGTACCACCAAAGCGCATTTTAAATAGAACTGACTGCATCTGCGCACACCTGAGAGCGGGTCACGTGTTTTTCTTGCAGCTCCTGTGTCCCAAATGCGCGTCGAAGCTGGGCTCCTTCAGCTGGCGGGGCGAGCAGTGTTCCTGCGGCCGCTGGGTGACGCCTGCCTTCCAGATCCACAAAAGTCGAGTGGATGAAGTGAGGACGCTGCCAGCTGGTAACTTCCAAGCTGCCAAAACCTGAGCTCGTCCCTCCCTTGATGAATTTCTTACCGTCCACAGAGAACTGCCAGGAGTGAGCTTGTGACTGCCACCCCTTTGTAACGCGCTGGAATTACTTGAACATCTGCTCTACTCAAGCTTTCTGTATCTCTAATATATATGTATAAAACAATAGCAAACACTTCCTTCAAAGAGGAGTTATACAGTGGTCAAATATGCAAACAAATGCCCGAGCATGAGGTTTTTAGTATATGCTCACTTCCTCCGTTGCTACGTACAGTTGAGACTCCTTACTGAAAAGGACTGCTAACGTGCTGCTTAACGTCTGATCCCGCCGTTCAGATCGGTTGGTCTGAAAGGCGCAGCCGAGATTTCGGGAGGGGTAAGCCCACGACACGAGGGGTAAGCCCACGACACGAGGGGTAAGCCCACGACACGAGGGGTAAGCCCACGACACGAGGGTACGCGGCAGGGAAGCATTTTAAGGCTTAGCAAAGTGCCATAAAATGGTACAATTAGAATGGCTGCGTTAGCGCGCGTGGCAGCTACCAGCAGGGAAAGGCAAGTTCACGCTTGTATTGCAATAAAAGTAGTCCTAAAGATCTCTACCCCGAGAATATTTACTAGGCTGTAACTCCTCCTTTCATGGAAGAGCTGAGGAGGTGATGCAGGCTGTACTGGAATGGGGGAACTGAGGTGAAGTGTCCCTGCCCCACTGCTGCTGACAAGTGCAAAGAGATCCCTAAAATGAAGTGAGACTTTCAGGAAGCACAGTATGCTGTGTACAGGTTTGGTTTGACAGACAAAACCAGGACAGAAAGAGCTACTTTAAATCCATTTTATTCTCATTGACTTCAACTTTTTTTTAAATTTTTTATTTTACACAATTTCCAGCAACATACGTTATGAAATATACAAGGTAAAGAAGGTGGTGGGGGTCTGCCCGTCTCTTCCTTCCGCCCACCGCTGTGGAGGGAAGACTCGCAGGGCACAGTGAACATCAGAATCTCAACACTGAGAACAGACACAAACCAAAAAAAGACAAAAATATATATGGAACTGTTTGAACTGGTCACACTTCAGGGCCAGGTACAGCACAATAAATATTAGAACTGCATTATCTTAGACATCTTCTGTAAAGTTTAGAACATCCTCTGTTTAAAGAGAGAAGAACATCTGGGTTCTAGCATGAAATGCTACACAGCACAGTGGTGACGGGTACAGACGATGAGGAACCCGGCAGGGGCTCGGAGGGTGACTGCTCCCACACAT
The DNA here is from genome assembly GCA_020745775.1 of Theristicus caerulescens. Taxonomy (NCBI): domain Eukaryota; kingdom Metazoa; phylum Chordata; class Aves; order Pelecaniformes; family Threskiornithidae; genus Theristicus; species Theristicus caerulescens. The sequence continues at coordinate 190,906 of CM036559.1, read as the reverse complement.
GCTCATTGCCAAAACACGCAGCACACACCGAAGTTTAGCGAGCTGTAAACGTAACCACTCGCTCCCGGGACGTCGGCTGGAGGAGCCGTTTCTTTGGGAGAACCAAAACCAGTTCATCCCTCTGCGTTTGGGCCAGGCTCTCCCCGGCAAACGGCGAGTTGGTACCACAGCGGAGGAGGCGGCGGCGTTTGGTCCCTAGCGCGAGATCCCTCTGCGTCGCTGCTGTTCAGAGCCGGCAGCCGGTGGAAATACCTTGGTGCGGAATTAACGCTCAGACGGCCACGCCACCGCGTTGCCTACAAGGGTTGCTGTTCCACGGCGGTAACGCAGCAGTAGCCGTCAGCTGGGACCCAGCGGCGCTGGATGCCGCCTGACGCAAGGCAGAGACAGGAGGGAGCGCCAGCATTTGCCTCTCTCTCGCTCTGCAGCAGGGGTACGAGTGCGGGGCTCCTGGAGTCTGGCAGAAAGGCTGCTCGTCCCGTCCTCCTTTTGCCAATAAACGAGCCCGAGACGCAGCGGTTTCGGCTGCTTGACGGAGCGCTTCCAGAGCGGAGAGCAGACCGGCCGCTGGTCTCCCTTGCGTCGCAATCAACAAGGCAGGAGTAAAGACATTTTGTCAGCCTTCCCCCCGTTCATCCCCCGCCCCCAGAAGCGCAGCACCATGCGTCCCTCCTGCACCCGTGCCACCGCCGGACAGGCCAGGGGAGCGCAGGCGGAGGAGGAGGGTCACGCACGGGCTTTCCTCCCCTGCGCCTGACCCAGGCGGCTGCGCCGGGAGGCCGAGCGCCACCGCAGAAGGGCTGCGGTCCTGGTCCAGACGGGAGGCGTCGCCGTCGCTCGCTGCGCGTGTCCCGCAGTACGCAGCAGCAGCCACGAGCTTCGCTGGCTACAGCAGCTGAGCGCTGAGAAATTTTATGGGGCGAAGGGGAGGCAAGGTGGTAAAATTCTGCTGGAGGCTGCGCACCTATGGCTTTGATTTTAGCTGATGCCGAGTCCAGCAGTCCTATCTGTAGTAAGTAGGGGAAAAAAAAAGTATTTCTCCAGCGTACAAAAGCATACTGGCTGCTTGTACGTGCTCATCTGCTAGTCCCTTCTCGGGGATCCAGACCTACCACATTTCAACACCAGCAGACTCCGCTGAGGGCTGCAGAAGGGACAGAGCAGTGGAGAATTTTTGGTTGTATCAACCTGTCATCAGAATAGGGTCAAAAACTCTGGGAATAGGGAGTTCTGCGTCACGATAGTCGCTCAGCAAAGTGCCAGATGTAAACGCCCTTACCGCTGCCAGCTCAGAATGTACCGCCTGACCGCGCCGAGATCTACACCTCCTCTGCCGGTGCAGCTCGACTGTTACGTCCCGAGGTGAACGACCGGTTACCACGAGAGCTGGGAGAGGCAAGGTGACATTGTCCCCGCCCTAGAAGCGTACAACAGCGTTTCCTCACTCGGCCAGGCCCATTCACGCAGCACTCGCCGTTTCAGACACACAAAGCAATGCCAAACACAAAGTAAGAGGAATGTTTTGTAAGGACACTCTCCGAGTATGACCAGGGAAAACACAGGGCTATTTATCAACTCAAGTACTGCTGCATCGTTCTTGCAAGGGAGGGAGGCAGAGGAGTTGAGATGAGGAATCGAGAGGACGAACTGGAGCGGCCGCAGAGGTGGAGCCTAGTCTTCCAGGCTGCGAAATGCATTCTGCATGTCCTCAAACAGCTGAGCATAGTCCGCCTTGATTTTTGTCTCGCCATCCTTGACAGGGTCCTGAAAGATGACACAGCAAAGGAACGGATCCGTCAGGAAAAGCCTCGGGTGCTCGGGACAACCCCGCTTTGCCCGTGCTGTAATTCGGGATCAACACTTGCTAACTGCAGAGCAGGCGTCAGCGCTCCGTCTCCGCCTCCTGTCTGTCTCACCAACAGCCACAGGGTTTAAATCTCCTCCTCCTCCCACGCCCAGGGAGCAGGGGGGTGGATACTGGACAGAGTTGGTTTTGTTTGCGAGCAGCGGTTACTTTATTGAAAAGCAACTGATTTGGGGAGGATTCAACAGTACCCGGGGTCTTAGTTAACGCTGTGTGATTCAAGAGCTGCGGTGATTAATACCCGCTCCTACCCCACACCAGAGTAAGCACCTTTGCGCCTCAGAAATGCTCTGCTGGACTTTCTGGGGTGCATCCCCTGGAAGTGCAAGAGTTACTTTGCCATCACTTGGAGGGCTCTCGGTTCCAATTAAAACCTTACTGTGCACTCCTAACAAGCTCACAACCATCTTTGTACAGCTGCATTTTCTCAGGATACTTTTCACGAAAGACAAGGGCAGAAAATGCGACAATCGGCTTTGCTCCGAGGCTGCAGGGCCTTCCCTGCAAGCAGCACTGACTGCAGGCTGCGACAGCTGTTCGGTCTCCACCAGTCCCCTCGCAGCGCTACGTTCCTCCGCGCCAGCGCAGCTCTGGGGAAGCGCGGAGGACTCACATGTGTGGATGCACCACTTCATTGTCTCTCCGAAGTAGAGGCCGCAGGGTACGGGACATTTAAATTCTCACGCCTTTTAGACTGTTACCCGGGAAATACAACTGTCCTGTCGCAACTACCGCTGTATGAGAGGGCCGACTCCACTTACCGTGGATTCCCCCTCTGGATTCCCCTTTTCAGCCGTGCTGCGCACTGCTCTGCTCTATGCCAGATGTCTTCTGGCGGCCGGGGTTTGTAAAAGGTGTACTGCTTCCCCTACCCCTAGGCAACCAGCTCTCAAAGAAGCTCACGTCCCCAGTTGTATCTCGTTATTATGTTCTTGACGATTTGAGAATATATACCAGGGATCTGCTTCCTGCAGAAACAAGCCAGTACCCTGCAGGAACAGAATGCCTTGGCGCGCGCGAACATGTAATTTTAAACCTAATTTTATCTTATGGTACTTGTTCTTGAAAGATTTGCAATATTGGCTTGTAAGAGTTATGACAGAGTAAGCGTCACACTTCGTAGAGAATATCCCTCAGCCACGCCAACATCAGCCAGCATCACAGGTTACTGTCCTACAGCACCCGCTACACCAGCGCGCTCCGGATGAGTTGCAGGAAAGCTGTGCTCCAAGGAGACGGCTACTGAAGCTCCCCAGAGCAGGCGCGCCGAGCCACTTGTTTCCTCTTTAGCCCGTGTCGATGTTACTCCTCCCTTCCCCTCCTCCCAGTTACCTGCCTTAGGCCCTGAAGCCAAAACCAGGGGACGTCACATGCTGCTGCATGGGACCAGCGTTTCTTTCCTTAACTTCTATTTAAACCAGCTTGGTCAGCATTTCTGTCATTCACTTTTTAGCACATTCCTGGATTTAAGTTTTAGGCTGCTTTTATCTGCTAACAGTCTCCTTAGAACATGTTACCATTTTGTACAGAATTTTATCACAAAACCCCCCAAACAAAGAGGCGAGGCGCTTGTACTGTTACCACGAGCATGTGTAACGTAGAAGAGACTCCTGACGGTGGGGTTGCCGAGGCCCTGCAGCCAGCATCGCCTGACTGGAGTTCTGTACTGACCGCTCCTGCGCTCACAAGCTAAAACCAGTTCTGAAGTGTTTGAAAATGACTGCAAGAAGTCTCCGTTCATAGACCTTTGTCTAAGGCAACTGGTAAGAGCCTTTCGGAGGCACTGGAAGCCCACAAACAGCAGCACCACCCAGTTCCTTACAAGCATACCTTGAACTTCATGGAGGTAAGTCTGTAGAGGATTTCACTCATGTTCTCTCGGATGATGGACCACGTGATCTTGTTGTCGCTCTGGGCCGTGGTTTCGACAGCACGGCGCGCCATGTCATAAAACGCAATCATATTGGAAAGCATTCCCACCGTTTTATAGAAAGGGCAGAACCTGACGGAACAGAGAAGGATCTGTCAGGCGTCTTGGAGCCGTTAACAGGACAAGGCTTTGCTCCTGCCTTCACAACAGCTCCGAGTTCTCACCTGAAAGCGGGCGCTAGCCTGCTTTGCTCTGGGTATTTTTGATGCACGCTGCCAAAGGAGAGGGACTGCCTCGAACAGGTCCCACGTTTTTAAACAGGCGAACCATAGGCTAAGACAATCATCCTGAAGCAGCACCCAAGCCCCGGGCAAAACAGGAGACAACAGGAACCACCCTGTACAGGTCTCGCATTTCAGTCTGTGCCAATACTAACAGAAAGGGAAAAGACCAGAGCGGTCATCGGAGTTCCTCCTTCCTGTTGTGTCCCTCACGGGAGAAGGCTTCCTCCAAGCCGCCGGCGACGACCCGACAGCTCTGCAGGTCTCCTTGCTCACAGGAAAGGGAGCGTCTCTATGACAAGAGCACTCCGCACACAAAAAGCTCCATTTTTAAGGGGCAGGTGACTGCCGCGGGAGGTACCTCATTATTATTTATACGCTGCATTCAGCCATTATTATGCCTACACTGCATTGTGCTGCTTCCCGTGCTTCCCCATCGCAGGCAAGCGCGCCTGCCCTAGTAACCTAACCAAAGGCACGCACCACTGCGGAATGAGGTACGTCTGCATTGCCGGGGTGAAGCGTTTCGAGACCGCCTGATCTACCTGGGCCGGGGAGAGAGACGAAGTACAAGAGGCCCCTGTCAGGCAGTTAGAACAGAAGGATAACGTGGAGGAGGCAAAGCAGGCGGGGATAATTAAGCGCCGCACTAGGGAAAAGAGCCACTAAGTTTTTTTGATGGACCAAACTTACTCAGGAATTATGCAACAGTAACTGAAAGCAGATCCTTGCAGTCCCCCGCACACTGCTAGAATACACAGGAAGACTTCGGGTGTTGACTGTGAAAATAAAGCGGTCCTCTCCTCCTGCTCCGGAGGAGGACATGCCATTGCAGAAACACCGGCACACCGAACAGATGAGGGCCTGAGAAACGCAAAGGTCTGCATGCCCTGGGTAGGCCAACGTGAATACACTGTTCGATGGCCTACCTAAGCACAGTTCTTCCATTTGTTTACGCTAAGTAAAATGAATTTCTGTACTCATCTGTTGCCAAATAAAGTAGCTGTCTAAATCCAGGCGAGGCAGGACCAAGAGGGCAGAGCGGCCAGTCAGATCTCACCTGTCATAAGGCGTGTAACCATTCTGTTGCAAGAAGTCATCTTTTATCAGCTTGGCAACCTCCAAGGTAATTTTATCTGTTTCTGCCAAGGAAGCCTAGAAAAGCAAGGTATGCTGTTAGTTTAGTACTCAGGTCCACGAGGACGTGGTATGGCCTGGCCAAGAACCGCTACCTTTCGGTACCTGTTTTCTTCCCACCCTCTTAAGAGGGCTTCCAGCAGAATTCTGCCGTTTGGGTATTTCTCACTCCCTGCTATAGAACAGCCAATTTAATTGATTGCCAAATTAGATGGGCCAAACAGTCAAGAAGTCTACTTTAAGTCTATCTGACGGTAAACAATGGAAAGGAAGTTTCCTTTAAGATAATGGAAAAGCCACCAGACACAGAAAACGCACGCGGCTCTGCTATGAGGTACGTTGAAACATCACCCTCCTACATGAAGAGGTAAATTCATTTTTACCTTCCTCAGTCCTTATGCCCGTGGAAGAAAAACTAGATCTCAGCATGCTAGATCAGTACGTAATCTTAAGGACTGGTACTAGCCTCCGCGGCCACCAACGGGCTTTCCCCGTCTGGCATTCAAAAAAGTAAAGGAGTCAATGGCAACGCCTGCCGCGCTCCGCAGGACTGCCACAGCCCTGCTGCGCGCTGCTGCGGTTGGCACCACCGGTCACTCTGCCTTCACGGTCCTTTCGCTAAAGGGAGCGGACTGAGTTTTAAGTACCCCAGCTTGCTTTCCTTACAGGAAGCTCAGACCTGCTCTCACGATGAGACTGACAGAATTCGGAGCTAAAAAGAAAAAAATGTATCTGTTTTTCCCACAATTCCCCCTTTCTAAAGGTTTGTTGCAGTTATTAGCCAAGCCCAGACTGAAAGAAACTGTAAAAGATAACATCTTTGAGAACAAGATCACCAGTTCCAGTACTTCTATCATAGGAATAATGCCTGGCTTATTAACTAATATTTAATAAATTAATATTTAACAGTTAATTGTTAATAATATTTAATATTAAAATCGATAATTAATAACAAGCACTGGCTTATCAATATCCCCTCCACACCACAGAACTGATTCTACCCTGCTCTGGAAACTAGTCCTTTAGAACGTGTTTCTGTAAACAGAACCTGCAGCAGACCCTGAGCCCACGTTTCCTTTTCTTCGAAGACACGTGGAGAGAGGAGAGCTCTGCTAGGCGAGGTCTGGTCCACGGTCCCATCTCAGTCGGGCTAGAACATCAGCGAACAGGGAGAGCGCCAGGACCAAGCCTCCTCCGCGTAACCGTAGTGAAGACGTTACCACACACTACCACCACCTTGTAAGTGCTCATCTGAGCATCACGGGATTAAGTTACTGCCAAGTGTGTGCCAGGCGCCTGTCAGTGATCAGATTTACAGCGCTGAGCTGAAACACAGGGCTTTCACTGGATCCCTTTTGAGAGCTCTCAAGGGAAATTTTCCTGTCCAAGTTCAGCTTTCTCTCCGAAACAGCAAAGCGAATGAAGGAAATTAAAGAACGCCTGTAAAACGGAGCCCTATGTCATGTCACAGGTCTCCACAGAGAAACTAGGTAATCACCCGTTTTTAGAAAAAGCAGACATCGCTTCTGTTTCTACGGGCCAGCTTGTAAATGCCAACACCTCTGTTCTGCTGCCGGCAACACGGCTTCTAAGAAACTGTAACCCTTCAGACGACGTCCGCACCACTTCTCTTACAAAGACTGCCTCCAATGGGGTACCACCGTGGGCTGCAACGACGGGCGTTTCAGCAGGACTAGAACACTGCAGCAAGCGGAGTTTCTTACCTCCAGCATTAGCTGCCCTGCAATCTAACTTACACGAGAAAAGCAGCGTCAAGCCAAGGTTTATCAAAGCTAAACCCCTATTTGTCATGAGAAGTCACAAAGCATGTAAGGAAGCTGGAATAAAGCAGTTAGAGGCAGGAGACTGACACCTCCCCGTGACCATCTGCCCTTTTCGCACAACGCAGTATCCGTGAAGTCTGATCGAAGGCACGGTCAAAAGCCTGCGCTAGCAGTAAGGAAATGGAGGATGGCTCATTGACACCACATTTCCTCACAGCTGCTTGCTCACCTTCCCCACAAGCTGCACAATCTCGGCAAGGTCCTCTTCCTCCTGTAGGATCTCTTTGGCCTTTGTCCTGAGAGGGACAAACTCTGTAAAATGCTTGTCGTAGTACTCGTCCAGGGCACGCGTGTATTTGCTGTAACTGATCAGCCAGTTGACGGAGGGGAAGTGCTTGCGTTGCGCCAGCTTCTTATCCAGGCCCCAGAAAACCTGTCAGAAGCCAGAAACATCACCCAGTGTTCCAAATCAAAAGTGAACCAAAATAATGGCAATAAAAAACCCCAAACTGATACAGAAAGCAAATTGCAGCGAACGCAGCATGACAAAGGCTATCACAGATCTTCAGTGAAAGCCTGAGACAGAAAAAGAAAGCCTTCCTTACGTTAATTCAACTACAGCAGTGACTTTCAAGTACACTTCTCAGAAATGATGCATCTTTTAAGCTGAGTCCAGACTTGTTCAGCCTGAGACTCCTCATGAGGGAGAAGTCAGCCATAAAAAGACAGTGCCAACACTGGAGTCTCATTAAGTGGAGCCCTATTAGGTGTAACTCCTTTTCCCAAAACAGGGCTGGGCAATCAGTTGCAAGACATTCTTCTCCCAGTCAGCTGCTCTGAGGATTTTTTCGTGCGCCTATTAAGAGCAGTTCACTTCCCACCTCAGCCGAGAGCGGCCACGTTTGAAGTGCAGCTCAAAGGGCAGCAATCAGGAAGCACAGGGATATTCCTGAGCAGTCAGCGTTGGAGGGAATTGCTACCCTCGCTCCCTCTTCCGAAGGGATCTCAAACACGTCGGTTCAGAGACCATCTCATAAGGTCGCCTTTTACGCTGTTGGAACGTTTTCCAAAGCACCCTACAAAGCCGCCTGCGTCAAAGCACAGCTCTCCCACCCCAGCCGCTGGCACAAACGCACTGAAGCACAATCATTTCGAGTCTCACGAAGCGGACAGAAGAGCTGCAACGTCGTGGGACGTACCTGAACAATGCCCAGAGTAGCAGATGTGACGGGATCAGAGAAGTCACCACCTGGGGGAGAGACGCTGAGCAGGACGAGAGAAGGAAAAGTTACCGGAATTGCTTTCACAGTTCAAGCTGAAGTACCGAACACGTGACTGCACCGCGCCGTGATCACAGAAACCAGGAAAGTCAACACAATTTCAAGTAAGGAACAGATTGCAAGCTTCCACCGCAGAAAGTGCTTGATGCATACCCACACGGGTGTAATATCAAGAACGCCACGAAATATCGTTATATCAGTGACTGACTGACAGCATCGAGGTATGATTTCAGTCACTTTAGCTCCAGGTAGTAACTCTGGCTCGGATTATCAAACCTACCTCGACTGGAACAGATTCAGCAAATGTGCTGACAGGGCACCGTGAAACACAGCGCAATGATTATTTTACAGAAAACAATATCCCCGTTTGAAATTATTTCAGATATTCGCCTATACAATAACTACTTCAGCTTCACTTGGGCTTGACACCCTCATACATGCTTTCCCAGAGATTAAAAAAAATCATCTTCCAACCTCAAAAGCACAACGCATTTGTGCACATAGGTTGCGGACAGCAGAACTAAGCAGAGCAAAGAATGGATCCGAGGTGTTCTCGCCGATACTAGAGGATGCCCTGAACACGCGGCGGGGGAAATTCACTTTGCCCACAGTCTGCTACAAACCAATACAGCCTAGGAGAATGGCTGGGGACCGCGTGCTTTCCACAGCCCACCACAGCCTGAGGTATGCTGCTCCATGTAATCCTGCTCTATTTAAGCAGGAGAATCACGATTCGTTATGCCCCCAAGCGCACACGCTGCTGCTCTAACTGCCCTCTGTCCTGCTCTGAGCGTGGTTTGGCATACTCTGCAGTGACAGCTCTAACGACATTCCTCCCTGAGCCGTTTGCTCCGATTGCTGCACGCGGCTGCGATTCCGCACCTCGCAGAGCTACCTGTCCACACTCATTCCTTCTGCCCCCACACACAATTTAGCAGTAGTTCTGGGTGAAGGGAGACTAAATACCTACCTACTCATTCACATATTTTTAGTTCTGCAGCTGCACAGAGCAACAAGACTTTCTTTTTGTCTGAAAAATAGGTACTTTGACATGAAAACACAGAGGAAGAACTGCAGCCAACGCAAAGCAAAGAAATGCAACACTCACGCTCCAACGATGCTGACGCTGCCTTCCCTTTCAGGATTCCCCAGACACTTCACCCTGCCAGCTCGCTCATAGAAAGAGGCTAGACGGGCACCAAGGTAGGCTGGATAACCACTGTCTGCAAACACCAACACACAGAAATTGAGTCAAAGGCTCGGAGCTCACAGGATGCATTTACAAGACTAGGCTGAGGGAAGAGTACTCACCAGCTGGCATTTCAGCCAGTCGCCCTGAAATTTCTCGGAGGGCCTCAGCCCATCGGGAAGTAGAGTCTGCCATCATACTGACGTGGTAGCCCATGTCCCGGAAATACTCAGACAGGGTGATTCCTAGAACAAAGACACCGGCGTGCTGCAGCATACAGTTCCGAAAGGAATTCCATGCTTGTATGTTGGCACTAAGATGCAAATACGCCAAATTATTTAGGTTTACATTTTGATGGGAAGGGACGCTGAAAGTTATTCTTTCTTCCCACTACATCATGTCCTTGCTGTCTTTCTTTTTGTTTCTTTCTTTCTTCTCACTCTCCCCATTTTTTGCTTACGAACCACTCTGGCTCATCTCACATTCCCGTGTATTTCTTTGAAGAGACACGGCAATGTCACTGATGCTACTCTTTGCCTCACTGTCACCACGAACAAAGCCTCTTCTTACTGTAAAATGTCTTCTTCCCTTTCAAACTACCAGAATACAACAGTGAGAAAAGGTCACGTTTTATCTTAATTATCTGACAACTTTTCATAAAAAAGAATTTTACAAAAACCCCCTAAGAGGCTGCAAAGGAAAGAAGACTAGGCTGCCATCTCAGAGAGTACTGTTCCTGCCCATTAAGTGGCTGTACTCCTCAGCAAAAAGCTATTCACAAACAAAAACTTACATAATTCACACATGGAGAAAAACTACATGAGAGCTGGTGCAGTAAGTTCACCTTGTAAGCAGAATTTACTCAGTATTTGGAAATTGTAATTATATACAAGCAAGCCAAATTCAATTAAGGTACCAGGACTCTGTGCAGGCAAGGCCCAAAAGGGTTGGCTTCTGAAACTAAGCAGGTTTCTCGGTACTGACCACCTCAGGAACTGAAAATACTAAAGCATGATGGCTTGCTCTACCCACAGAGCCTTTTCCAGCCTCCTGTAAACCTTACCAGTATAGATAGAGGCTTCTCTGGCAGCCACAGGCATGTTGGAGGTATTTGCTACCAGAGCTGTTCTCTTCATGATGCTTTCTACCTTGCCATCAACTTCCATTGTTAACTAAAATGCAAGAAAAGGAAAAAAAAGGTAAGAGTAGCAAGGTTTTTTTATTACTTTTTTGTTGCTTGTTTTTTTGCCGTATTACTCGCCTTGTATCAGGATACTCTGCTCACGGCTGCTCTACCAAGAGCAGAGACTAGATTCAAGATTTCAGGATACTATGCTGGTTTGCCTTCCAGATCGCACACAGCTTAACTCTTTAACGTACATGCCCCAGCCTCATCTCATCTTCTGCAACTCTCAGATCCCTTTTGATCCCATGCAAATGAGTAATGACAATCCAGTGCATCAGGAAGCACATTATCCTCTCTCAGCTCACTAGGCTGAAAGAGCCAAAAAAGCTTCTTGTCGCGAGACCGTTAGGAATCAGACAGCTTTTTTCCCCCGTCTACACCAATCCAAGTTTGTCTTTGACAACTGGACATAAAGCCAACTACATAACCCCAGTGAAGCCTCACAAGCACCTGGCGACAGAATGCACATCCTGACGTTTGTGTAGAATTCCACTTACGAATGCCCTGGGATTTACCTTTGTCATGGCCACCTCATGACTGTCTTGTCTTGTAATCAATCAACACACCCAAGCCTTTTACCCCTTGTTTCTGACAGTGGGGTTTCAACCTAACAGTTCAGACTGTCTGGCTTCTTTCCCGTATTTTACAGCAGACTGTGCCACAACTAGTTCACTAACATGTAACAACAGGCAGAAGGATTGGTAAACCTGTGGCCTTTTTTTTTTTTAAAAAACCCCACCAAAACCCCAGGCATTTTCTCCTTCCTTCAGAAGGTATTCCAAAGCCTAACGTGCCAAACTAATATCTGGTAAGCGTCTGTATCACCACCTGCACCCTGTAAGTACAGATGCTGCATTTGCTATGCGTGGTTCAGTTAGAAAGGTTAGAAATGTCACCAGTGCAAGGCAAGGTGCTTATGACTGTGCTAAATTACACCCTGGCATTCATTTTGGCTTTATTTCAAACAAGTTGGAAGGTACACCCAAAAACTGGCCCAGATTGAGGGCTAGTTTATTGAGGGGCCACTGAAATCATTCTTGAATGAGCCAAAAGGGATTTCTGCTACTACAACCAGAACTTACAGCAGGGAGGCAAGCAGATAATTTCAAGCCACTCTACCAATATGATATTTTATTCAGTTACAACACCAGCACAATAGCAAGTCTTCCCAAGAAGGTTTACTTGCCATGAATTCTCCGTACTAACCTCAGGGAAATCTCTCAGTACTTCAGACATTTCATTTCCTCGTTCTCCACAGCCTACATAAATGATGACATCACTGTTGGAGTACTTTGAGAGAGACTGTGAGATCACAGTCTTCCCACAACCGAATGCCCCGGGAATCGCTGTTGTACCCCCTTGTACACACCTGAGTAAAGAAAAAGGACTCTGATTTGCAAGGAACTCAAAAGCGGCTCTTTCCCATCTTAGAATATGTTTTCCAATAAAACTCCCTAATTAAAAGCAGAGCAACAGGAGTCACATTCAGTGTTCTGGGGGAGAAGCACAGGGGCGTTTCAATAAACCAAAAGACCGAGGGAATAAACGATCCTTTCCTTCTACTGCCCTTGAAGCATATGAGTTACGCTGGTACAACAGCTAGACTTTCAGGCGTGAAGCACTGCAGTTTGCACAGCTGGAAGCACCGATGGAATGCAAATGCTAAGAAAAGAACAACTGTACTTAGCTGTGCATTATAAGAACCAGCAGCACAATATTTTAGGATGAAAATTACTGAATTCGGTGTCTTGGAAGCGAGCTGCTTAAATGAACATTTTGTGTTACAGTTAAGTGCAACAGTTTTCGTAAGTGGTGACCCCAATCATTGGGAACTATACGTCCTCACGACCACGGAGAGACCCTACTTATGTACTCAAACAGAGATATCAAGCGTGAAAGTTCCAGCCTTTCTGTAGATTTGGCGTGACTACGTTAAGTTCATGCTTGTCCATTCTTTTCTAGATCAATGCACTAGGACTATCTTGTTAGATTTATCTTCCTTTTGCCAGTAGTAGGTTCTCCTGCCAAATATAGAAATACGACGAATTCAGCTAAATATTTTTTGAGATTATGCTGCGATACGTAGTGAAAGCTTGGGGTCTGTTTGCCTTTAAAACAAATTTAAGGCCTCCTCCCTCCGCTTCCCACCAAAAGAGGGATTTCTTACGTACTAGAAAAGAAAAGGTAGTACTTACGGGAAGAGGGCATCCAGGACCCGTTGGCCAGTTAATAAAGGATGATTGGCTGGTAACTTCTCAGTAACAGGACGGACTTGACGTACCGGCCAGACCTGGACCATAGTGAACTTCTCCTTCACGCCTTCAAACTCCAGCTCTAAGACGACATCCTACCAGACAGCACCAGACATCTGCAGTAAGCAAACAGCTGCACACTGGACCAGCACACAAATCCTCATCTCAACCACTCTGCACAGCTAGGTCTTTGATACCACCACAGATGTCTCAAAACCTCAACACGCCATCGTCCCCTCCCAAGGGAAGGCTCTTTCCCATATTTGCAATACTACTGGGGAAATAAGTGCAAGATGAAGCTTCAACTAAATATATGCTTTTGAAGAGCAACTGAATTTTACATATTCATAAGATGCTGTAGATCCCCACAGAGGTCAGCGAACGCGGCGTACTGAAGTGCCATCGGCAAGCCATATACACAGAAAGTAACCGCACAAGATAATCATGTAATCCCTGCAGGCAGGGTAGCAGAAGTGATCGCCAACTCAAACCATTGCATGGAACACGTATTAATTGGCATCATGCAGAACAGAAAGAGTACGTCAACCTCATGGAAGAGACATGGGATGTAACAGCAAGTGCTGTCTGGGAGACTCACCGAAGTGTCATAGTTTCCTGGCGGAGCGATGTATGTCACTGTACCCCGGTTCCGTGGGGGCAGCATGATTTTGTGTTTGATAAGAGAGTTTTCATTCACCACACCATAAATATCTCCACCAGTGATGTGGCTGCCAACCTAAAATCAGAACAGGTCTATTAGTCATAAGTGAGAACTCCAGTTTTAACAAGAATCTTGACAAAGAACTGTATCAAGCAAGTACAGCTATTCAGTCTAGCACTGTGATTACTCCCGTTATAAATGTGCTGTTACAGCACAGTAGCCCATTTACATAACTCATTACACTAACAGCACACTGCTAGCAACACTATCTGGGTTCAGGTGCCTTTCAAGGCACAGCAAGTAGCAATTACTGACTGATGCAAGGAATTTTCCTCGTTTCTTTTATACCTCTCAGTTTAACATGTTAAGCAGAGAAAGGATAGCGTATGTTAACCTGCAGGGTTGGAAAAAAGATGATGCCAAGGGCTAAAGCAGTGACATTTTCCAGCTCCGAGGCTATTCTGCGCCATTCACAAAATGTGTGTGGTGCTAATGCTTAGTTAGTGTGCTTAGCTAATGCTTAATTCCACTAAGTTCTCTACAGTTTTGTAAATACATTAAAACTTTGCAAGTTTCTCATATGCGCAGCAACACACGGCGAGTCACATCGAGTAAGTTTCGGTGATCCCCATCCAGTCTCATACATCGCTACCACCTCCTAGCGCCCATTTTAACAAACTTAATACAGGATAAACCATAGCTCCCAGCAGTCGCAGCCGTGGCACTCTGCTCCAGCCCTAAGCTCTAGGGGTGGGAGCAAGAGGGGAAGATAGCTTGCCGGAACCTACCCGCAGATTTTTGGAAGGCGTGAAGTCCCATTTGACATCTCGGCTCAAAGCTGAGACGTTGACACCTCTAGGGATATAGATACTTTTGGTCAGAGTGCTGATGTCCGAGAGAGGCCTCTGGATACCATCAAAAATAGCTCCCATAATGCCAGGCCCTAGTTCCACTGACAGGGGTTTGCCAGTACGGAGTACAGGATCTCCTACAGAGACACCAGCTAAAGGTTTGCTGAGGAAAAGTTCATCCAGAGAAAGGGAAAGAAACAGGGCAGAAGGCATCACATTCACAACATCATACTCTTAAAGCACCTGGCTGTCAGGTAATATTTTTATTACCATATTACACATCGTCATTTGAGAAGCATGTAGGCTTTATACTAAACTGAAGCTGAAATTGCTAAAGCAACAAAGTTGCTCATCCTCCAGAGAGGCAAAGTAGGGGTAAATATTCTGCTTTACGATCATTAGTTCAAGTCAACTACATGGATGAGGTTACTGGAGTGCCAGGCGGCAGGATGACAAAGCGTCAGGCATTTCTTAAATCTTCAAACCTAGAAAGGAGGTTTGATTGTTCAAGTCAATGTTATGAAATATGTAATTTTTCGCTTCAGAATTTGTTAGAGCACAACTGTTTTGACCTTGAACCTTGCACAGCCTTTTTGACAGCAGTCTAATTTTAAAGGGCGTTTGTCCAAGACCGGCATTATTTCCCTCCTCTCCGAGATCAAGTTGTCCAGTCTATGCACTATCTAAGCTCCAAAGACGCACAACGGACTTCTCTGCAAAGGGCCAGCAGGTTGGCAAAAGGCCCTGCAAGAATACAAAAGAAACCCCCAAAACCCTATGCAAGACTCGAGAGATTAAAAGCAAGTGGACTTCAGAGAGCCCTACGGCAGAGCCCTCTCATTAGCAACCTAAGAGTAAACTACACTCAAACGTGTTCCATGTACTGACGGAAGGCTACTAGATATTACAATGACAATGCCATCTAAAATGACAAATTATTAGGTACAGACAGGAGCTAGTCACCAGTTCACCATCCAGCTCCTCAGAACAAAGCTTTGGGAGCCAGCACAGGCTTTTTCCTGGCCTCTGCAGATACACAGAGCCAACTCTTAAGTTTAAAAGAGTATGAGGGGAAAAAAAGAAGGTCTGGCTTTAAGTTTTACGACTTCTTTTCTGACACTCTCTCATATACGTGTAATTGAAAATACATTTTAAGTTAACTAGATTTTAGAACACGTGCCGCGTCCTAGCTGGACCAAGACTCTGTAAGCACACTGCAGAAGCACAAATGTCATCTGTTACATCTGGCAAAATACTCTGCCCAGAAGGCGGCATCCTGCCCACTTTACATTTCTATTTAAGTGTTACACTAACATAGTTTTCAAAAGCAAAGAAAAAATGCAACAAATGCTGCTTGGTAGTTTTGCCATTTACAGTTGATATTTGTCAAACAACTTCCTTAACAAGGAGCTGTAATATTGAAATTAAAATGAACTTCAGTTCCAAGATACTCATCATTTCATTTCCCCATAAAATCAAAAAAGTTCTCCTCGGTACACAGCCAAGCAAGATTTACCTCAAAACCATGAGAATTTACAAAAGATGTGCAGAACAAATGTTCCTGCCTGCCGGCATCGGAAGCACCAAGCTCTGGTCCCAGCCAGCTTTGTTCATTTTCTTCACCCTAATCACCGCCGTGCCTGGACTGTGCCGGCTGGCAGGCCCAGAGGGATCCGTGAAAAGGATACAGGTTTCTTCATACACCTGAACAGTTGCCAAGTCACCTTCCAGCCGGATAATCTCCCCCACCAGTTCACTGTGCCCTACTCGTACCAGCTCGTACATAGCAGCACCTGCCATGTTGCACGCCGTGACCACTGCGGAAGACAGACACGTAGGTGAATATTCTTCCTGTAGCTCAGGAAATTTTCTTATCAGAAGTTAGTAAGGACTGCACAGCATAAGCCTGGTATTCACCCCGATCAGAAGCACATCCTTGATTTCACAAAAGGGATAACTTGGCTGCCACAAATCCTGACATTTCTGGTTCAAAAGCCAAAAGGAAAAGTTTTCCTATACTTCTCACGCTGTTCCTTTATGCTCAATAAGAGGACACTATCAGAATGTAGTAGTCCACAGACAATTCACGCCGTCATTTCTCTTATCTATCTTGACAGATGGTGAATGTTTAGGGTCTTAGAGACGCAGTGAACTTTGACAGACACAGGCACTTCTCCCTTTCAGTTATCTGGGCCACATTTCCATCTGACTAAATTAAAAACGTACAAGAAAATGGCAAAAGCTCACCTGACACCGGGTGTTACATAAACCTGCAGTTGGGGACCAGCATTTTCAAGCCACTCAAACTTCTATTTACCTTGGTAGCACCTGGATGCTAACATAACAAACTATTTCCCTGCACAGATCAAGCCGAGGCGCCTGCCAAAGGCAGTACATACCCTGGTATCTGGAGTGGCAGATGCCTACAAAGCTTTTAAGGAAGCACTATTTTGATATTTTATTTTGTAGAAACGTGATGTATATCTTAAGCCCTTTAAATTAACTTTCGAGAGATGAAGACTCTTTTACAGCACGTTTTGGGCCTGAAACCTGCTGTTCTGAGTTAGATTTCAGCAGGTCATACATGAGGCCTAGCTGCTTTAGGACAAAATTTATCATGTCTTTAATATTATAATATCAATCTTGCACACAGGGTTCATGTATTTACACAAAAATACATTCTCCACTTCTCAGGGAAGAAAGCTATATCAGTTTAAAATTGTTTTCAAGTATCACTTCTGCAGTTAAGGAACTGGCAGTTAAAGAGCAGGCATTTATTTAGGTAGACACAAGCCAAGGAAGTTTCTCATTCATCACGTAAGCTGCATTAACAAAAATGCATGCTATTCTTCTGTTCTCACATCCTTCATCTCTTGACAAGAACAGAAAAGTCTGCAGGTATTCAAAAGCTGTTACCATCAGAGCCTAAAGAAACTATTTAAGCTGATAAAGAAGGAGGAAGAGTCCTCCTCCTCACAGCTGCACTACCACCACACCCTGCCACCCTCCCTGACCCTTGCAGCTCCTCGCTGAGCTCCGCCAAGCCCACGGTGCAGTAACACGGAGCAGCTTGGGTGACACTGGCAGGGGACTGAGTATTCCGGAGGGCACAGGGTCAAACTGCATTTCAGTGAGAATGGACTATGCATCTCACACCCTTTCAGAGAAGCTTAACACCCTGCGCCTGCAGATTTCTCATCCAGAAAGCTTACTACCTTTTGTTTATTATTATTATTATTATTACTACTACTACTACTATTATTACTATTATTATTCAGCCTGCTTCTGCTCATTACATCTTTAAATAAGATTAATTAGCAGTAACATCTTGTTAGTGTATTTCTTAGTATTTTATCAGACTAAGTCAGTGATCCTTCTTAAAAAGCCTCCCCAAAAAAAAGGAAGAGAAAAAACCCCACCCAGAGCTCTACTACACTCCTCTACTTCACTTTCAAGTTCACCTCCAAGTGAACAAGATTGACTAGACACTAGATGAAACAGAACCTATGATTTCCTTTACAAAATAATACCTACCGGGTCCCGAGACTCCATGGACATAGCCAACAAAAGCCTCTCTGTCCTCATCACGGATTTTGGGTAGCTTGGAGAAGTCCATTTTGCCTGTTCAACTGTACGGAAGGAAAAACAGAAAAGAGTCAGTTCTGAAAAATACACACGTGTAATAAGATCCTCCCCTCCCTCCCTCTGCCCTCTCCTTGTTTCCAGTTAGAAAGAATTCTGAAGAATTCTGAACTCGTACAGCCTGAAGCACCTTAACCCCACTGATTTTAAAGCCATAAAAAGTTATAAAGTAACTCATTTAAACAAACAAAAGAACTAACATCCCCTATTGCAGAAACACAGGGGTGGAACGTCGCTCCATAATAGGATCCCCAAAACACTGCTGAGTGAAACAGTTGCACTCCAAAAACGCCATAACACTGCTGGACTATTTGCAAGCCCAATAACTGGATATTTACACAGCGGAGAACCTCTTCTGTCCTCCACCTCTCATCGAGCCTCCTTCAAAACATGGAGCTTTCCACGATTCTGAGTGAGCAAGGAAAGGTTCTGGGGCTGCTTTACTGCCACCGGTCTCTAAAAGGCAATACTACAAATATGAACTGTGAAAATTCCCGTTTTGCTATCTCAAGCTGCTGAATCGGAGCATTCAGAGGAAGAAACGTACATTTTCACAAGCACCAGCGGGCAAGCACGCGAGCCCTCTCCATATGCCTCACAGCTAGGTACTATGCAGTCTTGCTCTCGGTGAAACCCATGGAGCCTTACAGAACTGTGCTGAACAGCGGCCAAAAACCTCAACCTGCAACAGATAAACACTGACACCTCTTGCCAGGAACTGTTCAGAGAATCTAAACAACTGGCACAGGAAAAGCTGTTTCAGACACAGACCTCCTCGATCCACGTTTGCCCTGCAATCGACAGTTGGGCTGTCCTGCTTCTGGTGCCGATAAGAGTATTTAATGGTTTTGCTTTGTCAGCCCTTATCATGCTTTGCGTTACCTTGGCAACTGATCAGCGTTAGAGAACTGTAAGGCAACTCTCTACCCATTTCTACTGTATTGACAGGTTTACGACACAGGACCGGTGAAAGGCGTGGTGTGGCAATCCCAGCATACAATGCTCTCTGCCTGCCCGCAGGGCCTATCCAGCAAAAGTCCAGGGTTCGGTGATAGCAACTGCCTGAGGCATCTGCTGACGCAGTCCTTCCAAGAAGCTTAACCTAACCTGGCATCATCTGCAAGGCAGCAAATACAGAGGCGTAATCAGGCTTGAACCCCCCCACCCCGTCTACAGCGAGGAAGACAACTACATTGCCGCCCCGTCCACCATCGTGAAAGGATGCTTTTCTGCCTGTTCTTCAGGTAGGTAGCTGACATCCGCACTAGGTACCCGACATCTATTCCTAAAATCTTATGGCTGTTTTCCAGCTTTTTAATACTATACTACAAATCCTCTGCCCCTCAGCCTCTTTACCAATCAAAATGTTTTACACCAGTGGCTCTGCTCTGTAAGGAAAGGACCTCCAATGATTCCAAGCTCCTGTTCATCCTAAGGAAGAGCTTCTTCCAGGCTCCACGTCTCGCTGGAGCGGACGGTGTAACATGGCTACCATTGACTCATTTCACAACAGCCAGCCCGGCAGTCGATCGTGACTCAGTCACCACCAGCCCGGAGCAGAACTGCTAGCTGCTCTCGAGCTCAAAGGCGAAGGCAGATAGCTGTTAGATCCCTCTACTCTCCGTAACGGCAGTTTGCCCTTTAAGCTGCCTGTTGCTTAGGCCCAGAAGACGATTTTAATTTCACTGTTTATTTCCCAAAAGCCTCCTCCGACAAACGGCAGAGGGGAGGTCCTTGCAAAGCAATCTGCAGGTCCTGAGCAGCTGGTAAGAGCTGGTTCTGATCAGACCAACATCACTACCTCATCTTGTTTGCTTTTAACTATTAAATACATTGCAAAACTCAAGCAGAATTACTGTTCATACTGAAAAAAGCAGCTGGTCTTATAAATCCACCCAAAACATTGACTTCAACATACCATGATGCAGATCAATCTCTAGAGTCCTACTACCAAAATCCTCTATAGAAGCACAATAAAGAAAGAGCTAAACCAAATCCTCACCACTGAATTAGTGACACTGTTTGGCAATTAGACAGTACGGGGTCCCAGATGAAAGAGTCAATTTACAAAGGCAAGGAGAAGCAGGAGGAACACTGGCCAGTTTCCTTTTAAATTAACTCTTCTTCACAACCAAAACCTGCCGGTCAGCTGACCGCCACTTGAAGCGACTGTTTATCTTTTAGGGACAGAAATAAGCACCTCAGAACAGTCGTTCTGCAGGTAGAACAGCATCCTGACACCCAGCACCCGCGTCTCCTGTTCCCGTGGCTGCTCTGCTCCCTCTCTCTTCTGACAGCCACCTTCCCCTCTCACCGGCCAAGCCACCTAGAAGGCAATGGGATTCCTCTGCTAGACCACCTAGCGACACACCAATAAACCCCGTCTTCGTCCTGATCTTTAGCATCTGCACCAGTTGCTTTTAAACACATATCTATTAAATATTCCAAGTGTAAAAGATGCGGTGGACTCCTCCTCACCTTGCTTTGTTCCATCTCCTATGCACCTCCAAACAAAGTGCACACAGCCTAAAAAGCCAGTGCTCACAGGCCAAGCCGACCTATTTTTTAAGGGGCTACACTTCTTTTAACATTGAATACAAATGAAGAAAAAAAATGCTGTTATTTGTCTCCGCATAGTTGTCTTGTGCTCGTGCATTAGCATTACAGATTTTCATTTTAGATGGAAAAGTCCTTGAGGGCAGAAATGTTGCCTTACCTACCTGCACTGTTAAATGTCTTCATTGTTAGTACTCAGATACAATGACATTCCCTAAAGCACGGCAGAACTGGCTAAACATAACACGA
The DNA here is from genome assembly GCA_020745775.1 of Theristicus caerulescens. Classification (NCBI taxonomy): domain Eukaryota; kingdom Metazoa; phylum Chordata; class Aves; order Pelecaniformes; family Threskiornithidae; genus Theristicus; species Theristicus caerulescens. The sequence goes on along the minus strand of CM036559.1, from coordinate 170,104 downwards.
CGTGTGTGCAGGCAGCATGCACTTACCCAGACACCATGGTGGCTAGCCATTTTAGAAATCTACCGAGTTCCTACAGCCTTTCACAGGCCTCTCGCCAGCACAGGTTATTAGGCACTCCATGCCATCCACGCCTGCTAAGCCCACTAGCACACCTACACAGGGTATTAGCTTAATTTGAATTCCCTTATGAGCAAAGATGCATCTCGTATCCTTTACAACTTATAAACAGGAATCTTCCTCATCTTAAGCAGTTCAACAATTGATTTTAAACCTGCTCTTGAGCTCTAACGTGGTCATATTCTGCCTAGCAGTGCCAGAAATCAAAATATTACTTGCTGCAGAACCACCTCTAGGTGATTTATGAAAGTAATTTTATAGTCATAATTAAACAAGAAAGAGCCAACAACCTGCGTTTTCTATCTTGATTTCCCCCAGTACAGCAATTTGGCTGCACAGCAGCCCCCAAAATGTAACTATCCTGCTCTCAACGCCGGGGAAACCTGTTTTCTATTACGGTTCCTTGGTTTTGCTTCAAACATTTGATCAGTCCCTGAATTTACACGATGAACTGCCTTACCACAAAGATCTCTTCAAAATTCAGACTCCAGTGAGATTTTTAGAAGGAGCCTTCTTACAGCAAGGACAAAAAATCCATGACTATTTTATCATATAAACACAGATTCTTACCTTATTGTGCAGAAACAGGGAGTAACAAAAATCCACAGGCCCAACGAAGCAAAGCCAGAATTCAGCAGTTAAGCCCCACCACTAAGGAAATAATTGTCCTTCTAGTGCCCCTGCACAGAGGGATGAGAAAGCCTGCTGCAGAGGGGAACGAAATTTCTGACACACAGCAGAGGCACAGCCACCTGACTTGATGAGTCATCAGTCTCGCTCTCCCACCAGCCCCGGGAATGCCGCAATAGCAAACCAAGCTGCCCAGAGCCCCGCTGGACTCCCCGCGTGCCCTCCGCGCTGCACAGGACCCAGCACGAGAAATTAAAAGAAGCGTGCAGCACGCATATGAAGGACCTCCTACAAAGCCGCTGATCCCAACGTCCCAAGCGGTGCATGCTACTACATAAAAATCCTTGAGAGACAGATGCGTGCTTTCTGCTGGAAGCTGTTTACCTTCCAGTCCTCCCGTGTAATATATCCACGTGAGCGCGCGTTGTGTTCTGGAACAGCCTAAGAGAACAGCCGGTTAACAACAGCCTGCACAGGGACGCGCTGAAGACGCCGCAATAGTAATTGCTTGAGTATGTAGAACAGGTATTGATTCTTGTCAAAACAGCGAGTCTTGCGGGGCTCACGGCTGCTCACGCAAGAACCCCTTCCCCTGATCAGCAGAAGCATTGATGCAACCGCACGACATCCAACACCCTTGCGAAGCAGACTGACGGGCCACGAGTGTCGGCTGCCAGAATCTGCTGCCGGAGATCGGCGGGCACTGACGTTGTCCTGTACGCTGTACCAGAGACGAGCAGCTACGCGGGCTCTCCCTCAAGGAGCCTCACGAGTTGAAGAGCTCCCTGCAGTCTTCATAACCTCTCAAGACTATTTTCGCAAGTTCTAGGATTCGCGACATGTCAAATTGGCACAAAAGCTTAAATACACCGACCAAAATTGTAGTAAATAGCGCAAGACCAGCAATTCAGAAGCAGCAGCATTCCATTAATAAGTCACCAGTGCTACGATTCATTCTGCTGGAGTAATTTGGAACTAAGGGCATAGATTTTACTCTATCTGAAACAGACTAATGTCTTTTGAATTCCTAGGGTAGAAAACCGGAATCAGAACATAAGCCTTTCCATTCAATATCCAGGAAAACTTAACAGGCGCACACAATAAAATGTAGCCAAATAAAGTTTTCCAAAGAAAATCCCTCCTCCTCTTCTTAGTAAAAACCTAGATGTTACAGGACAGCAAAGATGACGGCCCACGCTGGACAATCAGCTCAGCGTCGCGTTTGAGTCACGCTTTAGAACCAAGACTGCCAACGTTTACTGTGTTCAGCTGAGCAGGCTTTGGTACAGCGCCTAAGTCCCTTGTCCAGCTGTGTGAGGATGTGTGCAAAGGCCTCAGGAACAGCAGGATCATCGCTGCCACACATTTCCTGTAGCTTGGACACTTCATACTTCCCTTTCCAACAGCTGATATTTTTGAGAGGAAGTATTAAAAAAATACAGTGCCAAAGTTACTAGACAAATGCCAAAGTTCAGCAGCATTTCTGGAATCCGGGATATTGTCCCAGAAGAAACAGCATGCCCAGAACTCTAACGCAGGTCACTTGGAAGGGAAGCCAACCAGTATTCTCAGGAAATCTGGTCCTTTGTACTATGCAGAGTTATAATTTTACTATAATACAGCAGGGAAAATCACTCCAGAGTTCTCAGTCACCAACAAACAGAATCGCTGAGGCTGGAAGGCACCTCTGGAGATCACCTAGTCCCAATCCCCTGCCCAAGGCGAGCGAGAGCAGGCTGCGCAGGGCCATGGCCAGCTGGGTTTTGATTAGCTCCAAGGACGGAGACCATGCAACTCTCCAGGCAACCTGTTCCAGTGTTCAGTCACCCTTACAGTAAAACGTGTTTTCCTACGTTTAAAGGGAATTCCCTGTATTTCAGTTTGTGCCCATTGCTTCTTGTCATTTCAGCAGATAGGGCTGAGAAGAGTCTGGCTCCATCTTTGCTCCCTCCCACTAGGTATTTATGTACTTTACAATAAGATTCTCTGAGTTTTCTCTTCCCGAGGCTATATAATCCCAGCTCTCTCAGCCTCTCCTCATAGGAAAGATGCTCCAAACCTTTAACAGTCTTTGTGGCCCTTTTCTGGACTCACTCCATTCAGTCCACGTCTTCCTTCTACTGGAGAACCCAGAACCAAACACTGCACTCCAGATGTGGTTCCCCTAGAGCTTAATCGAGGGGAAAAACCACCCCCCTGAACCTGCTGGCAGCCTTCTTCCCAACACAGCCCAGGACAGCGCCGGCCGCCTTTGCCACAAGGACACCTTGCGAGCTCATGTTCAACATGGTGTCCACCAGGACCTCGAGTCCTTTTCTGCAAGGCCACTTTACAGCCAGCCAGTCCCCAGCCTATAGCAGGGCACGTGGTTATTTCTCCCTAGGCGCAGGACGTGGCGTTTCCCTTTGTCAAACTTTGTGAGTCAACCTGTTTTTCCACTCTGTCGAGGTCCCTCTGTACAGCACAGCCCACTGCTCTATCAAACGCCTTCCAACTTTGTATCATCTGCACTTGAAGGAAAGGAGGCAGGAGTCGCCTCCTGCACTCAACACAACGATGTGGCTTAGTCCTCTCTTCACACAGACGTCAAGAAACTAACGGTACCAACCTTCTTGCCATAAGCTCAGAGTTGCAAGTACCATTGTTTCTTAAACTCAACACTACAAGCATTCTTCCATTTAATTATTCATACAATTCCAGTTGCCACAGGACACTTTGAGGCCACCTCTGCTCTCGATAAGTCAGGAATCTGCTTAAGTGACGCTCAACTACATACTGCAACCGTACCAGACAATTCATCTTTCAGGCAACTCGTTTCTTGGGTACTATAAAGCCCCCTCCTCTCACGTGAGGCTTGCTTCTCAGCACGTGCACCGGTAAATCCAGGTGTATGCAAGAAAAAAGATAGGAAATAGAAGACGCTGCCACTGTCAGCACAGTACGCAATGGCTACAAAGGGAGACTGTGCAACACGGCAATTCATGAAGCCCATCGCAAGCTCCTACTGCCTTCCTCCTCAAAACGAATTTTTACCTGTGTGTGTGCCAATACATCCCAGCCTGATACTTCAAGCAAACATCATGCCCTGCACGCAAGCTAAATATATATAAAATACATTTATATTTAATACATATATACAGCATAAGAGACTCTCCCCTACCACAAAGATGGGCTGTGAAGTCTGTCCATGCAAGAAATACCGCCATCACAAATTGTTATCCAAGCATCCAAGCTTTTATTCAGAAACTTGGGAGATTCCTCCAGTTAGCCCAGAACAGGACTAGAAGAAAAAAGTTGTGTTTGAACATGGCTGAGAAGTTAGCAGCAGCGATAAATCTAGATAGAAGGGTCAGCAAGGCATTCATTGCATAACTGCTTTGACCCACTGAAGATTTGATCAGCTCAGTAGATAACCGGCCTCCTAACTTCAAACGCAGTTATCACGCTATATCTAGAATTGATAAAGATCCTAGTTTTATCAATTAAAATACTCCTGTTGCTAGAGAAAGCCACACTGTCCATGTGAAAAAAAACCTTCATCAGCTGACTAGCTATATGCTACAGAGTTTTCCATAACAGGGTTTTCTACACTGATTCTTTCCTCTCAGCCCAGAAGGCTTCTCCAGAGGAGCTCCAGAGGTAGAAGTGGATGAGCCTCCCCTTATTTCTTACTTGCTACACTGCTTCACAAGTTTCCTACTGCAAAAAATTTTACATTCCTTTCAGCCTGCTACACATCCTGCCCCTTCCTTGGCTTGGTAGACTTTCACACAAAAGACAGATCTCATGCAGCTGAGATCCAAGCCATAACACAGAATACTAACACAATATTCATTTCTGTGTCCCACAGTGGCCTTCTTTTCTCGTCCTGATCCCGTCATCTAGCTGCTAGGGCTGCAAAGTTCTGCAGCCATCTGCTTCGTGCAACGCTCAGTCATTTCCTCTAGATGAGCAACATTTTCATTAACCTCACTAACATTACTGCAGAGCTAAAATCCACCCTTGCTCTTGTTAAATAAAAGCCACTCTCCTTTGAGGTGCATTTGGCATCGTTACTTGAAATACTTGTTGTTGCTCTAACCTTTAAGATGACAAATATCAAAATGAGATGAACGCAAAGCTGTAAGCAATTATAGCAGCAAACTTCACTACAGTTCAGTAGAGTAACTTCTGAATAGTTGAAGATTCTTACCTTAACAGACAAAAGGTGTGCAATTTCATAAAACAGCTATTGCTGGATTTCTAAGTCAGGCTCAGTTTTACATGCAGAAACATCTTAGTAATTTGGGCTCATTAAAACACATTGGCTTCTGCACAAGCCTCACCACTGCCTAACCCCTTGTCCCTAAGTGTAATAGCTAAAATACCGAGCACAAGTTTGGAATAAGCATTTCATCGTTACACTTAACTTTCAGAGCAGTCTTTAAAGTCGGGATATTATGGAATCTTCAGTTTATTATGTGGGGTATTTGACGGCTAGTTTGAAGAGCGTGTTTGCATGAACGTCTTTGAGAAAGATTTAATGCCCCGAGCAGATAGAAGTACTCTTTTACAGCACTTTGGTATAATGAAACACCTGGCTGGAATCACAACGCACATATTGGCAGTGGATCCCAGTAAAAGGAAATTAAGTTGAGGTCGACTTTTCCTGTAATGGAAAACTTCATCTTAAAGTTAAGCCACATTTGGAGATTTTATGTTCAATTACCTGAAGTATTTACAGCTTCTTTAGAATAGCCAGAGCCCCTCCAACATATTAAATTTTAGTATTGTTTAAACTATGTATTGTGGTGGTCGTCTGAATACCTACAAGGTGATGCAAATTTATCTCACGATAACAAAACTCTCAAGACTTCAAGGATCTAGAGGAAAGTCACTTCATAGAATTGGCTTTCTAGAAGTCCTTACCAGTGTCATCTGCATTTAGCCAGAAATACCTTTAGTTTTTTTCTGAAGAGCTGCTTTTTAAGGTATCACTTTCATAGTGAGAAACAAAATAGTGATATAGTGTAATAATGAGAATAACCAAATGTTTGTCCCGCTAACTGAACTTCTTGGAAGATGCAGTTTCTTTGCTAGAATATTAAAAACCAGTCAAGTCATTCTTCAGGCCATTAAAGGAAACTCGCATACCTGAAAGCTTTTGTCCAGCTGTAATGAACTATTTAATTAAGGCACAGTTTTCTCCCTATAAAGCTAATACCTGCTCCTATAACCTTTCTATCCCTCATCACACTCGACCACCCCAACCACGGCTCTTCATGCTTCGAGCACGAATGCAGACCAGCAGCATAGACATTCAGACCACCTATCTTTTACGTAGTCTTAAACAACAACAAACCACTCCAGTAAGCGAGCACAGCTTATGGCATCCTAAAGGTGGAACACAGCGAGGGGAACACTACGTCTTCGCAGTGCAGATTTCACCACTTTTCTTGGGATGCCGTCTGGCAGACAGCGTTAGTTGGACAGACTGGTCGGCTGAAACACACCAACATTTCAACTTGGCCACGAGAATCCTTACAATGTGAGCAATCTTCAACGGATTAGGAAGGACAAAGACAAAGGCTTTCATAGTAGAGATACCCTCTAGGAACATCGCTTCTCTCTTAAGCGCTTGCATCTGCAATGGGTTTATTTTCGGCAGATGTTTTCGTTCATTTAACTGCCTAGCAGGACGAGTCTCAGCTCACTGGGGTAGCAATGGTCTTCAAAACTATTCGTCTCGGGATTAAACAGATGTCAGACAGCTAATGCAGAAAGCTCAGTGCTATAAAAACGTGGCCATGACAGCAGCTTCCCGTACTAGTTTTAGCACTTCCCGATTACTTCTGATTTGCACGTTTTAAGTCACCCACAACGGACTCTCCGAAATGCTGTAAACTATGACAAAACCCAATAACTGTCAACAGGCACCATGCACGTATTAGATCACCGTCAGACAAATTATTTCTGACGAGAGTGAGCAGTGACACTGAAATTTACTGTTACACAAGCTCAGAGGCGTAACCAAGAAAATAAATTCGGCAGCTAAAACTGATCTTCATCTGCCATTTGGTTAAATGGTAGTAACAAAGGACTATGACTTTCAGGATTTATCCACATACATCTTACTGGTTTTCAGAGTAAGTTTATCATTTCAGTAAAGACAGACCTCGTAAGGCAAAGCTTGTTATAGCAGCCATATAATATATGGAAGTCTAAAAAGTTAGCAGCAAATGGTCAATCCTTCTAAGAAATGGGGGTGTTTAACTTTGGGAGAATTTGACAAAAACGGGAGAAATAAATGCGTAGATGAAATAAAGTAACCAAACCAAAAATATTTATGGGACTGTAGAACTTATTGCCATGAGGTACGACCAAACCCAGGAATTTAGTATAAGCTTAACTGTCCACTTTCCAAGGGGAGAAGGGAGTGAACACAAGAAAAAGAACAAAAAACCTTTTCAGAACATAAAAGAAGGTACAACAACGACAACCAGAAGATCCAGTCTAAGCCAGTTTTGCATGTTGGACCTTTAGGTGATTCCTGGCTTAATTTGTACAGGAAGAAAAGGCTGAAAAGTTTAGATTCATTCCGCTTCCTCTGATGGAGTAGATCCCCATTTCTCTCTGTCCAGCTGGAAGGCTAAAGAAGTCACATGTTTTAAGACAGTGAGTAAGAGTAAAGGAGCATGATATTCCAGTTGACTACATCGTCTGTTTTCCTTGGTACAGTTCCATTCTAAAAAAAAAAATCATGTGGATACCATTGTTCAGCAATACTTCAATGTTTCCAAGTCTAAAATCCCCCACTTTTCTTTGTAACCAATGATACAAGTATGGAGGAAAGAAAAATCTATTTCGGTTTCAGGCAATGCAGGGTTTTTTTAAAAAAAAGAGAGAGAGAAAGAAAAAGAGTGCCTATTACTTGGCCAGCCAATAGCATGCAACATTTTTTGGTCAACGCCAGAGTAACCAAAGATATCAACTAGGTTATCCCGTAATCCTTTTACTCTTTTTAAGAGGCCAGGTATGTCCAATTAGGAATGCAGCTTTAGTTCACGAAGAAGCAATTTAAAAGCACGAAGGAAAAACGTCGGTAGGAATTTTCAGGGCTCAAGAACTCAAAGCGACAGTATTATGGTATCAGAACACAAGAGGTGAAGCGTAGTGCCTCTAAACGTATCGCCAGAGGAATCATCTAGTAACCTGCTGGTCTGTAGCGGCTCTGGATGGCAATGTGTAACACCAGTACCCATGCACAGATAAATGCACAAAGTCATACTGGGAAAAAAATCAGACAACAGAAGCACACTGAAGCCTGCAGACTTTGTAAGTCCGGATTAAAATCAGGTATAAAACAGTTAATACATACTCAGACCAAAATAAAAGCTAAATTTAAGCTACTGCTGTATAAAAATTAAGCAAGTAGTCCTAATCATTCACGGCTGAACCCTAATATTAGCACTATCTGTAGAAAATAGCTCTTGATCTGGAAAATGGAAAGGCTGCATTTATAGGAAACAGAGATCTTGTGTTACTATTGCAACACAAGACTTCAGCCTCCATTTGAACAGTCAGCTGACGCCAGCAGTCATTTTCCAGCATTGTCTTCATTTCTCCTTCCCCATTCTCTCAAGCCGATGTCCATAGTAGTTCTTCATTTTTGAACGCCGTGCTTTGTCCCCTGGTTATAGAATTAAGACTAGGTTTTTTTCCCCACATAACAGAGTAAAACTGTTTTCAAGAAGACTTGACATAATAAACTGACAAGCACAGCAAAAATAATCTGCAATATTTTTGGTAATTCAAAGACCTGTAGCCACTGATCTCATTTCACACAGTCTTAAGTAGAAAATAATAAAATGTAGATATTATTCAATATTTATGCTTGCTGCTCATCGAAAACTCCTTTAAATGCACCATATAGAGAAGCCAAACATTCAGTTGCTGCAGATCTGCAGAGTGCCAAAGTCAGCACAAATACAGCAGCTTGAGGATCTGCCTCAGTTACTCAAACTTCCACTTGCCAATGCCAACCTACATTCGGCACGTTTGCGCTGAAGTGCTACAAAGGGGTGGGCTAATAAACCACCTTCAGCAGGCCGTCAGCAGGTTTTCCTCCTTTTCCACCCCTCTCCACTTCATCAAGCGGTATTAGCATCCGAAATACCGTGCTAGATCAAATAGCCTGTGTCCTTTGCCGAAGTATTGCATTACAATGAATAAAACCATCACCAAATTGCTGTCATTCCCAGCTGGAGTGCAAATTCTCTGACAGAAGCTAGTAAAACCTTAGAAAGAAATCACTTTGGGCAACCACACTGAATGGATAGATCTCGATACATACGTGTCAGGTACTCCAAAGTCACGGCTATCTGTAACGTGCACAGTATCGTCCAGAACCCAGCCACGTAACATTTCTTTCTCGCCTTCGGGTGAGTTCTAAGTGTGACATTTGGAAAACCTCGTCTAAACTGGGATTTTGTCACCGGCTACAGGAATAGGAAACACGTTTGACTTGCCACCAGCGTTTCCCCCCCGCAGAACAACAGGCGGGCCCGTGTGCTGGGGCAGAAGCGCGGCCCGAAGCCAGCAGCAGCCTTCCTCTTCCACAGCCTCGCTCGCTGCGGGGCTGCTGAAGGGCACAGGGAGGTGCAGTCCCACCCACCCAAGATGGTGGGGTGATCCGCCACGGAAACCCAGCCGCTGTCACCGCGCCTCGGTGCGAGGGATCCCGCTGCATCCCCGGGATCGCTCCTGGGGCTTCCCCGAGAGCGCCCGGCACGCTTCCCTCGGCGGACACCCTACCCGGGGGGCCGCTTTGCCCTCCCGGCCTCTGCTCCCGGGAGTGGCAAGAGCACGGCCGCCCTCAGCGGGCTCTGCCGCCGGGGAAGGGCCCCGCACGGACGGCGCTGCGCTCCGGTGGGGGCCGAGCGGGGCGGCAGCCTCGGCCTCCGCTCCCAGCGCGGCCTTCTGCCCTTACCGCGCCCCGGGCAGGCGGGTGAAGGTCGGCCTCCCGCCGAGGAGACACCCGCTCCGGGGTGGGAGCCTCAGAGGAGAGCTCGGCGGGGGGGCGGACAACCTCCTCACCTCACACCGCGACCCGCCGGGCTGAGGAGCGGGGCGAGAGGCCTCACCTGCGGCCGGCGCCGGAGCCCTGCTCCCTCCTCCTCCTCCTCCTCCTCCGGCGGCCCTGGATCAGCTGACGCCGGCCCCGCGCGCATGCGCGGCGGGTGAGGGGTCACGCGAGGGGCGGGGCGGCGGCGGCGGGACGCAGGCCCATGTGGAGCGGGAGCGGGAGGCCGAGCCGCCCGGGCCGAGGAGGGGGAGGCCGCAGCCGCACCGCCGGGCCCTGCACGCAGCCAGCGCGGACGCCGGCCAGGCCTCGGCCGCACCATGAAGGGGTGAGTGCGGGCCCGGAGCGCCCCGATCCGGTCGTGACAGGGCGGCCGCGACGTCCGGGCCCGCTCCCCGCGCCGCCTCAGGCGGCGCGGGGAGCGGGCCCGGGCGGCGCGGCCCAGGCGCGGCGGGCGGTGCCTTCCCCCCCCCTCTCCCCGCTTCAGCAGTAAAATTTAAAATTTATCCCGGAGCGCAAACTCTGCGTGCCGAGCCCCGCTCGGGCGGGACGCTCTTGGTGCCGCGGGGTGGCGGGCTGTGGGCAGAGCCGGGGGCGGTCTGGGCATCCGCAGGGCGAAGGAGGCCGCCGGGTCTGAGGGAGAAAGCTGCCCGCCTCGGAGGGGTGGTTGTGCAGGGCTATTGTTTGTAACGTCCCCCCAGCGCTTCTGGGGGTGCGGGTCTTGAAGCGTTTATCTGCGCGGAGGCTGTGCAGCGTAGAGGGGATGCAAACGAGCCGTGTTTTGTGTCTGATTTCTGTAGCGCGCTGCTTTGGCCTCGGCTTCGCTTCTCGACAAGCGAGGGATTTCAGACGCTGGGTTTCCCGCTGGGCGCAGGCAGCGAGGGGCCGTGTTTGAACGGGGGGACCCGAGGCCTTCCGAGTCGCAGCGCTGCTCTGGCGTCAGATGACCTGCCTGACCTTGCGCAGGTCGCTTTGGGACAGGTTCTTCAATGTTGGTTAAACCGCCTAACGCTTATTAATTTCAGCCTCAGCGGTGCTCCGCAAAATGTGATCCTTCTGCTCCGTGCCTCAGTTTCTTCATACACACAAAGGAGGTTTTCCCCAGCCGTTTCTCAAAGGAGTGTGAAACCAGTCCCCTTGAAACTGGTGTTATGCAATGCTGGGCATTATTATTCCAGTTTGGCAGCTTAAGGCAGGGTGAATGGAAGCTGAAGCACTTAAGCTTTTACTAAGAAATGGTAAGGGGTTTAGCTTATTAGCAATTGGGGTGAGGTCACACGACAGAACAGCTTGATGACAGATACTTAGCTATTTTTACAGCGTGCCAGCAGCTTCAGACATCGTGAGGGGCTGGCAGGTACCTGTAGAAAGAGGTTCAGTGATGACTGCAAACACACCGACTCTCAGCTGACGTTAAATAGGTGTGTTTGGGATATCGGGCGATCCTTTATTCGCCTGCACCACCCTACGTGAAACAGGGCACCCTGCCTCTTAGTCACCTCGTAACGAGGATGACAGAGTTTGCGAGAAGAGCAACAGCACCGATCAGCCAAGATGAAGCGGCAGTTGACGCGATCGTTGTTCAGCAGCGCTCCTGACGAAACTGGGTTTCCTTGTATCCTCCGTCGACCGTTCTGCTGTTTTCTACAGCTGAGCCCCGCTTTGGCTGTACGTCAGTTGTGAGTTGGGGGACAGGGCTACCGGGCCCTGGGTGCGCGAGGTGGAAGGCGGCCCAGGGGTGTCAGGCCGCGGAGGTCTCCTGGTGGGCTGCAGCCAGAGCTGTCTGCCGTGCTGAGGCGCTCCCCGAGGGGCTGAGCCCTGGCTTTGCTTGCGCTGCTCAGGAGTTCTTATTTCAGGGAGCTTTTTACTTTTTGTAACTTTTCTTTTTAAAAATAAAAAGCTATGGAGGAAAAAAAACCCCACCACGCACCCCTCTTCTGCTTCCAGAGCACCAAACTTTATTTCTGTTACTTTACTTTCACGTACAGGCAGCTTTATCACTGAGTCAACTTCAGAACTGATCCTTTTGGGTTCTGAACTTGCCTATTTCCGCTTTTCTGGTACTTCTTCATCGCTTTGAAGAGCAGCATATTCCTGTCTTGTTAAAACACTGTTAGCACCACGCAGCAAGTTCTTGTGCAGAATCAAAAATCTTCATATTGAATCCAGGTGTTCTCTAAAAATTCAGGTTGAGGCAAATTGGCTGATAGAACTCAAAATGAAAAATAACCCAATTTAAATACAATGAGAGAATTAAAGGAGTAGACGAAGATTTCGGAAGGAATATAGTAAATGACATAGGCGTACTCTGGAACAAACCAAATTGTTAGTCAAGCCACAAAGATCGGAGAAGATCCCTAAAAAAACAAGTACTGTCAGAAGATAGGTCCAAAAATAGATCTAAAGCTTCAGCTCCCAACATACAGAAACTAATGTGGTGTTTGAAAGGATCCAATCTGTCGTCAGTATTAAATCCAAAATTGTGGATCACTTCTTCTCAACAAACTGACTCCATCTGAGAACTTTTTCTGGGAGTGTATGCGTAGTAACCCACACCACAAAGTGCAGAGATGATTTTGGGAGCCCTAAGACCCATAACATCAGCTGCAATCATGAACAGTCTGCTTTGGCAGAGAAAGAATTAAAAAAGAAACTAGCAAGTTTACTGGTGTTTTGAAATTTCAGATCCAAAAGAGATTGCGTAGTCACCGTGCGTCGCTTGCAGCCCTCTTTCTTAGCTCTCTGAATTCGAAATAGCACATGGCAATGTGTTAATAATGCACAGGGGGTTGTAGTGCCTGTGTCATCAGGGTGTTTGAGATTAGGTGACTTCTTTTACAGAGGACCTCTAGTTTCAGAGATAGGGAAAGATTTTTTTTTTTTTGCTTTCTGAGCTGCTTAAAATTTTGTGGGTTTCCTCTTATTTGATGATTTAAACATCAGCTTTTGAACTGGTAATTGCTTTTACCTCCCACCTGCTTTTGTGATACTTGGCTTTATGTTCGCTCTATCCTCATCTTCTGAATGATTTTAATAATTCAGAGACTTGTTATGTTTCCCCCTTTTTTTTTTTTTAACATGTGAGTTGAAAAACAGAGGTAATTCACTGTTCTGTCACTGAACTTCATGATTCTCTAGAGATTCATTTCTTTTTTCATTTATTGTATTCCTAAATGTTGTTAGTGTTAGTTCTGGAATTTGAAAATCTGTTTTAGAACTGGATTTGCATGAGGAAAAACAGCAGTGGGAGGGACTCGGGTTCTACTGTCTGTAGTAATTCGCCTGTTTTTGTAGAGCAGATGTAAATAATACTCCCTGCACTTCACTGCTTTCGCAGCGTTGATTCCCTTGTTGCTCGGTGGTTTTGTATTTTCATGACAGTTGTTATGCTACTGGTTTTAAGGAAAGAAAACAGAAAATCTTGCGTGGATTCTTGAGCATTTGCTGGTTGCTGCTGTGGCTTCTGATGTCTTACAATAAGGGTGCTCCTCTGACCTGCTTCAGTTCAGGTGAAGCCTGTGAGAATAAGTCATCCAGCCTCTCCCTGCTGCCCTTACTTAAAAACCACATTGCACAAGGGGTGTAACGCAGGACGCGCGTGCTCCATCGTATGCTTGTACCTGCTACGGGACCGGGAGCGTCAGCTCATGTATAGAGCATGTAGTGCACATTACAGACAGGGCCTGGTGCCTGTGCTCCCGTGCATATGTGTTATTTTCTCACATTGACCGAACCCCTCTCCGGTTTTGATGGGAAACACCTGTGGGATTGTCATGTGGCGGCCTACGTTTAGCCACGTGATGGAAAACTGATTGAAACAGGGAGCAGAGTGCTGTGTGTCATACCGCTGCCTTAGAAAGTAACGCGCGCTGCTTTTCTGTGAGAAGCTCCTAGGAGACTTGCCTCTCAACTTGCATATGCTGCAGTTAAGCCTGGCGCTTTGTAGTTTCCAAGGGTCCCGACTCGCTGCGGAAGAGCCCTTCGGACTAGGTGCTGCACAAAAGGTAGCTGCTGCCACAGAGAGCTTCGTAACCGAGAGGCTTTGCGGGCTAGCGCTATGCTGGCTGCCTTTGTAGGAGAGACGTCACAGCTGGGGAATACTGAGCATAACAGAAAAATAACAATAGTGTATTTAAAGTACGGTGAGTAGTTAGGGATAAGCTCTGATACCGCCGCTGGTTTTGCCTGGATTCACGAAGTAAACCCTTCAAGGTCCCGAAGCTGTGCATGTTTCTCATGAGAACAGGCAGGTTTTTTTCCTCTGCTCTTCTGAGTTAGTATTACACAGTTCGTGCAGAACTGTTGATTCGTTTCCATTTGCAAGGCGCAGTGCTAAGCTTAATGTATATGGGAGGAAGTTCCAAGTTTATGAGAAAACTGCTGAATTGTCATATGCACTGGAGGCAGGACAAAAAAGGTAATTGAGCTTGAAAATCATTGTTTGGTTTTGGGATTTTTCTGAACCTAGAAATGTCAAAGTGTGAGCTATACTTTCTGCATTTAATTTCATGGATGGTAAGTTTAGACCTTGCCTATATGCATGCTTACAAATAGCTTAATATCTTCTAAATTAAGTTTATAAAAACTTAATGCAGTTTATTATAGGTACTTTAACCTAATTTGTAACTCTAACCACGTCGAGTTTAATTCCATAACCAGATTAAGACATTCCATGAAGTAGGAAGGATTGGGAGGATAGGAAGGTAGCATAGGGATTGTAGCTATTTTATTGAAGCGTTTTAGAACCCAGTCTTGGCTTTTGAGTGGTGTTTGACCATTCAGTTCTTTTTACGTGTATATGTGGCTTGTTAGTATATAGATGGGCTTGCACATTTCTTCTGTGAAGAATGTAGTATCTTTAGTTAATCACCAAACGCCACAGACTCTGCTGCTATCTCCTGAGGACAAGAGAAATGATGCATCCTCCTTTGCCACATTAAATCTCTTCTAAAATGGGGAATAATGGGTGATGGTAGAGCCAGAAAAATACTTTTATGCAAGTGGAAATGATTCAGAACTTGAAGAGCCTGCCCATTTGGCAAGCATTAGAAGTGTTCAGACCAATAATCTGAGAAGGCGCTAGGTATTTTTACCAGGAGGAGGAAAGGACAGGAGGAGTCGGATCTTTGTACTTGTTTGGGAATTGATAAGAGACGTGCAGTACCTCCTTGCATCCCTTCTGCTCTAAGTGAGGCAGGCAATGTCAGCATTACTTTCTGCTCCCTGCTGAAAGAGGGGAAGGGAAGAAGTGACCTATGTGGGAGTTTTAAAGCAGCAAAAGTTTGTCAGGAGGGAGATTTGAGGTGAGGAAGCAGGGCGGGGGAAGAGAGAAGCAGTCTATGCATAGAAGAATTGCTGGAGACTCTTGGACTTGAAGACCTGAGAGCAGAGAAGCACGGCATTGAGATGGGGTAACTGTCTTTGTGTCAAAGCATATTGAATTAAGTCATTATGGGAAGGAAATTAAACGAGGCTTTATAGAAAACAGAGCCAAAACCATTTCCACAACACTGTCACTAGGTGACTAAGATTAAGATATTTGAATTTTCCTAGGGGCAGAATAATTTTTTTTTTAAATGGATTGAAAACACCGTGCTGCATGGTAAGATCTTGATGCATGAAGTGCTTCCTGAGCTCACTTGGCTTTCCTCCTCCCTCTCCTCATTCTTTTCCAGGCTCCATGTGATTTTTGGCCCTTAGCAGAGCAGAATCTCCATCCCTGAAAAAGTTTCCCGTTTCCGCCATCTGACCATTGTATTTTTCTTCTCTTGAGACTATGGGGTGAGACCCAGGGCAGCAACTTCAGGCTTGTGAAAGTTTTCTATCTACATGGCACTTGGAATTTCTTGTCAGTAAAGATCACAAATCAGGTTGAAAATTGCAACCAAAGGAGATTTGTTTGGTTTTTAATAAGTAGCTCTTTAGCACAAACTTTCATTTGCGAACAATTCATTCTTACTCAAAACTGGGAAAAGGAAAGGGGGGAAAAATAGCTTTTTGTGCTTGCTAATTTAGGTGCTTGCAGTGATTGTTGCCTTAGAAGTATTTGAAAGTAGGCGCATAAAGCTGATAGCGCGTTCTGTTAATTTTTCGCGGTATGTTCTTTATATAATACATGATTTGAACACCTCAAAAAACCACCAACCTGGGACTGAAATGCGAGGTATAGGCAGGAGACCCACAATGACCTGCCATTTTTTCTTTACTAATCTAATGGACACAGGCATTTGTAAAGAAAGGTGTTTCAGTGACTTATAGAAATATATAGTTTCTGTGAGGCAGATAAATGCCTTTCTCCTGATATGTCAATTCTATAGTTTGTTACCTAACATAAGAAGTGCCTTTGAGCTATATAGATGTATGTAAATAAGGCACTTTGTGAACCCAGCATCACTTCTATCTGGAATCTGAAGGTAAGCCTCCGTTCTCACCTGAGGATCATCAGGTACTTTGTGAACATTAATTAGCGAAGGTTCATGATCTCCTGGGAGGCCAGTAAGGGTTATAATTGTTATATCTGGGAACACCGAGGGTATGGAAAGGGGCAGTAACTTGTAAAATGTCTCAGGGTATCTGTAATGGAGACACAAAACTAATTTTGAGCCGAGTTGTTTCAAACTGGTGAGGTACTTCTGCTTTGCAACCGTGGTTCAAAATCTGAATGTTCTTGTGAGCTTACTTGGCTAGTAAGGAAAAGTGGTTCGACCAGCAATGGAGAGTTAGGATTTCTGGCAGCTCTTTATCTGCTGTATGATCGCAGGCAAGTTGTTTCCTCTTTCACCTGACTTTGATGCACCTGGGACAGGCAGATGTAATACCTGAGCCTTTACCTCGTGAGGGGCTCTGAAGCAGCAAAGTGTTACAGGCTACTGAGTGATGTATGGCTGCTTTTCTGTCCTAGACCAACTACATTTATTTCCAATATTTTTGGAGTTAGAAAATCCTGTCAGCTGGGCATGGTGATTCCTGCTCTTTGTATCCAGCTTCCAGCTGCAGAATGAGATAGCTTTAATTTTCTTGGGAAAGTTTGTTTTTATTTGAAGTGACCTCACTGTCTCCCCCTTGCACTTGCATGATCAGACAGCTGAGATGCTTCATGATCATGATTGTACTGCTACTTTAGCTTTAGGGTTGTCCTTTTTTTTTGGAGATCAGAGTTGAGTCTAGATTTGAGGTCCAGTACAACTCTCGAAGAACAGGTTTCAGCTGGGAAAACTGTGAGGCTATTATAGCATAACTTTGCTTCTTGCACGTGAAGACCGGCCAGTCTTTTGTACAGCGGTCAGGTTTTCTAGGTTGAAGCAGAGTGAATTATCCAAATATAATGAAGAAACTTTGACTGTAATGCACTGTGTATTTTTTCATGACAAAGGAGAGAGGCAAGGAGGGTCTGAAGTATGTCTTGGGGAATTACGACGCATGCCAGTGAAACCTATTCACACAGAGATCCATTTGAATCGCAAGTCTTGAGTGAAGTCCTCTGTTAATTCTGATTCTAAAATTGCTTAGCTTTCTCCTGTACATCACTGTGGCCTCCTACAATCCAGCACACAGCTGGGGGTAACTTCCAGCAGGGTATCAGGTGTCATGCAAATACATGTTTTCAGTAGTAAGTGGGGCTAAAGAAGATCAGGGGGGCTCAGAAGCAAATTGGTAAGACTTTTTGCATGCTAGGCTTGTACTTATCCTTCTGGTTTTCTGACAAGTGAAGCAGAGTAGATTTACAGCCCACAGATCTTCTAGATAATTGAAAACATACTGGTCTGCCCACAAGAACTAGACAAACTTGTGTGCCTAGCAAGACAGCTCATCTGTTTGTTTTTTTTTAAAAAAAAAAAAAAAAACAAACCAAACAAAAAACCCCAACCCCAAAACCCTAGAGAGGCTCTTTTGGCTTTGGAGCTGAATCTGTGCAAAGCCACACCCTTCAGGTCTATGGCTTTCATAGCTCTGGTTTGGTTTTATTTTATGAGTGGATTATCCTGTCTAGACTCCTGCTTTGACTTGGAAGCCAAAATAGAAGCAATAAAGCTAGTTGGCCGCTTAGTGGGTGACAAACCTTCCCTGAAGTCCTCTAATTTGTTAGGGCCTTTTTCTCCCCCGTGCTCCCTCTCCTGACTGTTTGACGATACCTCGGTAAGTTTTGCGAGTTGCAGATACAGCTCTGCTAAATTTAGCATGCCAGATGCCTTCAATAAGCCTGAGCCCAGCTATCGGTTACACCGAAATCTGTTTCAGTCAGGCACATCCCTCTGGGGAGAGACTTGCACTATTTAAAGTTGAATGAGACTGAGATTCTTGCAGCATTAAGAAGCTTGGAATTCCCCCTTTTTCCCCCTGATGTTGGTTCTAAACTAGTGTTCAACACTTGCTATTCCCTGGGACGGAATTTGTGTTTCCTCTTGAACTGTAACTCTGGAAATTGGCTTCGTCTTGAGCTATCGCTCTGTACAGCAGTTCTCCTTCGGTATATGTCGAGAGGCAAAAGGCAGCCTTAGCATAGGCAAACACTATGTCTCGTTTAGCCTGTGTTACTTCCACCAGTATAAATCTAAGACATCAGAGGAAAAACAGACTGTTCAAATCACAGCCCTGTAGTAGGCTGCAGGTAGAGGAATGCAGCTGCAGCAGGACTCATTGGATTGCAGTTGGTCCTACAAAAAGTGCAAGGTTTTTTCTAGCAAGTGCTTGAAGGATCCTAGGCCACTAGCATGCAAGAGCAGGAGCGTTAATACTGATGTTCTGGGCATGCATCCAGTTTCAGTAACTGCTGCATCTCACCTCACTAACGTCCCACTTCCACTGCGATTTCATGGGTCGCTCTTCACTTCCACTCTTACATCGCTGAGCAGTGTCGCTGTGCGCTTTCAATGAACAGCGGCCCTACCCACCAGAAACCGGTTCCCTTCGCTAGCAAAGTCTCCGTGCGTTTTGTTGCAGTTGTGAGAAATGCAAACATAGTCCTAGGATATGTCAGGAAAATGCTTCCGGTAGAGACAGGAAAAACTTCACTGCTGTTGTACAAGGCAATAGTAAGTACTTGGGGTACTGTAAGCAGTTTTGGTTAGCCATGTTTAAGGAAAATTAACTTTAATCTGAAGGAATGGAAAGAGGAGCTAGTATGACAATAGTAGGAATTAAGAGCCAGTCTTAGAGGAGGAGGTGGCCAGGAGCTTGGCTTTAGTTACAAGAAGGAAAGTCTAAAGAGGTCATGGTAGCTCTCTGAAAAAGCATGTGGGATAGGGTGTATTGGTGCCCATCGGCTACTGAAGCCAATGAGCAACGAGAGACAGCATACGGGTAGAACTTGAGTACATCTAGAACGGAAATCAGAAGAAAGTCTGACTATGAGAATAATGGTAGCTTGGGAACAGCCTGATGTTAAGTGGCTTCAGAGGGCTGGTATTCCATCTAGGAAAGGGTATGGATTTGTAGAGCACTGTAGCAATGAGAGGCCTGACATTAAGTCCTTAGGTTCAAAGTGCATGTTGTTGGGTAAATGATAAGGTGTAGCACAAAATCACCTAGAGGCTGAATGATCCCTGTGCTCCTCTTGCACAGCACTTCCAGTTTAAACTGGGGTAGGCTGGCACTTCGGCTCAAGAACCGACAGGTTCTGCCTCTGGCAATTATTTTTTTCTTCTTTATACTGGCAGAAGACTTGTGTGGTGAACCCAATCAGGGGACTGATGTGGGTTAAAGCTAAACTTTTTTTTTGGCTAGGTTAGTTTTAATTGGGGTTGGTTCACCACATCGTGGCACAAATGTTTGTGCCAGCAAGATGATGGAAAAGAGTGGCTTGGGGACGGCAAGACTGCTGCTTTTGGCAGCAGTGCCAGCTCTCCCGTGTTTGTACTCAAGGCCCTAGTGGCACTTCTGCCACGCTGTCCTCGGGCAAAGTGATGAGCTCTCATGATGTAGGTCTTCCTTTCCATGTCCTCATTTAGTTTACTTATTAAATGTTTTTGTGTGTAACAGATGTGGTGCTGATTTAATCAGCTAGTGCTATACATTAAAGTAATCTATGGTTTGAGGACATACTATTTAAACAGACATATTTAGCATATTGGTTTATGCTTCCTGCAGTGTTCCTCAAACTTTTTTCATATTATCCTCCAGGATAAATTACTGGCCCTGGTGCAACTCTCGAGCAATGAGGAAACAGCTAGGACAGAGCACAGGAGGCAGCGAGGAATGTGGCAAGTGGTGAGAGATAGAGGGGGGAGCCCGAGGGCTCCAGGACATCTGTCAGGAGCACCTTTTAGCCACCTACTACTGGAACTTGTTTCTCTGGCCTGATGCCAGCCTCAGAGGTGATGCCCTGGCTCAGCAGCTATGAGCAGCCTTAGACTCTCCTTCCGCACTTATTTATTTATTCCCTGTCTGAAACCTTCTTGGTGGAGGTCCGTCTTCTGGCCATGGTCCCCTTTTCAGCCATCTTGTCCTGGCTGTCCCTGACAACATATCTTTGTCCTGTTGCACTGTCATCATAAATATTCCATAGTGACTGTCTCCTAATGCCTTATTTCTTGCTTCATTAGTAACTAATTAAAGTACTATTAGAAAACATACTACCTGATAATAGTCAATGTCAGAGATTTTTGCTCAAGTATAAAGAGGGATTTGCTCTATAACAACTTTGCTGTGAGTTCATTGTAAAAGTTCGTGCTAGTGTTACTGATGTACTGAAGCTTGGATCTACTGATAGGAAAAAAGTATCACCAAGGTTAATATACTATTAAATCTTTTGGAGAAGAGGTCTAGGCTTTCAAGGGACTGAGTGTGACTGTGAGGTTTTTCTCTTCCCTTACTGACCTCCTACTCTGCAGCTCATCCGATCGAACTGGGCAGTTGAGACCTCTTCCCTTTGGTTTCCATTCTGATGCGGACTGCAGCAAAAGAGGCTGCTGGGTCTTCTCTTCACTCCTAGTATGAGGTTATTCAGGTTCTCTGCTCCAGCAAAACTCTCCCCCAGACACAAATACACCTGGGAACGCTTTGTGAGAAAAGGCAGCAGCAGTGCTGGCTGGGATGAAGCAGCCCTGCCATGCTAGGCTGAACAGCTGTGTCAAGCTGGGCATAAAACAAGTATTACAGTTACCCCACCATCTACTAACTTTACTATCATTTGATAGCATGCTTGTGTACTTCTGTGGTGTGAGGAGATCATCCTTACTAGCTCAGTACTTACTTTACGTTGGAATATATTCAAAGGGGCTTGCACAAGTGGTGATACATGAAGAAAGGAATCTTAATATTGAGAGCAAAAATAATCTAGAAGATGGAAAAGGCTGTGAAACAAAGGGCCGGTGGTGGTAGAAGTCATGGAAAAGAGATGCTGCAGACTATTTCAGCACGATGTAGTGGTTTATAGCTAGAAACTTGAGAAATATATCCCGTTGCTGTTGCTTGTAGTATGCCTGGGTATCTTGACATGGATGAGATGCAAGAATATGGAGACTGTCACTTCTTCTGTCATTCTCGAGGTCACTGTTGGAGAACATGCTGTCCAGTTCTAGCGAGATGTCTCTCAAGAGATTGCTGTACGATTGGGCAGAGCTCAGGGGCAAACTCCTGCAAAAAGGATTTGTGGCTTAGCAATTGCTCTTGCAGCAAGGGGGGGAGAAGATGGATTGACCGACATGCTCAGTGTGGTAGGGGGAAGATGAGGAGCTGCCTGGGACAACTGGCAAGCACCCATACTGGCATGAGATGCTTGACACCAGAGGGCTTTTCAATCTCTTTGGCAAACGTGCGATGACAGGTTAGACTTTGGAGTCAGCGAAGTTCAATACGTAAATGTCATCCATTAATTCTAAGTAGTTAGAATAATTAACTGGAACATATTAATCTGATAGAGAATTACAAAATCATCAGCAGTCCATTAGTTAATGCTAGATAGTTCTCTGAAAGGTAAGCCCTACTTACAAATTGTTTAGCTTCTGTAAGGCTCACTAGGGAGAGGGTCTGATCCGTGTCGTACCAGAGAGCGGGCAGCGGTGATCCTTGATACCTTTGCAGAACTGAAGACTGTATTCTTTGCTGTAAAAGAAAAGGAGAAAGTGGGTGTGAGGGCAAGTTGTGCTTCTTGAAGTAAACGTTAAAGGCTCCATTCCTGTAGCTTTCTCTGATAGTTTTGCAGGCTGCAGCACAATGCCTAGAAAGCATTGTATATTTATCACCATCACTGGTAGCGACAACTAAAACTGATGTGGTATCTGGAGTACTAATCGTTTAAGGGTTTTGATGTATAACCAAGGTCAGTTAATAAAGCAGAGACAGATTATACTCTGCATTGTTCGGTATGGTTCTTGAAGAAAAAGGTTGTTGGTTATTACCTCTTCTTCGTTTCACTGTCTCATGTAAGTTAATCTGGGCTGTTGTGTCCTAGGCATCAACTTATCTGAAAAAACAAGCTGCCTAGGCACAAGAGGCATCGGGGGTGGAAAGCAGCTCCTGCGCATTACTAGAATGAAGTCTGAAGCCTGGTGTACAGGAATCTTAGAAAGCTGCCTTTTTGAAAACAGAATTTGACTTTTTTTTTTTTTTTTTTTTTTTTTTAAAAAGACAAGCAATGTCTTTACCAGTGTTTCGGCAGAAAACGATCTGGTTGCCTGTATGTATTTGGCGAAACAAGGCTGAGATGAACCTAGAATTGTGCGTGTTTCTAACTCAACATGCATTGGCTTTGCACCTGCCTACGTAATCTGGTGACCACTTGGGAAAACATCTTTATTATCTCGGTTTTTTATTTTTCATTCTTGTAGTCCCCGTTAAAACTCTCTACCTGCACCCAAGAAATTGGCTGGGGGAATATGAACACCTAATAACTTTTTTGCAATTTGCTTCTGTATATGTAGTGTTTCTGTCAGGAAGTTAGCCTTACAAAAGGGAGAAGCTTGGTCTGTTGCTTTTCAGTGTGATTCAGTGCAGTACTGGTATTTTAAGGTTGTGATTCTGCTCTCAGCCAGCAGGAAGAATGACTTCAGTGGTGATGACAGTAGGTGCGGATATCGCCTTGACAGTGGCACGCTTGCGTACTAACAGGCTTATTATGAGTTTGCCGCACACAGTATTGTTGCTTTTTAGAGACAGATGTCCAGTAATGGCTTAGTTTTTGTCTAAGCATAAGCTTTATATTGATAGGTGGTAAAATTAGGACTGTCTTTGAAGTATGGATGAGGACTTCATTTTCTTGGTCTCTGTGCTAGCCACCTGTCCCTCCCATCTTTTTCTTTTCTCCCCCCCACCCGCCGTGATCTTCATGATCAGTGAGGAAATTAATGGGATAAAGTTAAAGCTCAACACTCCTACAGAGATTTGTGTTCTCCTGTCTCCCACCCCGTAAAACCACACATAGACTACGGTATGTCAGTGGTAAGTGTGGCCCGCAAAACTTCTGACTGTATAGTACCGACTGAAATTGGGTTTGGGAGTTCAGTCAGCCACCACCAGAAGACTTAATTGTATGGGTTGAACATTGCAGTTCAAATATGTATTGAACTGGTTATTAGGTGGGACAGTTCTCTAAGCATTAAAAAAGTAATTAATTTTTGGTGTCCTTAGAAATTTTGCAGTGTGTCAGATGTTAAGCATGTTTTGATTTGTTCCAGTAGCCGGATCGAGCTGGGAGATGTGACGCCACACAACATTAAGCAGCTGAAGAGGCTAAACCAGGTCATTTTTCCTGTCAGCTACAATGACAAGTTCTACAAGGATGTACTGGAGGTTGGCGAACTAGCCAAATTAGGTACAAATGTTCTTGCCAGTAATTGTGGGCTATGGTGGCAGAAGTGCTCATCATTGCTATCCATAATGGTTTTGAATAGCAGATCCTTCTATTTTGTTGTTTTGGATAATGAAAAATAACTGTTTGGGAACCTCAAAAAGCCACAGTCCCAACCTCAGAGGCTTTGTGTTCTAAATAGATTCCATTTTCCTGGGAATTGGCATGTTTTCTGTTACAGCAGAAAACTTGAGAGGTGTGTGCTGCCAGCTTTCCTCCTGATGTCATTGCTGGTTGGTTTGAACTGCAATAAGCCAACTGCTGTGTCAGAGCACCGTTGGGAACTTCATTCACACCGTTAGCCACAACCTGTGATTTTATCCGGATGGGAGAATTAGCAAGAGGGAAGGAAGGAAGATAGAGGGCGTAAATGAAGGAGCTGTATGTGCAGTTTGAGACTTGTGACTGATAACGCTTTGTTTCCCTCCCTGGCAGCCTATTTCAATGATATTGCAGTGGGAGCAGTGTGCTGTAGGGTGGATCATTCCCAGAACCAGAAGAGACTGTACATCATGACGCTCGGATGCCTGGCACCCTACCGAAGGCTAGGAATAGGTAAGGAGGGTCGTCTTTAGTATCGGAGTCATCAAAGAAACCAGACTGCTGTGCAGCCTTCTAAAGGCTCTTCCAGAGTTTTAACCGAGACAGCGCACTTTCAGACCACTGGTTTCTTTGGAAGGGACTTTGGGGAAAGAGTATGATTTATCATGTGCTCTTTGTTCCTGCCTTTCGGAAATGAACTTCTTGTAGAACTTCCTAATTCAGGATTTCAGATTATTTTAATCTTAATCACGTTATCATACTGTGATGTAAATATTCTGCTTCTACGGATGTGAAAATTGATGCAGAGAGATATGAAATAATTTGTCAGAGGTATGCAGCCAGTACGCAAGTCATGTATAAGTAGAACACAACATTCCTTCATTGGTTTATCTCGTCAGTCTTCTAAATGAAGGGTTTTTTTCTATTTATTTTGTCTTTATCACTGCTGATTACTGCTGCTCACGGGTGGCACCTGCTTTCGGTCTGTACTGCAGTTAGTTCTTTTCTCTGTGTTGCAAATCCATAGGCCAGATTAATCAAGACCTTACAGTAACCTGTTTGCTTTGACAAACTGGAATGAAAAGATAACTTTATTTTAAATTATTTTACTAGGCCTTTATTAGGAAAACTTCTCTCACTGCTTTATACACTGTTTTGACCATATTGTGAGGTGAGTTTGAGACCGTGAAGCTAGTATTTAAATGAGCTGCTTTATATGTATGCTTCTGGGCTGTTGTTTTTTTTTTTTCTCCAAAGAAACAATGAATTAAATGTTGTGAGCAGTCAGATAGCGAAATACTTACGCACCACGTTTTAATTGCCTTTCCTAGTTCTCACAAGCTCTGTCATTTTAGCCTACCTACAGTTAACCTGCCTCTCCTCAAGAAAGCCCTTAGCTAAGTACAGACTTGATTGTGCACTTCTGGTTTTCTTAAGTATCTCTTTACCTTTCGGCAGGAACTAAAATGTTGAATCACGTCTTAAACATCTGTGAAAAAGATGGCACTTTTGACAACATCTATCTGTAAGTAAATGAGTTACACTCCTGCGTTTTTGGAGGGGTGATAGAGGCATATATGGGAGCAAAGGGAGGGAGATTCAGGAGCATTTTTAGTATGTGTTTCAGTGGGGTCGTGGGACATCTTGTCAGTACTAGCAAGAAAGCCTAGGGGTCATATTCTGGGCTGCTTGTGTGATGCTGGGAAAACCAAAAGCTTGCTTGCTTTAGAAGGGCTTCTGCAAATTTGCAAGTAGTTTAGTTACAAAATGATGTTCTATAGCAGAATTACACTGTATGACTAAAAAAAATTCTTGTGGAAGAATTTTTTTACAGTGTCAGGAAACAGTGTCATCCTCAGAATGGAAAATACTGCCAGCCTTGCATGCAGTTTTGATATATTTGCTGTCTGTCTTTTATGACAGCACTGTGTTACGTTAGAACATCAGATCAGAGGTGCTTGCAAGCACTCTAGGTTCTCGTTCAGTAGCAAGGCCCAACTGCCTGTTCCCATTCTTGCGTTGTGCTAGGTCAGCCGTTTGTGCAGCAACACCGTAAACTAGGTCAACGACCTGACCCAGCTGGGGAAGCTGTTTTTGGGTTTGTTTCTGGGTGGTGTTTTTTGTTTTAGTGTGTTTCTGGGGGGGGTTGGGTTTTTTTTCCTTTAAATCAACTGCGTGTCTACATAAGGACTTGGCATGATGCAGACATGAAAACAAGCACTGGGGTATAAAGGACAGGGCTGCTTAAAAGAGCACCGCCATCCTAATAGATCCCCATGGAAACAGAACCTGAAATCCATAGATGCCAAAGCTTTGCTTCCCTTCGCTGCTGGCTGCACGCTTCTGCTTCTTCCTGTGCGTTGGTGTCTGTGTGAATACCAGGTGAGCTGATGCAGTTTTTGGCCAGATCGCTTCTCTGAGCCAGCTTCTTCCTTGTCCGTCACGGCTTGCTTATACCAGTACAAGCACGCTGCGCTGGTAGGGAGAGTACGGCTTGGAGGGACTTATGCTGCCACAGACTGCACCCTAAACCCTTGCCAGGACTGTTGAAGGTGCTTAATGAGGAGCGTTTCGTACACTGATACCACTGTAAATGGAGTGACCTTCCCCTCAAGCTTAGTCCACCTCTGCCAAGGAGATGCAAAGTCTTCCAAGACCTCTACTGTTGTAGCTTTGTGCCATCTCTGTAAGAGGAGCGGGTGTTTTAAAGAGGAGTTCAAGTAAAGCTGCTTTTGGCTTGTATTCCTGCTCTCCTGCCTCAGAAGACGTGGTAATGAAGTCTCTCTCAGGTGCCCGCTAGTTGGCACAGGCTTTCCTTTTTGCTTTTGCACTGTGTGCCCGGTGAAGGAACTGAGGGCTGTTTTTAATGCAAAACCCAAATCCTTCGTAATCCTTCTTTCCACTTCCCAGAGCAGGTTTCTGGGATGGCAATAAATAGCCCCCGAAGTTGGGCGTAACAAAGTTCTTTTAGTGGCCCATCGATTTTATTACTATGTCTGTGGCTTGTGCATCTTCTATCTGAACATATCACGCAGCTTAGCACCAATCCGATATCCGTGGCTAAATTTGTCATTATCGTGAAGTTTCCTTTTAGCTGTTTGGTGTTTATTGGGCTTAACGCTGAGATCTTTTGTTTTGTTCTGCTGTTGCTTCCAGAGTTGCTTTGGTTCTATGGTTATGCAGCATGTTGTCATGACAAAGTGATTCATGAGCTTGTGCAGTGTCCACTGAATTTTGGGAGTGTTTAACGAATGCCTTTTGCTGAGCCAAACTTTTTTTTTTTGGTAGAACTTGTGCAAATAAATGTCCTAGTCGCTTAGAATGAGGAGCTGATGGCTGTTTGTTCTGGAGGGCTTGAAACTCTTGAAATATGCTAGCAGGATCTGTAAGAGTCTGGGGGAGACAGATAAAAGGGGAAAGGACTTTGTAACTCCATAGGGCTTCTTTGTGCTGCCATAGCTTTTTTGTGAGGAGAGAGGGGTCGTTAGCAGTGAGCAAAGAGTTAAAATCGTATCCAACACTGTTGCCAGTTTGTGTTGCGGCGTGTAGGGATCCTCACTCAGACAACTCTGTTGGTCACTACAGGACGTTAAAATCAGCTCTACGGTGAAACTTTGTTATATATTTCCACAAAATACCTGTCACTTCCAGATTAAGAAAAATTGAAATTACGGAGCTAGTAATGCTTCAGAGTCTCTCTGCTATTTGTGTTTCTTAAAAGAGCTTTACTGAGGGGAAACATTTGCCGCTTCTCAGAATGATTGCCACAGGCCATCCAGGAGCTGTGTGTTAGCTCGGGATTGATTTGGGAAGACCAAAATTTCCAGTCCTGAACTGACACCATCGTTCCTGTCTCTGTAGCTCCTTTTCTTACCTTGTCTTTGACCGTCCTGAGTGTGGAGGCAGAATGCTGTACTGCAGAAAGTTCTGATACCTGTCTCTCTGTCCTCCTTTCTGTCCCAGGCATGTCCAGATCAGCAACGAGTCCGCAATTGACTTCTACAGAAAGTTTGGCTTTGAGATCATTGAGACGAAGAAAAACTACTACAAGAGGATAGAGCCCGCAGATGCTCACGTGCTGCAGAAAAACCTCAAAGCCCCTTGTCTTGGCCAGAACGCAGATGTGCAAAAGACCGACAACTGAACAAAACCCCAACGAACACTTTCTTGCACTTGCTTGTCGCCAAATAAGGAAAGAGAGGCCTCTTGATTTTTTTTCTTTCTTTTTTTTTAACTCCACCCCTTCATCATCTTTAATTTTTTTTTTCTTGACCTCTCTCCAACAAAATGTAATGCTTCTTCCAAGGATTGTCCAGTCATGTTTGGGTTTTTTTTGAGCTCTCCTTTCTGGGTTTTTTTGTTTGTTTGTTTTGGGTTTTTGGTTTTTCTTTTTTTTTTTTTTTTGGGGTGGGAAAAGGTGTGCAGATCTCTAAGTTTGAGGTGTGGAGGGCTTGAGCAGGTTATCCTGATGACAAGTTTCCTTCAGAATTATCTCTTTCAGTAAGCAGAATGTAAATCCAATGGGGGGAAAAAGGAAAAGTCATAGCTTGTCCTTTGACTCCTACATTATTGTGTTTTTTATAACCTACAGGGTACTTTACTCCTCCCCAACCTTTGAATGTTACTTCAGTACTTCCCACTCTTCCTCTTAATTCCCCCCGCCTCAAAAAAGTATGTTTAGTTCTTCCCAGTATTTTTGAGTATGGCTTTTTCCTCCATCTTTTGCTGAGAAGGGCGGGCTACTTTACCATACCTTTTCACTCTGCCTGGGCTGATCTTTTTGAATGCTTTTTTTAAATACTCCTCACCCAAGCTGGTGCTACACTTCTTAACTGACTGAGGGATTAGAGTGGTCTTTGTTTTTTCTTTTTTTCATTTACCCAACTCCCAGCAGACTTCTGCCAGAGTAAGAGCTAGATCTGGTGTTGGCGAGAGTAACCTTGTACAAATATAAATCCTGAGGCAAGACCCTTGCTTTAAAAATGGGTGAAATGCTGTAGGGCTCAGTGAGAGTTAGTTTTATCTATGTTGTTGGGATGGGAAAAGTGACTGCGACCACCTAACCGGCTTTGATCACGTAAGGCAAGCACCTGTCTCCAGATAAATTTGCTACAGCTCCCAAGTCTGTGGTGACAAATCTGAGATGAGGCAAGGGCTGAGGAAACCAGGCAGCAATGCTGAGAAGGCAAACGCGAATCTGACCCTCATCACGTAGCTTTGCAGGGGTCTCCTGGATTGGCTTGGGATTGGCTTGGCTTGCTGTGTTCATGTGCTCCTTTGGGAGGAGGTGGTTAAGAACTGCACAGTTTGCTCCTTTGAAGATTCTTTTTTCCTTTCCCTGTTCGGTGGTAATAATGCAGTTCTCCTCTCGTGAGAGGCTGTTCATGGAGCACCAGAAAAAAGCAGCGTATATTAGAGCATTTTATGGGTTTGGAAAATAGGCTGACTGGCTTCTTCCTAGTACTGTAACCTCAAAGCTACAGTAAACTCTACTACTAAGCTCTGCTTTGCATCCTTTCATGCTTTGTTTGCGTGAATATCAGTGCTCCTTTCTATGCACTGTTGCCAGCGATTTTATGTATGCCAATACAAATACCAACTTGAGCTTGGACTCTTCTCCAAGCACCTGGGAAAGTGCACTGAGCTGAGACGACACCAACCTGCCCCATTCCCCAAGTAGATATTGAGCTGCATTCCTTTCCTGTTTGTTTTTTAAAGTTTAAATCTGCATCTTGAATTCATCTGCTTTGAAATCCTCCAACCTATAGTGCGCATTGCAGCATACATCTGGTTAGTAGGTGCTGTCCAGTCATTCGAGGGTGACTTGGGAACCAAGGATTTCAAGATGGGACTTGGGGTGAGGCAAGGGACGGCATCCCTCGTTGCACACTATGTGGTCTCTGATACCGGAGGGGCGACTGTACAAGCTGCTCCAGAATTACTCCTCCTTTCCCAGAGGCGTGTAGTGTTTGTTGGAGTGCCTCTTGACAGACCCGTGCTGGAAAACGGCCGCTCTGTTTGCTGGGTTTGCACTAACTGAGTCTCGGGGATCGGCAGGTCCCCAACAACAAAAGCCCCTCTGCTTGGCCTGAGCACCTGTGTTTGCAGCACTCGGTGGCAGACTCGGGCTGGAAAGTTGCAAACGGTTTCCTTGGCCAGAAGCAGCCTAGTTTTGACAAAAGCTTATTTTTAGTACTGCTAGGACCTGCTCGCACTGGTCACGTTGGCAGTCCCAGCATCTTTCTAGAAGGGGGTGTATCGAAGCACAATTAGCTTGTCGTATGCCAGCATCGTTTCCCTGGCCATCTGTAGACCAAACCGAGAGAAGTGCGTGGAGCGAGAGATACAGTATTGTATTTGAGGATGTTTGTGCAGCACAGCTGTAACTCAGACCATAGCTGCCTCTGGTGCCAAGCAAAGTGCTCTTCATTCTTCTAGAACTAAATGGTAAGTGTTTGGGTTGGGTAGATGGGTGTGGGGATATGAACTCTTAGGATTTGCTGTTGTCGTAGGCTTCCACAAATCGGTGTGTTTCACAGACAGTTTTCCTTCAGGTTTAAAAGTACGAGTCTGATGTCTGAACTTACTTGGATTAACCTTCGTTTCTGTCTTTTTGCTTTGGGCTGCCATCATTCTATGAATGTATCCCTGAAAACAATTCTTAAAGCTCCTATTCAACAGCAAACCTGCCTCATTGTAACTTCTGATAAAAAGTTTTGTGGGAGGTGGAAGAGAGAGTAACCACAAATGTAAGACTCCTTTTCCCAGGCTATTAATCCTGGAAAACGGTTGTTGAATCTTGAACACAAGGTTTCATCTAAATCTCATAGAAAGCTGTGTTCCCTGTACATGGATAAGGGCGAGTGAAGGTCAGTAGTTCTGAATGACAAACAGTTGTATTTTATTAGTATATCAGCAGCGTTGAGTGCGGGAGGAGAACGCTGTATCTCAGTGCTGTTACCCAGAAACGCTGAAATCGCGTGAAGTATGGGCTTACTGCAGAGAACTTCAGTTACTTCGTTTGTTGCTGCAGCGGGACCTCCTTTTAGCTTGAAAATAGCAGCTTATGAACAACTAGATTTTTTTTAAAAGTTGGGAGTTCCAGTGGGGGGGAAAAAAAGAAACAAACCACCAGCACTTCCTGTTCTGGATGAAGATCTAGCAAGAAAAACGTATGCGACTAACAGCTTTAGAGTGTAAATTGTGTATATATGAGGTATTCCTGAATCTCTGCAACTGGTTTTGTCTTACATCGGTTGAAATACGAAGACATTATCTACAAAAAGACTCCTACTAGAGGAAACCATGGTACAGGGGAAGAAAAATCATCCAGGAGAGGTATCCCTCATTTTTGGGAGGGGGAAGGGAGAGATTTTATTTTGTGTATACAGAAACTGGCTGAGTTTACATGATGCAGCTAATGGTTAAACCTGCCAACTAAATATGACATACTGTTACAATTGAAACAAACTTATGTGATATTTCGTTAATTCTTGATGGTGCCCTGTGTCTCGTACAAATTTGATCCCCCAAATTGTTTTATTTTCCCCCGTGTTGTAATCCAGGGTCAGCTGCTATGCACAAAGTCTGTGTTTTGTAAGGTGTTCGCTGACTTGGATGTTTCTTTTGAATCCGCAACTGCTTCCTGATTAATTTGGCTAAGACCACCCCTGGTCTCTTGAGTTATGATTTCGTCAAAGGTATGCTGTATGCAGTTTACAGATGCATTCTCAGTGCTACAAGTTAAGTTGCAGGGGGAGCAAATTCTTTACAATAAGATGGTCCATTTTTGATCTATATCATTGCCCTTGTTGTACATCAGGAGCATGTTTTTGTTTTTCTCAAACTCTTTAGAAATACCGTTCAGAATAAACGTGCACTATTTGAGTTACGTCATTTACGACTTGTCATGTGCGTTTTTTTTCAGTCCAGCTGTTTCCCTCTGAAATCAGATACAGAATATTCCTCAGATGCTTCATAAACCGTGTAACTCGGAAGATTTCTAACATGAATTGTGAGTTGGGCTGCTGGGATGAATGCCACGGGTGTCTGACACTGAGGAGAGGGTAGTCGGTCTGTTTGGTTTCCCTGAAGTTATGAGCCTTTTCTGGGAAAGCCTTGTGGGGTGGGGGGAGGAGAGGGAAAGGAACTGTCCTGGAATATTTTTGCATCGACTAGTGAGCAGTCTTGAAACAAACAGACCGGGCATCAAGATCTCTGTGTTTTGGGCCTTATAGGTTAAATATTTTAAAGTATTCAAATCAATTGCTAGCTATTGCAAATCTTGACAACAATCTTTGAAAAACTGTGGTCCGTATCTGTAAAATTAACTGGTCTTAAGATGCAGCGAGCGCTCTTCCATACTGCCCTTTCTCAGAAAGGTATTTAAGTAAAAACTCATCTCTCTTCTTAACTATTCCAGTCGCTTCTGTTTTGTCTGCAGTTTCTTTCTGCTCCTCTCCTACTTTGAAGTGCCATTTATGAAGCGATAAAGTTGCACTCTGGTACAGTTTCTGGGGAAGAAGAAACGTTACCCCAATTATTCTATATTATTCTATATTATATTATATTGTATTATATATATATTATTCTGCACATTCTATATTCCGTTCATATAAATATTTTACCTGCTTATTTAAGTTCCTCTGGAAGCTGCTTTATCAGTAGATGGAGTCACTGCATTCATGAGGATAGCACGCAAAAGCAAAGCTCGGACTCTGGAACTTGGCTGTGGTCTCGAGCCACTGCTACCAGCGGTCTCCCCTGA
The DNA here is from genome assembly GCA_020745775.1 of Theristicus caerulescens. NCBI lineage: Eukaryota > Metazoa > Chordata > Aves > Pelecaniformes > Threskiornithidae > Theristicus > Theristicus caerulescens. Next base: position 137,701 of record CM036559.1, on the reverse strand, counting down.
CCTCTGCTGGAGGGCCTGGAAGGCACCGCTGGAGATGAACTGCGGTCGGGAGCGCAGCCTTCATCACTCCGGCCTCACCAGCAGCTGCAGAAGCTGGAAAACCTTTGCTGGAGCTGTTCTCCCAACCACTCGGCTTTTACTGATCTCTCCCATGTTTCTTTCCTTCTCCGCCCTCATCCCAGTCACCTCTCTTAACAGCCTGTACAGTTTTAGACAACTCAGTGACGCCTTTACAGGGAAACTAGCGGATACCCCGACTGTTTGTGTTGTCCTTTCCCAAAGCTTTGCTGGTTCTACCAGCAGTTGCATTCCCCTCACCGTATTCAGAACTTGGGTATGTATGGGGTCCTTGTAATAACTTACGGTGTTACGGTAGTTATGTAGAGTTATGGTAACTCTTAGTTACAGCAGTGTGCTTTTTCTGTTACTGCGATGATCAGTTAAAGAACAGTTACAATGCCAGGATCTAATAAGGGAGCGGTAAGTTAAGTCATTCACCTCACATGAAAAACTGGATTCTTGTTTTTTCCTCAGTGTATATATCACCCTATTTACCTGTGCCGGATATAATTCGCTGTTACAGTGCCCAGTCACTCAACATTAGAAGGTTCACTTGTCATTCCTCGTTCTTATTACCTCGACTAACCTCCAGCAAATTTTCACCTCACTCCACTTCCTTTTTTAAAATACTGTTGAGGAGTACAGACCCCAGCGCAAATCATCTTCAGCTCCACTGCTGACCTCCCACTAGTGTGAAAACTGATCTTTTATTCCATACCCTGCGATTTCTGTCTTTTAATCAGTTCTCTGTCCCTGTGTGGATGATATCCTCTGATCCTGTAGTAGCTGAGATTACTTGAGAGCTTTTGGACAGGGATCTTTTATTCAGAGTCCTTTTGAATATCTACCAAACCCATCTGTCAGCTGAGCGTTGTAATCTGTTTCTGGCAATATTACTTTTCTTCCCGTGGGCGTTCTCCAAATCTGTGCAACCCATCTAGTTCAGATGCTTTGTATGGGACGCGAGATTGTGGCTCACTGTTGCCTTACGTCCTTTTCTCTTGTCCCTAAAGAGGCATCAGTTATACCAGATGATGGAAAGGTTACCCTGTCCCTCTCTCTCTATCCTGCCTTCTTTCCTCCTCCCCAGTGCTTTAGTACGGTAAAAGCATTCAGTTTTACTGCCATTTTGCCTAAAGGCTCTGTGGCAACACCGTCTCAAACTCCCTAGGCTGCTAAGTCAGTTGCCAACTTGCTTTTTCGCTCGTTTTCGTGTACGTGGCCCATAGCCCAAGAAACTCCTGCACCTGGGGAAAGATGGACTGACCTGTCTTCTGACGGCCTTTCTATCGGCTGCTGTATCACATCATACAGACCTAGGCCGTTACTGTTCACTGCAGTATTGAATCCAAACCTGCTCTACAGCCAGGAATTATGCCTTCTTTCCAAAAAATTTAAAATAAAGCTGCAGAAACTCTTCCTTTAACCTGTCACACCAACAGCAAATCATCTCATCTAGTCAGTGTAAAGCTTTTCTAAATATTTGTGCAAAACTTCTTTTGTTTGGGGTTTTTTTTAAGCTATCTTGCCATATAATTGCTAGTCGAGAGTCCCTGCCTGAAACAGGCTACGGATGTTCAATGATTGCCTGTTCTATATGATTTCACCAGTGGGGTTTTGCCTGCTGCTGGATTATTGCTACTGTTTTCAGATATCTAACACTGTACTGCTAATCTGAAGATTTATGAGCTCAAACACTCCAGGGCACAATGGGGTGGCAGAAGGTAAACTTGGTTTTGCTGCTTTGGACAAAGGGTGCCTTTTTAGTGAAAATCTTCACTGAAAAAGCACACTACCCTTTAAAAGAAAAAAAAAAAAGTAACTCAGTTTATATTGGAATAAATCAACAGAGCACAGGTATTTCGGATTTCATTTGTCCTCCAGTTTGGTTGTGTCACATCAGAACTAAAAAATATGAAAACTGAAAAAGTGCATTTACATTTATACTTTGCATTGTGAAGTTGCTATTTACAGTAACTTCAGAATTTCTCTTCAGATACAGCTAGGGCCTTCAATTTCTTCACAGCTGGCAAATGGGTCTTTACTTCATGTCAGCTGCAAGATTATTTTTCAAGCAGCAGCAATTCAAAATGAAATGTTTTGGGCTTTTTTTTCCATCTCATTGCTACTACGACTCATTTCAGCAGCAGCAAAGTTCCCGGACACCGCTTCAGAAACTTGTCTGTCCCTGCTCTGGATTAGATAATATTTTAGGAGGGTATATGGACACAAGACGCTTTCTGGGGAAAAAAGCATCTATGTTTTCCATACGGCCTAAACATCACGGCTCTGCCTTTTTAGGTTGTCTCAGAGAGAAGAGGCTTTGCAACTCCAGTGTCGCCTACAGGTGAGCAGAGGTACAAAGCACTTGTAACAGGCGTTTGGAAAGAGTTCCAGAAAGGAGCTGTTGCGGAACATCTGCGGAGGGAAACTACTGAGGCTCGAAAGGGGAAGCTACCTTATTATGACTAGTAATTGACTGGGAGAGGTGTTGGCAAGAAGCACAAACTCAGGTAGTGGGGGATTGTTAATGATTCGGAGTCCCTAATTTAGTGGCAGAAACAACGCTTTTCGTAAGCTCCGATTTAATTCCCGAGGAGGATGGGTGAGGGGTCTTACCCCTGGAACTAAATGTAAGCACAGTGTGTCATAAAGCTCGTACTGAAACGACTGATTCTGTTAAAGAATCAATAACAGCAAAGAAATACCAGTCACAAGAGTCGGTTGGGCCCCTAATAAACAGCTAGCTGCTATTTATGACTTGGAAAACCTTTAGCCAGCTGCCTTTTTTTTTTTTTTAAATCTCAATTCCTTTCCAGATCTCTGATTGCAGGGGATGCAGGGCAGCATTTCAATGTATAAATATTATTATGAGCGAGGCCTGTCCAGCTAAAGGGGAGATCGGCTTCTCTCGGGTAGTTCTCAGCACCTGCACAGCTGAATCCAACGTTCAGGCTTTCCCAACACCGTTTTCGTTTAAACGCCGCCCCGGTCGTGCCGCTATTCTGACAGAAAAATATTTTATATCTGAAAAAAAAAGATTTACGTACGGGGTTATTTTGTTACCTGCCGGCTCTGGAGGGTCCCGCCGGCTGCTCCGCCGCCGAGGGTGACTGAGCTGACCCCGAGCCGCGGCCCTTCCCGCTGGCGGCGGGCGGTCGCTCGCCGCCCGGGGAAGCGGCGGTCGGAGCCGGCGCTGAGGTAACGGCGGCCGCTCTCTCTTTAAGGCTTTCCGCCCGCCTCTCGCCCCCCCCCGGGCTCGCCCCCCCCCCCTCTCATTGGCCGGCTGAGGTGCCGATCTCCGGCGCTTCCTGTTTCGGCCACCTTAACTTGTTGACGGCGCTCACGCCAGTCTCAACCTCTCTGGCCTTCGATTGGGCCGCCTCGCTCATGTTTCTGGCGGCGATTGGCCGCCGCCGGCTCCGCCCCGCCCAGTTGCGGCGAGCAACGCCTTCCCCGCCCCGCCCTTCTTGATTGGCCACGAGGACTCAGCCCCTGCGCTCGGATTGGCTGCTCCGCGCCGCGCGTGCGAGCAGCAGGGTGGGCTGCGCGGGAGGGGGAGCGGCGCGGAGGCAGCGGCAGCGCGCCGGCCCGGGCTGCCCGCTCGGAGGATGGTCCCCGCGGCGGGGCTGCCGCTGCCGAGCCCGCCCAGCCCCCCTGTGAGTGCCGGGCGCTGCCGCGGGGGTGGGCCCGCCGCCCGCGCTCGGCGCGGAGCCCGGTGAGCGGGAGCGGGGGGGGCGGGCCGGGGAGCGGCGGCGGGGCCGGGGCCGAGGCGGCGCGGGCCGGGGCTACCGGTGGCGGCGGGCCCGCCCCTCCCCCGCGGCGACCGTTGCCGTGAGGAGGCGCGCGCCGAGGGCGCGCCCCGGGCTTCGGCCCTGTCGCTGTGGCGACGGCGGGGCCGCGGCCCCCGGCAGCCGCCTCGGGCCTCCTCGGCCGCCGGTCGGGGCGCCGGGCCGGGCCGGGGGCCGCTCCCCGCCCTCCTCGGCCCGGGACGCGGGGGGCGGCCGGCGACCCTTTGTCTGCCCGCGGCGCTCGCTGTGCCCAGGTGCGCCCGGCCCGGCCCGGCAGCGGGGGCCTCGGGCACGGCTGGGGTAGGGGCTGCGGAGCCGGAACAGGCCGGGGCGGTGCAGCCCTTGGCGGGGAGTGCGGGCGGCCCTTCGTGGGGCGGCTGCTTGCTGCCCCTCGGGTGCTCCGGCGGGCACCGCGGCGGCGGCCGGGCTTTCGCCCCGGAGCGGCGGGGTTGCGCGGGCTGGCCGCCTCCCTGCCCGGCGTGGGTAAGGCCACAGAGCGCTGGTTGGTGCCTGTGATCGGGGAAGGCGTAAAGATGACGGCACCCGGGGTGTTTTTATCGCTTTGAAATCTTGATGATCTGAGGCAATTGACCATCCGTCGCTGCTCGGAAAGTTGGCTTCGGAGAGAGGAAAACGCGGGCACTGTTTCTCACCGTAACATCTTTTCAGCGTAGTCCAGGGTAGAAAACGTGCTGTGCATCACCTCTGTGGGCTTTTGCTCTGCGACGTCTCAACCTGGAACTTGGTCAGCTCCAGAGTACAGTGTCAAATCCAGCTTTTTTGTTTAGAATTCGGTCCCTGGAAACTAACTTTTCCTGTTGAGTGTGTTTTCGGCTTGGTCTTCTAAGGAGAGAAAGTTTATGGACATGCTCCAGCTGTTCCTCCTCCACTGAGTAATTTTAGCTCTCTGGCCAATTTCAGACAAATTTGCCAGTGACAGAGGTCTTAAGGAGACAGAAGTCTTTAGTTTCATGGAAATCAACATCCGACAAATGCAGAAGGTGACAATTATTGCTCACGCTAAGGGCAGGGCGCCTAGAATCCAGCTCCTTGTGACAGGCAGCAGAGGTGAACTGAGTCCATCAGCATGCGCGTGGCTGAATACAGCCGTGGCACACGGTGCCGTTTGTCCGGGGAAGTTTGCGGGGAAACGGTGGCATTAAGGGGAAGAAGAAGGGACTAGCGCTGTGGTGAGTCACCGGCCGTAAGTACATAGAAAATCACTCGTCTTTATTTTTACTTTTTACATCATAGCGTGGCCTTCTGTTAGACTCCACCCAGACATCTGATTATTAAATGCTTTTAGCAAAGATAACTTAATGGTTGCACAGTTAAGCATTCAGAAGTCAGGTAATGTAATAGCTTGGTTTGGGAGCGTGATTTTAGCTTTGCTTTTCATATGCAATGCATTGGGACAATCTTATTTATGCGATTACATTACATAGCACTTTAACAAACTGCAGAGCATTGTTTGTCCCTCATGAATCGTGTGCAGTAATCAGATAGGAAGGAAGAAGCTTCCTATGGGGAAATGGTTATCGTTATAAGGATTTAGAATTTTTAATTTTGACTTTCAATTAGTGCCGTAGTAATAATTCATAGGTACATGTTGGGGTGAAATAGATTTGATAACTGAAAATACGTTTGTCACTGAATGGGATATAAGCTTAGACAACGCTCACGTTGTGAGCATGATTTTAAGACGCATGTATTCAAAGTAACGTATCTGGTACGTGAGGCAGTATGAGAACGTTGCAAACTTTGAAGTATTTGGATATTACTTATTCCCTTAGAGACTTACGTATTGCCTTAGGTTAGAGATATGTGGGAAGATTTTAATGGAGTAGATGAAAAATGGTGGTGGATCCTGGAGGAGTCTGACAGTGGCAAAGAGAGAATTAGGGTGTAAGTGCTTGATAGTGGCTTTGCTGCTTTCATTCCTGGTTTTCCCGGCAGCGTTCCCAGGAGCTGACCAGGGACAGACTGAAGCGACGGCCGCTCAAGTGGCGCTGCGTGCATCGCGGACTCTACGTTTGTAGCTGAAGTTTAGTTGTAGTCTGAAATTCCAAAGCCTCTTATGAACAAGGAGGCAAAAATTCGGTGAATGTCTTCTGCTGACACCGCTGGCCGAGCTACTCCAGCTGCGTTTCCCCTCGTCTCTTCTTGGGTGAATGTAGAGGATGCTTCCGACTCTTTTAAAGGGAGGAATTAAAGAGCTACTTTCATGTGGGTTGTTTTGTTGTTGGTGGTGTTTTTTTCCCCCCCATACACTGAAATCATAAGAACACCTCCAGCTTCCAGATATTGAAGTATAACGAACTGGGCAACAAAGAGATTTGAAATAGTGCATTCCAAATATTCAAGCATGCTTTTAATTTGCAATGTGCGTTGGCATAAGGTGTCTGACATTGTAACCAATCATAAGGGTAAGTTTAGGTTAGTTTAGGCTGGATATTAGGAAAAACTTCTTCACTGAAAGAGTGGTCAGGCCCTGGCACAGGCTGCCCAGGGAAGTGGTTGAGTCCCCATCCCTGGAGGGATTTAAAAGCCGGGGAGATGCAGTGCTTGAGGACATGGTTTAGTGGCGGACTTGGCAGTGGTAGGTTAACGGTTGGACCTGATGATCCTAAGGGTCTTTTCCAACCTTAACGATTCTATGATTCTATTCTATGATTCTATATCTGGCTTGGATATGAATTAGTACAATGTACAGGGTAGAAGAAAGAAATGAATACATAAGGAAGTCAAGGGCTGGGACATGCTGGATTTGACAAGAACCATTCTATTTAATTTTTGTACAGTAGTGCTTGTGTTTTTGTAATGAGTGTTTGGATCCAAGGTGGTCTTAAAAACAAGTTTGTAAATGACGTGTGACTGGGGGGAGGTATAAGTAGCGTAGCATTTGATGTGAAGGGATTCTCACTGAATCATAGTTGTTTGTGTCGTAAGAACTTGTAAAAAATATCATGAAGTCTATGCCACTTTGAAGGATAGTGAGTAAGTATCACAGCACAGTGTTTCAGCTGAGACAGTTTTTAATTAAATCACAATATTGAACGTTGTCTGTGATTGTCAAAACACCAGCGGAGAGTGTGTACAAACCAGGTGGTTAAATGAAAAGGGATATGTAAAACCTGTGCGTGCATAGCACCTGACAGCTTTGCTGTTCCTAATCAGTTCGTAAGGGGTCCAGTCAGAATTCTCAGACTTCTTCAGAAGCGTTAGACTTGTCTCCAGCCTGAAGGACTGCTGACCCTTAGTATTGCCGGTCGCTTTATAACTTAGTTCCTGCGCTAGCATTCTTCGTCTCTGCCATGTTTGTGACTCCTTTCTTCGAGTTAAGTCCCTCAGGAACACGTTTTCCTATTCTGAAGGGTATCAGTCGTAACGTGAGTTGTGTGCGTGAGTGTTCTGGAAAGTCGAGTGGAAACATCTCAGGTTGAATGGTTGAGCAGCAGGGCTTCCTTTGTTTCAGATTGCCATAAAACCTGTAAAGGTCACAACTCCCTGATGAAGAAACGTTGTGCGGTGCCCAGTTTATATAATGCTAACTTAACTCGCTGGTTAAAATACAATTCCAGTTTTCATATGTGCGTATCGTGTGTCCAAAGTGTACTTTGGTTTGACCTTACAAGGGTAGCCCTGTTGTCATGCTCTGAGTAAGCGCAAAAGAGATTCTGCTGTGTGCACAGGATTGACAAATTGTGTGTAAAGCCAGTTTGTTCCCTGTATGAAAAGCTATGGCATTAGTCTCGTAAGGTGAATGAGCTACTTTTGCAACCATGACATATGATAGCAATCTTTTACATCAGCCACGCTGCGTGCCGTTGTGATTCGGATAGGAAGAAAGTAGCAGACTGAAAAATGTTTCATGCTTCCTGTTAACAACTGCCTTTCTTACCCAGTTACCTGAATTTCTGTCAGGTTAATTGACCAAGGTGGAGACCATGAAATGAGATCAATGCCTTCTCAAAGCACATCTCAATCATGCCGGTGCTCTGATACCAAAATGAGTTCTTTGTGGTCCCTCTCTAGTGAGGCTGGAATGATCGGAGTATGGATCTATTAACTTTTAGGTGTAAATGCAGGTTTCTCCGATCTCGTGATCTGGAAGTCCTTGGTGTGGTGAGCAGTGCCATGAGAAGGTGATTGAAAACGTTGTTCTTTAGGCTGCTGACACTATTAAAAGCAGTGTAAAGGTATTATGGGAAGAGGAGAGCTTAACTTTAAAAAGTTTTGAAGTTTAAACTGAAAATGATGTTGTCCATTTGGGGTATCTGCCTGCATCTGTAGTCTGTAATGAGTGGTTGGCTTAAGGGACACTTGATTCATGCCGGCCTTCAACCGCTCGACTCTGCTTTGCTTTCATGCGTCAGTGAAGTTGTTAGCTGGAAATTGAACACAAATCTTGGATGGGCTAGAAATTGCCTTTTGCTTTGTGCTACAACTCTTCTTGCTCGTTTACTACAATAATAAATAAAATGGTGCTAGCCCAACACTGAGCAACTCCAAATCAGCAACAAGAGAAGGAACACCATTTCGTTTTTTCACTGTTGGAGGATCCATAATATTCAGAGATGCTATGTATCTATGGTTTAAATGCTTGAGTCTTCTACCTCAGTCTCTCGCTTGTTGTAAATTCTGAGACTTCCCGTGTAATTGGAGAAGTTCAACTAGTCTTGGCACCGTCTTGGGTCATAGTTCCACAAACATTAAGCCAGCGCTGCCACTGCGAGAAGCACTCCTGTACAAACATCAGCAGTTTCAGTGTACTCGTTTGGGAGCGGGAGGTGTCTTTGCGATACTTTCGCAGAGTAAATTTTAAGTGGAAATAATGTTCTCATCTGGCTTCCTGCGTGAGTGCTGGTGAAGCGGGGGAGAGGCTACATCTCTCAGCATTATTCTGGAGCAGGTAGGACAGTAGGGAAGGGTTACCATCTCACACATTTTCTTATTATTGCGAGAAGGGCAATTGGTTAACTAAGGGAAGTGAAGTAGCTAGTTTAGCATATGTTGCAGTGTAACTCATTGGCTCTGTTAGCATTCAGATTTGATAAAATAATTAATACAAGCAAAAAATTTTATTTTCCACTGCATCAGGTTTCAATTGTTAGTTGCCTTTCAGAAGGCCATCCCCAGGAAAGCAGGGCTTTTTAACGCATAACGGTTACTTGGGAAGACAAACGCCATCACTCCAAACGTCCTCCCCTTCCTTCTTCTTCTCCCAGCTTTATATGCTGAGCGTGACGTCATATGGTATGGACTGTCCCTTTGGCCAGTCTGGGTCAGCTGTCCCAGCCCCTTGTGTCCCCTCCCAGCCCCTTGTGTCCCCTCCCAGCCCCTTGTGCCCCCCGGCCTCCTCGCTGGTGGGGTGGGGTGAGAGTCAGAAAAGGCCTTGCCTCTGTGTAAGCGCTGCTCAGCAATAACGAACACGTCCCTGTGTTATCAACACTGTTTCCAGCACAAATCCAAACCATAGCCCCATACTAGCTACTGTGAAGAAAATTAACTCTATCCCAGCCCAAACCAGCACAACAGAAAATGACCTGAGGGTCCCGGTGGACACCAAGTTGAACATGAACCGACAGTGTGCTCTTGTGGCAAAGGTGGTGATTGGAATGGTATCCTGGGTGCATTAGACCAATATTGCCAGCAGCTGAGGGAGGTGATCCTTCCACCGTACTCAGCACTGGTGAGGCCACACCTGGAGTCTTGTGGCCAGTTCTGGGTTCCCCAGTACAAGAGACACCTGGACATACTCTAGAGAGTCCAGCGAAGGGCCACAAAGGTGATTAAGGTACTGGCGCATCTCTCATCTTAGGAGAGGCTGAGGGAGCCTCAGCCTGTTCAGCCTGGAGAAGAGAAAGCCCAGGGGAATCTCATCAATGTGTATAAACACCTGAAGGGGGGTGCAAAGAGGGCAGAGCCAGGCTCTTTTCGGTGGTGCCCAGTGACAGGACCAGAGGCGATGGGCACAAGCTGGAATGCAGGAGGCTCCATCTGAACATCAGGAAACACTTTCTTACTGTGAGGGTGACCGAGCACTGGAGCAGGTTGCGCCGGGAGGTTGTGGTGTCTCCATCCTTGGAGATATTCAAAAGCCTCTCCTGGATGCGGTCTTGGGCGACTGGCTGTAGGTGGCCTGGCTTGAGCAGGGTGAGGTTGGACCAGATGACCTCCAGAGGTTCTGTGATTCTGTAATACCCTAACCTATTTCAGAACCTAAGAAACTCTCAGAAGAGTGCATAAAACTAAAAAAGTCAATATTTGTAGTGCTATAGTCGCATCTTGTCTACATAACCATTGGTCTGTCGTTGCTGTCTTTAGTTACAACTGCAGCAGTTACCATTCGTATCCAAACTATTAAAAAAAAAAGTGGTAATTTCTGTTTGGTTTGGTGTTTGCCTGTAGTCAGTCAGCTACTGCTGAGCTGCGATCTCCTGGCTCTGCGATATCCACTGGGGGCCGCAGCTCTGCCTCTGGGCCTCTGACCTGTGGTGCCCACAGCACTTGCACACCCTTGCTTCTGTCTTGCTCTCCATGGCTCAAGTTCACAGCTTCTCTTGGAGGCAGCTGTCGGGTACTTAGCTGATGTCTGTGTTCATTTAAATTAAGAGTGGGGGAGAATTGAGGGCTGCTTGGGTTTGTTTTTGTTTAAGTCTGTGACCAAAAGTAATGCACAGTCTCAACAGCTGATGATTTGATTTATTAAGTATTGCCTTTACCTGAAGCAGTGGTGTCTGTCGAGGTCATGTTTTACACTTGCTGTGGTTGGCAGGTTATAGAGATTCCCACCTGTAGATTGTCCCAAGAGGCTTCACAGTCCATCTTACTCACTTTGTCTATGTTTTTTTCTGGGTGGGGATGGGAAGACCCTGTGTTTCTTAGTTTGGAAAAATAAACTGTTTGAGCTATCCCTTGCTAAGGAACAGAATAGAGATCCCCCACTTCTAGTTTCACTTTAAGGTCTTCTTGCCATGTCAGTCTCAGGTGGCAGTAGGGAGGTGATTTCAGACAGTTATAGAAAAAGAAGATGGAGGTAAGGAATTTTAATTTTATGGAATGATTTTCTAATGAAGTAAAACTTGCAGGATCATGGTATCAATCTGTCCCTTCCCTTTATCCATTCCTTTCAGACCTCTGCAAAGTAGTAACTTGGAAATCTGGCTTTAGTTTCTGTTCCATTGTCTGTGCTAAATTTCTACAGTAGTCTTATTTGCTTTTTCTAGTGCTTTCAGAATTACTTATTTACCCCTGGAGAGCTCGTGTTTTCATAATTCTCCTAAGCTAAATAAGTAGTTCCTAAAGGGGTGGAATTAATGAATTCAGGTTTCCTGTGGATTTGCACCTAGTGGTTCCATTTTCTGGTGTCTTAACATACATTGATCTTGCTTTTAAATTTCCTCTTTGAAAGTGTTGAGAAAGCCTGCCTGCTTTCCCGGTCACCTGGGCTCAGATAGCTTTAGTTTGGGCCTCTCTTAAATCTAATTGAAATAGCTCGCAGCTTTATCCCTGCCACTATTATTCAAAACTGTCAAACATCCAGATGACAAGATGAGTCCTTTATTCCTGGAACCGAAGCAATTGCCCAGTGGACCCACTTTATATAGAAAAAAACTCTGAAGAGCAAAGGTGCAAAGTAGCATTGAGGTTGTGAAGGAGGAAGAGTCCTCTTCCGTCCGCTAAAACCTTTTGTGAGGAGCCTGGAATGAAGTGTACATTGCAGAGTTGTGGGGCTTTCCTTTGGTTTTGTTGGGTTTGGGGGCAGAGTGTGTGTGTGTGTTTGTTTTTTAAAGCTCATTACAGCTGGTAATAGTGAAAGCACCACTTCTGGAGTAAGGTGCTGGCCTTTTCTGAAGGGTGTGGCAATACGCTGTCTGGACAGGTGCTTTGGAAGAGCTTTCTTACAGTTGCCAGTTTCCACGATTCTGAAAGTCGAAGGGAAGTTTCATTAGCTAATTCTTGCAAAGTCAACGTCCTTAGAAATTATGTGTCTTAGCGGTGGAGTTAGGGCGTAAGGTTGATCAGCTTGTACATTAAAACTGAACTACTCTTTTATGGTACCTTCTACCTCAGCCATTTTTGCCTTTAGCCCCATTAAGACTCGTAGGGAGATCCTTTAGTCTGGAAGGTCAGTGTTTGTAACCAAATCTCGGGGTGGAATGGATCTCTTCTGCGTCTTGTAAAGGAGCTTTGTAGTGCAGACCCATACAATATCGTATCGTGAACCCTTGACAAGTTCTTAGTTTGTGTCAGATCTCTCAAACCCCAAGCCTATAAAATATTCAAGAACTTGACCGTGTAATCCTTTGTACTTAATAACTTACATCTGAAAAGATGAATTAAAAAAAAATGACACAGAAACTCTCTGGATGCCCTACACATTTCAGTTGTAGGGTATTTTGCACTGCTTGTTAGTTAGGGTCCTCAGGAGAGAGCAGCAAGTCAGTTTAGCATGTGTCTGTGTCTGGCGTAGCCATCAGAGAATCACTTGATACCTCCTCAAGACCTCGCGCGGTTTCATAAACAGACTATGTGAGGATCCTTTGTAGTTGCAGAACAAAAAAGAGCTCGGATTAAAACCAAAAAATGAAGCAGAGAATGGTATTCTGGCCGTATCATTGTGGCCAAAATGAGAGTTTCTGTGTTTTGATTCTAAACTGGTTATCGAGCCCTGTGACGAAGTACTGTACTTTGAATTGAGATTTCGTTTGGAGATAAGGCCACATCAGAAAGCAGAATTAGACTGGCTCTTGCTGACGCTGTAGCTTCTGCATTTGTCCAGTCGGTCTTTGGTGTTTCAAATACAGCTTTCAGATGCGCGTGGCTTCCTCAGTTATAAATAATTCATCTTGGTGCCAGTATTCAAAGACCACGCTGACTTACATGTGACAGCTTTTTTCAGGAAAAAGAAATTATTTGTTCTTTAGGCGACGTGCTGCCAGCAAGGTTTGGCTCACCACAGACGCTCCTGCACCGGAGCGGGAGCGCGTTCAGCCTCCGCCGCGGTACGGGCAATCTTTGCCATCTCAGATAACCCAACCCACGCGGAGATGGTGACCTGTTACAGGAGGAAGCTGTCTGCAATCCACTTTGTATCCACTTAGCTTTCACCATCAGAACAGGCTCTTTGGCTCCTTTGTCAAGCATAGCATAATTAGATACCTACCTTCTATTTGAAAATAATTTTCTGTTTTAAGGTGTAGTGTGGATCACTGGGCATTGAAAACCAGGGAGACGAGCGCTGTCTTGCAACTTAGAGACATTCCTCATACTTTCTCACCTCCTTCATGAAATTGGTGTGTGGTAACTTGTGAATCTTAACAAAATATGTGAAGAACATGGGGATCGTGAGGATTTCCCTGGTGATCGCTTTCTGATTTCCTAAAGAAAAGAGTGACCTTCCCCTTATTTTAATCTGATGTAGCCGAGGACGCTCTTTAGGGTGACAGCTCTGGTCTTTGTGATCTAGCTTGTGCCCTGGTTGTGTAACTACAGCTCTTTACCTCCCAGATGCCTGCTGCCATATAACCATTCATCCAGGCCGCAGGAGACAGTTGGCCTAGGCATTTTCCTTCGCTAGCCCCGTGTGCCACTTCAGTCCGTCTGTAGTACCAGGGCTGTCCCCGCAATGTGTGAGGGTGGCAGCGGCTCACATCTGGGTGCCAAATGCCCAGGGGTACCTCTCCTTAAATCGTTTTCAGAACATCATCAGCAAGCAAAAGACTTGGTTCAGTAGACGTGATCTCGATCTCTCTCTGCCCCTCCTCTAAGGTTTAAAAACAAATGGGGCCATGCTAACTTAGGAAGGCTTGAGGGGCAACAACGGTAGAGCAAGAAGAATAAAGGTGAGAGGTGGATCTTTAGGTGATTAATAGGGAAGTTGTTTTTTTTCTGAAGTTTCTTAAGCAGATCCAGTCAGGATTTCTCAGAATGACCCTACAACTACGCTGTCCTGAAGCTGCATGTTAGTAAATGGTCACAAGCAATTATGTCCTTAATATTACAAAAATTAGAAACAAAACCAAAAATTAATACAGATTTGAGGGAATATCACTGGAGTGATAACCCTGCTTCCTCCTCCAATGCTGTTATAAATAAAAGGAAGTTTTCTTTCTAGTTCTCTTGCATGTTCTTATAGAATAGCCTTACTGAAACTTTATTGCTTTGAGTCAGCAGCAGGAAAAATCCCAATGTATTTGAGTTTAGATAGTACAAACAAAAGAGGCAAAGAAAAAAATTCTAAAAGCAGCGAAGATTTTTTCCATCTGTTGTTATTTGCAGACACCTTAAAAAAAAAAAAAGTGGCTGGTGTAACAAGTTTTAGCTTATTGGCATTGGTTTTCTTAACTTTTGCAGAAGCTCTGGGTTGCCCTAGGAAACTGTCAGCGGGTTTGCATCAGGAACGTGTGTTCTGCGAAGAGTCAAGGTAGCTCTCTCCTGCCCTGCAATCCCTCGCACATCTTCCTCGGCAAGAGGTGGTGCGTGTTGTGGCCGGCGTGACGCCAGCTGGGCGGCCAGCTGCGGAGCTGGGCACAGACCCGAGCGGCGTCCAGTCGCTTACCTGCAGCACCGGCACCGACCTCGCTCCTCCTCTGCTCCATCTCAGGTTTTTGTAAACATCTGGGAACTTCATACCTTTGGGAGGTTTCGTTTAGGTCGGTCAGTGGGCCTGGCTGTTGTTGGGAGTGGGTGGAGGAAGAGACACGGTGCAGTAAGAAGAAAACCTTGGTTTCTTCAGAAACAAAACTGAAAGATATCAAAGGGATTCTTACCCTTACCAGGAAAAAGTCCTTTTCAATTTCCTGCACAGTAGTCTTAACAGGTTACTTTTATAGGCAGCAGTAGTTGGTATACGTAGGTAACAATCAGAAAGGTAAGCTTTCGAGTTTCATTTCCTGCAATCATTTTATTAGGTAAATGCAGAATTACAATAGAAGCGTTTCAAGGGGGGATAAAGAAAGGGCAGTAAATCCCGTCTTTTTATCTCAAGGGCACCTTGCTTGTGGTTAAAAGCTTGGATTAAGTCCCTGGTTGAAGCTAGCCTTGTTTTAAAACGTGCATGGAAGACTGGAAAAGAGAGCTCCAGCAGTCACTTGAATGATGAGGACGCTGTCTTGCAGGGAAACAAACAGCATTTGGGTAGTTACTATCTATGCCTTGGAACTGATCTTAGCTGTAAATCATGGCTGACTACACGAGGTGTACAAAACTAGTAAGACCCGTGAGATTGTAGCGATGTAACAGCGTAAGCTTGTTGAAGTATTTTAAGAGGAAGAAAGATTTGGACTGCTGGTAGTTTTACGGGATATGCGTAGCTGCATATTGAAAAGATTCGTTCTTCCTCATACAGAATGGAATAGCTTTACTCATTTGAGGAAGGTTGTTTTGTACAGCCAAAGATAATAGATTAGAAGCATTATTTTCTTTTTAAAATTAATATTAAGTTTGGAGACACTTCCTAAATAAACATTGAAAAGTTAATGTCAAATAAAATAATGTAAACTAGCTTTTTCTTAAAAAGCTAAATCTGCTGCGTGCATATGTTTTGAGGAAAAGATTTCATAAAAAAAGTTTCTGAACAATACCTGCAAAGTTGGGTAGTAGGCAAGAAGACACTTCAAAAAAATTTGGTTTTGAGTTTTCTACTCTACTTTTTCAGAACTATAGAGGAGATTAAATTACGTTAAGCTTAAATCTGCAGAACACAAAATATCTTTTCATTTCTGGGGGTGACATTACATTTAAATTAAAATCGGTATTTCAGGTTGACATTGTAAGAGCTATAAACTACATAAAGCTTGAGGGAACCTTGGTACGAAATAAATATAAATGTTGAATTGCTTCTCCTTCATCTGGCTAAAGAATTTGGGATTTGCTACATTCTCTCTGCAGAAGACATTCAGCTGAGTCAAGTGAGCGTATTCCATGAGTGAACTTAAAATACATTTGCCCCTGAGCTTATAAAGCAAATACATGTCTTCTGCTTTAGAGAGCCAGTGAAGGAATCTCTCCGTGACGAAGTATTATTTGACATGGAAGAAGTAAAGAGAGACCCACTGTCAAAGCTCTGGTGATACAACAGCTGCGAGGAAGAAATGCAGACAGTGTAAACTTTATTCATCAGCCCCCAGAAGTCTCCACCTAGGCAGTATTTTGTGTTGGTTTTTTTTAATTCGCAGAGCCCATATTTTCAGCAGCTCTTAAGAAGACCGCCTCCCTGGTGTTGCCAGCTCTAACTGTTTTGAGGTGTATCGACTAAAATGCAAAGGTTTTTGTCCTTACAGAATAAGAATAGGAAAAAACCAACTTCCGTTCACCGTGTTTCTTACGGTACAATCTATCAGTAGAAGCCCCAGAGCTGTATACAAGTGCTGTTTAACAAACTTAACCAACTCTTTTCAGTTAGTTTATTTCAAGTTCTAATTTTCTAACTGGTTAATTAGATAATGTGTACAGCCTTGTTTTTTCTTATCGGTCCCACAAAACTGCTTGGAAACTTTTGAGGGAACATTGGTTGAGTGGTAGACTTTGATAAACTTGACTTAAAGTAATTCCACAGTAAAGGGAAATGAGAATAATATTCATTGCATTCCTGTGCCCCGTCTTCTATGTGAAATGGGCTGTAGATCCCAGTAGACCTGAAGCATATCAAATACAGACTTCAGGTTGTTTACGTTTGTGAGGCTTAGACACTCGCTGTGGCAGCATCTGGCTTGAAACGTGCAGGGAACGGCATCACTTGGAAGAAGGAAGCTTATTGACATAATTTAAAAAAAAAAAGGGCATGGGAGGAAGAAAGAAATGGAGAGTCTTTGACACGTTGTAATAAAGACTTTCCATTTTCTCAGGATCAAAAAATGGTTAGAAGCTCTATTAATAAATATCAGCACAAACTTCCACTAAGGCCTTGCCTATCTTCCCAAATACTGTATACAAGTTAGTGCTGAATCATTTAAGGCATCTGCTCAGGAGGAGGAGATAAGGCAACTGGAAAATGGCTTAGATCATGACTTTGGGAGATAGAGATGCTGCTATTAGGAATGAGAATGTTGCTGGGGGGGGGGGGGGGGCAGGAGGGGCCACGGACCTGAGGGGACACCCCCATGGGGGGACACGGACCCTGGGCAGCAGAAGCTTGCCTGTAGGAGTATGGAGAGCCCGTGTCGGGAGGGAGAAGGGGGTGCTCTGAGTCGGGGCAGGGGGGAGCTGGGGTCGTGGATGTGTGCAGGGAGACAGCTGGGTCTGTTCTGGGGGAGGGTATTTGTGGGTGGGTGCTTTTTTACACCCTTTGCCTTTACGCAGTTGTGCTTTACCTGTAGCCTTGCGTGGTCGCTGGCCATCTAAATTCACGTTAATGCTTTCTGTATTAAATACACTGTAATACAGAAATACTCCTTTGGTTCTGAAGTTGTGTAAATTTGCAAGATTAAAAAAAAAATGGTTTCTTGGTGAATACATTAGTCTTTCAAAAATGCTACGTTCACCAACGCTAAGACCTCTTTCATCTTTTTGCTCTGATTTCCAGCATACTTACCGTGGGCTAGCAATGCCCAGTAACAGATACATCAACTCTGTTCTTACAGATGGTGCAAAAAAGTCAAGAAACAGGGTACGTGGCTGCCTCACGATGCAATCCAGCATCTTCTTTTTTCTAAGCATAATGTTGGTGAGCTTTGCTGTACCAGAACTATGGCCGCATACTCTGGGCTCACATCCTTACCTCACTGAACAGCAACAGTAGTGTATATGCTAAATTAAGTGACCCCTTTGCCCCCTTGAATAGCTACACAAGGTATTGTCTTAATGATGGATATACGAGAGCGTGGTGTTGCTGGCTAGCTGCTCCGCTTCTCGTGTCTTGGCTGGTAGCCTTCATGGATACAGATTCTGCTGGGCTGCTTTGACACGACTGAAGAAACCCAGCTGAAATGAGGTGTGCTGACCTCAGGCTCGCAATGGATGTGTGGCCATCTCTCTGGTTGCCAGCAGTGTAAAAGATGGCTGGGCTCTAACCAGATTTACTTTTTTTTTTTTTTTAATAATCAGAACCGCACACCTGCTAAACCCTCCCAGCTAACCCCTTCATCATCGCCTGAGACAATGAATGCAGCTAGAGTAAGTGAGTAAGTACTACTGACCGTCACCAGCTAGGCGCAGGAGGGGTGTAAGTTACAGGTGCCTCGGGGGGAAACTGGCTTTCCCGGCTTTCAGAGTTGTGAGCTTTCACTAACCTGGAGGACCTGAGATACCAACTGGACTAGTCTTACTACATATAAGCAAAAATAAAATTGTTAGTGAATTGAGCTAAATGGATTTAAAGGAGGAGAAATCTTTTTTAAGATGAAGTAACACAAAGCAATTTACGAAAGAGTGAGTGAAAGTGCTGAAGTTGCACCGCTACTTTTTCCCACAGTAAAAACCTTGTTGTCAGGTTTTTCCATTGTTTATGCACAGCATGGGCAGTGAGAATGGAGAAAGCAAAGCCTGTGGAGAAATATAAATAGAAAGCGATGAGCTCCCGTTGATGGGCTAGGGAAGTCTGTGGCGGTGGTGTTTCAGGTAGGCTGTATGTAGCGCCCAGCGGAGCGGCGTAATGCTGGAACTCGTCTCGGAGAGGATTGTGTCTGATTTTGTGATGGTGTGAATGCTGTTGTGTAGGTGGGGGAGTTGAATTAGGTTCCCGAAAACTTCGGGCACTTTGAGTTCCCCAAGCTGGGTCTATTCGCAGGATGTCGCCTGTTTGCTTTACTTCGTGGTTTGCCAACATTTCCCGTGTCTTCACAGGAACAGAGAAAGTACTTAAAGAAGGGGTGGAGTGGTAAACAGCATCAGCCTTGATGTTTCTCTTCAGTTAATCTTTACTGAACGAGCGCGCTACGTTCAATTAACCTTTCAGAGTATGAAGACTGGAGAGCAGCATCCGAGTTCTGTTCTGGTAGCATGCAGGTTATTTCTGTTAACTCGACGCACGCGTACACACGTGCGTGTGCACAGAGCCCTTTCCGAAGGGTATGCTTCAGTGCTTTGGGAGCTCTATAGACGGCCGGCTTTCTGGTTTGTAGGGATTTTTGTTTGGTTTGGATGTCAGTGTCAGTAATGGTAGGCTCGGTTTACCTTAAGAAGTGCTTGGTGTTGAAAGTTATATTAAAACCCACCCCCACTTCCTTACGGTACAAAGAAACAAACAAAAAAATACCCTAAAGATACGAAGCCGGTTAAAAGAAGCTGATGAGCTTTCCGGGAGGAGCCAGGGAGAGGGGAAGCCACGAGGAGGCTGAGGGCCCATGGGAAGAGTTGCAATAACAGGTTGGTTGGTGAGGGAACAAGCAGAAGCATGAAACTAAATACAGAGCTCAGCCTTCTCAAAAACCAGATTTCTATTTTTTTTTCCTATTGTCATCTACAGTATACGTCATGTTACTTGCTTTCTAAAATTCATTCCCTGGTAGATACATGTTCGACCATCATTGACTTAATCTCATCTTTTGTTTATTTTTTTCATAGTGTTTTTGTTTGTCTAAATACAGGCTACTGATGTGTTCAAGCTGAGGACAAGTTAGGTGCAATTTATTAGGCTGTTATGTATAACTTTATTTCATAACTTTATTTTTAACTGAATTTTAGATATCTGAGAACACAGGGTGTCATTTTTGGCCATTTTAAGCTGTACATTAATTCACTTGCAAGTAGGTTTTGTAATTTGCTACGTTAATAGCACTCTAAAATTGTATTTAATAAAATGTCCTCATTGTAGCTTGTATTTTGCTTAGCATTCATGCTCTATTTAGAACTGGGAATTGAATGCATATTCAGTTAGGAACAGCTGATGAAAGAGAGTTCAGGTGTACCTCCTCCCATTCAAAAACCAACCACATCCTCTAATTTTCCTTCTTGCTTCCTTAAAGTAGTTGGGATTATAATTGGTTTTCTATTTAAAGTAGTTGAGGAAACAGAAACCGGTTCATCATAGACAGCAGGGGTTCACGAAGCACCCCGATAGGTAACGTACTTCATTTTTAATGCTTACGTGACCGGCTGCTCTACATCACGGTGGTGGACTTGTGCGTACTTTGTAGTATGGCCCTGCCCGTGTGGTCCAAGTCAAAACGATGCAACAAATGTCGTGTGCTAACAATTCAGAAGAGTGCAGTTGTTGTTAATTAATTCTTTCCACGATTTTCTTCAGGCGCTCTTCTCCGAAACCATGCCAGAGATGACAGAGAATGAGACACCTACTAAGAAGCAACATCGGTGAGTTTCCGTGGGAAAATGACCATTCTGTAGTTCTGTAGTCTGCGGTCCTGTCACAGTTAGGAAGTTACTAGATAAAAGTTTGGCAGTAAGGGTATTGACAAGAAGTTCTGAGGGTTGACCAGGGTTGATCCAAAAGTTTGGGAACTATGGCTGCAAAACTCCCTTTCTCTCTTCCCCTACTGGTGCCAAACTATTTGTCACAGACATGTCTACCTGGGCCACCTAGGCAACAGAGGTTCTTTGATTATTACACCGACTACTCCAATGTGTATAAAACTGTCGCCACCTCGGTTAGAGTGCAGCCTGGATTATTGCGGAGTCTCCCGGTAGGTATTGGGGGTCACTATACTCATTTTGACAGTGTAATTTAGATCCCTTCCTCAACTCCCAATGGAATCTGGACCTTACATCTCAAATCTCTGCTGGAACTCAAAATACATCTTGAGGTTGTACAACAACACTATGACCAAAATTTGTAACAAAGTGACTCGGAGTTCATTACAACTTTTCCAGGTTTTCGTCCCTTTGCAGTAGCATCTTGATCCAATACCTGATTGGTAGGGGAATCCTTCCGTCCGTAGTTATATACAGCATTCATCTTACGCTAGGTGGCCATGTAGGATTTGATTTATGATAAGAAAAGCTCAGAGAGAACATTGATTTGTCCTACAGAATTTTTTTCAATCTTCATGGATTTTGTGACTCCTCCTTACCCCACTAATAGAGTAGTTTGGATTCCGTATTGGGAATGAAAGGGCAGCTGGCTCTCCCCAGCCCTTACATTCTTGTGCATATTTAGGATATATGATCAATTCTGACTGGCAGATGCTTGCTTTGGTTAGAAGTGGGAGAACTGTAGTTTGCTGTAAAATAAGCCATTTTAAATGATAGTTTACATGCATTCCTATTCTGGTGGCGCAAGTTTTCAGTGAACAGAAGATTCATCACTTCTTGAATAGTTGTAGAAAAGACGTGCAGGCTTCAGTTGACATTTATTTGACTTGAAGATGTTCATCTTTAGGCATTATTTCTTGGCAAATGTCTCCAGGTCTGACCATCTGCAGTAACATTACTGTCTTGTAAGCATTGTCCAGGTTACTCTAGATGCACACTATTTTTGGTGAGTTACCAGAAATGAACGTGTATCAACTCAAAGCGTAAAGCATACATGCCCCATCGTAATCACACGTGTCATCCACATGTGTCTTGCCTTCTCACTTCAGATTGCTTACTACAGCTGGCCTGTGCTCTAACAGTGGAAAAGGAGAGCAGAAGATGCTACTCTGCTTTCTGCATACTCCAGCCAAACATCTAGACTGAGAGTGTGCTGCTGGACAGAAAGCTTTTGAAAGATCTTTTTTTTTCTGGAATATTTATTTTTCCAGAAAACACATGCTTTGCTTTGTTATACTTCCTTAAAGTATTTGGCTTACTGCATGTATACAGTACATCTGATTTATAGATGTAGAGTCCACGCTTGGGATTTATTGACTTCCAGCAAAGCAATTTGAGGCATTGCACAATGATGCTGACCTGGTTGCCGTCGGTCCAGAAATTCCAGGCACGTGTCTGAAAACAAAGACAATCCTTACCTGCCCAAATTATACCTAGACAGAATTTTGAGGCAGTAAAGAACAACTGCAGAGGAATGGTAATTCTGGTTTCTCACACAAAGGAAGCATGTTTGTACCAGGAGGTATGATGTTTGAAGGTAACATGTCTGGAAAAATCAATTTGCACGGTAACATTTTCTCCTGTTTCATTGATCCAGTGAACGTAAAAGCAACATTTCAAACAAATAATTAACTATGCTGTTGCTCAGAAATTAGTTCTATTTTTTTTAATAATTGGCCTTGTTGAACACTGGATAGTGTTCAATAGTTGTTGCTACTGGATAGTTGTTGCTCTGCCCTATGTATGTAACAATATTATATGTAACAATAACCAAATGGGGTATTACACGATGCCTTGTTATGCTGAAATTTATTTAAGTATGAATGCAAATGAATTTTTGTTAGAAACTATTTAATACCGGCGCCTAAAACCAGTCCTTGTGAATGTGACTTCTACTACATTCTTGTTCACAGAGCAAAATATAATACTTATTATTTCCATTATAGCTAAAAATACTAAAAGAAACGTTTGTATGCAGTTTTTTTCCCTTCTGTTTCACATAACTGTTTTCCCTTTATGTTTCACAGAAAGAAAAACCGGGAGACGCATAACGCAGGTAGGAACACTACGCTTTGCTGTTTGGTCTGGAAACAAGCACAGATGCTTTGAACTAGTGAAATGTATTTTGCATGGAGAAAGTTCCTCTGTAGGAGTTTATTACACCAAAACCCCCCACCCTACCGAGCACCTTTCTGTGTCCTTGCGTAGAATATCTGTGCAGAAGGGCTTCTGGATCAGCCCCTAGTTTGCTATTTTCTGCAGTACAAGGTTACAGTAGCACGCCCAAGTATGCAAGTGGGACCATGCCCCTGGCTTTCCAGTGCTCGTGAACTAAGAAGTAAATAGTTTCAGTTGTGTTCAGTTCTAAAGGAAAATAAATGCACGGGCATTCACACACTAATAATGTCCACCTCTCTTAAAACAAAGAGGTAAACACTTCAGCAAACTAGAGATGGATATCCAGCCCAAGAGCTTTAGAGGTTCCCTGGCTTAGAAATATTCCTGTAGCCTGTCCCTGAGGTTGCCAACACCTGGATGTTGGCATCCCAGAAATTCTGTGTGAGTACCGTCTGGACGTTGCAGGAGTCGCATCCCTCAGGCAGCGGCGGCCTTTTCTTCCTGTCGGTGTCTAGCTCCAGTGCCATCTTCTGCAAGTAGCCGCAGAAAGATGGACTGGGAAAGGGTCTGGCAGGTTTCGACCAGGTTTATCCTAAGAAATCCCAGTCCTTCTTTTATTAAACAGCGCTACTGTGTGGTCTTCAACTGGAAAACCCACTCAGTAGTTTCCACGTGAAGGCTGTGGAATATCGTGCTTGTGGGCTGTGCCCAGGGTGTGGCCAGTTTCTTAAGGATTAAGAACTATCAGGAAATAGTCTTATCAAGTTTACTTTTAAGATTGCCGACCTCGTTCTAATTCTCAGTTCCTGTTTTACTTGCCGATAGCTTTCCAAAGTCTTCATCTACTGGGCTGAACTCTGGAAGATGTGGGGACCAGCTCCCTCCAACCCTGTAGCTTGCTTAGTCATTAATATCTGGACAAGCTGAGTAGAGCATGGAAAATATTATCAAAACAAAGGAATAGCACTTCACAACCACTGTGATATCTGTATGTATTAGTAAGATATATAAAAATTAAGTCCCAAGCATCACGTTTTAATATTTATACAGCTGCTGTGATTTGTATGGTAAAGTTCTTGCAGAAGAGACTTTGTTTTGCTGTGTTTAGTGTATTTGGGCCTGTCTCTGTCAACACCACCAGCCTGTCCTGAAACACAAAAAATAATTCAGTAGTTTGAGAAATGTAAATTGAAATGGCAGACTACTGAAATAAAACTGTTTAAATTAAATCAGTGTATCCTTTGTAAAGGAGCACAGTAAAATATACTCACCTGTGGATCACCGTGTGTTTCTGTGTGCCAGCAAAAGCAGCCCGGCTGGGCAAACCACAAGGTGATACGTGACAAAATGAAGAAAAAGATACGTTGATTTGAATCTCGACAAAGCCGTGACAGAGCTTTTTTTCAGGCTCTTTGGGAAAAAGGCATCTAATAGTTTTAGTTTGCGTAGAACACCAAAACATTTCAGTCAAAAAAATAGCTCCACGAGACTGAACTGTATCTGAAAGAGGCTGACTAAGGTGGGTGGAAAACAGAGATTAATACTGTCTGAATAAAACATGCCCAAGGGTATTTACACTGCTAGACTTGTAGCGTAGACCCTTTGCGCCAGTGTTTAGGCCTCACAGAGAGGTAAACGATGTCACTAGAGGACTATAAATAAAGGATTTTCTGACCTTCTCCAAAAATAGGTAATTCACTGGAAATACTGTTTGTTCAATATTCTTTACTCCCGGTCATAATTAGACCTTGCGGCACAGTTATACCTTTGAACATAAAAAAGAGTAACTGATAGTCCATATACCTGGAGCTTCAGCTATATTCAGTGTTGGCTGCTCCATCAATATAAATTTAAAATTAAGATTGAAGACTGGTAAAATCTGAATTATTTCTCTTTTGGTGCTAAACTTGACACTAGTATTTAAGAGACGTGGATTTCCTTCCCAAATCTGAAACTGATTCTTTCCATAATCTTGGTTCATTTGCTTTCTGTATACCTAAATTTAATCAGTCTGCCCCGTGAAAAGAGTGTCATAAAACTCAGCTAGAAGGCATTACCTAAACCTGAATTTTGAGTTGCGGTAACTCCTCTTTTCCGCAAAGGGGTCCAGGACATCCCCGCCTTTTAGAGATACTGCCGCTTACGTTACAGCTCTCAATTCCGCTGAGTATTAATTCAGTAACTGAGGTTTACTTCAGAGGATTTTTTTTCCTCTCAAGTTACTAAGGGTTCCGATATGTCACGAAATAATGGTTTTATGAGCCCTTTCATTGGTAGTAGTTGTGCTGTTGTTGTGCTGACTTGCCCAACCAGATGACACCGCACATATTATTTTTGCTTAGTGGAGAGACATCGAAAGAAGAAGATTAATGCTGGGATAAACAGAATTGGAGAACTCATTCCCTGCTCTCCAGCACTGAAGCAGGTGAGTGTCCATGCGGAGTGCATGCGAGTTTCCTGTTAATGCTTGCGCGTTTCCTTGTCTGCAGAAGTATAAATACTCATTTTGCTATTTGCCTTAGGAAGAAGACAAAACTGTCTGAATTAATATGCTCAAAAATCTTACTAGTTATTAGTATTTAAAAAATTATTTGTAATAGAATCCCTTTTTGGGAGCGCAGGGCCCCATGAACATAATTACGCAGATTTTGAGCTTTTTATCTGAAGGTGTTGCATGTGACTGCTGAAAGAATGGAACGGTACGAGTTGGCCACGTGACTGATTTTCTCCTCCATTCATACCTGCAGTATTTTCGAGGAGGTGTAAGCTAGACTGACTTGCCCCTAGCGATTTGGTCAGCTTGCTGATGTCTGCCCGTGCGTTCGATTCACAGCTTCCCAAAGTTCTCGTTCAGGGTGCCCGAACGTTGGTAACAACAGAAGGTAAAAATCCTGTCTCGGCTGCTGCCCGCCCTGTTGCGGTGAGCGGACGGATAGCTGGTCGCCCTTTGCTCTGCCGGAGGGTTGGCAGGCTAGGCAGGAGGAGGCTGGATCCGGCCGGCGGGCTGCTGGTGACATTGTGCAGCTCCTGTGCGTCAGGTCATCTTCCACTGATGCTGTGTGATGTACGCTGTGTGATGCCCGAGCGGTGAAAGCTATGGGCTGAGCAAGATCATTTTCCAGGTCATTCTCCAGTCCCTTCTCTGCCTTTTGCTGGTGATCACTTAATGTCCTAAGATGTAAATAGAATTGCATGCGTGCTGATTTTTGTCGTCTTTGTAAAATGGGGTGGAAGCAATTCAGGAAGTGAAATAATAACAGTAAGTCAGGAGAGTGTCCTTGTGAAAGATGAAGCAAGAGAAATGGTTTGAGGTTGATGCACAGAAGCATCTTTTTCAAGGCAGAGCCATCTGCAGCAGAGGCTGTTCCTACGGAACAGTAATAGAATAAATTAAGAAGTGAACGAGGGGTTTCACAGACAGAATAAGCGTAGTTTCAGAAAAGGAAGATGATGGAGAAATTATGGCAGACTTTCTCTTTCCATATTCTCCAGAGTATTAGTTTCAAAATTCTGCCCACACCTCCCTGGATAATTGTTCCACATCTGTTTCTTGCTTAATAAAATATTTGCAAAGCAGTATCCTGGAAATTTCATATGATTTCATATATGTTTACTAGTGAAGCAGAATATTAGGCTTCTCAGCAAGCGATGATGCTTGCTGTTTGTTTCTGTCACCCTAGTATCTAGCTTCAGGTGTTGGAAAATGTCAGCTCCGGTATTGAAAATGTTATTCTGTAAAAACTTGTGGCATTTTAGCGTCAATATCACTCATGAAACCTGTAGTTAATCTAAAAAAAAACCCAAACCAAACCAAACAAACAAGAAAACCCCCCCCAAGCCTCCCCCCCCCCAAAAAAACCAACCCAACAACATTCAGAGAATCATTGGGTTAGCACATTTTTAAATTGCAGACTCTTGGAGCAAGTGCCATCTCATCATTAATGGATCTACCAATGATAGACCTTCCTCCTAATTCTGTATATGTGTTTTCTTCTAAAGAGCAAGAACATGATCCTGGATCAGGCCTTTAAGTATATAACAGAAATGAAAAGACAGAATGATGAACTTCTGTTGAATGGAGGGAACAACGAACAGGGTGAGTACGGATGCTGCTGGAGGCTCTAGAATTTCTGTCGCTCGCTTCCACTGCGGGTGCGTTAGTACTGCCTAACGACAAAGCCTGGGCCAACAAGCTTGGGAATCCCAAGCCATTGTGCACACACAGGAAACATACAGCTGCTTAGAATGTCTTGAAGGAGGCAGCCAAGAGCAGGCCCAAGCGTGTGTTCCTGCACGCAGATATGAGGTAATGAAGCAGTCGTGTTGTGATGTAATTACAGAGCTTATAGGGGATGCGACATCATCTAGTAGATTCCGTCTGATTTACGCTACTGGAGTGACCGGAACGATTTCTGACAAACTTCAGAGTTACACTTTTTTCATTGAAAACATGGAGTTTCCTTCATGCATAGAGCTATTTTTTTTTTCCTTTCCAATGCTGTAAAAGCGATAACGGTCTGTTTTATAAAAGTATAATGCATCATATAAAATCTAGAACAGATGTGTAAAAATACAGTGATGGAGGTATGACAGAAATAATCTCAGAGCTAATGTTTGGTTTGTGATTTTTATTTCTCCCCATAGAATGGAATTCTAAATAGTTTATTTTTATCTTGTCAATGTAATTGGGTTTAAAAAACGTAGGTGATTTTCCTAGTTAGGCGAGCTGTCTCCCAAGTGCATTGCCCGTTTTTGTGGCTTTACGTAAGTGCTTTGTATTTAATTTTGCATGTCATTTTTAGATGTAATGAGACTTAATTGTCATGGAAAGCCATGAGATTATCAATTAAATAAAAACAGTTTTAGTGTTTGCAAAGGAGCAGGGAAAAGAAAAAGATAAATTAATGTGCCCCTATTTCCTTCAGTAATTAAACAATCTGATTAGTGTTCAATTTCATCTGGGTTTGTCCTGATATTTATTCTAACGAAATAATTTGACCTATCCTGCTGTTGGTAACAGAATAGTCTGGGGGGTTCATTCACTTTCCTGCTTGTCAGAGGCTTATCAGGATGAGAGTCTTCAGTTATGTCAAGTTAACCATTTGAAGAGAGCATACGTTATTAACAATTTGTTTCAATCCTACATCGTATTTACTCTCCAAGTCATGTGGTAACATTACCTAGTATTTGTGCTGGTGCTGATGTAATGGAGTGCTCTCGCTGTTTTGTAGCCGAAGAGATAAAAAAGCTCCGGAAACAGCTGGATGAACTGCAAAAGGAAAACGGGAGATACATCGAACTACTGAAAGCAAACGATATTTGCCTGTACGATGACCCTACAATCCACTGGAAGGGAAATCTCAAAAATGCCAAGGTCTCGGTCGTTATTCCCGGTGAGCAGGTTCAAAAGAACATCATTGTCTATTCAAACGGGAGTCAACCCAACACAAATAACCAGGGAGCATCTGTCCAGGGAATAACATTTAATGTTGGTCATAATTTACAAAAGCAAACAGCCAACGTTGTGCCAGTCCAGAGAACTTGCAACCTCGTGACTCCTGTGACGATTTCTGGTATTTACCCCACAGAAAACAAGCCATGGTCGCAAACTACAGTTGCTCCGCTGGCATCCGCTCAGACAGCTCCAGCAGGGAACGTTCGTGAGCATTCCACCCCGGAGAACGCACGAGGCGTGCTTGCCGCTGCCACCGCCAGCTCGCAGAGCGCGTCTCGATCCGGAACAGAACGGCAGCTACAGTGTTCTTCAAGTCATGCACCACAGAATGATCAAAATCCCCCCAAAAGTAAAACTGACGAGGAGGGCACTAAATCAACAAAGAAAACACTCCTGCAGGGAATCAGCCTTCCTTCCAGTGCCTCCACGGAAGCCGCCCAAGTTCAACAGGTGACTACAACTTGCTCAAATGCACACAATTCTAGGAGCGACCTTCAGGAAAGCTGTGCCATTTCAGCCACAGACACAGCTTGTGTGCCATCTGTGAGACTGTCTACTGCAGACAGTTTTTCCTCTGTAAATGTCCTCAAAAGTGCAGACTTAGTAAGTAGTGCTGGGATGCCTGTGACTTCTGCAGCAGAAGGAGCTAAGGCTGCGACGGCAATAAGCACTCTGCCTGCCAGTCCCCTAGAGAACTGCTGGTCTTTTTCAGGCTCTTCAGGTGTTGGCACTTCAGACTTGAAAAACATGAGTAGCCTTACACGCATGCCTTCAGCTGGAAACACGCAGACCACGTGGACAACTTTGCAGCTAGCGGGAAATACTGTTCAGCCACTAAGCCAAACGCCATCCGGTATAATGACCGCACTATTAAACGAGCCAGTTAATGGTGCTGGTACCCTATCTTCTGCTCACAGCAGGCCTTTGACTACAAGTATCAGTTTGAATACTTCTCTGCCTGGGGACGGCCAGGCAGCTGAGCAGATTGTAGTTACCTTGCCCTCGTGCCCACCCTTACCTATGCAGCCGTTAATCAGCCAGCCACAGGTTAAAACTCAGGCTGCAGGAAATATCCTTCCCTTAAATTCAGCTATGCAGGTGATTCAGATGGCTCAGCCAGTCGCGTCAGCTGTTACAGGAGCACCAGCTAACCAGAACGTCATCATTCTCCAGCCTCCCAACCCCACTCCGTGCCCTCCGATTGTGAGAGCAGAAGTTCCCAGCCAAAACGTTAGCCAGCAGATTGTAATTATACAAGCTGCTAATCAGAATCCTCTTCCCCTCCTCTCCGCTCAGCCGCCTGCTTCTGTGCGAGTTCCCGTGAACGGGCCGACTGCAGTTGCGAACTCTAGCAGCTCCATACAAAGTGCCCCTCTTCCACAGACTTTCGGAGGGAAACACCTTGTCCATATATTACCGAGACCATCTTCTTTGCCATCCTCTAGCTCTACGCAAACGTTTTCGGTTACGATGTCAAATCAACAGCATCCTCAAACTATCTCATTAAACGGGCAGCTTTTTGCATTGCAGCCTGTGATGTCTTCATCTGGAGCTTCAAATCAAGCCCCTATGCAAATTATTCAACCCACCACCAGCGAGGATCCAAATACCAATGTCGCCCTCAATACATTTGGTGCTTTAGCTAACCTCAATCAAAGCATATCGCAAATGGCTGGACAGAGCTGCTTACACTTGTCTCTCAGCCACCCTACCAATCCCACAACTGTCAACAACCAGTTTGCCACAGTTAACTGTGTGTCATTACCAACTTCTGTGGCATCTTCAGTACCCGCGGAGGTTTCAGTGTTAACTAGTGTGTCTAATTCAATAAATGCTTCCCCCAAAAAAGCGGCTGCTGGCTTGCCATCCAGTGCAAAATCAAAAAGGACGAACAAAAAGCCAAGTACAAAGAAACACCAAGCAGTCAACAGTAAAGTGTCCTGCCCAGCAGTTCCTTGCAAAGATGCAGGGAAGGTGGACTGCGCTCCCGTGGAAGCGGTGGCAAAGCATTCAAATGGCGAGGGGCTGCCTGAAAGCGCTCCAGCGACATCGCCAGCTTTAACGACGTCGCAGACGAGCGGTGTGGCAGCGTCGAGTGGCGTCGGCGTTTCTGACTGCCGTTCCAAAGAGCCTGTGAGCTCCGAACAGGCAGCGAAAACCTGCTCTGTCCCCGAGCCAAGCTCGGCGGAGGCGCCCGCTTCCTCGCCGCTGGCGTCCGTGGTGTCAGAGCAGCTGCCGCTCGTCCCGCCGACTGCCAAAGATGCCGCTCCTCGCCAGCAGCCCCGCGGGTCTCAGAACCACCCACCGACCGGCTCTGCCTTGTCAGAGCCTCCCAAACCCTGTGAGCCCCCCGGCACCTTAACGTCCTCTCGTACTGAAGCACACGTGACGCGTTCTCAGGTTGCTGGGACGTCCGCAGCACAGAGCAGCACAGCGGGTCGTGCTTCCAAGGCAGGAACGATTTCAGAGTCTTGCCACGTTGCGCAGGATTCCTCAGCAGTAATGCAAGACACGGACTTGTTAGAAGGACAGGGTCTAACCAAAATGCTGTCGGACCTCACGAAAGAAAGACCAGCTGTGGAAAAAACCTCTTCATTTACCGTTCAGGGGGAGCATTCTAATTTTCCCATGGAAAACTCGAAATCGGCAGAATCAAATGTTGATTTGCCTGAGAAGCAGGAACTCTTGCTCATGAACACGGAAGGCGATACTCTCTCCCAGCATCACTCCTGCATCTCTGACCAGGAAGCGGTCAGTGCTTCCCTCATCGCTAGCAGGCAGGCCGACTCCCCGATGTCAACTAGCTCTGGCAGCAGCCGAGGCTTCTCGGTTGCGTCCATGCTGCCAGATACCACCAGAGAAGACGTTACTAGCAGCACCTCAACCAGCACCTGTAACAGCTGCACGTTTTCAGAACAGACTGACATTGTAGCTCTCGCAGCAAGAGCTATTTTTGACCAGGAAAACCTTGAGAAAGGTGGAGGAGGAATGCAGGTTAGCATGAGGGATGCCGTCTCGAAGTCAACTGAGGTTGCATCTTTGGAGAGAGAGCAGCAGCCTTTTAAACCTCAACCAGTGAAAGAAAACAACGCAGCGCCGTTGGAAGCGGCACCAAACAAATTCGGTGCTCAAGATACAGTACAGACAAATGTCGATAGACATGTTGAGAAGCCGAGCTGCTCTGTAGGAGGTGTGGAAACATCGAACGCTTCTTTGCAGATTTCCGCTTCCCAGTCACCAAGCATAACCAGTTTAAGCGTGAATAATCTAATACACCAGAGCCGCATTGTCCATCCCCTCGTGAGTTGCTCGAGTTTATCGCAGCCTTCAGAGCCAGCAAGCGTCCCTGCAAGCGTGAGCCTCCCCCTTCCATCGAGCACGTACGTCAATCAGTCTCCAGGACCCGCTATGATGAGCGAATACGCTCAGGAACAACTGAACGCTATTAGGGCCAGCACCATGCAGGCGCCCCAGCTGCAGGAATCGCACTTAAAGCAGCAAAATCATGAAGGTCGCAAGGACTCTGCCAAGCGGGCTGTTCAAGACGACCTTCTGCTTTCTACGGCAAAGAGGCAAAAGCAGTGCCAGACGACGCCCCTAAGGCTCGAAGGGATGGCGTTGATGAACCGAACACCGGAGAGCATTGCTGATCAAACACAGATGCTAGTCAGTCAGATTCCCCCTAATTCATCCAATTCAGTGGCATCAGTGAGCAATCAAGGGCACGCGGATGGCCTCAACAGGTTATTCCCGTCAAACAGCAACTTTGTCACACCAGCTTTGAGACAGACTGAAGTCCAGTGTGGTTCTCAGCCCTCGATTTCAGAGCAGCAAGGCCAGGCAGGGCAGCACTTGCAGCCGATTCAACATGTTCCTGCGCAAGGCATCTCTCACCTTCACAGTAATCATCCATACTTAAAGCAACAGCAGGCTGGTCAGTTGAGAGAAAGGCACCACTTGTATCAGCTGCAGCACCACGTCACTCACGGGGAAAACTCGGTCCACTCTCAGCCCCACGGCGTCCACCAACAGCGAACAATACAGCAGGAGGTGCAGATGCAAAAGAAACGAAACCTCATCCAGGGAACGCAAGCCACACAACTTTCTCTACAGCAAAAACACCACGGAGGTGATCAAACACGGCAAAAAGGTGGTCAGCCTCATCCTCACCACCAGCAGATGCAGCAGCAGATGCAGCAGCACTTTGGAGCTTCCCAGCCTGAAAAGAACTGTGAAAATCCTGCAACAAGCAGAAACCATCATAACCACCCTCAGACCCACATAAATCAGGACATTATGCATCAACAGCCACAAGACGTTAGCAGCAGACAGCAAGGTTCAGCTTCTGAGCATGTGTCAGGGCACAGTCAGATGCAGAGACTTCTGACCTCAAGGGGCTTGGAGCAGCAAATGGTGTCCCAGGCAAGTATCGTAACCAGACCGTCGGATATGACATGCACCCCTCATAGGCAGGAAAGAAACAGAGTTTCCAGCTACTCTGCGGAGGCGCTCATTGGGAAGACGCCCTCTAATTCGGAGCAGAGAATAGGAATATCTCTTCAAGGCCCTAGGGTTTCTGACCAGCTTGAAATGAGAAGCTATCTTGATGTTTCTAGAAATAAAGGGTTGGTCATTCATAATATGCAGGGCCGCTTATCTGTCGACCATACAGTTGGCTCAGACGTGCAGCGGCTTTCTGATTGTCAGACTTTCAAGCCAGCTGGACCCAATCAACAGCCGACCGGCAATTTCGATGTACAGGCTTCAAGAAACAGCGAAATTGGCAACTCTGTGTCATCCCTCAGGGGCATGCAGTCGCAAGCTTTTCGAATCGGCCAAAATACTGGGCCGTCCATAGAAAGACAGAAGAGATTGCCCTATCAGCCAGTACAGGGTATTCCAACAGGAAATGCCCTGCCGTCAAGGGAGAACGAAAACACGTGCCACCAAAGTTTTATGCAGAGTTTACTTGCCCCTCACCTTGGAGATCAAGTTAGCGGAAGCCAAAGATCGATCCCAGAGCATCAAAGGAACACGCAGTGCGGCGCCTCCTCCACAATTGAGTACAGCTGTCCCCCAGCACGGGAGAGCGTCCACATCCGAAGAGATGGTGACGGCCAGAGCAGGGAGAGCTGTGACATGTCTATTGGTGCAATTAACACAAGGAACAGTTCTTTGAATATTCCTTTTTCGACAACTTCTTCCTCGGGAGATATTCAGGGTCGCAATACTAGCCCAAACATCTCTGTGCAGAAGTCCAATCCCATGAGGATGACAGACAGTCACGCAACTAAGAGCCACATGAATACGCCTGTTTCTAGCAACATGCATGGAGTTGTGAGGCCAACTCACCCTCACCCTGCAGTTTCTCACGGAAATGGCGAGCAAGGGCAACCTTCTGTTCGTCAGCCAAATTCTTCAGTTACTCAGCGGTCGAGGCATCCTCTGCAAGACAACGGAGGTTCTAAAATACGTCAGCCCGAAAGGAATCGATCTGGAAATCAGAGACACGGAAACGTCTTTGACCCTAGTCTTCCCCATCTCCCTCTGTCCACCAGCGGCAGTATGATCCTTGGGCGCCAGCAGTCCGCGATAGAAAAAAGAGGAAGCATTGTCCGATTTATGTCTGACGGCCCTCAAGTGTCTAACGATAACACGGCCCCTGACCAACATACTCTTTCTCAGAACTTTGGATTCCCTTTTATTCCGGAGGGTGGCATGAATCCACCGATAAATGCCAATACCTCTTTCATCCCACCAGTCACTCAGCCTAGTGCCACTCGAACACCAGCTCTCATCCCGGTGGATCCTCAGAATACCCTGCCATCCTTCTATCCTCCTTACTCTCCTGCCCATCCTACCCTCTCCAACGACATTTCTATCCCTTACTTTCCCAACCAAATGTTTCCTAACCCAAGCACGGAGAAGCCAAGCAGCGGAAGTTTGAACAATCGATTTGGATCCATTTTGTCCCCTCCCAGGCCTGTTGGTTTTGCGCAGCCAAGTTTCCCTTTGCTTCCGGATATGCCGCCGATGCATGTGACCAACACGTCGCACTTATCCAATTTTAACTTGACGTCTTTGTTTCCAGAAATAGCCACAGCTCTTCCTCCAGATGGTTCAGCAATGTCGCCTTTGCTTTCCATTGCAAACACATCTGCTTCAGATTCTTCCAAGCAGTCCTCAAACCGACCTGCCCACAATATAAGCCATATTCTAGGTCACGACTGCAGCTCAGCTGTATGAAAACTGATAGACTGACTTCTGGTCTGATGCGTTGTTTATATATTTAAGAAGAAGAAAGTGGATCTTACCGGCATCCCTGAAGAGACCATTCATAGCATCACTGTTTATTTGCCTAAATGTATGTATATGGGTACTTTTTGTATTTATATACACACTGTATGTCCATCCACCTTACTAACTTTAAAGCACCAGTGCCTATAGCAATGCTTACTTACTAGTAAACAGTAAGGATGCAACATTGAGAGCTGTGCAAATAGCGGTTGTTGATTTTCCAACAATCGCGTTTGATGTCCGATTGTTCCGGGGTAAGGGCCACCCTCAGTAACGTGTGGAGGTAAAGAAAGGAGTGAGAGCACCTGTATGGGAGCCAGGAAACAAATGCTACAGGTTTGGGTTTGTTTCTGATGCATTTACCTGAAACTACAGACGAACTCGAAGTGGCTTGGGTTTCTCTTTTTCTTTTGTAAAATACCTTCAGGAGCCTCAACACAAGTCAAGGCTGTGTTAACCCAGCGTTAATTGATAAAGACATTTGTGGTGCGGCTTTTGTCTCTTTGAAGCTTGTCACATGCACTTGACTCAAGGCTGACTTTACCCGGCAAAAATTGCTATGTGTTTCCATGGTCAGCAATTAAAAATTCTGGTTTAGAAAATTCACATTTCTTTAACCCATGACTTTCTAAGAAGAATTTTGTTTGGATCTGTTTTAACAACGGCTTCAGTTGCTGCTGAACTTGGTCAGCGTTTTAATGTAGCTTACGACTCCTTCTGGTGCAGTCAGCGGAGACAGCAGTCGTGTTTGTTGCCATTTCATTGTTCGTATGCTGCAAGTTACCTCAGGGTGGGTTTTGTACCTTGTTTAGCACCTTCTTAATGTCTTCTTTTTTTCCCCACCCCCCTCCTTTTCTTTGGCCCATGCTCAAACGCCAGCTTTCTGCTTTCTGTGAGTGACAGCCCGTTGTCGTACCAGGCAGCACGTGGGAGGAGGACTGAGCCCGTGGCATCCCGCAAAACGAGGGGGGATCCCTGTGGGCACAGCTTTTACTTAACGCTGCCGACAGGATCGGGCCGAGTAAATATCAGTACTTTGCACTTGAACGCACCTTTTGTCTAAACCCGTATGATTGTGGCTGAAGGAGGAACGGGACTGTGTCAAGGCCCAAACGCTGGGTACCAGGCAGACCTTGTGATCTGAGCACCAGGAGGAAGGGGGATGCGTTTGCATGGGCGTGAGAGACGAGTGAATGTGCCTGCGCTGGCTGAGTCTCCAGTACTTTCACAAATTTCAGTCCCGTTTCTTTTAAAGGAAAGGGAAGAACTAGGTAAGTTTTATTTATTTAATGGCTCTGCAGTGTGATTTTTCTTAAGGCAGAAATATTTGTCTTTTATGTGCTTGGAAATACCATGCTGGTTTTGAGTAACGTCAGGTTTCCTTGTATGCAATCCTCCCCTGCCAGCCAGGGACTGGCACAGGCTGCTCCGCGGCCCCAGCGCATCGTCCTGCTGCTGCTGGGACCTGTCACAGGTTCTTCCCCAGTTCCTCTGCTCGGAGCGGGGTGAGGAGGAACAGGCTCCCTGGCATTTTTTTTTTAGAGTTTTTTTCTTTTCTTTGAAAGGTAGAAAGGAAGATACGCCTCCATCTCCAAGAATGGGGTCCACAAAGAGGGACCTGAAAGTTTTTTCCATAGCTTGGCTGCCCAGGCCACGTTTTTGCTAAGTCCTTTTACACTGATCCAGGAAAGTAAAGAGGCTTTAGCATAAAAAAGAATTGGGCTGTGTCTGTAGTCCGTCCTGACAGCGTCTCTGCTCTTGTCACCTGGGGTCTGATGTTTTCCTGCAAAGCTAAGTAAAACAGTTCTGATTCAAACTGGGAATCACTTTTTAATTCAGATGGAGCTTATCTTAGGACACTAAATCTAAGTGGTGCATCAGTTCTCTGTGTTTCTTAAAAATAATAGATTGAATATTTATTTCACTTCAAAGCAGGGCAGCTTGTCTGAGTCTGACTGTGAAACGGGCTGCCAAAGCGTGGCTACCGACCGAACGGCAGCAGCTGGCCTGTGCAGAGCAGGAGGATTAGGAACGATGGTCAGTCCCCAGCGCACCCCGGTCTGCGTGTTATCCGATGAGACTCTCTGATGGGATTGATTGCCCTGACTCAGTAGATCCCAAAGGGGCTGCCTCAGGCGGTGAAATGAGTTCCGTAGCGATGAGGGGCTCCGTGGGTTGTGGGTGATAAAGACAGGGGCATTAAATCAGCAGCTGCACTGTGCGTTACCTACTCATCTAGACCTTTAGGAGGGAAGCAAAACAGCCGTTCTTGCTCTCTTTAAATGGCATTGTGTGTGCAACGGTGTATTTGGCTTTCAAGACAAAAAGTAGTGAAAAATTAAGCCCCGGCTTCCAGGACTATAGATGTTAATCCTGCTCATCGTTCCAGGCATTCACATAGTACCACATGACTTTATTCTGCTGGGAAAACTACACTACTTCATGATGTCTTTGAAAACTGGAGTGAGCTTGTAAACTTGTACGGACCAGTTGCGACAGTTGAATGTTCATAAGTGGATGGGGCCTGATGGGATTCACCCCAGCGCACTGAAGGAGCTGGCGGAGGTTATGGCAGGACCCCTCTCAATCATCTGCCAGAGGTCTGGGGGGGTCTGGGGAGGTCCCTGCTGACTGGAAGCTAGCTGGTGTTACTCCAGTCTACAAGAGGGGCGTGAGGGAAGGCCCAGGAGACTACAGACCTGTTAGTGTAACCTCCATTCCTGGAAAAATTATGGAGAAGATGATACTGGGCGCTGTTAGAATGCATTTAAAGAGCAGTGCAATCATCAGGCACAGTCAACATGGGTTCACAAGGGGAAAGTCCTGGTTAACTGATTTGATATCCTTCTACGATAAGGTCACCCGCCTGGTGGATGAAGGGAAGGCGGTGGATGTCATTTTTCTGGATTTTAGTAGGGCTTTTGGTACTGTCCTTCACAGCATCCTTCTGGATGAGTTGTCCAAGTGTGGGATGAGCGGGTTCACGGTGCGCTGGGTGAAGAACTGGCTGAGGGCAGGGCTCAAAGGGTCGTAGTGAATGGGGCTACCTCTGGCTGGCGACCGGTCACCAGCGGTGCTCCTCAGGGCTCAACTCTAGGCCAGTTCTGTTCAGCACATTTGTCAACGATCTGGATGCAGGAGTTGAATGCGCCATCAGCAAGTTTGCTGATGATACCAAACTGGGAGGTGCTGGTGACTGTCTTGAGGGACAAGAGGCCTTGCAGAGGGATCTAGATAGACTGGAGCATTAGGCAATGATTAATGGGATGAAATTTAACAAGTCCAAATGCTGAATTCTGCACCTGGGATGGAGTAATGCCAGGCACAAGTATGAACTGGGAGAGGAGGGCTGGAGAGCAGCCCTGCAGAAAGGGGTCTGGGGGTGCTGGTTGACAGCAGGCTCGATAGGAGCCAGCAGCGTGCCCTGGCAGCCAGGGGGGCAATCACGGCGTGGCCAGCCGGCCAGGAGAGGGGATTGTCCCGCTGTATTCAGCGTTGGTGCAGCCCCGCTCTGAATACTGCGTGCAGTTCTGGGCCCCACCGTTTAAGAAGGATGTGAAGGGCCTTGTTGCCCTCCTCTGGAGGCACTCAAAGCTGGTGACAGGGCT
The DNA here is from genome assembly GCA_020745775.1 of Theristicus caerulescens. Lineage (NCBI taxonomy): Eukaryota > Metazoa > Chordata > Aves > Pelecaniformes > Threskiornithidae > Theristicus > Theristicus caerulescens. The sequence goes on along the minus strand of CM036559.1, from coordinate 99,941 downwards.
GGAAGGCAGGCATGTCCTGTGAGGAGCTGCTCAGGACTTCGGGCTTGTCTGGTTTGGAGAACAGGAGGCTGAGGGGCGACCCGATGGCTCTCTGCAGCTTCCCGAGGAGGGGACGTGGAGAGGGAGGTGCTGAGCTCCTCTCCCTGGGATCCAGGGACAGGAATGGCTCAAGGCTGCACCAGGGGAGGTTTAGACTGGATGTTGGGAAGCATTTCTTTACCAAGAGGGTGGTCAGGCACTGGAACAGGCTTCCTAGAGAGGCGGTCGATGCCCCAAGCCTGTCAGCGTTTAAAAGGCATTTGTACAATGTCCTTAATAACACGCTTTAGCTTTTGGTCAGACCTGAAGTGGCCAGGCAGTTGCATTAGATGATCCTTGTAGGTCCCTTCCAGCTGAAATTCTGTTCTATTCTGTTCTGTTCTGTTCTATTCTATGTATTTATTCTTCCACATTGATTTCACTATTAATTTCAGTGGTGTTATATTGAGGTTAAATTCTGAGTATTCACAATAGAGTACGTCAGCTGTGATTGCGTTTGCTTTTTTTTTTTTTAATGTTGGACATCATTTTCTGAAGAGGCAGTAACTGTGTCAGTAACTTCCATGTGCCCCTTTTCTGCTTACAAAGACGACCAAAAATAGCGACCTTGTTCCCGGGATACCTGCAGTGCAGGTAATCACAACGCAGGCATTTTAGCGAGATAAAGGCTACTGCAATTTTTGCAGGAGCTGCACAGTTTTGCGGCGTGTGGCTCGCTCACCCCGTGACTGACCCTCGGTCGTCGCTAGAGGACTGCACCCCGCAGTGCTGTGACGAGGCATTGCGATCCCTGCGTAACCACCACGCCACGTTGTCGTCCTTCTCGGGGCTTTTTCTGAGACCTGCCGAGGCCAGGATGGAGGAATTACCATTTCATTGCCCTCCCTGAACACGGCAATTTCTGTTGAAGTTCAGCCACGTACCAGTGTGGGTCTTTTTACGTGCCGTAAGTGATGCTAATGATCCTGTGGCGCTGGGGTAGGATCAGGACGACTGCTATGAAAAGAAAGGGAGGCAGACCTGTCTGCAAGGGCTTCATATAAATGCATTTGTCCAAATTCTGTTATTTACACTGCTGACTGGCTTATAGATCAATTTAATTAAAGAAAAATTGGCTCTGTTGTGCAGTCTTTTGGTCTATCTGACTGTCTAAGATGGTCTTTGAATGCTGGATCTGGCCAGGTCCCCTGCTTTAAGAGCAGTTTGTGGGTTTGCCGCAGATTTCAGCTTCTCCCATGTTCGTGCTCATACGCCTTTAGGAAGAACAGTGGATGGACTGGATATTTCACATCAAAAGAGAGGAAATTAGATGCCAAGCAATTTTTGTTAGTTTTTAATTATGAAGTTATTTTAGTTTTCCTCTTCACCATAAACTAATCACCCCTGCCGGTCCGCACCGACCAGGCCACGGCTCAGCTTTGCTTTGTGTTTCAGGTCGGTGTTTCAGCCCTCCGACGGCTGGCCCTTCCCCAGGGCCCTGGGCTCTGCGCTCAGAAGAGGAGCGACTGCAATGTCTTTACCACTGAGTGGAAACTATTCTTTCTTTTTTCTCTTATTTTTCCTTTCCCCTGCCATTGAAGCTGTTGTGTTCAGTGTCAGGTTGGTAAGACTTTAAGGAAGGCTCACCTTACCTCGATTTATCCTTTTTTTTGGTGGGGGGGAGTTTGAAAAAGGAGCCTCTCTAAGTTTTGCAGATCAAGGAATTGTTTTACTTTCTATAATAATAATTTGACAAGCAAATAGATTTTCTTCAGCAAACAACTATGACACCAATAATTTGTTATCTTTTTCTCCTAAGAATTACCTGGCAATTAACATTTCCTTTGTTTTTCAAGATATATTTGGAAAAGATTTTGTGGCTTTAATTGCAGTTTGTTAGCCTGAGAATGGCATTTTCTCTTCCGTAATACCTTTTTGAAGGTTAGTTACACTAAGTGGGGGTTTATTTTGGTTTTGAAGAAAGGAAAAATCCCCAGTACCGCCTAATTTAGCAAAATGAGCAGCAGAAGGGAGGGGTTCGGCACTACCTCTAGGGGTGGGACTGCCGCAGCTGACAAGTGGTGTGTATCGGTGGCTCGCAGCTTGGCCTAAGTGACTGACTGGTGTCGGGCTGGATTGCATGTCTGCCAGCGTGGTCCCTGATTAATCCCTTAAGAAGCCTAGGAGAGTAAGAGCAGAGTCAGACTAAGTTGAGAGCAGGCCATAACACAGTAATGTGTTAACATTTATATACCTTTCCATTGAGAGAAAGGACCTCACTCAAGAGCAGCTAAGAAAACCGAGAACTGACGTGGTTTGAGCTGGTGGCTGAGCCTTACTGGGATGCGTTGTCTAGCTCCTGCCCCCTGCTCCGGGCACTACGCTGCTGCCCAGGTGGAAGAGCTCCTCTCTGAAAAAAAAATACACGCTGTGCTAGTAGAGAGCCTCCTGAAATTTGCACAGATTTCCTACTGCACTTTAAAGCTGCGCTGCTGCTGCTGCTGCGGTTGGCGACTGCAGTGCTGTTGCAGGAAACAAATCATGCGGCAGGGCAATGCAGAGGGCATTGCTGGAGAAGAGGGTCCCGTCACGACTGCTGGTCTCCTCTTGTCGCTCCACCTGATGCAGAGGTACTTGCGCAGTCCTGGCTCAGGGACTCGGTCACAAACCCACGCCGTGATCTGTTTCTGGATGACTGAGCGTAGTCAGCTGTGCTAAGGGCTGTGATGTTTGGCTGTTCCCCAAATACGTTAAATGCTCATCACTTTAATAATGATCTCGCTTTGACTGGAAGGACAGAGTAGCACTGAATCTGTGTATGCCAAATCGGTCAAATGCGTGTTGTTTTCTGAGACGGCGCTACACGGCGCTCCAATCTGTACCTTAAGCTAAGCCATCTGCTACTGCTGTTCCCTTCTCCCGCTGCCACGGATGCCGCAGGGGCAGCAGCCACGCGGGCAGGAGAGCCGGTGCCGACACCGGCTTGTGCGTGACGGTGTTTGGAACCTCCTGCTGCCTCTGCGATCCCCAGAGCGAATCGAAAGTCTCAGAGCACCAACACTTTATTCCCACTAGTTATACTGGGAGCAAGTTGTTCTGTGAACCGGTGACAGATGTAGCAGAGGTTTTTGGCCACGACGACACAAAACCGTCTTCTCTCTGCGATCGAGCCCTGCTTAGTGACACACAAGCCATTTATTATTTGCTGATGCCAGTTTTATGAGTTTAAAAAAAAAAAAAAGGCATTTCTTTCTGCCTCACCAAAAGTATTTTTACAAGTAGGTTCCGAGTTTGCAATATGCTGCTGTTTTGGCAATCAGAAATGTGAAACCACCAGGCTCGCAGTGGGTCGTACCCCTGGTCCTGCCCGCTCACTGTGAGAAGGGAAGCAAATACGGATTTTGCCACAGGAGATTAATCAAAGATGCTGTTTGCCCTCCACAAGGTAAATTATTTATATTCAGTCCAGAGTTTTCTGCTGCGCTTCTGTTTTATACAGCTGTAAATTACGTGGATACAGCCCCAGTGGAAAGCCCTTACTATTTTGTAATGGAAAAAAGGAACTCTGCAGTAGAAATCTATAATGAATGAACAGGAACATCATCTTCCAATTGTAAATAAGATCTCGTTCTGTTTATTTTGACATCTTTTTACAAATGTGTTGCATTCAAGTGTAAATATCCCAAACCATGATCTTGTTCAGAGTTCTGAGATTTCTATTGTTAAATGTAATACTTTGTTTAATAGTTGTAATAATTATTTGTATAGATATGAACACGATAGTATTTTATTAAAAAAAAAGAAAAATGCTCTTTGAATACCGTATTCCTTTTGGTACAGCTGCTTTCCCCATGGAAAGCCGTGCATTTCCCTCTTCACGACAGGTAAAAACAAAAGCTTTGTTTTGAGGCTGGGAACTTACAGTCGTAGTTCTCCAGTGATGCATATTCTCTGCGTATACCAGAGCTGTGCACCGCTTTATTTGGATATATAAAATACATAATCCAGAATAAACATGTGCTGATTATCTAAATAATGCATGGCAGATGCCGTCCCTGCCCAGCTGACAGCGATCACGGTGTGAAGATACAGCTTCAGCTTGACGAAACGCTGCTCATCACGCGCTGCCACGGTGGTTGTGAAGCGCACCAAGATGGTTCTTCTGTCACAGCTTGAAGCTAAAGGATGTGGTTTGGATGAAACCGGTACAGAGACGCTGCAAGGTAAGTAAGGGCTTTTGGGGAGGCTGCGTAGTACAGGAGGAGCTGACAGAATTGCTGTGAAACAATTCCAGTTGCTGTGAAGCAATTTTAACGGTTGGACTCGATGATCTTAAGGGTCTTTTCCAACCTTAACGATTCTGTGTTTCTATGAATTCCTTTCAGGGGCTCCAGGGTGCCTTGCTTGTGAGCCTCAAAGCTCTTGTGGGCACTGAAGATGCCGTAATGGAAGATGATTTTTTTTTTTTAATGAAAATTTAGTATTAAGACAGCTAAGCTTCTATTTTGTTACTTCAGCAATAGCCAGTAGCTATGGTTTAATGAGGAGGCTGTGCTCAGAGATGGCTGGAGGAGGTGTGCACGACGAAGGACGGTCTCTGAGCAGGCACAGTAACCTGCTCTCACTTTCCCTACCCCGAGAGGGCCGCTCGGGCCCGAGAGCTGGCAGGCAGGGCCGGTTCCCTGCACTGAGCACTGCCCAAGGGCAGCAGCCCCGCTTGCAGCGCGTCGGCAGCACGATGCGCAGCGGTGGAGTTCCCTGCTGCAGCAGCCTGCTCTTTCCTGTTTTAGCAGAGGGGAGGGGATCCGGACAGGAGGCATCTGAACGCCTTCGAGGATGGGCTGATGCCCTCGCCGCTGGCTAACTGCAGCAGCCGCCGGTGCAGCGCTCACCCGTGGACTGGGGCAGCGCTGCTGGCGCAGTTTCCACCCAGGCCCCGCAGCGGCGCTGGGGCGGCGAGGTCCCGCTCGGCAGCCCTCCGGGCTGAAAGCTGCTGGGGCCCTCAGGCCAGCTGGGCTCATCCAGACGCTTGGTACGGCCACGTGCGTGTGTACATGAGGGAAACCACGCGCAAAAGCAGAAGTGAAACTGGCTCAAAGTGTTTCTTCCCCCACCTTAAGCTAGAGGTGGAACATCATACCCCCAGCCTCAGATGTTAACGTACGGGATAAACACGGGGTAAGGGCAGGCCTGCAAGGCCAGAGGCCATCCTGCACCTGACTGAGAGGGGGTGCGAAGGCAGCACAGCGAGCAAAGAGGACTTCAGGTTCGGCTCACAAAGAGCAAGATCCAACACGGGATCCTCCAAGTCTCCCCCACCCCCAAATACCTGCTGGCACACCAGTTCTGATAATCCGCCAAGATCAACAGGCTCTTGAACTGGTGTCCCTCTTCTTCCCATCTCTGCCTCGAGGGCGCTGAGGGAGGCACCGTTTGCTAATCCTAGTAAGAAACCACGCTGGCGTCTGCCCGGACTTGCCCACTTCATATAAAAACAGTCAGCGGGCTCTGGAGCGCTTTGCAAGGTGCAATTGCGGCTGCGTGGTGCGACTGCAGCGTGGCCACCAGAGGAACCAGGCAGTTTAAAGGCTGGTGCAGTTCCTACAAGAGGCAGGTGCTTAGTCGCCAGCTGGGGTTAAACCACAACAGGACCCCATCAGGAAATTTTCTCCCCCCTTCTCCTGCTACCTCCCCCAGTCCCGGCTCCAAGGCACTGCCCCGCTTGCTCCCTAGCTCACCTCAGCGGCAAATGATGCAACCATCACGCGAGCACGTCGCCTCCCGACAGATCTACTGCTGCAGCTCTTCATGCAGCTTCCAGGTGGCACCACGCAGCAGGGCTCTGCAGCCCTGCCTCAGACCGCTGCTCCTGCTGCTGGGGCCAGCACTAGGGAGGCAGAGAGAAGGGAGCGAATGGACGGTGCTAGCACACCCCGGATACTATTACAACAAATTTTGGTTTCACCGGTCAGAGAACTGGAAGCGCGGCACTTTTGGGGTCCTGCAGCAGCCCTTGCATTTGCAGGGAGGGGGACAGGGCAGCACGTGTTGCAAAAAGCTGTCGGTCAAACATTCGTACACCTCTGGGCACAGAAAGCCGGGTGGCTCCATCTGCACAGCATGTTTATAACCACGCTGGGCAAGACAGAGCGCCACAGCCCCACCAGGAGTCCCTGACGGGGGGCTGAGTCCTGCTGCGCTCGGCAGTAAGGATCTGGGGTTTGTTTTGCACATCAGACTCCCTGGCAACTCTCTCCTTACGGGAAGAAACAGGCAGCTGCAGGCAAGCCTGTGTAGCTGATAGTGGATTCTGCCATTTTAGACAGACCGAGAACATATGCCCAGGCTGCAGGGTGGTGGAATGGAAAATGTGGACTATCCTCAGCCTGATACTCCTCTGCTGGTGCTACTCAGACAAAAGCAAGCGCCATCTCCTTCCCTGCAGCCCGTGCTGACGCTGTTAAGGAAAAGCAGCTCACGCTTCACAACAAGCCTGAGAAACCTATCCCTCGTTCTAGCATCATTGAACGTTCACAACTCCATCTGCACGGCAAACCTGCAAGTTAAACCCAAAGCATTGCAATAAAACGCCGCACACGGGGACCACCGCCACCTTCTGTGTGTTCTGGCTCGCCCTGCCTGAAAGGTGGCTACATCTCCATCGGCGTGCAGCTCTGCTCGGGAGGACAGCTGCCGGCAGCCTCTCGTGCTGTTCCTCCTCCAGCCCGCTCTTCGCTCTGCCAAAGGGGCGACAGTGACAGAGTGTCTGTTCTTTACGCCAGTTAGCCCCGCAAAGGCCACTTGGTTAAGAGAACAAGCAGGTCAGCTGTAGCAGTGCTCAGAGACTGTCTGTGAGGCTCCTAAGGACCTAGGGGTGACAGCAGCTGTGTGACACCACTGGGCACCCCCCTGCCCCAAGTGCTCTCTTTGCTGCTGCTGAGAGCTGGAGCAAGAAGAATTCAGATCAACCTGCAGAGCAGGGAGCCAACAACATTCGTTTTATTGACCATCTGGACAAACTCCAACTTAGAAAAAAATAAACCCCAGCTGGTGCAAAACCTTTCTAGGTGATACAGACTTCTCAGCGTAAAAAATTACCATAGTCGTCTGCTTTGGTAAGCACAAGTGGAATGGAGCCTTTGCATCACTGGGTACGTGCACATACACCAAGGAAAAAATGCTCAATGACAAGAATAAGGACAGCAGGCCTCAAAGAATACTTTTTAATTCAAAATTAGCAAAACAGGTCACATTTTAGATGCAAGGCCTGAAATAATTCACACCTTATTCTTGTTTTTTAAATAACTGAGAATTCAGGAAGAATGCAGAAGCCATTTAAAAACTTATTTCAGATGCAGAAAAGCTGGAAAGCAGTTTGGTCCAGATCTTTACCTAAAGAGCTCAACCCCAACTGCCCAAACCCTCCTCCACGCTCCCAGCCCATCAGGGAACCTGCTTTGCCCAGTTTGCCCAAAGCAAGCTTGTGAGAGGAGAAAGCCTGAGGCTGCGGGACAGCCTCCCCGCTCCGCCCTGCTCCTTTAGCAGGGCCACGCAGCAGGAGCCGAGGAGCTGCCAAGGACCTACCCAGCACACACGGCTGCAGCTTCACCGCACCATCTCTCTTAAGGTTGCTTGAGGACAGCGTTTCTGGTGCTGTGAAGGAGAACATCCCACTGACAAGCGCCTGCGTAGGAGCTGCCAGAGAGAAGCGAGGCTGTTCAATATGCCCAAGTGAGAGAGGCCACAAGAGCAAGGCGGGAGGTTCTGCCTCTGGCAGAGCGCTCGTGGGCAGCTCTAGTCCACCGTATCCCTCCAACACTGCAGTCCCTTGGACTTGTTTCTCTTGTTACTGCGGCTCCCCACCAGCTACAGAAGGAGCCTCTCCAACAAAAAAAGAAACCAGTCCCCCACCGCCACCTCAGCTTGGAGTCCTCTGCTCGCTCGGCGGCTGCAGGGCGGGAACCAAACGCTCTCCCAGTGCTGCCGAAGGGACTCTCCGAGGGCAGCATCCCACAGGGTGCAGGTGCCGGCTGCTGATGCAGGAGGAGCTGCACTGCACTTCTCAAGCCTGCTCACCGGAGAGGAAGCAGAGCACGTCAGCAGGGAGGAAGGGAAGCAAAGCGCTCAAACACACCTCCAGTTTCCTCCCTCTTCACCGGCTCCAGCACCTGCTGCACCTACAAGCCGGAGGGCTGTGCACTGGCCTCGGCCACCGGGTCGCACCTATCCCAGAGGGTGCAGTGGGAAAGGAGCAAACGTTGTCTTCCCTCCCGGTCCCACCTCAGTTACCGCAGCACCCCTTTGTGCTCGCTGTGGGATCCGGCTCCCCTGCTCCCATGGGCTTGTCGGCCACAGAAGCAGGCTCATTCCCCACAGATGCCGGTGGCCTGGTGCCTTTGGCTGAGTGGTTTGGGACGCCCCTGCGCCCCCGTCCCCTGGGGACTCAGAACACCGGGATCTTGTCCCTGCGCACTGCGTCCAGGTCATCATCCAGGGTCAGCAGGACCTGAGGAGGAAAGCACGAGGCAGCTCAGCTGGCCAGCCCACAGCTGGGAAGAGTGACCAGCTCCGGATGGCATCTCACCACGGCGGGGCTCCACCTGGGCCACGTCTCCAGCGCGTACAGGAGTCACAACAGCAACCCAGGCAGATGTGCCAGATTAACTTTGTTTCTGTAACACTCCCAGCAAGTCCCTCTGCCAGCACCGCTGACAGGGAGCTCTCCCTACAGTGCTGCAAGGACCCGAGCAGGTAATCCTGCCCCAGCCATGATGGAGACACTGCTTGTAAGCTGGTTCCTCATCACTAGCCTCTGAAGAGCCACCCAGGAGGCAGCAAGGTGGGAATTGCTTGACCACAGCTCAGACATTGCACATGGCCAGGCAGCTCCTTTGCAAACAGTTTGCACCTCTCACAGCTAGGGTTAAGGTCTCCCTCTCCACTTCCCCAAAACACTATGCTCTGACCCCATTGTATGGGACGCCTCCTCCTCTGCCACCACGCACACCATCAGGCCTAAAAAGAGTTACCAAGTAGAGGAGCACAGGAGTTAACTATGGAAGTGAGGGAAAGCCCAGGAGTGAGCTAAGCTCCACACCAGTGACCCTACTGCCTGGGTCAAAGGGAGTAGGGTCCCTTTCTGGGAGGTCCTCACAAACCCACGAGAGGGCTGGTCACACCAGCAGCCCCTCAGCTTCCCCACAACAGCTCAGTGACCCACAGCCCCAGAGGGAATTTGATGCCAGGAGGCACAGGGAGCAACAAGCCAAAGGAGGAAGCCTGATCCCTGATCCCGCTGACAAGGAGCATCCCACTGTGAAGGATGTCTGGAGGCAGAGCCAAGCAGAGGAGCTGGGGCACTTCTGTGGGGTCCTGGGGCAGCCACAGCTTCATGCAGATAGAGAGGGACAAGGAGGGAGAGGAGAGGCTGAGGCCATACAGCAGAGAGGAAGGCTCAGCAGGACTCACCAGAAAGGAGAAGAACAAGGCAGCCGCGGAGAGGAAGTGCCAGACGTCATGGTCATCGAAGAAACCCAGCAGGATGCACGGCCGGTTCTTTTCCCGGGACTCTGCTGGAGTCTCCTAGGGGAGCAGGCAGGGTGTCAGGACCCGATATCCACTCACGCAGGGCCCTGGCTGGCCACGTTGGACCCTCTGGAAATTGCCCTGTCTTAACTCTCCATGCGGGAGCCAGGAAAAAGCGCTGTGCTGGCTGGACATGTGGTGAGAGCAGGGCAGGAACTCAGTGTCATACTTAGGCCTGGAGATGGATCTGGGGCCACAGCCCACAGCTGGGGGGACTCCTCTGGTCTCCACATCTGAGGTCCTGCATAGCACAAGCTGCACAGCCCCCAGCAGACCAGCCTGCAGCAAGCCCCTCGCTTCCACGGAGATGGACACAGTAGCGTGTTAGAAGGCACCCAGTCAGGACTTAAGAGCCTCCCAGGCCATGGGGAGCCCCCACAACCCCAGGCAGGTTATTCCCCATTGGCCATCTGCTCCGGGGACAAGTCTTCCACCCAGCACTGGCCAGGATTTGTCCAGTTTTGCTTTCAGATCCCCAGCTCCTCCTCTGTCCCCTGGTGAGGACCAGTCACCTCCAGATCACCTGGGTCATAAATAGTCTCTCCCCAGCTGCATGCATGCAGCCATTTCTGGCTCAGCACAGCCTCCCATGCTCCTTTCCCAGTCTGCTGAAGGAGTTAAACCCTTTCAGCTCTCCACGAGCAGCCCAAGACTCTTCCCCATAGTATTCTTTGTGTAAAATGAACAACAGGAAGGAAAGATGACGAGAGACAGAGATGGACAGAAGGACAGTGAAAGGGGAACTTTACCTCCCAGCTGCTGAGGGTCTGGAAGAAGAAGTAGAGGGCAGCCGCCCACACCACTGCCGTGGCCACGATACAGAACAGGGGGATGGGCAGGAGCTTCTCGGAGCTGCGGAGCTGCAGACAGGGACAACACGCCCTGAGCGTTCCCAGGGGCTGGAGCCGTGCATAGGGCTGGCACGCCAGCCTGGACCATCTGCATCTGCGAAGGGCTGCCCGCCCCAGGGAGACACAGCCCAGCCACCCCCGAGGTGGCTACATAGCATCCCTCCCCAACACCAACACCTTGTCCCACCCTGAGCCCCTCAGTGCCCCTCCACATCCCTCTGCAGCAACACAGGAACCCAGACTGCAGCAAAAAAGAGGCCCATCCCTTCCCCTTTGGAGACAGACACCCCAAGGACAGCTACAGCTGCCTCCTTTACCTTCATGATGATGTAGAAAGCCAGATACAGCAACAGGTTACAGATGAAGATCCCCAGTATGTAGGAGGCAAAGTCTCTGGGCCGATACACCAGCCCAAAGATAGCACTGAGAGAGAGGGAAGAAGGGACATTAGACAGCCTCTTTCACTGGGGACAGGGTACATCCCCAAACTGATGGCCACCCGCTGCTCCCCCCACACCACAGGACACAGCAACGCTGCCACAGCCTCCCAGTTCCCTGGAGGAAATGCACTGTTAGCCTCTGCTCCCTGCTGAGCAAAGCAAAGCAGAGAAAACTGGGCCATGGTCAGCCACTGAGAGCAACCGGAGACCCCAGAGGGCAGGCCAGGGCCCCGGGTTGCTTCCCAAGTGTGGCCAAACGCATCTCGCTTGGTAGGAGCTGGCCCCAGATCTGTACGTCTAGCAGAAGGCATGTCCCTGACAAGCAGCTTTAGTGAAAAGCAAGAGCCTGGGGCAATGATTTTAGGTCTCATCGAAGAGCTGATCGCTCCATCCAGGGAGGGATGAGCCAGGCTCTGCGACTGTGACTAACAAGCGTCTGTCCAGTCTCCTGCCCCTTGGCTGCACCAGAGACCCCCAGCCACGTGGGAAGCACACGTACGGCACAACGCAGCGCCGGGTACCAGGCCAGCCCTACGCAAGCTCGCGCAGACACAAGCCAGGAGAGCAGCAGCTGAAACACTCAGGGATGCCTGACGTAGCTCTGTAGTGCTGCACTGCATCCTAGGGACCTGCCTGCCATTCAGCACCCATCGGATCCCACTCGTTGCCAAAACGTGTCAGGAAGGCCCCAGCACGGGACTATTGCACAGGCGCTGCTGCATTTCCCCGTCGCTTCAGACCACCTGCATGTCAGTACTGAATCCTGCTGCCCGTGCGCACAAGCACGCAAGACACCCACACCCCACTACTTACAAGGACCAGTTGACCAGGTTTCCAACTATGAGCAGCACCATCCTGTCCTGAAGAGAAGACACTGATGATCATATGAAAGCAGAAGGAAATGCAAAAAGAAGCCTTTGCCTCAGAAATTCAGGATATCATTGTGCGAGGGATTTGGAGTCTGGTTCCTGCAAACACACGTGCCTGGCTCTGAAGTTTGCTCTGCGTGAGCTTTTGCCAGATGGAAACTGCTCTGGCTCTCAGAAATTTGAAGAAAGTACTGCAAGAAGGAGACTAAACATCTGAAAAAGTACAAGCCCAGCACTTAAGTAAGGATCAGCCTCAGGAGGTTCTGCAAATCCTTTGACTGTTTCCACGGTTTTTCTAGTTAGATTCCTTCCCTCCCACCATTTTACAGAAAAATTATTGCACAGAGAAAGGATGTGCTTGAAAGAGGCAGCAGGGGAAGCTTTGGATCCTGCACGTGTCCACAGAGCCTTCTGTCACCCATCTCACCATTAGCTAGGGAAGCACTGTAACTACAGCAGGCAGAAGGGTTACATCTGTGGGGCATGGGCATTTCTGCTTACAGCTGCTTTCACGATGTAGCTGTTTCAGGCTGGCCAGGCTTGCTTTATGCCTGAGTGCCCCGAGTTTGCTTCCAAAAGTCGGTCTGACGCTTACTCAGAGATGGGAGAATAAAAAAAAAAAAAAATAATAAAAAGGATGCTCATGGATAAAAACTTCATTTGGCTTCAAGCCCTAATTAGCACTCTGTGCCACAAGGTAACTCTGGGACACAAGGTAACAGCTACCATTTCTTTCTTTTTTGCTGTCTGCCCTGAGGTGCTGTAGAAATAGCAATAGCTGTTCCTTAAGCCACAGAGCCAAAGCAGTCACTGCCTTCCCCGGAGAGGCTGCACTGCACAGAGCCTCATACCCATTCCTTTGGACGGATGCCCCCAGCAAGAGTGAAGACAAATCCTATCATCCTTGTCTCACCTTTGCTCCGATGTTTTATTCACTAAGCCTTAGCTCAGGGGAGGCCTGAGGGGGGGTGTAAACTGCTCCAGTGGAGATCTACGCTTACCCGAACGTTTGTGGGGAGGAGGAAGAAGGGAAGCAGGGAGCATCACTTTTTCAATAGCCACAACTCTTTCCTCTGCGCATTGCCTAGAAAGCGAGCAATTGGCGAGGAAGGTGCTGAGATGAGAAATCACCTACCATGTACATTGGTCGACTGCACTGCTGGATACAGTCCGTGTACAGCACCATCGCTGCCCGTCGAAATATCCCCAAGTCTGCCAAAGAAGAGGATAAAAAGCCAGAACAGCCAGCAGAGTAAGCTCCAAAATGCCTACAGGGAAAAGATGCGGACACCCACTGGCTGACGACAGAGGACTCAGCCCGCAGAGGGTCAGGGTGTCCACAGATTCGTTTCTTGCCCTTTGGGAGCAGTCTGTGCTGGGCAAAAGGGCAGCCGCTACAGGATGTGGATGGCGTTTGGCTAGAGTGACAGGTTTAAAAAAAAAAAAAAAATCCCCTTGCCACTGGCACTGCCCAGCAGTCAAATAGGCCCTGTCTGTACAGGCAAACAGGCTGCCTGTGCAACTGCATCTCTAGAGGAGAGAGGTATGTGCAGGAAGGGGGAAAAGCACCTTCCAAGGAACAAGCTGCCAGAGCAGGGAAACTCATCCTGCAGTCCACAGAGGGTCCCGGAGGGGCAGAGCGCACCCCAGACACTCCTGCTCTCAAAATCATTGCAGAAGCGTCACTGCCGAGCCGTCAGCGGCAGTGGGCACGGCCAAACACACATGCCCCTCTTCAGCCACAAATGTGGAGCTTGGAAAGGCTCCAGCGCCAAGACCAGAGCTCTCCTGTGCTGTATCACCACCTTTCTGCCGAGGAAGGGGACTGGCAGTGCTGCTGGCAAGCTGACTTCACTTCTGAGGAGCCGACCCCAGGCGGCACACGAGCCTGCCTCCCCACACACGTCCATGCATCCCCAGCTGCTACGCGGCGGCTCAATCAGTTCAACAGAGGAAAATGAGAGCTGCTGACAGTTACCTGAGTCAGGGCCATCTGAGGCAGACAGGAGCAGAAGAGGAAGGAGAAATATGTTTGTAAGCAGAGCACAAGAGCCAGGTTCCCCCCCAGACCCTCTCCCCCCTCACCCCCTGACGGGGTTTTATGTAGCTCACTGCTCTGAGCACAGCACGAGGGAGAGCTGTAGCTGAAGGGCAGGCTCCCTCAGAGCCCGGCTCTTCTGCCACCGCAGAGCAGACAGCTCACGCTGATCCCCATGGGTCTGGGAAGCAGCAGCACGAGGAGTTCAGAGGCCAGGAAGAGCATCAGAGGGACGAGAGGACGGGATAACCCAGAACGCAAGCGCGGGCCACAGGACTGTGCTCACAGACGTGCTGCATAGGCAGCCCACGCAGGTGAGGAGAGGAGGCACCTGCGCGCCCTAGAGCGAGGTGGCTCAGTCACAGCACTTACCCATCTTGAAGCGGCCCATGTAGTAGATCTGGGTGCTGAGAGCCAGAGAGGCCAAAACATGGATCATTGAGAAAATGACCCAAAACCACACGTCATTTTTCCCAAACACCTGAAAGACATATTAAAAGCAAACTGAGCCCTGTTATCAGCAGGCTGATCCTTTTCTCTATGTCACCACGGGGTATTAGACAACCTCACTGAACGTGGAAAAGAAACCCTCAAATCTTCCAACCCAAAACCAGATCTATAAATCCAAACAATTCCAGAGAAGCGAGAGGAGCTCAGCACTCTGGAGAGGAGACCATTCTTTCTGAACGCCCCTTCGGACAAGAATGACAGCTTGGAAGGGCTGCAGCTGGCCCGGGGAGCAGAAATGCAGGGACTCCCAGGCTAGGCAGGCACTCCCTGCTGAGGCGGGCAGCAGCTCTCGGGCCAGGAGCTGGATTTTTATAAAGGCAGTCAGGGAACCAACCCTTACTTTAACAAGCACACTGTACTAGACCAGAAAGGACAAAGCTGCTCTGCGGGCAATTACACCTATCGTATACTTTCACTTTATTTAAGGACTGGAAGCGACCTACAAACGCAGGGTAATGCTATATTAAAACTTTAATTTTTCACTTACACTTTAAGGAGTCCAGAAACTATGTCTGCCATCAGGCTGTGATCACGCACTCCCCTCCCCTTGGACACAGCACTTGCCTGAGTATTTCCTGTGTGCTTCAAAGCATCCCACAAGAGAATAAACAGCACCCCATAATAAAACTCCAGTGTTCTGAACCTGGGTGTGCAGATTTACCACAGCTATCAAGAGATTCTTGGAAAGTCCCAGGTCCACCAGCTGCTCCCGTACGCCTTATCCCACAGACAGTCTCCTACCCAGAGACCTTCGGACAATCACCTGCTATTCTGCATTACATGTGGTAGTGAGGGGCTGACAGCCCACTGGGATCTGCTAGCGCAGAGCAAGAATTGAAGGGACTTTGCCTGGTTACTGCCAAATGGAAGAGTCCTCCAAAGAAAGAGAAGCAGAGAACTCCAAGGTGAAGCACAGGTTGGGGATTCAGGCAAGCCCAGATCAATACCTGCAATGCTGTGAGCAAACGGGCAAAGCCCTGTACCAGCCTGACCAGTCAGTGACTACTGGTGCACGAGAGCGACCCTCTTGTGAGCCCTCCTGCTCCTGTGCCCTTCTATAGGCAGGTACTCCAGAAACTTGCCTGGGAGCACCCCAGCCATTATCCTAGCCCTGCACCTCTCCAAAGATAGCAAGGCCAACTGCAGGAGCTGGACCCAGCAACACAGAGTTTTCCAAAGGGAAGAAAGAGGCACAAGCAATGAGGTAGAGGACACTTGTCTTGGAAGCTCAGCCGGCCTCACCCCCCTCTTCCAAGATGAGCCACCCCACAGGAGACCAGCTGGACACTTGGTCATGGGTACGTGGGTGCATGGATTTCTCCTCTTGAGGGCATGTGGTGGGCAAAGCCCAGAACAGATCCCACCTAGAAAAAACTGCTCTGCTCCTCTCCTCCCTGCAAGCCCAGTGGAAAGGAGGAGGAAAACCCAAGAGCACTGAGAATTCAAATGCTAGCAGGTGCTTAACACACTCTTATCCTACCCTGATGCTCTCCCAGTCATTTGCCCGCTTAAGCTACGTTCCCAGCCACACCATCTCCTTCCCAGAGAAGCAGGTAGGTAAGAGGGAGCCATACCACTCCGAGGACGGCCAGACAGATGACCACAGCAAACGAGGCGTAGGCAGAGTAGGCACTGGCATTGATGTCTGGGTGGCGGGTCTGGTAGAGCTTGAGCATGCAGAGTCCTGCGATCATGTACATGAAGGAGGTGTCTATGGAGGGAGCACAACAGAAACAGTGAAAACAGGTACTGCCAGTAGGCGGAGAAAGCTGCTCCGAGTGCATATAAAGAAGTGCAGCAGCAGGGCCAAAGCCAAGGCTGGCAGGCACAAATCCCCGATGCTGCACTACATTGTACAGCACTTTGTGCTTTGCCATCTCGCAGCACATTTACCATGCTCTGGGGCAACAAAAACTAAAGGGGCTCAGAAAATAAGCGCCCACCGTGCAGCACAGAAACAGGCAGGGAATCGCAGAAACCTCCAAGGGGGTTTGCAAGGGTAGAGGGATGGGAAATGCCAGCAACTCAGCAGGAGACAGAGCATGGCAAATCCTACCTCCAGCTCAAAAGGAGAAAGGAAACTCAGCTTACCAAACTGGAAATTGGAGTAATTAGGGCAGACATGGTAACAGGCACTGAGCACCCCTTCCATCATCAGAGCAATGCCCATAGCGTAAAAGAGACCAAAATGCTTCGGGATCCCATAGTCCTGGAAGAGAGCAGAGCTGTCTATAAGTACCCTCACCGTCCTGATGACAAGCAAGCTTCCGCTCTCCATCACTTCATCCCTCCTAACCCCCACACATGTCCTTCAGTCACCACTGCAGCACAGCATGCTGTGCTCTCCACACTGCATGGCCAGCTGCTGCCACAGGCAGCAAACGCAAGAAACTTCTGGTCTGAAGACCTCAGTGTCTTGGTACTGACATCTTGAGACTAAAAATCTGTGTCCTGTACCTCGTGCCGTGCTACGTCCTGCCCCAAACTGACAGAGCCGTAGGGACCCAGAATAGCAGCCTTGCTCTGGTGGTCAGCAGGGGTTTAAAAGCACCTGAGGAGCAGAGCCCACCAGCCCAGGTGAGAAGGCATCTCCATCGCTACCTGGCTGAGATCTCATCTGAAAACCATAAGCAGCAGACCCTTAAAACTGCTAAGACCTTTACTTGCTACCAAGCCAATGAAAACAGAGCTGTTTGTTGGTCTCCAGAAACCCCCAGCACCACTGCCCACAAGGCTGCAGATTTCTCCATCCTCTCCCAGAAGATACTGAGGAGACTGCAGAAGCTCTGGCTACAGGCAGCTCTGCTTCAGAGGCAGAGGCAGCCAAATTCCTCTAGGTTATCATAGGCAGCTCTATTCCCTCTTGCTAACAAGAGTGCCAAGAAGGAGCTCTTGATCGTATAAGACAAATCAAGTCTCACTATAAACAAAAGCATCTTGGGACACTCCTACTGTGCCAGTTCCTCCACAGTGAGCACTGGAGGAAAAGCCACAGCCACGGGAGTTGTTCCTCTCCTCATCTCCTGGTCTTCGCAAGCCCAGGCTGGGTCACCACGGCAGTATGCACATACTGTAAGCAGCAAAGTACTGGGGTGTGCAAGAACGTAAGTGTCCCACCTAGACCCTTTTTCAGGGGAGGAAAAAAGAGGAGGATTCAATCCTCCAGCGAGGAAGGCAAATGGAAACCCACGGTGTATCACTCTGGTTTTCAAGTTCTCCCTGTCCTTCCTCCCTCCACTCAGCCCCATGCAACCATGCTTCCTACCAGGGTGTAGACGTCTTTCATCTCCATAGCCCGACGGTGGAGAATGTCCCTGCGCAACACAATGAGGAGGAAGAGAAAGCCCAGCAGCATGTGGCCCACATTGCTGAGGATGTTGTTGAAGGCACTGCAGGGAAAAAGAAGGTTTAAGACAAAGGCAGCACAGCAGCAGGAAGCTGAACCCTGGGCTATGATAAGCTGAATCCATTTTGCTCCCCCCACACCACCCTCCACCTCGGCAGCTGTCAGACACCTGCCAGTTTTACACCCTGGATGACAATTTTAGGTTGAGTAGTTCACCTGCCCCAGTGAATTTAACACTTCCTCTGCGGGATTCCCAACCCTGGGCTTTCTTTGCACTCCCACATTAGTTCAGAGAAATGCTGCACTGAAAGGGCTGATCTGAACTTCTTTGCAGAGCTGCTGCTCCTTGGGTACAAGTGACAGTGTCCCAAAGAACATGGGAGTACGTGGTTGCTGTGCCAAGGGTTGGCTAGGGGAACCCAGGTGCCATATGTTCCCGGGTGCATGTGTCTCACTGCAACAGAAAGCCACTGCTGAGCAAAACAGAAAGCTCAAAGACCTAAACCCTCAGTGGTCTTATCAACACAGCTACTGTGAGCCTGGCAAGGATAAAATCCTAACCTAGGCACAGCACAAACACTCAGGAGGCACGGGACAATCATGCCGTGACCGCAGGGCTCACTCACCTCAGCACCCCAAGGGGATGAGCGCACAGAAAGTTGTAGTAGCAGATGTCCTGATTGCCTGTCACGTTCACTACCTGGACAGAGAGGAGGTGGGAGACCTAATATGAGCAAACCCTCCCTGTTCTGGGGGGGTTGCTTCGTGCTTCGCTGCAGGTACACAAGGTGTACCAGCACACGGCCTAGCTCTAGCACTGGCACAGGGGAGTACTGACATCTGCAAGTGAAGCTTTTTTTTCAGGGGAAAGATGTTGCCACAGGCCACAAACCTGACAACAGTCTTCAGAGGAAACATACTGGGTGCTCTCAGCCCCACCACTAATAGATCTGCTTGCAGATATCTGAATAACAGCAGGATAGCAAGGGCGGGGCGGGAGGAGAAATCACTCCTATCACAGCAAACCCTACTTGCTTTCAGTTGTCTTTTAGAGATAACAGCAGATTCTTCCTGACTCTAAAATGAAACAGGCCCCAAACGAGACATCAGATGAGCAGGAATACAGCTGCGCTCCCACTTCCCAAGCAAAAATAGCAGAACTGCAAGCTCAGCGAGCCAAGCCAGTAGCAACACATGGTGCAGAGAGAGCAGCTAAGGTAAACTGCCCCTCAGACAGAGCAGGACTCCTGGGTGATCCTGGTTTCACTGCGACTATCATCCTTACACCATGCGACCACAGAGCAGGTTTAAAGGCAAGAGTACCCAAGCACAGGGGACAGCCACACAGAGCCTAACGCACCGTCTGGTAAGTGATGACGAGCTGGATGACCGGCAGGGCATAGAACACTGCAATGGTGATGATGTTCCTGCAGAGAGGAGAGAGGAGCAGCAGTTACACACGCCAAAACCACCGGTGCACACCCAGGGCAGAGCCCCACAGTGCTTGTGGAGCAATGTGTACACCCAAGGGCACAGACCCTGCTCTCCCAGCCGGAGCCGTACACCTCTGGTTATGATCTCCTGAAGCAGAAGAGCAAACGTGCTAATGCAAACAGGAGGCAAACGCTAAGGGCACAAGAAAAGCCAGGATGTGGAACATAAATTCATGTGTTTGAGTGCCAATTTCTCCCCTTCCCCAGTATGTTCCAGCGCACCATTTGTTACCACACTTTAAAGCAATTATGCAAACCAGAATCCATTGCTAGGATCATGTGTGCACTGGTCCACAAATATCCTTATTTGAGGTACGTGGGATCTGCAGTTACTGGCTGGAACAGGGTCAGAATCTGTAGCAGGATGGCTCAAAGAATGTCCTCAGGTCTAAAGTGTGGTTCAGAAGAAGGGCATGTGGACAGATGCCACAACCAGAGACTGGGTCCAGAGCTTGGGCCTTACCAGTTTGTCTTCTCCTTACCAGAAATAGATTTTGTATTTTTTGCTGACAATCCTTCGGTCCTTCCTGGACAAGTCTGATAGATAGAGGAACACCTAAAACATTAGTGGGTGAGGAAAGAGGGAAGAAAACAGTAAAGAACTAATGAAGACTACAGAAGCCAGTAGAAGATCTTTATGTATTTGGACAATATGCAGCTTGGTGCTATCTGGACCATTTTTTACACAGCAAGCTCGTTGTGTCCCTTGATTCTGTAGGGAACGAGTTCTGCAAAACCCTCTGACCTCCAGGAATGGCTCTGACCACACAGAGCTGTGCGGGGTGACAAAAGGAGGCAGCTTGAGAGCTGCTAGCTTAAAGCCCCTCTGTACATCCACTGCAGTCACACTACTCGTACCAGATAACTACCTACTATTGCGCATTTCTTTCTCCCTATGCTGTCCCACCTCCTTGGACTTTCTGGGACACTCTGGGCTTCTTCCTCCTTTCTCTAAAGTCCCCAACACATTCTGATTTTCCATATTAAATCACTCATTTCAGCAGCACACTTAGCACAGCAGGAAAACTTTCTAGACTCCAAAAAAGCACTAAGCAGCACATTCGGCTTTATTAGATTAAATCCATCTAAAAGGGAAGCGGAAACTTAAAAACCCCGGCCAGTGACTAGTGCTGGTCCCGGCCCAGATGTGTCCATGGCCCAGCCTCACAGCCACAGCTGCAACGCCAGCCGTACCTTAGTGCGGATGACATTCTTATCGCTTTCAATTTCTGGCATGGTGTCAAAGTCGCTCTCCTCCTCCACAGAGCTGTCTGTGTCAGAACCCGCTGGTGGCCCGCGCTCAGGGGAAGACAACTGACGTCCACCGCTGGAGCTTGACTCGTCTGGAGCAGAGCGGGGAGAAGGAAACAGGCAGGGTAAAGGCTAAATCCCTCTATGCACAGCAACAAGAAAGCTGCCCCAGATGTCAGCTGCAATCTGCTGGGACAAGTTGATATGGCCATTTCAGGGAACAAGTTTTTCCATGATCACGAACTTCCTAAAAGTCTCAGATGTCAGCTAAGAGCACTTTCAAGGACCATCTTCCCCCCTTTGCAGCATTTTCGTTTTTCCCCTGCTTTTATTTTATTACTTTTCATCTCTAGCATTTTCTGCTCTTTACTAGCCTGGGCTCTGAAATCTGGAAGTCTGAGACAAGCTGGAAAGCTGTAGTGAAAGCAGCAGACTGTTCAGGGGTCAGAAGCAGGCTGACCTAGTTAATCTCCAGATTTTATATAAGCTTTCTAGATAAGCTTTTCTAAAAATATTGTAGAACAAAAGACAAAGAGGAAGAAAGTCAATTTTTCCAAACAGGCAGAGCATCAGCTTTGCTCCCATTGCATGCACGGTATTGGTCACCTGCAGGTCAGCGGGACCTGCCTGCGCTTCCCACAGGCTGGCCCAGCTCCCAGCCAGCCCACTGCCCATACCGGCATGAGCAGAACACAAGTTTCTTCCCCATTTCCCAAATGCTTTTAAAGCATTTCCTTGGGAATTGGGGAGAAGGGGTAGGGTGATGCTGAAGCCCTCAACTCTATTCCAGGACTTAAATCCTCCTGAATTTTTCCCAAACCTCATGAAATATCAGTTATTTCCTTCACACCAACAGCTGGGTGACATCTGGAGTCTCAGGGCTGTCTTTACACCACAGTGAGCAAATGCATCCTGAGCTGGGACCAAAAATTACACAGAGCTGCTCTCCTCTCTCCTTTGAGCAGCTGCCTCACGCTGCCCTGGATCTGCACCACCTCACCCTGCAGCCTGGGTCCCCAAGCTGTCAAATTCAAGGATTATGCCCAAAAGTCCACAGCACTGAGCTGTTCAATACCAATCCTTCCACAGGAGGGGAAAAACTGTAAGTTTTTAAAACTGTAAGTTCTCAGTAAGGAGACTGAGAAATACTCTGGCAAAGGAAGGTGTTTTCCATCATCTCAGACTTGCAGGACCCTTGGGAGTTTTTTTTCTCCTCTGATGCCCTGGCATGGTTCACCTGTTGACAGCATGACATTATTTCTCCCCTGATGAAACCTCTGGACTGCAAAAAGCTCTGATTCTGTCTTGCCTTGCAGCACACAACCCTTCAGCCTTCCAGTGAAAGGCATGCTTTCCTCTAAAGGCAGGCTTGATGAGCTAACAACAGACTCCCAGAAGCTTGTCTGGAAGCAACCTTTGTCAGTCCCTAGCCAACCTCCGGCCTGAAGCAGCATTGACACCAGCACTTACCAGGTGACTGTGGCTTTGTCTAGCTGAGACTAACATTTCCAATGACAGAGTCTCTCTGGGCACCTCTTCCAGAGATTTGCCTCCTTTTTGACGTAGATGTTTTGCCCTAAAGTGCAACCCGAACCTCCCAAGCTGCAATTTTTTTTTTCCAAGTAGTTGCAAGCTGCTCCCAAAGCTGCTTGCAGCTTTATTCCCCCCTGGCTTTAAAGCACCTTAAAGTGCCCTCCCCTGCCCCAGGCAGAACGCTCCCCGTGCCCCCAGTTCTGGAAGACACTGTACCGATAGCACCGTAGCTGCTTCCCTCAGGGGTGCTGGCTGTGATGGGGTGCGAAGACGTCATAATCCCAGATCCTGCGATGGAAACAGACCCAAAAGGGACAGTTAGTTTCATGTCAGTGCTTCGAAACGCATCTCCAAGGTGAATACAAACGGCTTGAAGAGCTGGAGGGGCTTGGGAAAAGCAGCATTTCTCCAAACAGATGGCAGTCTCCCTCTAGAGCATACTGTGAAAAAGGGAAACCCTTGCTTTGCAACGTGAAGCAAACCCATTCCCTTCAGCCTCCCCACGCAGGCTGCCGGTTTGACTCACAAAAGCACGAGCCTCCCTCCAGCACCCTGCAGGGATCACATTATGGGGCTGCAAGGCTTGGCAAATTCTAGAGCAAGTCTCACAATACTCAGAGCACCCTTATGAATTTCTAATTCTTCTCCTTCCCCTCCTCACACATTGATCAATGCAAATATTGCTACCTCCAGCTGTCCCTGAAAGGGTCAAGGCAGCTGCTACATAGTTTTAACGAAGCAAGGAGAAAGCAAGGGTGCTCCGTGCAAGAAAGTGGTCACGATCTTGTGCTGATGACAAGCCTTTGAGGGCTGGGAAGTCCCTGCCTCCCGCCCACACATCTGAAGCAAGGAGGGCTGCACCTCCCAGTTGGGTCGCACGGGGACTTTCCCCACCTGGCTCTGCGTTCTCTCTTTTTGCCTGGTACCTGTTTGATCCCTCTGTGGTTGGGCTCAGCTGCTGAACTGGCAGCAGACAAATGCATCAGGAAACACAGCCAGCTGAACCCCCTCGCAGAGGGGCCAAATGCCCATCTCCCCAAAAGGGAGGGAGCAAGAGCAGGAGGAGCAGGACCGCATCTTCCAGTGGTGGCAAACTGCAAGACAAGTCCAGCTGCTTGTAAAGCTTCACCCTCATAACAACATCGCGTGGCCGGTCAGCAGCAAAGGGCCGCAGGACATGGGAGAGTATTTAAAGCCAAGCAACCTTACTGCAGCCGGGCAATAGCCTGGCTTCCCAAGCTGCATCTCTGGCTTCCCGGTACCTGATCTGTCCCAAACTGGCAGGCACAGGCAGATTCCCCTTTCCCACTAGCAATTCCGGGCACTTCTGGAACACCTTGCGTAGGTTTTTATACCATTTCCATTAGCCACATACATAAAGAGCCCCAAAACTTTTCCCTGCCTGAGCCCGATTCCTAGGCAGGGGAGCACCCATACAGCAACGACATCTGATGTTTCAAGTCCAAGTTACTGCTTTCCTTTGACACGTTCACTGTGCTTGTTGGGCTGTGGGCTAAGACACAGTCTCCATTTCAGCTTCTCTACCCTCCTGCCCCATCCGTTTGACAGGGCAACGAACAGCTCGGAGGAGCATCTGAAGTGGACAACGTGGCATGGACTGAGCGCCAGAGGGAAGGCTCTGCCACACTGCAGCCCCCACGACACCCCTTCAGCCCTGAGCTGGGATTAGCAGGATGTTTTTGTAGGTTGCTGCAGGAGCAAGATCCACCTTCTACTCTTCACCTGCTCTGCAGCCCTCCCTCTCTCATGGCAGTTTTTCCTGTTGCTTTAAAGACATTTGGAAATCCAGATCATTGGCAAGAGAAGCATTTCCCCACGTTCATGGCACCAAGGCACGTGCACACTTCCATCTCCCATCAGTCCTGTCCCACAGGGACGCTCCCTCCCTATTTTAGACCAGGCTTTATGCTCTCAGGTGGCTTGTCAACCTTCTCTCCCAAGTAACCAAGGGAAGACTTAAATCTGGACAAAGCAGGGAGGCCAGGGAGAAAAGGCACTCTGCCCTGTCTCTAACAGCTACTTCAGACCCAGCTCACCCACTAATTGCAGTCCTACTTCCCAGTGCGCGAGTGAGTCAGCTAAGTAAATGTACCGCACTAGGTGCGGTTCCTCCAGCTATTGCCGCCGCCAGAGAGTGATGATGTGGAATGGGAGGTGTCCCACAGGATTAAAAAAAAAAAGTGAACCACAGAAGCCGGGCATAAGATGGGTGACAGGAGCAAAGGGGCACATGGAGTTGCAGGATATTCAAAGACAATGGGCAGAGACAGATTGCTCAGCACCTCCATCCATGCTTTCTTGGTGGGGAAGGGGAAAGGAAAGGGGGGTGATGGAGAAGATGAGACGCAGGGGTACTTTGGAGGAAGAGAAATTCTAGTGGGTGGGAAGAGGAGAAAAAAAATTGAGAGAAAGCTAGTGTGCCCTGGGCGATCTGGAGGACAGATGGAACACCTCTCCTATGAAGAAAAGTTGAGAGAGTTGGGGTTGTTCAGTCTGGAGAAGGCTCTGGGAAGACCTTATTGTGGCCTTTCAATACTTAAAGGGGGCTTATAAGAAAGATGGGAACAGACTTTTTAGTAGGGCCTGTAGCAATAGGACAAGGGGTAATGGTTTTAAACTAAAAGAGGGTAGACAGATATCAGACTAGATATAAGGAAGAAGTTTTTTTATGATAAGGGTGGTGAAATACTGGCACAGGTTGCCCAGAGAGGTGGTAGATGCCCCATCCCTGGCAACATCCAAGGCCAGGCTGGACGGGGCTCTGAGCAACCTGATCTGGTTGAAGATGTCCCTGCTCGTTGCAGGGGGGTTGGACTAGATGACCTTTGGAGGTCCCTTCCAACCCAAACTATTCTATGACAGGGAAGATGCTAGTTACCGTTTTATAGGCATCAGTCAGACACACACCCTGAAGAGACACAATAGAGAAAGCAACAGCACAGGGGTAGGACATGGCTCCTCCCCAGAGGAAAGGGCTCTGTGAAGGTGACACAGAGTGCAAGGGATTGGACAGGTCACAGAAGGAGCAGGTGCCTCTGGGAGGAAACCTGTAAACTCTGGAGGAACGGCGCTCCCCCGTCCTTTCAGAGGGATACTGTTCAACAGTCCTCCCTGCCCAGGAACCCAGTTCTCTGCCCTCCAGGTCTGTGACAAGCACCGCATCTGTGCCCTGCAGCTTCGCTGGGAACTTCCCAAGCACCAGAATATAACTTCCACCTCAGCAGGGCAGCCTGGAAAGCTGCCTTCAGTACCTGAACCCTCAGCTGCAGCACCAGCAGCACTCCCTGGGGCTTCTGGTCTGCCGGCTGAGGCTGTGCCTCTTGCCTGAGACAGGGATCCCTTGTCACCTCTTCCAGGGCCTCCGCTAGGTCCTTCAGCTTCCCCAAACTCCCCGACACACAAGCCCTTCCCATTTCTCCAGTGCCCTAAGACCTGCTCTTGTCTCACAGCAGGATCCATCCCAAATGACTTAAAATTAGAATATTTTTAAGCACATTTTTACAGTCCCCTGCTCATTTAGTTGTGAAGAAAACCTTTCACACACATTCCACACACAGGGGTGCCTATGTGGATCTCAGTGGCTGAAGCAGCCACTCCTGAGAAGCCAAATGCCCTCAGGTCCCTGGCAGAAATATTAACCCAAGTAATGCCAGGTCAGAGTGAAGTTCCACTGCTGATCCTTTAAGCACAGCTCAGTTATACTAGTATGCTTATCTGGTGGTATGTAGCAGACTGGAGAGACTGAAGAAGCTGAGGATTAAAAAAGGGAACACACCAAGAACCTTTCAGTGCTGCCAAAACATAACGTCCTCCCTTTCCCCAGGAGAGAGGTACAATGATGATGCCTTTATCCTCAGACCAACGCTTTGAACTACTTCGCAGGCACTGAATATTTAAACAAAATGAAACAGCCAGCCTCCCACACTTCTCCAGAAAGCAGAAACTCCCAGTGCCCCCCAATCCACATGACAAAAAATTTCCATCTTTCACTGGTAGCCTCCTAGATGCAGCTATGTTTTTATAACATAGAAATTTGCAGTATGTGGAAATGTGGGTGTAGCATAAAGTAAACTGAATCCAATACCAAAGTAAATAACACAAACACCACTACCTAACTGTATTAGTCATTCATTCACTTGGTTGTCTGCCACTCCCAGTTAAAAACAAATTAAAATTTAAATTAAATTAAAAAATTATAGAGACCCCATGCTTAAACCAGGCAGAGGAAATCTTAAAGCATAGGAGCTGACAAACTCAAAGTGCCTTGTTTAGAAATGAACAGACCTGGCAGCAGTCACATTAGCCTGTAGCTGGGTCTAGCCAAGGCTTGCCCTTCCTCCACCCCTCTAAAAGCCAGCTCCTCAGGGCAGGGTCAGGAGCAGGTTCAGGGGAGCCTGCTTCAAACACCCTCTCTCGTGAGGGCAGAGAGGAAGCTCTAACATCTTTCATCAGCACCAGAGACTATGTAGTACATGTACAGGGAAGAAGGCTTGAAGGGACAGAAGGCACTTGACTGACAGTCTGTCCCTTGCCTGGCCGGGGACCCGTGCTGTTCACTTAAAGATGTCGCACAACAGAAGAGAGACCTTACCATCCTCAGGACTCAATCTCCCAGCCGAAGCCTTCCTCCGAACCCTGAAAAAGAACAGGCAGCATTCATGAGATGATAGCCAACAAACCCCAAGAGCAAGCTGTCATGGTAGCTGTGCCCAAGTTCACCTCAGATGCAGATATTCCCCAGGCATCAAGGTCTGGGGCAGGGAGGCAGGTCAGGAAGGAAACCACCACTCTCAGGACTCCAAGGCCCTATTTGGGTCACTGCCACTTATTGCAGTACTCAGTCCAGCACTCTGGGAAGTACCAATGCTCTGACACCCCATATCCCAGACTGGCCCCATCACAATCCCCACCTGCCACCCAGTGTCCTCATACAAGAAAACCCAGGGTAGGGGCATTACAAAACCTAGAGTGCAGAGCCTTAGGTTTTCATCACTGCCATGATCCCCACAGCAGAGGAAGAAAAGTTTTCTGGCTGATGGTCAGTAGAAGTCCACTGAGTAGTCATGAACTTGTTTGGTTGCTCTGTTCAGATGCTTGCTGCCCCACTTGCCCTGAATTCACTGCAGGGTGAGGCATCTCTGAGGATGAAGAGAAACAGAAAGGCTATTCTTGTAAAACCCCTCGACTCACCTGATGTAGTGCACAAAAGCAACCACTACTGAGCCCAGGTAAAAGGAGAGGAAACTCAGGAAGCTGAAGAACATGGCCTGGACATAAACAGACTCTGAGGAAAGAGAAGGCATCAGTCAGCTCACAGAGCAGGGACAGCCCCTCTCAGAGCCAGCGCTGCTGTCCTGCTCTTCCCAATACCCCCTGGTGACAATGCCCAGCCCCAAACAGTCCTTCAAGACCCACCTGCTTTCTTCAAAAGGAATCACTAGAACCTATTGCAAGGTACTCCCCCCATTTCTTCACCCCCAGTGCTAGCTGGTGTGCCTGTGAGACTACCCTGTGCCACACAACCCCTCCTGGAAAGGACCAGGGCTGCAATGGTTTTGACTCCTCTGCTGGTGGTTTCTGCACCATGCCATCAGAGGGTGGCCAGCCCAGCCATACCCTCCTACGCAGAACTGCCAAGTTCCCCATAAAGCTGCATTGCTCTGCACAAAGACACTGACTTTTAATAGAGGGCACAATCGTCACTTGAAGGTTCTTCGTCCGCTGCAGGTTCCAGGTACGGTTGACATTCCCTGTGAGATGCAAAGTGTACAGCAAATGTAAGAACAATCAAACATTAGTGATCCCTGGCCCTTATCTCTGTTCTCTGCACTTGCAAAAGCACCAGAGTCTGGCTTTTCACTAAAATCTGTGTGTGCTTTTGCTCTAAACCTTTCCCAGACTTGTCAATGTACAGCCTTTTCCATATGTTTCCCTCACCTCCCCTCTATCCACAGCCTGTTTTTCAATCCCTGCTTGAGTCTTCCATACATTGCTCAAGTCTGGATGCCCGAATCCCACAGGCATCTTGTCTCCTATTCATCTGGTCCCCAAAGGGCAGTTTCTGTCACTACAAATACTGGGACTCCATTTTTGCCTTTGGCCAAAATTCTGCTGGCAAAACACTTCTGTGCAGGATGCCATGCTGCAGTCTTGCTATGTTTCAGCAGGGCTTAGCACAGCCTACCAGTACAGCTCTGCTGACAGCTTTAGGATAAAAGAACGACACCTGGAAGGTGACAATCCTTTTTTAGGGTGGGAACTGGGGGAGCCCAGTATATCTGTTGGTTGCACTCTTGCTTCTCCTACTCCTCCTTCTCAAAGCCATCCAGCTTTCAGGATAGGAATGTCCCTGGTCTGAAATGGGCTCAGTTTGTCATGGGGACAGCTGCACCCCCACTCCAGTTTCACCCA
The DNA here is from genome assembly GCA_020745775.1 of Theristicus caerulescens. Classification (NCBI taxonomy): domain Eukaryota; kingdom Metazoa; phylum Chordata; class Aves; order Pelecaniformes; family Threskiornithidae; genus Theristicus; species Theristicus caerulescens. The sequence continues at coordinate 71,575 of CM036559.1, read as the reverse complement.
CCATGTGAGTGGTGGAGGCTTTGCTTTTACCACTGCCCAGGAGGCGGACACAGTGTTTTCTGGCTGGGAAAGGTACTAGTACAAGTCTTTCGTAAGATTATTCCCCAAAACATTACTAGTTTTTCTGCTCCCCCAAAGTTGGGAGGTTGTCATAGATCCCACGATAACAAACAGTTGGAGAAGGTGCTCGCTGCAGGAACTGCCATCTGGGCCTCCATGCAGGCAGGAAGATAATACAGCAGTAGGGAAAAAACCAAAAAGCTGTAAGCAGCACTGCTTGGGTGTCCCCAGTATCTCCCAAAACACCAGTGACTCCTCAGGAAAGCACATAACCCCAGCAAGCCAGGTGCTGTACTAGCCAGCCACCTCCAGGGTTGATCAAGACCTACCCAACAATACTAAGTTTATACTTCACCTGGATAAGATAGAGCTATGTGACCATCCTGTGTCATCCCACAGGAAGGTCCCCAAGGACTCCTGCTGCTCCACCACCTGGATGCAGCAACCAAATCCGCCTCCCAGCACAACTTACCATGAATGGAGGAAGGCACAGAACCCCCACAGGCGTAATCCTCCGGCTTGATGACAAACACAACGAAGAACTGCTCACCTGGGAAGTCCTTTCTCTGTGTGGGAGGACAGAAGACAACGGAATTCATGAGAATTGAAGCAGCCTCTCCCTCCAATGCAAAGCAGAGGTGATGACCTCCACAGGGCCAGAGATCCCATTTTAGTTGCGACACAGGCACCAGCATTACAGAGACCTGCCTGTTCTGGACAGAGCTTGGCTTCTGCAGATGCTCCCCTCATCCTTGCTGCCAATAACCTGACTGAGTTCATCAGTACACAGTACAGCAGTGCCCCAGTACAAGCAAACCAATGCTAATGCATTTATTTATTTATCTTAATTCGTGCAAACCATCTACCTGAGCTTTGCTCATTATACGGCCCTATTACCACCACTCGGTGGTAGAAGAGCCAAGGTTCAAACAGAAGACACCTGGCTGCAGCCACTCTGAGCTAGAGCCTCAGCACCTAAGATATAACACACCTACCTAAGCAAAGGTAAACACCTACCTAAGCAAAGGTAAACAAGGTTTTGTAGTAAAAGGTAACATCTCTCCTTCTACTGATATCAGCTGATCTAATAAAAACAAAGGATCACAGCCATACCGGAATCGACTAAAACTAGGGATGCATAGGACAAGCCACTGAAAAAAAAACCAACACTGGGACAAAAATCAGCATCTCACCTGCACCGTTATGGCTGCCTGCTTTGTCATAGACTGGTAAACACCGTTGAACTCCACATTATGGTCCAGGTCATACACTGGGCACTAAAACAGACACAACTAAGAGTTAAACCAGGGACAAAATCCAAACTAATGTTGCGGGGAGCCAGCAGAACAGACAGTGCAGAACAGCAGGTAAAGGCCCCGCCTGGGGTGACAAAGGGAACAAAACAACCAGGACCCATTCAGAAGTTAAAAAGCTGCTCTGAAGACACCAGTTGTGGCCTGCACTCACTGGTCTCGGCATTCTCACCAGAGGGATGCAGTCTAAGCCCAGAAGAGGATTCAGGCAGATTGATCACTCCATGATTCCCACAGGGCAGTGCCTACACTCAGCTGTACACTGGTTGTGTCACCTGCTTTGCAGTCTGTACTCTATGCCAAGTGCTTGCCCTCATTTTGCTCTTTCCCACTAGTCTTAATACCTGATAGCTTGAAAATCACCTGTTACAGCCTCCCTTCCTGCCCTTCTACCATTCAAACACAGGGATGTAGGCAGGAGTCGATGTTACCCATTTCTCTCCTGACCCCAGGTATTAAAGGCGACTGCCAGGACTTCGGAGCCAGTAGCCAAGGCATCTTGCACCTCTGTCACCATCTTGCAGGTCCCTGCATCATTCAGGGAGGTGGGAAACGAGGAGAAATACGGGGCTATTTCCCAGCTGCAAGCGACAGCCAACATCCATGGCAGGGAAGAGCTGTTCTCCCCTTCCCAGGAAAGGGGAGGAGTAATTGTGGAGAGAGGAAATCGAACTGGAAAGGAGGAGAGATCTCATGTCTGGAAATCAGCAGCTCCCCATACTGCCTTGAGCCAGGGGAGAGTCAAGGGAACGGCGCTGTCCCCTCCCTCAGCCACCAGCATCCCACCAACACCAGTCCACAGAGAGACAGACCCATGTCACAAGGCAGCAGGGTGTTAAACCTCATGAGGGGAACTTGACAAATGCCCTATGGACAGGCTGGAGAGGAACAGCTTGTTCACTTATTTGCAACAAAAATCTCTGTACGAGCTGCTTGAACTCAGCATCTCTGTCTTTGCCTCCTTCCCACAGGACTTTCATTCCTCTTTCAGAGGCTCCCTTTCCCACCACCACACCACAGCGAAGCCCTTCCTAGGGCTTTTCTCTCGTTGGGGTACAGACCCCCTCCCCGCAGGACACAGAGCTCCAGCAGGCAGCTCCTCACCCTTCTCTGCTCAGACTTACCACGATATCCTGGACGGAGACAACCGAGCATGGGTAAACTGCATCAGACACCACTTTGATAATGACTGAATCGACATCCTGAGGGAACTTGTACAGAAAATACTGAGGAGAAAGCAGAGTACTGAGAGTTACAGTCCAGAAACCATCCCTGCCAGTAGCTTCAGAGCCTCCCTAAGGTACCTGCACAGCCCAAGCTGGGCTTTGGGGTTGGATGTGGAGGGCTTTCACAAAAATTCAGATTGCAAATATTGGGACCTTGCACTACAGAAGAGCAGACTAAATACGTACAGACAACTCTCCCCCTTGCACAGCATGCTGTTAGGCACGGACATCTTCAACACGCAAGATACAGCATAGCTTCTGCTTCCTTAAGCTTTTTTCCACCTGATCAAGCTAAAGTGACTTCATTTTATAGCTCACTCCATTTTATGTTGCTATGAGTAATTTCCAGATATTTCCATACTGCTGGCTGTACTTTATAGACAGAAGATATCATGGAGTTTCTCTCAGATGGGTTGCCTCAAAGAGAGATTGCAGAAAGTATTAGGTCAAACAGTTGAGCTCTATCAAGAGTCTCATAAATAAATGCCTGATATTAGTTGTAGGATTTAGGTTTTTTGGTTTCGTTTGGTTTTGAGGATGGGGGGTAAGGGGGGTTTTTCTTCTCACTTCAGCTTTGAAAATAATTCAGCTATAGCTCTGAAAAAAATTTGGGAGAGACTAACATCTGCCAATATTCCTACTTTACCTCTGGGGGCAAGGACTGGTTAGGGAAGGGCATCTCCTGACCCCACAGACTGCTCAAAGCATGCAAGCACAAGAAATACCATTCCTTTCTTGTGCCCCAGCAAGGGCCTTTTCAGATTTGGGAAAAAGATGTCCCAAGCAACACCATTATCTGCATATTTTTCCAGTAAAAGTTTGATGTGCTACACCAGCCAGCTGCTGGAGAAGTAGGGTTTCTGTGCCCACCCCAGCAGGCAGGCTTGCTGCAAGGGCTCCCATCACCCCGTGTGGAGCCCAGACCCCCAGAGCTCGGGCTCCAAGTCACAGGTACTGCGAGGGGCTGATGCACACCTCGCCCCACCTCGGAGGGGACGCGAGGCTGAAGCCTGCCGCCAGCCATCTTCCTCCCTTCCTTATGGTCACCTGGCAGCTGCTGCTGCCGCCCTGGGGCAGGCACAGCCCACGGGGAGGGAAGCTACCGGAGCTCCTGCTCCAAAACCATAACTTGAGACATTCCCAACTAGCCCGCTCCCTTTATGTCACATAAACCTTAGTGCTGAGCAAGGGCCAGCCGTTTCTGATTTCTCTTCCCCCATCCCCTTCCCAGGAAGTAGGGTCCCCAACTGGAAGGGCAGGGATACGAAAGAAATCACCCGGGCTTTTTCCAAGTTTGCCCATTTCTACTAAAGCATTTATTCCCACCACCCACCGCCGCTCCCAGCGGGGTCCCGTCACAGAGGGAGCGCTGGCTCCAACCGCAAGCCCTTACAAACTGACAACTCACCAAGCCGGTTTCTTCAGCGGAGTGCATTTTATTTCCGCCAAGCAAGGTCACTGACGGTCTGAGCTCCTTGGTTTCCCAGGTGCACTACCCTTGGAAAGCTTTAGGAAGACTGCCTTCAGGAAATCACCCATGGGGACCCTTCTATAATTTTCTTTTTAAGCCACACTTACATCAGAGTACAGAATTAACGTAAGGGGCACTGAGACCTACAGTTCTCTCCTGCACAGGCTCTGAGTGGTATAAACACATCCACACAATACTTGTGACCTATACAAGCATATCTCATTTCTCCTTCTGCCCTCAGGCATGAGCTGGGTTCGGGACAACAACTCCTTCGGTTGTTACGCTTGTCTTTTTCCAGTCTTAGGGCTATTCCAACGCTCATCTAGATTTTGAATTGCCGCCTTTTTTTTTTTCCCCTGCAGACTACTTAATACTTTGATTTACAAAGACCTCAGCATTATACCAATTAAGAAGCACTCATCTTCTACTCTCTACATCTCGCCTATAATTAAAAGTCACCAATCTCATATTAATTGTGACAAATAACAGACCAAAGTCACAACGTTAATTCCAGGCCAGATCCTAAACACTAATTCAAATTACAAGATCCTAAATAATGAGGGTTTATAAAGAGCCACCACCATTCCCTATGCTTCTATAGCATAAAATACTGCATGTATCTGCAAACCAGCTTAAGACATTTGACAGCAAAAAAGATTAGCTGGGATGCCTGGTAACAGGAAACCCAAAATTAAGTGGTGTTACTAACAGTGACAGCAACAACAAAAACGGAGTACCAGACAGCCTGGTAGATTACATGCTCTCCCAGCTCTACGAGCTCCAGTATAACTATAGTTACTGCCACCAGCATTTTCTTTCAAGAGAGGACTTGTGGTATCTGCGGGGCTCTAAACAAGGCTGCTCAGCTGGATGTGCTGTACATGTCTGCTCTCTTCTGAACTAATAACCAGACTTATCAGGCATTTCATTTATCACCTCGCAACTCGACTTGCCGCCTGAGCAAGGAGTAGCAGTCTGAGTTCTGTTGTACCTTTACAGCTTAATTATTTACGTATTTATTTTTCTCCAGTAAAGACTGCATCTTGGCTAGTCCCGCTAGGGCAATTGAACCAGCGCTGGCTGGAACAAGACATTGGTGCACACCATCTCACTTCCCATGAAGTGGAGCAGTCCGATGGCCTCTGGACTTCTGTACATTTCTGCCATTTCCTGAACTGCAGATACCATTCCTTTGCTCTGGTCATGGTTTTTGGTTCACTTAATTGCTTTGCAAGAGGACCCAAACATGCCTCTAGAGGTGGCAGAGGCACTGCTACCTCTTCACTATATCCACAGAAAATCCAACAGTAAGGAAGTTTCCCTGCATCCTAAGGGGGAAACGACCTAGTCACATAAAGCTTTTGCCATCTCCAACAAAGGATCACATCAACCATTTGGATGTGGTAAGGCATACAAGCAACGCCACGCAGGACTCCTCCTTACCTGCGGCTGGGAAGGACTGGCAGTAAAGTTAAAGGCTTTGTTGGTCCTAGAAAAGAAATGCCAGCATGTTGAAGTCTAAAACTTTCAGAGTTGGAATACACACAGAGTGCTTTCAGATTAAGTAAAAGAAAAAATAATCTCTTTTTTTTTTCTGGCAAGAAAAAGAAGGGAAGAGTAGGTAGACGGACCAAATCCCTGTATTACAGACCCATGAAGAAATTACATTCTCACATCCCAGCTTACTCAAGTTGGAAGTTCTCAAGCCTGGTGACTAGCAGCTCATACGCAATATTAAATGGTGCCATAGAAGAGACGTCCACAAATATAATCTGGTCAGATGGTCCTGTCTCAGGTGTTGGCTCAGAGGGACAGAGGGTCCGACCCACTTCTTGGTAATTGTAGGTTCTCTGATAGCTACAACAGCCAGGGGAAGGAGGGAAGGGAAGATTGGATGTAACAGAGAGAGACAGCAGTTTAAAAGTTGTTCCGCAGTTCTAAGAATAACATTATTTTCCACCCGCTTGCATAACTGAAATACTAATCTGAAAGTCCAAGACCATTCAGTCTTTTATTCAGAGCTCAAACTCCACCTCTGTTGCCTCTTGTGGCCTGCACAAGGGACTGGTCATCCCCAGCATTTCACTTCCCTTGAGGCCGCCTGTGCCATCTGCAGATCTAGCACATCTGCCATTTGCTGGAGGCAGAGAGAGCAGTAACAGCCCAGAACGGCCACTGCTGTAACCATCCCCTACATCAGGCAAGACACTGCAGGATACCTGCTGCCTGGCGCCAGGATTTCAGTCACAGGATGAAGCTTCACATCTGAGACGGTCTAAGGTACCTGCAAAGTCTCAGTACTTGTAGCCTAACTAGCTCTGAGGTTTCTGAAGCTACACAGCAGCATCACTTTCACAAAGAAAACACCCCCAGAATAACCACCACCCCCCAGAATAGACTCAACTTAGGTGTACCTGGGGTGAGAAACAGAGGAGAGCCCTTATTCTCCAAATGCACTGTCATCCAGCAGTTACAGTGCTCTGTCAAGAGCTTGTTCAAACCCTGCTCCAAACTAGAGCCCAAGAACTACTTGCACGCACCGTAAGCAACTGTGGAAATGACAATGCCATCTGGTAGATTCACTGTCTAGTGACACAGGCAGATCCCCAGCAGACAAGCCTCCTGGTACTCCACATACATATTTGAGAAACTAAGAGATAAGAGCAGGCTGCCAGATGAGGTTACCTCCAAATCCTGGTCTTCCTACGTTCAGCTGACAGTGAGCAAGCACGCTTTGCAACCAAGCCCTGCAGTCTGCACGAGCAGCAAGATCTAGCACCAGAGGAAGGCTGATGCTGGATACAGCTGGCAGACAAACGTGTTACAAGGAAGAGACTCCAGTACTTACAGGCCTCGAAAAATTAGTGGGACCTGCCATGACAGCACTCCCTTCTGCTGGCGAACTACAAACAGGACAGGATACTGGAGGTTCTCAGAGCTGCTGTTCACGTACACCCGCACTGCATCTACCTGTGGGAAGAGAAAGGAGAGCACAGATAGGTGTTAGCCGAAGGCAAAGAACAAGACAGCTCCAAATCTAGGTGGGAGAAGCCTGTCCCCTTCCTCAGTCTGACCTAGATGCTGGCAATATCCACAGGGATATCAGCAGTGTTTGTCACTGGACTGGTTATTCAGATCCAGAGGTCATTTACAGAAGTGCCTCCTTGCTGCTGCGCTAATCCAGAATCACAGCTCTATCCCCAGGTCGGAGGCGACTGTCAGACAAGACACAGTGGACAAATGCAGCAGGCATAAGTGGAAGAGTTCAGTAGCTTCCACTTACCCAACTGGGAGCAACCCGAATAACTTCCGTTATAAAATTAAGCAAACACACACAAAACATAGACAGCCCCCAGTTTACTATTTGCTTTGAGAAGCAAGCAAGCAGTTTGTCTTCACCAAATGGAAATAGCACCATTTCCATTTGAAAGGAACATCTCTTCAGCTCCCTCTCCAGAGCTGCACACATTGCTCAAGAAAACAGGGTATGAGAATGCCTAACTCGTCAGAAGAGACAGTACATCTCAATTAGAGGCCTTTAATTGATGAAAGCATATTAGCTAGATAAGACACACACATTTTAAGCCCACCACATCTTGAAAAATTAGAATGGACTCTCACTAGATCAGTGAAACACTTTTCATAAATATCTCAACTTTATACCCTCCAGGAAGAGTAAATGTAGAAGGGGGTGCCACCTTCTGAAAACACATACAGAGTTAGCACGGTAGCAGAAGGGCAGCTACCTGAGCTGGCAGCTTATGCTCACACTGAGGACACCAAGGTTCAGAAAAAGGGCTTGCATCTGCAATTGCAAGTCTAAAAGAAAATTTCCTATTATTTATTCTTGTTTAGCGATTCTCAGCTCACATGGGAGTTTAGTCTACTGGAACAAAACACCTTCTTGAAAGCCATTATCAAGTTTCCTGCCATCATCACCACAATACAGAGGCTAAAGCCACCAATTCCTAAAAAATAAAGTCTTTAACAAAAACCGTCATAAATAATTGAATTAAAAGCCCTTTGAGATAGAAGGGCAAACATTGGAATCTTTTTCCATTGCCTTCTGGTTTCTAAACTTTTGCAATATTCTTTTGGCATGCTTTCCAGCTTTTTCTTCTGACCACAAAAACTACATATGCAATTTTGTTTCCAAGTAAATTTCACAGCAGGATGCTAAAATCAAGTTAAGAAAAACTCCTGCGTTATGCGTCCTCAACCACTCACAAACGCAAGCTAGACAGTGGGAAATTCTCTTCTACTACGCGGGTTATGCATGTGTTGCAGAGAGTCAGGTTTACTTTAAATGTACACTTCATTTGTGTTCATTGGAAGACTCAGAAAGTTGCATTTCTACTTCTTCTAAATTCTCAATTTCAGAAACGTACTGGCTATTTGAACTATATGCTAATGCTGAGCAGTATTAAAAAAAGAAAAAAGTCCTACTTTTACAGTTTGCCCAGGCTTTGGACGCAGAAGTGAAAGTTGTATACATGTGAATGCCTCTTCTTCCCACCTGGGATCTTCCCTTTCAGCAAACTACGTATTGTCAATATTGATTCTGAGAGGAAAGACACATAAACAGAAATTCACAGACTGTTTACAAAAAGTCAGATAAAGAAAAAACCTGCTCTGAGGTATCCTACAAAACACAGGAGAGAGCTCTACCTTTCTGTCATAAAAAAAATGTACAGCTTTTGATATCTATTAAGATACAGTAAGAATAAGTCTATGATTTAATCTTAAGCCCTTTGGAAATCCCAGCTCTTCCCACTATTGCATTACAGTGCATATTCAGCAAGTCATTTATCTCCAGTGGCACAGTGTATTTTCCAGCTTCATTACTTTCTCGTGCCGTTTGGCTTACACGAGTAAGAACACACGCTACCTGTATTCTACAGGGTATTATTGCAGGAGCCAGTTAGTGCAGGCCCTGCACTAACATTTCTCAGCAATAAACACGCTGCTGCCGTTTGCGCGGCGGGGCGGAGGCAGGGTCAGGGCTGCTTGAGAGGCTTCTGCTCCTCACGTTCCTTCCCATTGCCAAGCCTCTGCCATGTGCATCTCTATTCACCAGCCGAGCTCATGACCGTTTTGTTTCTCAGAAGACTGACCTTGAGCTTTTTTCTGTGTTTCAAGGCGGACAGGGGAGTTAGACAGCTGAATAAAGAGAGAGCTCTCAGCACTATATAAAAACGTGTTAGACCAGGAAAGACAAATATTTGTACTTCAGTTCTATCACCACCCTGGAGATAGGGGGTGAAAAAAAGGGAAAGAAATTAAAAAAAAAAAGGCACATCTGAATTCCATTCTCTAGATGGGAACAGGCAGAGGGAGCCGGTCCCAAATTCACGCAGCTGAACAGGACCAACATGGCTGCAAACATTAAGCAAAATAAACCGGGCTCTTGTTGACACAAAAGAGTCCTTGGACTGATTATTAAGTCTGCATTTCCCACATAGATTACACATCAGCTGAAGACTGCGGGGATGTGAATTTAAGGGCAGGCAGGAGGTTGCAATAACAGTTTGTGCTGCAAGCAAAGGTTTTCAAGAGCATTACTGCGGGTTCCTTTCCACAATCTCACGCCAAGCAAAACCTTGAATCACACCAGGGCTTCGCCATGTTCTCTGCCGCACCCGCACGTAAGCCGCTCCTTGCGAGACTGTTGGAGATTATCGGTCCACGTTGCGACAGCCCTTGGTTGTGGGCCTGACGAGGCACCAAGCCAAGCCAGTGGGCAGGGAACACATCCAGCAAGCAAACACACAGGCTGCTAGTTACAATGGCAGGTCTCAGCGCAGGACACGTCCACAAAAGCCACTGAATTGCTGCTGTCTGCTGTTGCACAAGAAAGAGGTGCTTCGTCTTCATATAAACCCCGAAATTAAGCGAAGCAGGATCCAGCCAGATGGGCTAGAGCAACTGAGGCAGTGAATGAAGCACATACCCGTCAGCGCCGAACTCGGCTGCTCTTCCCACTGCCAACGCAACAGAGGGAAGCTGAGACCCTGAAGGAAAACAGCTATGAGACAGTGACAGGCATTGCAGAACCTCTTTCCTGCCCGCTTCGGAGATAGGAGCACCACTCCTGCCTGACAACAAAACAAGCGGAGCGCAGAGGAGCATCCCCTTTCAGCCTTTCTCTGTCCGACTTCGTGCCTGAATGTCAATAAGTCTTAATTGCCAAAAGCAATCTGTCAAATCACCTTGGCCCACAGTCTTCTCCCATCATTTCTGCCGGGAGTATTACATATCCAAAGCAGCATAAACTAAGCGACAGACTCTGGGTATGTCAAGCACAGCCTCAGTCACATTAATGTAATTGTTCCAGGATTAATATTTTTCATTTAAAAGTTCTGCTTTGTGCAAATATGCTGTACAGACTTAGAGTCTGCCACGGACATTCCCATGAGTTCACTTGTTTGCAACAGTGTCTGTGCAGCATAAATGGAAGCAAGACAAATACAAAGCATGTTAATATTTGCCTTTTTCCTTTTTTGAAATTTTGTCTTCTAACCAATGTCACTAGGGAGTCTCCAGGGCAGCCAGAAAGAAAAACTAGGAATTGCCGTACTGGATGAAGTAGGTACCTGTTTCTGACCACCCTCAGACTTCAGGAAGACCTTAAAAATAAACAAATAAATCCTTTTTTGAACAGCCAGTTAAGGAACAAACTACTTTCTAATAAGTAGCGTCTTCCTAACCCACAGCAGCTGGAACTCTGGGCTAGGGCAACCCTTGAAACAGTTATTGTTTCCAAATTTGCAGCAACCCCAAACTCATGGCAATAACTCCAGGGATTACTGTCACAACACAAATATCTGGTTCTTTCCTGGCTCCCAAGTTCTTCACCTCAGCAACACTTCAGATGTCCAGAATTACGTCTCCTACATGTTGTCTTCTTTTCTTTTCTTTTTTTTTAAACCATTGTTTGTTTGTTTTAAACCACACTGAAGTAGGTATTTCTATGCCCAAAGAAAAACATTAGCATCAAGAAAGTAAGGAAGGCTGCTTCTGAAATCCTCTGTGTTTCTCTAAATATACGCAGCAGGAAATAGCGCTTGCTTATGCAAATGTACGAAACTATATTCTCAAACCGAGCAGATGGCACACCCTTGCAATACAGCTTTTGCAGACTGCACTTTCATTCCCTCAATATCCCCTGAAGTAACAGATGAGGTCTGTATAGGAAAAGCATACCTTCCTACCCAACAACTGCTGCACAAGTTATTTAAGGACATTTCAGCCTCCACTTACAATGCAAATGTTTGTATTATAAATTGCTGCACTGTTCTTGGAAAGAGTTCAAACAGAGGAGCGACATTTTGATGAAGTTACTCTTATGCAGAAATTTTTTTCTTTTTTAATCTAAACATCTTGGGGGTGGGCGGCAGGGGGAACAACGAAACCTGATCAGCTTTGATTTTAAACAGGACAGCCCAACAAGAAGGGAGTGATTTTAAGATTTAGAACGACACCCAAATTCAAAAGAGATGCTTCGGTACAATGACAAGTTATCGGGCTTGACAGCATTAGCTTACACATTAGAAATAAAAATAAGATTCTTGCCAGCACTGAAGTCACCATCTGAAGGTCTGCGGGCCACCCTGCAAGAAACCAGAGCAGACCTCTTAGGCTTTTTTCCTATAGCCTGCAAACTAATAGCCTTCTTCAAGATGTACTCTCTTTTGCCCCTCTAGGCAGGGAAAGACCTTATCGCTCTCTGCAACTGCCTGAAAGGAGGCTGGAGCCGGGGGGGGGTCGGTCTCTTCTCCCCAGGAACAAGCGATGGGACGAGAGGGAACGGCCTCAAGCTGCGCCAGGGCAGGGTTAGGTTGGGGATTGGGAAAAACTCCTTCCCCAAAGGGCTGTCAGGGCCTGGCACAGGCTGCCCAGGGCAGGGGCTGAGTCCCCATCCCTGGGGGGATTTAAAAGACATGTGGATGTGGTGCTTAGGGACATGATTAGTGGTGGGCTTGGAAGCGATAGGTTAACGGTTGGCCTCAATGATCTTGAATCCAACCTTAACGATTCTATGATTCTAAATCCACAAAGAACAAAAACCTAGAAAGCCAAAGAATAATTTAAGTTTGAAGGGATCTGAGGTGGGCACATGATCCCATCCCCAGCTCAAAGCAAAGCCACCTCCCACACCATTCTTTCACTTAGGATATCCCATTTTTGCCAGAGCCAAAGTTTCCAAGACTGTATTTTCTGCTGCAGAAAACAACGGTCAAGCTCATGCTTTCAGCAGATCTCCACACCATTTTTCTCATAGTTTAGTTTTGCTCTCTCCTGTAAGCAAGAGCTTTTCGCGTGACTCTGGGCAGGGTGAGGAGTGGCCAAGAAACCCCACTGAGAAGCAGCGAGAGCATTCCAAGTGCTGTGTGCTCTACACTGCCTACACCGTCACCTCCTAGGGTTGGTTGTTTTCTTTAAGAAAAGATAAATTACACATACAAAAGTTATTCCAAAGGGATTCTGTTGAACCTTGCTTGGCTTCAGACATCATATACTATAACTTGCTTTGATTTTTCTGGATTTGACATTGTGCCTACATTTCTGCCTCGTAAGGAATTTAATATTAGGCTCCAGAAATGGTGTGCTGAGGCCCTTCCAGTGTCCTGCGGTGAACAGACTAGAGCCAGCAACCAAAAAGCAACAGTGTTCAGGCCAAGACTAACACTATGAAGAAGACACGCAGGAGAGCAAGGGAATACTTTGAGGTAGTTTAGTTCCAGCCTGAAGAGTCCCACACATGCAGCTTAAAATCAGCTCAGAAGCAAGAGGTGAAAAAATTTCTCCTAGAATTGTTATAACAGACATGGGTGCTGCTGGAGTGGGACCTACATTCGCATGTGAAACAGCAGAGAACGGTAAACACAGATTTGATCACTGCCACTTATTAAACCAGGTTGCCCTGCGCAGCAGATCAAGGAGTTTCCCTGCAGCTACGACAGATGGCTTTGGTCTGAGCAAGTGACTCATCACACAATCCCAGAGGAACGTATGGGTGAATTCCAGTTCTGGCTCCTTGCCTAGAGCTAAGCAAGTGCAACTGCCATCCAGATCTAGGATATGAGACCCATTCACGAGGGGGCTGAGGAACCCAAATGCATCGTGCTCTTTGCGCTGGAAAAGGCACTTGGTCTCTACTAGAGGGTCACAAAGTTTAAGGCATCTAATTGAAAGACTTCTGCTCTTCTTGGTAGTGTTGATTCCCCTCTTCCTTTAGGTCGGTCAACTTTTTCTCATCTGCAATCATGAAAGAAGGAAGGGTAATGATGTTAGCAACCCCCCGTGGTGGCACGCAGCCTCTCTCACTCATTCACTGAGGGTAATTTTTTACTCATCACCCCTCAGATAGACTCCACATAGGAAACAGTCACTTCACATCCTCGCATGGCACAACTGCTCAGCAGAGAAGCCACAGCTTAATCTACTGCCAGTCCCACTTTACAGTAAGGCTGGGACACATGGGAACTGAGACGGGGGCTCTGTTTCTAGTCCTGGCAAGGGAGGAGGAAAATATCACCCACTCTTTCTCCTAAAATAGGTGCAGCCCACTGCAAGCCCACTGCTCTTGAGCTCGTCATATAGGTGCAGCCCACTGCTCAGCTTTTGGGCTCATCGCAACCAAGATGCACTGCATGAATGTACAAGAGCTGTGTCTGGATTGCAGCAGCTTTGCCTACAAATGGCAAGTTGGAAACTCGTTCTCTTGAGAGATACTTGGTTTTCTAAATATAGCCGAAATATCTTCCAAATCATGCATTCAGCTGACCTGAGGTCCGATTAGGAAGAACCTGTGTTGTCTCCAACAGTTGTCTTCCTCATGATACTCTCCTGCACCACTTAGGACCTGGTCCAGGAAATACCCACGTGCACAATATTAGTGGCATTTGTGTTTTCAGCAGATTAACTATTAGCAACTGCCAGAGCTTACAGTGGTGGAAAGAGTCATTCACTTTGAATTCCCTCAGTACTCACACACACACGCACACCTTTTTTTCTTTTTGGAAGCCCCTGTATTACTGTAATCACGGAATTAAGCGGGTTGTCTCACTTGTCACATACAGCCTTCTCCAGTCAGTGGTAAATCCAGCAGAAACATTTTACAACTCTTGCTCAGTCTTCTGGGCTGGAGCACACTGCACAGGCAGCTCTGGCAAATCAGTTCTCCTTCCTTCCTCCTTCCCAAGTAGGGACATGTTGATTATGTGGAATTGGAGATGCTCATGAGTATGCTCATTTTTTTCCCCCCATCCTGGATGTCTCTAGTTTAGACAATCCTAAAATAAGATAATCCTCTTTGCCCAACTAATTGTTCACCAGACTTCTAATAGCGCACATCTGCCTTTGCTGTTAGAGCTTGGGTGCATAGTGATGGGCGCAACAGCTGGTTTTATTACTGTATTTCTTACGCTCACAGTTAAACATTAAACAAACAGCTGTGCAGAGGGGAAAACTTCATAGTGCAGCTAGGAGGAGGAGAAGGGAACTAGAAAAGCAATAGGACTACCCCATAACAGAGGAAGACTTTCCACCATGAGGAAGGAGTTTGACACGTCCCTCTGTTCACAGGCCAACTCTAGAGGACCCTTGCAGCAGAGGTGGCTGTGCTTCTCCTCAGCACAGCTTTACTTTTACAGTTCCACCTCAGAAATTAAGGCCTAAATCTTAGCCGCCAAGTGCAAAAAAACCCTGGCAGCTCTTCTGCCTCAAGACACAAGGTGAAGTGTTTCTGAACAGCACAAATTTTCTGTAACTAAGGTTAATGGTCCATGTGGTACCTGCCTCAAGGTATCAGAGGCTTCTGGCTGACCTGCCATCAGCACAGAGACAGGGGGAGACTGAAAAGACCAGAAAGAGCAGAGAGCTCACAAGTAGTAGGCAACTGGCAAAGAGTGGCTGATGCTCCACTTGCTAAGAGCTCGAGGCTAAAGACTGCAGTGAATGGCAAGGACTGGTACACTGAGTTTTTACAGGACTTGCATTCCTTCAGAAGGTCCAGCAACTACCCAGAGGACAGCACGTCCCTAAGTATCTTCACAACTCTTGCACAAGAAAAACTTGCCCACAAGAGCATGGTCCCAGATTAAAGTCAAGATTTCCACCACCAAGCTTCTAAACTTTGAGCAATCCTCATCACCAGGGAGATGCAGGGCCACCAGCACAAATCAACCTCTAACTCTGACCAGGCTGGCAAGAGGAGACCCAGTCACGTTTGCCTCTCACCAGTTCAGAGCCACAGCTGGGGACGGGGCTGCACACACCTGCAGCCAGTTGTCTTGATTAGGCCAGACGCCTTCTTTAAGGCTTCTGCTGCTTCAGTTCAGGCTTGGCAACAGGACCTGGGCTGATCTCTGGCACCCTTTGTTCCTCGAGGCTCGACTTTCGCCCACTGAGATCATCATTTCAAGTGAGTATTTCACTGAACTCGAGGGGAATTTTTACCTGCGCGTATTGCATTTTTCACTAAACCCTAGGGAATTTTAATAGGTACCTTTATTAGGCCCACTGTGTGTGTGTGTGTATATATATCAATACAAATATTGTAGTAAACCTCGTTTAATCGCTTTGTAGATGCTAGAGTAACCAATGATTAGTTACTGCTGAATTCTTGTGATTCTCTCTTTACTGTAAACAAACCTTAAGTTGCTGCTGAATACGTATAATCCTTAGACACAAACTGTTGACCAAGTCTGAGACTAGGACTGGATCCAGCCGCACCTAGGCTCCTCACTGAGAAGGAGTTTAGAAAGCAAGGGGGTCCATTCCGAACCTCGTGACTCAACGGGAGGGCCTCCTTTACCCCCCTCTATTTCCTTCTATCTCAATCTTCCCTTCTCTCTCTTTATACATATATTCTATTCATTTAATAAGTAATAGAGTTAACCTTGCCATCGAACTTTGTTAAATCACCCCTTTATAAATTTTTATCCAAATCACTATTTGCAAATATCAGTGGTGGTGATTACTTAAGAGACCTAACCACTCATTTTGCAACAGCATCTTAGGGCTCCTCAGTGAGGAATCATAGGATGGTTTGGGTTGGAAAGGACCTTTCAAGATCCAAATGCCCTACCATGGGCAGTGGGCCATCTTCACTAGGTCAGGCTGCTCAAAGCCCTGTCTGACCTGACTTTGAACATTCCCAGTGATGGGGCATCCACAGCTTCTCTGGGCAGCCTGTTCCAGTGTTTCACCACCCTCATGGTAAAAATATTCTCCCTTATGTCCAACCCAAATCTACCCTCTTTCAGTTTAAAACTGTTGCCCCTTGTCCTGTCATTACAGGCCTTGGTAAAAAGCTTCTCTCCATCTTTCTTATAAGCCCCCTTTATATATTGAAAGGCCACAATAAGGTCTCCCTGGTGCCTTCTCTTGGACCTTCCCTATCCTTAGAACCTTTTCTGGGCATCCCTCATCAGAAAAGCTCCTGGCACAGTCCAAAAACCCAAAAAAGTGTTTTTTCTCTTCCAAATTAGTTTTCGTAGCAGGAGCTGGTTGCATAACCCTCTTTAAGCATGCTCATGGCAGTACTTGGAGAGCTCTGCATTAAAAAAATATTAAGCCTCAAACCTGAGGTTTCCCTTTTTAGATATGCTCTTGACCAGCTAAGTAGCTCTGCAGAAATTTCATGTTCCAGCATACAGGAACATGAGATTAGTCCACTAAAGTTTCTGCTTAAATGCAGCAGTAGTTGGGACTGGGTGGCTCTTCACAGCCATGGGAATGGCCTGGTGTCTGAAAGTAGCCATCAAGCAGAAGATGCATTTAGATACCTGCAAACACCACAGAGCAGCCATGTACGCCCTCCCCGCCTCCTCCCACTCCGCTATCACCCTAGTTGTTCTCCTGGGGAGAAAACTTTTTTCCTGGAAGGTGTCTGGCAAAATGCATGGCTTCCAAGAGCACATTCAATAGAAGGGAACTGGATTAATTTTAACTGAAGTCAGCCCACATGGTGTCTCTGCTATGAAGCCACAGACAACATTTGATCTGCCAACAGGCCCTCATCATAATACCCAATGCCTGTAACTCCTGAAGAAGTCTAATTTACAGCACCACCGGCTTCTTCAAGGAGGTCCATGCCCAAAGCATGCTTTTGGCCTCCTGGGTGCAGTGGTGGCACCCATCAGTTAAGTAAAGCTGGGCTCAGTTGTGTCACAGCCCTGACACAACCCTGGCCCCATAAATACCAGGGGCACTTTATTACATAGTAACACACATAATAGAAGAAAGACAAGTATTTAAAGGTCTGGATCTTTTGGGATTTTAGAGTAAAGCAAGGGATGATTAACACCACTTTCCCCTGCTTCTCCCCCCACTGCTTTTATCATGATCTCTCTACCAGCTACCTTCATACTGAAGCATTAGAAATGTAGTGTAGAAGAAAAACAGCGTTTTCCATTTTGTCTTGTCCTGTGCAACTGAGGACAGGGGGGAAGATTCATTTACCCGGTTCACCATCTTTTGGTACATGGGAACATCTTACCCAGCAATTAACACCCAATCCAAACAACGGGGGCAGAGTTTCCAAGGTACCACTTAGCTACTCGAGATAAACACGACATTAAAAAGGGGGGAGGGGGGAACCCGCGATAGCTGGGCATACAGGAATGACAGCCTTCCCTCCCCATCGCAGGCAGCCATGGCTTCAGCAGCGCTGCCCCGCAGCCTCCCCACATCCTCACCTCCTGCACCTCACCTGTGCAGCCCTGTCTCACCTCCCAGGGGACAGCACCCCGATCCTACCGAAGCACTCAAGTTTGGAAAAAAAAAAAATGGTATTTAAAAAGGCTCATTGAGTGCATAACCCCCGCCCCCCGCTTTTTTTTTTTAAGGTAGCTCTATTATCCTCATAATTCCCTTCCAGACTTTAAACCCATTTTGCGGCCAGGAGCGCTGGCTGCCGAGCCCCGTCCGGGGGGCGCACCGACCCGCCCCGCAGCCCCGGGGGCGGCCCGCGGGTTGGCCCCCGGGCGGCGGGAGGACGCGGGCAGGACCGCGGCCGCGGGGGGAGCCGCAGCAGGGGCGCCCGGCCCGGCGGCCCCGGCGAGGGGGGCACGGCGCATCATGGGCACGGCGCATCATCATCTCCCCGGCGCTGCGGGGACGCCCCTACCTGCCCGGGCTCGCTGCTGTAGGCGAAGGCGTAGACCCGCTCCGCGCTGATGTTCACCGCGCCGCGGTAGAGGCGGCCGAAGGCGCCGGGCGCGGGGCTGCCCCCGGGGCCGCCCCCCCCCCGCCGCCGCCGCTGCTGCCCAGAGCAGGGCGCAGAGCAGAGCCCCGGGGGCCGGGGCCGCCCCCCCCGGCCATGGGCTCGTCCCTGCCGCCGCCGGCCCCGGCCGCCCGGTGCGGCAGCCGGAGTGGCTCTCCCCGGCAGGGCGGGCGTCGAGGCGGTTTATTTGCAATTTAAATAAATAGCTCGGCGACACGCACGGGCGCCGGGGGAGGCGGGGAGGCAGCCCCGGACACCCCCGCCCCTCGATCGGGGGGCGCTGAGCAACTTTCCCCGGGGAAGGACCCTCCGCCGGCCGGCGGGGAGGGGAAGGGATGGGAAGGGAAGGGAGGCCGGCGGGCTGGCCGGCCCCGGGGAGGAGGGTCTCCTTCCTGTGCCCGGCCCCAAATTCTGAGCCGGCTGTGGCAGGCGGTTGTCAGGGAGCTTTTCCCCTTGGGGAGCTGTGCTGCGAGCTTAGGGGCACGTTGGCACTGTCGGGCCGGTGGGGATGGGGCCAGGGCAGCGGCATCCGCAGGGCTTCAGCCCCACTGGGTCAGGGGCGTCCTCGCCCCTCGCTCTGCCAGCCTGCTGGAGCGGCGGCTTCCACCTGCAATGCATCTCGCGTGGCACCATGGCAAACTTTGGTTTTTGGCTGCTCGTAACTTTGGGATAAACGCCCTCGTCTTTTAGTTCAGTCCAAAGGTGTGAAAGGCTGCAGCGAAATGTCATTTCATTAATTCAGGCATGGCTTGGTGCATCTCCTGTTCTTTGAGTCGTTCATGAAACTGCTACAAACGATACTGCGATACTCTTAACCTTTTCAGCAAGATGAGAGCGATACTGTGAAAGGGCTGGGGGTCTCTCTCTCACGGCTTACCCCTCCTATGTTCTGCTGCTGAAAACACATCTGGGAAACGTGTCAGACCCTGTGGTGGAGGGAGGCACTTCTAAGGCAGAGAAGAGAGCATTACCAGAAAGCAGCCTGAAAGGTTTTTTCAGACTGAGGATGAACTTGCAGGAGCTGCAGTTTTATAAAGCCAGCCTGCAGTCTCCAACTGCGGTGACTCTGGCCACAGACACTTTCCAAGTTGTGGGTTTTGTTTTCAAGACGGAGAGATTTCCCGGGGGTCACTTGTCATCTTTGGAGGAGAAGTTGCAAAGCTCAGCAGAACGAGTCAGCGTGTGTTATGCCGTCATTTTGATCTTCGGGCCTTCGTGTGATCTCTGCCAAGAGAAAAAAAAAACAAAATAATTGTCGGTGATTTCTGCGTTCGTCATTAAGCAGGCTGCTGTTCAAGGCACCCTGCCTTCTGTCAAAGTCCCAAGAAGTGGCATTAAGGGCAAACCCCCCCATTTGAGATCTGCTGGAAGATGGGCACTCCAACACGCAATGTTTGCCTTTCAGCCTGAGAGGTCGCGCTGTGCAGACCAGGAGACCTGTGCAACGTCACCTCTGAGCTCTTGTGACTCTGTCTTGCCTCTTACTGGGACACGGTGTGACCTGTCCTGGGGGACTTCAAGCAGTGGTGGCACTGGGAGACTTGTGGCTTCCCCTCCCCACCCTGCAGAGCCCAGGGCTCCTGAACCCGACAGCCCCCTTCTCACCCACCGCCCTCCGCAGACCCGCGGGTCCCTCTGGCAGGGCTGGCAGCCCCCGGGACGTGCTGGAGGGAGGAGGCTGGGGAGCACATCTGCTCCCCGGGAGGAGAAGCTTCAGGGAACAGGAGGAGGTATGGCGAAGCAAAAGCGTGCCGGGGCCACGCCAGGTTGCTCAGAGCAACGTGGCAGATGGCGCAAGGCCGGTACTCCGCAAACCAAGGTGGCTCTGGCAGCTGCAAATAATTGTTGTGTCATTTGGTGCCGTGCGTATTTCAAACAGGGAGATCAGCGTGGTGTCAGCGTTGTCCCTCCCTAGTCACGTTGTCTTCATGACAAAGTGGCGGCTCTTCGTATAGTCCACGCTTTCCAATGCAGGCTTACGGATTTCTTGAAGTACTCGCCCTGAGTGACAGCATGTTTTGGTATCCTACCCAAGACTAGGCGTTTTTTCCTCATTTTGAATTTGAGAATTCAAGCTTGCTTTTCGAAGTGTAATACTTCCTGCTCGTCTTTGTTGACCTCACTGTTTTGAGGTTCTTCCTGCGATTTAGAAATGTTAAACCTTTGCTCAAGTCCTTGCCTCCAAAGTGCAGTACTGCCCAACTCGGTGGTGTTTGCAGTTTAAAGTCAAAGGTCAATTCCACCACCCGAGTCACTAATTAATCAACCCTAGCAGGCAGATCAGATCTCTTCATTCGATACACCTTCCTATTGACAGGAAAATACCCACTGCTACAGTTTGGGAATTGCTTTTCAATCACGCACCCCTCCCATGTTAGTTCCGCCTGAGCCCTGTTTGCCTTTGCGAGAGTGGTGTTCCAGGCAATGTCAAAAGCCCTTCTGAAGTCCAAATGTGTTTCATCTATTCCTTTCAGCACCTACTAAGTCAGTTACCTCAGCAAAGAAATAAATTAGGTTACTTTGACATGATTTGTTCTGGACAAATGCACACTGCCTGTTTCTCATCGCTTTATTGTTATTTTGTTGCTTGCACACTGATTGCCGAACAGCTTGTTTCATTATCTTTCCAGGTAACAAATGGAGGTTGGCTGATTTATAACTCTTCGCTCATCCCCTTTGATAAAGATGGGTAGCCTGTTTTCCCTTTTCGTTTCCTCCTGGATCTTGTTCTCGAATGGCAGCATGTATTTTGGGAGAATGAACGAGTCCCCGTAGGAGACAAGCTGCTGATCCAGAGAGCCGGTGGGTCTGGGTCAGTGGAAGTGGTCTGGTGTTCTTGGATGTGCCACGGTACTCTGGCGTCAGGGGACAGCGAGGGCCATGCTGCGCCCGAAGGGACAGGGAGCCGAGTGCCGTGCTGTGGCCAGCAGAGCAGGGACCTCAGTGGCCAGGGCCCCATCCCGCAGGACCTGAGCAAGGTGAGCAGGGCAGGCCTGGAGAGGGCAGCTGGGGCCAACAGGGAGTCCAGATCGCCAGACAAGCCCATGGCGATGGGACAGGTCTGAGGCCGAGCCGGGAATGTAAGTCAGCGAGTCAGGTCCGGTGATGGCAATCGGGGACGGACACAGCCCTGTGATCAGCAGGCAAGTCCACAGCAACAAGGCAAGCCTGAGGTCTGGCCGGCAAGCTGGCTGAGAGGTCCGGTTGATGGGACACAGGCACGGCTGTCACGCGGCTGTAGCTCAGGCAGGGCCAAGCGCCGGAGCCTCAGCTGAAATGCAGCTCCCATGGGAAGGGGGAAGCCAGCCCTTGCTGAGGTCTCACGGCAGCCCTGCCTCCAAGGTCACCAGAGGGAAGGGGGGCAGCCCTCCGCCGCGCTATCTCCAGGCTGGCGGCGAGCCCGGGGTGCCAGACCTCCAGGAAGGGGACGATGCTCTCGGGGCCCTTTCCTCTGGCGGGGGGGGGGGGGGGGGGGGGGGCACGTTTCCTAACATGGCCCGTTTTTCCAGTGTAAGCAAAGCCCAGCGTTGTGAGTGTCCCAGGGGAAGCAGGAACTGTGCTGAACCAGAGGCTCACAAGAGCATGGTTTTTTGTTTTTTGGGGTTTTTTTTGGGTTTTTTTGCTATAGCACAAAAGTAGAAAATCTCACTGCTATTGGAAAAAAACACAGTAAGCAAATGACATTTCTCCTGGTAACCAGTGCTGCAAAACCATCCGGGACAGAGGGAAGATCTTAATTACAAAGAATTCCCCAAATCATACTAGCTTGGAAGGGGAAAGAAAAAGAGTATAAACATATAGGAAACCAAATTGGTTGGAAACGTGATGGTTTTAAACCACTGCCATCTGAATATGTAGTCTCCACCTTATGTAAGCTCCACTGTGAGCAAATAGATGCTGTAGATGCTCAGCTGGCTTCTGCAGAGATAACGCAACATTTTCAGACTCTGCTGTAAATGCAGTGTGAAGAACAACAAGAACTGAAAGGCAGACAGGCTTTTCAGATGTCTGCTAGAACCCGCTCCCCGTTTTCTTCTTCGGTGGCTGGAGTGTTGGAGAATAGGCTGGGTGAATGAGAAGTCTCTGGCTTGTATTATATTTGCTTGTATTAGGTATTTAACATTTATATTTGATTGTAATTAATAATAGCAGAGAGGCTTATGAGGCTTCAAAGTGGATGATGTATTGATCTAATTGTGCCTTGATCACTTTCTCCTCTTTGCAATAGACCTTGTTCTTCAAGGCAATTTAAAGCCATGTTAGGAGAGAATTCCAGATGCGCCCTTAATTTATGCTTTTGGGTTCCAAATTTTCAAACAAACAGAGTAATGAATCCAGTGCATCCCCTTGCACATGTGCGTAGGATGAAGGATTTGTTGTGCCACAGGCTGAACGCTGACGTCCAGTTTCAGGGTGCATATGGTGTCTATGTTTAGTGCCTAGATGGAAACTAAAGTTCAGGTGCAACCAGCAGTACAAAAAATCCTCAGCCACATTTGCCGCACTTTAGGAAGAGGCAACTGCTGGTAGTATTTCTCCATCACTTTTCTTCTCCCCTCATAATTTCATTCCTTTTTGGATCACATGCAACACAATTTCTTCCCGCAGCACATAACCCATTACCATCTGCGCCTTCCATCATCCTTTTCACAGTGCCGTCGGTAAAGCCAGAATTAGACTGATGAGGACCTTAAGTGCCAGGAAATGTCAGTGAAAGGGAATTTTTCTCTTTAAGCAAGGAAGGAGTTTTGAATGAAAGGCTGATAAAGCCTATGTCTTCACTTTCCACCTCCGACAGACAAAATATTAAGCTTGCGCTGTAATACGTTAACTGTAACCCTTGGGAGTAATTTACATCTTGTCTCCACACGCGTGACGGGGAAGCGGAGGATCTGTGGCACATCCGTGGGGCGAGTCTGTAGGAAAGAGGTTGCGCTCCCGTGTCAGCTAAATGACTTGTTCAAGGACCAGTTGCCCTGTGGAAGCTGGGAATTCCTGGTGGGCAGGGAGGTCCACCCTTCCTCAGCGGCACAGCTGATGAGATCTGTTTGTAAAGCACAGCCAAGGGCTGCTCTTTAATTTGATGTCACCTTAATTTAATAGTTTTTGTGTGGCATTCTGCTCTTAATCACCCACAGTAGGATCCGAGATACATTTTTGCGTGGGGAAATCTCTAAGGCTTTCTCAGAGGGACGCTGCGAGGCGGCCTGGGAGGGCATTTGCAGCGAGGGGGGGTATTAATGAAACGAGTGAGTGGGGAAATGCAGGGGAGAGGTGGAAGGGGCGGAGGAGCGGCAGGGCCCGGGGCAGCTCGGGTGGGTTTCCCCTGCGGGGGACGAGGAGCCCCTCGGCCCCCGGCTGGAGCTGCCGAGGCGCTGCCCTGCCTCGGGGGGGGGGTGCGTCCTCTGCACCCCCTGAGGCGGCGCCCGGGGCGGGAAGGGGCTGCTTCCACCCGGGGAGCCCGAAGGGGCGGGGGCCGCAGGGTCCGGCGGCGGGAGCCGGCGGCCGACGGAGGATGGGGGGCGTTAACAGGGCGGGGGAGACCGGGATCCCCCCTGCCACCCCGGCGGGGGGCGGCTCCGCTTCCCTGCGGGGAGCCGCGGCGGGAACGGCCGCTGCCGCGCTCCTCCCCTCAGGGCGGGGAGAAAACCGGCCCCGTCCCCACGGCAACGGCGCCGCTTCCGCCCCTCCGGCGGCGGCGCCGGCCATGTCGCTGCTGCGCGGGCCGCGGCCCCGCGGCGCCGGCAGGAGGGGCCCCAGGAGGCCGCCGCCGGCGAAGCGGGACTGGGACGTAAGTGCTTCCCCCTCCCGGGTGTGGAGCCGGGCGCCGGGCCCGCTCCGGCCCCGGCGGCTCTTCCCGCTCCTCTGCCTGCGGCTTGGCGGGCCCGGCGGCGGGGCTGCTCCTGCTGGCTGGCGCGCAGATCGCGCCGTGGCCCTGGGCCGGCTGGGGAGGGGCCGGCAGCCCCGGTGCCACCGGCGTGGAGGCCGGGGGGCCTCCGGCGCCACCGACCTCCGCGGGGTCGCGTTTGGAGATACCCGGTTCGCGTGGGGGTTTGGGCGGGGAGGCGGGCCCGCGGCCGGGCGCTGAGGGGACCCGGGCGGGCCCGCGGCCGGGAGCTGAGGGGGCCGGGCCCGGGCGGGCCCGCGGCCGGGCGCTGAGGGGACCCGGGCGGGCCCGCGGCCGGGCGCTGAGGGGGCCCGGCCTGGACGTGACCCCTCTCGCTTCCTCGGCCCTGCTGGAGGTTAGGCCTCCCAGCCGGCAGCCCGCTTTCAGGCTGAAGGGCCGGCACGGTCTTGATAGGGCTGTTTTTGCTGATCGCGTACCTTGCTGAGGGTGGGATGCTTTACCATGCCATAAAAATGCACCCTTGTGTAGTTTCATGCTAATTATATTGTAATTTAGAGGGGTTTTGTAATGAAACTCGAAAAGAATGCAGTTTGTCCTCCGTTCTGGCTTTTGATGTCTTCTCTGGCTCCTGTTTGCAGAGTACCGTCCACGATTTGACAGTCCACCGTGCCACTCCTGAGGACATAGTAAGTTTAATATCAATTACTGTTCCTTCTCTGCAGCAAGGAGATGGAGCTGGTTATCCAGCATCAGTGTTTACCATACTTACGGGGATGTTTTCTGCCAATGTTTCATCTCCCTTCTTAAGCTTCTGAAGATACCGGCTCTTTAGTGTTAGTTTTTTGTTTATGATATCATGCATCCCCAGCTCTGGCAGTTGGTGGTTTTCAGTTTTCTGTTTCCATTAGGAAGTAGCAGCCATAGTTTTTATTTTAATAAAGCGTGTACCATCATAAAAACATAAATACATAAAAACTCAGTGCAGTAGTTGAAGTTAAGTCTTATCTCCACTGGAAGGACTGAAAAAAAATTATTTTGCGAATTTCTCTAATTCCGAGGATACTCAATTTTCATTTAAACAATTTAACATCATTTCTTTGTACTGAACGACCTGTTCGTTACAAAATATGTGAATTCCGTTTCATTTTCCTTGGTAGCACTGATTACCAGGATGGAATAGGCAGTATGAGCTATTGTCACTTATAAATTTTGACAGGTTAGTCAGGACAGATGGGCACAATAGCAGAGAGAGACTCGGTTCTGTAAATGTTGGCTTGATAGCTTCCAGACAGCTTACACCTGAGAAAACTCTTACTGAGTCAGTGGTGTAGGGCAGATGGAAACTATTAGACTTTCCCCATTCACCTTTGGACCTGCTTTAAATTTGGCTGGTCTTGATGGCATTTTACACTTCTGGATGTTTGAGAGGCTGTCAGTCGGTACTACCTTGAAGTTACATAAACAGTATTCAGCACATGAATGATAAAATCAAGAAGAGCTCGTTAGCATTACCCTGCAAATTTTGCTTTAGATTGTCCCTTGATTTTGAAATGGTTTCTTTCATGTTTACGTAGCTGCGTCGCCATGAAATATACAAATCAAAAAACAAAGCACTGGCACATCTGGAACTGCAAGAGAAAGCACTGAAAAGAAAATGGAAGAAGCAAAAACAACTGGCTGCTGATTCCTTGGAGAAAAGGAAATTGACTCTGATGCGTGAGGTGAGAGCTAAATCTGCGCTTTCAGCCTGCTGCAGATGATTTGCAGCAGTAGTGGAAAACTGCTCTTGCACACAGGTCAACATTTGCTCCTCTCGTTGGATAATTTGACTTCGTATATGCGTACACTCTCCCTCCTCTACCTGCTGCATGCATGCAATGATGGAATAGGCTGTTTAGCGTATTAACTGATCTATACAGTTGCACATTTGATCCTCGTTGCCTGGCTATGCCCTCTGTGATTCTGCAGGCCTCTCTGCGTCTGAGCAGGAACTGTTTGCACAGTTACACTGTCTGTTGTGAAAAGGATGTGTGTTTTTTGTGTTCATATTGCTATCTTGCCTTCTCCTCCTCCTGTCTAGTATTTTGCTTTGATGGAAACGTGAACATTTCTCTTTCTGGGGGGGACATCCGTATCTGCCGTTGCTTACTTAAACAGAGAAAATGCAGAGTCATAGGGGCAGAAAGGGTGAGGCAAGAAGTTGGTAAGGAAGAGCTTGTCTGGAAGGAAAATTGACAACAAAGGTTGAAGAGCTATGGCTGCTAGCAGACAAGCTTGTCATCTGGGAATCGAAATCCTTGTTCTCTAGGCATTCTGAAGCACTCTGGCTGAAAATATTGTTTAATTTGCTTTTGAATTTTGAACTGTAGCAGCAAAGCTAAACTTAGCTAACGGAGACAGTAGCTTTTACTGTCTGAAAAGGGATTTCAGTGATGGACATTATCTTTTTGTTTCACATGGCAGGTGACTCCTTGCTATATGTTATGAAAAGTAATCGCAAAACATACTCATTAGCTTTCGGACTTCCTTGGCACTTGGGCAAACTGAGATTTGTTCTTGTCGGTGAAGAACGATGATGAACAATGTTCACCTAGCAGTTAATATAAACATGATTTAGTCATCCTGTACATGTGCGGTGGGTTAATCACCACAGACGACTTCTCTCTTTCATCTTTTGTAAATTTTTGTCTTTCTGTGAACTCTGAGAACATTCAAGCATAGACAGAAACAAATGAAAGTACATAGAATTAAAGGTCGTCTTCTAGTTTCCTATTTGACATCTGTTTCTCTGCAATCACAGTAGAATTTTTCTTAAGTATATTGTGCTAATCAAGCCTTTAATTTTGACCTTTGTTATTCTCATGCCTTTCTGCCAAGTGTGTTGTAGTGGCGTATTTACAAAGCTGTAGACTTTTATACAAATTTCCCTACCGTAGTTAGGGAATGTAGGCTAGTTTCAGTAGGACTTCTAGCCAGAAGTAAATTATGTATCACGAAGGTAGATTAGACCACCTGCTCTAAGATTTGGCTGGACTATCTATTATGTGGCTTTGTTATTTCACAGGTGTGAAACTCATGGTTAGGAAATAATTTTCAATATTTGTTGCCACTTCTAATGACAATGCACAAATTTAAAATTCCTCCTGAGTGGCTTTCCCCTCCATATTTAAGAGATTACTTTATTCAACATACCCTATGTCTACTTCTGAATCAGAGAAAAGATGCTTCCAGATAGGAAGACAAAAGGAGATGATGCCAGGCAAGATGAAACCCATCTGGCTGTTGCTGTTTGAAACACTGGCATCTTCTTGTGTGTGGAGAAAAAAGTAGAGGGAGGAGAGTCACCATTTTTTGCCTACCTCGACTTAAATCTTGTTAATGGCTGGGTCCTGTTGTTCAGAGTAACTGGGGAGACTCTTCATTCTGTGTCTCCCAGTAGAGCACAACCACTGTGCATTGTCCTATTGTCTCTGTTATCTTGGTGATCTTTTTTCCTTATTTACTGCTGTGAGTGTAGCTTCCTAAGCCCCTTGAATTCTACTCAACTGCAAAAGACTCGGAGACAAAAACTAGGAAGATGCTGCTACGAGTGTGATTTTTTTCTTGATGAGAAAGAGCGTAAAAGTTATAAAATGGATGAGTGAAATTTTAATCTTTTGGGGATTTATCTGCCTAAAAATCTGAATGAAAAAATGAGTTCATCTCTGTACTGTGGATTGTGAATGTGTAGGTACTGCACTGCTTGGTCCTATAGCAACTTATTTTTAAAGTGACATTAGTGTAGTGCACTGAAGGGTAGGTGGTGAGTGCGTTATCATAGTGGGAAGGTTTTAGGATTAGTCCTGTTTAATTATCTTTAGTAACAATCTGAAACAGGAGGGAAGATTAATGAAATTCATACGTGATACTAAACTGGGACAAGGTACAGCACTCAGTGAATTTGTTGAGGGCACGTAAATGGGCCCGGAGGGGTTAGAAGCTGATATCACTTTGTTTTCTGCTGATCACAAGCAAACATGAGCTAACCTACCTTGGGAGCAATGCTCTAAAACTGTTCATAACACGTTCAGCAGGAGGGTGAAGCCTGGGAACCTGCCGATGCTGGAAGAGATCTAGTAGGGAAGATGAAAACAAATTAATCAGGATAACTTTTGTCTGATTAAACACGTCACCTTAGTTTTAATTGCCTTAGGCAAAGCAATGATGTTTCGGAACAGGTAAGGTGGGGTGGTTTTTTTGTCCTTTTTTTTTTTTTTTCCTTCTGCAGATCTGGCATGACTTCGTCTAAAAGCCTTCCTTGTTTTGACATCAGATGGCTAAAATGGAAAAACTAGATTTAGTTAGTATCAAGTGTAAAAACTGAATAGTGATTTGAAAAAGTGGATATGCGAGATGAGTGAAAGATGAAGATTCACTGATTTGCTAAATTGGTTATGAGGACATATATAGCAGTGTAATTCAGGCTCAAAAGACTAGACATGTGCAAACTAGGTATATGGGGAAACTTCTTGACATAACAAAAAAACAGTAAAATGGGGGGGGAGGCACCAGGTGAAATGCCACTGCCTAGAATTTTTTGAATGAAGCTGAAAATAAAACAGGAAACTTATCAACGGGCACTGAAAGAAAGTCTGTGGAGGTAACAGCACATAGAGCTTTGAAACTGCTGCAAACCAGTCCCTCTTAGGATTCACGGGAGAGCAGAAATTGTCCCTCGGTTCTCAGGTTTTGTGTAGGAGGGCATACATGGGCCTGTCTTTTCTGTGGGATCTTCTAAAGTACTTGCAGTCTCTCTGGCTAAATTTGATTAACTGCGATGAAGTGGAAGTCACTTACATATCTGGTCTGCTCTCAGATGTTTGAGAATAACTACCTTCTTCCCAGATTGTGGGATACAATTTTACTAGTTTGCTGTTTCCAGCTTTGTGTATGAAACCGCGAGTCAGTGACGAGTTTTGAATTGCGTTCTGCCCACGAAGCCATGTCCCCAGTTGGCTCCGTTCAGCTCACGGTAGCTGAATGCCTCTTGCTTTGCACTCAAAAACCTCCCTCCTTAGGAGTCAGCTGTCGTGGTGCCAGCGATGGGCTTCAAATACTGGGGTGGAGAGACCTTGAAAACAGAAGCTGTGCCTTGTGAGAAATGTGTGGAGGTTCCCAAAACGTCTTCTGATGCCAGATGTAGTCAGCTGTGTTTATGTCTGTTGAAGTTTTTATGGTGGTAGGTGGCTTAATTTTTAGGCAGGATTTTCAATAGTCAAGGCTGAATGAAACAAGTCTGCCTGAATTGGTTTGGATCTAATCAAATAGTGCAGGTTTTGGGTGTCTGTCAGATGTAGATAAGTGTTGTTTGACTCAACAACATTGAGATCAAATGATTTGAGGATGCATACTGAATTTTTTTTTTTTTTTTAATTGCCAGATATATGCCTTCATTTTGATGAGTGTGTCATAAACACCCAGCTTCTTGTTTGTGTCAGGCTGGGAGCAGAAGGGAGCGAGAGGGTTTGCTCTAATGAGAAACAATCAGTGCTGAAGGGGGCCCCAGGAGTAATAACTGTTTAATTTTTCAGAAAAACGAGGTGAAATCTAGTCACTCAGAATGAAGTCTGTTTTTCCAATCTATCTTAATTAGGATCTAATTGCACAGTACCAACTTGGCAAACATTGTCTTGTTGGCTGTTCTCTTGCTAACTGTTTAGAAGAACACTACCAAAAAAACCAGAGGAAAAATCTGTCTGTTCAGTATGAAATATTTCCTTATATGCTATACTTTCAGATTCTGTCTGATCAATACCATTTGCAAGATGTATTGGAACGATCTGATCAGGCTATGGCTGTGGCAAAAGACTTGTTTCGGGATGCTCCTCGCGTGCGAACAGGTAGACCGTCTCATTTATATGTGGTAGCACGTTTAAGATTATCTCCTTGCTTTTCATAAATAGCCTCGCTTTGCAAAGTATTCTTTTTGACTGTTTTCATCTCATCATCTAACGTAGTATGATTGATCCTGTTCATGTTGGATGAAACACAGATGAGGATAACACCTCCCGTGGCAGGGGAGAGCGAGCCGTGGCCGGTTATTCTACTGTATCAGTCTGTTGTGGAATTTGGGATCGCTTGCTGTGGAACACCTGACGCTCACCATTTCCAGAGCCCGGCTACTGGCCTATACAGGGCACCAGTTTGAGCCACTGTAGTAGTTCTGGTTCGCGTTGTTCCATGGGTTGACTGCTTGCTCTTGGATATTGTTGAAGATTTATCATCAATTCGTGAACAAGGCTTTTCCTTTTCTTATCCTCATTTGTGGGTCCTTACGCTGCTGAAAGGCAGGATTGGCTGTTTGCATGTGAAATCTTCAGCTTAGATTCTTTTCTCTGTAGGCTGCCATTCTCTTTTGCTTATAATGACTGCTTCATCCTACACGCTGCTTCTGCACAAGTGTATTTACAGAGGTGAGGAGGACAAAAGCCTGGTGTATGACCAAATGTATTAAGACAACTCTATGGCTGGCCTTTGGCAGTTGTTTAAAGCGACACACATCCCTGCGACCCTTCTCCTGCAAAGTACGGGAGCCTGCTTTTTGGCACAAAGTCCTGTGGTGTACTACAGACCGAGTCCTCTGTGTTCTTCCCTATTTTGTCTGATTCCTCTAGGTTTCCCTAACGTAACAATGGCTCCTAACTGTGACCTAGAATCATCTCAAGGACCCATTGTGCAAAAATGTGATCCTCCCACTCAGCTTTCCATCCTTAGTGACTCTGTCACGGACTCCCAGGTAATGTGTATTCAGTTCCGTGCACGTCCTGTAGCTTTTTTGTTTGCACAAAATCAGAATATTCAAAGGTAGAGTTTCCAAGCAGACCTAAACCTTTCTTCTGTGTATTGATAACATACGTAGAAAATGGTGTTAAATGGAGGTGAGTTTTTTGTGAGGCTCTGGGAATCATGATTTTTTTCATTTCTTTACCTTTGAATATAAGAGACACCAACTTCTTGTGTCTCATAGAAGCTCTCTCATATTAGCATGCTCTCCCTTTTAAATTCTGGAGTTATCAGCAAGCAAACAGAGTAATTGCAGATGAAGAAAACAACTCTTGTGTCACAACTAATTGCTATGTATCGAAATATGCCTCTGATTTTCTAATTATGTCTGTGTAAATGGGGACGTAGCCAATTGGGCTCCAGTTTATTTCTGATAACACACATGTAAATGTACCCCAGTTAACTCCACAGCCTTGGTTAGTCCTACAAGTTTAAATTTTAATACTTCACATCATTTTACAATTATTTAGATTTGTTTTAAAAGTTTAAAAATTGTTTAAATTTGTTTAAAATTTCATTTAGATTGCCTTTGTGTTCTGTTTTCTTTTCATAACGTGAGCTGTACCAGGAATGCTCACTGTGCTTTGAGAACAGGCATGTGACAGTCCGGAAAGCAGCTCACTGACGAAGACCAAAAGGACTGTGGGAGTGAAAGTGATGGTGTCGCATTCTTGTGGCTCTCTAACCCTGTTTCCTGCTACCTTGCACAAATATCTGCAATTTGAGTTGCAGCACTGCTCTGTCATGTATTTGGGGTTTTTGGGGTTTTTTGGTTTTTGTTTTTTTTAAAATATGAAGAGTTAACTGTAGCATCTTTATAAGCTGTATCACTGGATGCATGCTGCAGGATAGGCTTAGATTTTTTGAGACACCTGTACTGACAGTTGTCTGCTGAGCTTCTGTGAGATTTTCTTTTCCTTATGTGCCTACGAAAATCATAGATAAAGGCTATCTGGTGAAGCCTACCCAGAAGCACAGAAACCTGGTAATTTGAGGAACCCTAATTCCAAATTTGACTGCTTAAGTTTTGCTATGAATGTGGTATGTAGGATTGTATTTCCTTCTGGTTGCATTTTACACATAGAGTATAAATGTAATTTTGCAGATCTCATTACCAGGTTGTTTAGCTTGCAAAGTCAAATGGCTGAAATTTTAGAGATGCTATAATTAT
Organism: Theristicus caerulescens; assembly: GCA_020745775.1. Classification (NCBI taxonomy): domain Eukaryota; kingdom Metazoa; phylum Chordata; class Aves; order Pelecaniformes; family Threskiornithidae; genus Theristicus; species Theristicus caerulescens. The sequence continues at coordinate 39,434 of CM036559.1, read as the reverse complement.
GTGGCTTTTTCCGTGTTCTGCCTGCTGTATCTCTGTTTTGGTACAGTCTTCAAAGCTTTTTTATCCTGCAGTGGTGTGGTCTTTCCTATTTAATATAAATCATCCAAATAAAATGTTGGATATTGAATTAATCACTTGCTGTGTTATTTTCAGAGACAATTGTCAGCATTGGTATTTCTTAGGTACTAAAGTCCCCCAAAACTCTTCCCACAGAAGGGTGTATTTTTCTTTCTTTTTTTTTTTTTTTAATTTTGTTTTGGAGGTAGGGACTGAAACAAATGTTCTTGTCTTTTTTTTCTTGAAACAATTTCAGAAAATTGATCTCTAACTTCTTCCTAAAGACAAATTGAAATTGCTCTGAAGTCCCTTTTGTTTTCTTTGCTGTCTCCTAAAAAGGCTCTTAATGAAGTGGAAGAGGAAGCATTATCAATCTGTCAATCAGAAGATGGATACCGTGACTCTCTGAATTTCAAATCCAACATCGGTTCTGACAGGTCAGTACAAATATATCCATTCAGGTTTCCACCTTCTTAATACCGGAAATAGACGGAGTTAAAAGGGTGTTGATGGGTATAGTGAAGTTACTTTTTCTGTTCCCCCCCTGCCCCGTCCTCCTTTCCTGACCTCAGAATTCTAGGGCAACCCCTTGTTGTAACGTTCAGACTGGGGATGAGCGTGAGCAGGGAACTCACCTGAGCAGTTACAGATATTTTAAAAAGCTCTTTCTAGACTGTACAGGTAATCTAGAATCATGCTATTATCCTATTACAATTCACTGTTATGCTTGTTTTGAATGTAGGCTACTTCGGTTACTGAGAGAAGAAAATTCCTTGGTGAATTCTCAGTTGTGGGCTGAAAAGGATATGAGAAAACCTACCTTATCACAGGAATCAGCTGTGCCTTTGACTCCAGCAACTGTTTCTCCATCATTGGATCAGTCAGGTTGGATTTGCCAAATCCCAGCCTCTCAAGGGCTGTTAGACTGTTCACAGGATCCTGCCTGGAATTCCTTTTCTGGGTGGGGGTGAGAGACAGACATGTGCTAATTTGGCTCTGATGAATTTCCAGACTAAAAAGCCAGCACTTCTAGTAAAATTACTTTATAACATATTACTATTAAGAACATACCTGAAATATTTCATGTGTGTATTTTTTGTTTTGTTTTGTGTTTAAATCAGCCCTCAATGCTACCAACGTAGTCAAGAGAATCCATTCGAGACTTCAGAATGAAGACGAAGAAGAGACTGTAGACTCCACTTACACTGTGAGACAAGTGCTGAACCTGAACTCAAGGAAACAAAAGCAAATTGCAGCAAAAAGTTTAGTACTTTTCAAAATGACATACCTCCCTTTGGCTAAGGTCCTTAATATCATGAGAAGATGTAGGTCGAAAGGGATCTTTGGAAGTCATCACAGGGCTAACTCCAGAGTTTGATTAGGGGGGCCTTGTCCAGCCAAGTTTTGAGCATCTCTAAGGATGGACGTTCCACAGCCCCTTGCGTAGAGTATTCCTCTGTATTCTGCATGTTCATTGGCAAAGCAAAGCCCATAGGAATCTGGGAACCGTAAATACGGCCCTTTGATGCTACCCATTACCTTGCTAGCCATGGAGTTCTCTCCTGTGCAGGGCTTTTCTGGTTCTGATATAGCTTTCTATTCTGCACCGCACAGACTTACGATGCGTTTCAGTCCCCATATTCTACACACATTTGTATGTGGGGACTGACATCAGATACAACTGTAACATGAAAGGATTGTTGTAAAAGAGCTGCTCGCTAAATATGAGACCTGAAAGCAGCTGATATTTTTCCCAGGCTGTTTGCTGGCAAACTGTTTCCATGCTTTTAACTGAGAAGGAGGAAAGTATAAACAGGTAACTAAGATAAAAGCACCAAACAATCACACTTGAGAGATACTAATGTGGTGGCAGAAAATGTGAGTTTTGATGATCTGAAAGTAACTGAAATGACTGGGGATGTTCTTTGATGGTCTGTCTCAGCTCAGGGCAAGAGAGGGCCTCTCCTTTGATTTCCTTGGATAAACAATGTAATTTCATTGGTATTGCAAAGCTTTCTGTACAAGTTGAAATTCCAATGACGCTTTTTTCCCCCCCCCTCAGTGAAAAGAAAACAAACTGGACAGAACTCTGCAAGACAGAGGAGAGATGTTTCTCCAGCTAATTCAATCCCCATTGACCTTCAGAGGGACAACAAATCCAGCCTAGATGTTCTCAACCGCATGATACATGAAGTGGAGCATGAATTGGAGGAATATGAGCGATGTACAGGTCGTGAGGTTCAAAAAACTGAGAGAAGTGAAGGCCTCACCGGGTTTACCTTGTCACTGGTGAACGCTCTCTGCCGTTTGATGCGCTACCTCAAAGAGGTGAGAAGACTTTGAATTGCTTCTGTAGGGTGAATGAAAAAGGGTATAAAGTTACTTTACAGATGTGAACTTTGGTTTTTCCTGGCTCCCACTCAGTTTACTTTGGAGTCTGATTATCATTGCTTATTGGATTGCAAGCAATTAGGAGTTAAAACTTTTACTTTGCTAGAAACGGGTATCCCTAATGAAAAGGGAGGAGTTAACTGCAATGAAAGTCTATCGGTGACTACTATCAGAAAATACCAATTGAAATGCAGTTTTAAATTTGTTATTTAAATATATTCAGAGTTGTAGCAGGGTATTAACTACAGCCTTGTTTACAAATTCATTTTCTTCCTTTGCCTCCCAAAGGCAATGCTATTGTCACTAGAGCAGTGGACCCAAATCCTCAATTTTCTTGAGGGATTCCTTAGCTCTCTTTTTCTATTCATAGCAGCAACTTCACCTTAAGCAAGAGTGACCTGAAGTGCTCGCTGTAGCAGTGCACAGGCTGGGGATCAATGGAATTCCATAAAGATGACTACCTGTAAGCCATGTAGAACTCCTTTTTAAAAAAGAAAAGAGAAAAAGAGTGGGTTTTATTTCATCTCTAACCCAGAACTACTCAAGATGCAGCAGTGGCTCACAGATTCATTGGGCCTATGTGAAATTTTGAACCAGATTCCTGCACTATTAATAGATGCAGCAGAATGTTATCTAAACCCCAATGCTCCCATTTCATAGCAAAGACAATAGATTCCTAATGAATGTGGAACTGCCCTATTTTGGTTCCTTTTCAGTGTATAATAATTGGGGAAAAAAACACCACCTTATTTTAAAATTTGATTTTTTTTTTTTTTTGTCTGGATGTATAACAACTTATTCCTTGTATTACCCTGTATTTAATGTGTATGGAAGAATTTACTTCAAGACCTGTCTCAGAAGCAAACAGTAAATAGTCAATTCAAGAGTGAAAAGCCACTGCCATCAGAAGATGGACTTTGACTGCGGAGATCTCATGTTTTAAAAGAAGTTAAGAATGCTCGTTCTCTGTTAAAGTTGTAATAGGAAAGCAGGGTATTAAATTTGGTTCTTTTGCAGTTAGGAGGAAGGATCTTCTGGCCTTCCAACAGAATGTTTTCCATTTATTAGGAAAACATCAATTTAATAGCATCAAATTCATATTATAAATATAATTGCAGTTATAACCCTATTTAGATTCTTTAATTTGCGTTCCACAGAAATGAGTTGTTCTTGACCCTCAGGCTTCTTCCAAAACTACTCCAGATAGTAAATTTTTTTTCTTTCTTAGTTGCTGCTTTCTCTTTATGAATGTAACATTCAGTGTGTCGTAAGAGCTTTTATCCTACTCAGACAGAAGGCCAAGGAGTCTGAGTGTTTAAGGAGACTACTTGTTTTGAAAGATGTATACTGACTCTTACTTGTATTCCCAATTTTCATTGAGCGCGTCTATGATGTAAGAAAATTAACTCTATCCCAGCTGAAACCAGGACAATGTTGTTTCTACTTTAATAGATGTGTTACCATTCCTTCCTTCCAGGAGTTAATTGTTGCTTGCTGAATTTTCTGCAACTTTTTTAGGTTTACTACCTAAATTCATGAGTTGAAATATGCAGAAGTCACTCAGGCTACAAAGTGTGGCTAATCATGTTCAGAGTTGCTCGAGACAGACAGTGTGCATCCATAATCTTCACTGACTTTTCCCCTTTTCATGGAGCTTTAATTACAGTTACAGTTTGAGAATTCACTGGGAAGAAGCACAGCTTGTCTGAGTATTTCCTACAACCTGGTCCCTGTGATGCTAGGAATAAATCAAGTGCTTGTGTGCACCATCTGTCCTGCCTAGCCAGGAGAGCTAACAAAGTTCCAATGCCTGAATTATAGCTGGCAATGCGTTTCAAGAAAGTGACTTTGCAGCAGTTATTTAAAAAGCCTCTGATTGCAGGTAAACAACTCGTCTTCAAGAGGTTTTGAAGCTTCTAGAAAGATTTCCTTCCTCTTCTGTGGAGAAAAAATTATTTTCCAGCTTTGCTGCAGAAAAGGTGAATGCAGAAGAATTGCCATCAAGGATGTTGCTTAAGTTATTCTCAAGATTATGTATAAAAAGTAGGAAGAGAAGCTTGAATTACCAAATCTTTCATGAAAGTTGTATTAATAAGCGATTAAAAAATAACTGCTACAAGAACCTAGGGAATATAGAGGAGGCTAGAGAGAAGGGGAAAAAGAAACTTCTGAAATGTTTGCCAAGCCATACGGAATTCTTAAAGGGAAGTGGATGAACCTGACTTGGTTCCTAAATGAATTTCAATGTCATCTGCCAAACGTTAGAATCAATTTTTTTCCCCATTCTACAAAGAATGCCATTTCTTTGCCAGACTCACAGGGCAAAAAGTTAGAGTATATGCATACCACATTAATCTGTGCTGCTGTGTTCTCTGTCTCTGCTTCTGCCTATTCCGATGCAGTGTTAAACCAAAGCTTATGAGATTGAGGTACCCCTGGCAATGGGCTGGAGTGAAGATATTTCTTTCAGGGTATGCCAGACCCCAGTCATACCCAATGGTAGGAATGGATGTATATATCTGTTAACCCTGGTGCCCTGCCCATGCGTAAATGTAAGACACATTTGAAAAGCTTGGAAGCTTTTCCTCCAAGACTAGGTTAGCGCTGTGTAGGATGAGTAGATACAATAGCTCATCCAGATGATCTGAGACATCAATAGGCTTCGTCACTGCTACCAGGGTTGAAGCTCTTATTTTGTGCTGTCTTTGGCCTCTAAAAAGATAGGACTGTCTCAGTTTTTTCCATTTTCTGTGCCAGCCTGCTTCACTTGGATCAATACAGAAAAGCTGTTCTCTCTAGGTGGAAGAGAACCAGAAAATGGATGGCTTGTCTCTGATATGCTTAAAAGAGGTATATCTGCCTGTCTTTGTGTCTAGTGACAGTATGTGTGGTTTATTCTCAAAATTATTTATTTATTCATTCACTTTATGTGGCTGCAGAGCTGTTGTGTCTTAACACATCTTCCTGGGTAGTTTTTCACCTCTGGTCCCAATGCCAGCAGAAAATAATCTATGGTACGTTATGGGCAGCTTATGCTCTAATTTTGTCTGTGCAGCAGAAAAGAGTACCCCAGTTGCTTTTCAGGATCTCTTGTGTTTTGGAGGTGGGATGTATTTCTCTTTTTCAGGGATTCCTTTGAGTAAATGCAGGCAACCATCTGGGGAAAGGGCTCCATCTGCTAATTCTGATGTGTTTATGTGACTGGTAGCCTCCATTCTTTTAGCTAAGATGGTCCAAAAAGTGGCAGTTGTGTATTCCATTTACCCATTAGAGGTGGAAGGGACTCTCTTGTGTCTTGTACAGGAAGCCTGGCTGCTGCGGTGGTCTGTCTTAAAATAATAGATTGATAATATCTTCTGAGGGACAGTAAGCTCTCTGACAGTTCTCAAGCTCTGAAAACTGGATTTTGTCATGAAAGTAATGAAGTCCATTTAGGAAATGGGGGAAGAGCTGTTACAGTATGATGTGATGTAGACCCATTCCTGTTTCCAAATATGAATCTGTATTGGTTATAGTAGGTTTTTAACTTTTTCTTGCTCTTCAGAGTGAAATGCAGCTGCGTGAGAAAGAGATGATGAGACAGCAGCATGAGGAGATGTTGAATGAACACAGAGAACTGATTGATGCTCTCACTGCAGAAATACTTCTAGTGAGGGAAGAAAACACTGCTGTACAGGTACTGAGCCCCCATCCCCCTCAGAACGACTTGTTAGAATACTGAGTTGTGTTGCAAATGTGTGCTGAGATGCATTGTCATATGTTTAGGAGATTTTAACAATAAACAGGAAGAAAATTATAACATCGAATGCAGAGTCTGAGAATGATAATAGCAGGTATGGGGGGGAGGAATGTTTGGGAAATCAACATTTTATCTTCCTGTATGGTATTTAACTTTAAAGCCTGAGAAAATGCTACTTCCATTAAACTGAGCTTTACTTTATCAATCTAAAGGTTTAAGCATCTGCCTCCACGCTTATATACTGTTAACTCTACTGGAGCAACAGAGTACACTAGATATAATACTACATTTTTCTTTCTTTCAGTTTGCAGTGGAGGTAGATTTGTTCAATGGTTACATTTGGGAATGAAGCAATAAAGCTGCGCTGGAGAGGAAATGGGGTGATGGATTAGGACAAGGGAAAACAAATAATTTCTTTGAGGCAGGAGAGAAAACAAATGAGACACCAGTATTTAATACCTCACTGGAATATGACAAATTCATGCAGTGGTATTGAGAGACCGAATTTCTTCTCAGAGCTGCCTGTGGTGTATAATCCATTATATAGCAATTCTGTTGCTAGAATACAGATTTCTCTCTCTCTCTCTCTCTCTCTCTCTCTCTCTCGTTTTTCCTTCATACTTTAGAAGAAGCTTCAGCAATACATGACAGTAACAGATGAACAGCTGATGTCTCTCACACAAGCGTTTAAAGGCCTCCCTTTGGTAGAACCTAGAAGAGAACAAAGTCCAAACCATTTTGGAATTGCAAGCAAAGGTCCAGTGAACGGCCAAGGTGTGTGCATGCGTGAAGGATGAAATGGGAGTTGTGGCTGGTTTATCCCTGTAGTGGAAAATTTGGTATTTAATAGATGTCTACTTGAATAAATACCTCGTGTGTGAGCATGAATTGCACTTCTGGAAATTCATATGCCATGGGTTCCGCTACGAGCACAAGCAGTTTGCTACAGATTGTTTTCTAACAATGTTATAGGTTGTATTCCATCCCCACTGGCATCCTTCTGTCTGGATCAGGACTTCAAGATCAACATTTTAGCCAAGTCCTGGGCTTGAGCTTTTAACATAATATATTATACTAAAAAAAAAAGGGGGGTGGAGGGGAGTAGCCTTCACTCATTAAGATGGCTTACAAACCCAGGTTTATTCTGAGGGTCCTCAAAAAAAAAAAAAAGCAACTAAACAAGCAAAAAAACCAAAAACCCAACTGAATCAGGATTTCACCTTTCTGTTGCTGAGGCAGCCTGACAGTATGAGATTAGTTCTTCCGTAAGACACTGGAGGTCGCTGCTGACCAGAAGCAGCAGCTGCTGAGGCCTGTTAATAACCAGACAGAAGTCTGTTTCTTTGGGACTTTATATCAGCAGTGAATGACCAGTCGAGTGATGTATAACATAGACGCAGGCTACGTTAAGCTGGTAGCGCTGATGGCCAAACTAACCAAACACGATTCACCTTGTACTTTTTACATTCTGTCACCATGGAGTTTTCTCCCGGCTCTCTTCCCCGATCAGTTGCTTAAATGCATCATTTTTGCTCTCAAGGTCAGTAACTCCTTGTGAATCCCAAGACTCCTTGGGGCTCTTTGTATTCCTTAGTTAAATGTTGGTTTTGTGGTCAAAAACTTTCTTCCTGACTGTTTCTGCAGGGTTCTCAGGAAGAAGCCACATACCAGATCCCTTTTTTGTGATTTACCCAGGCTTTGTAGAAGCAAACAAAAAATCCTACCCCAAAATATAAAATCCAAACAATCAAAAAAGCACCTCTCCAAACAAACAAAACCAACAAAAAACCAAAACCCCCAGACCTTCCTATTCTGCAAGACTAGAATTTCCATTCTTTTTTCCTTGTTGGTCTCTCTTCTCAGGAAAAGGCATCTTCCTGAGAGGAAAGCTTCCTAAAGTTACAAAAATACTTCCTCCTCCTCCTCCTCCTCCAGAAGGAGATCTCTTGTACCCTTAAGGCATCTGACTGGATGTGAAACATTTGAGATAGCTAGTTTTAGCACAGAAACCATGTGTGAGTTAACACAGGACTTCTCTGGAGAGACAAGAGTGGCTGAGAGAGGCGTGGAGGGCATGTCATAGTGACAAATAGCACGTGAGGAGGATACTTTGGAAACGCAGTTCTGTACAGTGAAGCAGGGCAGGAAGATGTTTCTCATGTCTTGCCACGGTCATTGAATAGCGGGTGGCAGGTTCCAAGTTCAGAACCTCAGCAGTATGAACCGCAAGCAGTATCTTACGCGAACAGCCTTTTCTGGCTCTTCGCCTTTGAAGGGTGCTTTTTGTCTCTTGCGTTTTGGGATCAGGTATGTTTTGCTTAATTTTCCACTAACTTCTCTTTTGGGAACAAATGTCCTGAACAAAATTGTGAGGAGAGAATTCAAAGCTAGCCCTAATGGAGCAGTGGATGTAAGCATATTAAAATTACTGTGGTCTCATAGCTAGCTACAGCTTTGATTTCATGCTGTTCATTTTGTGCCTCCCTGGTGTGTTCAAAATGGATGGCAACGTAGACAGAAGCTAGTTGTAGTTAAATACAGAAAAATAACTTTTTTCTTTTACTGAAGAGATGTCCGATTTGAATTAAGTCATAAAAAGATCATCAGAGAGCTCAAAAAAGCTTTGAATTGTTTTCCACTCCACCGTTGTTGCCATCAAATTTATAACGTAGGTTCAATGGGACAAGTGCGTAGGTCTGCTTTTCTCAAGAGAATATTACCAAATGCAGCTCACTGAAATACACGTGACCTGTGAGGAGTAGGTAAGTCTTGTGCATGGGCTACAAACAGATCTGTTACTAGTATCCTGAAATTATGAGGCTGCATATAAGAGCTCTTCTTGCTCTTAAGGCCGGTGAAAATCTGTGTTATGTTCCAGTGGAAGAGTTCTGTACCTGGGGATCAGAAGGAAGTTAGCAGTGCGTGGGGAACATGCTCTAGCCTGTCTTTTCAGATACCTGAACATAAGAGTTGTTATTGAGAATTTTCCCTATTGCACTAAAACTAATTATTTTTTTCCTTTTTTTTTTAATTCTATCTCTGCTTTGTCTCTTTCTTTAGAAAAAGCTGATTTGAGCTATTTTGAGCCTAGGGCTGATGCAGGCAACAGGGAAGGTATGCAGAAATTCCTACAGGAAGAAGTTCCTTTCAAGTTTCTCCAGAGGTCAGGTGCTTCAGGTGGTGCGGGAGCTGGTAGAAGCTTGCCATCTCACATTTTCCAGCCAGCTGTACTGTTGTCACCCCCCCCGGCAGAAGAGCAGTCAGGACTTGTCTCCCCTCCAGAACGGTGAGGTCTCTCTGGCTGTAGTAGACTTGAGAGTCTGTGTAGCGTGTTACTGTTTCGATCTCGCACTACCTCTGGAGATGCATTTCCTATGGAAAATTTTTGATCTGTATGCTTAGGCACATTGGCCCTATAGCCGGAATATCCTACTTCTGCACCCAGATATGTATTTCTTTTGTTTCTACGCCTGTTGCTAGATTTCCTTTAGACTTTCTGTCCCCTGCAGTTCTCCCATCTACTGTCTGCAGTCCTGTCAGTGGCAATCCAGACTGGCATTTTTATTTTGTACTGGTTTTGATTGTCACTTCTGTATGATCTGCTGTAGCTCTTTGTCTGTGACGTACAGCACATCATCTCAGACTTCCATCTGCTGACGGTGTAATCCAGCCTCCATCACCTTTAATGGTGGGACCACTGAAGACTGGAAATTCAATGCCTCTGCAGCCCATGCTGCAGAAAAACCAGGATGTCTGGAAGCTGCGTACTCTTGCTTTGAGCCAATCTTCCCAGCAGAGGTGTTTCTAAAAGCTTTGGGAGCAGGTTTCCATTGGGTTTCCTTTAATACACAGGAAAAGGCTGAAGAAGTTTTAGGTGAAATTATGTGGTGCCGGATAACCAGATTAACTCAGTCTTGTGTCAGAATCCATAGGCTTCGGGAGTTTTATAGGTCAGTACGTCAGTTCTGGTTGCTGGGAGGAAAAAAGTTCATCGGGGTGATGAGGAGAGGTGTTTCTCATTTAAACTTAATGAAGCGAGCAGACGGGAGGACCCTTTGTGACTCTCAAAATTAGCTGTCCTGCAACTGTCGCTGTAACCACAGGCATCCTACTGAATGTGCTAGGGCCCTGTAACCCTCTGTCGTTGAGAGGCAGGTGACTGTATCTATGGCTAGCTTGACGGTTGCTGACACGAAGTAGGGCACGGTAGTGGGGTTCTGTGCCTTCCCTTCTCCTTTTTTTCACCCCCCTTTCAGCTATGTTGCTTTGTAAGTCTTTTCCAAGTCAGAAGATTAACCCAAAAGTCCTTTTCATTTAAGGAGATGGCAGGACAATTGGAAGTTTATATCTAGCTCAAGCTTTTGGTGGTCGCCTGTGCTGCAAGGAGGCACGTAATAAATCAAGAGAAAGTGAACTAAAGGTAGCTTTCTGCAAAGAGCAACATCTGGCTTCAGTCTCATTGAGAACTGTCAGATGTTGTCTGTCACTTGAAACAAGAATATAAAACTGTATTCCTAGACTTCAGTGTAGTTTAGCTGTGTGAGAAATGTATTGTTACTCTTTTAAGACTGTTAAGGATGCTAAATGGCTCAACAAATGTTAAACTTCTTGAATGTTTCTTTATGAAAAAATATTAATAAAACAGATTTATGTGTAAATTTTTAAATGTTGTGCTCTGCTCAAGAGGCAAAAGCTAAAGCTTGGGAAGGAATGGGCTATTTGGTATATAAGCATGGGAAATCTGGTTTTGATCACAAAATCCAGCTTGGACTTAACATGTAGCAGCTGACAGCGCTGTAACATATTTGGTCACGTGTATGTGGTGTGTTATCAGTCTGCTAATGATGACCACAAAAAATACCTAACTACTTCTGTTGGCTAGAGTGCTTCCCCTTTCTTAGGGGCTGAGTCAATAGCTAGTTTATTATTATGCCAAAAGTCTTGTATTATTTCGTTTTATTATTCTAAAAGTTTTGTTACCAACCCGGTATAAATATCAGAACTAAAACACAAACTTAGAGTTCATTAGGTAAGGTAACTGCATATTGGAAAATGGAGGACTGACTAAGAAGTAGTGTTTTATCTATCAGCTAAGAAATTCAAACCAATTTATCTTCTCTCTGACCTCTCTCCCAATCTGTAATTAAATCATGTAAATGTAAGACTGTTTGCAATAGGAAATATTAAGCCTGGTGAGTTCTTGCAGCAGGATCTTGCATAGAGTGATATTGATCAGTAGTATAACACCATTCAGTCTAGACGTTACAATTCAAATTCGTGCTTGATTATTACTAGCCCGATGCAGTAAAGTCACTGTTAGTTTCCTTGATGAGGATCACGTGTCTCTTTCCTTACTCTTCCCTTATTTCTTGTTTTTAGTGTTTACAGCCATTTCTCAGTCTCCTGAAAACACCGAAAGAGAACCATGCAAGGAAAGGAGCTCGCCTTCCTCCCTGAGAACACAGAGCACAATTGAGGAAAACTGTCTCATCTCTCAAAGGCAGCCAATTCCTCCTGCAGACAAAGACTTGGAGAGTTCCCGTGAGAAAGCCAGTCTGTCCTGCCCAAGTGACACTAGAAAAAACGGCACAGCTGCAGAGTTACTTCAAGACGGTGATCTGCTGGGACAGATAGCTGAGCTCACGCGGCAGAACTCTCTGATTAAAGCTCAGCTGAGCAAATTCAGAGGCTTCTCTGAAGACACAAGTGACTGCCTACATCAGCCAGACCCAATACGAAATGCAAGTTCTAGTCCAGACTCTTCACAAGGACAGGTGAGAATTTAGCAGAAAAGGAAGGCTGGATTCCCCTTTCTGCTGATCTGCTTTCCCATAGCTTACTGATGCTTTAAGACTGTTTCTTTCCTACTGTCAGTTGTTTTAAGGCAAAGAGTAGCAAAGCAAATATTCTTTTCATTCGTTTGCTTGGAGACTTGTGATTTGTATCATTCCTTAAGGAGCTCAACAGTAGTTTCTCATATCGGGTCTATGTTGTGTATGAGTGCTGAAAAGTGTGCGGCACATTTATAAGTTTAGGGTAAGGTTCTGCTGCAAAAAGAGGTGCGATTGCAACACGATCAGGTATACCTCTTGTAGCTTGGATAATATTAACAGTGAAAGCACTGCACCAAGCCACAGGTTCTTGTCAAGCTTGTAAAATGCATATTTAAGTCCATGCCGTACATCTCTTCTGCTACTGTGACTCAAAAACCCGTGAGATTAAAGTTGGTGCAAGTACATCTCTTGCAAATACTTAATTATAGCGTATGTCCTAGTTGTATCTGTCTTGCCTGTCCTGCTGTGTGGTGAAAATCCCAAAATCTTTGGGAAAGAGAGAAATTGAATGCTTCAGTTCACATAGAAAACCTTTAATCTGCAGCTATTCAGTGGCACCCCCGTGAGAGGAGTTAACATCACAGAAATGCCTAATCCCTGCCCTTGCTACTGGCTTTACTTTTGTTCCATCGCAGTGCCTGAATTACTGTTCAGTTAAGGATCTTAAAGAGTTTAAATTTCCTCACGTAAATGTAGGCTCAGAGTTGTTGCTTTCCGCGTTGTATTATGTCGTGCAATGTTTAATCGTTTAATTGTGTAAGACGATGCAAACTTTTAAAAGTGTTGTTTTTGCGGAAGCAGTTACTGGAGGGGGAGGGGTCAAAGTGGATGAAAACCTGGTTTAAAGACGAGTTCCAGGATACTTCTGCTAGAAATCTGTTTTTGCTTCCCCACAGCATCCTGAATATGTCTGTGTCTGCTTCGATATTTTCTTAATTATGGTTAATTGCTGGATGGTTGGGGGTTTTCTTTTTTCCTTTTTTTTTTTGAATGATACAGATAATAGCTGTTTTTTCCTATTTGTAGGAAGACCAATTTAAACTATTGTTGTGTTTAGTCAATTAAGGACCCAGATACAGGACAGTGAAAGGGACAAAATCAGATTTTTCACAGGAGTTGCTATATATATATATATAACTATGTTTGAAATTTGAAAATTAAATGCATAGAAGTACTTGAAATATATTGCATGCTTTCCCTGAAGGTGCAAATTGTAAGTTTTTATTTGGAAGTAATTACCCAATTATCCAAGTAGACTCATCTCGGGGTATCGAAGAGCTTGGAGGAAAGAATAGCAGAGCTGAATCGCCAGAGTACAGAAGCGCGTGATAAGCTGTTGCAGCTAATAGACCAGCAGAAATTAGCTGCTGCCGATACGGTCCCTCCGATGACCTCTCCTGTTCTGCCCCCATCCCTAAATTATACTGGTAAGTACCCAGCTTCAGAAGAAACAAAAACTAGTAAGGCAACGTTTTTCCCCTTTTGGGAGTTCTCTGTCCTTACCTGATTGGATCAGCGGTTGTGGTCAGCAGTGCACTTGCTGTTAATGACTGTGTGGTACAGACACTCCTTACTTTAAAGAGCTAAAAATGTATCAGCTAAACTTCTCCTAAAGTTAGTTTCTTAGTAATTAGTCTGCTGCAAATATCATGCTTCATGGTAAATCTGTTCTTTGTTACGTCCTTGTCTGCAGAACAGTTCTGCTACGTAGTCCCTGATGGGCAGAACTAGGCTTTTTCATCAGTCCTCGCTGCTGGAGAATCTTCTACAAAAAGACTGAGTATTTACACCAGGCTTCTAGAAATCACGGCAGAGTGGTTATCCGATTCTCAACCACATTTTAGTTTTTGGTCTTTTGAGTGCTCTTTCCATCAGACTACCTTGCTGAGTTACTGCCGGTGCTAACAGAAAGAAGTAACTGAAGTTTCCAGTCATCTGAAGAGATAAATTAGCGAAGGCAATGTTCTTGCTGATTCAAGATCCATAGATTGGCTGCCATGTGTAACTATGAACAAAAATACTCTCCAGCAGGCGAGGGCTGCTTTATCTTTTCATGGAGTTATTGCAATTACAGGCAGAACTGTGCGTGAGCAGGTACGCGTGCTCTGTTTAGGACACCCGCCCTTTCCCCCTTCCTAAACAAGAGGATGTATCCAGGGAAGGACTTGAGGGGGAGGAGAGACCACGTGTGTGTGCGTATGCATGCAGGTGCGTGTGCAATGACTCGTGCAGTGGGATCATAACATTTTTAACACTTCTATGGCTATTTTAACATAAATTCAGCATGATAAATAAAATCTTAAAGGCACAAAGTAGAGAAATCGGAAATCTCTAAGCCTCTGATTGCCAAAACCCAGAAGGTTTATCCATGGAAGAATCATTCTGTATCTATGCACGTTGTCCATAGTCGCTCTGAGTATCTGCTTTCAATATCTGTCATTTTCAGAGAGTGGGTATGGGGTTGACGTTTAGGCTGACGTTATAGTCTGCTCTGTATATTCTGTGCAATTGTGAAGAGTTATGTGATGCCCTTCAGAAAAATGGGAAAATGAAGTGAACGTTGTGAAACGTTGCTGTGTTCTCATCAGAATCAAGCTATTATTTATTGCCTAGAAAATGCAAGGAGGACAATTGAAGTGTCTATTCCCATGGCAGTTGCTATGGACAGCTCCAAAGACGACAGTGTTTCCCCTGCCAGTATGACCAGTATAAGAAGGTAAAAGTTAACCCTTCACTACTTCATTTTTGTAGTGTTTTGATTGCCCATGCAGCAGAACTTGAGCACAATGGAAAAACTGCCATCTTTTTCTTTGGCTTCAGGGACTTTCCCTGACTTCGTTAGCTCAATTCTGTGGAAATGGGACAAAGGTCCAACAGCTTTTTCACAGCTTCTATTGTTTGTATTTAAAATACTTGCAATGTGACATAAGACAGGTGACATGGGTTGTTGAAGACTATCGATGAACGGTCCTAACTCAGGATCTGAGACGTGATTCTAGTAATAACTTCCATTTTTTACTTTTTTTCAATCTCATTTTGAATGTCTACAGGTCTGCAGGAGAGAGTAGCAAACCTTGTTCACCCCTAAGTGCCACATCGGAAAGTGTGAGATTAACTCCTGTCAGCCAAAGGCCAAAGGTAAGCCTGAAAAATCTTCAGCCAGAAAGTTTGAATGTGGTGTCATATCAGGAAAAACAAGGCAGATAAAGAAGGGGAGGGAGCTCTGTCCTACCTGAAGTCTACTGAGGCTAATAGTAATCGATTCATGGCAGTTGGTAAGGGGAGACCTGAGTGCTAGTGACATTAGTTGTTTGCTGCCACAGAGCTGTTATTTACAAGCGAACAATCCTGTAACTACATTTTCTGCTGTGGCATCTTCATGTGCTGGAACTGTGAACCTCTCGCAGTCTTTCACCGGTGGCTCCAGAGAAATTCAAGTAATCGTTATGATGTATTGGTAGAGCCACATGTAAGAGGCAAGCGAGCTCTTACCTAGCCATTGCACAAACCGGTTGCTGAAAGGTAAATAAATCCAAATGCAAAGAAGAATCACCAGTCTGGATTTCTGATTCCTGATGTGCAAAGAGAAGAATAGACTACAACAAGATGCTTTCATGAGGACCTCCAGGCAGTAGTACAGTCTGGTAAACCAGTTCTAGATCTGTTTGTGTGCTTGAAAGCAACCATGAGGAGATGCTGTCTTTCCTGATGTCCAAAATAACCTGAATTAATAAAGAGAAGCAAAGTTAGTGTCCAAGTGTCCCTGTCCTGACAGTGAAGTATACATCCCCAGAGAGGAAATGCGGAATACTTAAGGTAGATGTGACTTAAACTAGGTGTCTAAAGTAGGGGGTGTGACTACTTCTGCAGTGCCTATGGCAGACAATTGCTATGTATCAGTGAACGGATACGTAGCAATCCTACACAAGCCAGCACTAACTAGCAAGTCCGGGGGAAATTTATGATGTATGAATTTCAACTGGTTTCTTCTTTTGCAGGTGGAAAAGCCAAAAGAAGGCGGCTGGTTTGCATTGTCAATGCACGTTGTGTAAAGGAAGCTGCACTCAAGTCCTGTATTTTTTAATTTTTTTTTTATGAACCACAATTAGATCACAATAGTCCCCCTCTCCAGATGCACAGTTTAACTCTGAACTGCTTTCACGTCAGTGCCATCAGTATAGAAGGGTCCAGTACTTATTGTGTTCGTGCCATACACAGCACTACAGGAAGTCCTGGGAACGAGTTTCTGAACTGGACGTGCTGCTGTGACATCACCCCGTTTCACTGAATAAATCTTTCACAAGACTGTAACCCGAGGCTGTGGTAGCGATACAAGTGAGCATCTGATATCTGCGTTAGATACGCTGAAGGCAGGAGGTTTTAGAAAGTGTGTGTGAGACTTTCTGGAGCGTGTATTTGCACAACATACAGGAATGAAAAAATCAAGAAGAACTGAGATGAGGGAACGTACCTATGTTCAGAAGCAGCCTGGAGATTAGGAAGGCAGTCTATTCCTGATGGATAAGAATTTGCATCAGAAGCAATTTGTTCCTTCTGTGGTTTCCAGTTGCTCCCAAAAGTTGTGTTTTCTGTGCAGTGAACGTATCAGGGATTACATCTGGACTTGAGGATTGCTTTTTAAAAATTTCATTTAATTTTTTATAGTAAATATAAAGTGACTATTTGAAGTTGAAATCAGAATCTCTATTTGCTATGTACTAAAGTATGCTCTCTTTGATACAACAGAAAACTGATGTAATTGTCTTAAGCTGTTTTGTTATGTGTGTATATAATACTCTAATGACCATGTTTTTATATTGGTTTTATTTGACTTTTTAAAGTAGCTGTCATTTTTATATTAACAATTAACAATAAAATCTAGGACTGTGAGGAAATGCTTATATATCCGTTCCTTACATTGTAGTAAACCTGGTGTTACAATCCGGCCTGATTGTCAGGCTCGGGGAAGGTTTGTAATGATCCCAAGGGCGAAATTAAGACACAAACGAGGTCATGTGCCGCCAATCAGATGTTTTATTGGGTAAATATAAAAGAGTAAAGCGATAGGAAAGGCAGGAAATATTAGGAGGAAATGAAGCAAGCATTCAGAGAGAGAAGCAAAGGATAGTCACCACCGTGGATCCAGCGGTGTCCCGTTGGTCCTCAGTCTTCAGTTCTTCGGTGCTGGAAAGGCTTCTTCTTCTTTTAGTTCTTCAGAGGTGGAAAAGCTGCTTCTTCCATTCCTTTCTTACATTTCTTTCTTCCTCTTCTTTCTTCTTTCTGCCTACTTCTGGTTTCGTTGTACCGTATCAGATAAACACACCCAAGCAAGCTTTGAGACAATTGTTTGGCTCAAAGATTGCTGTCTTGACTCGCAGATCTCTGTCTTCGTGGTCCGTGGTGGTGCTACAGGGAGAGGATAGTAAGGTAAGAAGAGAGCAATTGTTTACACAATTTGTACAACTGAAGGTTTTGGCTGGTACGCTGCACGGCTATATTTAACGTTGTCTGGTGATGGGGCAGAAACAAACCGCATGTTAGTCACAACCCGTTGAATTAATTGAACAAAACATGGAATGACACATGGTAAAAATAACAACATTGCTAAACCACACAACATATAAAACAAGATACGCTTAACCCAGGGGTTACCCGGAAGCCATGAAAAGGGATCAAATTCCCAGCGTCTCCAGGTCTGCGTGAGTGCAGTCCGTGTTTCTGCTTTTCGCGCCCTGGTCTCCGCACAGGCGCCCTGTGGTCTGCGTGCATGCAGCCTGTCGGAGGCTGGATGTCCAAGCCAGAAGATGGTGGTATAACGGCAATGTGGGGACAATGCCAGTTCCATAAGAGTCCTTGACACCTGGGCAAAAACCTTTATAATGGAGATAAAAAAAAATGAAAAACGTCTGCAGGTCCGGGGAAGAAAATACCTGCAAGTCTCAAAACTGAATTTTGAGTAAAGATGTTTTTCCTTTTTTAACTGTTAAATTTGCCCCTAAAGATATCGATGGGGTGGGGCATTAAAAGGGGCCAGCCCATACCCTTCTGATCAGTTTTAGGAGAATGAAGAAAGATACTTCTCTTTTTCTTTTCCTTTTTTCCTTTTTTTTTTTTAAAGGTGAGTTGTCTTTTAAACAGATTTAGAAAATCTAAAAAGCATGGGATTCAAAAGAGGACCTGTTCAAATCTTCATTGACACTTCTGCAATTTATTTTTCCAGTGTTAAGTTGGGAAGTGAAGAAGGTCCATAGTCCTGTATGTTGTGAAGTAACAGTTAAAATTGCTTGGAAGAAGTCCCCCAACTCATGCAGAGGCAGGAATGCCGAGGCTGGGATGGACTACATAACCATAGTGCCCACACGTTAGTACAGTTGCTTCTGACATCCTTCAAGCTAATGGTTGCTACAAATGCTCTGTAATGGAATACGGGATTGGGATTGAATCTTTGGAGTCGTCATCTGGTTTCCTTAACTTTGAAGCTGCTCTGTCAAGTAACTAGCTGTTTGCAAGGTGAGTCAGAATCATAGAATCGTTACGGTTGGAAAGGACCTCTGAGATCATCGAGTCCAACCATTAACCTAACTGCCAGGGCCACCTCTAAACCCTGTCCCTAAGCACCACATCCACATGTTTTCTGAACACTTCCAGGGACTGTGATTGCACCCCTTCCCTGGGCAGCCTGTGCCAGGGCCTGACCACTCTCTCCATGCAGTTTTTCCTAATACCCAACGTAACCCTGCCCTGGCGCAGCTTGGGGCCGTTCCCTCTCGTCCCATCGCTTGTTCCTGGGGAGAAGAGACCGACCCCCCCCGGCTCCAGCCTCCTTTCAGGCAGTTGCAGAGAGCGATGAGGGCTCCCCTCAGCCTCCTCTTCTCCAGGCTGAGCACCCCCAGCTCCCCCAGCCGCCCCTCCCCACCCTTGTGCTCCAGCCCCTTCCCCACCCTCGCTGCCCTGCTCTGCCCACGCTCCAGCCCCTCCAGCTCCTTCTGGGGGTGAGGGGCCCAGCGCTGAGCACAGGATTCCAGGGGCGGCCTCACCAGTGCCCAGCACAGGGGGACGATCCCTGCCCTGCTCCTGCTGGCCACACCGTTCCTGATACAAGCCAGGATGCCACTGGCCCTCTTGGCCACCTGGGCACACTGCTGGCTCATGTTCAGCCGCTGTCGACCACCACCCCAGGTCCTTTCCCGCCGGGCAGCTCCCAGCCGCTCCTCCCCACGCCTGCAGCGTTGATGGGGTTGTTGTGCCCCAAGGGCAGGACCCGGCACTCAGCCTTGTTGGACTTCATACAATTGGCCTTGGCCCATCGACCTGGCCTGGCCAGGTCCCTCTGCAGAGCCTCCCTGCCCTCCAGCAGATCACCTAGCTCTTTTCCAGTCTAAAAACACTCGGTGAGATGAGAAATCCTGCTGGTTTTCCTTCGCATTGTTAGTGAAATCTCAGTCTCCTTGAGATCAGTAGCACTGAGGTTCAGGACTGCAGGTCCGGTTTCAGAGTGAGGATTAGTGACGCCATAAAACTGTTACCCATAAAACAGCGTCTGTGGTGCAGAGCACCCAGCTTGTGGCCATCTGAAGCAGCAGGAGCATGCAGAGATGTAGTGGGCGTGTGTTTGCTGGAGCTCCGTAGGCTAGTACAAAGCTGAAGGCAGTTGCTGAGAAACTGTTACTGCTCGGGGGTTTTTTGCCTCTTCTAGACCAAGCAACAAACTGCACCTGTCACCAGCAGTAACACATCTGATTTTTCATATCAGATGAAAGAGAAAGTTTTAAGTTTCATTTGATCTTTGTTTTTCAGTTGTGTTAATTCATAGAGAGGCTGGTATCGTCTAGTCCCAGTGCTCTACCAGTGCAGTGTGTTTTATTGCTAATGACTTTCTGATTTTGGAAAATAAACATTTTACTGCCTTGCTTCCTTTTTTCCCAGGCCTTTTGTGTTCTTCCTTTTTGTCTTAAATGTCAGCAGAAGGACATTTGGTAAGCACAATAGTAAAGAGCAGGTACAGAGAAGAGCTGTGGCTTTTTTTTTCTCTTGTCCTCCTCTTTTTTCCAGCATACCACATAAGAATTGGCTGTGAATGGTGTTCCAAGGATCGTTGAGGACCAGCAACAGCTTTCAGTCCTGGCCCCTTTGGCATGGGAGAAATCACTGGACGTTTGCAGTTTTGGAGTTGGGCTCTGGCTGCAAGACTTTCAGACTCTTTCGGACTTTCAGAGTGCCTCCTGTCCCAAGGGTGTTTCCTTGGGCTGGCAGACAACAGGCAGGCACCACAAGAAAAAGGATTGTTTCCTTTTCTGCTCTCAAAACAACCACTCTTGGCATTCGGCCTCGAAAAAGGGCAAACGGGCCACCCTGATACAGGCCAGCAGTGCCACGAGAGCTGGGACCTGTGGCAGAAGAGACTGGGGCAAAGAGCCTGGTCCAGTGCCTTCCACGGCTTTCCCTCCGCTATTCAACTCTGCCCAGTGCCTCCTGCGGCTGGAGCCAAGGAGCCCGTTGGAAGTAGCAGCCCTTGCGGGGACCCGCTGTGCCCTGGGGCCTGTCCTCTGGCCACCATCAGCGGTACCCAGGCAGGCAGCAGCTTCCAGTTCAGGGCCCACGGCAGCTGGTTCACCATGCTGAAGTCCAGGGGGGGCTACAGCACCCTTTGCTCTGTGCAAAATGGCACCTGCTTGATTGTGAGAAGTGCCCACAACACTTGGCTCCTGGCCACGGGAGACCAGAAACCTCCATGTGCCAGGTGGCCTCCAGAGAAGGCAGAGCTTTTCAAGCGTGGCTGCCAGGGACTCGTCTGGGCAGGCGTCTTGTGAGGAGGAAGAGGAAAGCAAAGCGAGGCGAAGGAACACATTCACTCATCAAGTGCTCCTCATTTTAGTGTCCAAAGCGTGCCGGAGAAGAAGCGCCTAAGAGCATCCAGGCTACGCTGCTGCGGGCTGCGCTGGCAGGAGCTTAAAGAGGGGGTTGAGAGCGTGGTCCAGGCAGTGCTGGAGTGGGTGAAGGCACTGGATCAGTCCATCCATGTCTTAAGGAGGGCTCCCCCTGAGGTCAGCGGAAGGTTGTTTGCCAGTGCCAGAGAGGCAGAGCCTTTGGCCACTTGTCCTGCAGATCACCAGGAGGAAATTGGCCTGGTGGCTGGAGAGATTGTGGCGACTGCGGACTGTGTTGGAGAGCTTTGAGGAGCATTTGGTATCCAGCACATCTGATGCAGCTGAGCCAGCAGCCCAGCAGAAGCTGTCAGAGCTCATTGCTGGAAGAGCTACCCGAGCGGGCAAATCTGGAGAAGAGAGATGGAGGGAGGCAGAACTAGCAGCTTTTGAGAGAGCATCTTCATGATCTTCTATTGACAAAACAACCAAAGAGGCCGTTGAAAGTGTTAGCTCCACCTTGTCATCCTTTGTAGCTTCTCAGTTTGAACAGGACTTTGGCTGTCAGTTTTCTGAGGTCCTGAAGCTTCAGGGTGTGACACAAGGACAAGGATCACGCAGAGCCTCAGAACGGCAGATGCCAGAAGCAAGCAAGAGAGCAAAGTTGCCTGTCTTGCAACCACTGCAAAACGCTGCTGCTGTCTCACAAGTGAGTCGTGAGCTTGCCGAGGAGAGCATCCAAAAAGCTATCTGCAGAGTTCAGCAGCTGGATGCAGAATTGGTCGGGTATGCCAATTCCTTGAAGTTCTGGAAACCCTGAGGAAGAAGTTAGAGGAAGAAAGGAAGTGCAAGCAAAACTCAGAGCTGCTTGAAGCAAGGAAGGTCTTGCCACCTCTCAGCCTGCCTGCAACAGTCAGACCTTCAGAGGAAGCAGGAGAATCCAAAGAGGAGAGCTCCTGGACTCTCCTCCCCACCTCTCCTGCGAGACCCTGAGCGAGATGCTCGCCGGGCACCAGAAGACCTTCAGAAGTGCCAGGACGACACCTGCGGAGCCACAGCAAGGTCTTCAGTGCCCGCGTGTGCAACTCTGCGTATACTGAGGCCAGGGAGCACCGCGGGCACCCTCCCCTCCACGGGCCCGCAGTTTCCGAAGCCCCCTGCCCAGGCAGGAGCATGGCGCAGAGCAGTGCGTTTAAAGCTGTTCCTGGAGGAGCCCATGCAGCCCGAGTCATTAAAGAGGGCAGTAGCTGGGAACCTTCTGGAGGGTGTCCTGAGGAGGTGTGCGGCTCCAGGGCCACAGGGCGCCCGGGCAGCTCCCCCAGGCAGAAAATAAAGAGTTTTCTCCCAGGGGCTTGCTTGTGCCTCTCTTTATTCGTGCCAGGCCATGCTGTGCCTGGGCATTTTCCCTGCAATGTTTTCCCTTGTCTGCCTCCCTCCTCCAGCCTCGGTCAGGCTAAGACCCAGTTTTACAGGGCATCTTCAGTAGGGAAGAGAAAAGCAGGCAATGCTTTTGCCTTGTTTCGAAAGCTTTGTGGGCAGGCTAGCTGAGGGGCTGGTCAAGCTCTGTAAAGCTCTACTCATGCCTTATGTGAGGCCCATCTGTAGGTGCTGTGGAAGCCCCAGATCACCCCCAAGCCCTGTTGTGAAAGCTGCAAACTGGCCCTCAAATGGGCTGGATTCTGCCTTAACGCAGTGCTGTTAATAGCGGTGTGGGGGGAGAGCGGTGTCTCCAGAAGCCCCTGCAGAAGGAGAGGCTTTGGCCAGGGGCGACCTACAGTAACAACAGTCGCCACTTCTTCTTTCCCTGTCCCAGGAAAATGCGGTTGTCTGTTCCTCCCCTAGGGATTCCGTTGACCGCATCTGCCTCAGGCTTGCGTGGGTTGTCTCTGCCCGGCCTCGCTCTCCTCGTGGCATGGGGGTGGACGGATGGAGCACTTGCTGGCTGCGGACAGGAGCTGCCGCGGCTGAAGCTGGAGAGGCCAGAGAAAGGTAAAGAAGAAGAAATCAAAGGCTGTCTGGCCAACAGCTGCCTCCTGCTGCAGGCAAGAGAGAGCCTGCCTCTCCGGGTGGGGAAGGATCCCTCTTCATAGGGGAGGATCCCTCTTCATTGGCCAGACCGCCAATGTGCACCGCAGGGCTGGTACCCGTAACCCAAAGCATGGTACAGCTGTGTAGCGCATGAGCAAGTGAGACTACGTGTCTAGGAAGCCTCATCATATAAGAGCTGTGAGTCACCCACGTACTCTCTTAGGTGGAGGACAGCCAAGCGAGCGGAGTTACAGAAGAGGAAGGGAGGAGATAAGGAGAAAGAAGCGTCTGAACTGGCCAGTTCTCCCAGTAGCGCTGAGTGCGAGAGCTGCGGTGAGTCCTGGGCCCCTCTTCTGCATCCTGGGCCCTCCCTACCTCTCCCCTGGACCCCTCTCTTTTGCACGATGCTGTAATTTTTTTTTTAAATTTTTTTTGCTTCCCTGCATGTCTTCTCTCTAGTCTTCTATCCTGCTCCTTCACCCTCTTTTTTTCATCCTCCATCTCTGTCCTTCACCCATCACTGTTTTTTCCTTTTCCATCTCTTTGTCCTCATCTGCACCCATCTCTTTTCCCCCACAGTTGCTCTGGCCCCTTTCATGATGTTCTTTTCCTCTCTGCACCTCAAAGTGCTGCTCCGTGTCCCTGCTTCTCCCCATTCTCTTTCCTCCCTTCTCTTACTCTCTCTATCCCTTTGTCTTGCTCACTGTCACAGGTTTTTCCCATTCCGTATCTCATTGTCCCCATCCTCCTTCCTCTTCATCTCTTACGCTCTCTCACCCTTTGTGCTGCTCCCTGCCCCATTTTTTTTTTGTCCTCCATCTCTCTGCATGTCTTGTAAGACCTCTCTCTCTTTCTCCACCCCTGCTGTGCTTCTCAAGGTCTCTGTCTTTCCCTTTCTTGTTGGTGTTATTCTTGTCTGTCACTTTGCCTCGCTTCCTGTCCCATCCTTTCTCGCTATATCCCTTTACCCGGCTCCCTGTCCATATTCATCTTCCTCTCTGTCCTCTTCACCCTCCCAGGTGTTTTTCTCCATTGCCACCTTGCTGGTGCCCTGATTTTCATTCCCTCTGCCCTGCTCCCTCTTGCTCTTTCTGTCTCTTTTCTGCTCTCCCTGATGCTCTTTTCTCCATCTCTGCCCACATCCCTCTCCCTTTTTTCCCTTCTTACTCTCCCTCTGCCCTGCTTCCTCTTCCCATCTTGTCTGCTTTTCTCTCTTGGTCCCGTTCCCTCTCCCATCCTTTCTAACTGTATCTCCCTCTCCAGCTGGCTCTCCCTCCTTTCCTTTCTCTCTTCCTTGTTAGTCTTTCTTTCTGCATCTCTCTCTCCCCCACTGCCCATCACAGTTAGTTTTCTCCTCCAGCGCTGTCCTCTCTGTCCCCCTTTTCTCTCTCTGTCATTCTGCCATGCTCCCGGTGTCTCTTTTAAAATTCCTCCATCTCTGTCCTGCAGCCCATTGCTAGTTTTCTCCTCTTCCATCCCTTTCCCCTGCTCCCTCTCCTTGTCTCTTTCCCTTTTTGCTGCCTCCTGGCCTTTTTTCCTTTCTCGCTCCATCTCTCTCCCCTGCTCCCTATCCCCCTACCACTCTCTTCTATTCTCTCTCCTCACTCTCTTCTTTTCTCTCTCCTTCTTCTCACCTTGCTCCCCGTTTCTCTGCCCTGTTCCCTCTTTGCTTCCTTTTCTTCTCTGTCAATCTGTCCTGCTCCCTCTCACTGCTTTTTCTCGCTCCATCTCTGGCCTGCAGCCCAGCGCTGCTTTCTGCTCCTTCTCCATCTCTCTGGCCTGCTGCCCATCTCCTGCCGCCCATCCTAGGCTTTTCCCCCTCCCTCTTTCTCCTGCTGTCTGCCTCTTAGTTTTGCCTCCCTTTCACTTTGGCCTGCCTCCTTATCCCTTTTTCCTCTCTCTCTCTCTCACCTTGCCTGGCTCCCTCTCCGTGTCTTTCTCTGACAATCTCTGTCCTGCTCCTCATCCTTCCCCCCCCATCATCCCCATCCTTCTTCCTCAGTTGTTTTTTCTCTTTCTAGCCTTCTGCCCCAATGCTTCTTTCTCTACCTCTCTCCTGCTCCCTGTCCCCGTTTTTCCTCTCTTGATTTTCTGTCCCACTGCCTGGCCGGTCGGTTGTCGCTATACCTCCCCATCCAAATGCCTCTCCCTTTTTCCTTTCTCTCCTCCTCTCTCCTGCCCCCTGGACCTTTTTTCTCTGTCCTCTAGCCCCATGATTGCTCTTTTTTCCTTCTTGCTCTCTTTCTACAGATCTGACCCTTCCTTTCTTCCTCAATCCCTTGCTCCTCTTCCCTCTCTTTTCCCTCTCCTGGCTCTAGGTCCTGCGCCCTCTCACGTCTTTGGCTCTCCTTTCTTCCTTCTCTCCTTCCCCCCCCCCATCTCTCTATCCCTCACTCCTGCTCACTGACCCTACCTTTTCTTGCTCCATCTCTCTGCAGGGCTCCTCCTCCCCAGACTTCTTGATTTCTCTACCACTCTGAACTTTTCTTGCCACCTTTCTCTCTCATTCTCTGCTCCCCGCTCTTCTGCCTTGTCTTCTTTTTCTCTTTCTACTCCTCTCTCCTGCTCCCTAGCACTACATTTTCTTTCTCCATTTCTCTTCCCCACTCCCCATGCATCTCTTGCTTTCTGCATACCTCTGTGCTGCTCTCCGGCCCTCGCTCTCATTCTTTCCACTTCCCTGGACCTCTCTCGCTGAAATCTTGTGTCCTGCTCCTCTCTCTTTATAGTCCACTCTCCTGGTCTCTCGCCCTCTCTTTGCCTCTCTATCCCTCTGGCCCAGTCCTTGCCCCTGTTTTTACATTCTCCACCTCTCTCTCCAGTTCCCTTCCCCGCCCCCCCGCCTCCTGGTTACTCTGCTTTTCTTCCTGTCCCCATTTTTCCCTCCTCTCTTCACCCCTCTCTCCTGCTCTGGGTTCCCTCCCTCTCACTCCTGCAGTGTCCTGGTAACACACACTCCTGCTGTGTGTTACATGTCCTTCTCCATATTGATTTTTCTCTTTTGCTCTGTCCCTCTCTCCTGCTCCCTACAAGTATTGTTTTCATTCTCTCCATTTCTCTTCTTCTGCCCATCGCTGTTTCTTTGTCCTCCACCTCTCTCTCCTGCCCCCATTCTCCCCCCCACCTATCGTTCTTTCCTCTTGCCTCTATGTCTGCTTTTCTGTATCCTTGCACCCCACTCCCTCCCTCCCTCCCTCCGTCTCTCTCCGTCACACTCTCTTGCTCCCCAGCCCTCTCTTTTGCTTTCTACCCTTTTGACATGTGTGTCCCCCAACCCCTCCTTTTACATCTCCCGGTCTTTCTCTCGACAGCCTGCTCTCATTCTCCTATTGCTCTTCTCTCTCTTTTCCTTGATCCAGCTGCCCATCACTAGTTCATCCTCCTCCGTTCCTTTCTCCTGCTCCCTAGCCTTGTCAAGCTTTCCCTTTCTTCTGCCTCCAGTCTGTCTTTGCTTTCTCAATCTCTGGCCTTTCCCCTGGACCTTTTTCTCCCTGCTCCTTACTCCTTCTCTGATTTTTCTCTTTCAGCCATCCCTCTCTTCTTCTCTGTGACCCTCTCTGCTCTTCCCTTGCTTTTCTTTCTCCAATTATCTGTTCTCTTACCTGTCCCTCTCTCTTTGTCTCTTCCTCTCTCCTGCTCCCTCTCCCTATCATTTAGTGCTGCACCTCTCTGTCCCACGCTCTATCCCTGTCTTCTCTCGTGCTCTCTTGCTCCCCAGCCCTCTCTTTTGCTTTCTACCCTTTTGACATGTGTGTCCCCCAACCCCTCCTTTTACATCTCCTTTTTATTATGCTCTCTGGCATAATCTCTCTCTTGCTCTCTCTCCCGGTGCCCCCCTCCCAGGCCCTCTCTCTTCCACAACATCCTGCTTTCTGCCTCCCTGTCCCTCACCTCTTTTCTAGATCGCTCTGCCCTTCCTCCTCTCTTTCCTTGTTCCTCTGGCCTGCTCCCCATCACTGCTTTTTTCTTTCTTTCTCCATCTCTCTGCCTTGCTCCTCTCACTGCCCTTCCCTCTCTCTCTCTCATGTTTCTCTCTCCATCACTGCCCTGCTCCCTGTCCCTTTTCTCTTCTTCTCTCAGTCCTCCATCCTCTCCCTAACTTTTGGTCTCTAGATCTCTGTACCACTCTTTCTCCCATTGTTTCTCGCTATATCTCCCCGCCGAGCTCCCTGTCCCATTATTCCCCTCTGTCCTGCTCCCTTTTTTCTCATCCTGCAGCCCAGGCCTGGTTTGCCTTTCTCCCTCTCTTTGTCCTGATCTCTCCCCTCCCTCCCTCCCCAAATCCCTCTGCCTTTTTCCCTATATTTGCCTCTCCCCCGCTTCCCCCTTATCACTCTCATTCAATTTCTCTCTCAATTTGTCTGTTTGGCTCCCTGCTCATAATTTCCCCCTTCCCCCTCCTCTTTTCCTCTCTCCTGCTCTCTCACCCTCTTTTTCTTCTGCCGTGTCCCTGCAGGGCTCCTCATCCCTTTTTATTGACTTATCCGTCTCACTGTCTTTTTCCTGTACCTTTCTTTCTCTGCCCCTTCAGTCCTTCTCCCTCATTTTATTTTTTTCTTTCCATTCCTTTGTCCTGCTCCCCATCGCTGTTTTTTCCTTTTCTGTGTCTGCTGTTCCAGTTACGTCTGTTGACTTGTCGGAGGGCGAGGGTTAGTGTATAGGCACCAAGCCCTTTAGCAGACTCACTCCTGGGACTTACATGCATTAACGAATAAACACTTGCTGTCTCCTTTGCACTCGTGGCTGTGTTTGTACTCCTTTGTACTTGGCGAGTGGCTGTCAGAGAGTCCAGGGGAGCAGGTTACACGGTGGGTGTCAGGGGCCATGGCTGCAGCTGTGGGCTGGGGCTGGAGGAGCCCCAGGGGGGCCAGTGAGGCTGATGGCGATGGCCCCTCTGTGTAAAAGGGCTGCAGCCCCAGGGGATGGTGCTGCTGGGGCACGCCTGCCAGAGAATGCCGATGAGTCGCAAGGATGTTTCCAACCCACCGGTGTAACAGGCTGACGGTCAGTTGGAGTCAGGCCCCATCAGGGCAGGTCCCAGGGATTTTCTGAGAGCTGGTGGAGAGGATGCAGGAAGAGGGGCAGGAGATGGCTGCCCCCACCCCTCTGGGTGCCCACCCCCTGGAAAAGGCGCTGGGTGCCTCCCCAACTCAAGAAAACTCCTCCAGCCCTGCTCACCCCATGCAGCTGCCCCCAGCTCCAGCACCTCTCCTGAAGCCTGTCCTGTAGGCACGGACTGCCCCCAAACCCTGTCCTCACGGCAGCAAGCTGGCCCTTGAATAGGCTTCTCCTTAAATGCAGGTGCCATTAGCATCAGTTCAGGGAAAGAGCGGCGTCTCCAGCAGCTCCTGCAGAAGGAGGTGTCCCTGCCTGAGGAGAGCTACAGCCGTCCCTGTGGATAATGGTTGCTTGTTCTTTCCCTCTCCCAGAGGCAGCACTGAGGACTTGCTTGGCGGTTCCTCTCCAGGGATGTTGGTGAGTGCATCTGGCTCAGGTTTGTGTGTGGATTGCCTTTGGCCTCATTCTCCTAGCGGCATGGTCAAAAATGGACAGCTGGATGCTTCCTGGCTGTGGACAGGAGCTGCCGTGGCCGAAGCTGGAGAGGCCAGAAAAAGGTAAAGCAGCTGAAGAATAAAATAAAGAGGAGCCAGCCGGCAGCTGCCTCCAGCTGCAGACAGGAGACAGCCTTCCTGTTGGCATGAGGAAGGATCCCTCTTAGCGTAGTCCTCAGCAGATCCAATTGCCAACGTGCACTGCAGGGCCCGTATGCGTAACTGGAAGCACAATACAGCTACCGCGCATGCACATGTGAGGCTATGTTTCTGGGAAGCCCTGTATTGTAAGAGCTGTAAGACACAAATCTATTCTCTTAGGTGGATGACAGTCAAGCGCCGGAGCTACGGGGCCAGGTGAGAGAGAGACAAAGACACATCCGAGCTGTCTAGTTCTCCAGGTGGCTTGGAGAGTGGGAGCTGTGGCGAGTCCTGGACCCTTGGGGCTGTGTCATCCCTCTTCTGCATCCCGGTCTCTCCCTGCTCCCCTTTTCTGTCTCTCGCTGCTGTCATTTTTTTTGCCTCCCTGCACCTCTCCCTCCCTCGTTCTCCAACTCCCCCTCTTTATCTGTTGTTCTACCTTGATGTTTTCTTGTTCTCTCTGTGCTTCTGTACTGTTCTCCGACCCTCTTTTGTTCATCCTCTGTCCTGCAGCCCATAACTATTTTTGTCTCCATCTGTCTGTCTTTCTGTCCCAACTTTTTAAATTTCTCCCCATCTGCCCTTTAGCCCTTCACAATTCCCACCCCACGACCTCTCTCTGTCCCTATTTTTTAATCCCTCTATCTCTGCCCTGTATTCTAGATAGACTGTTTCTTTCTTACATTCTCTTGTTCCAGGTCCCTGTCCCTATCTTTTAATTTTTTCCCTCTCTGTCTCATAGCCCATTTTTGTCTTTATCGCTCTCTCTGTCTGGCTCCATGTCCCTATTCTTCAGTTCCTATATCTCTCCCTTTCAGCTCATTAAGGTTTCCTGGCATTTCTCAGTTTATCTCTGTCCACCTCACTGTCCCCTTATTAAAATCCTCCCTCTCTGCCCTGTGGCCCATAGCTATTCTTTGTTTTTCTCCATCTCTTTCAGGCTGATTCACTGTTGCTTCCTCCTCTCTGGCCTTTAGCCCTTTGCTATTTTTTCCCCCTGTACCTCTCCCTCTGTGGCTTCCTTTCCCTATTTTTCAGTCCCCTTCTCTGCCCTGTAGCCGATCACTGTTGCATTGGGTTTACGTGGCAAGGTTTTGTTAGCTGGGGTGGGGCAGGGGCTGCAGGGGTGGGTTCTGTGAGAAGATACCAGGAGTTGCCCCCACGTCAGGCACAGCCAGTTCCAGCTCCAAGATGGATCTGCCGCCGGTCCAAGCTGAGCCCATCGGCAATGCTGGTTGTGCCTCTGGCATGGACATTTAAGAAGGGATAAAAAATGCTGCACAGATGCTGTGATAGAGAAAACGTGAGTGTGAAACAGCCCTGCAGACACCAAGGTCAGTGGAGAAGGAGGGGGAGGAGGTGCTCCAGGCACTGGAGCAGAGATTCCCCTGCAGGCTGTGGTGAAGGCCATGGTGAGGCAGGTTGTCCTCCTGCAGCCCATGGAGGTCCATGATGGAGCAGACATGCACCTGCAGCCCGTGGAGGTCCATGATGGAGCAGACATGCACCTGCAGCCCGTGGAGGTCCATGATGGAGCAGACATGCACCTGCAGCCTGTGGAGGTCCATGATGGAGCAGACATGCACCTGCAGCCCGTGGAGGACCCCATGCCGCAGCAGGTGGATGTGCCTGAAGGGAGCTGTGACCCCATGGAGAGCTTGTGCTGGAGCAGGCTCCTGGCAGCACCTGTGGCCCCGTGGAGAGCACCCCACACTGGAGCAGTAGAAGAGCATGAGGAAGAAGGAGCGGCAGAGATGATGTGTGGTGAACTGAGTGCGACCCCTGCTCCCTGCCCCCCTGCCTTGCTCAGGGGTGGGATGTAGGGAAGTCAGGAGTCATGAAGATGAGCCCAGGAAAAAAGAGCGGGGCGTTTTTTAGATTTGTTCTTATCTGTTATTGTCCTACTCTTGATTTTGATTGACAATAAATTGAATTCATTTCCCCAAGCTGAGTCTATTTTGCCTGTGACAGTAATTGGTGAGTGACCTCTCTGTCCTTTTCTCGACCTACAAGCTTTTTTGTTGTATTTTGTCCCCGTCTTGTTGAGGAGGGGGAGTGACAGGGTGGCTTGGTGGGCACCCAGCAGCCAGCCAAGGTCAACCCACCACAGTTGCCTTCTATCAGGCTCCCTGTCCCTATTTTTCAGTTCTTGCCAATGTTTCTTGTACCCCATCGCTTTTGAAACTTTCTACTTCTCATCCCTATTTTTTAAATTCTTGCATAGGTTTCTCAAACCCAGTCGCTTTTTAAATTTTCTTGCTACCTCTCCCTCTCTCTGTCTCCCTGACCTAATTTTAATTTCTTGCCAGTGTTTCTTGTACCCCGTCACTTTTCAAATTTTCTTCCTACTTTTCCCTCTCTGCAGCTCCGTGTCCCTGTTTTTTTAATTCTCGTGTATGATTCTTGTATCCTGTTGCTTGTAAAATCTTCTATTGTCTCCCTCTATCCGTCTTCGTGTCTCTAATTCATAATTCTTCCCTCTCTGTCCTCTACCCTGTCACTTTTTACACTTTCTACATCTCCCTCTTTCTAGCTCCCTGTCCCTATGTGTTAGTTCTTCCCTATGTTTCTCATACCCTGTTGCTTTTAGAAAATTTTCTTTCTATGTCTACCTCTATCCTGCTGTTTCTATTTTTTTATTTCTTGCCTATGTTTCCTTTCCCCTATCACTTCAGAATTTTTCCCCGTCCCTTCTCTCGTCTCTGTCTTGTTGTCCTGCTGGTCCCTTCTGCCTCTCCTGCTCCCTCTCTTATTTATCCCTCCATCTCTCTGTCCCTGTTCATCCCCGCAGTCTCTCTTCTGCTCTCCTCTCTCTACACAGTTGTCCTGCTCCCTGTCCCTCTCTTGTTCGCAGCATCCCATTTTCTGGCTCCCTGTCCCACACCTCTTCTCTATGTCCCTCTGTCCTTCCCCCTGCCTTTCTCTTCCCTTTTCTCCCTCTGTCCTGCTGCATTTGGGCACTGAGCCTGGCAGCCAACTCACTGCCAAGATTTCTTATGTGCATCAATGAATAAACTTTTCCTGCCTCCTCTGTGCCTCTGGATGTGCTTGCAGCCCCTGGGTGCAGAGCACGTGGCTGCGGGCAGGTGCAGGGAGGGGGTGATGTGCTGTGGGGCTGTGGGCAATGGCCCCTATTCCTGATGGGCTCCAGCTGGGGCAGCCCCAGGTGGGGCCAGCGAGGCTGAGGATGGGGCTGGCCCTGCTGTGTGAAGGGGCTCTGGCTGTAAAGGGGGCTGCCTGGGCATGCCTGCTTGAGGAAGCTGATGAAAGGGAATGGGCTGAGGAGGGAGTCCTGCAGGCAGGTGCCTCCAGCAAGGAATGGCCAGTCCCTGTGGCGACGAAGGATCCCTCCGAGCTGTCCCCGACAGGGCAGACACCAGCACGCAGTGCTAGGAGCTCAGTGCCTCTGTTGACTATGTGCGTGAGCCACTGTTTATTGAGGAAGCCTTGTGGATGAGGAGCATCGAGGCATCCGCTGCGTGCTGCTGAATGGGCGAGGGTCAGGCAGGTGGAAGGAAGAGGAGGAAGAGGCAGAGAGAGGCGTCGGGGCGGCGAAGGTCTCCTGCTGGCACCGGGAGCTGCGGTGAGTCACGCGTCCTCTCCTCTGCATCCTGGCCCATCTCTGCCACCCTTCTCCAGATGTCTGCCTGCCTCCCTTCCTCTGTCTCCCTCTCTGCCCACCTACCTGTATGGCTCCCCAAAACGTATTATTCTTCTGCCAACTCTGGAGAGTACCCTGTTGCATTTTAATTTTTTTCTATGTCTCTCTCTAGCTGGCTCCCTCTCCCTATTTTTTAGTTTTTCTGCACTGCCTTGTAGCCTATTACTTTTATATTTTCATGTTTATATCTTCCCCTCTATCCAGCTCCCTGACCCTATTTTTTTTTTAATACCTCCCTCTGCTCTGTACCCCATTGCTTTTCAAACTTTCTTTCTATGCCTCCCTCTATTTGGCTCCATTTTCTTATTTTTTATTTCTTCTCACTCTTTCCTTCACCCCGTTTGTTTTAAAATGCCTTTGTATGTATGTATCTCTCTCGCCAGCTCCCTGGCCTTATTTTTTAATTCTCGCCTGTGTGAATTGTACCCCATTGCTTTTTGATTTTTCTTTCTGTTTGCCCCTCTATCTTCCACCCTGTCCCTATTTTAAAATTCTTTCCTGTGTTTCCTGTACCCCGCCACTTTCTAATTTCTCTTTCTATGTATCCCCTTATCTGTCTCCCTGTCATTATTTCTTAATGTTTCCCTATCTGCCCTGTACCCCATTGCTTTTAAAGTTTTATTTCTATGTCTCCCACTATGCGGCTCACTGTCCCTATTTTTTTAATTCCTCCCTTTAGCTGGGGAAGGGTCTGTCCAGGCATGCCTGCCTGAGGGAGCTGATGAAGGGGAACTGTCTGAGGAGGGAATCCAAGGGGGTCCTGCAGGCAGTTGCCTCCAGCAAGGAATGGCCAGCGAGGAAGCATCCCTCCGAGCCATCCCTGACAGAGCACACTACCAGCACGCGGTGCTGGGAGCTCAGTGCCTCCATCAGCATGGGAGAGCTGCTGGGAAGCTTTGTGGTGGAGGAGCGTTGAGGCACCTGCTGCCAAGGCAGACAGAAAAGCGTTGGGGCAGTGAAGGTCTCTTGCCGGTGCCAGGAGCTGTGTTGAGTCGCGTGTTCTCTCGTGCGCATCCTGGTCCATCTCTGCTGCCCTTCCCAGCGCTCTGCCTGCCTCCCTGCTTCTGTCTCCCTCTCTGCTGGCCCACCTACCTGTCTGGCTCCCCAAAGCTTGTTACTCTTCTGGGAACTCTGCCCCGTACCACTTCACCTATTAATTTTTTCTATGTTTCACTCTTCGCAGCTCCCTCTCCCTATTTTTTAATGCTTTCCTGTGTTTTCTGTACCCCATTGCATTTTAATTTCTCTTTCTACATTTCCCTCTCTCCAGTGCCCCATCCCTATTTTTTAATTCCTCCCTCTGTCCTGCACCCCATCTCTTTTTACATTTTCTTTCTATGGTTCCTTCTATCCATCTCCCTGTCCCTGCTTTTCTAATATTCCCATTTCTTGTACCTGATCACTGTTTAAATTTTCATTCTACATTGTCCTCTATCCATCTCCCTGTCCGTATGTTTTAATTGTTGTCTATGTTTCTTGTACTCAGTTGCTTTTTAAAATTCCTTCTAGGTCTCTCTCTAACTGGCTTCCTTTCTTGATTTTTAAAATTCTTCCCTATATTTTTTGTACCCCATTGCTATTTGATGTCTCTTTCAAGAATTCCTTTTATCTGGCTCCCCGTTAAAGAATTTCACCAGAAAGTGGGTATCTTTAGGTTTGCTTTATTAACAACTCAGAGTTGGGCCATCACCTCAGTGAGTGGCAACTAGGTGTTACAATTGTCACCTTATATATGTTCTTACAATAAGTACATAATCAACAAAGTCCACCGCAATTTTCCACTGCTTTCAATTCTCTATTCTTCTGGTCAGTAAAAAGCCCATCAATTTCCATCCGTAAGCTAATTCTTATTGTTCTGTCTCGGTTCTTCTTTTGACCACAAAGTTCATTGGTCCATTTCAAGATCACAAAAGTCATCTATTTCCAGACTACATTTCTTCTTATCTGCTTTTAACAAGTTTCTTGGTGTTCTATTTAAAGCATCTCATATTCTAAGAACTCTTAACCTCTTAACCTTTATATAGAGGCTAACTCTACCTACACCTTTTATCTATTGTCTATATCAATAAAAAACCCCCATCTTAATCAATTATTTAATTATTTTACTTTCCTCTAATCTCATTTATCTTTATTTGCTGATTAACTTAGCTGGGGATTAGGCCAACCATGGAAGGAACTACACAAGGGCCAAATGAGCAGTACTGCATGGACTTAGATTGCTTGAACACCTGCAAGTAATCTATTTTAACTTCTCATTAATCCTATTTCTATGATCTCTATATAATAGTTATTGAATTCTAAGTTCTATAGATTAACTTAGTTCTTAACACTCCCTTTCCCTGAATTTTAATTCCTCCCTTTCATCTGCATACCCCCTCGCTTTTAAAATTTCCTTTCAATATTTCCTTCTATTGTCATCCCTGTTCCTATTTTTTAATTTTCCTGTATTTCTTGTAGTCTTTAAAAATATTCTTTCTATGCCTACTTTTATCCCGTTCACTGTCTCTATTTTTAATGATTTCTTGTCTTTCCTTAGTGCTGTCACTTTTAAAAATTTCTGTCTATGTCTGCATTTTAGTTCAATGTTGCTACTTTGTACTGCTTTCCTCTCTTAATCCTTTGGCTTTTAAAATTTCTATTTGCATCTTGTTTGCTGTCATTAATTTTTAATTATTCTTTCTTGTTTTTCCTTAGTGCCATTGCTTTTTAAATCTTCTTTTCCATCTCCATTTTAGTTCATTGATGCTATTTTCAAATTTTTTCCTTATTTCCTTAATCACCATTGCTTTTAAAAGTTTCTGTCTGCTTTTATACCATTTCCTGTCTTTGTTTTGATGTATCTATCTTTAATTATTTATTGTCTTTCTTTAGTGCCCTCCCTTTTAAAATTTTCTTTCTACATCTCTCTTTTAGTTTGCTTTCTTTTTCTTTTAGTTTTCTTTCTATGCCTAATTTTATCCTGTTCAGTCTTCATTTTTTAATGATTTCTTGTCTTTCCTTAGTGCCTTTGCTTTTTAAAATTTCTATTTATGTCTGCGCTGTAGTTAGCTGTCACTATTTTTTAGTGCTTTCCTTTCTTAATATTTGGGTTTTTGTTTTTTCCTTTCTTAATCCTAAGCTTTGGCTTTTAAAATTTTCTACTTTTATCTCCTTTGCTGTCATTAGATGTTAATTTTTTTTTCTTGTTTTTCGTTACTGCCATTGCTTTTACAATTTTATAGTTTTAATTCTACATCTCTCTTTTAGTTCACCGTTTTGATTAATTTTTTCCTTATTTCCTTAATCCTATTTGCTCCTAAAATTTTCTGTCTACTTTTATTCCATTTGCTATGTTTATTTTTAAATTATATCTTGTCTTTATTAGTGCCTTTGCTCTTTAAATTTTCTTTCTATATCTCTGTTAGTTTATTGTCCCTGTTTCATAGTTTTTCTCTTTATTGCCCTAATTCCCATAACTATTTAAGTTTTTTACTTTTGTTGTGTTCCCTCTCTTTAGTTTTCTGTCTTTATTTTTTCAATTGTATCTTGTCTTTCCTTTGTGCCCTCGCTTTTAAAATTTCATTTCTATGTCTCCGTTTTAGTTTGTCGTCACTCATTTTTAATTTATTCAACATTGCTTTAATCACTATTGCTTTTAAAATGTTCCCTCTGCTTTTATCCTATTCATTGTCTTTATTTCACTGTATATGTTTTAATTATTAATGATTTCTTGTCCTTCCTTAGTGCGGTCGCTTTTTAAGATTGCTGTTTAAGTCTGTGTCGTAGTTCACCATTGGTTCGTTCTTCTCTCCATCCTTTGGCTTTTAAAATGTTCTACTTTCATCTCATTTGCTGCCGTTAGTTTTTAGTGTCTTTCCTCGGTGCCACTGCTTTTTAAATTTTCTTTTCCCTCTCCGTTTTAGTTCACCGATGCTATTTTTGAGTTTCTCCCTTATTTCCTTCATCGCCGTTCCCTTTAACATTTTCCATCTCCTTTTCTCCTCTTCGCTCTCTTGATTTCCGTGTCTTCATGTTTTGATTATTTCTTGTCTTTCCTTAGTGCTCTCAGTTTTTGCATTTTCCTTCTCCATCCCTTTACTTCCCTGTCCTATTGTTTCATTTTCCCATTTACTTCCCTAACCGCTGTTGCTTTTCCAGTGTTCTAGGTTTACTTTTTCCCCTTGGATTTATTGATTTTTTAAAAATTATTTCTTCTCTTCTCTTGCTGCCCTTGCTTTTTAAATTCTCTTCCTTCACCTTCAATCTCGTTCGCCATCGCTATTTAGTAATTTTTGCCTTATTTCTTCAATCGCTGTTGCCATTAAAAGTTTCCGCCTACTTTTATTCCCTTTGCTGTGTTTATTTTTTAATTATTCCTTGTCTGTATTAGTCCCTTTGCTTTTCCAATTTTCTTTCTACATCTCTGTTTCAGGTCGCCGTCCCTGTTTTTACATTTTTTCTCTTTGTTCCCCTAATCCCCGTCACTGTTGAAGTGTTTTACATTTATTCCATTCCCTGTGTTTATTTTTTTCTCTCTCTTTTTTCATTATATCCTGTCTTTCCTTAGTGCCCTCGATTTTAAAATGTTATTTCGACATCTCTGCTTTAGTTTGCCATCGCTATTTTTTCATTTACTCAGCATGGCTTTAATCTCCATTGCTTTTAAAATTTTCTGTCTCCTTTTATTCCCTTCGCTCTCTTTATTATGCTGTAGTTAATTATGTCTTGTCTTTCCTTAGGGCCCTCCCATTTTAAATTTTCTTGCTCCGCCTTTAGTTTGCTGTCTCTAGCTTTTAGTTCCCCCCCTTCATTTCCCTAATGCTCATTGCTTTGCAAGTTTTCTTTCTATGCCTGCTTTTCTCCTATTCACCGTCTGTAGTTTTGAATGATTTCTTGTCTTTCTTTAGTGCAGTTGTTTTTTATTTCTGCATTAGAGTTTACTGTTGCTATTTTTTAGTTCTCTCCTTTCTTAATCCTTTGGCTTTTAAAATGTTCTACTTTTATCTCGTTTGCTGCCCTTAGTTTTTAATTGTCCTTTCTTGTTTTTCCATAGCGCTATCGCTTTTGAAATTTTCTTTCATCATCCGCACTTCAGTTCACTGACGCTATTTTTTAATGTTATCCTTATTTCCTTAATCACCGTTTCTTTTAAAGTTTTCTGTCTCCTTTTATTTCATTAGCTGTCATTATTTTCCTGTATTTATGTTTTAATTATTTCTTGTCTTTCCATAGTGCCCTCGCTTTTTAAATTTTCCTTCTCCATCTCTTTAAGTTCGCTGCCACTATTTTTTCATTTTTCCATTTACTTCCCTAATCCCTGTTGCTTTTTAAAATTTTCTTTTATCCCATTCCCAGTCTTTATTACGCTGTCTTTTCTTTGAATTCCTTCTTGCCTTTCTTTAGTTGCTTTGCTTTTTATATGTTCTATTTTCACCTGGTTTAGCCTCCTGTCTCTATTTTTTAATTTTTCTCTTTATTTCCCTTATCCCCCCCCCTTTTTAAAATGTTCTTTCTATGCTTATTTTTATTACTTTTGATGCCTTTATTTTTAAATCATTTATTCTCTTTCCTTAGTGCCGTTGCTTTTAAAATTTTGTATCTAGGTATGCCTTTTATTTTGCTGTTTCAATTTTTTTAGTTTTTTCCTGTCTTAATCCTTTGGCTTTTAATATTTGCTACTTTTATCTCGTTCGTTGTCTTTATTTTTAAAGTATTTTTCTTTTTTTTTTTTTCCTTTAGTGCCATCTCTTTTAAAATTTTCTTTCTGTCTCACTTTTTTTAGTTCGTTGCTGTTATTTTTTTAATGTTTTCCTTATTTCCTTAATCACCTTTCTTGTTAATATTTTTTGGTCTACCTTTATCCCATTCACGGTCTTTATTTGTCTACCTTTATTTTTTAATTATTCTTGTCTTTGCTTAGTGCTGTCACTTTTAAAATTTTCTTTCCACGTCTCCATTTTTAGTTTGCTGTCCCTATTTTTTAGTTTTCCCCTTCATTTCCTGAATCCTTCTCGCTTTTTAAAAGTTCTTTCTATGCCTACTTTTTTCCCTTTTGCTGTCTTTTTAAAACTATTTCTTTTCTTGCTTCTTTGCCATAATTTTTTAGATTTTGTTTCTTTCTACTTCCCTGTTGTAGTTTAATGTCACTATTATTTTTTCTTTATTTCCTTAATTCTATTTGCTTCTAATATTTTCTGTCTACTTTTATTCTGTTCACTGTCTTTATTTTTAAATTATTTTTTGTCTTTCCTCAGAGCCTTTTCTTTTAATTTTCTTTCTACATCTTTTTTTTAGTTCACTGTCCCTATTTTTAAATTTTTCCAGTTTATTTCCCTAATCCCCCTTGCTTTTTAGATTTTTCTACTTTTATCTCGTTCACTGTCTTTATGTTGCTATCTTTTCTTTTAATAATTTCTTGTCTTTTGTTAGTGCCCTTGCTTTTTAGAGTTTCTTTCTACATCTGATTTAGTTCACTGTCCCTATTTCATATTTTTTCCTTTATTTCCCTAATTCCCATTGCTTTTTACGTGTTTTTGCTATGCCTACTTT
Source organism: Theristicus caerulescens (assembly GCA_020745775.1). NCBI lineage: Eukaryota > Metazoa > Chordata > Aves > Pelecaniformes > Threskiornithidae > Theristicus > Theristicus caerulescens. The sequence goes on along the minus strand of CM036559.1, from coordinate 639 downwards.
TACTACCTTTGAATTTTTTTAATGATTTCTTGTCTAAGTGCCGTCACTTTTAAAATTTTATTTTTACATCTCCATTTTAGTTTGCTGTCCTTATCTCATAATTTTTCCTTTATTTCCCTCATCCCTGTCGCTTTTAAAATTGTCTACTTTTATTCCCTTTGCAGTGTTTATTTTGCTGTCTTTTCTTTTAATGATTTCTTGTCTTTCCTTAGCGCCCTCGCTTTTTAAATGTTCTTTCTCCATCTCTGAGGTTGCTGTCCCTATTTTTCAATTTTTCCCTTTATTTCCCTAATTCCCCTCTGCTTATTAAATGTTCTTTCTAGGCCCACTTTTATTCCCTTTGCTGTTTTTTAAAAAAATATTTCTTTTTCTTTCTATAGTGCTGTTGCTTTTTAAATTTTCTTTCCACATCCGTTCTAGTTCGCTGTCCCTATCTTTTAATTTTTCCCTTTATTTCCCTAATCCCCATCGCTTTTTAAATGTTCTATTTCTACTTTTTTCCCTCCGATGTCTTTATTTTTAATTATTTCCTTAGTGCCTTTGATTTTCAATTTTCTTCCTATTTCCCCTTTTAGTTCACTGCCCCTACTTTTACATTTTTTCCTCTATTTCCCTAAACTCTGTTGCTTTAAAAATTTT